>OX382216.1:5316166-6745235 GCA_947507515.1 Eulithis testata
CCCTCGCTGCGGACGCGTACCGTACATAACATCTGTTTATCTACCTACCTACCTACCTACCTAACTAACCTAGCCGCGACATGCCGCCAAAGACCAGCGGTAAGGCCGCCAAGAAATCCGGCAAGGCTCAAAAGAACATCTCCAAGACTGACAAGAAAAAGAAGAAGCACAAGAGGAAGGAGAGCTACGCCATCTACATCTACAAGGTGCTCAAGCAGGTCCACCCGGACACTGGTATCTCCAGCAAGGCCATGTCCATCATGAACTCGTTCGTGAACGACATCTTCGAGCGCATCGCCGCCGAGGCGTCGCGCCTGGCGCACTACAACAAGCGCTCCACTATCACATCGAGGGAGGTGCAGACATCGGTGAGGCTCCTGCTGCCCGGAGAGCTGGCCAAGCACGCCGTCAGCGAGGGCACAAAGGCCGTCACCAAGTACACCAGCTCAAAGTGAGCTGCGTGCGGTGCATACCATAACAAAAAGGCCCTTTTCAGGGCCACAATACGATTCCGATAACCTGAATGTTTCTTTCGATTAATATAATGCGTCTTGTAATTGTATGCAAATGCACACACATACCTAGCAAACTCTCTCTCAAATAATGGTTTGCTCATGGTTGATTTTGTTCCGCTTTTATTTATAACGTATGTAGGTACATAGTACATAATATAAAATTCCTTACCCAAAATTAAGAAAGTTCTCCCGACCGCAGCCGCCGCTCGCTCCGAGGCGGCACCGCTGCGGCGCGACGGTGCCGCCTCGCGGCTTAGGTGTAGCTAGACGTACCCTGACCTTAGATAGAGATAATAATAGTTTTGTTATAAGTAAGTGTATACGTAATGTGCTATGTATGTATGTATGTATGTATGTACATGAAATAATTATGTATAGATAAGTAAAATCTAAAAATGGCCGGGATCGCAATATTTGTGCATATTCATAATGTATGACGTATGATGTTATTACTAATACCATAAATAGTTTATCATTTTCTTCTATCACACGGTTTGGTTTGTTAACAGAACAGAGGGTGTTTAGTATTATACGAGCGAGACAAACAAACGACTTGTTCTCCCCCCGCGCGCGCGCCCTGCCTTCACTCGCGATCCCCTGCACTATAAATATGGAAGCGGTGGAGCCAAAAAATTTTATTCAGCATCGTACCGCGGCGCTCTGTCCGTGCGTTCGTTGTTCGCTTTTCGTAACAAATAAATAAAGTTTAGCAGAGTTAGTAGTATTCTGGAGTCATGGCTCGTACCAAGCAAACTGCCCGCAAGTCGACCGGTGGCAAGGCGCCGCGCAAGCAGCTCGCCACGAAGGCGGCACGCAAGAGCGCGCCCGCAACCGGCGGCGTCAAGAAACCCCATCGCTACAGGCCCGGCACCGTGGCCCTGCGTGAGATCCGTCGCTACCAGAAGAGCACTGAGCTGCTGATCCGCAAGCTGCCGTTCCAGCGTCTAGTGCGTGAGATAGCTCAGGACTTCAAGACCGATCTTCGCTTCCAGAGCTCTGCGGTGATGGCCCTCCAGGAGGCCAGCGAGGCGTACCTCGTGGGTCTCTTCGAGGACACCAACCTGTGCGCAATTCACGCGAAACGTGTCACCATCATGCCCAAGGACATCCAGCTCGCGCGCAGGATCCGAGGGGAGCGCGCCTAACCTAACCTAGCCTACCTAGCGGAGTAGAGCGAAGGACGCGCTGAAAAAAATAAAAAAAAAGGCCCTTTTCAGGGCCACACATGTTTCATTAACAAACTGTTTCTTGTGCACATGCAAAGCGTCAATGCGCATGTTATATTAAAAAGTCTTTATTACCCTATGTAAGTAACAGCGCTGTAGTACTCTTTACGAGAACGGCAGAAGTGCGGCGGCTGCTGCTGCTGCTGCTGCTGCACGCTCTGAACTCGAGTTGAGGCAACTAACTGGTCTTGCTTGCATTAAAAAATATGTATGTACCTACTTACCTCCTTACCGACCTTAGAATAACCTTAGATCGCTGTTTTATAATCAGAAATGATAGGTTTCTTTCTGCACGCTCTTTTGTTAAAAATTAGGTTAGGTACCTACGTGTATTGTATGTACGTACATAGGTGTTTAAACTCACTACATTGGTTAAGTTAAGTACATACATACATACATACATGGGTTTAAGAATATTTTAAAAAAGAAACCGGAACCGACGACGAAGGGGCGCCCCTCGCCGCGCGCCTTCGTTTCACAGAGCTCGCTACTATAAATATAAGAACTCCAATAGCACTGTACCGTACGCAGTCTGTCGACAGGCGCGCTTGAACTCGTTCGTATTCGGTTTCGAGTAGAGTAGTGTAGTTACTTACTATCAAATCAAAGCAAAATGACCGGCCGCGGTAAGGGAGGTAAAGGTCTGGGGAAAGGCGGTGCCAAGCGTCACAGGAAAGTGCTTCGTGATAACATCCAGGGTATCACGAAGCCCGCCATCCGTCGTCTGGCCCGCAGAGGTGGAGTGAAGCGTATCTCCGGTCTGATCTACGAGGAGACCCGCGGCGTGCTGAAGGTGTTCCTCGAGAACGTGATCCGCGACGCCGTCACTTACACCGAGCACGCCAAGAGGAAGACCGTCACCGCTATGGACGTTGTCTACGCCCTGAAACGTCAAGGTCGCACCCTGTACGGTTTCGGAGGTTAAACCTCTAGGCGAAACTAGTGCTTCTGCCGACCAACACCAACATAAAAGGCCCTTTTCAGGGCCGCATATGATTCTTAACTAATTAAAAATGTTTCTGTCTGATACAATTCAAACGATGCACATAACATACATCCCTAATAATAATAATAATAATAATACCTATTTATGAAGGTAATTTAGCGAGCATGCATGTTGATAGCAGCAGATAATAATTAATAAAACACCCGAGTGCTTGTAATAATGAAGTGCAATGCAAAACATATTTAAGTTATTTATTTTTATATATTACTAGCTGACCCGGCGAACTCTGTTCGGTCCGCCTTAGAGGCAATAAATGAGCATATTTTGGATTTTATACCTACAAACCCCTACAGTGTTAGTAAGGAAGGTGTATGTTAGTCTATCCAAAATTGCAAAAACTCTATGACAAATTAATTATTTGACATGTATTTTAATTTTATCAATACAATAACTCATCTGGACGCATTCTGTCAATTCTTATGTCAAACGTCATAAGGTTACATTAAAAATGTTTATATTGTCAAAGCGCTAAGGTTAGGTTAGATTAGAAATAATTTTATATGGTGGTTAAGTAGGAATTCTTAAATTTTCTAATTTTCCGCGCAATTTTAAGAACCTTCTCATGTCAATAGCAACCAGAACAAAAAAAAAAAAAAAACAAAGAATTAGCGAAATCGGTCCAGCCGTTCACACGCGTGATGCCGTGACCAAGGGAAATAGGGATTCATTTTTATATTATAATAATATTATAGAGATTAGGCATGCAATATATTATATTATTTGATTGAATATGACTGTGACGTACCTACAGAATATTATTATAAAACTATATTATGTACTTAATATACCTACTTAAATTATTGTGATGTGAATGAAGAGAGTGGAAGTTGTTTAGAGTGCCCACAACTGTGTGCGGCGAATACAGTATTATTAGCGTATAAATTGCAAGTTTCAGGGTGTAATTTTGATAATGTTGTTATTTAACTATTGTAGTATGTTTGATAGTTAGCAGTGTTACATTAATATTATAGGAATTATGCTATTTGAGTTCGTTCTCGAGTCGTGTTTCACTCAGAATCTGTGCATAGTGTTTTACCAGGGTCCGAACAGATTGTGTTCTATACGAGCAAATATATTAAAATATGCTTGATATGGTGTCACACGAGGGAATTGATATGTTCGCCGTTTAATTGTCGACAGTGACAAATTAATTTTTATTAATATAATAGAGTAAAATAGAATTTAAACACGATCCGACCTATCGATGGTCCAGAGTGGTGGAAAAAACGGTTAGTATCTCGTTAGGTATGCTGTTATTAGTTATGAATGCTGTTAATACGGACGATCATGTTCAAAACGAAGGTACCGACTCGTCGGGAAAATGGCGAACAGTATCTAAATCTGTATAAAATCAAATTTAATTAGACCGATGTTAGTGAAAAGTCGTGAGCGTTCGTACGAGAAATTGTCTCTCGGCTGTGCCGTTCTCCTTACGGTCATGCTATGCGATCTTCGATCGAGCGATTTTCAGCGCCATCTATGTCTGCAACTGACGATACTCTCGTCAATCAATTTCCTTGTAGTTTTGTTCGTGCGTGATTAATAATTCTATAATCTAACGATGGCAGATACAGCAGTAGCAGCAGAGGCACCAGCCCCAGCGACGCCCGCCAAGAAACCGAAGGCTGCAGCCGCAGCCAAGAAGCCGAAAGCGAAGCCCACCCGCCCGAAGACGTCCGAAATGGTGAACAACGCCATCAAGGAGCTGAAGGAGCGCAGCGGCTCCTCGCTGAAGGCAATCAAGAAGTACATCGCCGCCGAGTACAAGGTCGACTCCGAGAAGCTCGCTCCGTTCATAAGGAAGTATCTGAAGAGCGCCGTCGAATCGGGCGCCCTCATCCAGACAAAGGGAACCGGCGCCTCTGGCTCCTTCAAGTTGGAGTCGAAGAGCTCCAAGAGCGCCGCTGCCAAGAAGGCATCCGCCGCCGCCGGTGCGAAGGCCAAGGAGCCGGCGGCCGCATCCTCGCCCGCCAAACCGAAGAAAGCAGCGGTCGCGTCGCGCGGCAGCGCCGCTTCCGCCGGAGGCAAGAGGAACAAGGCCGCCGCAGCGGCAGCCTCGCCGTCCAAATCGAAGGTCGGCGCGAGGGCCACGCCCAAAGACAAGAGAGCCGCCGCCGCGGCCAAGAGGAAGCCTGCCGCCGCCGCCGCCGCCGCCGCCTCCAGGAAGGCGGCCGCCTCACCGGCAAAGGCCAAGTCCGCCGCCGCCGCAGCGCCCAAGGCGAAGAAGACCGCCAAGCCGCCTACCAAGAAACCGAAGGCACCCAAACCGAAGAAGGCAGCGGCCACCCCCAAGTCGAAGGCGGCCGCCGCCGGCAAGAAGGCCTCCGCCTCCAAGAAGTAGGATCGTGGGTACGAAGACCTACAATCCTTCGTGTGGTGTGGGTGTCGGTTCGTCCGCGCCGCCTCCGCCCGCCTCCGGGACGCAGCGCAGGCAGGCAGGCTGGAGAATCGCATCGCACCTTGCATGGTTTTGTGTGTACCGGTGTTGTACGTACACACCTATGCGCTCACCAAAAAGCCCTTTTCAGGGCTAACAAAACTTTCACAAGCGTAAAGATGTTTCTGAAACTAAAAAAAAAAGTCAACAGTCCAAATTCGAAAAAAAAAAAAACACATATAGGTATATAGGATGCATCGGCCTTATTTTCTCTCAACAGCAACAGCAATGCCCCCCTGCGAAGTGTAGGTAGGCAGGTATGTACTTTCATTCCATTCATTCATAGTTCCTCACTCCGAATTAATACTAAGAAAGAACCCGACTGCCCGACGACTGTCTGACTGACTCTAATCGATCTGATCGACTAATTAGTAATTACTCCAGGTAAACGCTAATTGAGGTGGGGATTTATTTCTATTATTGTTATTATTTATGTTCTCTATTGTTTGTTATTAACTGTTCCGGCGGTGGCGAGCTTGTTTCGCTTGTTTCGTTCCCCACCCCTCGATGGACGCGGCGCCGCACAAATATATACGGAGCCGACGCGGTTTAAAAATATCATTCTACCTACTCCGCTAGCCGTACGAAGGCGCGCGTCTGATATCTCTAGTGTTGTCGCTCACTTAAACTTCCCACCGCAACCATGTCCGGACGTGGCAAAGGAGGCAAAGTTAAGGGTAAGGCAAAGTCGCGTTCGAACCGTGCCGGATTACAGTTTCCCGTCGGTCGTATCCATCGTCTGCTGAGGCACGGCAACTACGCGGAGCGCGTCGGCGCCGGTGCGCCCGTCTACCTTGCCGCCGTGATGGAGTACCTGGCCGCCGAGGTGCTCGAGCTGGCCGGCAACGCCGCCAGGGACAACAAGAAGACCAGGATAATTCCGCGTCACCTCCAGCTGGCGATCAGGAACGACGAGGAGCTGAACAAGCTCCTGTCGGGCGTTACCATCGCGCAGGGCGGCGTGCTACCTAACATCCAGGCCGTGCTACTGCCCAAGAAAACCGAGAAGAAGGCGTAACTGCACTGCACCACGCGGCGCACAGGCAACGCACTAAAAGGCCCTTTTCAGGGCCACAATATGATTCCATAATGTTTCAATGACAATGCGACGCGACGTCTCTTTACGTATAATATGTGCATGCAGAGACAACTACTTACAATTAATTACCTGTTACGGACGGATGCTATGCTACGGTATGCTGTAGTCAAGTCGATAGATGATGAGGCGGCTGCAGCGCAGAGCGGCGCAGCACGGCTCCTGTGTTCGTAACTAAATAATGATTTACCTACTGTACTTAGGTACATTAGTTAACTTAGGGTATTGTTTTACGTGAGTACATAAATAATATGCAATTTATTGTAAATAATGTAATGTAATGTAAAATGGCATGGCAACAAAAGAAAAAAGATTTTGTTTCAGCAGGTAGGTAGGTACGTGTGGTGTGTAGTGCATGTAATCCACAGTTCATCAAACTGATACAGAGAGATTTAATATAGAGTTTATTATGACTAGGACATTGAGAAAATTGACGATAGTGTAGATAATGCCGTTATTAAATTTGATAATGCATACATACATAAATACAAACAAAAGAAATACACCTGCGGGTTTCGCGTATTGGGGAGGTGGGGGGGGGTGAGGATCGATATTATTGTATTGTGCAAGCGAGAAGGCAAAGGTACATCAGTGCGTTTCGTTCCATTTCAATTAAGCGTCTATCGCTATTGGTCTGTACGGTCGACGCCGCTCTGCGCAGCGGTACGACACCCCACTATTGAGACCCCGTTAAATACGGTATTTTTTGGTGCGTTCATCACAAACTGCCGTCCTACGCCCCTCGCTGCGGACGCGTACCGTACATAACATCTGTTTATCTACCTACCTACCTACCTACCTAACTAACCTAGCCGCGACATGCCGCCAAAGACCAGCGGTAAGGCCGCCAAGAAATCCGGCAAGGCTCAAAAGAACATCTCCAAGACTGACAAGAAAAAGAAGAAGCACAAGAGGAAGGAGAGCTACGCCATCTACATCTACAAGGTGCTCAAGCAGGTCCACCCGGACACTGGTATCTCCAGCAAGGCCATGTCCATCATGAACTCGTTCGTGAACGACATCTTCGAGCGCATCGCCGCCGAGGCGTCGCGCCTGGCGCACTACAACAAGCGCTCCACTATCACATCGAGGGAGGTGCAGACATCGGTGAGGCTCCTGCTGCCCGGAGAGCTGGCCAAGCACGCCGTCAGCGAGGGCACAAAGGCCGTCACCAAGTACACCAGCTCAAAGTGAGCTGCGTGCGGTGCATACCATAACAAAAAGGCCCTTTTCAGGGCCACAATACGATTCCGATAACCTGAATGTTTCTTTCGATTAATATAATGCGTCTTGTAATTGTATGCAAATGCACACACATACCTAGCAAACTCTCTCTCAAATAATGGTTTGCTCATGGTTGATTTTGTTCCGCTTTTATTTATAACGTATGTAGGTACATAGTACATAATATAAAATTCCTTACCCAAAATTAAGAAAGTTCTCCCGACCGCAGCCGCCGCTCGCTCCGAGGCGGCACCGCTGCGGCGCGACGGTGCCGCCTCGCGGCTTAGGTGTAGCTAGACGTACCCTGACCTTAGATAGAGATAATAATAGTTTTGTTATAAGTAAGTGTATACGTAATGTGCTATGTATGTATGTATGTATGTATGTACATGAAATAATTATGTATAGATAAGTAAAATCTAAAAATGGCCGGGATCGCAATATTTGTGCATATTCATAATGTATGACGTATGATGTTATTACTAATACCATAAATAGTTTATCATTTTCTTCTATCACACGGTTTGGTTTGTTAACAGAACAGAGGGTGTTTAGTATTATACGAGCGAGACAAACAAACGACTTGTTCTCCCCCCGCGCGCGCGCCCTGCCTTCACTCGCGATCCCCTGCACTATAAATATGGAAGCGGTGGAGCCAAAAAATTTTATTCAGCATCGTACCGCGGCGCTCTGTCCGTGCGTTCGTTGTTCGCTTTTCGTAACAAATAAATAAAGTTTAGCAGAGTTAGTAGTATTCTGGAGTCATGGCTCGTACCAAGCAAACTGCCCGCAAGTCGACCGGTGGCAAGGCGCCGCGCAAGCAGCTCGCCACGAAGGCGGCACGCAAGAGCGCGCCCGCAACCGGCGGCGTCAAGAAACCCCATCGCTACAGGCCCGGCACCGTGGCCCTGCGTGAGATCCGTCGCTACCAGAAGAGCACTGAGCTGCTGATCCGCAAGCTGCCGTTCCAGCGTCTAGTGCGTGAGATAGCTCAGGACTTCAAGACCGATCTTCGCTTCCAGAGCTCTGCGGTGATGGCCCTCCAGGAGGCCAGCGAGGCGTACCTCGTGGGTCTCTTCGAGGACACCAACCTGTGCGCAATTCACGCGAAACGTGTCACCATCATGCCCAAGGACATCCAGCTCGCGCGCAGGATCCGAGGGGAGCGCGCCTAACCTAACCTAGCCTACCTAGCGGAGTAGAGCGAAGGACGCGCTGAAAAAAATAAAAAAAAAGGCCCTTTTCAGGGCCACACATGTTTCATTAACAAACTGTTTCTTGTGCACATGCAAAGCGTCAATGCGCATGTTATATTAAAAAGTCTTTATTACCCTATGTAAGTAACAGCGCTGTAGTACTCTTTACGAGAACGGCAGAAGTGCGGCGGCTGCTGCTGCTGCTGCTGCTGCACGCTCTGAACTCGAGTTGAGGCAACTAACTGGTCTTGCTTGCATTAAAAAATATGTATGTACCTACTTACCTCCTTACCGACCTTAGAATAACCTTAGATCGCTGTTTTATAATCAGAAATGATAGGTTTCTTTCTGCACGCTCTTTTGTTAAAAATTAGGTTAGGTACCTACGTGTATTGTATGTACGTACATAGGTGTTTAAACTCACTACATTGGTTAAGTTAAGTACATACATACATACATACATGGGTTTAAGAATATTTTAAAAAAGAAACCGGAACCGACGACGAAGGGGCGCCCCTCGCCGCGCGCCTTCGTTTCACAGAGCTCGCTACTATAAATATAAGAACTCCAATAGCACTGTACCGTACGCAGTCTGTCGACAGGCGCGCTTGAACTCGTTCGTATTCGGTTTCGAGTAGAGTAGTGTAGTTACTTACTATCAAATCAAAGCAAAATGACCGGCCGCGGTAAGGGAGGTAAAGGTCTGGGGAAAGGCGGTGCCAAGCGTCACAGGAAAGTGCTTCGTGATAACATCCAGGGTATCACGAAGCCCGCCATCCGTCGTCTGGCCCGCAGAGGTGGAGTGAAGCGTATCTCCGGTCTGATCTACGAGGAGACCCGCGGCGTGCTGAAGGTGTTCCTCGAGAACGTGATCCGCGACGCCGTCACTTACACCGAGCACGCCAAGAGGAAGACCGTCACCGCTATGGACGTTGTCTACGCCCTGAAACGTCAAGGTCGCACCCTGTACGGTTTCGGAGGTTAAACCTCTAGGCGAAACTAGTGCTTCTGCCGACCAACACCAACATAAAAGGCCCTTTTCAGGGCCGCATATGATTCTTAACTAATTAAAAATGTTTCTGTCTGATACAATTCAAACGATGCACATAACATACATCCCTAATAATAATAATAATAATAATACCTATTTATGAAGGTAATTTAGCGAGCATGCATGTTGATAGCAGCAGATAATAATTAATAAAACACCCGAGTGCTTGTAATAATGAAGTGCAATGCAAAACATATTTAAGTTATTTATTTTTATATATTACTAGCTGACCCGGCGAACTCTGTTCGGTCCGCCTTAGAGGCAATAAATGAGCATATTTTGGATTTTATACCTACAAACCCCTACAGTGTTAGTAAGGAAGGTGTATGTTAGTCTATCCAAAATTGCAAAAACTCTATGACAAATTAATTATTTGACATGTATTTTAATTTTATCAATACAATAACTCATCTGGACGCATTCTGTCAATTCTTATGTCAAACGTCATAAGGTTACATTAAAAATGTTTATATTGTCAAAGCGCTAAGGTTAGGTTAGATTAGAAATAATTTTATATGGTGGTTAAGTAGGAATTCTTAAATTTTCTAATTTTCCGCGCAATTTTAAGAACCTTCTCATGTCAATAGCAACCAGAACAAAAAAAAAAAAAAAACAAAGAATTAGCGAAATCGGTCCAGCCGTTCACACGCGTGATGCCGTGACCAAGGGAAATAGGGATTCATTTTTATATTATAATAATATTATAGAGATTAGGCATGCAATATATTATATTATTTGATTGAATATGACTGTGACGTACCTACAGAATATTATTATAAAACTATATTATGTACTTAATATACCTACTTAAATTATTGTGATGTGAATGAAGAGAGTGGAAGTTGTTTAGAGTGCCCACAACTGTGTGCGGCGAATACAGTATTATTAGCGTATAAATTGCAAGTTTCAGGGTGTAATTTTGATAATGTTGTTATTTAACTATTGTAGTATGTTTGATAGTTAGCAGTGTTACATTAATATTATAGGAATTATGCTATTTGAGTTCGTTCTCGAGTCGTGTTTCACTCAGAATCTGTGCATAGTGTTTTACCAGGGTCCGAACAGATTGTGTTCTATACGAGCAAATATATTAAAATATGCTTGATATGGTGTCACACGAGGGAATTGATATGTTCGCCGTTTAATTGTCGACAGTGACAAATTAATTTTTATTAATATAATAGAGTAAAATAGAATTTAAACACGATCCGACCTATCGATGGTCCAGAGTGGTGGAAAAAACGGTTAGTATCTCGTTAGGTATGCTGTTATTAGTTATGAATGCTGTTAATACGGACGATCATGTTCAAAACGAAGGTACCGACTCGTCGGGAAAATGGCGAACAGTATCTAAATCTGTATAAAATCAAATTTAATTAGACCGATGTTAGTGAAAAGTCGTGAGCGTTCGTACGAGAAATTGTCTCTCGGCTGTGCCGTTCTCCTTACGGTCATGCTATGCGATCTTCGATCGAGCGATTTTCAGCGCCATCTATGTCTGCAACTGACGATACTCTCGTCAATCAATTTCCTTGTAGTTTTGTTCGTGCGTGATTAATAATTCTATAATCTAACGATGGCAGATACAGCAGTAGCAGCAGAGGCACCAGCCCCAGCGACGCCCGCCAAGAAACCGAAGGCTGCAGCCGCAGCCAAGAAGCCGAAAGCGAAGCCCACCCGCCCGAAGACGTCCGAAATGGTGAACAACGCCATCAAGGAGCTGAAGGAGCGCAGCGGCTCCTCGCTGAAGGCAATCAAGAAGTACATCGCCGCCGAGTACAAGGTCGACTCCGAGAAGCTCGCTCCGTTCATAAGGAAGTATCTGAAGAGCGCCGTCGAATCGGGCGCCCTCATCCAGACAAAGGGAACCGGCGCCTCTGGCTCCTTCAAGTTGGAGTCGAAGAGCTCCAAGAGCGCCGCTGCCAAGAAGGCATCCGCCGCCGCCGGTGCGAAGGCCAAGGAGCCGGCGGCCGCATCCTCGCCCGCCAAACCGAAGAAAGCAGCGGTCGCGTCGCGCGGCAGCGCCGCTTCCGCCGGAGGCAAGAGGAACAAGGCCGCCGCAGCGGCAGCCTCGCCGTCCAAATCGAAGGTCGGCGCGAGGGCCACGCCCAAAGACAAGAGAGCCGCCGCCGCGGCCAAGAGGAAGCCTGCCGCCGCCGCCGCCGCCGCCGCCTCCAGGAAGGCGGCCGCCTCACCGGCAAAGGCCAAGTCCGCCGCCGCCGCAGCGCCCAAGGCGAAGAAGACCGCCAAGCCGCCTACCAAGAAACCGAAGGCACCCAAACCGAAGAAGGCAGCGGCCACCCCCAAGTCGAAGGCGGCCGCCGCCGGCAAGAAGGCCTCCGCCTCCAAGAAGTAGGATCGTGGGTACGAAGACCTACAATCCTTCGTGTGGTGTGGGTGTCGGTTCGTCCGCGCCGCCTCCGCCCGCCTCCGGGACGCAGCGCAGGCAGGCAGGCTGGAGAATCGCATCGCACCTTGCATGGTTTTGTGTGTACCGGTGTTGTACGTACACACCTATGCGCTCACCAAAAAGCCCTTTTCAGGGCTAACAAAACTTTCACAAGCGTAAAGATGTTTCTGAAACTAAAAAAAAAAGTCAACAGTCCAAATTCGAAAAAAAAAAAAACACATATAGGTATATAGGATGCATCGGCCTTATTTTCTCTCAACAGCAACAGCAATGCCCCCCTGCGAAGTGTAGGTAGGCAGGTATGTACTTTCATTCCATTCATTCATAGTTCCTCACTCCGAATTAATACTAAGAAAGAACCCGACTGCCCGACGACTGTCTGACTGACTCTAATCGATCTGATCGACTAATTAGTAATTACTCCAGGTAAACGCTAATTGAGGTGGGGATTTATTTCTATTATTGTTATTATTTATGTTCTCTATTGTTTGTTATTAACTGTTCCGGCGGTGGCGAGCTTGTTTCGCTTGTTTCGTTCCCCACCCCTCGATGGACGCGGCGCCGCACAAATATATACGGAGCCGACGCGGTTTAAAAATATCATTCTACCTACTCCGCTAGCCGTACGAAGGCGCGCGTCTGATATCTCTAGTGTTGTCGCTCACTTAAACTTCCCACCGCAACCATGTCCGGACGTGGCAAAGGAGGCAAAGTTAAGGGTAAGGCAAAGTCGCGTTCGAACCGTGCCGGATTACAGTTTCCCGTCGGTCGTATCCATCGTCTGCTGAGGCACGGCAACTACGCGGAGCGCGTCGGCGCCGGTGCGCCCGTCTACCTTGCCGCCGTGATGGAGTACCTGGCCGCCGAGGTGCTCGAGCTGGCCGGCAACGCCGCCAGGGACAACAAGAAGACCAGGATAATTCCGCGTCACCTCCAGCTGGCGATCAGGAACGACGAGGAGCTGAACAAGCTCCTGTCGGGCGTTACCATCGCGCAGGGCGGCGTGCTACCTAACATCCAGGCCGTGCTACTGCCCAAGAAAACCGAGAAGAAGGCGTAACTGCACTGCACCACGCGGCGCACAGGCAACGCACTAAAAGGCCCTTTTCAGGGCCACAATATGATTCCATAATGTTTCAATGACAATGCGACGCGACGTCTCTTTACGTATAATATGTGCATGCAGAGACAACTACTTACAATTAATTACCTGTTACGGACGGATGCTATGCTACGGTATGCTGTAGTCAAGTCGATAGATGATGAGGCGGCTGCAGCGCAGAGCGGCGCAGCACGGCTCCTGTGTTCGTAACTAAATAATGATTTACCTACTGTACTTAGGTACATTAGTTAACTTAGGGTATTGTTTTACGTGAGTACATAAATAATATGCAATTTATTGTAAATAATGTAATGTAATGTAAAATGGCATGGCAACAAAAGAAAAAAGATTTTGTTTCAGCAGGTAGGTAGGTACGTGTGGTGTGTAGTGCATGTAATCCACAGTTCATCAAACTGATACAGAGAGATTTAATATAGAGTTTATTATGACTAGGACATTGAGAAAATTGACGATAGTGTAGATAATGCCGTTATTAAATTTGATAATGCATACATACATAAATACAAACAAAAGAAATACACCTGCGGGTTTCGCGTATTGGGGAGGTGGGGGGGGGTGAGGATCGATATTATTGTATTGTGCAAGCGAGAAGGCAAAGGTACATCAGTGCGTTTCGTTCCATTTCAATTAAGCGTCTATCGCTATTGGTCTGTACGGTCGACGCCGCTCTGCGCAGCGGTACGACACCCCACTATTGAGACCCCGTTAAATACGGTATTTTTTGGTGCGTTCATCACAAACTGCCGTCCTACGCCCCTCGCTGCGGACGCGTACCGTACATAACATCTGTTTATCTACCTACCTACCTACCTACCTAACTAACCTAGCCGCGACATGCCGCCAAAGACCAGCGGTAAGGCCGCCAAGAAATCCGGCAAGGCTCAAAAGAACATCTCCAAGACTGACAAGAAAAAGAAGAAGCACAAGAGGAAGGAGAGCTACGCCATCTACATCTACAAGGTGCTCAAGCAGGTCCACCCGGACACTGGTATCTCCAGCAAGGCCATGTCCATCATGAACTCGTTCGTGAACGACATCTTCGAGCGCATCGCCGCCGAGGCGTCGCGCCTGGCGCACTACAACAAGCGCTCCACTATCACATCGAGGGAGGTGCAGACATCGGTGAGGCTCCTGCTGCCCGGAGAGCTGGCCAAGCACGCCGTCAGCGAGGGCACAAAGGCCGTCACCAAGTACACCAGCTCAAAGTGAGCTGCGTGCGGTGCATACCATAACAAAAAGGCCCTTTTCAGGGCCACAATACGATTCCGATAACCTGAATGTTTCTTTCGATTAATATAATGCGTCTTGTAATTGTATGCAAATGCACACACATACCTAGCAAACTCTCTCTCAAATAATGGTTTGCTCATGGTTGATTTTGTTCCGCTTTTATTTATAACGTATGTAGGTACATAGTACATAATATAAAATTCCTTACCCAAAATTAAGAAAGTTCTCCCGACCGCAGCCGCCGCTCGCTCCGAGGCGGCACCGCTGCGGCGCGACGGTGCCGCCTCGCGGCTTAGGTGTAGCTAGACGTACCCTGACCTTAGATAGAGATAATAATAGTTTTGTTATAAGTAAGTGTATACGTAATGTGCTATGTATGTATGTATGTATGTATGTACATGAAATAATTATGTATAGATAAGTAAAATCTAAAAATGGCCGGGATCGCAATATTTGTGCATATTCATAATGTATGACGTATGATGTTATTACTAATACCATAAATAGTTTATCATTTTCTTCTATCACACGGTTTGGTTTGTTAACAGAACAGAGGGTGT
Source organism: Eulithis testata (assembly GCA_947507515.1). Lineage (NCBI taxonomy): Eukaryota > Metazoa > Arthropoda > Insecta > Lepidoptera > Geometridae > Eulithis > Eulithis testata. Next base: position 5,331,241 of record OX382216.1, read on the forward strand.
TTAGTATTATACGAGCGAGACAAACAAACGACTTGTTCTCCCCCCGCGCGCGCGCCCTGCCTTCACTCGCGATCCCCTGCACTATAAATATGGAAGCGGTGGAGCCAAAAAATTTTATTCAGCATCGTACCGCGGCGCTCTGTCCGTGCGTTCGTTGTTCGCTTTTCGTAACAAATAAATAAAGTTTAGCAGAGTTAGTAGTATTCTGGAGTCATGGCTCGTACCAAGCAAACTGCCCGCAAGTCGACCGGTGGCAAGGCGCCGCGCAAGCAGCTCGCCACGAAGGCGGCACGCAAGAGCGCGCCCGCAACCGGCGGCGTCAAGAAACCCCATCGCTACAGGCCCGGCACCGTGGCCCTGCGTGAGATCCGTCGCTACCAGAAGAGCACTGAGCTGCTGATCCGCAAGCTGCCGTTCCAGCGTCTAGTGCGTGAGATAGCTCAGGACTTCAAGACCGATCTTCGCTTCCAGAGCTCTGCGGTGATGGCCCTCCAGGAGGCCAGCGAGGCGTACCTCGTGGGTCTCTTCGAGGACACCAACCTGTGCGCAATTCACGCGAAACGTGTCACCATCATGCCCAAGGACATCCAGCTCGCGCGCAGGATCCGAGGGGAGCGCGCCTAACCTAACCTAGCCTACCTAGCGGAGTAGAGCGAAGGACGCGCTGAAAAAAATAAAAAAAAAGGCCCTTTTCAGGGCCACACATGTTTCATTAACAAACTGTTTCTTGTGCACATGCAAAGCGTCAATGCGCATGTTATATTAAAAAGTCTTTATTACCCTATGTAAGTAACAGCGCTGTAGTACTCTTTACGAGAACGGCAGAAGTGCGGCGGCTGCTGCTGCTGCTGCTGCTGCACGCTCTGAACTCGAGTTGAGGCAACTAACTGGTCTTGCTTGCATTAAAAAATATGTATGTACCTACTTACCTCCTTACCGACCTTAGAATAACCTTAGATCGCTGTTTTATAATCAGAAATGATAGGTTTCTTTCTGCACGCTCTTTTGTTAAAAATTAGGTTAGGTACCTACGTGTATTGTATGTACGTACATAGGTGTTTAAACTCACTACATTGGTTAAGTTAAGTACATACATACATACATACATGGGTTTAAGAATATTTTAAAAAAGAAACCGGAACCGACGACGAAGGGGCGCCCCTCGCCGCGCGCCTTCGTTTCACAGAGCTCGCTACTATAAATATAAGAACTCCAATAGCACTGTACCGTACGCAGTCTGTCGACAGGCGCGCTTGAACTCGTTCGTATTCGGTTTCGAGTAGAGTAGTGTAGTTACTTACTATCAAATCAAAGCAAAATGACCGGCCGCGGTAAGGGAGGTAAAGGTCTGGGGAAAGGCGGTGCCAAGCGTCACAGGAAAGTGCTTCGTGATAACATCCAGGGTATCACGAAGCCCGCCATCCGTCGTCTGGCCCGCAGAGGTGGAGTGAAGCGTATCTCCGGTCTGATCTACGAGGAGACCCGCGGCGTGCTGAAGGTGTTCCTCGAGAACGTGATCCGCGACGCCGTCACTTACACCGAGCACGCCAAGAGGAAGACCGTCACCGCTATGGACGTTGTCTACGCCCTGAAACGTCAAGGTCGCACCCTGTACGGTTTCGGAGGTTAAACCTCTAGGCGAAACTAGTGCTTCTGCCGACCAACACCAACATAAAAGGCCCTTTTCAGGGCCGCATATGATTCTTAACTAATTAAAAATGTTTCTGTCTGATACAATTCAAACGATGCACATAACATACATCCCTAATAATAATAATAATAATAATACCTATTTATGAAGGTAATTTAGCGAGCATGCATGTTGATAGCAGCAGATAATAATTAATAAAACACCCGAGTGCTTGTAATAATGAAGTGCAATGCAAAACATATTTAAGTTATTTATTTTTATATATTACTAGCTGACCCGGCGAACTCTGTTCGGTCCGCCTTAGAGGCAATAAATGAGCATATTTTGGATTTTATACCTACAAACCCCTACAGTGTTAGTAAGGAAGGTGTATGTTAGTCTATCCAAAATTGCAAAAACTCTATGACAAATTAATTATTTGACATGTATTTTAATTTTATCAATACAATAACTCATCTGGACGCATTCTGTCAATTCTTATGTCAAACGTCATAAGGTTACATTAAAAATGTTTATATTGTCAAAGCGCTAAGGTTAGGTTAGATTAGAAATAATTTTATATGGTGGTTAAGTAGGAATTCTTAAATTTTCTAATTTTCCGCGCAATTTTAAGAACCTTCTCATGTCAATAGCAACCAGAACAAAAAAAAAAAAAAAACAAAGAATTAGCGAAATCGGTCCAGCCGTTCACACGCGTGATGCCGTGACCAAGGGAAATAGGGATTCATTTTTATATTATAATAATATTATAGAGATTAGGCATGCAATATATTATATTATTTGATTGAATATGACTGTGACGTACCTACAGAATATTATTATAAAACTATATTATGTACTTAATATACCTACTTAAATTATTGTGATGTGAATGAAGAGAGTGGAAGTTGTTTAGAGTGCCCACAACTGTGTGCGGCGAATACAGTATTATTAGCGTATAAATTGCAAGTTTCAGGGTGTAATTTTGATAATGTTGTTATTTAACTATTGTAGTATGTTTGATAGTTAGCAGTGTTACATTAATATTATAGGAATTATGCTATTTGAGTTCGTTCTCGAGTCGTGTTTCACTCAGAATCTGTGCATAGTGTTTTACCAGGGTCCGAACAGATTGTGTTCTATACGAGCAAATATATTAAAATATGCTTGATATGGTGTCACACGAGGGAATTGATATGTTCGCCGTTTAATTGTCGACAGTGACAAATTAATTTTTATTAATATAATAGAGTAAAATAGAATTTAAACACGATCCGACCTATCGATGGTCCAGAGTGGTGGAAAAAACGGTTAGTATCTCGTTAGGTATGCTGTTATTAGTTATGAATGCTGTTAATACGGACGATCATGTTCAAAACGAAGGTACCGACTCGTCGGGAAAATGGCGAACAGTATCTAAATCTGTATAAAATCAAATTTAATTAGACCGATGTTAGTGAAAAGTCGTGAGCGTTCGTACGAGAAATTGTCTCTCGGCTGTGCCGTTCTCCTTACGGTCATGCTATGCGATCTTCGATCGAGCGATTTTCAGCGCCATCTATTTCCCCTCAGGATATCTCAGCAATCTTTGACTCCCCCACCCCCACCCTCCTAGCCGCGGACCTCAACGCGAAACACCCTGACTGGGGGTCCCGGGTTATCAACCCAGTGGGCCGCCAGCTGCAACAGGATGCGGAGGCCATGGAAATCACAGTACTAGGACCTGACTCACCGACTCACATACCGACGAACAACCGACACTCAGCAGACGTACTTGACATACTTCTGACCAAGAACATCCCCTACCCTGTCCAGGTCGAAGTCCTCTACGACATGGACACAAATCACCTTCCCCTCTTAATTACGCTGGCCTTGTCAGCGGTTTGCACAATCCCAAGACCCCAAAACAGGAAAACCGATTGGGAGGCCTTCTCTCGCGCCCTCACTGACTTAGAGGTGGGTCGCCTGAGCTCCCCGGAGGAGGTTGAGCAGGAGGCGACCAGGCTCACAGCCAGATTACAGGAGGCGAGGGAGGCAGCGTCCCAACCGATCCCCCAGTGCCGCCGGAACGCACGCGAAGAGCTACCGACTGACCTAAAACGACGACTTTCGACCAAAAGACGACTAAGACGCGACTGGGCGCGCTCGCGCTGCCCCCGTCTGAAGACGCAACTTGACCGACTGACTGCGGAGGTCTCGGAGGCCGTACGAGCTTGGCGTGGGGAGACCTGGGAGACTACCATCGACCGGGCCTCCGAACACGACACCAACTTGTACGCGCTAAACCGGGCCCTCACACGCACCCCCATCCCTACATATCCTCTCCTTGACAGGAACGGGGTGAGGCGCTTCAACCCCATCGATCGCGCCGAGATCCTCGCGACGCACCTGGAGGAACAGTTTTCGCCACACCCCGTAGACAATGACGCCCCACGAGACATACTGGACCACCACGCCCACGTCGAAGAGTCGGTAAGTGAGTTCCTGTCGCGCCCGACCCCGCCCCTCGATGGGGGGTATTTTATATCCCCTATGGAGGTGCGGAAGGCCGTCCTCCGCCTACACGGGCGGAAGGCGCCAGGCTGCGACGGAATCACGAACATGGCTCTGAGACACTTACCGCGCCGAGGTATAGCTGCGCTCGCGCGGCTATTCAACGGCATCCTCCGGACTAACCATTTCCCCGACCATTGGAAGACCGGTAAGGTAATCGTCCTCCCCAAGCCGGGAAAGGACCGACGTCTTCCTGCGAGCTACAGACCGATTACCTTACTACCGACTATCGCCAAACTCTTCGAGCGACTTCTCCTCTCCCGGATCTACCCCAGCATCGTGCCAAGACCGGAGCAGTTCGGGTTCCGAAGCCAGCACAGCACAACGCTGCAACTTGCGCGAGTGCTCCATTTGCTGGCTGAGGCACTGAACCGCAACCACAGCACTGCTGCGGTGTTCCTGGATGTGGAGAAGGCGTTTGACCGGGTTTGGCACACTGGACTGATTTTTAAACTCTCCCAGACCGACCTACCCCCCGCCCTCACGCGTCTTGTGGCCTCGTTCCTCCGGGGGCGGAGCTTCTTCGTTTCAGTGGAACGAACAAACTCCGCCCCCAGACCAGCGGTTGCCGGAGTTCCGCAGGGAAGCTGTCTGTCGCCGGCACTATACGCGCACTACACGAACGATATCCCGACCCTGGAGGGACACCTTCTCCCCGGGGAACGGGACGTCGTTCTTGCGCTGTTTGCCGACGATAGCGCTTACTTCGCGTCCTCCCGCAGCCCTACGATAGCCGCAGGACGCATGCAGCGCCTCCTAGACCTTCTCCCCTCCTGGCTGGACAAATGGCGCATTGCCGTCAACGTCGGTAAGACCGCGGCCCTACTTGTCTCACGCCGTCGCTCCCATCCCTGTAAGCTCCAGCTCAGGGGACAGGACATTGAGTGGCAGTCTTGCGCCAGGTACCTCGGTGTGGATATCGACCGGTCGTTGAGAATGCACCCTCAAGTAGACCGCGCCCTTCAACAGGCGCGGGCTGCCAGGGCCCAGCTCCGGCCGGTCTTGATTTCCCGACTTCCGCTGAGGACCAAGGTGCGAGTCTACAAGACTTACGTCCGTTCCCGACTGACTTACGCAGCTCCTGCGTGGTACGCACTCCTCTCCCATACCAACAAAGTAGCGCTCCAGAGGGTTCAGAACGTTGCACTCCGTATGTGTGTAGGCGCGGGCAGATACGTCCGTAACGATGTTATTGCCCGCGACACGGGTACGGAGAGCATCGAGAGCTTCGTGAAGTTGTCGGCCCGTCGAATGTTCGACAAGGCCGACAACGGTCACCACGCCCACCTGAACAATCTGGCGCCGCTACATACACGCCCCCCTGACTTTGACCAACCGTGGAGACCCCTCCCCCGAGACCTCTTGGAGGCGACTGACTAATGTTCACGACGCCGACACGACATTCCCAGATTTCCCATCCTTCCCATGACCAACCCTACACGAACGGGAGAGAGGTGGAATTGCGCCCTAAGGCTGCAATATCGCACTCTTCCGTTCGTCCACCTTTTAATTTCTCTTGTAATTTCACTTGCCTCCTTCTCACTATTTTCGTTTCTAAATTCAACTTCCAGCTAAACTCTTTTTCCGTTGTTCATGCTTTTAATATTGTTTGTATATAGTAGTGTAATTGTTATTTTATTTGTTATTTTCTTTTCCTTTTTGATTTTTGTATTGTATATATTTTGTTCATCATGTGTATTAGTATTAAGTATGTATAATAAGATATGTATATATAAAAAAAAAGTACAAAAAAAAAAAAAAAACAAAAAACAAAAAAAAAAAAAAAAAAAAAATAAAAAAAAAAAATACAAAAAAAAAAAAATAAAATATATATATGCAATTGTAAAAAAAAAAATATATACATTGAAAAAAAAACAACAAAAGAAAAAATAAAATATATAAAAAAAAAAATTAATAAAAAAAAAAAAAATAAAAAAAAAATATATATATACATATTTCAAAAAAAAAAAAAAAAAAAAAAAAAAAAAAAAAAAAAATAAGCATTGAACCTAGTTTTAAGAGGAGCACCGCCAATCCAGGCGAAGCCCCAGGACCCAGGGGTAGTTACCCCTGGCGCAGATAACCAGGGTAGAGATAGTCATCGAGGCCCTAACCTTCTCCCAACCGGGAGTAAGAAGACCCGTCGTCGTCGCGCCATCTATGTCTGCAACTGACGATACTCTCGTCAATCAATTTCCTTGTAGTTTTGTTCGTGCGTGATTAATAATTCTATAATCTAACGATGGCAGATACAGCAGTAGCAGCAGAGGCACCAGCCCCAGCGACGCCCGCCAAGAAACCGAAGGCTGCAGCCGCAGCCAAGAAGCCGAAAGCGAAGCCCACCCGCCCGAAGACGTCCGAAATGGTGAACAACGCCATCAAGGAGCTGAAGGAGCGCAGCGGCTCCTCGCTGAAGGCAATCAAGAAGTACATCGCCGCCGAGTACAAGGTCGACTCCGAGAAGCTCGCTCCGTTCATAAGGAAGTATCTGAAGAGCGCCGTCGAATCGGGCGCCCTCATCCAGACAAAGGGAACCGGCGCCTCTGGCTCCTTCAAGTTGGAGTCGAAGAGCTCCAAGAGCGCCGCTGCCAAGAAGGCATCCGCCGCCGCCGGTGCGAAGGCCAAGGAGCCGGCGGCCGCATCCTCGCCCGCCAAACCGAAGAAAGCAGCGGTCGCGTCGCGCGGCAGCGCCGCTTCCGCCGGAGGCAAGAGGAACAAGGCCGCCGCAGCGGCAGCCTCGCCGTCCAAATCGAAGGTCGGCGCGAGGGCCACGCCCAAAGACAAGAGAGCCGCCGCCGCGGCCAAGAGGAAGCCTGCCGCCGCCGCCGCCGCCGCCGCCTCCAGGAAGGCGGCCGCCTCACCGGCAAAGGCCAAGTCCGCCGCCGCCGCAGCGCCCAAGGCGAAGAAGACCGCCAAGCCGCCTACCAAGAAACCGAAGGCACCCAAACCGAAGAAGGCAGCGGCCACCCCCAAGTCGAAGGCGGCCGCCGCCGGCAAGAAGGCCTCCGCCTCCAAGAAGTAGGATCGTGGGTACGAAGACCTACAATCCTTCGTGTGGTGTGGGTGTCGGTTCGTCCGCGCCGCCTCCGCCCGCCTCCGGGACGCAGCGCAGGCAGGCAGGCTGGAGAATCGCATCGCACCTTGCATGGTTTTGTGTGTACCGGTGTTGTACGTACACACCTATGCGCTCACCAAAAAGCCCTTTTCAGGGCTAACAAAACTTTCACAAGCGTAAAGATGTTTCTGAAACTAAAAAAAAAAGTCAACAGTCCAAATTCGAAAAAAAAAAAAACACATATAGGTATATAGGATGCATCGGCCTTATTTTCTCTCAACAGCAACAGCAATGCCCCCCTGCGAAGTGTAGGTAGGCAGGTATGTACTTTCATTCCATTCATTCATAGTTCCTCACTCCGAATTAATACTAAGAAAGAACCCGACTGCCCGACGACTGTCTGACTGACTCTAATCGATCTGATCGACTAATTAGTAATTACTCCAGGTAAACGCTAATTGAGGTGGGGATTTATTTCTATTATTGTTATTATTTATGTTCTCTATTGTTTGTTATTAACTGTTCCGGCGGTGGCGAGCTTGTTTCGCTTGTTTCGTTCCCCACCCCTCGATGGACGCGGCGCCGCACAAATATATACGGAGCCGACGCGGTTTAAAAATATCATTCTACCTACTCCGCTAGCCGTACGAAGGCGCGCGTCTGATATCTCTAGTGTTGTCGCTCACTTAAACTTCCCACCGCAACCATGTCCGGACGTGGCAAAGGAGGCAAAGTTAAGGGTAAGGCAAAGTCGCGTTCGAACCGTGCCGGATTACAGTTTCCCGTCGGTCGTATCCATCGTCTGCTGAGGCACGGCAACTACGCGGAGCGCGTCGGCGCCGGTGCGCCCGTCTACCTTGCCGCCGTGATGGAGTACCTGGCCGCCGAGGTGCTCGAGCTGGCCGGCAACGCCGCCAGGGACAACAAGAAGACCAGGATAATTCCGCGTCACCTCCAGCTGGCGATCAGGAACGACGAGGAGCTGAACAAGCTCCTGTCGGGCGTTACCATCGCGCAGGGCGGCGTGCTACCTAACATCCAGGCCGTGCTACTGCCCAAGAAAACCGAGAAGAAGGCGTAACTGCACTGCACCACGCGGCGCACAGGCAACGCACTAAAAGGCCCTTTTCAGGGCCACAATATGATTCCATAATGTTTCAATGACAATGCGACGCGACGTCTCTTTACGTATAATATGTGCATGCAGAGACAACTACTTACAATTAATTACCTGTTACGGACGGATGCTATGCTACGGTATGCTGTAGTCAAGTCGATAGATGATGAGGCGGCTGCAGCGCAGAGCGGCGCAGCACGGCTCCTGTGTTCGTAACTAAATAATGATTTACCTACTGTACTTAGGTACATTAGTTAACTTAGGGTATTGTTTTACGTGAGTACATAAATAATATGCAATTTATTGTAAATAATGTAATGTAATGTAAAATGGCATGGCAACAAAAGAAAAAAGATTTTGTTTCAGCAGGTAGGTAGGTACGTGTGGTGTGTAGTGCATGTAATCCACAGTTCATCAAACTGATACAGAGAGATTTAATATAGAGTTTATTATGACTAGGACATTGAGAAAATTGACGATAGTGTAGATAATGCCGTTATTAAATTTGATAATGCATACATACATAAATACAAACAAAAGAAATACACCTGCGGGTTTCGCGTATTGGGGAGGTGGGGGGGGGTGAGGATCGATATTATTGTATTGTGCAAGCGAGAAGGCAAAGGTACATCAGTGCGTTTCGTTCCATTTCAATTAAGCGTCTATCGCTATTGGTCTGTACGGTCGACGCCGCTCTGCGCAGCGGTACGACACCCCACTATTGAGACCCCGTTAAATACGGTATTTTTTGGTGCGTTCATCACAAACTGCCGTCCTACGCCCCTCGCTGCGGACGCGTACCGTACATAACATCTGTTTATCTACCTACCTACCTACCTACCTAACTAACCTAGCCGCGACATGCCGCCAAAGACCAGCGGTAAGGCCGCCAAGAAATCCGGCAAGGCTCAAAAGAACATCTCCAAGACTGACAAGAAAAAGAAGAAGCACAAGAGGAAGGAGAGCTACGCCATCTACATCTACAAGGTGCTCAAGCAGGTCCACCCGGACACTGGTATCTCCAGCAAGGCCATGTCCATCATGAACTCGTTCGTGAACGACATCTTCGAGCGCATCGCCGCCGAGGCGTCGCGCCTGGCGCACTACAACAAGCGCTCCACTATCACATCGAGGGAGGTGCAGACATCGGTGAGGCTCCTGCTGCCCGGAGAGCTGGCCAAGCACGCCGTCAGCGAGGGCACAAAGGCCGTCACCAAGTACACCAGCTCAAAGTGAGCTGCGTGCGGTGCATACCATAACAAAAAGGCCCTTTTCAGGGCCACAATACGATTCCGATAACCTGAATGTTTCTTTCGATTAATATAATGCGTCTTGTAATTGTATGCAAATGCACACACATACCTAGCAAACTCTCTCTCAAATAATGGTTTGCTCATGGTTGATTTTGTTCCGCTTTTATTTATAACGTATGTAGGTACATAGTACATAATATAAAATTCCTTACCCAAAATTAAGAAAGTTCTCCCGACCGCAGCCGCCGCTCGCTCCGAGGCGGCACCGCTGCGGCGCGACGGTGCCGCCTCGCGGCTTAGGTGTAGCTAGACGTACCCTGACCTTAGATAGAGATAATAATAGTTTTGTTATAAGTAAGTGTATACGTAATGTGCTATGTATGTATGTATGTATGTATGTACATGAAATAATTATGTATAGATAAGTAAAATCTAAAAATGGCCGGGATCGCAATATTTGTGCATATTCATAATGTATGACGTATGATGTTATTACTAATACCATAAATAGTTTATCATTTTCTTCTATCACACGGTTTGGTTTGTTAACAGAACAGAGGGTGTTTAGTATTATACGAGCGAGACAAACAAACGACTTGTTCTCCCCCCGCGCGCGCGCCCTGCCTTCACTCGCGATCCCCTGCACTATAAATATGGAAGCGGTGGAGCCAAAAAATTTTATTCAGCATCGTACCGCGGCGCTCTGTCCGTGCGTTCGTTGTTCGCTTTTCGTAACAAATAAATAAAGTTTAGCAGAGTTAGTAGTATTCTGGAGTCATGGCTCGTACCAAGCAAACTGCCCGCAAGTCGACCGGTGGCAAGGCGCCGCGCAAGCAGCTCGCCACGAAGGCGGCACGCAAGAGCGCGCCCGCAACCGGCGGCGTCAAGAAACCCCATCGCTACAGGCCCGGCACCGTGGCCCTGCGTGAGATCCGTCGCTACCAGAAGAGCACTGAGCTGCTGATCCGCAAGCTGCCGTTCCAGCGTCTAGTGCGTGAGATAGCTCAGGACTTCAAGACCGATCTTCGCTTCCAGAGCTCTGCGGTGATGGCCCTCCAGGAGGCCAGCGAGGCGTACCTCGTGGGTCTCTTCGAGGACACCAACCTGTGCGCAATTCACGCGAAACGTGTCACCATCATGCCCAAGGACATCCAGCTCGCGCGCAGGATCCGAGGGGAGCGCGCCTAACCTAACCTAGCCTACCTAGCGGAGTAGAGCGAAGGACGCGCTGAAAAAAATAAAAAAAAAGGCCCTTTTCAGGGCCACACATGTTTCATTAACAAACTGTTTCTTGTGCACATGCAAAGCGTCAATGCGCATGTTATATTAAAAAGTCTTTATTACCCTATGTAAGTAACAGCGCTGTAGTACTCTTTACGAGAACGGCAGAAGTGCGGCGGCTGCTGCTGCTGCTGCTGCTGCACGCTCTGAACTCGAGTTGAGGCAACTAACTGGTCTTGCTTGCATTAAAAAATATGTATGTACCTACTTACCTCCTTACCGACCTTAGAATAACCTTAGATCGCTGTTTTATAATCAGAAATGATAGGTTTCTTTCTGCACGCTCTTTTGTTAAAAATTAGGTTAGGTACCTACGTGTATTGTATGTACGTACATAGGTGTTTAAACTCACTACATTGGTTAAGTTAAGTACATACATACATACATACATGGGTTTAAGAATATTTTAAAAAAGAAACCGGAACCGACGACGAAGGGGCGCCCCTCGCCGCGCGCCTTCGTTTCACAGAGCTCGCTACTATAAATATAAGAACTCCAATAGCACTGTACCGTACGCAGTCTGTCGACAGGCGCGCTTGAACTCGTTCGTATTCGGTTTCGAGTAGAGTAGTGTAGTTACTTACTATCAAATCAAAGCAAAATGACCGGCCGCGGTAAGGGAGGTAAAGGTCTGGGGAAAGGCGGTGCCAAGCGTCACAGGAAAGTGCTTCGTGATAACATCCAGGGTATCACGAAGCCCGCCATCCGTCGTCTGGCCCGCAGAGGTGGAGTGAAGCGTATCTCCGGTCTGATCTACGAGGAGACCCGCGGCGTGCTGAAGGTGTTCCTCGAGAACGTGATCCGCGACGCCGTCACTTACACCGAGCACGCCAAGAGGAAGACCGTCACCGCTATGGACGTTGTCTACGCCCTGAAACGTCAAGGTCGCACCCTGTACGGTTTCGGAGGTTAAACCTCTAGGCGAAACTAGTGCTTCTGCCGACCAACACCAACATAAAAGGCCCTTTTCAGGGCCGCATATGATTCTTAACTAATTAAAAATGTTTCTGTCTGATACAATTCAAACGATGCACATAACATACATCCCTAATAATAATAATAATAATAATACCTATTTATGAAGGTAATTTAGCGAGCATGCATGTTGATAGCAGCAGATAATAATTAATAAAACACCCGAGTGCTTGTAATAATGAAGTGCAATGCAAAACATATTTAAGTTATTTATTTTTATATATTACTAGCTGACCCGGCGAACTCTGTTCGGTCCGCCTTAGAGGCAATAAATGAGCATATTTTGGATTTTATACCTACAAACCCCTACAGTGTTAGTAAGGAAGGTGTATGTTAGTCTATCCAAAATTGCAAAAACTCTATGACAAATTAATTATTTGACATGTATTTTAATTTTATCAATACAATAACTCATCTGGACGCATTCTGTCAATTCTTATGTCAAACGTCATAAGGTTACATTAAAAATGTTTATATTGTCAAAGCGCTAAGGTTAGGTTAGATTAGAAATAATTTTATATGGTGGTTAAGTAGGAATTCTTAAATTTTCTAATTTTCCGCGCAATTTTAAGAACCTTCTCATGTCAATAGCAACCAGAACAAAAAAAAAAAAAAAACAAAGAATTAGCGAAATCGGTCCAGCCGTTCACACGCGTGATGCCGTGACCAAGGGAAATAGGGATTCATTTTTATATTATAATAATATTATAGAGATTAGGCATGCAATATATTATATTATTTGATTGAATATGACTGTGACGTACCTACAGAATATTATTATAAAACTATATTATGTACTTAATATACCTACTTAAATTATTGTGATGTGAATGAAGAGAGTGGAAGTTGTTTAGAGTGCCCACAACTGTGTGCGGCGAATACAGTATTATTAGCGTATAAATTGCAAGTTTCAGGGTGTAATTTTGATAATGTTGTTATTTAACTATTGTAGTATGTTTGATAGTTAGCAGTGTTACATTAATATTATAGGAATTATGCTATTTGAGTTCGTTCTCGAGTCGTGTTTCACTCAGAATCTGTGCATAGTGTTTTACCAGGGTCCGAACAGATTGTGTTCTATACGAGCAAATATATTAAAATATGCTTGATATGGTGTCACACGAGGGAATTGATATGTTCGCCGTTTAATTGTCGACAGTGACAAATTAATTTTTATTAATATAATAGAGTAAAATAGAATTTAAACACGATCCGACCTATCGATGGTCCAGAGTGGTGGAAAAAACGGTTAGTATCTCGTTAGGTATGCTGTTATTAGTTATGAATGCTGTTAATACGGACGATCATGTTCAAAACGAAGGTACCGACTCGTCGGGAAAATGGCGAACAGTATCTAAATCTGTATAAAATCAAATTTAATTAGACCGATGTTAGTGAAAAGTCGTGAGCGTTCGTACGAGAAATTGTCTCTCGGCTGTGCCGTTCTCCTTACGGTCATGCTATGCGATCTTCGATCGAGCGATTTTCAGCGCCATCTATGTCTGCAACTGACGATACTCTCGTCAATCAATTTCCTTGTAGTTTTGTTCGTGCGTGATTAATAATTCTATAATCTAACGATGGCAGATACAGCAGTAGCAGCAGAGGCACCAGCCCCAGCGACGCCCGCCAAGAAACCGAAGGCTGCAGCCGCAGCCAAGAAGCCGAAAGCGAAGCCCACCCGCCCGAAGACGTCCGAAATGGTGAACAACGCCATCAAGGAGCTGAAGGAGCGCAGCGGCTCCTCGCTGAAGGCAATCAAGAAGTACATCGCCGCCGAGTACAAGGTCGACTCCGAGAAGCTCGCTCCGTTCATAAGGAAGTATCTGAAGAGCGCCGTCGAATCGGGCGCCCTCATCCAGACAAAGGGAACCGGCGCCTCTGGCTCCTTCAAGTTGGAGTCGAAGAGCTCCAAGAGCGCCGCTGCCAAGAAGGCATCCGCCGCCGCCGGTGCGAAGGCCAAGGAGCCGGCGGCCGCATCCTCGCCCGCCAAACCGAAGAAAGCAGCGGTCGCGTCGCGCGGCAGCGCCGCTTCCGCCGGAGGCAAGAGGAACAAGGCCGCCGCAGCGGCAGCCTCGCCGTCCAAATCGAAGGTCGGCGCGAGGGCCACGCCCAAAGACAAGAGAGCCGCCGCCGCGGCCAAGAGGAAGCCTGCCGCCGCCGCCGCCGCCGCCGCCTCCAGGAAGGCGGCCGCCTCACCGGCAAAGGCCAAGTCCGCCGCCGCCGCAGCGCCCAAGGCGAAGAAGACCGCCAAGCCGCCTACCAAGAAACCGAAGGCACCCAAACCGAAGAAGGCAGCGGCCACCCCCAAGTCGAAGGCGGCCGCCGCCGGCAAGAAGGCCTCCGCCTCCAAGAAGTAGGATCGTGGGTACGAAGACCTACAATCCTTCGTGTGGTGTGGGTGTCGGTTCGTCCGCGCCGCCTCCGCCCGCCTCCGGGACGCAGCGCAGGCAGGCAGGCTGGAGAATCGCATCGCACCTTGCATGGTTTTGTGTGTACCGGTGTTGTACGTACACACCTATGCGCTCACCAAAAAGCCCTTTTCAGGGCTAACAAAACTTTCACAAGCGTAAAGATGTTTCTGAAACTAAAAAAAAAAGTCAACAGTCCAAATTCGAAAAAAAAAAAAACACATATAGGTATATAGGATGCATCGGCCTTATTTTCTCTCAACAGCAACAGCAATGCCCCCCTGCGAAGTGTAGGTAGGCAGGTATGTACTTTCATTCCATTCATTCATAGTTCCTCACTCCGAATTAATACTAAGAAAGAACCCGACTGCCCGACGACTGTCTGACTGACTCTAATCGATCTGATCGACTAATTAGTAATTACTCCAGGTAAACGCTAATTGAGGTGGGGATTTATTTCTATTATTGTTATTATTTATGTTCTCTATTGTTTGTTATTAACTGTTCCGGCGGTGGCGAGCTTGTTTCGCTTGTTTCGTTCCCCACCCCTCGATGGACGCGGCGCCGCACAAATATATACGGAGCCGACGCGGTTTAAAAATATCATTCTACCTACTCCGCTAGCCGTACGAAGGCGCGCGTCTGATATCTCTAGTGTTGTCGCTCACTTAAACTTCCCACCGCAACCATGTCCGGACGTGGCAAAGGAGGCAAAGTTAAGGGTAAGGCAAAGTCGCGTTCGAACCGTGCCGGATTACAGTTTCCCGTCGGTCGTATCCATCGTCTGCTGAGGCACGGCAACTACGCGGAGCGCGTCGGCGCCGGTGCGCCCGTCTACCTTGCCGCCGTGATGGAGTACCTGGCCGCCGAGGTGCTCGAGCTGGCCGGCAACGCCGCCAGGGACAACAAGAAGACCAGGATAATTCCGCGTCACCTCCAGCTGGCGATCAGGAACGACGAGGAGCTGAACAAGCTCCTGTCGGGCGTTACCATCGCGCAGGGCGGCGTGCTACCTAACATCCAGGCCGTGCTACTGCCCAAGAAAACCGAGAAGAAGGCGTAACTGCACTGCACCACGCGGCGCACAGGCAACGCACTAAAAGGCCCTTTTCAGGGCCACAATATGATTCCATAATGTTTCAATGACAATGCGACGCGACGTCTCTTTACGTATAATATGTGCATGCAGAGACAACTACTTACAATTAATTACCTGTTACGGACGGATGCTATGCTACGGTATGCTGTAGTCAAGTCGATAGATGATGAGGCGGCTGCAGCGCAGAGCGGCGCAGCACGGCTCCTGTGTTCGTAACTAAATAATGATTTACCTACTGTACTTAGGTACATTAGTTAACTTAGGGTATTGTTTTACGTGAGTACATAAATAATATGCAATTTATTGTAAATAATGTAATGTAATGTAAAATGGCATGGCAACAAAAGAAAAAAGATTTTGTTTCAGCAGGTAGGTAGGTACGTGTGGTGTGTAGTGCATGTAATCCACAGTTCATCAAACTGATACAGAGAGATTTAATATAGAGTTTATTATGACTAGGACATTGAGAAAATTGACGATAGTGTAGATAATGCCGTTATTAAATTTGATAATGCATACATACATAAATACAAACAAAAGAAATACACCTGCGGGTTTCGCGTATTGGGGAGGTGGGGGGGGGTGAGGATCGATATTATTGTATTGTGCAAGCGAGAAGGCAAAGGTACATCAGTGCGTTTCGTTCCATTTCAATTAAGCGTCTATCGCTATTGGTCTGTACGGTCGACGCCGCTCTGCGCAGCGGTACGACACCCCACTATTGAGACCCCGTTAAATACGGTATTTTTTGGTGCGTTCATCACAAACTGCCGTCCTACGCCCCTCGCTGCGGACGCGTACCGTACATAACATCTGTTTATCTACCTACCTACCTACCTACCTAACTAACCTAGCCGCGACATGCCGCCAAAGACCAGCGGTAAGGCCGCCAAGAAATCCGGCAAGGCTCAAAAGAACATCTCCAAGACTGACAAGAAAAAGAAGAAGCACAAGAGGAAGGAGAGCTACGCCATCTACATCTACAAGGTGCTCAAGCAGGTCCACCCGGACACTGGTATCTCCAGCAAGGCCATGTCCATCATGAACTCGTTCGTGAACGACATCTTCGAGCGCATCGCCGCCGAGGCGTCGCGCCTGGCGCACTACAACAAGCGCTCCACTATCACATCGAGGGAGGTGCAGACATCGGTGAGGCTCCTGCTGCCCGGAGAGCTGGCCAAGCACGCCGTCAGCGAGGGCACAAAGGCCGTCACCAAGTACACCAGCTCAAAGTGAGCTGCGTGCGGTGCATACCATAACAAAAAGGCCCTTTTCAGGGCCACAATACGATTCCGATAACCTGAATGTTTCTTTCGATTAATATAATGCGTCTTGTAATTGTATGCAAATGCACACACATACCTAGCAAACTCTCTCTCAAATAATGGTTTGCTCATGGTTGATTTTGTTCCGCTTTTATTTATAACGTATGTAGGTACATAGTACATAATATAAAATTCCTTACCCAAAATTAAGAAAGTTCTCCCGACCGCAGCCGCCGCTCGCTCCGAGGCGGCACCGCTGCGGCGCGACGGTGCCGCCTCGCGGCTTAGGTGTAGCTAGACGTACCCTGACCTTAGATAGAGATAATAATAGTTTTGTTATAAGTAAGTGTATACGTAATGTGCTATGTATGTATGTATGTATGTATGTACATGAAATAATTATGTATAGATAAGTAAAATCTAAAAATGGCCGGGATCGCAATATTTGTGCATATTCATAATGTATGACGTATGATGTTATTACTAATACCATAAATAGTTTATCATTTTCTTCTATCACACGGTTTGGTTTGTTAACAGAACAGAGGGTGTTTAGTATTATACGAGCGAGACAAACAAACGACTTGTTCTCCCCCCGCGCGCGCGCCCTGCCTTCACTCGCGATCCCCTGCACTATAAATATGGAAGCGGTGGAGCCAAAAAATTTTATTCAGCATCGTACCGCGGCGCTCTGTCCGTGCGTTCGTTGTTCGCTTTTCGTAACAAATAAATAAAGTTTAGCAGAGTTAGTAGTATTCTGGAGTCATGGCTCGTACCAAGCAAACTGCCCGCAAGTCGACCGGTGGCAAGGCGCCGCGCAAGCAGCTCGCCACGAAGGCGGCACGCAAGAGCGCGCCCGCAACCGGCGGCGTCAAGAAACCCCATCGCTACAGGCCCGGCACCGTGGCCCTGCGTGAGATCCGTCGCTACCAGAAGAGCACTGAGCTGCTGATCCGCAAGCTGCCGTTCCAGCGTCTAGTGCGTGAGATAGCTCAGGACTTCAAGACCGATCTTCGCTTCCAGAGCTCTGCGGTGATGGCCCTCCAGGAGGCCAGCGAGGCGTACCTCGTGGGTCTCTTCGAGGACACCAACCTGTGCGCAATTCACGCGAAACGTGTCACCATCATGCCCAAGGACATCCAGCTCGCGCGCAGGATCCGAGGGGAGCGCGCCTAACCTAACCTAGCCTACCTAGCGGAGTAGAGCGAAGGACGCGCTGAAAAAAATAAAAAAAAAGGCCCTTTTCAGGGCCACACATGTTTCATTAACAAACTGTTTCTTGTGCACATGCAAAGCGTCAATGCGCATGTTATATTAAAAAGTCTTTATTACCCTATGTAAGTAACAGCGCTGTAGTACTCTTTACGAGAACGGCAGAAGTGCGGCGGCTGCTGCTGCTGCTGCTGCTGCACGCTCTGAACTCGAGTTGAGGCAACTAACTGGTCTTGCTTGCATTAAAAAATATGTATGTACCTACTTACCTCCTTACCGACCTTAGAATAACCTTAGATCGCTGTTTTATAATCAGAAATGATAGGTTTCTTTCTGCACGCTCTTTTGTTAAAAATTAGGTTAGGTACCTACGTGTATTGTATGTACGTACATAGGTGTTTAAACTCACTACATTGGTTAAGTTAAGTACATACATACATACATACATGGGTTTAAGAATATTTTAAAAAAGAAACCGGAACCGACGACGAAGGGGCGCCCCTCGCCGCGCGCCTTCGTTTCACAGAGCTCGCTACTATAAATATAAGAACTCCAATAGCACTGTACCGTATTAGTCCGGTAACGCTGTCAGCAATCGTCAGACGATTACAACAGCATTTTAGTCCATTCGAAAAAAAAAAAAAAAAAAAACACTGTACCGTACGCAGTCTGTCGACAGGCGCGCTTGAACTCGTTCGTATTCGGTTTCGAGTAGAGTAGTGTAGTTACTTACTATCAAATCAAAGCAAAATGACCGGCCGCGGTAAGGGAGGTAAAGGTCTGGGGAAAGGCGGTGCCAAGCGTCACAGGAAAGTGCTTCGTGATAACATCCAGGGTATCACGAAGCCCGCCATCCGTCGTCTGGCCCGCAGAGGTGGAGTGAAGCGTATCTCCGGTCTGATCTACGAGGAGACCCGCGGCGTGCTGAAGGTGTTCCTCGAGAACGTGATCCGCGACGCCGTCACTTACACCGAGCACGCCAAGAGGAAGACCGTCACCGCTATGGACGTTGTCTACGCCCTGAAACGTCAAGGTCGCACCCTGTACGGTTTCGGAGGTTAAACCTCTAGGCGAAACTAGTGCTTCTGCCGACCAACACCAACATAAAAGGCCCTTTTCAGGGCCGCATATGATTCTTAACTAATTAAAAATGTTTCTGTCTGATACAATTCAAACGATGCACATAACATACATCCCTAATAATAATAATAATAATAATACCTATTTATGAAGGTAATTTAGCGAGCATGCATGTTGATAGCAGCAGATAATAATTAATAAAACACCCGAGTGCTTGTAATAATGAAGTGCAATGCAAAACATATTTAAGTTATTTATTTTTATATATTACTAGCTGACCCGGCGAACTCTGTTCGGTCCGCCTTAGAGGCAATAAATGAGCATATTTTGGATTTTATACCTACAAACCCCTACAGTGTTAGTAAGGAAGGTGTATGTTAGTCTATCCAAAATTGCTAAAACTCTATGACAAATTAATTATTTGACATGTATTTTAATTTTATCAATACAATAACTCATCTGGACGCATTCTGTCAATTCTTATGTCAAACGTCATAAGGTTACATTAAAAATGTTTATATTGTCAAAGCGCTAAGGTTAGGTTAGATTAGAAATAATTTTATATGGTGGTTAAGTAGGAATTCTTAAATTTTCTAATTTTCCGCGCAATTTTAAGAACCTTCTCATGTCAATAGCAACCAGAACAAAAAAAAAAAAAAAACAAAGAATTAGCGAAATCGGTCCAGCCGTTCACACGCGTGATGCCGTGACCAAGGGAAATAGGGATTCATTTTTATATTATAATAATATTATAGAGATTAGGCATGCAATATATTATATTATTTGATTGAATATGACTGTGACGTACCTACAGAATATTATTATAAAACTATATTATGTACTTAATATACCTACTTAAATTATTGTGATGTGAATGAAGAGAGTGGAAGTTGTTTAGAGTGCCCACAACTGTGTGCGGCGAATACAGTATTATTAGCGTATAAATTGCAAGTTTCAGGGTGTAATTTTGATAATGTTGTTATTTAACTATTGTAGTATGTTTGATAGTTAGCAGTGTTACATTAATATTATAGGAATTATGCTATTTGAGTTCGTTCTCGAGTCGTGTTTCACTCAGAATCTGTGCATAGTGTTTTACCAGGGTCCGAACAGATTGTGTTCTATACGAGCAAATATATTAAAATATGCTTGATATGGTGTCACACGAGGGAATTGATATGTTCGCCGTTTAATTGTCGACAGTGACAAATTAATTTTTATTAATATAATAGAGTAAAATAGAATTTAAACACGATCCGACCTATCGATGGTCCAGAGTGGTGGAAAAAACGGTTAGTATCTCGTTAGGTATGCTGTTATTAGTTATGAATGCTGTTAATACGGACGATCATGTTCAAAACGAAGGTACCGACTCGTCGGGAAAATGGCGAACAGTATCTAAATCTGTATAAAATCAAATTTAATTAGACCGATGTTAGTGAAAAGTCGTGAGCGTTCGTACGAGAAATTGTCTCTCGGCTGTGCCGTTCTCCTTACGGTCATGCTATGCGATCTTCGATCGAGCGATTTTCAGCGCCATCTATGTCTGCAACTGACGATACTCTCGTCAATCAATTTCCTTGTAGTTTTGTTCGTGCGTGATTAATAATTCTATAATCTAACGATGGCAGATACAGCAGTAGCAGCAGAGGCACCAGCCCCAGCGACGCCCGCCAAGAAACCGAAGGCTGCAGCCGCAGCCAAGAAGCCGAAAGCGAAGCCCACCCGCCCGAAGACGTCCGAAATGGTGAACAACGCCATCAAGGAGCTGAAGGAGCGCAGCGGCTCCTCGCTGAAGGCAATCAAGAAGTACATCGCCGCCGAGTACAAGGTCGACTCCGAGAAGCTCGCTCCGTTCATAAGGAAGTATCTGAAGAGCGCCGTCGAATCGGGCGCCCTCATCCAGACAAAGGGAACCGGCGCCTCTGGCTCCTTCAAGTTGGAGTCGAAGAGCTCCAAGAGCGCCGCTGCCAAGAAGGCATCCGCCGCCGCCGGTGCGAAGGCCAAGGAGCCGGCGGCCGCATCCTCGCCCGCCAAACCGAAGAAAGCAGCGGTCGCGTCGCGCGGCAGCGCCGCTTCCGCCGGAGGCAAGAGGAACAAGGCCGCCGCAGCGGCAGCCTCGCCGTCCAAATCGAAGGTCGGCGCGAGGGCCACGCCCAAAGACAAGAGAGCCGCCGCCGCGGCCAAGAGGAAGCCTGCCGCCGCCGCCGCCGCCGCCGCCTCCAGGAAGGCGGCCGCCTCACCGGCAAAGGCCAAGTCCGCCGCCGCCGCAGCGCCCAAGGCGAAGAAGACCGCCAAGCCGCCTACCAAGAAACCGAAGGCACCCAAACCGAAGAAGGCAGCGGCCACCCCCAAGTCGAAGGCGGCCGCCGCCGGCAAGAAGGCCTCCGCCTCCAAGAAGTAGGATCGTGGGTACGAAGACCTACAATCCTTCGTGTGGTGTGGGTGTCGGTTCGTCCGCGCCGCCTCCGCCCGCCTCCGGGACGCAGCGCAGGCAGGCAGGCTGGAGAATCGCATCGCACCTTGCATGGTTTTGTGTGTACCGGTGTTGTACGTACACACCTATGCGCTCACCAAAAAGCCCTTTTCAGGGCTAACAAAACTTTCACAAGCGTAAAGATGTTTCTGAAACTAAAAAAAAAAGTCAACAGTCCAAATTCGAAAAAAAAAAAAACACATATAGGTATATAGGATGCATCGGCCTTATTTTCTCTCAACAGCAACAGCAATGCCCCCCTGCGAAGTGTAGGTAGGCAGGTATGTACTTTCATTCCATTCATTCATAGTTCCTCACTCCGAATTAATACTAAGAAAGAACCCGACTGCCCGACGACTGTCTGACTGACTCTAATCGATCTGATCGACTAATTAGTAATTACTCCAGGTAAACGCTAATTGAGGTGGGGATTTATTTCTATTATTGTTATTATTTATGTTCTCTATTGTTTGTTATTAACTGTTCCGGCGGTGGCGAGCTTGTTTCGCTTGTTTCGTTCCCCACCCCTCGATGGACGCGGCGCCGCACAAATATATACGGAGCCGACGCGGTTTAAAAATATCATTCTACCTACTCCGCTAGCCGTACGAAGGCGCGCGTCTGATATCTCTAGTGTTGTCGCTCACTTAAACTTCCCACCGCAACCATGTCCGGACGTGGCAAAGGAGGCAAAGTTAAGGGTAAGGCAAAGTCGCGTTCGAACCGTGCCGGATTACAGTTTCCCGTCGGTCGTATCCATCGTCTGCTGAGGCACGGCAACTACGCGGAGCGCGTCGGCGCCGGTGCGCCCGTCTACCTTGCCGCCGTGATGGAGTACCTGGCCGCCGAGGTGCTCGAGCTGGCCGGCAACGCCGCCAGGGACAACAAGAAGACCAGGATAATTCCGCGTCACCTCCAGCTGGCGATCAGGAACGACGAGGAGCTGAACAAGCTCCTGTCGGGCGTTACCATCGCGCAGGGCGGCGTGCTACCTAACATCCAGGCCGTGCTACTGCCCAAGAAAACCGAGAAGAAGGCGTAACTGCACTGCACCACGCGGCGCACAGGCAACGCACTAAAAGGCCCTTTTCAGGGCCACAATATGATTCCATAATGTTTCAATGACAATGCGACGCGACGTCTCTTTACGTATAATATGTGCATGCAGAGACAACTACTTACAATTAATTACCTGTTACGGACGGATGCTATGCTACGGTATGCTGTAGTCAAGTCGATAGATGATGAGGCGGCTGCAGCGCAGAGCGGCGCAGCACGGCTCCTGTGTTCGTAACTAAATAATGATTTACCTACTGTACTTAGGTACATTAGTTAACTTAGGGTATTGTTTTACGTGAGTACATAAATAATATGCAATTTATTGTAAATAATGTAATGTAATGTAAAATGGCATGGCAACAAAAGAAAAAAGATTTTGTTTCAGCAGGTAGGTAGGTACGTGTGGTGTGTAGTGCATGTAATCCACAGTTCATCAAACTGATACAGAGAGATTTAATATAGAGTTTATTATGACTAGGACATTGAGAAAATTGACGATAGTGTAGATAATGCCGTTATTAAATTTGATAATGCATACATACATAAATACAAACAAAAGAAATACACCTGCGGGTTTCGCGTATTGGGGAGGTGGGGGGGGGTGAGGATCGATATTATTGTATTGTGCAAGCGAGAAGGCAAAGGTACATCAGTGCGTTTCGTTCCATTTCAATTAAGCGTCTATCGCTATTGGTCTGTACGGTCGACGCCGCTCTGCGCAGCGGTACGACACCCCACTATTGAGACCCCGTTAAATACGGTATTTTTTGGTGCGTTCATCACAAACTGCCGTCCTACGCCCCTCGCTGCGGACGCGTACCGTACATAACATCTGTTTATCTACCTACCTACCTACCTACCTAACTAACCTAGCCGCGACATGCCGCCAAAGACCAGCGGTAAGGCCGCCAAGAAATCCGGCAAGGCTCAAAAGAACATCTCCAAGACTGACAAGAAAAAGAAGAAGCACAAGAGGAAGGAGAGCTACGCCATCTACATCTACAAGGTGCTCAAGCAGGTCCACCCGGACACTGGTATCTCCAGCAAGGCCATGTCCATCATGAACTCGTTCGTGAACGACATCTTCGAGCGCATCGCCGCCGAGGCGTCGCGCCTGGCGCACTACAACAAGCGCTCCACTATCACATCGAGGGAGGTGCAGACATCGGTGAGGCTCCTGCTGCCCGGAGAGCTGGCCAAGCACGCCGTCAGCGAGGGCACAAAGGCCGTCACCAAGTACACCAGCTCAAAGTGAGCTGCGTGCGGTGCATACCATAACAAAAAGGCCCTTTTCAGGGCCACAATACGATTCCGATAACCTGAATGTTTCTTTCGATTAATATAATGCGTCTTGTAATTGTATGCAAATGCACACACATACCTAGCAAACTCTCTCTCAAATAATGGTTTGCTCATGGTTGATTTTGTTCCGCTTTTATTTATAACGTATGTAGGTACATAGTACATAATATAAAATTCCTTACCCAAAATTAAGAAAGTTCTCCCGACCGCAGCCGCCGCTCGCTCCGAGGCGGCACCGCTGCGGCGCGACGGTGCCGCCTCGCGGCTTAGGTGTAGCTAGACGTACCCTGACCTTAGATAGAGATAATAATAGTTTTGTTATAAGTAAGTGTATACGTAATGTGCTATGTATGTATGTATGTATGTATGTACATGAAATAATTATGTATAGATAAGTAAAATCTAAAAATGGCCGGGATCGCAATATTTGTGCATATTCATAATGTATGACGTATGATGTTATTACTAATACCATAAATAGTTTATCATTTTCTTCTATCACACGGTTTGGTTTGTTAACAGAACAGAGGGTGTTTAGTATTATACGAGCGAGACAAACAAACGACTTGTTCTCCCCCCGCGCGCGCGCCCTGCCTTCACTCGCGATCCCCTGCACTATAAATATGGAAGCGGTGGAGCCAAAAAATTTTATTCAGCATCGTACCGCGGCGCTCTGTCCGTGCGTTCGTTGTTCGCTTTTCGTAACAAATAAATAAAGTTTAGCAGAGTTAGTAGTATTCTGGAGTCATGGCTCGTACCAAGCAAACTGCCCGCAAGTCGACCGGTGGCAAGGCGCCGCGCAAGCAGCTCGCCACGAAGGCGGCACGCAAGAGCGCGCCCGCAACCGGCGGCGTCAAGAAACCCCATCGCTACAGGCCCGGCACCGTGGCCCTGCGTGAGATCCGTCGCTACCAGAAGAGCACTGAGCTGCTGATCCGCAAGCTGCCGTTCCAGCGTCTAGTGCGTGAGATAGCTCAGGACTTCAAGACCGATCTTCGCTTCCAGAGCTCTGCGGTGATGGCCCTCCAGGAGGCCAGCGAGGCGTACCTCGTGGGTCTCTTCGAGGACACCAACCTGTGCGCAATTCACGCGAAACGTGTCACCATCATGCCCAAGGACATCCAGCTCGCGCGCAGGATCCGAGGGGAGCGCGCCTAACCTAACCTAGCCTACCTAGCGGAGTAGAGCGAAGGACGCGCTGAAAAAAATAAAAAAAAAGGCCCTTTTCAGGGCCACACATGTTTCATTAACAAACTGTTTCTTGTGCACATGCAAAGCGTCAATGCGCATGTTATATTAAAAAGTCTTTATTACCCTATGTAAGTAACAGCGCTGTAGTACTCTTTACGAGAACGGCAGAAGTGCGGCGGCTGCTGCTGCTGCTGCTGCTGCACGCTCTGAACTCGAGTTGAGGCAACTAACTGGTCTTGCTTGCATTAAAAAATATGTATGTACCTACTTACCTCCTTACCGACCTTAGAATAACCTTAGATCGCTGTTTTATAATCAGAAATGATAGGTTTCTTTCTGCACGCTCTTTTGTTAAAAATTAGGTTAGGTACCTACGTGTATTGTATGTACGTACATAGGTGTTTAAACTCACTACATTGGTTAAGTTAAGTACATACATACATACATACATGGGTTTAAGAATATTTTAAAAAAGAAACCGGAACCGACGACGAAGGGGCGCCCCTCGCCGCGCGCCTTCGTTTCACAGAGCTCGCTACTATAAATATAAGAACTCCAATAGCACTGTACCGTACGCAGTCTGTCGACAGGCGCGCTTGAACTCGTTCGTATTCGGTTTCGAGTAGAGTAGTGTAGTTACTTACTATCAAATCAAAGCAAAATGACCGGCCGCGGTAAGGGAGGTAAAGGTCTGGGGAAAGGCGGTGCCAAGCGTCACAGGAAAGTGCTTCGTGATAACATCCAGGGTATCACGAAGCCCGCCATCCGTCGTCTGGCCCGCAGAGGTGGAGTGAAGCGTATCTCCGGTCTGATCTACGAGGAGACCCGCGGCGTGCTGAAGGTGTTCCTCGAGAACGTGATCCGCGACGCCGTCACTTACACCGAGCACGCCAAGAGGAAGACCGTCACCGCTATGGACGTTGTCTACGCCCTGAAACGTCAAGGTCGCACCCTGTACGGTTTCGGAGGTTAAACCTCTAGGCGAAACTAGTGCTTCTGCCGACCAACACCAACATAAAAGGCCCTTTTCAGGGCCGCATATGATTCTTAACTAATTAAAAATGTTTCTGTCTGATACAATTCAAACGATGCACATAACATACATCCCTAATAATAATAATAATAATAATACCTATTTATGAAGGTAATTTAGCGAGCATGCATGTTGATAGCAGCAGATAATAATTAATAAAACACCCGAGTGCTTGTAATAATGAAGTGCAATGCAAAACATATTTAAGTTATTTATTTTTATATATTACTAGCTGACCCGGCGAACTCTGTTCGGTCCGCCTTAGAGGCAATAAATGAGCATATTTTGGATTTTATACCTACAAACCCCTACAGTGTTAGTAAGGAAGGTGTATGTTAGTCTATCCAAAATTGCAAAAACTCTATGACAAATTAATTATTTGACATGTATTTTAATTTTATCAATACAATAACTCATCTGGACGCATTCTGTCAATTCTTATGTCAAACGTCATAAGGTTACATTAAAAATGTTTATATTGTCAAAGCGCTAAGGTTAGGTTAGATTAGAAATAATTTTATATGGTGGTTAAGTAGGAATTCTTAAATTTTCTAATTTTCCGCGCAATTTTAAGAACCTTCTCATGTCAATAGCAACCAGAACAAAAAAAAAAAAAAAACAAAGAATTAGCGAAATCGGTCCAGCCGTTCACACGCGTGATGCCGTGACCAAGGGAAATAGGGATTCATTTTTATATTATAATAATATTATAGAGATTAGGCATGCAATATATTATATTATTTGATTGAATATGACTGTGACGTACCTACAGAATATTATTATAAAACTATATTATGTACTTAATATACCTACTTAAATTATTGTGATGTGAATGAAGAGAGTGGAAGTTGTTTAGAGTGCCCACAACTGTGTGCGGCGAATACAGTATTATTAGCGTATAAATTGCAAGTTTCAGGGTGTAATTTTGATAATGTTGTTATTTAACTATTGTAGTATGTTTGATAGTTAGCAGTGTTACATTAATATTATAGGAATTATGCTATTTGAGTTCGTTCTCGAGTCGTGTTTCACTCAGAATCTGTGCATAGTGTTTTACCAGGGTCCGAACAGATTGTGTTCTATACGAGCAAATATATTAAAATATGCTTGATATGGTGTCACACGAGGGAATTGATATGTTCGCCGTTTAATTGTCGACAGTGACAAATTAATTTTTATTAATATAATAGAGTAAAATAGAATTTAAACACGATCCGACCTATCGATGGTCCAGAGTGGTGGAAAAAACGGTTAGTATCTCGTTAGGTATGCTGTTATTAGTTATGAATGCTGTTAATACGGACGATCATGTTCAAAACGAAGGTACCGACTCGTCGGGAAAATGGCGAACAGTATCTAAATCTGTATAAAATCAAATTTAATTAGACCGATGTTAGTGAAAAGTCGTGAGCGTTCGTACGAGAAATTGTCTCTCGGCTGTGCCGTTCTCCTTACGGTCATGCTATGCGATCTTCGATCGAGCGATTTTCAGCGCCATCTATGTCTGCAACTGACGATACTCTCGTCAATCAATTTCCTTGTAGTTTTGTTCGTGCGTGATTAATAATTCTATAATCTAACGATGGCAGATACAGCAGTAGCAGCAGAGGCACCAGCCCCAGCGACGCCCGCCAAGAAACCGAAGGCTGCAGCCGCAGCCAAGAAGCCGAAAGCGAAGCCCACCCGCCCGAAGACGTCCGAAATGGTGAACAACGCCATCAAGGAGCTGAAGGAGCGCAGCGGCTCCTCGCTGAAGGCAATCAAGAAGTACATCGCCGCCGAGTACAAGGTCGACTCCGAGAAGCTCGCTCCGTTCATAAGGAAGTATCTGAAGAGCGCCGTCGAATCGGGCGCCCTCATCCAGACAAAGGGAACCGGCGCCTCTGGCTCCTTCAAGTTGGAGTCGAAGAGCTCCAAGAGCGCCGCTGCCAAGAAGGCATCCGCCGCCGCCGGTGCGAAGGCCAAGGAGCCGGCGGCCGCATCCTCGCCCGCCAAACCGAAGAAAGCAGCGGTCGCGTCGCGCGGCAGCGCCGCTTCCGCCGGAGGCAAGAG
Organism: Eulithis testata; assembly: GCA_947507515.1. NCBI lineage: Eukaryota > Metazoa > Arthropoda > Insecta > Lepidoptera > Geometridae > Eulithis > Eulithis testata. Next base: position 5,359,285 of record OX382216.1, read on the forward strand.
GAACAAGGCCGCCGCAGCGGCAGCCTCGCCGTCCAAATCGAAGGTCGGCGCGAGGGCCACGCCCAAAGACAAGAGAGCCGCCGCCGCGGCCAAGAGGAAGCCTGCCGCCGCCGCCGCCGCCGCCGCCTCCAGGAAGGCGGCCGCCTCACCGGCAAAGGCCAAGTCCGCCGCCGCCGCAGCGCCCAAGGCGAAGAAGACCGCCAAGCCGCCTACCAAGAAACCGAAGGCACCCAAACCGAAGAAGGCAGCGGCCACCCCCAAGTCGAAGGCGGCCGCCGCCGGCAAGAAGGCCTCCGCCTCCAAGAAGTAGGATCGTGGGTACGAAGACCTACAATCCTTCGTGTGGTGTGGGTGTCGGTTCGTCCGCGCCGCCTCCGCCCGCCTCCGGGACGCAGCGCAGGCAGGCAGGCTGGAGAATCGCATCGCACCTTGCATGGTTTTGTGTGTACCGGTGTTGTACGTACACACCTATGCGCTCACCAAAAAGCCCTTTTCAGGGCTAACAAAACTTTCACAAGCGTAAAGATGTTTCTGAAACTAAAAAAAAAAGTCAACAGTCCAAATTCGAAAAAAAAAAAAACACATATAGGTATATAGGATGCATCGGCCTTATTTTCTCTCAACAGCAACAGCAATGCCCCCCTGCGAAGTGTAGGTAGGCAGGTATGTACTTTCATTCCATTCATTCATAGTTCCTCACTCCGAATTAATACTAAGAAAGAACCCGACTGCCCGACGACTGTCTGACTGACTCTAATCGATCTGATCGACTAATTAGTAATTACTCCAGGTAAACGCTAATTGAGGTGGGGATTTATTTCTATTATTGTTATTATTTATGTTCTCTATTGTTTGTTATTAACTGTTCCGGCGGTGGCGAGCTTGTTTCGCTTGTTTCGTTCCCCACCCCTCGATGGACGCGGCGCCGCACAAATATATACGGAGCCGACGCGGTTTAAAAATATCATTCTACCTACTCCGCTAGCCGTACGAAGGCGCGCGTCTGATATCTCTAGTGTTGTCGCTCACTTAAACTTCCCACCGCAACCATGTCCGGACGTGGCAAAGGAGGCAAAGTTAAGGGTAAGGCAAAGTCGCGTTCGAACCGTGCCGGATTACAGTTTCCCGTCGGTCGTATCCATCGTCTGCTGAGGCACGGCAACTACGCGGAGCGCGTCGGCGCCGGTGCGCCCGTCTACCTTGCCGCCGTGATGGAGTACCTGGCCGCCGAGGTGCTCGAGCTGGCCGGCAACGCCGCCAGGGACAACAAGAAGACCAGGATAATTCCGCGTCACCTCCAGCTGGCGATCAGGAACGACGAGGAGCTGAACAAGCTCCTGTCGGGCGTTACCATCGCGCAGGGCGGCGTGCTACCTAACATCCAGGCCGTGCTACTGCCCAAGAAAACCGAGAAGAAGGCGTAACTGCACTGCACCACGCGGCGCACAGGCAACGCACTAAAAGGCCCTTTTCAGGGCCACAATATGATTCCATAATGTTTCAATGACAATGCGACGCGACGTCTCTTTACGTATAATATGTGCATGCAGAGACAACTACTTACAATTAATTACCTGTTACGGACGGATGCTATGCTACGGTATGCTGTAGTCAAGTCGATAGATGATGAGGCGGCTGCAGCGCAGAGCGGCGCAGCACGGCTCCTGTGTTCGTAACTAAATAATGATTTACCTACTGTACTTAGGTACATTAGTTAACTTAGGGTATTGTTTTACGTGAGTACATAAATAATATGCAATTTATTGTAAATAATGTAATGTAATGTAAAATGGCATGGCAACAAAAGAAAAAAGATTTTGTTTCAGCAGGTAGGTAGGTACGTGTGGTGTGTAGTGCATGTAATCCACAGTTCATCAAACTGATACAGAGAGATTTAATATAGAGTTTATTATGACTAGGACATTGAGAAAATTGACGATAGTGTAGATAATGCCGTTATTAAATTTGATAATGCATACATACATAAATACAAACAAAAGAAATACACCTGCGGGTTTCGCGTATTGGGGAGGTGGGGGGGGGTGAGGATCGATATTATTGTATTGTGCAAGCGAGAAGGCAAAGGTACATCAGTGCGTTTCGTTCCATTTCAATTAAGCGTCTATCGCTATTGGTCTGTACGGTCGACGCCGCTCTGCGCAGCGGTACGACACCCCACTATTGAGACCCCGTTAAATACGGTATTTTTTGGTGCGTTCATCACAAACTGCCGTCCTACGCCCCTCGCTGCGGACGCGTACCGTACATAACATCTGTTTATCTACCTACCTACCTACCTACCTAACTAACCTAGCCGCGACATGCCGCCAAAGACCAGCGGTAAGGCCGCCAAGAAATCCGGCAAGGCTCAAAAGAACATCTCCAAGACTGACAAGAAAAAGAAGAAGCACAAGAGGAAGGAGAGCTACGCCATCTACATCTACAAGGTGCTCAAGCAGGTCCACCCGGACACTGGTATCTCCAGCAAGGCCATGTCCATCATGAACTCGTTCGTGAACGACATCTTCGAGCGCATCGCCGCCGAGGCGTCGCGCCTGGCGCACTACAACAAGCGCTCCACTATCACATCGAGGGAGGTGCAGACATCGGTGAGGCTCCTGCTGCCCGGAGAGCTGGCCAAGCACGCCGTCAGCGAGGGCACAAAGGCCGTCACCAAGTACACCAGCTCAAAGTGAGCTGCGTGCGGTGCATACCATAACAAAAAGGCCCTTTTCAGGGCCACAATACGATTCCGATAACCTGAATGTTTCTTTCGATTAATATAATGCGTCTTGTAATTGTATGCAAATGCACACACATACCTAGCAAACTCTCTCTCAAATAATGGTTTGCTCATGGTTGATTTTGTTCCGCTTTTATTTATAACGTATGTAGGTACATAGTACATAATATAAAATTCCTTACCCAAAATTAAGAAAGTTCTCCCGACCGCAGCCGCCGCTCGCTCCGAGGCGGCACCGCTGCGGCGCGACGGTGCCGCCTCGCGGCTTAGGTGTAGCTAGACGTACCCTGACCTTAGATAGAGATAATAATAGTTTTGTTATAAGTAAGTGTATACGTAATGTGCTATGTATGTATGTATGTATGTATGTACATGAAATAATTATGTATAGATAAGTAAAATCTAAAAATGGCCGGGATCGCAATATTTGTGCATATTCATAATGTATGACGTATGATGTTATTACTAATACCATAAATAGTTTATCATTTTCTTCTATCACACGGTTTGGTTTGTTAACAGAACAGAGGGTGTTTAGTATTATACGAGCGAGACAAACAAACGACTTGTTCTCCCCCCGCGCGCGCGCCCTGCCTTCACTCGCGATCCCCTGCACTATAAATATGGAAGCGGTGGAGCCAAAAAATTTTATTCAGCATCGTACCGCGGCGCTCTGTCCGTGCGTTCGTTGTTCGCTTTTCGTAACAAATAAATAAAGTTTAGCAGAGTTAGTAGTATTCTGGAGTCATGGCTCGTACCAAGCAAACTGCCCGCAAGTCGACCGGTGGCAAGGCGCCGCGCAAGCAGCTCGCCACGAAGGCGGCACGCAAGAGCGCGCCCGCAACCGGCGGCGTCAAGAAACCCCATCGCTACAGGCCCGGCACCGTGGCCCTGCGTGAGATCCGTCGCTACCAGAAGAGCACTGAGCTGCTGATCCGCAAGCTGCCGTTCCAGCGTCTAGTGCGTGAGATAGCTCAGGACTTCAAGACCGATCTTCGCTTCCAGAGCTCTGCGGTGATGGCCCTCCAGGAGGCCAGCGAGGCGTACCTCGTGGGTCTCTTCGAGGACACCAACCTGTGCGCAATTCACGCGAAACGTGTCACCATCATGCCCAAGGACATCCAGCTCGCGCGCAGGATCCGAGGGGAGCGCGCCTAACCTAACCTAGCCTACCTAGCGGAGTAGAGCGAAGGACGCGCTGAAAAAAATAAAAAAAAAGGCCCTTTTCAGGGCCACACATGTTTCATTAACAAACTGTTTCTTGTGCACATGCAAAGCGTCAATGCGCATGTTATATTAAAAAGTCTTTATTACCCTATGTAAGTAACAGCGCTGTAGTACTCTTTACGAGAACGGCAGAAGTGCGGCGGCTGCTGCTGCTGCTGCTGCTGCACGCTCTGAACTCGAGTTGAGGCAACTAACTGGTCTTGCTTGCATTAAAAAATATGTATGTACCTACTTACCTCCTTACCGACCTTAGAATAACCTTAGATCGCTGTTTTATAATCAGAAATGATAGGTTTCTTTCTGCACGCTCTTTTGTTAAAAATTAGGTTAGGTACCTACGTGTATTGTATGTACGTACATAGGTGTTTAAACTCACTACATTGGTTAAGTTAAGTACATACATACATACATACATGGGTTTAAGAATATTTTAAAAAAGAAACCGGAACCGACGACGAAGGGGCGCCCCTCGCCGCGCGCCTTCGTTTCACAGAGCTCGCTACTATAAATATAAGAACTCCAATAGCACTGTACCGTACGCAGTCTGTCGACAGGCGCGCTTGAACTCGTTCGTATTCGGTTTCGAGTAGAGTAGTGTAGTTACTTACTATCAAATCAAAGCAAAATGACCGGCCGCGGTAAGGGAGGTAAAGGTCTGGGGAAAGGCGGTGCCAAGCGTCACAGGAAAGTGCTTCGTGATAACATCCAGGGTATCACGAAGCCCGCCATCCGTCGTCTGGCCCGCAGAGGTGGAGTGAAGCGTATCTCCGGTCTGATCTACGAGGAGACCCGCGGCGTGCTGAAGGTGTTCCTCGAGAACGTGATCCGCGACGCCGTCACTTACACCGAGCACGCCAAGAGGAAGACCGTCACCGCTATGGACGTTGTCTACGCCCTGAAACGTCAAGGTCGCACCCTGTACGGTTTCGGAGGTTAAACCTCTAGGCGAAACTAGTGCTTCTGCCGACCAACACCAACATAAAAGGCCCTTTTCAGGGCCGCATATGATTCTTAACTAATTAAAAATGTTTCTGTCTGATACAATTCAAACGATGCACATAACATACATCCCTAATAATAATAATAATAATAATACCTATTTATGAAGGTAATTTAGCGAGCATGCATGTTGATAGCAGCAGATAATAATTAATAAAACACCCGAGTGCTTGTAATAATGAAGTGCAATGCAAAACATATTTAAGTTATTTATTTTTATATATTACTAGCTGACCCGGCGAACTCTGTTCGGTCCGCCTTAGAGGCAATAAATGAGCATATTTTGGATTTTATACCTACAAACCCCTACAGTGTTAGTAAGGAAGGTGTATGTTAGTCTATCCAAAATTGCAAAAACTCTATGACAAATTAATTATTTGACATGTATTTTAATTTTATCAATACAATAACTCATCTGGACGCATTCTGTCAATTCTTATGTCAAACGTCATAAGGTTACATTAAAAATGTTTATATTGTCAAAGCGCTAAGGTTAGGTTAGATTAGAAATAATTTTATATGGTGGTTAAGTAGGAATTCTTAAATTTTCTAATTTTCCGCGCAATTTTAAGAACCTTCTCATGTCAATAGCAACCAGAACAAAAAAAAAAAAAAAACAAAGAATTAGCGAAATCGGTCCAGCCGTTCACACGCGTGATGCCGTGACCAAGGGAAATAGGGATTCATTTTTATATTATAATAATATTATAGAGATTAGGCATGCAATATATTATATTATTTGATTGAATATGACTGTGACGTACCTACAGAATATTATTATAAAACTATATTATGTACTTAATATACCTACTTAAATTATTGTGATGTGAATGAAGAGAGTGGAAGTTGTTTAGAGTGCCCACAACTGTGTGCGGCGAATACAGTATTATTAGCGTATAAATTGCAAGTTTCAGGGTGTAATTTTGATAATGTTGTTATTTAACTATTGTAGTATGTTTGATAGTTAGCAGTGTTACATTAATATTATAGGAATTATGCTATTTGAGTTCGTTCTCGAGTCGTGTTTCACTCAGAATCTGTGCATAGTGTTTTACCAGGGTCCGAACAGATTGTGTTCTATACGAGCAAATATATTAAAATATGCTTGATATGGTGTCACACGAGGGAATTGATATGTTCGCCGTTTAATTGTCGACAGTGACAAATTAATTTTTATTAATATAATAGAGTAAAATAGAATTTAAACACGATCCGACCTATCGATGGTCCAGAGTGGTGGAAAAAACGGTTAGTATCTCGTTAGGTATGCTGTTATTAGTTATGAATGCTGTTAATACGGACGATCATGTTCAAAACGAAGGTACCGACTCGTCGGGAAAATGGCGAACAGTATCTAAATCTGTATAAAATCAAATTTAATTAGACCGATGTTAGTGAAAAGTCGTGAGCGTTCGTACGAGAAATTGTCTCTCGGCTGTGCCGTTCTCCTTACGGTCATGCTATGCGATCTTCGATCGAGCGATTTTCAGCGCCATCTATGATGTCATATCGACGACTCGTGCTTCTGCAGAGAACCCTCTCAGAGCAGTCCCACGCCCCCTGACGCCCCCCACACCTGACGCTTGACAACCGGTGGCCTGGAGCGAGCCCCCCTAGTGGGAGTGTCGCCCCCCCGGAGTGTCGCGTCGGTGCCGAGGCGTCGCATCGCTGACGGAACGAGAGCCTCTATCCCGTCCCGTCCGTCGTGTGCGTCACTACCTGGTGTTTTTTTGAAAACACCCAAGGCAGTGACAACCGTCCCATCCCAGCCCATCCCCTGTATCCGCTGGTGGATTGGCGAGCCGGTGCCTGGCATAGGCTTGCCGCACCAGCGGTCTTCCCCGCCATCCTCAGCCCTCCCCTCCATCTACCCCCCTACACCCATCCCCCGCCAACCCGACCATGTCGGATGGCGGTCAGGACCCCCCCCGCAAACCCCCGGACCGCAAGCGTGTCCCGCTTCTGGACCGTGCCATCACGCGTAGGGACCTCTTCAACCCTGAGAACACGGTTGTTTTGGCTCCCGGCGCGCTGAGGAACCGTCCGCAGCCACCCATCGCAGCCATCGAGGCTGCCCCGCCCGTCCCCCAGGCCGAGGGGCTCCGCGACTGTGGATTTGATGATCCGCGGCGCGACGAACCCGGCCGGCCAGGACGGAAGGGCGTCAGGCCGCGGCCGGTAGACTCCTCACCAGAGGACGTCCCGGCCGCGCACGACGACAAGAGGCAGAAGGTTCTGTCTTCGCCTCCGCTAGTCGCCACCCCAAGCACCTCCCGGACCGCACTGGTCCACCTCCCTCAGCCGGCCTCACCCTCGCCGACTCCATCGCCTCCGGAGGAGCGTCTGGCGCTACCCGGACCATCCGGGTACCAGTCGGACGCCCACCCGGAAACCAGCGGTGAGTCAAGCGAGCCACGAGAAGACAACGACGAGGAAGAGGAGAGGTACTCTGGCGCGGACTCGACGCAGTACGTTGAGCCCGAGTCAATGGTGCCCCTCGACCTCCCTCTGGGCACCCCTCCGACTCCGACACCACGCGCCGCAGCTGCCTACGCTGCCCACCTGGCGCAGTTTGACAGCCCCTCGAGGACTCCAGCCAGTCCACCGACTCCCACGCCGCGCACCTCAACGGTAGCGCGAATGGTGAGTCCACTCCAGTCCCTGCCCCAAGCCCCGGAACCTGCGCGAGACGAGCGTCTCCCTCCTCCGCAGACGACCTCCATGCAGTACGCTGCAGTTGCAGCTACTGCCTCCCCCCCGCGACCTCCCACCGCAGCCAGCCAACCGGCAGCTGCCGTGCCTCCAGCCACCAAGGGCTACCCGCCCATTGTAGTGGAATGCTTGCCCAACTGGACAACGCATTTCGCTGCAATCCGCGGGAAGCTCGGCTTCGCCCCGAACGCGCGCCCCTTGGGAAAGGGTGTGCGCTTCATCCCCCGCTCCATCGAGGAGTACCGGATTGTCCAGCGCCACCTAGTGGATGCTATGGCAGCCGATCCAGCGATCAGCTGGTTCTGCTACAGCATCCAAGCCGACCTACCCACGAAGGTCGCTATCCGCGGGCTTCCTGCGGATACCGACCCTGAGGAGATCAAGGCGGCTCTGTCGGCTCTGGACTTTCCGGTGCTCTTCGTGAAGCACATTTCCCTGAAGCAAGGCAGGGCAGGCTGCTTGTTTCACGCCCAGCTAACTCACATGACCCAGGAGGAGCTGGCACGGCTGTACCGGGTCAGTGAGCTACTCTCCATGCCGGGAGTAGTGATAGAGCACTGGCGTGGCGCCTCTAACAGGGTGCCCCAGTGCCATCGCTGCCAGGCATTCGGCCACGCGTCCGGGAACTGCCACCGTCCCCTTCGCTGCGTGCGCTGTGGAGGCCTACATTTCGCTGCGGACTGTCCGCGCGAAAGAACGGCGAAACCCACCTGCGCGAACTGCGAAGGGGACCACACCGCGAACGACCGTCGCTGCCCCGTCTTCAGGCGCGAGGCGCGCAAGAGGGGAATCGTGGCAACCGCCCCCCCGCCCCCTGCGCGCCCGCCTACCGGCACGACGGCACCTCGCACGGACCAACCTGCAAGAATCGAACCCGCAACCTTTGGTCCTGCACGACTGCGGGCGACATCGCCCCCCGCACGCCCTGATGGGCGATCCCAAGGCCCCAGCAGACCAGCACCGGAGGCCCCAGCAACGGGACTGTACGCCGCTGCCAACCAGCCCACCGAACGAGGACAGACCGTCCCAGGTAAGCGCCGGACACGTAGGGGAGGACGTGGGAGGAAGAGACCAGTGGCATCCTCCACGCCCTTGCCTAACGAAGAGCTGCCTCTTCCCCCTGTAGCCGAGCCTGTGGTCACGCGCTCGGAACCTGCTCCGGCCTACCGTTTGCCGACCCCGGCACTAGCGGTGGCCAGAGCTAGCGTCGACCAACAGGCCCCGCCCACTTTTGTACCCCACCCCGCACCAACACCCGCAACGGTGCTGCGGGCAACTGCGACCCCCTGGGTTCCTTTGCCCCAGAGAGTGCAGACCAGCCGTCCCCGACTTGTCCCGCAGACCATCCCCCTCATAGGCACCACCGACTACCCCTCTGCTGCATCGCCGGCCGAGGAGAACGCGACAGGACCCGCCGGGAACCCTTTGGAGTCTATCCTCAGGGTCCTGACGGAGTTCCTCGTCACCATCGCTGCCGGAGGCAACCTCCAGGAGGCGGCGATGCGAGCACTGGCCTCGCTAGGTAGGACCCACAATGGGTAGTACGCCCTGTCTGCGTGTCCTTTACTGGAATCCCGGAGGGGTTAGGCTCCAGGCCCAGCCCCTCCGCCTCCTCGCCCAGTCGCAGGATATTCACATAATCCTCCTGGGCGAAACCAAATTAGCCCCCCATTCTTCTTTCAAGGTGCCCAATTACTTTGTGTATAGACGGGACGAATTGTCCCCCGCCACCGGGCATGCCTTCCGAGGCACTGCTGCCTTGGTCCGTCGCGATGTCATACACGAGGAAATTGAGCACCTCCCCTTTGACGAGCTGAGAACTACGGGTGTCCTGGTGAGCGCGGCAGGAGTCGAGCTAAAACTCTTCGCCGGCTATCGCCCTCCAGGCCCCCGTTATTCCCCTCAGGATATCTCAGCAATCTTTGACTCCCCCACCCCCACCCTCCTAGCCGCGGACCTCAACGCGAAACACCCTGACTGGGGGTCCCGGGTTATCAACCCAGTGGGCCGCCAGCTGCAACAGGATGCGGAGGCCATGGAAATCACAGTACTAGGACCTGACTCACCGACTCACATACCGACGAACAACCGACACTCAGCAGACGTACTTGACATACTTCTGACCAAGAACATCCCCTACCCTGTCCAGGTCGAAGTCCTCTACGACATGGACACAAATCACCTTCCCCTCTTAATTACGCTGGCCTTGTCAGCGGTTTGCACAATCCCAAGACCCCAAAACAGGAAAACCGATTGGGAGGCCTTCTCTCGCGCCCTCACTGACTTAGAGGTGGGTCGCCTGAGCTCCCCGGAGGAGGTTGAGCAGGAGGCGACCAGGCTCACAGCCAGATTACAGGAGGCGAGGGAGGCAGCGTCCCAACCGATCCCCCAGTGCCGCCGGAACGCACGCGAAGAGCTACCGACTGACCTAAAACGACGACTTTCGACCAAAAGACGACTAAGACGCGACTGGGCGCGCTCGCGCTGCCCCCGTCTGAAGACGCAACTTGACCGACTGACTGCGGAGGTCTCGGAGGCCGTACGAGCTTGGCGTGGGGAGACCTGGGAGACTACCATCGACCGGGCCTCCGAACACGACACCAACTTGTACGCGCTAAACCGGGCCCTCACACGCACCCCCATCCCTACATATCCTCTCCTTGACAGGAACGGGGTGAGGCGCTTCAACCCCATCGATCGCGCCGAGATCCTCGCGACGCACCTGGAGGAACAGTTTTCGCCACACCCCGTAGACAATGACGCCCCACGAGACATACTGGACCACCACGCCCACGTCGAAGAGTCGGTAAGTGAGTTCCTGTCGCGCCCGACCCCGCCCCTCGATGGGGGGTATTTTATATCCCCTATGGAGGTGCGGAAGGCCGTCCTCCGCCTACACGGGCGGAAGGCGCCAGGCTGCGACGGAATCACGAACATGGCTCTGAGACACTTACCGCGCCGAGGTATAGCTGCGCTCGCGCGGCTATTCAACGGCATCCTCCGGACTAACCATTTCCCCGACCATTGGAAGACCGGTAAGGTAATCGTCCTCCCCAAGCCGGGAAAGGACCGACGTCTTCCTGCGAGCTACAGACCGATTACCTTACTACCGACTATCGCCAAACTCTTCGAGCGACTTCTCCTCTCCCGGATCTACCCCAGCATCGTGCCAAGACCGGAGCAGTTCGGGTTCCGAAGCCAGCACAGCACAACGCTGCAACTTGCGCGAGTGCTCCATTTGCTGGCTGAGGCACTGAACCGCAACCACAGCACTGCTGCGGTGTTCCTGGATGTGGAGAAGGCGTTTGACCGGGTTTGGCACACTGGACTGATTTTTAAACTCTCCCAGACCGACCTACCCCCCGCCCTCACGCGTCTTGTGGCCTCGTTCCTCCGGGGGCGGAGCTTCTTCGTTTCAGTGGAACGAACAAACTCCGCCCCCAGACCAGCGGTTGCCGGAGTTCCGCAGGGAAGCTGTCTGTCGCCGGCACTATACGCGCACTACACGAACGATATCCCGACCCTGGAGGGACACCTTCTCCCCGGGGAACGGGACGTCGTTCTTGCGCTGTTTGCCGACGATAGCGCTTACTTCGCGTCCTCCCGCAGCCCTACGATAGCCGCAGGACGCATGCAGCGCCTCCTAGACCTTCTCCCCTCCTGGCTGGACAAATGGCGCATTGCCGTCAACGTCGGTAAGACCGCGGCCCTACTTGTCTCACGCCGTCGCTCCCATCCCTGTAAGCTCCAGCTCAGGGGACAGGACATTGAGTGGCAGTCTTGCGCCAGGTACCTCGGTGTGGATATCGACCGGTCGTTGAGAATGCACCCTCAAGTAGACCGCGCCCTTCAACAGGCGCGGGCTGCCAGGGCCCAGCTCCGGCCGGTCTTGATTTCCCGACTTCCGCTGAGGACCAAGGTGCGAGTCTACAAGACTTACGTCCGTTCCCGACTGACTTACGCAGCTCCTGCGTGGTACGCACTCCTCTCCCATACCAACAAAGTAGCGCTCCAGAGGGTTCAGAACGTTGCACTCCGTATGTGTGTAGGCGCGGGCAGATACGTCCGTAACGATGTTATTGCCCGCGACACGGGTACGGAGAGCATCGAGAGCTTCGTGAAGTTGTCGGCCCGTCGAATGTTCGACAAGGCCGACAACGGTCACCACGCCCACCTGAACAATCTGGCGCCGCTACATACACGCCCCCCTGACTTTGACCAACCGTGGAGACCCCTCCCCCGAGACCTCTTGGAGGCGACTGACTAATGTTCACGACGCCGACACGACATTCCCAGATTTCCCATCCTTCCCATGACCAACCCTACACGAACGGGAGAGAGGTGGAATTGCGCCCTAAGGCTGCAATATCGCACTCTTCCGTTCGTCCACCTTTTAATTTCTCTTGTAATTTCACTTGCCTCCTTCTCACTATTTTCGTTTCTAAATTCAACTTCCAGCTAAACTCTTTTTCCGTTGTTCATGCTTTTAATATTGTTTGTATATAGTAGTGTAATTGTTATTTTATTTGTTATTTTCTTTTCCTTTTTGATTTTTGTATTGTATATATTTTGTTCATCATGTGTATTAGTATTAAGTATGTATAATAAGATATGTATATATAAAAAAAAAGTACAAAAAAAAAAAAAAAACAAAAAACAAAAAAAAAAAAAAAAAAAAAAAAAAAAAAAAAAAATACAAAAAAAAAAAAATAAAATATATATATGCAATTGTAAAAAAAAAAATATATACATTGAAAAAAAAACAACAAAAGAAAAAATAAAATATATAAAAAAAAAAATTAATAAAAAAAAAAATAAAAAAAAAATATATATATACATATTTCAAAAAAAAAAAAAAAAAAAAAAAAAAAAAAAAAAAAAAATAAGCATTGAACCTAGTTTTAAGAGGAGCACCGCCAATCCAGGCGAAGCCCCAGGACCCAGGGGTAGTTACCCCTGGCGCAGATAACCAGGGTAGAGATAGTCATCGAGGCCCTAACCTTCTCCCAACCGGGAGTAAGAAGACCCGTCGTCGTCGCCATCTATGTCTGCAACTGACGATACTCTCGTCAATCAATTTCCTTGTAGTTTTGTTCGTGCGTGATTAATAATTCTATAATCTAACGATGGCAGATACAGCAGTAGCAGCAGAGGCACCAGCCCCAGCGACGCCCGCCAAGAAACCGAAGGCTGCAGCCGCAGCCAAGAAGCCGAAAGCGAAGCCCACCCGCCCGAAGACGTCCGAAATGGTGAACAACGCCATCAAGGAGCTGAAGGAGCGCAGCGGCTCCTCGCTGAAGGCAATCAAGAAGTACATCGCCGCCGAGTACAAGGTCGACTCCGAGAAGCTCGCTCCGTTCATAAGGAAGTATCTGAAGAGCGCCGTCGAATCGGGCGCCCTCATCCAGACAAAGGGAACCGGCGCCTCTGGCTCCTTCAAGTTGGAGTCGAAGAGCTCCAAGAGCGCCGCTGCCAAGAAGGCATCCGCCGCCGCCGGTGCGAAGGCCAAGGAGCCGGCGGCCGCATCCTCGCCCGCCAAACCGAAGAAAGCAGCGGTCGCGTCGCGCGGCAGCGCCGCTTCCGCCGGAGGCAAGAGGAACAAGGCCGCCGCAGCGGCAGCCTCGCCGTCCAAATCGAAGGTCGGCGCGAGGGCCACGCCCAAAGACAAGAGAGCCGCCGCCGCGGCCAAGAGGAAGCCTGCCGCCGCCGCCGCCGCCGCCGCCTCCAGGAAGGCGGCCGCCTCACCGGCAAAGGCCAAGTCCGCCGCCGCCGCAGCGCCCAAGGCGAAGAAGACCGCCAAGCCGCCTACCAAGAAACCGAAGGCACCCAAACCGAAGAAGGCAGCGGCCACCCCCAAGTCGAAGGCGGCCGCCGCCGGCAAGAAGGCCTCCGCCTCCAAGAAGTAGGATCGTGGGTACGAAGACCTACAATCCTTCGTGTGGTGTGGGTGTCGGTTCGTCCGCGCCGCCTCCGCCCGCCTCCGGGACGCAGCGCAGGCAGGCAGGCTGGAGAATCGCATCGCACCTTGCATGGTTTTGTGTGTACCGGTGTTGTACGTACACACCTATGCGCTCACCAAAAAGCCCTTTTCAGGGCTAACAAAACTTTCACAAGCGTAAAGATGTTTCTGAAACTAAAAAAAAAAGTCAACAGTCCAAATTCGAAAAAAAAAAAAACACATATAGGTATATAGGATGCATCGGCCTTATTTTCTCTCAACAGCAACAGCAATGCCCCCCTGCGAAGTGTAGGTAGGCAGGTATGTACTTTCATTCCATTCATTCATAGTTCCTCACTCCGAATTAATACTAAGAAAGAACCCGACTGCCCGACTCCCGACTCCGACTCCATCTAAATATACGTAATTTCAGGGCACTTCTATTTATATTAATTTTTAGGCGGGCGGTTGTTATTGGAAAGCCAATCCGAAGCCTGGAAAAATAGCCAATGAGAAGAGAGGGTATTCTCCAGTCAGAACGCAATACGCCCGAGATGATCAATATAAAAGTAAAGTTTGCATGTCATAGGTCACTCTGTAAGTAGTCCGGTAACGCTGTCAGCAATCGTCAGACGATTACAACAGCATTTTAGTGCGTTTGGAAAAAATATATTATATATATAGGTCACTCGGTGTCCGGTAACGCTGTCAGCAATCGTCAGACGATTACAACAGCATTTTAGTCCGTAAGAAAAAAAAAATGGTCACTCACAGTCGTCACCGCTTTCAGAAATGGTCTTAAACGTCACAGAAAAGCAAAATATGCAATATCGTGTACGCGTATGACGTGTTTTTTTCCAGTTATTCTTATTTAACTGCCTAATTACTAAACCGATTTTGATAAAAAAATTATGGGACCAATCTGGAAGCATACCCTTTCAGATAAAAAAAGATTTTTTTTTATCTGAAAGCGTTCATAAATGACGGAGTTCTGAGGTAACAAAAATAATAAAAAAATACAACCGAATTGAGAACCTCCTCCTTTTTTGAAGTCGGTTAAAAATTTACAAAATACACATGCAGCTGTTGAGCCATCTACAAACCGTTGCACCCGTTGACCGTCGTCTCTTTCATTGGATACTATTTAGAATGTTATTGTTAGGTGATGTGTTTAATAGCATAGCATAGCAGATATAAACCTACAAAATATTAACCTTTATAGGCATGCAAAATCCGTTTCAACAAGATAAACTATACTACAATAATGTAACATGCTTGCCAAGTACAGATTAGCATAAAGAAAGACAGTATTCGCATATCTTGATTTACCTAAATATTAGTGCCAAACTAAGGTACATAGGTGCTACTAAAATATAATGTCTGTTGTGTACTAGATATATCTCTATCATGCAAAATCTGTAGGAAATTACATAAAATTGGATTAAAACAATTTGACCCATCTATTAACTTTATTAAGTCTTCAACATTGTTACTAATACATAATTATCTAGTCTAAGTCTATTATAAATATGGATATTATGTACATCAAAATAAACAAAAATAAATAAATAAAAATAATATTTTATTAGGTACATCAAAATAAATTAACATGATTTGTTATACTTATATAACATAGTGTAACATGGTAATCAAATCACTTGTAACATACATAATCGGTGTGGAACAATTTCACTAGCATCACACTACGGTCTTGCCGAGGCCATCTTAATATCATACATTGAATATCACTTATCTTAATACCCTATCATTATCTATCATCCATTTATAGCAAGTACCGTCGCACAATGTGTCGACCGCTACCAAAAATACAAACTCGCTGGGCCCTCGTATCGTACATACTCAAACAATAGTGAGTGTCGCTCATCACCAAAAGCATTGTCATAACAATATTGTTAAACCAAAAACAATTTCATGAATTTACATTGCTTCACAGTGTAATAATGTTATCAAACAAAAATCTGTCCACAGCATATACCATACTTCTGCCTTATGTTTGTACATGTGGCGCGGTCGGTGGAAGCTAAGTTAAATTATAATATAGTTTAACTAATTCACTTGGATTTGGTTGCCTCTTCTGCTTCTAAGCGCTTGCGCATCGATTCTGGCATCTCGGCGGGCGGCGGGCGTGGCATCCTCAGCCAAACCTGTTACAACAGAACTATTATGAACCAAACACGCACGATTGAACAACCTCTTACATCTCTCGAGTTTATAGTCATAGTCAGTAGCTCGTCAAGGAATTTCAGTAGTAACAATTGGTTTATTTTATAATCATATTTTATTTGATGTTGTACCGAACAAGCTAATGGCGAACCGATAATGCTGCATATAACAAACTAGCGGATACCCGCGACTTCGTACGCGTGATAAATTTTCCACCAAAATATCTGTCTCCAGCATACGACGAACCTCGGAGCAAATGGCTGCTTTTGGTTTAGAGTGTTCAAGCTGTATCTAAGAATCCACGTCTATGATTCAATAAGATATAGCGTATGTTTCAATCCGGAGAAAGGGCATATTTACTTTATCCATATTTAGTTTTATAATAGTACATTGCCACTGGGGTATAAGATATTGAACCTTGCATCCATCCCTGTGAAATACAAATGTTTCATGTGCAAGCCTACTCTATCTAAACATGTCCCAGGCACTGCAGCATGCCGTACACCGAGGCTCAGATAAAATGTGGCCCCTGATACTGTATAAATCATCTAGATCCAATGCAAAGATCTGTTATATCTCTTGACAAATGAGAGATTGTTTACCTTGACAGCATCATAAATGAACCATTGCAGTGCGGTGAGGGTACCAATCATGATGATCCTGGGGCCGAGTCCCTTCCAGACACCAGCCATGCCGAGCTTGCCGATGATGGACCCGACAGTCGCTGTCTTGTCCTGCAAACGCAAGTACGATCGTGTCAGAGACAATGCAAATGTGATCATGTATGTATAGTATACCCTACACAAAAACCCTACTAATATTGCTAGGAAACATATAGTTGAATCATGCATTAATCAAAGACTTTGAAAAGGTATTTCGAAAAAATTTAAAAATTAGTCATATCTTGGAAAATTTGAAGTAGAAGACAGTCTACACCAAATGTCTCCTTATAATGTTATCTTCATGACACAATATTTGTATTAAAAGGAATAAGTTCTCAAGCGAGGCGTTCAGTTGAACAGACTCTATCTAGTTATTTAAAGTGAAATGAACATAATTATTGTGGAGTTGAGATTCAAAAGTTTTGTCCACATTGTTTCTGTAATGTTAGTTTAGCCACTATGTTTCAAGTTTTAGTAATCTGAGGTTGTGCACTGCAGTACAAATTAAAATATATTGTGGACCGGGGAAAAAATGAAAAAGCATAAAAGGAATTGCAGTTAGTTGCTTCACTAAGCAAGGAAAGAAAAGCTAAATAAATGTAAAGAAATACCAGATATCCGCAGAAGAGACGCCCGGGAGGTTCATTCAGAATCCCGTTGTCAGTATCTCACGTCTTCTGTCTATCGCTAATATGTTGGTTAAAAATGCGTTCATCAAAACGTTCCGACCGCTTTTCGTCGACCACTGATACGCATTCATCATAAAATGATGATGATGATAGCAGTTAATTAGGACTGTTCTATTGATCGTAAGCACCTCAGAAACGTCACAGGAAAGCAAATACGCAGTGTCATGTACGTGAATGACGTGTTTTTTCGAGTTATTCTTATTTAACGGCCAAACTACTGAACTGTATTTCATAAAAAAGTTATGGGACCAATCTGGAAACATACCCTTTCAGAAAAAAAAAAGAATTTTTCAAGTCAGTTCATAAATGACAGAGTTCAGAGGTAACAAACATATAAAAAAATAGAACTGAATTGAGAACCTCCTCCTTTTTTGAAGTCGGTTAAAAAGCACTCTCATTGTATGAAAACGTATGCAATCATAGCATTTCTACATAAATTCAAAATAACAAGAAACAGTGTAAAACGTCAGCGGAGCTAAAGCTATCCACTGATATAATATCATGTAATATCCTGCCGATGCTGAAGGCCTATGCTGAAAAGCAAAACAACCTCAACACTACCGTTGTCATAATATAATAGGATTATTAGATTACATTAGTTATATGTGTAGTATTAAGTTGTTAAATAAAGGCTTTTGAATTTGAATTTGAATATCCTGCCACTGAAATTGAACCATTGCATTCAGAGTATCATAAAGAATATCCAGCTACATAAAAACAAACAACCAAAACTGCCTAAAGAACAAAGTGTCATACAAAATTACATTCACATATTTCACATCTACATACAACATTCACTGCAATAATTGCAATGCAAACTCTTGCTGTGGAACCAATGCACTAAAGTGTTGACGGCAGCTTCGAAACAATAAACCGAAGAGACAATCACATCACACATACATTTTTCAAACATATTTTAATAACAAGGAATCAGTATAATTCATGCTGCTGGAATTGAACCAGGCATTGGCTCAGAGAGCTTGAGTTGTCACTAATATTACTTTGTATTATTACAATGAAGTTGTAAAACGTAAAACGCTGCGCAGAGGGAAATAAACATTAGTAAACTAGCTGAAAAAAAAAAAAAACTAGAAAGGGACATTCACATTTAACCATCACATTTCAATAGTTGCAGGACATGCAAGCTCACCCTATAACAAACAACTTACATCTTCACATACATTCCAATAACAAAAACCATACAGACATTTACAAACACATTGCAATAGTTACAGATCATGCAAATGCGGGAATAGAACCAGTTTTTTTATTATATAAATAAATCTAAAATGTTGTGGTTGAAAGAGACCATGCGAGCTTGATGAACCAAAGAATAATATAGAGACCACATCCAAAACATACACACACATCAATAGTTGCATTCCATCTAAAACAAAACTGTTGTAATTACGAGCATGCAAGCTCACAAACAGTTGTTAGCTGCTCTGCGTTGGTGGACATGTTAGTATCTAATTTACCAATTTAGCTGGTGTTTATTTTGTACTTTTTTTTCTAAGTGCTTTTATCTCTAATATGTTATTATCAGTGAAAACTTGTTATTAAACTTCTGTTTCTAAGTGTTTGTCTAACAAAAATAAATAAATAAAGTTAAATATCTTACTAAAACCATGGCACCATGCTGAATGGTGGCCATTTTTGTTATTTGTTACTTACAAAATTAAATCTTCATAAATAATAATCCAGGTACCTACTCTTTGTTTGTAAGAATAGAGAAATACATAATATATTCTAGCGGAATTATTGTGCAAGTGCTTGCAGCCACCAAGTTCTAAAATAAATAAAAAAACATGCAATTATACGACGTTGCTATGTCTAAGCTCACACAAACACTTATCTAAAGTTCGAACTAAGCATCTAGAGTGTAATGTAGGCACACCTCTGTTGACAGTAAAATAACATTCAAACAAACACACATAATGTAAAGATAACAGAAATATCTATTTACTAACTGCAGCAACGAAAGAGCGACCGAAACAACTTGATGAACGCATATAAAATGTGAGATCCCAAAATAAGAAATACATCTTGAATCTCGCAAATACATAGTCTAAGAAACAAAGCATGGTGCAGTAAAACTGCATCGTGCAGATTCGCACTGAAAAGTGCGGTTTGACCAAGAAACAATGTAACGGCGCGCAGAGCGCGCTCGTCAAGTCGCACTGAAAAGTGCGTTTAGATGGTTGGTTATTCTTCTTTATGGGTCATATTGAAATTCTTCAGCGACGTTACAAAGAAACAGTAAAAAGCTGCGCAGTGAAAAATCGCACTGAAAAGTGCGTTTATGCGTTGACCACGAATCTTGCAGGACTCCAAAACTTCAGCGATAGACAGCCATTTTTCTGATCTTGAGTTTGAGGTTTAAATTTGAATAGTTTTGTTCAACGAGGACTCTTCAAAGCAAGCGTGGGTTCTCCAGGGTAAATAGGATAATTACAATGATTAAGCTTGCGTACACACGTTTATATAGGTTTATAGGTCACACAACGGATTTCATATACACTATATAGACTGAAACGCCATTAAACCATATTTTATCTACCTATATAGTGATTGTCAAAGAAACAGAGATCTATCGCTTTTGCGAAGCAGTCGCACTGAAAAGTGCGGTTTTATACCACTAGGGTTGTTCACATTTCTCGTCTTGTTTTTGATTCTGGTGTTTTCATTCTTCATTGTCCAACTTCTCGTTTTCTTTCTTCAGCTCTTGTCTCTTCTATCTCTTCAGAATAATTTTTGTGTTTGAACCGCACTGAAAAGTGCGTATACCCCAAGAAACAGTAAGTTTGACATTTAATTCGCCAAGAAACAGTATGTTTGACATTTATTTAGCCAAGAAACAGTAAGATTGACGTTCCACTTAGCCAAGAAACAGTAAGTTTGACGTTTACTTAGCCAAGAGAGTACGTGCGACGTTAACTTAGCCAAGAGAGTATGTTTGGCGGTTAACTTAGCCAAGAAACAGTAAGTTTAACGTTTACTTAGCCAGGAGAGTATGTTTGACGTTTACTTAGCCAAGAAACAGTAAGTTTAACGTTTACTTAGCCAAGAGAGAACTATTGGCGTTTACTTAGCAAAGAGAATATGTTTGACGCTACCGTAGTAAACTGTGTACTGAATCCGTTGTGTGAACAAAATACCTTTTAATTAAGAATTTGGAATACTATTAGTTTTATTACACTTCTTTAAGTACATTGGAATGCTTCACTAAAAATATGTTCAATGATAATTATATGAAAATCAAAAGGTCTAGTTATAAAAGCACACTGACACCACTGTTGAGGCATGAGGGTCAACCAAATAGTATTTACTGTAAGGACTGCAATAAAACATTAAGAGTTATGTTTTATTGCATCGAGTTTTCACAGTAACAAGTATTTGTTACTGCACTTCCACTGTACTTATGGACGTGTAAACCGGCTACGTATAGAAGTATACAATGATGTTACCTGGTTAAGTTTGGAGACGACGGTGTCGGCGGGGTGAGACACTATAGCGCAGAACACGCCCGCAATGTATCCGGCCGCGAATGTCACGATCAGCTGTTCGCCCTTCGAGCATTGCTCGCGAGGCTTTGGCACCACGAACTGGAAACACGGTCGTTCATTAGCACTTTGTCCTGAAAGTCATCAACATATCAGCCAGCATACAAGTACACTGAAGATAGGCCTCCCTTCTCCATACACCGACTTCCCGCAATCTTAACAATGTTGACAATATTATGTAATACTAGGTGCCGCCTGCGACTTCGTTCGCTTCCCGTTGGATCCTGTTAATTTTTCGGGATAAAAAGTAGCCTATGTGTTAATCCAGGTCACGGACAATATATATTCCAAGTTTCATCCAAATCGGATCAGTAGTTTTTACGTGAAAGAGTAACAAGCATCCATCCATCCATACTTACAAACTCTCTTTTATAATATTAGTAGGAAGGATGGTTTTTTCCGCACTTTCGTCTTGTGGCTGTTTGGTATCTGCAATGAGATGTATCCAAATTTTCCGAACCCTGTCTATCAGAGTTGGAAACTGGTGGATGAAAAAGGCTGTAAATCGTTCTAGAAAATCTATGACGATCTCAACATTTCACATACATATTAACTCTCAGACACAGAACAAACATCTATGAACAACATACCTTGTATAAAAGTTCCACAGTCTTCTCAAAGCAGGCAAACTTCATCATGGTGTACGGGATCTGCCTGCCCCATAGCGGGACGAGTCCCTTGTAGAATGTGCCGTAACCTTCGTTCTGGACCATCTTCGGCCACGCCTCTCGGAGCGTGCTGGCGAACCCGGGCATCGTTTGGATGCGGACCTGTAAATATTAATCAGTAAGTAATGGCTGCCGAATGCAAGGATGCAACCAGTTCGTGGTCGCCATTCGAAAACATTCTGTCCAGCACTTACATTGCCAAAAGATAGTGGTTCAACGCAACCATACCTAAGAACTGACATGAAACACACAATTTGGTTCCTAGTGTTTTTATCTAGGATAATTAAAGGATCTATTTAGGGGACCGTATGTTATACACAGGAAAAAGCAATGGACATAGTGAGAGCTGACTAAACTCGCGCTTATTATACTGTAAACATAAATAAGTGCAATATTTACCTTAGCGGCCTCTAGTGGTGACAAGGCGATATCAGCGAAGAACTCGGCCGACGCGGAAGCAGCGAGGTACACAAACGTCCGGTAAGTATACGCCGTCTCCTCGTCCAATAAGTTGTTGTAACCCACTTTGAAGACCTCATAGAGACCGAACTTACACAGACCCTGGAATACACAGAGTATTAGTAATGCTAAATAGGAAGGAAAGTACGTATGTACGGTGAGAAGGAGACTCATAGTATGAATTTCATCATGGTTCATCGGTAGGAACAATTGGATTTAGGTTCTAATCATTGTAGAAAATGCAGATCAAAAACAAGATTGATACATAACTTGACATACTATTTGAATACCCATGCTACTATTAAGTGTGAATGTGTTAACATTCTTTGTGAGATTTTATTCAACAAAAGACACCTTTACGTTTCAGAGTGACACAGGAAACATTCTTAGACTTGCTACGTTAGCTGACGCATCGGTAATGCAAAGGTGTCTACGCGTCCCTACACAGGGCGCTGCACCGCCACCTTATAAGGCGTTGCAAGCGTCACTCGTCCTCTCATTTGTGCATTCTCGCCAAACTCATAGGTGCTCTGCTAATTATTGTATTTTTATTGAAATTAAATTGATGTGACCACTTTCCATCAGGTGGCCCGCCTGCTCGTCTGCCAGCTATGGCATAAAAAAAAAAAAAAAAAAAAAAAAAATGTACTTTTTACCAGTATTCTCAACTATAAGCTAGATAGCAAAGGATCCTAAGAACCAGCTAAGTAACGACAATCAGTCGTAGGGCTAGGCATATATAGGCCGCATAATTGCCGTAGGCTAAAACAAAAGGTAAACAGACAGTTGTTCCATTTTTTCTCATAAAAAACGTAGATCAGTGAGTACATTACATACCTGCATGGAGTATCCAATAAAGGTAGGCGCCCATCCCTTGGCGAGACCTCGCATGCCTTCCTCGGCAACGGAAACGCGGAAACCATTCACTACGTTCTTGTACTTCTCGGCGTCCACTTGCAGGCGGCATTTTACCAGATCGAGCGGTACTACCGCTGTGTGTGTTATACCTATCAAACACATTTTACTTGTTCATAATTTTTTACATAACCTGAGCTGGGGCTATGGGAGTCATAGTTAAATACATAAAATTATTTATTTATTAGTTTAAAGACGAGCAGCTTTCGCTGTTATGTCTACGTCACACAGTGTTGAAATGTCTTTTTCAACACACTTGCTCATAAAGTGGCTCTATTGGTCAAAGACAATGCAAAAAGAATGCTATTGGTCACCGCAATTAGGCACAGAATGACACCCATAATCAAACTGTGACTTTTTCATTGCTCACTAGCTCAGAAGAACAATCCTTAGGATTGTTCTTCTGAGATAGTTTTTTTTTTTTATTGGTTGAGTTGCTTTGTTTCTCTAAAAGTTTTTATTCAAAAAAAAGATCGTGTTCAATAGAACAAATAAATTAATGTTCCTATTGCTTGCTCATTTCATGCAACTTCTTATTTAAATGGATAATTTTAACTCGTACGTGTTTAATAAATAAAACTTTCACTCAAATATAACTTTTGTTTTCTCTGTAATAGAAGAAAACTTTAAATTCCTCATTTTGTACGTGGCAGAATAGGTGCAAACCCTATGCGCGGAAAATAAAAAAAAAACCTCATCCTTTGTCCGTGGCCGATCGCAATGCACGCGCGCATAGGAAAACTGATTAATTTTTCCCGCCATAGCGAAACATTTTTCAGAACTCGTTTTCACTGTTGAAATTATAGTTATTTATGAATTAAATTGTCTGCAAGTACTAGTTACGAAGAAAATGATTTATGTTGTACACCGCCCGATATAAGATGATAAGCCCTTAACGTTATGGAAAGTTTACTACCTGATAACTCCAAGGAAAAATGAGTTTTTATTGTTATTTTATTCACAAGTGTGTTGAAAAACGTCGGATGATACACGTGTGTATTATCCTCGGCTCTCTTAAGACCCTTGCCTTCGGCTCGGGTCTCAATGGCGCCTCGGCGGTAATCACCAATGTTACACACTAGTACCATAATGTACTATTATCACTTTTTTGGTTACTTTTTTAAGGACTGTTTTATTTATTCGTAGCCAGCTGTCGAATTTATTTTTGAAGGCATTTATGGAGTCAGCAGTAACAACGTCCTCAGGCAGCATGTTCTAGTTGTGGACCATTCTGTTGCTGTAGAAGTCATGTGCAACGTGTGTATTGGTAGTATCTAATTAACTTAATTATCGAAGGATCAATTGCCTACGGCTCGGGTCTCAATGGCGCCTCGGCGGTAATCACCAATGTTACACACTAGTACCATAATGTACTATTATCACTTTTTTGGTTACTTTTTTAAGGACTGTTTTATTTATTCGTTGCCAGCTGTCGAGTTTATTTTTGAAGGCATTTATGGAGTCAGCAGTAACAACGTCCTCAGGCAGCATGTTCCAGTTGTGGACCACTCTGTTGCTGAAGAAGTCATGTGCAACGTGTGTATTGGTAGTATCACGAACTAATTATACTAATTAACTTAATTATCGAAGGATCAATCACAAAATGACATCCAAAGTAACTTGTAGACACAGTTTGTGATTTGCACAAATCGCAATGATATTTTTACTGAGAAATTCTGTAATGTTGCAGGTTGAAAGCTGTTCTGCTAGATAAATCTACTGTCCACAATAATAGTGCTTTCATTCAACAGTGCAGAAACCAGCTGGATTGACTTAAGAAGCATTTCAAGGTGAGTGCAAGTTTAACATAGATAAGAGGTTTTAAGATAAGCTAATAATCCTTTATCACTGGCGTCTGCAGATATCAACATTTTTACATAATCTGAATACAAATCTAATATTTTATTTAGTAAACTAATCTTCACTAGCATTACATTGGGTTTGAGATCTTCTAAGAGTATATATTTATGTATAGATAGATAATATATGCAATACACTTGACTGATTACAGCTGATTTGAACATGTTTTTAAACACTAACACAATATGTTAATGTAGCTAATATGCCCCCAGTATAATTACTTTCTCTACCAACACCAAGGACATTTCAAAAACCAAATCCACAAATAAATCACTCCTTAGAAATTTATGTGAGTGTTACAAAGTAGAGGACTTCGGAAGCTCGATTTATTCCTTGTATCCAATGAATCCATGTTTTGTTGTTTGTCCATGTTTGACAACAAAATGAGGGAAAACAACAAAATAAGGGCATGTTCACTCACCACAAGAGAGGATTCCTCCGAGCCCGCAGAGCGCGAAGTATTTGGGAGAAGCGAATTCGCAGGAGTCGCCGGCTGGGACGACCGCCGCCGCCGCCATACCACTCTTTACATATAACTTTATTAGTATTCATTCTTATCTTACCAGACCAATGTAAATCGGGGTTGACTATGCTAGAATACTATGCTTGAAACTGGATCAAAAATTCTGCCCAACAAACCAGGTCATTAACTCTAGTGCCTTAATTAGGTTATATTAATCCCTCAATGGGTTAAACAAACCAAGACATTTGTTTACTATACACTATTGTGAACTGACAAACCCTCGGATCTCATAATCTTGGTATCACAGGGCACCACTGGCATGGTTAAGCTGCGTAGAACGCAGGGCGAGGGTTACCCGCGACCAACCCAGTCTTCCCTCCAGCGCTTTGTTTCGTCATCGGGCATGTCACGTAATTTATTATTATTAAAATGTTTAACATACTTACTGATAATAAAATGTTTATCACACAATGTTTTTCCTTACTATTGAATAAAAATCAAGCTCTCAGATTACATAGAAGGCAGATTTAATCATTTCAATGGCATGTAAGGCTTTTCAAAGACAGGAGAATCTTTGAAAGGGTATGAAGGGTTTCTAGCATCCAGTTTGAATGAATTGGAAAGCAATCACAGAATGTTTTGTCCGCTGTTTTCGAAATAACAGAACTAGCTATAAATGTTTTAAAGTTGTTAACATGTTTATATGAAGTGTTACCTGTTCAATTTGTGGGGTGGAGAGTGTGGAGCCCTGGCATTGCGCAGGCGCGAGGGGTCCGCGGAACGGAGAGTTCCGCGCAGACTCCAGCAAGGATGAGAACATTATTCTGTAAAATAAACACAGCTGTAAACTAATCAGGTATTTACATCTAATCTAAAGGTTTTTATGACCAAACAAAAGACTGCTAACATTTTAATTCCTTTTTTGATTTGACGGATAAAAAAACCGATGATATATTATAGTTTTGTCTTGGGCGCTAAAGCTAAAGCTAAGGCAGGGGCAAATGCCGAATTGCGGGTAACACTGCTAAGGCTATTAAAACAATAATTAAATTGAGACCCCTGTCAAACCGAGATTAGAGGGGCAGTTTATGTATCAATATTACAGAAACAAAATAATATGCCTACATTTTTTCACTAGGTACTAACTATGCACAAAGTGAAGGTTTGCCAAATGTGTTTTGATTAAACTGAAATGGAGCTGGTGGAGCATGTCTTGCAATAACATTGAAACTGCTGAGAAATAAAATAAAGAGGGCAGGATCATGGGATTGATAAATAGAGTTCAAAAGTTTTACAACCTAAAGCATTACATAATTCATTATGTACCTATATAATTAAAAATTGAACTGATTTTGTGGCTGGCCTACTTTTAAAGGTTTTTGATTTCCGTTAGAGTTACACTTGGCATTTATAGAGTCAAAGCATGTTGGGTATAATTGACTAGATTGACTAGTTAGGTAGGTTAGGGTAAGTATACCTATATTTTGACAATTGAACCAATGTTGTGTGTAGTACAGGATTTTAGTTATTATGTTTGGTTTGATTTAGTGGTTATATATAATTACAAATTCACATGCTTAGTTGTACCTATATAGTAGTAGGTAGGGTAATGCGATCACTTTGCAATACAATTATTAGAAAAAAAATTGACTTGTCACAATGCTGGCAATGGATTTCTACAACCTATGTAGCTATGTACTTATATTGATCTGACCAACATTACATGAATTAGGTGAGAAAGAATGGCGCACAGGAGTAGTGTGCCATTATAGATTGAAAATCTCTACACAATCTATGCTTGAGTAACGATTTCTGTATCGGGCCTTACTCTACTTATGACATCACGGGAACTAAGCGAAGAACACTGGTCTTGTAGTAGGTAAAGGGTGTTTTTCAAAGTAACGCTGACCTTTCGTCCGTCGTCAGGAATAGTCTAAAATCAATGCCATTGCCGAACGACGCGCGACGCGACGTCAACCGCTAGGTTAGGTAACTTCAAAATCAAAGATATTCAACTGTTTCAAAATGATCTGCATTTGTTTCAATTATGATTGCTTTATTATTCGTATCGTAGGTATATACCAACAATGTAGGTAGGTATCTGTGATCGAACGAAACTAGCTGATGAGGAAGATTTTTATAACCCTACGATGCCGATCAAATCAATCCAAATTACGCTACATATTACAATGTGATGTGGCAAGCTGTTTAATTTCACCAAAGGATTATGTATCTACCTATGTACCTACTCTAATATAAAGTAAAATAGTACAAAGAAAATATACTACGAAAGAAAAACGGGACAAGGTCACGTGCTAACATAATTTCATTACCGACATTACGTAAGAAAAACTGTGCGGAACATGTATATTGACTGAATTGTTGACTTGATAATCTAACCAATTATCATTTTCTACATTATCTACCATAATCAATAAGAATATAACTTACATGTTTTATATCCGATGGAAACTACAACACTCTTCTTCTGAACACACCACACCACGCCTGACGCACAGTAGTAAAGGAAATGCGATTTCGATGACAAGCAACGTCACAGTTCAGCGGAAATTATGTAACCATGTCACGTGGTAGGTTCTGTAATAAATCTCGATTAAACATGAAACAACATTATTAGAAACCATTTTTTAAATAAAAAAAATATTTTGATGTTTTGTAAATACATTTGAAGTAACCAAATAATATTTTTTTAAATAAGAATGAAAATGACATGCCAGTTTAGTAGACAGCGTATAAAAGCGTTAACGCCATCTGACGTCGAGTAGTAGCAACTTAAAAAAACAAAATTATTAGCAAAATAGATGTCAGTAAAATCAATTTGAACAGCTTTCGTTATAAATTTAGTCAGCGCACTGCAGAACTTTCCCATGTCAAATCAATAAAAAAATGTTGCGAAAACTGCAGTTATGAGCTGTAATGACTCGGGCTTGTGAGATAAGCCATTACTATAAATATTACGTTTTAAATACGGACCATCGAGTGTATCTACATACAAAACTCTATATATATTTATTTATCAGGAACAGTGGCCTGAAAAGGGCCTGAAGAAGTGGCAAAGTCTGTCTAAATGACGGACAGAGGCCATGAAGAAGACGCGAAGAAGACGTTAGTCGCCAAACTTCCAAACGTGCTCCAAACTGCCAAAACTCTAAATCGAAAGTTATTTTATTTAGACCCTTTGTTAATCACAAAATGACAAACCTATGTATTAATCGTAAGATAGGAACTGAATTTTTGGAAGTTTAAAGATTCAAACATAATCTCACCACACCACCATGTCTACGAACACGATGGACTTCATTCAGAAGATCTGCTACAAGAAGACTGCTTCGGTGGACATGACTAAGCACGGATTTATTAGTGACAACAAACTGTATGCTGTAAATTTAATGCTCCGGCCTCTTCGGGAGAAGCTGGAGAGGATATGTGGTTGGTCTACATACTGTCTATTTGATATGCTATACCTACCACGCTGTACTTAGTCAAGGTTTTAGTAGAAGAAGGAGTGATCTAAATCCCCTCGATTGTAAACCCTTCTGTTTTCATCTAACAGGTAAACGTACAGAAGACGTCATGCTCTTACGAGGAAGCTCAAGGAAATCCTCCCCCATGAGAAAATACGTGATTACAGGTACCTAGGTATTATTCGAGCAGGTATACCTACCTACACTAAACAAATAGACACATAATAACCATCTTTAGGCCACTAATTCAATGGAACCTAGGTACTACTTCCTACCTAGTTACTAGGTACTTTGATTCTAGGTAGGTACCTATATACCTACTATTGTACTACTTTTTTCGCGTAGATACCTACGGCTAGTTCAGTAAGTCGAGAATTTTGGGCATTACTTTTGGATTTTAGCAGACACAAACACACATAATCGAGGCCATTGCATTGCCCTAAACTCATAACACCGTTCCTTATTCGGGCGGGAGTTTATATAGCTGGTAGCTGAAAACCAAAATTTGGCTTTTTATTGCAGGAGCAAAGGTTAAAAAAACGCGAAACGAAGTTGGGGCCAAACTGAAAAACAAGAAGCGAAAAATTTCTAGCATCAAAATGTTAAGATGAGACAATAAGTTGGTACATATCTACGTTAGTTTATTACGGGTAAAAATGTTAATTCTGATTCTGCGTTGCAATACAGTACCTAACAATTTGTACCTATGTAATGTAGGTAACTTACGCATCATTAGGTACCTAGTCATAACTTCGACAGTCAAAAAAATAAAACTCGTCAGAATGTGCAAAGCAAGCCCTCTTCTATGATATCCCACTTGACTTTGTCACCTCCCTCTTTTTCAACCCTCTTTCTACTTTTGATCGTTTTGGAAAAACTGTGTTATTTCACTTAGACTTCGCTTTATTTTTCCTGTAAAATTCAGTATTCTTCGGAAATCTAAAAATGCTGTTTACCTTTTCCATACCTACATGCTATAGCTTAGGTAGTATCTTCTGAGAGCTATTAGGTTGTATCACAGACGAAGTATCATAATGGACGGAGCCATAGAGACGTTGCCAGCCCGCCCGTCATGTCAACGCATTGCCTTGTTTCCTTATCTATTACTATGATAATCACGTTGAGTAAAAGAGAAAGCTATAGGAAGTTTGACAACTCCGCGCTGTCTGTGTACTTCGTGTCCATGTTGTGACCGACTAGTCGGTCACAACATTGCTACCGGTGTACGTAAAAAGGCTAAAATAATTCAGAAAGATTGTTATTACAAACGAATACTTATTCATTAGTCTAAAGAAATACGTCGTGCTGTGCTGTGTTCTGTCCATCAAGAACAACCAAAGGTGGAGTAAAAGTCGCAGAATTATCATTTCACACGTAAGTTTTTTTGGCAAAAATATCTTAATTAATGAAGTTTTAAAGTGATATAGGTATTTTACATGAAAGATATACGTCCCTGGCATCGTATAATTACCAAATAGTCGTAGTTAACTGTGGATTTAAAGCTTTAATTAATGATAAATAAATACATTGTTTTACGCCTCCCGGCTAGTGATGCGCCTGCAGCGTCCTTAAGACTTTATCGATATTTACAACCATGTTGATTTATCCTTTGTTTATATTTAACCCTTGTTTGTGTTACCTATATTAAAATCCTATTTACCTACGCGGGCACCCTAAAATGACAGTTTTTATCATTATTTAACATTTCGCATTGCGTCAACCGTTTTATGCGTCCCACTGCAGGGTACGGGTTTCCCCCATAGAAATCTCCTATTTAATAGTTACTAATAAAATATTTTGTTTTAGGTTTATTACAACCATTGGTCAATAAAAATTGTTTGGGTTTTATTAACCTCCGACCATCACGAGATCTCAGTTCGGGGCGAACTACTAGTTTTAATTTATTATTAATATCGACGGTTGAAAGGCAATAATGACCAAGCGACATGTTGGGCGATATTGAGTTATATATATCATTAGAATCAGAAAAAAATCCTGCGTCGATTGGTCTTACTCTCATGCCGCTAGGACGAAGTTTGTTGTCGCTTGGTCATTTAAAAAAACACACATTTTCTCAGTTTTCGGCGTCCAAGCGACTATAATTTTACCGATTTATGAATAATTTTCACTTAGTATGCATTTGATTTTTATTTTTTACATTTAGTAATTTTTGCCTAGATTCGAAATAATGCGTTTAAACATAAAGTATTTTTTGCCTGGCACTACCTAAGGTATGAATATTGCTTAAGAAATTTTACCTGATACAATTATTTTTTATCTCGTAATTTAAGACTTTTTAACACACATTAATTATGTATTCATTTTCATTTAGTACTTTTTACCTAAATGCAATGGACTTAAAAACGAAAAGTAGTAATATTTACCTACCTAAAAAGTATATTATATTGTCGTTTGGTAATTTTTGACCCGCCGTTTTTTTTCCTGTTTTTGTTACTTAGGAAACTATTTCTGATATGAAATTTCTATACAAGTGAGCTTATCTCTAATGCACTTATTTTGTTTTGTCGCTTATCCGCACTGTAAAGTAGATTTTGAGTGGCTGTTAGGAACAAAAAAATGATTTCGTCTTCACGGAACTGTCGCATAGGTAACCTGTGTGCTCGCGCGCATCGCACATAGTGCTTCATCGCGTAGCGTGAAGTGTACTGGGTAAGTGCACTTCACTGCCCACTGGGCTGGGAATCCTTTTCATAATTGCTTGTCATCATCAGACCTTATAGAGTATGGACTCTAATTCATCTAATTTCAAAACTTTGAGATGAATTAAAACTGCAATTATGCCAGAAATTCCTTAAAATTGATTTTCACAGCTGATGGATATCCCCGTAATGTTTTGGAATGTCTAAACAAAGCTCTATCATATGACACCCCATTTGATATTTTTGTACAACTTAATTTTTTTACGACCTTTGGACCCTCATACCTTTACAACCCCTTGACCGATTAACTTCATTTTTAAAACCAGTACCTACCAAATTCTGTGAAGATCGGATAAGCGGTTTTAAAGATCTCGACGAACAAACATACAAAGCATTTTTGCCCAAGTTGTCACTAAGATCTCCGTTTGCTTCGCGCACTCGATCAAAAATTTTAATTTTTAGGGGCCAAGATATATGTAGGTACATACCTAGAAGATATACTCGTCATTACAAAAAGAGATTCACACGTTCAGATACTTAGGAAGCCTCATAACGACAGACACTAGATGCACACCAGATATCAGATCCAGAATAGCAATAGCAAAACAAGCATTTAACAATAAAAAACAAATTTTCACATCCAAAATGTCTAAATGATAAGAAAAAATTCATTAAATCATACGTTTGGAGTACCCCTTTATGGGTGTGAGACATGGACAATGACTCAAAAAGACAGAGAGTATCTGGAAGCATTTGAGATGTGGTGTTGGAGGAGAATGGAAAAGATAAGCTGGACGGAGAAAATTACTAACGTGGAAGTCCTGAGTAGGCTGAATGAAGAAAGAGCCCTTAAGAGGGTTATTGAAAACCGGAGAGGAAAAATTATGGGACACCTCATACGACATGACAGTTTAATTTAAAATATCATTGAAGGAAAGGTAGAAGGTAAGAGAGGAAAGGGAAGACCGCGTAAAAGCTATACGAGCCAGCTGAAAGAAAAGATCGCTGTCATGACGTTTAAGGACGTCTAGAAAGCTGCACTGGAAAGGGACAAATAGCGAGAACTGTATAATTAAATTACACCGACAAGAGCTGAGTTCTTAAGTTAGAAGAAGAAGACAAAAATAAATACGAAAAACTGCAACAATTGGACCAAGTTCGCAAAATACGTTCTTAATTTTTGACAGCCATTTTCTCCAACATTACTGTGATTGTTTTTGAACTAGTAGTTTGCCCCGAACTGAGATCTTGTGATGTTCTTGATAAAATTACCCGACTATGAAAGTCTCCTTAAATCCTTTTCATAATTGATGATCATTAATATCTTGGAGTATGGACTCCAGCTCATCTAATTTAAAACTTTGAGATGAATTAAATGTTTCAAACTGCAATTATACCTCAAATTCCTCAAAATCGGGTTTCACAGCAGATGAATATCCATGGTTACATTAAACTTTGCAAATCGCATCGATACCGCCATCTAGCTAATTACCTGTCTTACTTGAACAACAAAATCATTAAAACTCTAATAAATGATAGCTCACGTTATACTGGTTTTGTTAAGTTTATAATTTTTACAACTCAAAATTTTACCTAGAATAAAAATAAAGGGTTTTGGGATATCTAAACAAAGTCCTATCATATAATTATGACACCCCACTTGATATTTTTGTAGAATTTTTTTTACTCTCTTTGGACTTTCATAACTTTACAAACCCTTGACCGATTTACTTAATTTTTCAAACCAGTAAAATTTAACACTTCTATCCGTGTACCTGCTAACTTCTGTGAAGATCAGATAAGTGGTTCAAAAGATCTCGACGAACAAACATACAAAGCCTTTTTGCCCAAGTTGTCACTAAAATCTTCGCTTCGCTCACTCAATCAAAACCACGGCAAATCATGTTCTTTATAAAATCAACTATCCACTTTCCGAGATTTGACTGCAATATTGATGTGTTAGAGGCTTATATAGACCTTTTTAACAAAGGGTTAATAGTGACAGGCCTAAAACCTCCACCAACCTGCACAAGAGCAGCGTGGCGGAGTAAGCTCTAACTAATTCGTCCCTCGTCAGATACCCATCGTCAGATACACTCTTCAGAAGCTCATAATCTGTAGTCAGTTATTGTAGGTCTACTACAATATACATACATAGTCAATATGATAGACTACAAGGGCTGTTTTGATGCTGATAATGATGATATCTATCGAAAACCTTTGTCCAAAGTCTTAAATTTTGCGTACTAAAACCTAAATTCTTTGTTACTTGTCTAAAAATGCCCTACACTTACCTTAATTAATCTGTACTATGGTTGAAATTGCTTGGCAGAAAAGTTTTTTGCTTCAATATTTCGATCATTTTACCTATGTGTCAAACATCTGTTACTTCTGGATGCGTCATTTTGCTTGAAACACAATTGTAAAATGTTAGGGTTTAGTTAATTTTACATGTTTTATAATAAAAAAAAATTGTCGATAAGTAATTTTTACCTGTTTGTGATTTTGATTAAAATTTTACTAACCGACACTATTTCTTAAAGTATTAAGAAAATGCATAAATTTTAAATGCCAGTTTATAAAGCTTTTAAACTGCATTTAAAATACGTTGGAATCGAGTAGCTACGACCAATAGGCGATTTTTCACGATTTTTTTTCCAAAAATAAAAACTTTAAAATGCTCTGGTGTAAAGTTGCCAATATGTCGCTTAGTCATTATTGCCTTTCAAGCGTCGATATATATTTTTTAGTTTCGTGTGATATGATTTTAATATTCAAATATCATAATTCATAGTTGGGACTAGGATTCTCGGACCTTTAATAACTTAAGATAATTCCTTCTACAGAATTGAATGTTCTATGGATGACCCAGGGTTAAGAACTTTCAATTAGACATGATTTAAGTCATGGAATACAAAGAGTAAAGTTAAGTGTGTTTCGAGATTAGTACTAGTATGCGACCATTTTTTATCGATATATTTCGTAATAGTTTCTCTTCCCTACTCACGCACACTAATGTAAATTGAGAAACTCAACCAACATAAAACTGACACGCTACCAAAGATTTCACTCCGTCCATTATGATACTTCGTCTGTGGGTTGTATCCTCTAAAGGTTAGACCGCACTAGGGCGGAACTGCACTGCAGCGGAGCGTCGCGTCAGTTAGCTTCTATATTCTTTCCAAGGTAAAAGAATATAGAAGCTAACTGACGCGACGCTCCGCTGCAGTGCAGTTCCGCCCTAGTGCGGTCTAACCTTAAAGATCAGAAAAATTATGATATTTCAGAATTTCAAAATGGCCGCCGTGTCATTTCCGGTTTTCTAAACTAACTGATTTTCTTCGTTGCAACGGGGAATCCGAAGGAGATTGAGGGGTTTGAATGGAATTTTGTACTGTTTTTAATTTTTGATGCATTTTTACTGCAACTAAGGGTTGGCGTTCCAAGATGGCGGCCATGTAGATCTTTTTTCGAAACCTCAACCGATTGTCTTCGTTCGACCGGGGTGTCCGAATGAGATTGAGGACTATGAATGGAATTTACAACTTTTTTTCAATATTGCTGCATGTAAACCTTTAGAAATAATAAACGAGACGCAACCCAACCACTGGTTTAAAATATAACCCTGCTACAGTCGTGGTTGCTCGCATGCTTTATAACTCTATTAAAGTACTAGGTAGGTCTAGTCTTATATTGGTAAGTATTTCAATGTATTATGTTTTGAGAACTAAGTGCCTTTTTTGTGTTCTGGTTCTGCAGCTGTGAAAGATACCATTGTGATAAAATATAAATTGTTTTGTGACCCCCAAACCAAAATTAGCCATTGATTTCATTATTTTTTATACAACGAAGGTAGTTTTCCGAAGTTGACAATGCGTCTGGACTTGTTGTTGATCCCCGGAGCGAGCGCGCTTAGTTTCAGCTTGGACATTGTAAAGGACCTCCTGGAATCTGGCGCGGGATTCAATGCACGCTCTGCCATCCCTGGTGTTGTCAAGAACACTGCAAAACAAGTCTTGTAACTACTAAGTAGGTAGTACTTTGCCATTTCAGTAGTACTTTGCCGGGCCCGAACTGAGATGGCCTCAATGTGACTTTATACCTACTTAAATAGATACCTACCTGTTTAGCTTTAATTACTTACTTACATAGGTACTCACGTTGTAAAAAAATAGAACACAGTAAAATCATCGGAGTCGACAGCATTTTATTTGTATTTTTTTCTTCTTAGGTTTTGTCTCTTTCTATGTAAAACGGTAGTTGGGTAGGTACTACTAGGTACCTTACTTACCTACATAGAAAGAGCTGAATGTTTTTATTCCATTTATCGGCTGAAATGTGTTGAGTGGTTATTGATAATAAAATTGGCCAAGGTGCGAGTTATACCTACTCGCGAAGTTGTGTTCCATGTCCTTAACTATATTATAGGTAATAGGCCCATATGCCGAGGCAGAAATAGTTATATTAGGAAGAAATTTGGAAGCCGTTTTTAGGCCCGTTACGCACTAGCGGTTGGCCGCCTAGGGGCGGTTCGTTTGAGCGGCCAGCACGAAAGGGAAATTTTGTGGCGCTAAAGTGTGTGGGACCCGCACACGCTTGGCGTGTGCGGGTCCCACAAGTGCGTACAATCACAAGCGGTTGCATATAATTAAACTGCTGGAAATGCGGCTAGCCGCGCGGTTAGCCGCCCCCGCGGTTAACCGCTAGTGCGTTTGTGGCCTTAAGTTCCAATCCCGTAGGGTTTTGGAACCATTACCGTCGTCTGTCACAAACCTTTGATGCGAGGAATAGTTTAAATTGTAGAATCTTTCAAAGGGCAATGTGCAAAATCCCAAGTGATGTGTCTCAGTTGTCGGTTGGCAAGTTCAAAAACGTATTATAACGAAGACTTCTTTAAAAAGCATAGTACCTATATAAAATAACTGATTATTTAGAATACAAACAAGTTTGGGACAAACTAGCTCCAAATCATCCAATAAAAAAAAATTGTAATCATACTCTTAGGAAGGTCTTAGGATCAGGAGTGGTTTAAGAAAATGAAAGGAACATTCAACATCAATTTATTTTACATCACCAAACTCTTATAAAACAAAATTATGACCAGAACGAAACGGATCTCTATTTATCACACTGAACTGAATTCCACTTGAATCGATCAACCTATTCCACAAGAAAGATAGCTCACGAGCCCTTTAAACAAAATAATGTCTTCTACAATGAAATTCTTTCGAGATGTTTTCTTGTCCAATGTCAAGCTGCCAAGAGACATGGTGCGCGCCTGCACTTGCTTATAAAGAAGCGATGACGCGTTGTCGTCTGTTGTTTCACCACGTGACTCTGTCAATCATGACTCTGTCAACACGGCCTCTCCTGACGAAGGGTCGTCCTCGGCCCGGGAATGTGGAGTGGAGCCAATGGAACCAGCGCCTCCTGCCCTCATTGGCCCAGCCTCAGGTTCAGCATCTAACAGAGGCATGGACACCAGAGCGCTTGATTCCTGTACCGCAGGAATGGACAAACTGTTATCAGATTCATCAACTGGATCATCGTCTGCGAAAGAACAACAAGTGTAAAATAGGCATTCAGTATCTTCAATACTGCCTACTTAAAGTTTTTCATCCTCCGTTCACTATAGCTCTTGCATTTAATTTATACGTCGAACAACATTCATCATCTCGTAACCTCCTTCTCATGAATTTCCCTCAGAGACGTCTCAAATAATAAAAAAATAGGGCCCTGTTACTTTCTCCTTCGCAATGAGCCGACGCAGTGTCTGCGTCTGCCTTGAGCCGCTCTGGCTCACCGCCCGTTGTCGCCGAGGTCAGCCAGCCTCTTCATCCGTCTTACCCGCCACGGATCCTGCTGTCCTCTTCATCCGTCTTACCCGCCACGGATCCTGCTGTCCCTCGTCAGGGACCAGTCCAACCGTTTGGACTCAGGGCAACACGCAATGTGCCACCCTGTTACAGACGATCGCATCGTCTACCCCTGCCCTGTGTTACACACCAGCAGCAGGTCTACCGATCCACCAATTCATCTCAAGTCTACTCATTACATACGTCACTGCCACCAACTATTACTATCTGACGTGCCTATCTGAAAGTCCTAATCCTATGTGTTGTGTGAAGCAAAATTACGAGTAATGTGTTGTGTGAAGCAAAATTACGAGTACCTATCTAACGAGAACTTAGTTATGTAAGAGAACTTTCCTAGATAAGGAGAATAGACAGCGACAGCAACGTAAGCAATGTTTTAGTTAGACATAAGACAATTGCGATCGAATCCTCGCAGCGATAGCTCGTGACGC
Organism: Eulithis testata; assembly: GCA_947507515.1. Classification (NCBI taxonomy): domain Eukaryota; kingdom Metazoa; phylum Arthropoda; class Insecta; order Lepidoptera; family Geometridae; genus Eulithis; species Eulithis testata. The sequence continues at coordinate 5,396,819 of OX382216.1, forward strand.
TGGAAGACGCGCAGCACACACACGCCAGGGCACAGCACAAGCACCCAGCATCAACGCGCAGGCCAGACACCACCAACAGGGCGTGACCCAGAAGTGCTGCAAAACTTGCATCCTGTCAAAGAAACAGCGTGTATAAAAATCGTCAGAACCACATCTCGACAGCAAAAGCACGGTGCAGACCGTGCGACCGCAGCGCACAGCGGAAGCTGTGCTGCACCAGCGCGCGAGGAGCGCGCTACACCAGGAGCACGGCGAAGCCGCGCGACTGCAGCGCACAGCCAGAGCTGCGCTGCACCAGCGCGCGAGGAGCGCGCTACACCAGGAGCACAGCGAAGCCGCGCGACTGCAGCGCACAGCCAGAGCTGCGCTGCACCAGCGCGCGAGGAGCGCGCTACACCAGGAGCACGGCAGAGCCCGTGCGACAGCAGCGCACAGCCAGAGCTGCGCTGCACCAGCGCGCGAGGAGCGCGCTACACCAGCACGGCGGAGCCCGTGCGACAGCAGCGCACAGCCAGAGCTGCGCTGCACCAGCGCGCGAGGAGCGCGCTACACCAGCACGGCGGAGCCCGTGCACCAGCAGCGCACAGCCAGAGCTGCGCTGCATCAGTGCGCGAGGAGCGCGCTACACCAGCACGGCGGAGCCCGTGCACCAGCAGCGCACAGCCAGAGCTGCGCTGCATCAGCGCACGAGGAGCGCGCTACACCAGCACGGCGGAGCCCGTGCACCAGCAGCGCACAGCCAGAGCTGCGCTGCACCAGCGCGCGAGGAGCGCGCTACACCAGCACGGCGGAGCCCGTGCACCAGCAGCGCACAGCCAGAGCTGCGCTGCACCAGCGCGCGAGGAGCGCGCTACACCAGCACGGCGGAGCCCGTGCACCAGCAGCGCACAGCCAGAGCTGCGCTGCACCAGCGCGCGAGGAGCGCGCTACACCAGCACGGCGGAGCCCGTGCACCAGCAGCGCACAGCCAGAGCTGCGCTGCACCAGCGCGCGAGGAGCGCGCTACACCAGCACGGCGGAGCCCGTGCGACCGCAGCGCACAGCGAGAGCTGCGCTGCATCAGCGCGCGTCGAGAGCGCGCCACACAAGCCCACAAGCGTGTACGCCTATAGCTTGTACTCTGTCAAAAACAAAGCACGTATAAAAACTATCAGTGCCATGTCTAACAATTTGTACACGTTCGGCTTACCTGACCAATGCTGATCATACCCACTCATAGACATGTTCATTCATAAACAGGTGACTTCCTTCAATTTTCAAATGATTCATCATCTGATGGTCAACACGCAGCCTTTTTCGTAACTCAAACCACTTAGGTGCTTGACTGTGTTGAGCTGAGTCGGGGTACAAACATGTTATTTCTGTGTACAGCAGCACAACAGCACAGCAGATGGTGTGCAACCGTTTCAGATATCACACTGGATGCTAGGAGTACACACATCATCGGCACTCTCAGTGTGCATCTTTGAGCTATCTTGTGATCTCACACCACACAAGAACGATCTAGAGCAAAAACGATTTTCTTTTTGTTTGACGTCCGGGTATACCGGTTCCGTTCTGGTTTGTATTTTGTGGGCCAAATTTGTGGTTGCTCATCCCACTTCTGATCTTAGGAAGGTCTTAGGATCAGGAGTGGTTTAAGAAAATGAAAGGAACATTCAACATCAATTTATTTTACATCACCAAACTCTTATAAAACAAAATTATGACCAGAACGAAACGGATCTCTATTTATCACACTGAACTGAATTCCACTTGAATCGATCAACCTATTCCACAAGAAAGATAGCTCACGAGCCCTTTAAACAAAATAATGTCTTCTACAATGAAATTCTTTCGAGATGTTTTCTTGTCCAATGTCAAGCTGCCAAGAGACATGGTGCGCGCCTGCACTTGCTTATAAAGAAGCGATGACGCGTTGTCGTCTGTTGTTTCACCACGTGACTCTGTCAATCATGACTCTGTCAACAATACCATACCTAATCATACAAAACGTAATGACGATTGAAAGTGATCAGTGACATTTTATTGAATAAAAGATTTTTGATTTTGACTTATACCTATCTTATTTTCCAGTATGTATAGAAACGAAAGTGAGAAACTTTCGCAGCCATGTATAAGGCAAATAAAAGGTGTGGATTTGGCGTTGATGACAATTTATTTTTAGAACAGTCCCAAAAATGACCCCCTCCATCCCTTAAATCAAAATATGACGGACAGGCAGGAGGACGCCATAAATAAAATAAGAAGAAGAAAAGAAGACGAAGAAGTTTCTTGAAAGTGAATAAATAGGCTCAATTTTTATTATATAAAATAATGGCTGATGTACACGTCGCTCTGAGACCAATATCTTGGCTATCCGGTCGTTGGAGTACCAAAGAAGGCAAGGGCACCTATCCAAATATACAAGACTTTTCATACCACGACGAAATGGAATTTATTTGTATTGGTAAGTTACCTGGGTAAACTGAGCCTATCTACTTACTTGTGCCCTAAAACTACGAAAGTATTTATGTAGGCAGGTAAGGTATATATTAGGTACTACACTAACACAATAACTGTAGTTAATATATACCTACCTAGGAAACGAATGGAAAGTATCTATAGCTGGTGCAATTCGGTTCCTCCCTCAAAAAAACCAGCACTGCATCATACCAGCCTAAGACCTAGGTCACCTGAGGCTATTCGATTACTCTAGGCCACTCAAGGTCACCCTAGGTCACTCAAGGTCACCCTAGGTCACTCAAGGTCACCCTAGGTCACCCAAGGTCACCTGAGGAAAGGAGGCTTATACATAATATATACATTTTTCTTCAAAATTTAAAGTCCTTTTTACCGAAATTTCAGCAGTCTTTTTTACCTAGTACCTACTGCATAATAATAATAATAGTAAGAATGTACGTATATGGTCGCTTCCCGGGGGCGATCGCCGGGGCGCGCCTGGAGCCGATGCTGGGCGCTACAGCATGCAAGCCATCGGTGGCGAGGGTAATAGACGGCCCTCAGCCGGGGAACCCGAACAATGCGAGTCCAACAGAAGGTACAACCTATGACCACGGAGAATCTCAAGCCGGCGCACATCTCGAGTCGGCACAGAAGGCCTCAGCAGCACTAGCGCAGCTAACTTGGGAGCAACAAGGCTGGCCACTATTGAGGAAAGTGGCCCGACCCAAAAACTATTGAGGAAAGTGGCCCGACCCAAAAAGATTGGGCTGAAGAGAACCATGAAGCCTAATCATCTACTTCCTCACCTAAGTCCCTTTTCTCTTCTATCCCTTCATCTCCTACCTCTTATCTTCACACTGTCCCTGAATCACTTTCATCTTCTTCTTCCCCATCACCAAACTTTGTACAGGCGGCAACTACTGTCGATAACCCTGTACCCACCAAAGCCAAATCACGTGCGCTCAAAAAATGGACCGAGAAAATGTAAAGTAAAATAATAATAATATAGCCATTTATTCCAAACATTGGGTTTGCATAGTTCTCTTCTCGTTATCATGTTATGAGCTCAAAGTTTATAGAATGTCCCGCAATTTGGTGTGCCTCTCGGCATAGGCCTCCTCTAACGATTTCCATTGGTACTGCAGTACTGCATACCCTTTGCTATACTCCAACCGATATTACACATTAAAACTGAAATCAACATGCACTGATGCTTTCTTGCAGGCCAGCCTATGTACAACTTCTCATCTACATCAAGACACCCAGAAACTCAAAAACCGATGCATCAAGAGCGAGGATTTCTGCGCATCAAGCCTGGTATCCAGGAGTTGGCTTTCACAGTCAGCCATAATTTTGGCATAAGTTCTATAGAAGAAGGTACTTTTGATGTAGAGAAGAAAGAAATTGTTTTAGAAAGCATTGATATGTTACGAGCACAAGCTAAGCCTCCTAAAGTGCTGAGATTCAGAAGGGTAGTGAGACTTATTGAGGCTGATACATTGGAGGTAACTCTTGAAATGGAAACCGATAAAACTCCTCTAACAAAGCATTTAACAGCAATTTATCACAAAGTTGCAGAAAAGTAAACCCCTATGTAATGATCTCATTGTTATTTATTATAAGAAGTAGGTAAATAAATACTATCTAATTAAAGAGTTTACTTATATTTTTTCCTCAGCTTTTATTTTATTCCACACCAACAAAACTATGCTTGCTACATCATACTAGTAAGTTGTATGGTATAAAAAAGTACAGAATTTACATACAATTTTAGCAGTTTAATATGGATACCCAATAACATTTACATTATTTTGTGTATATTGATTTTTTTATATGGTACAGACAAGATAATTTTTATTTGTAAGCGCCTACTTACTATCTACCTGTGGTATACTATATGTTATATAGGAAATATTTGCAAGCATTTTATCTACTACCTACTTATTATTTATTGCAGACAAATAAAACACGCCAGTGTTTTATTTGTCAATGTTTTGTTGTACACTAAAAGATGCAATTTCATGTATCAACCTTTTTTGGTATGCAGGATAAAACGTGTCTAATCAGACCAAATATTTAATTTGGTAAACTTTTTACCGAACACTCAGCTGACTATTCATAAGTATTTGCTAAAAACCCTATTCAGCCCATCTCTAGTTGATATCTTACTCATTATTGGCCTTATTCAATACATATATAAGATGATTGGCCTTATTATTATTGGTACATACCATGGAAACATAGCTTAGTTAGCCTTGTTCACATGCTAATATACTTTAGTAAAACAAAACCTATTATATTAGAAATGGCCATATTATAGCTTGCTACTGCAAACCTTGCAAACAAACATATCAGGCAAAGTAGTGAGGTTTCCTAGCAGTGATGCCATACTCTTGTAATGCTGGAGCCAAGTCTTCCATCGTCATGACATACTTCTTTTCCTTGGGCCCCTTCTGATTTTTAGAAGTCTGGTTTATCTGACTGGAAGTGCGCATCTTGCAATGCTGCAGGGCATCATTCGCGATGTCGGAAAGGAATTTCTGAGCAGCTAATGCTATCAGTCTCACTAATCTGAAAAATAATAAAGGTACAAATAAAATTTTGGACGATTTAGGAAATAAAGAGATTTATAGCTTGTGAGGATACAAATAGTTGGATGAGTTACCTAGGGTCTTGTGATTCGAAGCCAGACATGTTTAGGTAGTGTGCGACCACGGAATCTGGTATCGAAGGGTTGTAGTTCTCGAGTTGCAGCAGAAAGTCGCCCAGAGAGTGGCCAGGCCCCGAATCCTCGTCCATAGCGATAGACTGCGATCCCTTTTGACTCATTATCTTCGGCTTATAATATATTTTATTTCACTTAGACCAAAATCTTCGCACTACATACAAAACAAAAACTGGGCTTTCTTTGGTTTCGGGTTCTAGTCTATGAAGGTAGTATAATAGGGCTAGCCTTATTTCTACATACAAAATGGCGGATACCTAGGCGAGTTGGGTTTTATGTATGTATACGTGAATTTGTGTGCATAATCCACAGACGAAGGATCATAATTCGTCTGTGATAATGATCCTTCGTCTGTGGCCTGTGGCATAATCACTCTTCCGCTTCTTCTTGTGGCTGAAGAACGAGTACATAGACAAATAAATATCTCACCATAACATAATGGTTAGAACTTAAAAAAACATTTTGGTGGACTTTTTTGAAATCTTTAGGTAATGTACTTTCAATTCAAGCATTTGTGTATGTTGAAAGAGTGGCAGGGTCAAAATCTGGATCCCGATTTTATCATTGCAATGTATGATGACATGACGTTACTGGACATGCTTGCTTGCTACTTACTGACTGGAAATAAATGCCAATAATGTGGTACTTTTTCCAGTAGGTAGGTAGGTACATTATATAGATACATACGTACCTTCTTGGTTGCTTCGGAATACGTTTTGATACTGCAGTAATTTAGTACTACATGCAAAATTTTCAGTCAAAAAATTCTATTTTAATGATCAACGAACTCTAGGTAGCAAATAAAAAGATTACTATTTACTGAAACAGAAAAACGCGAAGAACACCTGGCTGTTAGGATATTTTCTACTCTCCTACAGCACGATACATAGGTTACGTAATACATTCATTAACTTCAACTTCAGATAGCAGTAACTAAACGCAACATGTGCACGTCATTCCAGTGTTTCTAGCTATTTAAGTTTTACTGTAATTTATGGAGAATTGAAATCTTAATTAAAATACTGATTATTACATAAACAGCGGTTTTAAAGAACCGATGACTTAAGCAGGCTAGTAGTTTCGACATTTTATATGGTATTTTAGTAAAGAACTACTTTATTTTACAGTTATTTTGTAAAATAATAACTTAAACAAGCTTTAAATAACTGGAAAAAATATTATTTCATATGGTGAAGTTCGATTTAGTGGTATTTTTTGAAAAATAAAAATGTAGTTGAATCTCTTTTTTTTTTATTTTGGGTAAAATGAAAAAATATTCAGTAGCACTGACCTCGTGGTACTTTGCCGCTACGTTGGCAATACTGCTCCCTTCCTTCCTTCTTTTGCGCCGCTCCTCTGTACAGAACTGCGAGAGAACGTGATCGATCGAATTTCAAAAAAGGCACACGCCCATCCCTGTGCTCCCGTGATCACGAAATTACTCGTATATCTCCTGATAAAATATCAGGGGTTCGTGTTTCGTGATTATTCCATTCCGTGTGTGATCCTATTAGATTCCTTGCCGCGAGGCTACCTAATCGAACAAAATGTCGAACCTCGCCGATCCGGTCGCGTTCGCGAAAGATTTCCTAGCTGGCGGTATATCCGCCGCCGTCTCGAAGACGGCCGTCGCTCCAATCGAGCGCGTTAAGCTGCTGCTGCAAGTACAGCACGTCAGCAAACAGATCGCCGTCGATCAGCGCTACAAAGGAATCGTCGATGCCTTCGTCCGCATTCCCAAGGAGCAGGGCTTCACTGCCTTCTGGCGTGGAAACCTCGCCAATGTCATCAGGTACTTCCCCACACAAGCGCTGAACTTCGCCTTCAAGGACAAGTACAAGCAGATGTTCCTCGGCGGTGTCGACAAGCACACGCAGTTCTGGCGCTACTTTGCGGGTAACCTGGCGTCCGGCGGAGCCGCGGGAGCCACCTCCCTGTGCTTCGTGTACCCGCTCGACTTCGCGCGTACCCGCCTCGCCGCCGATGTCGGCAAGGGCGACGGCCAGCGTGAATTCAGCGGTCTCGGCAACTGCCTGAGCAAGATCTTCAAGTCTGACGGCCTCGTCGGTCTCTACAGAGGTTTCGGAGTGTCTGTGCAAGGTATCATTATCTACCGTGCCTCCTACTTCGGCTTCTACGATACCGCCCGCGGCATGTTGCCCGACGCAAAGAACACTCCTCTCGTCATCAGCTGGGCCATCGCTCAGACTGTCACCACCGTAGCTGGAATCATCTCCTATCCCTTTGACACGGTCCGTAGGCGCATGATGATGCAGTCTGGACGCGCAAAGGCCGATATCCTATACAAGAACACCATCCACTGCTGGGCTACCATCGCCAAGACTGAGGGTAGCGGTGCCTTCTTCAAGGGCGCCTTCTCCAACGTACTCAGAGGCACTGGTGGTGCCTTCGTGCTGGTCTTATATGATGAGATCAAGAAGGTCCTGTAAATCTAATGTAAGAATTGTTACCATAATTTTGATTGTGATTTGCCAGATAACCACTCCCCTGAGATCATGTATTATTAGAAGACGCAAAAAACAACCTAGTAACTTATTTTTAGTTAAATAAATGTTATACAATGATTCCATTCAATTGTTTTATTATAGTGTTACATAACTTTTTCATTGTCTGAATAATATTATAAATTCAGAAAAATTATATTCTTGCTCTTTAGTGATCATTCAGTCAGCCAGTGTCTGTTATGTAATAAAATAACCTCACTTCATTCAACAGCAGGTACCTAGTTGAGGCCAAGGCTAGGTGTACAATCAATTTAGGTTAGAACATCCCGAGTGAACTGTTGGCAGTAACATTTGTAAAAAAGTGAACATCTTATGTAACAGGGAGTGAGTTACCTTGGACTTTATCATTTCTTATTTTAGTGCCCAGTTTTGTGTGAATGTTGAATCATGTGATTATAATGCTGTTATGTAACTGTAGGTATCTGGTGTGATGTGAAAGTAAGCTATTTCTTTAGTTCACTTTGTAAAAGTGTAGTGTGTCCAATTTAAGAAGGGGACTACTTAGTGTAATCGCAGGGTGGGTATAACCTGAGCGCATTGGAAAATCATATTTCCTCGGGCTTGAGTTTTTCTGAAGAAAAATTCATGCGTGTCGAGTGATGGTTTAAAATAGTAGGTAATAAACTTAAAAAATACACAGTGGCTTTTCATCTTTAAACCCTTACTATACAGTTCCTTTATAAAACAAGTCCTAAGGGTTTCAAACCCTAATAACCAAATAATAGGTACTACCTAGATAAGTGATAGATAAAAAAAACTTTTTGAGTTACACACAGCATAGATGGCGTTATGACCTGGAAGAAAATTATTAGGTAGGCTACTACCTACTCAATATCAAAATTTCCATCTATTAGGTATATACATTCATTGCAGAGGCTTTGAAGTGATCGTAAGAACTGTACCATAATGTGGACCGTGACAGGCAGGAGCACCTACCTATGGGATAGTGTAGGTAGGTAAGTGGTTGTTGAGATCATTTTCTGAGAATTTCGATGGATTGTGGATAAACTTACACAGAAGCTGGTTGACTAATTTATTCTAAGTATGTATGCTCATCCGTAGAAGTACCTAATACCATCGTAACTACCTGTTTCTGCCGATAAGCGGTGATGGTCGCGCTCGCATTGCTGTGTTTCGATTTGAGACGAAAACGAATGGAAAGCCGGTTGTTTCGGGCATGTTTTGGGGATAGAAATGGATAGATCTTCGTGGATACTTCATCACATCAACATCACTCAAATACTTAGGTAGGTCCTTACCTATTCGTTTTTGACGACTACAAACCGGAAGACGGAAGTAGGTACCTTACTTGCCTAAGTAGGTATAGAAAGGTCCTTACCCTATGGACCGACGACGTATATCGGTGGATTATGCGTAGGTACGATCTCATAAAATCTTTGGCTCGATTAGAATCGCAGTCCAAAAATATAGCCTATAGGACAGGCCCAGTGTCCAGCTGTGGACTGTGAATTGTCAACTGTCCGAACCTAGGGTGAAAGACGCAGGAAGATAAACCGTCGAGTCTGTGTTCTGTGGCTGGTTACGTAACGAGAGAAAATCGATAGCGATAGGTATACTTTAGCTGCAGTGAAACCGATGTCTAGTCTATCTATAGGTAGGTACCTACCTAGGTACTGACTTACCGTACCCAAGTCGTGAAAATCGATAACTTCAGTGAGAACAGACATCAGTGAGGAAGAGCATAGCTGTTTTAGTGTTCCACAAGGTAGCATCCTAGGACCTATCCTATTAACGAACTTTGTATCTTCGCTTTCGAACTGTAACTGTAAGATCATCACTCAGGTACTACGCTGACTATTACAGCACTTCTTATCCAATTAAAACCTGGAATTATACTTTTAACGTATGCTGAAAGTGCTCTCAAATGTGTTATGTTCTGGTTGCATAAAAATCTCCTCACTCATAACATTCTCTAGAGTTCATCCCATTTTCAGCCAATCACGCCTCTCTCTCAACCCCCTTCATTTTCTCGCACGCTGGTCCCAACTAAGATTTTTCACGCAACTGCAACTGCCAGTACCTATAAGTAACTACTTAGGTAGGTACATTTGTTTTAAAATCCTAAACATAATAATAATAATAAGCCATTTATTCCCTTTTACAATTGTTACATACCTACTTCATTATAATGTCATAAAATTAATTAGATAATTTGTAATAATTTGAAAAATTTGTTATTTATTAATTGCATGCAATGTCGACTAAGAAAAATTTCATTAAATTATTGTTAGGGGGATGTCCATTTTTGGACAAAGGCCTCCTCCATCCGGGACCATTCGTCTCTGTCGTGCGCTCGTCTCGTCCAGGTGGCGCCGGCTACGGCTACGATGTCGTCTGCCCAGCGGCGCGCGGCGGCGCGGGCGCCCTGGCTGGTGGGCGGCGCTCGCCGCGGGGGTACCAGTGCAGTATCCTCTCGCTCCACCTATTATCTGTGGTTCTCGTCGTGTGTCCAGCCCATCGCCATTTTAAGCGACAAGCCATTTTTGCTGCGTCTATGATTTTAGTTTTTTCTAAACATAGTAGTAGGTAACTACATGCCTATTCTGTCTGTGGGAAAAAATCTTACCCACCTAGGTACTACCTACACCAATACGCAGGCGAACCTAGGTAAACTTAAATGTCAAGTTTAGATCTATTCTATAATATGAGTTTCTTTGGGTTCAGCAATCTATCATTGCCTACACGTTGCGTTGCTAACCAGTTTCAAGTTTCTACCGAACGAAACCAGAGAAGATATTATGCTATGTATCCCCGTCGTCGTCGGTCGCGTCGCGTGTCTCCAATATTACCAGCCACTGCCTACCTAGATCGTGTTGCATCTGGTTCAATCCGCTGAATATCGCATTTTCCAAAGCGGTGCTCAGCGTTCGAAGTACACGTTTGCTCTGTAACCTCTAGATTCTAGAGGTTTACAGAGCAAAACTTGTACTAGGCCCTTCCGTAGACTTGTGTGTATGGGTGTGGGTATACAGGATGTGTTCTCTCTGTTGGATACCCTTATTACAGATCATGTACCCACCCCTTATTAAATAATAATGAGTCAACTTAGCGCTTCATTCGGTGTTCATGTTATGAACCTCCAACTTCTGGGTGGATGCCATGCCATGCCCAACTCCGTCATTGTGCTCACTACAAGTAGATACCTACCTTCCTACCTAGTAGATGAATTGGTAAATTAAACACTATTATTTAGTGCAGGTGCTGCTAGGACAAGTGGGTGAGCTAAAAATAAGACCAGTCGGTGGATATAATGGATCGATCAGACGAAAGGTCATGACCTAAACTGAGCGTGCGCAGTAGGCTCCATGTTTACAACCGATCCTTTTTGCCTAGACAAAACTGGGTTTTCAAACGCAAAAACGCTAATTAGGTATATATGTACCAAGACAAGCTATTAGGTAGGTACTATGAGAGAAGAGGAAGTCCTCAGTAGGTACACAACCGCATCGTATTTCAGACATTAGGGATGTCATTTTCATCCGCATTGCGCAGTTTTTGCAGACAGACTTGTTGTGTAACATTTGGCAGTAGGTGGTAGGTAGTTATGTTAGGTACCTACCGAAGTCCTTCCGCCATCGCATCGTGATAACCACAGAAGAGATAGGTAATAAATTGGTCTAGACTAGAGCTTCAAATTATAAAAAAATTAAATATGCAAACAAACAGAAGTGGCTTTTCCGTTATGGTGGGTAGACAGATAAACAAATCGGCCCATACTAATCTAAATAATTAAACAGTTGATTAAAATCTAGCTCAGTCACTATTTGGTAGCTGTTAGTAAGATACAGGAATATTTTAAACAGCTGAATAAAGTTATGCAACGATAAGAAGTACCTAAGTATAGTAAGCAGGCAGGATAGTCTGTTGTGTAGGTGGATAACTTATCCCGGTATTAACTTATCCAAAGCACATAGTTATCTATTCTCTTCTTATAGGTAGGTAGGTGGTATACCAAATCATTGACGTATTTTAAAAAAGTATAATTATATTATTAAAAAATATTATAGTACAATGTAGTTATTTTTTATTATATAACCATTTATAATGGTTGACCTGCAGTCGGCCTTGCGCTGGTTTCGTTCCCTTGGCTGCGCAGAAATGTTGGATGGCAGCCAAAGCACATGCGCGTCTAATATGGGACAATTTTACGCCCTTTCTTATGTAAGAGTAACCTCGTGATTTGGACTTGACTTCCACCAAGTACACGCACTAAACATCTGAGGCAAAGTACACAAGTACTTCTTAGATTCCGGTCTTTTAAAAACTTCTTCTCCTAATTAGGTACCATTTCAGCATCCCACTTAAGTCTAGCGAAATGGGGACATGTTTTTTTACTATAATAATATCACCTAAAGCAGCCTGAAGTATGAGTAGAACTATAGGCTTTGGTCGTGAGAAGAAATTTGTTTTGATGAATAAAGTATTAAAAACAACGTTTACGTAACTATTTTTTTATTGACAAATTATCTAGGTATAGCAATTAAGAATAAGTTACAGAAGCAGAAATATATATTTTAATATTTTTACACAAATAGATAAATGGAATGATTTTCAACCATTCTACGATTGAATTATAAATCTTTACAATGCATTTAGAAATTCATGAAATACCTCTATATTTCAGAAGTTGGTGGTGAATTCTTTACGTCATACCAACTGAAACACCTTTCGCGTAATAGGTAGGTAGAGATTCTAGGTACCTTACCTAGGCGCAGGGGCATAATATTATTATGTCGAATACTCAGTCATGCATCATTCAGTCAGTAGTTGTAAGATTGAATCTTTGATGAAAGTCACTGTCTCCTTGGCTAGGTACATACTATTTAATTATTTATTTTCGTTACACTGTATCTTACACAACTAAAGATCAAAACCAATATATTTTACAATGATTAAGAAGGAACTTTATTTCTATTACAGTAATCGATTAGGGCTTCTTGATTAAATTGCTTTACTTTTAAATGCTTAACAAAACATGTGTAAGATCTGGGCCCATAGCCTGCTGAAGTTAGCAAATATTATAATTTATTGGTAGAACACCTATTCAAGATTGATCTAGGTCGGTGATTCAACTATTGAATCATGATCTTCCTTTCTCCAATGATGACGATGATTTACGCCGTTTTGTTGATGGGATTTCCCTGAAACAAAAAAACGCTTGGCTTGACTTGGCGGTCAGTTAAGCTAGTGGAAACCGCAATAAAAAATAAATAATCAAAAAGATTAAAATTTTGAACGTTCCTCAATCAATAAGAGAACCGATATAGATTTAAATGTTCGTAACCTTATTTACACTATTTTTCATCCCGAAAAATAAATAGGATATTTAGAAAGGACGAACGCGGACTAAATCGCGGGCGGAAGCTAGTGACCAGTATGAATTAGAAGGTTAATCGACAAAGATGTGTTATTTTCAGCACATTGTACAGTACAATGAGTACATTGTATATGTCTGGTATACTGTGCCAGGCACCGCGCACCGCACACCGCACGTGTGACGCGGCCGACGACGTCGTCGGCTGTCTATAAATAGAGCACTTACTACGATCAAGGCCGTTTGCCAACATTCATGTTTTTTTTGGTAAAATAACAAAATTATTACATGACTACATAGTTACATAAAGTTTCTAACATAATACATTAATTTTTCTAATTAGCTCTTGATTTTTTAGCAAAACAGATGTACCACACAGTACCCTTTAGCACAGATCATATAATACCATATTAGTACCTTTAGTAATATTTGCATGTTCTCTTTAGATAGGTTGGTACTTGTATTTTTATGTGCTCTCTACTAATATAATAAACACATACTAATTACCGTACTAGTTAGTTATTAAATACTAATACTACTAGACCAAATATTATTATTACTATGTCAAGATCAACACTAGCCGATACTCCTTTTAAGTGATTGTGTCGTCCTGCTGACATAGTGGCCTACCTACACTACAGTAACAAGTCACGGCAGAAGTTAAATGTTATCTAACGTGAACTGTAAACACGTGTCCCGTATAGTATAGTGTCATTCATCTGACGATTGCAATAGCATGTGTCGTATTTATAACAGGGATCATTTCTGAAAGGTACATTCAATGGCTGCTGGTTTTTTATGCACACAGTAATTAATCTGGTGTTCTTCTTTGAGACTGGCCGATTTACACACGTATTAGTGGCGAATTAAGTAGAGTATACTGCGCTGCATGCAGCAGCGCTCCGCTGTCTGTTGCCACGCCCTACATCGCTACGTTACGTACTCATGAGTACTCATGAGAGTGTAAGTCGGATCTTACACCGCTATCGAACAATGCCGTTCGAAGGGCACTCAACCTGTGTTATTTAGGTTGGTCCAACTATCACACACAAGGGCACCGCTATGGTACATACAACCTCGGCTTGGGCTGCTGCCAGGATGGGTAAAGCTAGTGGCTTCGTGTGGGCGGACATTAAGGGAAGTCTTCGACCTCGTTGATGTATCAGTAGGTTTCTCTCACTGAGCCCAATGACTCTACGTAAAAACCGATTTACACAGTACAGAAGCTGTACGCTAAATATAGGTACCTCAAATGTCATAATATTCGACACTCGTGTCGATGCTGTTGTTACATTTTTTCAAATCGGAAAATGGAACTAGACCATCGTGGCGTATAACATCTTTGATTCCCAGTAGTGGTATAGAAGAGCCTTTTGTTATCTTATATTGAGATATAAAAAGCGATAAGGCGGCCATTTATAATTTTTTTTAACAGACTTCAAATAATTTATAGGTTTAAAAACTTGAAAAAAAAACAAACTTCAATTAAATACAGCTTTATCATCAGATGATGATGATGGTAGTTTATTGGGTTTGTTCTATTGATCATAAACACCATTGATAGGTCACACGGGTTTTTTCCAGTTATTCCTATTTAACTCCCAAACTACAGAACTAATTTCGACAAAAAAATTATGGGTCCAATGTGGACCCTTGCAGATATATAAAAATTTCTTCATTTCAGTTCATAAACAACGTATGAGGTAACAAACAAAAAATATAAATACTACTACTACTGTATAATAAAAGAGGGCGTTCTCAATTTGGTTGCATTTTTTTTTAATGTTTGTTACCTCTTTAACTCCCATCATCTATGAAACAATCTAAAACATTATTTTATTATGGGATTCCTGGTCCATCCTTCCTAGGGTTGAGTCAGAGCTTTTGGGCTCTTGAGCTCCCTAGCCTGGATCTATGTTTATGGATATTTCACAGAATGCCATTAGTCCCAAACTAAGCAAAGCTTCTAGATTCTTCTAGCTGCAGGTTCCCATGGTAACCTGCTGCTGACACAATACTTTTTGCAAATGTAGTCATATAACAACAACTAAACACAGAACAAACATCTGTGTTTTGCAATTACACAAATGTTTGTACTTAGTGGGAATTGAACCCACAGCACGGAAGGCAGAGCCGAGTTGTGAACCCTTAGTATGTATGAACACAGTATGAAGGAATCTGAGCCGTCCGAAAGCACATGTAAAGGTCACAGGAAACACCTGGTTGCGGCACGCACAGGACAGAAGAGGCTGGCATAACTTGAAGGAGGCCTATACCCACCGGTGGGTGATACCGGGCTGAGATGATGATGATGATGATGACAGTATGTATGTAAATGTGAAAAAAATACATACTCCAGTTGTTTTTATATCAATATCAGTTTTAAATCTAATAGTTGATTGTTTATAGTATTTACCCAAGAACGCTGGATCCAAATCAATGTTTCGTTAGTGAGTCTGGGTCCAATGAGAGGGTTCATTTGCGCCATGTACGCACACAGCCAGCTGGAATCACAGAGAAGGTATAAATACTTTCATAAGGTTGACTAGACTAGGCTGAGCTAGCTAGCTGAGAAGTGTCTAAAATGTCTCAAGCAGTATCTCCATTCTGGGGTATGGGTGGCACTTGCTAATGTATGTGGTATATCCTCCTGGTATATAGCAAGGTAAGTCTGTTTTAATCTACCTCATTAGGTGGTCAGCTGATTGGCTTCCCAATGCTTCTCTATTAGAGTAGTACCTACCTACCTACCTAGAAACTAGGAATAATACAGTATATACTTACAAAAGCCAACACGTAGCTGCCGTCAGCATCAATATAACTTGGATTATCCTGAAAGTAGGAGGATAATACTGAGATTTAACAAAGCAAAATTGCAAAATACTAATGTAGTAAGCGAACATGATACATACCCTCTGTTAGGCCCTTTCGGGGCGAATATTGGGCCTACGATGCCAACAATACCCCACAAAACAGTGAATACAACGATCGGAACGAATGAAGCACCCATATTGAGATTTTATTTAGTAATTATCTAAATTATTGTTTCTCGAACAAACCAATAATAATTTTTCAAAGATGGTGGATATGTTTTGTTTGACAATTTGGCAGCACTGTCTAGTTCGATCATATGACAAGTTTAGTTTTTGCATATTTTTCTTGAGAGTTAATTCTGAATACTGAAACATATGCCCTGTTTCGGTTCGACATTACTCATTAGTAAGAGATGGCAATAATTTAAGCGTGAACTTAATCCTATGTAGTGTTTGAGTATTCAAGTGATAGCAACATAGCAATAACAAAACGCCATTTCTTTGATGTATAGCTGATATTGCCATCTATTGTGCAAAAGAAAAACTAAAATCAAACGCTTCTCGCCAAAAGAGGGCAGAACGGACATAAATTCAATTATTTATACTTCATCCTTCGTCTGTGGTATAAATAATTGAATTTATGTCCGTTCTGCCCTCTTTTGGCGAGAAGCGTTTGATTTTAGTTTTTCTTTTGCACAATAGATGGCAATATCAGTGATTTATACGAAAGGTTTTTTTACTCTGTGCTGCGGGTAGGGGCCCCTCGCTTGTTATACTTACCCTGTTTTAGCAAACAAGTTTTATGGTTATGGAAGAGCACTGGAAGAGGTTGGTTGTTTCGAACTTTTCCAACTGTTTTCCAGTTCAGAGAGAAATAGGTACTTAAAGATAGAGATGAATGTGTGGATGAATGTAGTCAATGTAGCTATCAGAATATCAGAATGTTTTGGTTTGTATTCTATGGCTTACCTACCTATCATAGAAAAATTACAAATTACGCGACATGGTTGAGCTAAGATTTTTACAGTCTCTATTGCAATTTAGCATCCTAGTAATCTGTGATTGCGATATAAAAACTTGGAAGTAACATGGTAAAATTATGAGACCTACAAAACATAACAAAATTCAAAAAAGTGGTAACAGAACTAAAATCAGTAAGAAAAAGAATACGCTTAGTTGTAGATCCTGTAGATGCAATATTGATGGTTCCATTGGAAATCTGGAAAATATCAATGAAGTTCTTCGAATTAATGTTAGTTAAGTACCCACCTACTTCCACGCCGTGTATGAATGTTACTTACTTAGGTAGGTACCTACCTATGTAGATACAGATAATATCCTACTTAGGTATTGAAAATAATACCTAATTCACTGCAGAAAACTCAACGTGCTCAAGGCAGAGGGTCGTGGAAGGTTCTACCCAAAGATTCATGCGAAATCTACAGAGAAAGACGTCGGAATAAGATGGAGAGTCAAAATCAGCACAGTGATGAGAGCTTGAGTGAAGATAGTCAGAAGCGGTCGACGAGGAATAAATCACGAGAGAAACAAATTGATAAAAGGGTAGAGAAGAAGCCTGTTAGGAATACAAGAAAAAACAGACGCAGGTATCTACATAATAAACACTTAGGTAAAGCGCTCGTGGCGTACGTAGCTTGCTTAGTCAATCTTCACTGATTATTTTAACTAAGTTAAGCGACGTTCTACGCGGGGTGGTCACTGTTTGGATAGGTGATCGTTAGTGGCATCTGGTCGGTCACGGCTTTAGCAGTCGTTAAGCCACGAAGGCGGCGGCGGTGGCCTAAAAACTCCGTGATCAGAGTTGGCCACTAACTCATATTACGGCTTGCTTGCTTAGCACTTAGGTAGAAAGGTAGGCTACAGGGTCGATTTTACTGAACGGGAAAAAATATCATACCTATAATACCTAGATATAAGATAATGCGGTCATATACATATTTTCAGGCCTCGAAGTAATTCATCATGCTCTTCGTGCACATCTTGCAGCAGCATGTCCACTTCATGTGCAAGCACCTCGGACATGGAATGTTAATAAAATATGGATGTTTTATGAAGGGTTCCAATGTAGTTTTACTGTTAATATTCGAGTTGTGTCCGAGAATGTGTTGAGTAACGCATCAAAAATGCTGTAGGCGCTGCAGGTAAAGTAAAGCACAGTGCTTTTAGTCGCGGGATCGTACGACTGTCCCGGCGACGTTTTGCTCGTCTTCATTGCCAAAGTTGCTTTTGAGAAGTCGCACGCGTGACGCATGATGCGTCCTCACTAGGTAGGTACGTACCTTAATGATAGTTTGAGAACACAGGGTGACTCGCGTCATCACCTCGCTTCACTACCCAAAGGCTCACATTATTCTGAGGTTGTTTCATTTAGCTTAGATTAATTTACGTACTGTTTGCGAGCCCCACCTGCCTATCTTTTAGGATTGTCTTAGGATGATAGTCCTGGATTCGAATCTAGTTGGGCACCATTGGCACCTATAGGTAAATTTTTCTTATCATAAAAGGTAAGTATTCATTGGAGCGATGCTTTGCAGTGCTTTAGCATTGCCAAGCTTTGCTTAGGTAGGTACATTACATACCTACCTACCTATCTAATGCCCACTAGACTGTGCCACTAGGTACCCTAGGTATAGCTCACGTAGGTATAGCTCGTCTATTCTATGCAATGACATTTATTTTTTTATACCATTCCTCCTCTAAAAAGCTTATTTTATTCACTGAAAACAGTGAATAAAAAGCATTTTTACTCACTGTTTTGGTGTGTGAATTTAGAACACACTAGTATATTTGACC
Source organism: Eulithis testata (assembly GCA_947507515.1). NCBI lineage: Eukaryota > Metazoa > Arthropoda > Insecta > Lepidoptera > Geometridae > Eulithis > Eulithis testata. Next base: position 5,415,476 of record OX382216.1, read on the forward strand.
TCCATCTAATTACCTATTGTTTCTGCGCAAGGAGGTTGTATAGCATTGGCTATACAACCTCCAACCTTTCTTTTTCTCGTAGTCATGGTATAAAGTATAGCATGAAACTCTTGAATAAAAGGGATTTATACCGAGGGCCATGAACCACTCACGTCGTTCAGGATTCGCGAGTGATTCAATCATCATGAATCACTCCCTAAGGTCGTGAATCAGTCGTTAGAATCCTTCACTTACTCGTGATTAATGTATGGCCCTCGCTTTAAATCCGTTTTTTATCCACTAGTTGCATATAGGTAATATACTAGGTATTGTATTGTAGACTATTTTTGATGAACTTGTTGGTTTCCTTTTTTCTGTCTTCTTACCATAGAAAAAAGAATCTTCTTACTGACATTCTCTATTTTCATCAAAATGACTTTTGTAGGCAAGTTATTTTAGGTAAACACCAAAATTTTATGTAAAATGGGCAAAATTCTTGTAGATAAAATATTGCAATGTAGGTCTTGTTTTTCGTATCATTTCTAATGTCTGGACAAGTGAGTGCAGAAAACTACGCCGTGATCCTATTCTGGCTGGCGATTTGTTCGCTGTACACAACACTGCTTACTGTAACGGCTTTGTGTGTTGTTTTTATTTTGTAAGTACCTTTGCTAGGTTTATAGGCGGCTCTCGCCAACTTTATCGACACACTTAGGATACACCGCAGAGGCGCAGTATCCCCAGATTCAGTGTCGGATTAAGTCAGCGCGGGGCCCGTAGCAACTTCTATCAAGGGGCCCTTGGATAGCTTGAGTTTTACCGAAAATTGTGATTTTAAAGTGCATTGTTGACTGCAAGTAAAAAGATCTACTGGTACTCATCGGCGAGCGAAGCGAGCCGCGAAAGTTTTGTGTTTTTGAGCAATATGATTTGAAAAAGTTGATAGATTTTACGTTTTACGGTGAGAAAGCATTGGTGCGCGGGGCCCCCAAATGCGCGGAGCCCGTTGCATTTGCTACACCTGCTACGTGGCTAATCCGCCGCTGCCCAGATTACTAAAGGTTTCAATATTCTGACGAGTTTTGAATAAAGTTTATTTGATATTCACAACACGCAGCCTATGCAGCTCCTCGCCCTCAGCTTTGGCTACTTTATTTTTCTGCACCATCAGTGTTTTGTAGTGTGTAGATACTTAGAGTAAAAACTCTAGTTTAGTTTTTACTACCTAAGTACATAGTTGTCTAATGTAAAGTAGGTATAGTCAGTGCTCTAGGTAGCGCCCGGTGAGTTCTTATTTAGCCGGTTATCCAAAGAACGATGAAAGAACGATGCATTATTCCATGATTTTGGCCACCATCCGGCATCATCATCATCATCATATTCTTTTGATCACACGCGAAATAAAATGTCATATTCTGGGTTCCATCACTTCCATAAAATATTATAAAATGTGGGTGTAGCATAGGTAAGGTACAAGGTACTTACCTACCATTCTTTCTTTTACCTACACAAATGCCATAGGTACTATGCCCAAATGTCAGTATTATGTCAAAGTCAAACTCCATATTTTTTTAGTGAATGTTGTTACCGACGACCGTTGTGTTTTGAAAAGAAATGAAGTTGGTACCTTACTACCGTGAACAAACATTACGCAGGGAATACAATTTTATATCGTTGCATATTTAAGTAATGATGAAATAAAGTGCTAATTGAAACTGTAGAACACTTCGTTCCATAATCATAATGGACGACACACAAATGAGCAGGGTGTCAGACGCGGGAGCCGTCGCCGCCGCAGCGACGTAAGTTTATTTTTCATAATGATCAACCGGGGTTTTTACTTACAAATCTTCACTGAAAATGTGAGGAAACCTATAGGTCAGAATGTATTCATCGTCATTGCACTCAAATGTATACTGGTCCTAACTACTACTTGGTTGATAAGTACCTATAATAAGTATCTAGGTGATAAAATACTTGTTTGTTGTGTAGGCGGAAGCGTCGCTCATCAATCCTGAAAAGCCAAAGACCTCCCCGAACTCCATTTTCAGGTATGTAAATATAACATTTTGTAGGCACCAGTAGAGAAAAACTAAAATTTAATATAGCCTATAACAACTCTAGACTAAAATAGCAAATAAACTTAGAAAGACCTTGAAACTAGCTTGTTGCAGCTTTGGGTTGGAAGCCTGGGTGAGTGAGTCAACTTGCATTTGCCTGGTCTTAGTGAACCCTAGAAGCATATCATGCCAAATTATTTTATTTATTTCAATAAATAAAGCAATGCCAATAGTGCACATAGTGTACATTACATTAGGGCCTTGCTGCCCTACAATCACAATCTTACACCTGCTGCACGAAGATTTGTTGAGCGTTTCTGACCAAAAAGATCTGGTCAACTCATCATGAAGCGCATGTACCAAATGCTGACCGCTTCCAGTATCTTCTTCCAGAGTTGTTTTAGTGCTGATGAATAAGATGTCTAATAATAGTTGCTAATATTATACATCAGAATCTTGCTGCTAAATATAAACTAATAGACACATCTGTGAAACTACCCTACTATAAGTACACCCCTGAAACTGTACTGGAGAACGCTACACACAAGCTTTATTTTGACAGAGCTATTCTTACTGAAAAAACGACACACTTTAACAGACCAGACCTGACCATTGTAGACAAAATTAACAACACAGCACTTCTTATTGATATTGCCATCCCAAACACTCACAACCTACAGAATACCGTTGCGGAAAAGTTGTCAAAATATATTGATCTCAAAAACGAAATAACTTGCATGTGGCGTCGAAATAAAGTCTCAATAATCCCGATAGTATTGTCATCAACCAGTGTTATCCCTAAACAATTTTTTCAGTCTTTAGATTCCTTAGAATTTCCAAAACATACATATGTCCTTCTGCAAAAAGCAGTTATTTTGAACACCTGTAGAATCGTCTGAAAGTTTCTACAAACCGAACTTCCTAATGAAGTCCAAATAACTCCTGAAGTACACTTGGCTTAGGCCCGTGCCCTTCAGCTTACCCCAGTTTCATTCGTAAAAGAAGCTGAGCAGAATAAATCGGAAACTAAAAATAATAAAAATAATAAAATTTCTGCAGGAAGACACAAATGCTCAAACAAATTATGATTCGCACTTGGCTTAGGCCCGTGAGCACAATAATCACTTTTGAAAAGCTTATTCTATAAAATGTGTGCCAATTACAGGCATGCTTATTGCACAGCATTTGTAATAATAATAATATTATAATAACTACAGACAACAGCAAAAAGGAAGCTTAAATTAAATATTGTAAATTCTTGCTAAATATCTAACGTACCTACCTAATAATGCAGAGTGTGTTAGTAAATTTTTTATTTGTTAATATATTACATCCTTGTGTTGGTATCGCCACTGTTGTGACCCTTACACTTTTACTATCTGGTATAACACTTTTGTGTCTCACACAAAACTAACATAATCATCAGCCGAATGTTTGTTCTGAATGGGAGTAGAAACCACATCCAAAGAAAGCAAACCATTTACTAAAAAGAAGTAGTAAAAAGGAGATTAGCAACCATGAGGAGAGGCAAAGACAGGGCCTATACTTCTATACCCAGCGATGGGTTAAGTTGGGCTGTGGATGATGATGAGTTGCATGCTTTCAGATCTGGAGTTCAACGTGGCCACCCCCACAGACACTGCGAAGAGCCGTCGAGTCAGCTTCTCACGGCGAACTGGCGTCGCGTAAGTAACCATGATAAAACTATATTTAACAGCATAATCAATATTACCTATATTATTATCATAAAAAATCAGGTTATTTCAAAAGGAAATAGGATCCAAAGCAAACTCACAATCAAAATTATTCTATTGACTCTTTAAGGGCTTATTTCTAAGTTATTTCTAAGTATTAACTCAAATAGTAACCCCTAAGATATGAAACTTTTTAGGAGGGCCACCCAAACACTAGCAACTAGGCGCATGCATTCTGTTTTGACCCTTATACCAACCACTGTAATGGCCATAGTTTGAAATCACACACGCCAAGGACGTGGTGCTGTTATTTAGTAGAGTGCCCTCCTAATCGCCTAAATCTTTTTCAGAGAGTTTGCAACAAATGAAGCTACCACAACATGGAAGAATTTCTACGAGGAACATAATAAGTCGTTGGAGACCTCAGGGGAGGGCAGGCCGCCAGTCGCACATCTCGGCCAGAGAGCATTCGACCGACAGTTTGAATCAGAACTAGAAACCGATCTTATCATATCACTCAATACACGTAAATAATTTTTTTTTCAAATAAATACACTATACTAGAGGCCGCCCGCGACTTCTTTCGCGTCTCGTTGGATCCCGTTAATTTTCCGGAATATAAAGTAGCCTATGTGTTAATCCAGGTCACGGACAATATATATTCTAAGTTTCATCCAAATCAGATCAGTAGTTTTTGCTTGAAAGAGTAACAAACATCCTCACAAACTTTCGTATTATTAAGTTCGCGTCCCGTTGGATCCCGTTGATTTTCCGGGATAAAAAGTAGCCTATGTGTTAATCCAGGTCACGGACAATTATTCCAAGTTTCATCCAAATTGGATCAGAAGTTTTTTGCTTGAAAGAGTAACAAACATACTCACAAACTTTCGCGTTTATAATATTAGTTCGCGTCCCGTTGGATCCCGTTGATTTTCCGGGATAAAAAGTAGCCTATGTGTTAATCCAGGTCACGGACAATTATTCCAAGTTTCATCCAAATCGGATCAGAAGTTTTTTGCTTGAAAGAGTAACAAACATACTCACAAACTTTCGCGTTTATAATATTAGTAGGACTTTTCACTTCCAAACTAAGCAAAGCTTGTAATAAAAATGCTAAGACTATTTTCCTTTGTCTCATAGTGGTATGCATCATAGCACAGGGCACATTCACAGTGCACTTTATGTCCCACAGAGCATGTGCCTGTCAAATAGTCATTTAAATAATAAATATGTACATGCATGTCCTGGAACTAGTATATTAAGCTGGAACAGCTTAATTTAGATCATTGAACTAAACAGCTACGTAGGTAAAGAAAGAACATTTTAATTTTTTGTTCATTTTGTTACATACTGTTTTATAACTAAATAAGATTGTAGAAACCTAGAACTATCTTTGCTACACATTTCTTCAATGGCAATCATTGATTCAAAAAACTCGAACATTTAATTTTACCATGTATTGAGAATCACCTCTCAGTGCTCAGGATAACATACTAGTTCCGGAGGACACCCAGTATATTCATGGACTTTTTCAACAACGGTCTCTAATCCCAAACTAAGAATATTTTTTAGTAAATACAATCCACTTTTAATATGTAGTAGTAACATCCAGCCATAGATCATTTGTTTATGTTCACCACACATGAATGTTTTTTCTCAGTGGGGATCGAACCCACAACCCACACAGCGCGGAAAACCGAGCTATTACCGAATGAGCTGTTACGCCTGTCGATTAATATAATAAATTAATTTGATTTCAGGCCCTCACATCAACATTAGCTCATCCTTCAACAACTTCGAGCAGCAATTAGCCTCCCTCGAATGCACAAATGACATCATACTACCCGCACCACATAACAATTTCGAATTAAGTTCATTCACAAACACAAACACTAAACTCTTAGATGACCTAGCCATCCCGACCGGCGAGGTCACTGACCGTATCGATGTAAACTTCTCTGCAATACAACGAATCGGAGATGACGATGATCTCGATGCAATCCAAAATGATATAAAGCAGAACTTCGGCAATGCTCCGTTCCAACGCCAAAGTATTTCTGAGTACATCGAAGTGGACTTAAACATGACGAATGTTATGAAGAATGACGGCGATATGTCTATAACGGACACGATACACAGTCCTAAAGTGCAAGACTTGTCAAAAAACACTTCCAGTAAGAACTTAGATAAAGATTGGGAGGTTGATAAGGAAAATGTTGCGTTCAATCCGTACGCTGCGCCGAGGGAGACCGAAAACTTTGCTATCAACGAAGAACTGGATAAAGTTCTCGTGTTCGACGGAAAGCGACTTACCATACAATCCGAGAAAACAGACAAAGAGAACTACCGTAAAACACTACTGCCCAACGTCCCCGACAAAGCTCCACAACGTAAAACAATAGTTCTCAATGTAAATGATGACTTACCCAATTTTATAGATGATCCGATATCTAACAATTCAGGTTTCTTAGGCGTCACAGAGTTGAAGAAAAATGTAATAGCTGATGATATGTCCATTACTGAACCTTTAGAAGGAATACATAAACAAAATACAATGTACGATGATGAATTAGGTAATATTTCCGAGACACAAGCGGTGCCATCAGTAATGACTGAAGCAGGGCACCGTACTGTTCTTTATGAAAACGATGGTAACATATCCGTTACCAAAGTTATCCCAACAAATATTATCGTAGAGAAACGCCGGACGATCTTCGATGATAGTAACATATCCATGACCCAAGTGTTGCCTACCAGTCTAGAAGAAACTAAAGCACAAAGTGAAAAAAGAAAAACTATAGTATTTGATGATGGCGACATATCCGTGACACAAGCGGTACCATCTAATATTCTTCCGAACACTAAAAGACGTACGATAGTGTATGAAGATAATGCTGGTAACCTGTCTATCACACAAGCTGTTCCCAACATACTTATCAAAGAAGCAAAAGCTGAAAAACGACGTACTATTGTTTATGAAGACGAAACTGGTAACATTTCGGTGACTCAAGCGATCCCGTCTAGTATTATTTTCGCGGAAAATTCTTCTGATTGTCGTAGAACAGTAGTCTTTGAAAGCGATACTGGTAACATATCTGTTACGCAAGCAGTTCCATCCAACTTGATTTTACAGGAGCAAATGAATAAAAACTATCAAGCTGACATGAACATACAAGCTCAGATTGAAAATACTAGAAGGAGAACTATAGTTTACGGAAACGACACAGGCAACCTTTCTATAACTCAAGCCGTTCCGAGTCAAGTTATTGAAGGCATGTCAACACGAAGTCTTATGTCTGCAAAAGAAAACAACGCTAATGAAACAGAAAAGCGTAGAACTATAGTTTTCGACAATGATGATGCTAATATATCAGTTACCCAAGCTGTCTCACTCAACCAAGTAATATGCGCTCTTAAAATTGGCCACGACGAAGTGCAGCTTAGAAATGACGTAAAAGAAAGTGTAACTATGGTGGATGTAAAGAAGAATCAACTCAAAAATGATGTATTAAGAAATGATGTAAACAAAAGAAGAACAGTCGTATTTGATAATGAGGACGCAAATATTTCAGTAACTGAAGCAGTGCCCATGAACGTTATTCATAACCTAAATAAATTAAATGAACAAGCTATTTCATCTAAGATAGAACTAAAACGCAGAACAGTAGTCTTCGATAACGATGAAGCAGACATTTCTATGACTCAAGCCGTAAATTCTAATCAGTTAATACCGGGATTGGTTCAAAATGTACACGACGACTTAGAAGCCGCGTTAAACGAAGCGCTACATAACAAAGATGCCAATAAAAGCCAAAGAACAATAGTATACCACAAAGAATTATCACAAAACTTTTTAGAAAATATTAACATTTCGGTATCGCTTACTCAAAATAATGCTAATGAAAACTTGGTGAAACGAAAAACGGTAGTTTTCCAAGATAATAACATTTCTATGACGCAAGCGCTGCCAGTCAATATAATAGAGGAAATAGCAGATAAGAACATTGCACGCAGTGAGCAACCTACCACAGCAGGAACTCTCGATGTTTCTTCGTTAGATATGGATGTTGAAAAAGATAATATCGAGCAAGTGAACAACGTAACAAAAAAATCTCCCGAACGAAGAACAGTCCATACAGTAACTAAACCTATCCCATCTAATCTATCGACGATCATAGGCGAACACTCAAAATCTGACACTAGTAAATATTCATCAGTGGAATCTAATCCTAGAAGCATCAGTAACGTTTTAGTGTACCAGGCAGCGGTGTCTAAGCGAACCGACCAGGGTGATTCTGCAGAAAGCCAAGATCCAATTGCCATTGAAAACGATGAAAAGTTGTCATCATCCTCCCAAATAACCGATTACGCAAAACAAAATGATGAAAACATGTCTTCATCTAAAGTTGTTGCTGCATTTGAAGTCGAGAAGTCTTCAGAATCAGCCAGCCATGAATTACGAATTCAAGAAAAAACTACTGAGAATCAAGAAACTCCAGTGATTCAAAATGAGACAGAGCAGTCAAACCTATCAGAAATTAATGATGACCAGTCAGATACGACGAGTCAAATGTCGAAATCTATTCTTAACGATCTTTTAGATATGTCGTCAGCAGATTTCGTAGAAGAAAAAGGTCTAATGGCCCAAGTAGAGGTTAAAGAATCAAGATCTGACCATCTCTCCCCAGTACCAAAGTCACATACTGGAACCAATTCAAACGATACTTTATTTTACATCACCAAAGATGTTGACGAAGAGGCTCAAATACAGACGGAAAAATGCGACAGTACAGAGCTACCACAACTAACGGAACATTCTCCACTACCGCTCGAGTACCGCCAAGACGAGCCAGAAATGATAGTCGACCTGCAAAACAAACTACAAGTCCTTAAAGATTCTATCAGTGGAGAAACAAGCCCAAAAAATAGACACTACGAGAAGGTCCTTAGTTCTGATATTGATAAGGATAAAAAGGAGACTAGTGTGCCAAAAGAAAACAAAAGTTTTAAAACAGCTAACGATACAAACGAACTTCTAGAAATGCTTTCTGATCTCACGGATAAAAGTACCACGCGGAACCTAGATACACATTTAGAGGAGGACGAGGAAGGGCCTGAACCTATTCTGGTTAAAGGACATCTAGCTTTGGAAAATAAAAGTGAAGTAGTCTCGGCGCCGAAACGACTTAGTTTCGCTCCGACAAGACAGTCTATAGTCATGGGTAGAGACGATCTCCTCAATAACATTTCTTTGGCTGGGGCGGCATTGGGATCCCGTTTCGATGAAAATGATCTAGAAGACACAATCGATGACAGCCCGGAAAAAACATCTGCTAAAAAGTCTGTCAGACTCAGCAACGAAGTAGTAAAGAAATTACATTTCGACGAGTCCGCTAGCGACGCGAGCATTCACGACACAAAAACGAACCCGCTCAAAAAAACCGCGTTTGGCGAAACCTCATACATGCAAGAGCATAAAGCTAAAGTAATACCCGATTTCTTGAAGGACGTCTCTGATGGCCTGAAGGAACTAATGGATGATCTCGTCAAACCCAATGTTGACATACCGTTCGACGTTGCGAAGATAGATAAAAGCGTCAAAAAGATACCTTCCACCTGCAGTACACAAATACAAGCAAACCTAGTCACATCCAGCCAAATCGATATAAACACTGCACTATACTCAAACCCGGATTCCATATACGATGTGCACATCAACAAAATCAGTTCAGTTGATATGATAAACGATGCTGTAAACAGGTCCGTATCGCGAGCACTCAAAAGTCCTATTAAATCAGCGACGGCAACACACGCTTCAGAGAAGTCATTTAGCTCCAAACTAGATGGTTCTCTGACGGATGTTCAAACGATCATCCGGTCAAGACCGACGGAACAGTTGCCCGGTCGAGTACTTATATTCGATCACAATAACCCTTTGAACAACGTCTTACTAGCTCCGGATACGTTCACAGATGTTCATAAATACAACCCCGGACACTCTACCGAGACTATTATTTCCGAACGAAGCCATTCCGTTCAGATGTCTATTAACGAGAAAGATAGTCACGAAATTGAGAGAGTTTCAACGCAATATAATGTAGGGAGTCTTATACATACCGGCAAACAATCGGGGGATGCTAGTTCGGGGAAAATAACCGAATCGCAGAGTATAGTTTCTAATCTTAGCAAACCGACGTCCATAGACCAATCAACGGATGCTAAGAGAAGTGATATGAAAAATACTGAAGTGAACACTCTTATTGCAATGAAAGGTAACAAGGAACTACTAGATGGTAGCTCCTCTCTAACTCTTGTTGATGACGCGCTAGCCCGCAGCACGTTTGACGTGGATCTTGACTCTAGAACGACAACATCTCAAGAAGACACGGCCCAGTTTCCAGTCAAAGTTATATACAAAGTCGATCGGGGTGAAATACTAGATCAGAAACTCGACTCCGATTGCACCTCCAACGACGATTTGGAGGACAGGAAACCCAAGAAACGGATATACAGTCCGACTAAGCGAGACAAGCATAAGCAATGCACTATATCAAGCTTAGACGTTACTCCCAAACCTACAACAAAGATGCTAAAGCTATCCGAAAGTCCTGACGGTTTCAAGCCTATCGACGTTTCTCAATCGGCAGAAAAAACTCCGAAGAAGGAAGAAATCGAAAAGAAAAAACGTTCGCCGCGTAAATCTAAGAGCAAGAAGCCGGGAACATCGATAACGGTTCAGCAACTGATGACGGAGTACAAAGTCGGTCCGATAGACCACGAGACTCTGGACGAGCAACTTAAAGAGGCATTACGAGATAAATCCGATGGGTCTAGTGTCGAGCCGATCCAGACCGCTTCGCAGTCCGAGCTGCAGGATTGCAAGAGTCTAGATTTGGTCAGCTCGTTCACGAGCAGTAAGAATCTTCGAGAGGATAGGAGTGTGGTGACGTCATCGCAATCCAGTAAAGTGTCACGGATGGATTGGCAGCCGGATCTTATCGATGATCTGCGTTTGAAGAATGTTACCGAATGTGACTCCAGTGACAATGTGGTCGCTAAGATCGACATGCTACCGTTTATGGGGTGAGTATCATAACTCAATTCAATGGTTTTGCAATGCCTAAACGAATCTTTTTGACGACAACTTGGACAAAAATGCTTTGTATGTTTGTTCGTCGAGATCTTTTGAACCGCTTATCCGATCTTCACAGAATTTGGTAGGTATACGGATAGTACTGTTAAGTTTTACTGGTTTGTTAAATGAAGTAAATCGGTCAAGGGGTCTTGAAGTTATGAGGGTCCAAAGGGAGTTAAAAAAAAAGTCGTACAATAATATCAAGTGGGGTGTCATATGATAGGGTTTTGCTAAGACATTTTGGACCGTTTTTATTTTGACTCTAGGTCTAATAGTTTTTGAGTTGTTGTAAAAAATATAAAATTGGGAAACCCAGTATAACGTGAGCTACCATTTCTTGGAGTTTCAATGATTTTGTAGTTCAAATAAGACTGGTACGTAGCTAGACGGCGACTTCGAAGCGATTCGCTATTTTTATTACAACCATTGGTCAATAAAAATTGTTTGGGTTTTATTAACCTCCGACCATCACGAGATTTATTTATTTATTTTATTTAAGTATTTATTTATAGTAAAGATAAAAACAAGTAACACACTTAGATCAAAACATTTAGGAATACAATACATTAGGGAACAGTAGGTAGTGACTTCATTGTATGGTCGTCGGAATGAGATCTCAGTTCGGGGCGAACTACTAGTCTTAGAAAGCTTTTATTCTGGCTTTCCTGTAATGTCCTGAAAATTGTGGGATCGCCACAAATTTCACAAATCTACAAAATGAACATTCATTTTCTATTGACGGTCGACACCCTGTTCGTTGCACTCTCTGTCAATACTATATCCAATGGCATATTATCTAAAAGCACAACCTTGAACAGTGAAAGTTTTTTCATTGCTGGTTTATTTCAGGAGCCACGAATGCGAATGGGAGTCCTCTAGCGGTGACACATGGGCATTCCGTTTGTTGCACTGTCGCCTGCGACTGGTAGTGAGGCTGGCGCATCGGCACGACAACGCGACGCGGACGCGCGTCAGAGCCGACACGCCTGTCCGGGCTGTCGCTCTCGAGATATTACCTCATGGTATGTGTACGGTCTATACAAACCACACAGTATCGTCATGTTCCCGCGGGTCAGCATTTTATACGCTCAGACGTGCTGTCGTGACCAACACTCTAGTTGACAACGATCACTCAGATCGACAGCACGTCGCTGCGATCTTAACTATACATACATTTACCTAACAAATAAACAACTTGGACATTTTAACCTTTTACTAATTACAAACAAATCAACTTATAAGATTGTAGGATACAGACCCTACATCTTTGTTTTTTTTTTTTTTTTTTTTAACGTAAACTATCGCGCGGTACCAGTGTGTAAATAAACTGTGAGTGCGGTAAATTTTACAAAAACTACAACTACTTAACTACCCGTGGATACACCTTCCACAACTACTTAATGAACAGTGGTTTGTATTTTCTTTTCGGTAGCGAATTGGTTTACTGGCCTCCCACAAGCGGGTCTCACCAGCTAAATTGAAAAGGCGCATATACTGTAGAGAATAATACACTACCACATACGTACGTTCATATGTTAAAATCTTCGACTCAACGTTAGCAACATGAGCACAATCGAAGATCTTTTAGCAACACAAAACCAACTAAAGGAGGAGATCGAGAAACTTCTCAAGAACTTCAAAAAGGATGGAGCCGACAGAAAGACACCACAACTCGCCAAGAAACGCCTTGAAGTTCTGGATTCGTATTGGGCAGAGTTTCAACTAAATCACACAAAACTATACCAGTACCAAGACCGAGATAACATATATTTTTCTGAAAATCATTATCAGTTAACTAAAGATTTCTACTCAGCGGCTCGAACGTTCATCCAGAAATACGAGACCTCCGAGGTCACTGACACTACTGACAAGAGAGAAAAATCACCTGCGAAGTCTCCAATTCCAACTTTTCAACTACCTGAGACTAAACCTTCTGTGGAACCATCAACTTCTCAACAACAACAGCTGAATACCGAAAAAACTTCAGCTACGAACAACACGACCTCTCAAGGTAACGTTAGTAAATCGGAAGAATTGCTACGCAAACAAAAAAGCAACTTTAAGGCTTTCAGTCGTACTCTCGCTACAATTAAGCTGGAACAAATCAACGAAAACTGGGAGTTTGAGGACACATTGAAAGACCTTCAATCTAGGTGGAAAACTATCGATACTCTACACTGGGAGATCGATAGTGAACTAACAATCGAACAAGATTATGAACAGATTTTTGAAATCTACGAACAACAATACCACTCTATGAAGAAAGCCATTAACACAAAAATGTGGTCTGTCTCTCATAAAGAAAAATCTACTCCCAAAATGGACCTACCAACTTTCTCTGGAGCATACCAGCACTGGACATCCTTCAAGGATTTATTTACCGAAGTAATTCACGAAAATCGAACACTATCCAGTGCACAAAAAATGCAATACCTAAAATCCAAGGTCAAGGGAGAAGCTGAAAAACTCATTCAGCATCTGTCTATCAGCTCTGACAACTACCAGGTTTGCTGGGACATACTTAACAACAGATATAACAACAAGAAGTTAATATTTACTTCGCATCTTAACACTATATTGAACTTGCCAACTTTGCAATACCAATCAGCTACTGCTATTAAGAGGGTACATGACACAACAAATGAGTGCTTGAACGCTATAAAGAAACTCGATGTCGACATCTCTACTTGGGATCCTATCTTGATACACTTGCTGTCACAAAAATTGGACACCGACTCCTACAATGACTACATTGAATGTATTAAAGAGCCACGAGAACTACCTACTATGAACGAATTTATGAGCTTCTTGGAGTCTAAATTTACCTCTTTGGAATCTACACGACGCAAGCAAGATCGTACTACTAACGATAACCAACAACAACGTAGTCTAGCCGGCCAGTCCAACAACAAACCACAACAAACAAACAAAGCTTTTGGAAACTACCAAAACTTCAACGGGAAGCCTAAGATCTTCTCAAATAACGCATATAACTCTACAATCAACAAAAAAAGTTTTGTACCCCGGGATGTGAAGTGTCCGCTCTGTAAAAGTGAACACGGATTATTCCACTGCAATGACTTCATAAAATTGCAAACACCTGACCGACGGAACCTAGTTGTGAAACACAATTTATGCTTAAATTGTTTGTTTGATCACAAAGGTAAACAGTGTAAGTCAGAAAAAAGATGCTTACAATGCAACGAACACCATCATACATTACTTCACGACACGTCCGTGAACATGACACCAAAGCGAAATACCGACGGACCGAACAATAACAACTCAACTAACAATAACGACGGTCCAAGTAGCAACGTGTCCATGGAAAACATATCTGAAACACTTTTGGCCACCGCTCAAGTAAAGGTCAGAACAAACGATGGAACAGAGGTTACCCTACGCGCTCTCATCGACCAAGGATCACAAATATCCATAATTACTGAAAATGCTGCGCAACTACTGGGTTTACCTCGTGAACGATGCAGCGGCGTCATTTTCGGCGTCGGGGCAAAAGAAAACAACTGCAAGGGAGCTGTGAATTTGTCATGCTCTTCTTTAAACAACAATTTTACTTTCGACACACAAGTCTACGTAATGAGAAATCTGGTTAACAACCTACCAAACAAATCCTTCTCCAAACCTTCTAACTGGACACATCTTAATGGAATCCAATTAGCAGATCCTGACTTTAACATCAGCCGACCCATCGATATACTATTCGGGGCTGATGTTTACTCTACAATCATCCTTGGCGGTATCATCAAAGGAGATGAAACACAACCAATGGCTCAACAATCTCAACTAGGATGGATTTTATGTGGCACCATAAAATCGTATCAATGCAACGTTATCCTCAACAATTTGGATGACATAAGAAAGTTTTGGGAAATTGAAGATATAGCAGAAACCTCACAAATATCTGCTGAAGATGCTTACTGTCTCCAACAATACAAAACTGAAACAAAACGTCAATACAATGGTCGCTATGTGGTGCGGTTACCCCTTCACTCTGACATCAAAGAGAAACTTGGAGAATCTAAACCAAAAGCAGCAGCCCAATTTTTTCAACTAGAAAAAAGGTTTAGAACCTCTGGAAACGTTGCGGAACATTACAAATCATTTATGACTGAGTACGAAGAATTGAATCACATGCGATTAAGCGACAACAACATGAAACCGAGCTTCTACCTACCACATCACTGTGTCCAACGTGCCGACTCAAAAACAACACCGCTACGTGTCATATTTAATGCCTCAGCAAAAACAACTACGGGTCATAGTCTAAACGATCTCATGTTCAGCGGCCCAAACTTACAAACAGACCTATTGTCTCTTATCTTGAAATGGAGACAATACAAGATTGCCATCACGGCTGATATTGAGAAACATTTTCGCCAGATTGTTTGTCATGAAGAAGACCAAAACTACCAGAAAATTCTGTGGAGAAACTCTCCTAACCAACCACTGCGAGAGTATGCTTTAACAACTGTTACTTATGGCACCAAAGCTGCTCCGTTCCTGGCTATGATGACTCTGAAGCAACTGGCACACGATGAACGACACAACTACCCTGAAACTGCAGCCATCCTGGAAACTTCCTTTTACATGGATGACCTGCTCTTCAGTGCTGATGACTTACAAACCGCAACCCGCATCAAAACAGATCTAACAAACCTACTCAAGTCTGGATGCTTTAACTTAAGAAAATGGTCATCAAATGAAACAAAACTACTACAAGAAGGATCTACAAGTAACGAACCGGAAGCATATTGCTTCAAACACCAAGAGTCGACAAAGACATTGGGCCTACGGTGGAACCCTAACGAAGACAACTTTACCTTCCAACTACCTATCAACACCACCTCTACGAAAACGGTCACAAAACGCATCCTTTTATCGGAAATTTCAAAAATTTTCGACCCCCTGGGTTGGCTAAGCCCGGTAACTACAAAACTGAAACTCATATTCCAAGAAGTTTGGAAGGAAGACCAACAACGATGGGACGACAATGTTCCTGAACATATAACCAAAAATTGGGAAAAGGTCAAATCTCAACTGACTGAAATAAATGACCTAAAAATACCCAGATGGTTACAGATCAAACAACAAGACAGAGATATTGAATTACATGGATTTTGCGACGCGAGTATAAATGCTTACTCTTGCATCATCTACACTAAAACTAAACAAGGCTCTGTGGTCATAGTGGCCGCTAAGTCACGACTTGTACCAGCAAAGAAAACTGTTTCTTTACCCAGGCTTGAACTATGTGCGGCTGTACTACTAGCAATGCTCATGAAAAAAGTTCAAGAATGTCTAACAAACCACAACTTAACTATATACGGCTGGTCAGACTCGACTGCAGTCCTGGGATGGATTCATGGTGATCACACTCGCTGGAATCTATTTGTGTCAAACAGGGTGCAAAAAATAAGGAAAACAATCCCGTCTAACTGCTGGCGCTACGTAAAATCGGCGGAAAACCCCGCGGACTGTGCCAGTCGCGGAATACTACCTACTCAGTTAAAATCACATCGCCTGTGGTGGAATGGACCAGAATGGCTCCCTACATTTTAACCCTCAGAAGATCAACCAACTTACAAAACGACCGAAGAAATGAAGAAGTTACAAACAAACGTAACAATACAGTCTCACTACAACGATTGTATTGAAGACTTGCTTACAAGACACAGCAGTCTAACTCGGATTACACGAGTTATCGCATGGATACTACGCGCGACTCCGAGTGACGAACAACGTCCTACCTATCTAAGCTGCCTATAACAAAACAAGATGAAGAACAAGGTGGAAACGAAAAACGACAGGAAAAAACGGAAGAAAACGAGCCACAAAACAACGAAGAACAAACACCAATCGTAAACAAACGAACTAGAAGTCAAAACTAGATGTTATGTAATTTGATATGGGCAACTTTATCAATAATTACATTTATGGCACCTGTTCGGTGTGACTGCAGTCTACGCATAAACGCTGATCAAAGCATTTACTTTGACAAGGACACGGACATGCTACATAAACGCGACGAGTGGAAGCCAATCGTGCTTTACGATATGAATCCTTACTGGCAGGGAATACAAGCTTCAAAGAACTACGAGTATAATATCACTACACTACAAAAAACATGCACCAACATAAAGAAACAACATAACACTTATAACCAAAACAATGACGCCCTCGGTAAAGTCCAGAACACACTTGCGAAGAAAGTGAACGATCTAACAATGATGACGAACGTGTATCTACACCCTATGATTTGGAATCAACATACCGCTGGCACGGGACCCACCTACTTCGGAGTCTTCGAACGTCAACTGTTATTATGAAACATTTTAGTACCTATCAGTGGCAGTGTAAAATGAATGAAATTTATTAAGTTAGATTAAGTTTATTTTTACTTTTACGTTATTTTGTACTTTTTACTCGGCTTGCCTTCGGGAGCATGTACGGTCTATACAAACCACACAGTATCGTCATGTTCCCGCGGGTCAGCATTTTATACGCTCAGACGTGCTGTCGTGACCAACACTCTAGTTGACAACGATCACTCAGATCGACAGCACGTCGCTGCGATCTTAACTATACATACATTTACCTAACAAATAAACAACTTGGACATTTTAACCTTTTACTAATTACAAACAAATCAACTTATAAGATTGTAGGATACAGACCCTACAGTATGTATATAAAGCTCTAGTCAAGGCGATCTATGTACTTGTTTAGCGGTACACCAAGATTTTGACGTGGTTATTTATTATCCATTTACTGTTTAGAGCACGCAATCGCTACCTACCTACAGGCTCTGACAAATAGTTGTGACTGTTGCAGACACAAAGAACACGTTGGCGGCGCTGTGCGTGAGTTTCGCGGCGGAGACGATGCGATACTTCGTGAGTCGCGGGTGCGCGTGCGCAGGCGATGTGCCAGCACTCGTGCGCCGCTGCGCAGCCGCCGCACGCCTCGCCGCGCGCTGGGGCCGCGCCATGAGCGAGGCACGAGCACACCTCGCCTACTGCCTCGCCTCTGATGGCGCACTAACACTCAAGGTAACGGCTCGCCGCGCCATGAGCGAGGCACGAGCACACCTCGCCTACTGCCTCGCCTCTGATGGCGCACTAACACTCAAGGTAACGGCTCGCCGCGCCATGAGCGAGGCACGAGCACACCTCGCCTACTGCCTCGCCTCTGATGGCGCACTAACACTCAAGGTAACGGCTCGCCGCGCCATGAGCGAGGCACGAGCACACCTCGCCTACTGCCTCGCCTCTGATGGCGCACTAACACTCAAGGTAACGGCTCGCCGCGCCATGAGCGAGGCACGAGCACACCTCGCCTACTGCCTCGCCTCTGATGGCGCACTAACACTCAAGGTAACGGCTCGCCGCGCCATGAGCGAGGCACGAGCACACCTCGCCTACTGCCTCGCCTCTGATGGCGCACTAACACTCAAGGTAACGGCTCGCCGCGCCATGAGCGAGGCACGAGCACACCTCGCCTACTGCCTCGCCTCTGATGGCGCACTAACACTCAAGGTAACGGCTCGCCGCGCCATGAGCGAGGCACGAGCACACCTCGCCTACTGCCTCGCCTCTGATGGCGCACTAACACTCAAGGTAACGGCTCGCCGCGCCATGAGCGAGGCACGAGCACACCTCGCCTACTGCCTCGCCTCTGATGGCGCACTAACACTCAAGGTAACGGCTCGCCGCGCCATGAGCGAGGCACGAGCACACCTCGCCTACTGCCTCGCCTCTGATGGCGCACTAACACTCAAGGTAACGGCTCGCCGCGCCATGAGCGAGGCACGAGCACACCTCGCCTACTGCCTCGCCTCTGATGGCGCACTAACACTCAAGGTAACGGCTCGCCGCGCCATGAGCGAGGCACGAGCACACCTCGCCTACTGCCTCGCCTCTGATGGCGCACTAACACTCAAGGTAACGGCTCGCCGCGCCATGAGCGAGGCACGAGCACACCTCGCCTACTGCCTCGCCTCTGATGGCGCACTAACACTCAAGGTAACGGCTCGCCGCGCCATGAGCGAGGCACGAGCACACCTCGCCTACTGCCTCGCCTCTGATGGCGCACTAACACTCAAGGTAACGGCTCGCCGCGCCATGAGCGAGGCACGAGCACACCTCGCCTACTGCCTCGCCTCTGATGGCGCACTAACACTCAAGGTAACGGCTCGCCGCGCCATGAGCGAGGCACGAGCACACCTCGCCTACTGCCTCGCCTCTGATGGCGCACTAACACTCAAGGTAACGGCTCGCCGCGCCATGAGCGAGGCACGAGCACACCTCGCCTACTGCCTCGCCTCTGATGGCGCACTAACACTCAAGGTAACGGCTGGCCGCGCCATGAGCGAGGCACGAGCACACCTCGCCTACTGCCTCGCCTCTGATGGCGCACTAACACTCAAGGTAACGGCTCGCCGCGCCATGAGCGAGGCACGAGCACACCTCGCCTACTGCCTCGCCTCTGATGGCGCACTAACACTCAAGGTAACGGCTGGCCGCGCCATGAGCGAGGCACGAGCACACCTCGCCTACTGCCTCGCCTCTGATGGCGCACTAACACTCAAGGTAACGGCTCGCCGCGCCATGAGCGAGGCACGAGCACACCTCGCCTACTGCCTCGCCTCTGATGGCGCACTAACACTCAAGGTAACGGCTGGCCGCGCCATGAGCGAGGCACGAGCACACCTCGCCTACTGCCTCGCCTCTGATGGCGCACTAACACTCAAGGTAACGGCTGGCCGCGCGCTGGTTCCGCGCCATGAGGCATTGCTGATGTGAAGTGATGTGTTTGCAGGTGGCGAACATCCCGCTGCGGTGCGTGTGGGAGGTGGGCATGCGGTTGGAGCTGGTGGTGGGCGACGCGCGCGAGGCGCCGTGGGTGCGCGCGGGCGGCGTGCGGGTGCGGCGCGTGTTGCCTGCGGGCGGACACGCGCCGCGCACTCCGCGCGCGCTCACGCACCTGCCGCGCGACTGGAGCCACGCGCCCAGGACCATCTGGTGAGTGCTGCACACACACAGCTACATCTTACCTAGCGGCATTTACATCTGAGACCTACTTCGGAGGGCACGTTAAACTGTCGGGTCCCGGTTTTAACAGTGCCTCGACGGGGGCACTAAGGTGACGTAAAAAAAATAGTCACCCGAGTACACTCATCTTAACAGTAAGAATGATAGCTGTCTGTATCTGCCAACATTTAAAACTTCGTTAGTATCGTGACCACGTGTAAGTTTAGACCAGATTATCACCATAGGAGAGCTTTATTTTGGTTATTCTTCTAAATAATCCTTGTAATTTTACTGATTAAAATATACCTATTTGACATTGACTTGTGCCCTAACTAATCAATAATATTGTTGCAGGAGGATATTCAAATATCTAAAACACAAGACACGAGATGATGACGTCGAGCTCTTCAGGGAAATGTAAAAAAAGCGTAAACATTACTGTTCGTTTGACAATATTTTTTTAAATATCCACCCCATCGTTTTTCGTTTGTTGTCCTCCAATATTTGTAATTTTATAAGACTGATTCACTGGCCTACATGGCATTAGAATACCATATTTCTATAAATTTAATGTACTTATTAATATTTTTCAAGAATTTGTATAATGTTTCATATTATTATATTTTTCAAGATTATAATGCAATAAGCATCTTGCTGGCCTTGTAAGTATAAGCTTAAAAGTTGTATTGTGGATGTACCTACAATTAATACATTTCTTTGACCAAAGGCTTGTTTGTTTTCGACAAATTACATGCGACGAATAATAAGACATTTTAGTAAAACAGCAAATTGCATGTAAGTATTCATTTACTATAGCTTCAAAATAATACAGTCCCAGTAACAAATTACGGATAACATGGACGGGAGACTAAGGCCACAAACGCACTAGCGGTTAACCGCGGGGCGCGCGTTTCCAGTTTAATATGCAACCGCGTGTCAACCGCTTGTGATTGTACGCAGCGGTTACATATTAAACTGGAAACGCGCGGTTAGCCGCCCCCGCGGTAACCGCTAGTGCGTTTGTGGCCTAACCCATGGCACAGAATAAAATAAATATGGGCAAGGCAGGCTACATACTTTCAAAAAGAAAGTGTGCTCGATAGTACCTCGGAGCCATCTGATGAGTAGCTAGAACCATCTGGTGAGTCAGTGAAACAACGTTTAAACAGCTAGTGCTTACAGAGCATCTTGCAAACACCATAGAAAGAGCATAGCTTAGTATCTTCTAGGTATGAGGCGGGTGTTAGGCTGTCCCTTCAACCAGCGACCGGCTGTAAGGCGTCGCGTTCGCGTCACGACAACAATCGGACGCGTTGACAGTGGCGAGCCGAGCTGACGGATCGTCTCGTATGTGTTGCACGGTCTTATCACCTGCAATGCAATGCAAGGAACGATATAAATATCTTTGCCTGATCTTGTCAGTAGGATCACGCCTGTCGTCACCAATACGTTTATGCAGTGTAGAACTGTTAGAGGTAGTGGATCGTGGGGCAGCAGCGTGTAGGATATCGTGAGATGAAGAAACGGATAGGCGTGGAACACTTTCATTTATTTTACAGACGCAAGCAAAGCACATTACAGGTTCAGTTCAATGGCGGTCAGAGAAGAGGAAAGTACAACGAGATATTTTTACTACGTAATAAATTATAACCTCTAAACTATAGAAACGTCAAAATAGACATCTGTCATATTAGTCAATGTAATGCATACAATCTATCAACTTCTAACACTCCTCCTTAGGCATTACATAGGATACTAAGTTAAAAGTGACTTTACATTGGCTCTACATGCTTTCGAACATGACTCTATACAGTTACATAAACAAGTGACTCTACATTTTAAGAGTGTCTCTACATAAAAACAAATAACTAATAATAAATCCCACTCTACAAATTATGCTTAAGGTTACAAAAGTTTAAATGCACCTTAATGCTAGATTATTGACAAAATTAATATGGTTGGTTTTGTCAACACGTCAGCAATCATCTGATCGGTAGGTAGGTATTTAACATTTATTTGCCTTTCCTGTACTAAGTCCTTCACAAAATGGTACCGCAAATCTATATGTTTGGTCCTTTTATGGGAGTATTCTTTAGCAAGCAATAGTCTTTGAGCTCTTTGATTATCGTTAAATACAGTGACATCAAAATTTTTGTCAACAATTTCCCTCAAGAAATTAGTGACAAAACAAATGTCTTTGTATACATCACTTATAGCAAGACATTCTGCCTCTGTGCTAGATAAAGCCGTATAACGTTGCTTTCTAGCCTCCCAATTGATGACATTTTCACCAATTTTTACAACAAATCCAGTATATGATTTGCGGTCTGACAAATCATTGGCCCAATCTGCATCAGCATAGGCATTAATATTGAAATCAGTGCCTTTGGCAAAATGAAGACCATAACTTATGGTTCCAGCAAGATAGGGTAATACTCGCTTAACAGCGTGCCAATGACTCATATCAAAACATGTACTGTACTGACTTAACTGACTGCATGCATATGAGATATCTGGACGTGTACAAACAGATAGGTACATAAGTGATCCTAACAATTGCCTATACTGATAAACATTATCATCTAAACAATTTTTGTTTGACCTATCCAGCTTACAGTCTACTGGTAGTGGGGTTGAAACAGTTTTGCAATTAGACATGTTTTACCTAGCTAATAACCGCCTTATGTAATCTGACTGATCAAGGATAATTATATTTTTGTTGATTGAAACATTCATTCCTAAACAATTTTTCAATGTTCCTAAATGAGGAATTTCAATATGTTCTTTTAACAATGACAAAACATTATCTAAGTTTCCATTGTGAAAAACATAAATATCATCAACATATAAAGCCAATATTGTGTATTCATCCTTGGTCTTTTTACAATATACACAAGGTTCGCATTTACTTTGTGCATATCCATTTTCCGACAAAAAACTGGTTATTTTTAAGTTCCACATGCGACTCGCCTGTTTTAACCCATAAATGCTTTTATTAAGTAAACATACTTTATCCCTAGCATTATCAGGTATGAAACCAGTTGGTTGCTCTATATAGATAATTTCATCTAATTTGCTATTCAAAAAAAGATGTAGTTACACTATATGATCCATACATAGATCCAACTGATTTGCAATACTAAACAAAATTCTAAGTATTGAATGTCTTACAACAGGGGAAAAAGTTTCTGCATAGTACATAGATACCTTCTATTTGACTATAACCACAGGCAACTAACCTTGCTTTATACCTTATGAATTTACCTGTTGCATCATACATATTTCTTTTTAAATACCCATTTATTTTTGACTATGTTATGAGATTTGGGTTTGTCTACAAGCTCCCACACTTTGTTTTTGATCATGGAGTTGAACTCACCTCTCATAGCATCTTCCCAATGATCTTTTTCGGATGAATTCATTGCATCGCGAAAAGTCTGGGGATCATCAAATGAGCCTGCGGACTCACTAGCCGCGACGAGTAATGACGATAGGTCGAAGTCCTTATATCTATTGGGTAGTGTACCTCGTGTGCTTCGAACGGGCCTAGAGGAGCACACGTCAGTATTACCACCAGACGCAGTTGGCACTCCTCCTCGATCTGTGGACGCCGCCGGCAGAGATGAACCGACATCAAACTGGACATCATCATCATCACCACAAGCGTCACTAGAAGCTTCTTCTACGGTACAGTATTGGTCAGACAGTGGTGACCACGTTGGTGGTGTATTATCCACATCTGAAACCGATTGAATAAATTCATTAGCAGGATTAAGATTATCATTACTATTAGGACAATACCTATCATTACTTGAAATATTTATATTATTAATACATTCATCATTATTTGGAATTTCATTATTGTATTGAATATTATTCTGAATGTCAACATTAATATTATCATTATTTAAAATAATATCATTTTGGTCAAAATTCATAAAACTCTCTCTAACCAGCACATTTTCCACATTAGATCCTTTTCCTACAAATGTATCCTCATGAAAAACAAAATTTCTAGAGTAGATAATCTTATGAGGACAATCAGGATCACTGAGACGGTAACCTTTGCAAGATTCACCATAGCCTACTAACACTAACTTTCTTGCCTTTGGGTCTAGCTTACGTCGCCGCTGATCAGGCATGTGCGAGTACGCAACACAGCCAAAGACAAATGCACAGATGACTAAGATCAATGTTAGATCCGGTCCATTCGCATTCAGGGATTTTATCCGACAATGCACTGGTAGGTAAAAGGCCGTCATAACAGCCTCGCCCCAATAGCTATTGTTAAGACATGATTCCTGTAATATGGCCCTAGCCTTCTCAGAAAAAGGTGCGGTTGACAAGCTTTGAAACCCCGTTTTGCTCAGGGCATTAAGGCACAGAGGGTTGATGAAAAATGCCATCTCGTTTAAAAAAAGAGATAAGCCACTATTGCAGTATTCAGTACCGTTATCAGTCCGTAAAATCTTTATCAGCAACCCTGTCTGTTTTTCAACAAAATTTTTAAAAGTGACAAAATGGTAACATACCTCAGATTTGTTTCTCTTAAGGTAGACGAATGTTTTCTTGACATAAATAAAGGTCAACAAGTAGCGCGCTCCACCCCAGCTACTGACTTGCATGGGACCACAGACGTCTGAGTGTATAAGTTCCAGTGTGTAAGCAGCACGTTGGCCATCTGAATTTGGAAACGACGAACAACTCATCTCTCCTGTAAGACACGAGACGCAGCTGCCTGGTGTGACATTATCATTCTGAAAAACAACACCAGAACACTGACCACCACCACCCAATATTGACATACCTTTATGGTGTAAGTGACCCATTCGCTTATGCCATAAGCTCATTGGCAAAAGTCCTGCAGCATTGGCGCTCAAGGTTCCCTGCCTTTCATGAAGGGAATTTGAGATGCCTGTATAGGAGGTGTGGCGACCTTGTACCCCTATCTTAAAAAGTCCATTATTTAAGTCTGCTTTTAAAATATGGTTGCCTGTGATTTCACATTTATCATAGATTTTACAACTATTTTTGTGGAATATTACTATATAACCTTTACTTGTTATCTGACTTACAGATATTAAATTACTGGATAAGGAAGGAATATACAAAACTTTATCTAGACTAACATTAGAATGTAAGGAGACTTTACCTAAACTTTCACTTTGAAGGCTTTCTCCATTAGCAATGGAGATAGCACACTTCTTCGAAGTAGTCTCATGAACCAGGTTAGGGTCAGAAACCATATGATTTGTAGCACCACTATCGATGATAAACTCTCCAGTACTAGAAGCAGAGTATGCAGAAGCAGATGCAAGCATTGTATGCTCATCAGGCTTCACAGCTTTCTCATCTCTTCTCTTCTTGAAGCATCGTTTCTCGGTGTGTCCAGTCTTCTTACAGTATGTACAGGTTGATCCACCTTGCTTCTTCTTGTTGGCGAGGTGCGCCGTATTGTCTAGATGATTGTTATTCCGCCGATGATCCTCTTGTAGTAGTCGAGTGCGCACAACTTCACTGGTAAGATTATTTGTCAAGCTAGCGGTTTCCCGACTTGAGACAAGTACATCAAATTGTTCGGGAAGGCCGGAGAGTAAAATTTCCGCTATTTCGCCATCTTCAATGACTTTTCCTATGTCGGTTAACTGAGCGACAAGCTTCATGACGCCCTCAATGTAGTCCGACATGTTGGCGTAGTGATTGTACTCCGTCCTATGAAGCTGTCGTAGAAGCAGTACCTTTCTGTACAGACCTTTATCCTCAAACGTATCAGATAAACGCTTCCAGGCTTCTTTTGAAGTTTTTGCATCACGGACAAACTGATAAAGGTTCGGCTGTATGGACAAACAGATGCGCGCTAGCGCACGACTGTCGCGCGCAGCATCTACGTCGCTTCCTTCAACGCATTTCCGCACCCCATCCAGGGTTAGCAACATGCGTATTGCAAACTTCCAGTTCAAGTAATTGATATAGGTTATATTAGAACCTGTGCTGCCATCCAATGCGTCGCCGCCGCCATCAATCCGACGATTCTCAGCCATCGACATCTTGTAGCAAACTCACGCAAAAGACGAAAACTTTTATAATCAGCTCGCAGACTGGTCCCAAAACCTGTTAGAGGTAGTGGATCGTGGGGCAGCAGCGTGTAGGATATCGTGAGATGAAGAAACGGATAGGCGTGGAACACTTTCATTTATTTTACAGACGCAAGCAAAGCACATTACAGGTTCAGTTCAATGGCGGTCAGAGAAGAGGAAAGTACAACGAGATATTTTTACTACGTAATAAATTATAACCTCTAAACTATAGAAACGTCAAAATAGACATCTGTCATATTAGTCAATGTAATGCATACAATCTATCAACTTCTAACAAGAACGACGGTTCCTATTACAATGACAATACTATACTTAGATGATGGATGACAGAACACGGAGCACGGGTTTCGGTTTAGAGGGTATGGGTGCCGGTGAATTTACAGGCACATGATACTATCTCGAGTGATGGCAGTGCAATGCATCACAGGGCACTTCCTCAGTGTATGTGCTCACTGAGGCAATGTATCGTTATAGGCAGTGGTTACCACTTAACATAAGGTAGGCCATCGGCTTTTTTCATCTCCACCTATTTATTTTATTATTTAAAACCTAGGACTTAACTTTTCTTATGTATCATTGCACTACGTCCATCACCCAAAGATATAAAGAGTGCTAAGCATGGCCACAGATCATTATAATACTATACTAGACATGGCATACAGAAGGTAAATGAAAGCGCTTTACAAGATTAGTTGTATGGCCTACCCTGCCAAAGACGACATTGCGGAGATCGAACTGCGGCAACGGTTTAAAGGTGATGTTGAAGCTGCCGCACATCTCGTTGTTAGGCGTCATCCTCATCGACAGGAGACCTTGAAATTAAAACACATCAGATAATTGAACTTTGCAAACTAGGAGTTAATGAAACAACGTTAGCTTCAGAAGAGGAAGCTATGGTCATCATCAGACTTAAAAAAATTGACGCCCGACGTTGTTTCGAAGCTGAAAATGTCTGAGAGAAACTAAAGATTTCAAACTGCATTTTTATGCTGATTAGAACTGTGGATCAAAGCTACTGACGATATCTACCTACGCGTACCATAATTCTTAACATGGAAACTGCTGAACCGATTTCTACCAAAAATACCTTCGGAGCTATAAGACCACAGTACCTGCACCTACGTACAGGCATTCCAGGGGCGTGATTAAAAAATGTAGATGGTGATTATGATCATGCAGTACCCGGCATGGAGTGTGGGAAGTGGTAGTTCTCAGCGCCGATGGGCAAGCGACGGCCGCGCTGCGCGTAACACCCAAACCCGTTGTTGTGGATCACATCACCGCCCGCCCAGTACAGCGAGGGGACCTTCCTGAAAACAACGATGCAAGGAACAAAATACCTAAGGCGATACTGGAAACCTGCAAGTTCCCAGCGGAATGATCCGGAATAACGTGTGGAAATCGCTACGCCTATATCCATGGAACTTCAAACAAAGGCCTTTGATTTTGAGATTACCTATCAGCAAAGTAAAAAATCATTTAATTTTGTTTAATATTTTTAATTACCTACTTAGTAGGTACCTATGTACTAGGTAGGTATTTACAAAACTGAATTTCACCAATCAATTTCTCTGCCTGGAAGTGGAAGGGTTTGAGGGCTGATCAGGTCTGTCCTCCGAGAATTGATTTACAGCGAGGCAATACTTCTCAGAGTGGTAGGTCCTCGAGATCTGCGACAGTAGCGGGCTGCCGTGAGGCGAGTTCAGCCACAGGGACGCACTGCCCGTCTGTCCGACCATCGCTATAAACGCGATTAGCATTCTCGTGTTCAACAAGCCGCGTTGAATCTGTGGTTGCTTCAGCAACGTCTGCAAAATCATCCCGTCAGGCAATCCGTTCACCAGCTCAAAGATACTGGACCCACGTTCTCCGATCAGCCAAGACGCAGCCGCAGGGACATTGCAACCGGTGTTGCGGAGAGCTTTATCCGCGTCTTCGTACGTAAACCCCAGATCTTTCAAAGCAGTCACTGCTTCGGGATTCGGAGGCTCTGCTAGCTTGGTTCTCCACGCGCGGAACTTCTCTAAGAACCGTTGCAAATGATCGGCGCGTTTGAACGGCTCGTCGTTATCTGGCCTGGCCGCAGACTCCGCGTCAGAGACCGATTGTGCGTCTGCAAATCTGGCGGCGATATCTTCAGGTGTTATGACTTGCATGACGCCGTGCTGGGTTCTCCGTGGCTCGTCTAGCGCCGCTGACAGCTCAGCTAGAGTCATCTCGTAGTTCCTGCCAGAAGCTGCCAGCCTCGCGCCCGCCTCGATGAGTGAAATCAAGATTTTACGCAGCTCAAACGACAACTCATTCGTCGACAGCAAAGACTGTAGATTTGGTTGTCTGACAGCGTTTTGCGGGCTCGGTAGAGACGCTGTCGCGGCAGCTATAGTAGTCTGCTGAGGAGCTCGAACCGCACCTAGGTCCCAAAGTGTACCAGCCTCAGGCAGACGCCTCTCTACTAGGAGCAGTTCCTCTTGAACCATGACTTGTTCTTGCGCTAGGGTGAGGAAGTCATGAAGAGTTGTCGTGTCGAAAACTCGCACAACCTTGTATCTGCCGGAGCCGGTTTCTCCGCTCGGGTAGAAGTAGTCTATCGCTCGGTTCTTAACTTCTTCGATGAGAGTATCTTCTGAAAAGTATGCTGTGAACATTTGCCCTTCAGGACTGACGATCTTGATGAGGATCTCACTGGCTCCATTGATGCCAGTGTCGGAAACCAACATCGTTGCTACAGAGACTCCAGCGAGTTGGATAACGCCTCCAAGTCGATCACTTTTGTATAAAATAATAAAAGAAATAAGAATATGCTAGTAAAAAATGAGGCGAGACACCAAATAAGTTTGATCATAATTTTTTGGCATTTTCAGTGACAATTACGACAGGTACAAACTGACTGATGACGCTATGTTTATTTATTACTAAGTAGGTACCTAGATACCATTTAAATAGTTTTACTTCAAAAAATAAAATAATTTTCAAACGCTGTGAGCTAGGGCATGGGTAGTACATACGTGAAGAAGTAGGTTCCGACATAGCCATGACCCAGGCCATCTCCATCGACGAGATCTAGGAACAGCTGGCAGGTGAGAGGACATACATCCGTGAACAATTCCACAATCAGTTCACCAAGCAGCGCGGAGCCTAGTACCCCCAACTCAAGGTGGACCCTGGACATCCATAGTATTGGATATGGAAAACGTTAATCGGAATTTCGACGATAAGTGTGGATACTAAGAAGTTGACAGCAACTTACCTACCTATAGCACAGATCATCATTCTTTAAGATGTTCTAATGCTGCATGTGTCTACAGTCGGGGCATCCCCAGCCAACGTGCTCTCCGAAGCACGGAAGCACTATGATGAAAATGAGACTAGAGGTCACTTAAGTAAGCACTGAAATGGCTGAACGTTGCTTGTCGCCGCGTACAAAAATACCGTAACCTAACGTAATAACAACATAAGTGCAATAAACGATTTGAATTTGAATTTGATCTCTTTTGCTGTGCTACTCGCCAATAGATGGCGTTGTTTTACTGCGGTTACTAGTACAGTATTAGATGATCCTGTACTGTGGTAAAGCTGGAATTTAGACATCTTTAAAAATAATGGTCCGTTAGTATTCAAATGCTTCATTCGCATAAGTTACCGTGGCCGTTTCACACCAGCCGGCAGTGTGAACGCAATATCCTCTATTTGCTCCTGTGGCACTGGTTCGAATAGTACAAATTTGTTCTCAGCTTTCTCGATCATCAGCTGACGGTTGCGAGCCCAATCCCGTTGCATGGACGCTGTAGTCGTCACTTTGGCTTTCTGTAAACGAAATACAACAGCCACTGAATGAGTGTTGGGGTTCAATTGTTTAGTTCTTGGATTCACACTAACAGTGTTAATGATAGTCTTATACAAGTACTTGTTGTCGCTCTCCACACGTCGAAAGAACATCATCCTCGTGTGGTAGGACTGCGTGCAGGGATACTGCGGCCGGTCCCAATGACTGTCTACTTTGCCCTGAAATATAAAATATCTTCATGTCATCTACTAAATATTTTTTGTACAATAAATACGTCCTTTGCTAACATTTTTGTCAAAAATCAAGTTCGATCTAGATCCCTTTCAACAACGTAACTTTGTGGGGATCAATAGGGTAAATTAAGATTCTACAATAGATATCTATAGGCCTCTATCAGTCGCCCCAACTCTATTGTCGAGTTTAGAAGGCGCTCAGGTTTGTTTTGCCAAGGAGGGTGACTGTGGCAGCATGGCTTCGACAAGACTAGGATAGGAATGTCGATAGCAGCAGTGACCTGGGTCATCTAAAACGTGTCTGTGTAGTTCTACAGAGGATGTTGTTACCCGTAGAAAGTGGTGTCGTTTTATTGCTGTAAGCAAGCGCACATTTTCCCAGTAAAGAGTGCTGAGTTGCGCGCGCCATTTGTCGAGGTGTCGGAACAAACGACGCGGCTGGTACAACGGTGGCGCACAGTCGACGCGCGCTGGCACGTGCCTGAACTGTAAACATGAAGATCAGATCACACAAGTACAGAACGGTCGGCGGATCTTGGCAATCGTGAAATTAGTTGTTTGTTATCCGCGAACTAACATGAGTTTAATGGTGAAGAAAAACATCGTGAGGAAACCTTTGGCTTATTCAGCTCCGCACGTATTGACGGTCTTTCCTGTGGATATGGCTGACTAGGATGAGAGAATGGTTTAGGTGCTGGGTAAGCCTACTCCATCTAAACATTGTCCCAGGCACTTACAGTGTCCCATTAAATGTAGGCATAGGTTGCCTCCTGACGCTATATAAATCATCTGCAATAGATGTAGGTACCTATAAACACCTTTTATATATCCGCGAACAAAATTTTGATCTAAAAAGCTACAAGAAACGGCTTCACGGTTGCAAAGAACCGCTGGATATAGAACTTCCTAATAGCCACAGATTGTTTGAATTCTATTATATTGGCGCTTGCTTGATCGAGCTGATGAGGCACAACTAAAGAACTTTTGAGGAGTCACAGTGGAGGTAGACAAAAACTATAACCTTACTTTATCGACGTATCTTTTCTTTTTCTTCGGCATGATAACTTCCCCGTTTTCTGGCGGAGGCGACGCGTATCTTCTATTGACGGAATCGTGTGATTGCACCTTCTTCAATATTGTACCGAACAGAGTCATTATTGTATTTATATGTAGAGTTTAAACTAAAATTTTGATATTTTCATCAAAAATCAAGTAAAAGCTTTGGATGTCAGTTTCGCTAAATCTACTGAGCTGTGAAATGAACTTTAGGTGGGGTCTCACATTGCTTCACATTATAAGTGGGTTCGATTTCTGCGACAGAATAAAAAGTAAATATGTTTTGGATTGGGGTATCATAGTCGTAGTAGACGATACAGATGTACTTTATATATTCAAAGTAGAGTCGCTTCCATAACTAGGTGCGACTTTGTAATGCTATTTCTTAGATCATTAGGTATTACTTTTATACTTAAGTATAATTTTCATAAAATCCGAAACCTTTGCTTCTTATTTAATTACCCTATATTTTATTTTATTGTAGTCCGCACAAAAAATTAAATAAAACGCAAACATAGTGAATATAAAAATTTATTAAACACACAAAACTATCAGAAATAGTGCAAATAATACGTAGCATACAATAATACTGAAGTTATTCCCTGGAATGTGACTAGCATTAGGCAGCCGAATATAAAATCATCGTAAACACTTTATAAAAATATACCATGAGATCATAACTAGAGAGTTTTTAGTAGAAAAGGCTTCAAAATTTAGTTCTATTCTAAAATAAATTATATTCTTACTGCAGTTAACATTTTTGGTAGTTGGTAGGTAACCTTTTACGCATTTTTTTCTTCTAATATACCATCAATCTAAAATGGTTACAATTTTTTAATCGATAGAGCTAGCAAAGATATCTAAAACCTCACGTTCTAAACTAACAAACTAGTAGCTGATATTAAATAGCACCTTATGGCCAGAGACATAAGGTTCACCGTCGCTGTGCAGTATGAGGTTTCGTCACGGCTGAAGTGTGTGAACGCACGAGTTTGGCAAAGTATTGGCTCTATGAAGTGCAAGTTACACAGCACCTTATGCATATTAACATAAGGTTCACTGTCGTTATCACACTGTGAAAGCGCGTGAGTTCACTCAAGAACAGTGCAAGATAAAAAGCACCTAATGACCACAAGCATAAGGTTCACTGGTACCGATTTAAAAATTATTCTAAGTGCAAGGTTAAAAGCATCTTACATTCTAAGATATAAGGTTTACTGCCGTTGTCGTAACGCAGTATGCGGTCTAGGTACAGCCGAAGTGTGGGGTCTAGCAGACCGGGTCAATGATCGCGGGTTCACTGATGAGTAGCTGAGAAGACGGTCTGAAAGATCCGGGGGCTCAATCTGTAGACAATACAGTTAATTGATTAAAAAAAAAAGTAGTTTTTGTAGATGGAAGACATTGCCGGGCCATTAAAAATATAAGTTCTTACCGGTGAGGTTTGTGTATGGGTTTAATAAACTTGTTTGTGACATATTCACACACACTTCGATCTATCACACTTCTTAAGCCAAGGTATATCTATTGCTTCGATTCAATCACACTTTGGTCTATCACATTTTGATCCATCAAACTCCAGGGGCCTTATGCTCAGTTCGACAGAGATTTAACTCTATTGAGAATGACGTCGAAAACGCGTTTCACTACCGTGTGAAACGAGTTTTCTGCCGAGATATAACGTTATCTCGGGTTAGTCTCATAATCCCCTTTCAGCCGTCCCCTTCAAGGGGATTATGAGACTTTTTGAGTAAAACCTCTGCCGAACAGAACATAAGGTTTTGGCTAGTTCCAATGCGTTTTGACCTATTTATTACACTTAGGTAGGCTTATAACACTTCGATGTATCACACTTCGGCCTATCACACCTTGATCTATCACATGACACGTCAGTATATTTACCTGTTTGTGCGTTGCCTGTGCTGGTTGTATGGGCGCCATGTTGTTTCCAGTGTACGCGACACACTTCACTTGCCATTCGCCGAGCTGCTCGTTCCAATGCACGTATTGATCAATCAACGTCTGAAATATTATTATAAATATTACTATTCTTGCCTGGTACACATTGAATATGTACTAATTTTACCTGTTACACGTTATGTATGTACTATTCTCAACTGGTAAGTACACGTTAAATATGTACTATTCTCACCTGGTACCAAAGATGAACGAAAACTTATTTATTAGTGCCTGGTACACGGTAAGTATGTACTATTCTAATCTAGTACATATTGAATATGTACACGATAAGTATGTACTATTCTCACCTAGTACACATTGAATATGTACACGATAAGTATGTACTATTCTCACTTGGTACACGTTAAGTATGTACTATTCTCACCTAGTACACATTGAATATGTACACGATAAGTATGTACTATTCTCACCTAGTACACATTGAATATGTACACGATAGGTATGTACTATTCTCACCTAGTACACATTGGATAAGTACACGTTAAGTATGTACTATTCTCACCTACTACACATTGAATATGTACACGATAAGTATGTACTATTCTCACCTGGTACTCCTTAGGTATATAGGCGTCGAGTACTAGCTCAGCCAATTGTATTTCTCGTTTGAGAGCTCGAACGCTGTCGAGTATTCCTTCCATTTCACGTTGCTGTTCTCTTTGCTGGTCAGCTAGCTCGGCTTTTAACAAAAAACTTATGAATATTATACTCGAAGACCGAGAAGCTCTGCTTGGGGCCGTAAGATCTAAAGCAGTTTAAACTAATATGGATTTCTTTAACTACGATTACTTTTGATCGATGGATTAATCTACTGTCATCTCTGTCAGTTTAAGCTACCGATGGTCGATTAACTACCATTGATCTTATAAAATAATCGGAGACTGGAAGTTAAACTCTATTTCGTGGTTTAAACCACTATTGATCTTACAGCCCTTAGATATTTAAAAATATTACTGAAATAATTTTTTTTCTATACACCTTATTGATGGTACATGCCGATGGCGTTAAGTGGTGACCACTGCCTATAACGATGCATTGCCTCACTGAGCACATCTACTGAGGACGTGACTCATCCACATAACTCTAGCATGAATTAACGAAGAAATGTTTGCCTAATTGTTAGTAAATTTTATATATTAACAAGTTTTTATATAAAAACTTCGTTCACGTCCCGTTGGATCCCATTGAATTTCCGGGATAAAAAGTAGCATATGTGTTAATCCATGTCACGGACAATATATATTCCAAGTTTCATCTAAATCGGATCAGTAGTTTTTACGTTTAAGAGTAACAAACATATAAACATACATCCATCCTTACAAACTTTCGCGTTTATAATATTATTAGGATCTGAATCAAGGGTTCAATATCATGGTCAGAACTAAATCAGTCTGTATATTTTCATTTTATTGTTTTAAGTTACAACAGTAAGTTAGGTAAAGTTAGGAACAGTATAACAGTAGTAGTGTTAAGGCTTAACATACTAGTTTCAAGACATCCTGTATATAAGTTGTAGTTTTTTTTTTTTACCTTTAGCAGAGTTGAGTAATTGTACCGCTCTCTTGAGTTTGCGAGTTTTGGCTGCATTTTCTTCTTGCAGACTTGAATAGCGTTCTTCTAACTCCAACCGCTCAGCCTTAATGCAAAGAATATATATTACACAAAATACAGAAAACTATGTTGAATTTTTCGATCAAATTTAACAAAAAAATTCGAGTTAAACTCCGCTGAATAACAGTGATCCGTGTTGTGCTGTGTTCCGGTTTGAAGGGTATAGACGCCGGCTATATTTATCTATTTATTATTACATTACATGGACATGGGGGTTAAGAACTTTGCATCTCAGAGTAGGTAAATAATTTTACTTGAGTAAGTCATTTTATTTAATGGAAGCTGTGTAAATATTTCTTAAGTAGGTCGTGTAACTTATCTATTTCTTAAGTAGGTCGTGTAACTTATTTATATTTTGAGTGGGTCGTATAACTCACCTCTTTCTTAAGTAGGTCGCGTAGCACTCCTCTTTCTTAAGTAGGTCGTGTAACTCACCTTTTTCTTAAGTAGGTCGTGTAACTCACCTTTTTTTTTAAGTAGGTCGTGTAACTCACCTATTTCTTAAGTAGGTCGTGTAACTCACCTCTTTCTTGAGTAGGTCGTGTTGTAATCGCAGTTCGTTTTGTTCTCGTTGTTCCAGTTCGCGCGCCGCTTGTTCTAACAGGCGCCTCTGTGCGTCTGCCTTGTCGAGTAGATTCTCGCCGCCGACTAATACTTTCGACTCTAGGCGCTGTAGTTTGTCTTTGAGTTCCTCTTGCTGTTTCCTGTAAAATTAAGTAGAATTGCAATATAACTTTTACTATGTATCATAAGTATGTAAGTATTTACAAAAATATATGTATTTATGTATTCTATCAGCAATCTAGTTCCTATAGTACAAGCTTTGCTTAGTTTGGGAATAGAGAGCGTTGTGTAATATGTCCAAGAATATTTATTATTAATTTAATAAAAATATGAAAACAAACTCACTTGGTTCGCTGTAGCTCTGCTTTCTTTTCTTCGAGCACTTTTCGCGCTAGATGCGCCTTCTCACGGTTCATTTTATCCTGAAAATATATAAAAAAGGTCTAAAACTAAAAAAACAAGTTGTAAAATTTGATGCAATACAACTTTGATTCCTAAAAACTGGTTCTCCGCGTTGATTAGGTAATATCTAAATAACTTGGAAACGGCTCCACCAGTAAGACACATCACAGATAAATCACATTTCTTAAAAAAAACCTTACTTTCAGGGCTCAGAGACCACAAACAGACATATAACGCCGTCAACCTTATAACACCCCTTCCATTTTTGGTCGGGGTGTAAAAAGTTCTATGCCAATACCAGAATCACGAAATTGAGTGTATTCCGCCAAATCCTAGAAATTTTGTGAGGATGTATTTATGGATGTATATATGGATGTATATTTGTTACTCTTTCACGCAAAAACGATTGATCCGATTTGGATGAAACTTGGAATATATATTGTCCGTGACCTGGATTAACACACAGGCTACTTTTTACA
This sequence comes from Eulithis testata, assembly GCA_947507515.1. Taxonomy (NCBI): domain Eukaryota; kingdom Metazoa; phylum Arthropoda; class Insecta; order Lepidoptera; family Geometridae; genus Eulithis; species Eulithis testata. The sequence goes on from OX382216.1 coordinate 5,451,601, forward strand.
CCGGAGGAAAATCATCGAGATCTAACGGAACGCGAACGAAGTCGCCGGCGGAACCTAGTGTATTATATAAGTACGTGTTTACAAGCAGTTAAATCGCTAGTAGAATAAGTACCTTCTGTTCGCGTCTTATTTTGCGTTGCACCTTTCTTTCCTCGGGATCGAGAGAGTCCAGCGAGGCGGACAGAGTGTCATCTGATAACGCTTCTTCTTCTTCTGATATCTCTTCTTCTTCTTCCTCGATTTCTGTAAACACTGAACTATTACAATAACAACAACACTTGACAATTCAACAGATAGAAATCAGAGTACACACATTTTATTAATATCCTATCATCATCATAATATTATAAACGCGAATGTTTTTGTGAGTATGGATGGATGTTTGTTACTCTTTCACGCAAAAACTACTGATCCGATTTGGATGAAACTTGGAATATATATTGTCCGTGACCTGGATTAACACAGACTTTATATCCTGGAAAATCAACGAGATCTAACGGGACGCGAACGAAGTCATGGGCGGAAGCTAGTTTCTTATAAAAATCAGCGTTTGAGGATTGCAGTAAGTTTATTGGTAGTTTTATAACTTGTACTAACCTTGTCCATTTTCTTCCAGTTGTTTTTTCAGTTGGTCGATCTCTTGTTGGAATCTAAAACGATCAAAGAAACATTTTAAATTTTCTTTGTGCACACCTCTATATATCACCTATTATAAAACTGTGAAAAAGCCAAAAACTAAACTAAATATGCAGATCGACTAAATAAACGATTCTGATTCCGAAAATCGAGTTTGTCTGTTGATCTGTTTGTTTGTTCGCGGATCACTCCTTAACTCCTGGACCAATTTCAACGAAACTTGTACCATTCGGAAGCCCCTTTTTCCGGATTGAAACATAGGCTATATTTTATTGAAATCAAAGAAGTGGAATCTTAGATACAGCTTGACCTCTCTAAACCAAAAGCAGCATTTGGCACGAGGTTCATCGTATGCTGGTTGACAGATATTTTGGTGGAAAGTTTCGCACGCGTACGAAGTCGCGGGTATCAGCTAGTCTTGAATATGAACGAACACATTTCAAACATAAACGTTTTTATGTATGGGTATCCTACTAGGTAATATTATAAATGTCAAAGTTTGGATGTTTGTGCTACAACAGGATCAAACGCGACGCGGACGAAGTGGCGGGCAGATGCTAGTGTACCTAAATGTGTTACCTAAATTTTACATCAAATAAATCTTTCTTTTTTTTAATAATTCATTCAAATACTCATTGTTTACAAAAAAAATCTATTTACCTAGGTAAGTATTCTATCAGCAATCTAGGTCCCATATTACAAGCTTTGCTTAGTTTGGAACTAGAGGGCGTTGGATGGATGGATATTTATGTATTTACTAGCCGTCGCCCGCGGCGTTTTTCGCGTTCCCTTCAGGTGACTTTGCAAAATTCCTTTCTTAGTGCACCCCTACACTATATAAGGATACTACCATCGAAATTTCATACCTCTAGGACTTATGGTTTAGGCTGTGCGTTGATTCTAAGTCAGCTTCAAAAGAGTTTTATATATATTGATTGATGATGATGATGATTGATTTTGTTGATAATGTACCTTGTCAGCAATGCGTCCCCTGGTTCGCTATTGACATGAGTTTTGTTCTCGATGTTCTTAGCACGGTTTGCATACCGCAAAGTACTGATAGTTTCTACGTAGTTAGTGTCCGATGGGCCGATAGTCGCTATCTGGAAATATAATTAAGTTTATTGAAATATAGTTCCTATAGTCTTAGAAATAAAATCTATTTTATTTACGAAGTGGTCTCATTATACAAACTTTTTTACTGACTATGACAGTTTTAGAATTGCCGCCTAAATAGATTTGATCTAGATTTTTTATTCAAGCGATAACATATCGTTTTAATATCGACCTTATGTCAATGAAAATAAGAATTAGTTCTCACCATGACAGTTTTAGAGTTCCCTCCTAAAGAGTCTTGCAGTAAACGCGTCAGCTTAGAGTTTCTGTACGGAATATGCGTTGACTTTCCATCGACGAGCGCAGAAATAACATTTCCCAGTACTGATAGAGATTGGTTGATTTTGGTGGCTTCTTTGAGACGAGTGCCGGTCGCTTGCGTCTTGCTTTGGCGTTCTGAACCCTATAGAAAGGAGTTAGGGTTTGGTTTGGTGTAAAATATATTTAACACGTTCTACATGATATAACTTGACTTAGAAAGAGAGTACTTCTACGAACGAGCTGTGTCAGAAAGAGTCCTGCTACGATTTTTACCATAAATAAGTGATAAACAAAATAGAACTTTACCGCTAAATCAACAAGGTGTAGTTTTCCCATCTTGACGTGCATTTTGCCGTCTTCCCCACGCTTGCTACTCTCCACTGTGATGGAGAATATCGCGTGAGACCTACAAATAATACTCCAATATTAAGAACACAGATATATACAATAAAATAGTTTATTTTGGACCAAAAAACAATATCAGAAACTGAAAACGATGATAGCAATAAACTGTGTCGCAAAACTCGCAAACTATCAACGCCCACTAAACTTGGCCCTTCGAAAAGGTAATCCTCGCCTCGACTCGACCTCGAAATTGTTCTGGGTAGTTTACCTAAAGCGATAAATCGATCTAGCTAGGACTAATTTTCAGAAAATGTCGTTTTATTCGTATTTTCAAGTGCCACCTTCCCGACATCTATTGGCGAATAATAATACTATTTTTTTAACTGCTTTAACGACACAATAGATGGCGCTGTTAAGCAACACAAAGCCAATGAGTGTTTGGTTTAAGGTTAGACCAAGAAAATGAACTGTTTATTTATATTATGTCTTTTTAACTCACGTGTTCACAAAAAAAAAATACCGATCAAAGCTCGGTAAACCAGCTGGTTATTATTATTTATTTATTTATAGGAAAACTGACAGCACATAACATAGATTAGGTACAAAAATGGAAACAGTAGGCCAATAAAAGGTTTTCACGAGTAGAAAAGAAATAGATACAGAAAAAATGTGAACAAAACATAAAAACAATAAGGTAGTATAAGAGCAGAAAGATAAGAAAGTAATTAAAAACATTCTGACAAGGAGAATAGAGAGGAAAAAAGGTTTAGTGATTGGTCTAAAGAGCCTCATTATTGCGAAAAAAGTAGCTACTCATATTCAGCCCTTTGACAGCCGAATACTCAAACGTCATTCAAATTTGAGCACCACTTAAGATTGCTCTGCCTCTGTTTGACATTACTGATTTGTAAGAGATGGCAATAATTTAAGCGGGACTTAAATTGAGTGGGATTTGAGTTGCGTTTGAGTATTCGGCTGTGAGTCCGACTGCTGAGCAAAGGCCTCCCCCATTCTTTCCACATACTCCGATCTTGGGCTACGCTTCGCCAGTCGGTCAAAAAATTGAGTATGCAAAAATAAATGACTTGGCATAAGTTGGTACTGCATGCAGGTAAGTTATATACATACTAGGAGATAGATCAAAGGGGCGTGTCGAGTAAGTATCTGTAAACGTACTCAATTGTTAAGTGCTATCGCGCAGTGTAAATGTAGTCAAAAAAGAATTTAGCGGCAAAACAAGGGGTAGGTAGGTAATTACGGTTAATGATTTAATCAATGTAAATGTCGAATATATTTTCGAAAAAACAGTACGGAGTAAATAATATAAAATAATTGAGAAAAAACAGTCACCAAGTCAATTTTCATGACAAATGTGAAGTTAGACCCGAGTTAAACCTGGTGGGGTCGGTTTAGCGAAAGTCTATAGTTAGACCTCGGTGAAGGTGCTAAATATGTAACGTAATATGAAAAAACCTAGTTAAGTCCAAAACACGAGCTAGAGACGCGGTTTTTTGTTAGATCCAAGATAAATCTGGAAACATAATGACAGGAAAAGGATTTGCGTAGCGCACGCGTGCGCTCGACGCGGCTCGTTGCACGTCCACACTTGACACAGCGAGCGAGCGGCTCGGCTTGCGCTCCGCTCGCGCTCGGCTCGTCTAGCGTATACGCAGCTTAATTGACTTGTACCTACGTATCACTATCATCACTACATAGTATAAATCAAAGCCGCTTCCCACTGTCTGTCTGTCCCAATGTATGCTTAGATCTTATAAACTACGCAACGGATTTTGATCTATTAAATTGATCTATCGGATTCGAGAGGGAGGTTTATATATATATAACACATGCATAATATAGTAGAGAAACATTGATAATTATAAAAATTTCTAATATGATTTGCAAACGCTGGCTGAACGTATCAGCATTGCACCCGTGCAAAGGCGGAGCGGGTCGCTAGTCTTTTATACAACTAAATTAAACTACGATTAATCCCACAGACCTGTTAATCTATCAACTATCTTTAAGTTATGTTTTGTTTACCTAGAACTTTCCGTATTCATCGCCGTAGATCCAATATGGCGGTTCTTGTTGCCGACAGCCATTATCTTTTCGAGTTCATCGGCATTGTGCACCACGTATCCTGAAAATAATACATAACGATTAAGGCTTAATAGATTTATGGTTTTTTAACATTATTGCTAGAAACTGCAAACCTATTTTGTTCTTATAGTTTCGGTCACTCATTTGTTTTGTTTGAATACAGACTGGTGAATCTCGACTCGTGCTTTCGAGAAACGAACAATACTTATATGAAACGGGGGTCAAAATTTGAAAACGAGATTTTCAGTGTGTAATTTTGGTCGAATGAGAGTCCCGCTTCTTCTTACGTAGGAACTACGTATTACATGGTATTACATATTCTTTGTTTAAATATTTTTGGAACATGAGCCACGCTTTTTTTATCTATACCTACTTATATGTATTTATAGAATCTGTGCATAAGGTTGTTGTAGGTATCGTGCACTATAAATACGATAAGTATTATTATTTATTTTAACTTTTATTTTCTTGTATGAATAAACAATTATTATTAATCATTTACTTAAATAACGGATTAAAAACTACCAGGCTGCCATAAAGTCCCAAGAAGTTGTTCTTTCAAGCCACATCTAAAATCATTGCATTTTGATCTTTATTGCCTTACCGGTAAGGTCCTTGACGAACACGCCGATGTCAGGGCGTTCCTTCACCTCCAGGCTTTGGTGAGGATTGTTACCAAGGAGGTCACGCACTTCTTCGTTGTAAATTTCCAAGTACGTCACGCATACGAGAAACCTGCAAAATGTTCATTGTTTCTAACGCAAAAGACATTATATAAGACTACTCCCGAAAACTTCGAACAAAAACCTATCAATAATAAAAAGCAATATCTACTTGCTACTTGGCAAAAATGCATGAAACAACTGATTTTCGCGCTTACACTGAGGTCTTCATTATATACCTAAATAAAAAATTCTTATTTCCCAAAGCATACGTTCTATATTTCATTTGCATCGATTTTTGTATGAAAATCTCCACTGAAATCTATGCTTGAGTAACGATTTCTATATCATACGGGCCTAAGTTCATAGAAGTTAAAATCAAGGAAGCAATAATTCCGGGTCGAGGTCAGGTCAGGGTAAGGGCCATAAGCCTGAGGCCCTAACCTTAATTTCACAAAAAGGCGGGAAAGCGAAATAGAAACTCGTTGTTTCGTTCTTTTCTTTTTTTATACTTTCTAAATGGTTATTGATATTGAATACTAACTTCTCATCATCATTTGCCTTGGCGATATGGCTGAAAATATGCGCGAATGAGTTCGGTATAATCCCTCTGTACTGCGGTGCTGAGTTGCTTCCCGCCATGGTGTATGTCTTGCCCGTTCCTGTCTGTCCGTACGCGAAAATAGTGCCGTTGTAGCCTTTGAGGACCTCTTCAACAATAGGACTCGCTGTTTGCACGTAGATGTCCATCTGGAGCAAACAAAAAATTAGGCAAGAGCGAGTATTTAGTTGTCCATTTTGGGACAAAAAATTAAGTGTCTCAGCAGGAGTCAAGAGTAAAACTGAGACACTACGCTAACGTTCTAAGCGGAGACCACTTTTATTTTTTCAATAAATCATTTTACAAAATAGCACATAAAGCTTGTTGTGTTTGGTGTTTTTGTAGCCCGCTTCATAGATTTTTGAGAGTTCGAGAGTATCGTCCGTCGCAATATGTAGGTACGGTACCTAACGTATAAGATAAACGTGCATTACAATAACAATGTTCATTGATATTTATCGAAAACATTGAAATTGAATTAACAAAAGAATGTATAACAAAACAAACTTTTTTCGATTACTATCGGAACCTGATGAGATGGCATTGGACATTTCAAATAGCGAATTTCAAATCTCCTACGAAAGTATCCGTCCGATATCCCAGCAGTCAGTGGTAAAGGAAAAACAGGAATAAAGAAATATTATCTCAGGGCTAGTTGGGTTCGGTTCGGGGGCTTGTATAAGATTACACCCCTCAAAGCTGCCCTTCAAGATGCGACATAAATAATAATTTCCCAATTTACGTCAAATACAGTGTTGAAAATAGGTCGTGCAAGCACACGCCCTGGCACAGATTAATGGATAGTTCAGCTGGGATTTAGGTCGAAATGAGGTCAGGTCAGCGAGGTCAGCATTCCCTCGACCTCGTTAGGAAAACCTTCGAGGAGCCGCATAGTTACATAGCGCTAACTGCACAAACACAGTACAAACTCTTGTGGTAGGTACCCGCACGTTACCGGCCTAGCTGCCTTTGATTCTTAGGCTACAGCCTACAAGTCAGCTAGCAGAGTGTACAAAGACTGGGTTATTAACATTTTTTGGCCTTTTCGAACAAATTCAGACCTTCAGTCAGCCGTTTTTGATCAAACGCCACCAAAGGAGCAAAATCTTTTTCATTTTCAGACTTGTTTCTAGCTTCTAAGGTTGCCAGGCCCTGGACTGGACCCCTAAGTAATAGGTAAATATAATATTTCAGACAGCAGAACCCCTTTTAAAATCATCATTTTAAAAATCCCTAGTGATGAAACCATTTTGTTTTGCCATAGAATGTGGCATTTTACACCATGTATAAAGATCGTCTATTTTGCCAAGATTTTGTCAAACATCCTCTTTTAACCCCAAGGGACACAATCTACAAAAACAAAATGCAAGCCACCAAAAGCAATATCTGTTTTCAATAAGCGGATTTACTTTATAATGATGCTACATTTCAAATAGGTCGGACACGCCCTCCGGGAATCAACCACGCTTGGGTCAGGTCAACCCTTGCTTCGTCAGCACGAGCTGAAATAATTACGCAGAGAAGATTCAGTATTGGTTTGCTAAAGTCTGACCTAAGCGATTCAAACATATCTACATTTTTTAAATTTGCGGTGAGAAATTAAAAAAAATCTGGTAGTGATGGTGGCTGTTTGGCAACTTACAGCGCTACAGAACCATTCAAGAATTATATAAAAACCTGTCCCAACAATGACACTACGAGCCAACTGAGTGCGACAAAATCTTTATCCACAACAGTACCTACATGCATACATAATCAATTGCAAAACACGTGGTGGAGCTCTGTACTGTGCGGCTGGAGGGGACTGGAGACGGCGGAGGCAGGGGCAGGGGGCCCCCAGATTGACCTATTTCGCGCCCGAGGCGAATCTATTTCATGCTGAGTTTACACCAAGCCAGTGGGACTCATTGTATGTACTGTCATTGAAATACATTTCACGGCCAGTTCAGTACAATATTGCACAAAAATTTCTTACTCATCTGCTGCTTACTCATCTTGAAGCTGCTAGCTGTTTTCATACGAGTACGCTTATTTTGGAACATCTAGTTTTGAGAACCATTAAAAACCCCAAGTACTCTCCTTCACCTAATCTTCTGGGCAAATTAGTAAAGGATAGAAACTTGGACGAATTAACACACGAGCAGGCGATCATAAGGATCGCTATTAATTCGTACTATCGCCACTATCAACGAAGATATTTTGAGAACCAGAAAAGAGGAGACCGTTTACAAGTAACATAAACAGCACTTTGGTATCAGTCGTTCCACCAGTCCATTACAACTGGGTATAAAACAACGACGAAAATACGAAAAGAAAATGCGAGTAGCTGACATGTCCTCGTTGCCAACCGGCAAGTAAGTAGCTCTCCCTGTAAAAACACAGCTCCATGTCGCTGGAAGCGCAAATGTATTCACAAGGACTTCGTAGTTCGTTTTTAAATATTATCCTTGGTTCAAAATGTCGCTGTTGATCGACTCTACGATTTAAGGCATCACGTTTTACGGCCAGGGTTACGAATGAAACTAAAATGGTGGCCATATATAGGGTGACCAACTATTTACTCACAAAAACTTAATTGCGATCATCAGGCGATGCATTTTGGTCGATCGATAATACCGAATAAATAAATAAAAATTTAAGCAGTTTACAAAAAAATATGTAGGTACTTAAGTAAGCACTTTTTATTTGTAAATGCTGAAATGTATGAAAACTCATTTGGGCTTAATATGAGGCTGTGCTGTGCGCTTGTGCATGCATCTATCGTTTTCCGGAATAGTCAGTCAGCTTTCCTCATCATGTAGTGCCTTCTGAGAGGATTTGCTCCCCTTGGTCCTACAAAATGATAATCCGTTTAGCCCAAAACACTGGTATCTTTGAATCCCAAGGAAAGATAGAGATGTAATGTAATCCAGTCTCCTTTAGTTTCTTAGTTTTAATAAACAAATTGACTTATCGTATTATTATTTTATTTTTTTCATCGACAATTAATTCCAACCATATCGCAGTGGGTACACGGGTAAACAGGAATTACCCCTACACTCACCGGTGGGTGAAGCCAGTGGGTGCACGGGTCGCGGGTCATATTTTCTGAGTAATAAACCTTCTTCATATTCATATTCTGAATCATTTCGTGATGTGATTGAGATGAAAATGTTATAAAGGAGGGTAGCTTTGTTTTTCACCGTTGAAGAGTTCTAGTCTAGTTTTGGAAACAATGGAAAACTTATTCCAGACGAGTGTGCTGCCCGAAAAATCCTTATCATAATAATTATTCAGTCGTTAAATGCGTTAGTGTGTTCTCAGCTAGAGGTACGGAATGGTGAGTCAAAACCTCTCCTCGAAAAGACCAATTAGGTTGAGGATATCCTAGAAGAGGACACCATGAAACCACGTTATTCGGCCGTTAATGCCTTAATAGCATCCCGTTGCATTGAGTTAAATCAATATGTACATGCGCAATGCACGTTCCACTTATATGTAGGTTAATACAATCAGGGAGGTAAGGGGTGACGGAGTGGGGCGAAGGGGGCGATCGATAGACGCATGCGCACTGGCCTCGGAAAACTGGGACAGACGCAATGCTGTTGTTTTGAAGAATTGAATAATCGGGGTATTAACGCAAATTACGAGGAAACGCGATGACATTTTCATAAGTTATTTTTCTATTTTCGTCTGTTTTCTGTTTTCCTTTTCTTGATAACTTTTATGGACCTACTTAGAATATTTTTATCTTTTCAGATGGCTGCTTCTGGAAATGTAACAATGTCACCAAGACCCAGGGGCTGTCGGGCAGTGATCGTCGATTGCAGTGTAGATTTTTTTTCAATTACCTAATCAACAAAATATTTTCAGTTTACTGAATTTGATAAAGATCCAAAATCTGAGGCTTCTCGTAAATATAAATATGATCATATTTCGGGCCTTTATTGTAGAAACATTCATTATTCTTTTCGGAATGGGTAGGTAAATACTCATTTTCTTTTGTCGATTTTACCTACGAGGTACCTTAAGTATAGAGCAATTTCTAAGCGAGACTTTGACGACCAAACAGCCGAACGTAGATACCTACTACTACCCTTCGGCTTTATATGTCACATGCAGCTTCCTCAAACTGAAAGAACGGTACCTAAGGAAAATCATCAAGAAATCATATTTGGAGAAAATTATATCATAAAAGCTAGGTTTGCCATTGGAGGAGTTTAGAGTTTCTTTATTTGCTTGAAATAGGTACACAACAGGTGGTAAACAAAATTATAACAGGATCCATTATTTCGCTATTTTAAAATTATAGCATGCAAATCATTTTTCTATATTAGTTAGGTAGGTCTAATAGCAACTATACAATTTTACTTTAACTCCATGAATTCACGAACCGTGTAAAACCCATAATCCAGCAACCAGGTGCGTAATACGCTCTTAAACTTTTTAAGGGGCTGTTCCTTTATAATGTGTGGAATTTTATTGAAAATTTTTATGCTCATGTTATAGCAGTTTATTTGATATAGAGAAGTTCTTGCAGTAAACTCGCTCACGAGACGTTCGCCATTTCTTGTATTACGCAAGTAAACATCGTTTGCTGTTTTGTATAGATAACTATCTATACAAAACATGCCGCTTCACAAAACATGCAGTTTCATATACGTAGAGACACGGAAGAGTTAATATTTTTAGCTTTTGAAAAAAGGGCTTGCAAGACACTAAAGGGCCAAAAAAAAATACTACCGCAAATTGCACGCACACATGTTTTTTGTGCAATAAAAACTTTATCAAAATCCGTACTGTATTCCCAAATAGTCAGGCCGTATCTAAGGACGGAGTCAACATAGCCATGATAGGCCATCAATGCCGTTTCTTGATTTAAGGTTTTTCTAAGCCTACCTAAAGCATACCTACACAAACCTGTTAATCTTTGTACATACTTTATCTACTTGCTCCTTCCAATTAAGTCATTGAAGTCATAGTCATTGAGGGGTCATTGAATGAGTAAGTAATTATACCTAACCTACATTCTTCAGAAATCTTAAAGATTGGAACTAAATTGTACCAGCTTTTATTAGGAACGAACAAGTATTAACTTCAAAGGAGAGCAGATTCACATCCAACAATTTTTATTCGGGAGGTTTTACTCATGTTTTCGCGAGCATGTCTTTTTACACCCTGTCTAGATTGTCTACCAATCCAGTAACAGTATGGCGAACAAATATGGAATAGACCTACCCTTGTTCTTCCCTTTATACTCTTTGATCCTTCATTATCTACTATTTCTATTATGTAATGAATGATTATGTTGAAACAATTACAATCTATAAATTAGAATGACCAGTAAGACGAACATTTGCTAATTCCTAATGGCGGCTAAGCCTTAATTGAACAAAATGGCGTCCGCCTTACCGTGAATAATTTATTGGGATTATTGATTTCTGTGACAGCCTACGGCCTGAATGTCTCATCTTATGCATGGGCAGAGGTCTGCATGCGATAATACCTAGATAATCGGCAGTAGGATTCATCCATATGTTAATTAATAATTAATGATTGTGTTAAGTGTCCGTGAATATTTATTTATTTATTTATATTTGGATCCAATGAGATTGCAAACTGTTTTTGGACGATTGTAAATGTTGTGATTGGGATATTTTCATCAATGCGATTCCGTGTTTCAGAGTGCACTTTGAGTTGGCGCTCTTGGTTCTAACTTCCTTGTTACTCTAAGTTCAAAACTTCCGAACTAAAAACCTTTAATGGAATGGAACATCTCAATCATATTATGCTGGCCATTATCGGACCCTGGAGTATGGGTTCAACTATTAAACAGAAGTAGGTACCTAGTGTAAGTGAGTTTTGAAAATAGCTGTTGGATTTCTACAAAAAAGACAAAGAATGATCAACTCCCACAAAGAACCCAAACAATAATGGCACTTTCAGCCAGAAGGAAGCAACGACACGCTCAAGCGTAACAATTAAACACCTCCTGTCAGGAGTTATTAAATTACTTATTTCATAAAATAAATCTTATGAAAGGCAAAAGATAGAGCAAAACAAAAAAAAACTCAAGATCTCCCACCCAATGCAATAGCACCGCTGCCGAAAGCTAGGCGTGGTCGTCCAACTGTGCCAGTGGGGGAAAGGGGGGATTAGGGGGGTGGGCGACCCCATTGCGCTGCAACCCTCCCGTCGCCGTTGTTATCGATCTGAACGTTGCATAGAACGGTGACTGAATTGGATGTTGCTTGAATCTCATCTGACCCACCGTGGAAAGGAATAACTTCAGCTTTTATCAGACCACTTTTCCTTCACCGTTTGAGAATACTACATCACTGCATTGCGCACATAAAAGATCTGATTACTATTAGACAAGTATTGGTACGGTGGGTACCAATACTGTGGTACGAGGCGGGGGTATATAACCATTTATGGGAAACTAAAGTGCCTGCAACATCTACCTCTTCAAAAGACTTCTAGAATCGAAACAAAAGAATGTTCAGATTATGACAGTTTCAAATTGGATGACACACTGACAAATGGTAGGTACTGCATTTACAGAAGCGCTGGAGTAAACTTTCTATCTTCTGTCGTTGGAGTCAACTACAGAAGGTTTGATTTGGCTGTTGAATCTGAGGAATTAAAGAATTAACAAGGTACTTACAGGTACAAAACCTAGGTTCGTATAGGAAAGGAATATCTAACGTATTACCAATACCTGCATAGTATTGAATACTTATACAGATTGACAGACACAAAGATCATTGTTATGTAAATAGGAGCAGGAAAACATAAAAGACAAATTATTCGCGACACTTTGTCAGTTCACAGTTACCTAATATTTTCCATAACCCTATAGAATAGTGGAAGTCTTTTGAAAAAAACTCTTACAGATGTACATTGGACCAGTAATTCTACTATCGCAATAGGTAGTATCAATATAAATGAAAAAGTCCAGTCCAGACCCCGTTTAAACTAGTCTTTTGTTCGAATCTGAAAGGGTTTCGAAGCTGGACAAGTAGGTACTTTACTTGCTAAGCTAGTAGTATGCGCAGAGTTGAGGCAGACAAAGGGTTTTGCGTAAGAATATCGGTTTTCATGCCTGTATTCTTCCGTGACAAAGGGTCATATGGCACGATGATAAGCTGAGCTACTAAGAAAATCCGGGTGAAAGAATACCAGTCAAAATCGTTATGAGGGATCTAAGACCAAAGTCTTTTATGACGTAAGAGATAAAGATAAATTTATTACGTACAAAGAACAGTGTATCGTGTATGTAGGTACTAATAATGGTGAGTAAGTACTAGAACCTACCTAACTACTACATACCTACAGTATAATATGATCACACGGGTTATAGCGGATTCGTACCTTCTATTGTTATGCAAATCATAAAAACTATTTTTGAAATCTCATACGATCACAAACATTCGTCGTTTGGTATGGAAACCCTACGTACTACGTCCACAGATCACGCTGAAGGTATGTAGGTACCTACTCTTTGCTCGGATTAGTGGTTCTTTTCAAATTATAAGTAGGTACCTATGTAAATCTGAGCTTGGTTAATAGAGGTCTGGCTTTCTTGGCCCAGAAAGACATACAGACAGGACTTCTGTTTTAGGTACCTATAGCTGTATAGCATAAACATAAAACTAAATAAAAGTAATTGGCGTTACGTTAGCATCAGCATTGTGCGAGCGAGGTTAGGTTTCGTCACCGTGTCGTCACATCACGCGGCCGCCATTTTGAAGTTAGCTGCGCAAGGTCGCTTGCGCAACGCGGTATTGAAGGCGAAGTAAACCTTTGGCATGCTATAGAATGTATGTGAATTAATGTGAATATCTATAGTATATATAACTAGCAGCGCCTCGCGGTTTCACCCGCGTAATTCCCGTTCCCGTGGGAATTCCGGGATAAAATATAGCCTATGTTCATCAGGGATAATGTAGGATTCTAATGGTAAAAGAATTTTTTTAATCGGTCCAGTAGTTTCGGAGCCTATTCAATTCATACAAACAAACAAACAAACAAAAAATCAAACCTTTCCTCTTTATAATATTTGTATAGATGTATAGATTGTATAGATGTATAGATATCTAATGTCTATTTACATTACTATCATTTCGATATCTTCTTCGACTTAAGAGCTTTGCTTCTGCAGTTTCCTCAAAATAAATCTACAAAAAATTTTACTAGGTAGGTAGCTACTTTGATCTACATTATGCTGTTCATTATCAATCAAAACGCAATATGATGCCTCATCCTGCACGTCCTCAGTGAGGCAATGTATTGTTATAGCAGAGGACAGATAGCAGAGCTACTTAGATAGGCCATCTATTTCTTCCATTATCTACTTATTCTCTAAAATACACAGGGGTTTGGGCAAGGAAGGATTATCAGAGACTGAAAAAGGCCCTCAAACTTGATGATTCTCCGTCCTTGCTACTAAATTCCTATCCCAAATAGTCTCATTCTAACGAGAATTAGGCCGTCGTCGGTCGCTACGAAGCAATTATCACGCGACCACGAAAACTATTATTGTATTGAATAAAAGAAGCATTCCACTTTTGAGCAGCAAAAAGATGAGCACCGAGAACTTCCGCACCTACGCTATTCCACTTTTGTACACCAATCGATTTTAAGCTTGGTGCGCAAAAAGCCACTAATAAAACCTAAGGTCCGTATTCTCATTTACAAGAAAAGATGTTTTGAGTTTTTTGTATAATCTCTACTCAAATCTATGCTTGAGCACCTGATGTCCTTTAGACGAGCCTTAGCGATGATAGGCCAACATATAAAGAAGGCTAGTCCAAAATTCTCATATACATTGAAATAGTCCAAAGAGACATACCTACATCTTCTATTCTATCATAGTAATATTATAAATGTGAATGTAAGTTCGTTTGTTACGTTTTCACGCGAAAACTACTAAACCGTTCATTATGAAACTTTGTACACATATTCTAAGAGGTATTAGACGTAACATAGGATACTTTTTATCCCGGAAAATCAACGGGATCCAACGGGACGCGAACGAAGTCGCGGGCGGAAGCTAGTACTATTATAAAACTGTAAAAAAGCCTAGAAGTAAAATTAAAGATATGCATAAACTAAATGTCTGTTTATCGGTTTGTTTGTTCGCGGATCACGCCTTAACTACTGGACCAATTTCAACGAAAATTATACCATTCGAAAGCCCTTTTTCCGGATTGAAACATTTTACTGAAATCAAAGACGTGGATACAGCTTGAACTCTCTAAACCAAATGCAGCCATTTGCTACGAGGTTCATGGTATACTGGTAATTGTGGAAAGTTTCGTACGCGTACGAAGTCGCGGGTATCAGCTAGTTAGTAATATGACCATCAACGTCGATAGTAGATGTTGGCAAGGTTGTTTGCTCAACTGAAGGCGTTAGATGCAAGGTGAACACGCAACTTCACCATACTGTTTCAATTACGGCCTCAACAGATTTCAATAAAATGGGTACTTGAATACTAAAGGACTCACAGTTAGGGTATCAAGTAGACTTTTTAATTTTAGGTAACTGTTATCTGTAGCCTACTTGAGTTAATTGTATTTTCATTGTGTACTCTCTGTTGAAAAAAAAAAAAATAGACTAACAAAAGATTGTGTAGTGATTATTACACTATAGAAGTTATTAAACAAGGATTAAGTAATGCGAAGTCCACCTAAGAGTGGGATTCATTTCAATCCTACAAACTTACAAAGGACTCTCAAAGGTTCTGGCTAGATGGTCCTTTGAGCCGGATTTTTTTTAAATATAAAGCTGACGTATTTGTTATTGAGACGCAAAGTAATAATGAACAAGCCAGTAGATGGAAAAAACCCCGCGTCTTCAATGAAACTCGCATCATACATTTAAAGAAATTACAGAGATGAAAAAATGTTCGTCTCCCCTGCACTAAATATTCTCGCTAGGTGGATACGGCGTATTATTAGAATTTTAATGAAACTGCACGTCAGAATACACCGAGCTCTGAAGAAAATTTATATTTAACATTACCTAGATACAGTTAATTGGTAGGTACAGGTACAACCATTATTGTGAATTCGATTACGGAAAGCACCCTTATGGCGGCCATAGACGTACAAGTAATTTGATCAAACAAGCTAGTTCAAACAGTTTGGTCAAATTGGCATGACTGTCTGTGGCATGATTTGATCAAATTTAATGAGAAATCAAATGGAAGGAAGAAATATGTTTTTTCGTATTTTTATTTGACCAAACAGTTTGTTCAAACTATTTGATTAAAATTTTGAGTGTGTGTGTTGCGGGCGCTCAGTTGTTGCTACGGAAGTGTTCCCTTGCGGACGTGTTGTATTGCAATATGAACTGACACCGCTTCAAGTCTGCCTGATGGTGTGTGGTCGCTTGCTAGGTCATGCCAATTTGACCAAACTGTTTGAACTAGCTTGTTTGATCAAATTACTTGTACGTCTATGGCCGCCATTAGACAAACATTTGAAATTCCTACAAAAACTATTTTCCCTCACAGAGGTATTACCTACTATTTCGTAAAAGACAAAGGCACAAAGGTATTGTTCTTTTGATGTCACGACCTACTTTTATTCTAGTCTGTCCACTCAAAAGTTGCCTGGAAAGATCTGATTGTGATATTTGTTTCTTTTTTTCATCCAACTATCATAGGTACAGTCAGCTACAAAAGATTTATATAAACTTTTAAAAATATATTACGATTCTGCCAGATGAGAGCTGTACAAAAACATTTCATAAAATTGACACAGAAAGTTGATGCAGTTCTCATATATGCATAAATTTTTATGAGTTGTACAGTAACAAAGGATTTTTATACATCGTACTGTCGCCGACTGTACTTAAAGTTCATCAGGCGTATTATATGATCTGTAATCAGGCAGTGGAATGTACTGATTTTGTTGTTGCATCTTTCTAAACTAACATAGGTAATTTGTTGAATATTTTATGGTTATTCTATAAATAATAAATAAATAAATATTCTTGGACATTACACACAAGGCCCTCTAGTCCCAAACTAAGCAGAGCTTGTACTATGAGAACTAGATGGCTGATAGAATACTTATATACCTACTTTTCTTTTTGTAAATACATACTTATAATATATAGTAACACCCAGACACAGAACAAACATCTATGTTTGCCACACACAAATGTTTGTTCTCGGTGGGGATCGAACCCACGACCCACAGCACGGAAGGCAGAGCTACTACCGACTGAGCCATGACGCCTGTCACTGTCTATAAATTACATATTATGGTAGGCACTTATTCCAGAAATCCCCTACGCAGGGGATTTAGTTAGGGGATTTCTGGAATGAGCCAAAACAAGATACTTATAATATTACTATTAAATAACTACAAGTACTAAACACATATAAAACTAAACAAATGAATACGGTTGTTTTTTTCATAAATCATCGAAATTACAGGCGGTGCACTAACTGTAAACAAGTACGACTCGACTCAAATTAATTGCATAGTTTTAGTTATTTTACTGAGCTGACTAAACAGTGTCAAATGCTGGTTGAAACCTGCACCGTTTTTACAGCGATATTCAATGGTAATGCAGTTCAAAAACTTGAATCTTATTTTTTACAACCTTAACATTACCAGCATTATCCAAATTCTTTGAAACTGAAATAGGAGAAACTTATTGGTCTGCAAATCAATTTTTGATTGTATAACTGCTGTACAGAAAAGATCTTAAATTAATGTTTAAGTTGTACAAGTTTTTACAATTTGTCCATTATGGATGTACAATAAAAAAAGTTTGCACTCTTGAAATTATTCTGTATAAGAATTCAGTCAGCGGTAAGTGTTAGTAGGTACATGATATTTCTCTTATTGTAAGGGACAGTAGCGGTGGTATCTTCTCTTCTGTAACCGATGCTAGTTGGCGTAACATTCCGTGTGCAGGAAGCACTCAGTCACCCTCCTTGCAAGCTGCGAGCAGCCTGCAACAGCATGCTCGACAACTAATGCAAGATGCAATCAGAACGTTACGCCATTTTGTTTTTCCATTGTCTTCTTTCTTCGTCTTTGGCCAGAAACCTTCTATTCAAATAAACGTACTGTATGAATTTCGTTCTAAAACCTCCTCTTAGAAATTCTTCATTGTTCGTTCAAATGGACGAGATACGCACCACCCACCCACCATTCGACAAGACTGATGGGTAGTAACCATTGGTCGAGACGAAAGGCGGGAGCGTAACGTGTTATGTTCTTTCTTCTTCTGTTCGTTTCTTTCTTCTGCTGTAAACTTACTCTAAATTCTGTTGATAACGTGTTATGTTCTTTCTTCTGCTGACAATATACCCCTTTATTAATAGTCAACTGTAATTTTAGCGCGGCTTTAAAAAATGCTCCATCACTGTCACTTGAATGACAAGGAAAAGAGATGACTAAAGATTTAGCAATTATTTTAGGTAGCTCAGCTTTAGAAGACCATTATGAATATACCCCTCACTGTAGATTCTGATGCTAATGTGTTATATTCCTTCTTCTTCTGTTCGTTTCTTTCTTCTGCTGAAAACTGAAAACTTATTCTAGGTTCTGTTAGTCTTCTGAAAACTGAAGGAACATTGTTAACTCCCAGGAAACTTTGGGAGTCTCTAATAAAAAACAATAACAGGCAATGTTATACAAGCTTTTGACCTCGGTTTTGTTTGCGTTGTGGTATGTCCGGATAAAGAACCTTGTGTTAGCGACACATGTGTTATTCGCTATTTAAGTACTATAGTCCGACCACGGTAAGTTTGCAATGGATGAAATAGGCAACGCCATAAATGTTTGTATACCGATAATATGCATTATCTTTACATATAAACTTTTGAAGTCATTGTGACGGTGGTGTTTCAAATTCAAAGCATGTGTTTAAATTCTGCCATATTTTATTTGCTGCAGACATAGTGTGGTTGGACTTTAACTATGAATAAGTTCTTATAATAAATCTGGAAATCTGCCATTGGATGCCCGCCCACCTAGTACCACCGGCTTTAGACCTAGCTAGTGAAGAGCACTTTACCTCGTTCCAATTATATTAATTCCTAAAGTGAGCAAACATCACTGCTGCTTGGTATATCCGGCGTCGTTGTCGTTCTCACATTCTACCCTTCTTAGGGACAATCTTGACGCCTTTGAAAGTAGATGGTGGGATGAACAGAAGAAGTCATTAGAGGAGATCTTTGAGAGTTGGACGAAATAGGTTGGATGAAAAAAGAAATCCGACTGCATTTTTTGGGTGTCAAATTCCAGGAACTCAAGACAGCAGGCAGCGGCAGGTGTTGCAGCAGTTTCAGATACATTTTAGACTTTATCTTCATTAAAAGATTAGTATTGCTTGATCATTTAACTGTTTGTGGCGCAGAACTTTAAGCCCTAAGTTTTTTTAAGTCTTTGGAAAATATCATTCACAGTCATTTCTTAACGTCTATTGTCCTTCGTCTAACCACTCAGCCGTAGCAGCCGAAAATATATTGCTCGCGAGAAAATGCCGCGAAACCGCTCTTGAAAAGCAAAGTCGCCAGCACTCGACTCGTAACACTGTAGAATATAGATATATAACTGTGTATGTTTGTATAATTACTATGTATAAAAGTTATCTTCCAACGAAGAGGAAGTGGCTAGTTTTATCAAGTACCAACCAAGGTCGTGCAAGCACGAGCTAACAAAGAGTTGCGTCATTTGTAGCGATTACTGTGAGACGCGGACGCGCGAGCGGAATAACAGAATGTAAATTATGTATAAAGATACTTTATCC
This sequence comes from Eulithis testata, assembly GCA_947507515.1. Lineage (NCBI taxonomy): Eukaryota > Metazoa > Arthropoda > Insecta > Lepidoptera > Geometridae > Eulithis > Eulithis testata. The sequence goes on from OX382216.1 coordinate 5,471,086, forward strand.
TGTTACTGTGTGCAACAGTAACCAGAAAACACGTGAGTTGAAAGAACTAGAATGTGCTTTCGTAGCGACCAGTGACACAATGACATGAGCTTGCAAAATTCAATTTGTTTCTGTGTTTTCGATCCAGCTTTATTTCACTGTGAATTCTTTAACCGTGTCTTACCGTGATCAAGGAATGCTGAGTCATAAACTATTATATTTGAATAAATCAAATACCTACTTATATACAAATAGTTTACAAACGTGTAATGAATTTACTATGCTAACGGTACACAAGTAGTCGTCATCTTAGACCGAGACGCAACGCAATATGAAACTTGTTTACTAATACAAAAAGGCACAAATTAACTTGTTAAATTCTGTACAGAGTATTCCGCTTACGCTTCAGCTTGTCCCAAAAAACGTAGCCATAGACCTAGACGCGGTATCGTGTCAACTAATAGAATGTCGTACTCTGTAAATTGAACGTTATAATGTAGGTTTTAAGGTTAAATGTTGATAATTGAGAAGCATTTGTAGGACTGTATATTTTATGGACGAAGCGAAGGAAATAAAGTCATTCATAGTGTATCTGGTATATACTCAGATCTGTGTTAGAACTGAAGGTTGCATGCAATCTAAAAGGAATTGAATTGTAAATTTTCTTATCTTTGATGAATAGTCTAGTATATTTCCATACATTTTTCAGCTATAATGAAGTAGACTCAATACGCTCAACCATATCATAGCTCTTCATCGTCTCCTTGTCTTTGTCCCACTAAACGGCACATGTTTTTATCCACACTTCTCTATCAGCCGTCATCTTAGTTCTGACATTTTCCACGTGACCCAACCATCATTTTTAGACTGCCTCTACTCTTGTACCCATCTACATTCATCTTCTATCTAAATATATAGAACGCTTTTGAAGCTGACTGACCATCAATGCACAACCTAAACAATAAGTCCTAAAGGTATAAAATTTAGAGGGCAGTATCCGTATTTAGTGTAGGGGTGCGCTAAGAAAGGAATTTTGAAAAGTCGCACTCTAAAAAGTTTAAAATTAGGATCAAAGATTTTAACCAAAAAATGCGTATGCTGCTACCACGCGAGCGACAGCTAGTATCCAATACTCTTCATGGTACAAGAATATTATAATAATAATAACTTCTGAAAATGGTTACTTCCCAAAGGCATAAGTACTTGGTTGTAATCGCTATCGAAATAATGTCATACTCGTTATCTTGCCCCTCTTTACCTAACCCAGTTTTTCCTAAACGCAATGCCTAGATTTCGAGGTATGATAAAAATACCCTTGTTCATTGAACAGAATGTTTCATTCAAGCAGAAAAAGGTCATTGGAATTATTAAATCGTGCTCCACCTTTGCGATAGTAAAACACCGATAGATTGCCTTCACATTGTTCGGTACCGTTGCTGTTGTAAAAAGAAGGAATTCTGAGACATCATTTTATAGTTGGCTACACATTTTTTATATAATATCAACTAGGTCCATTCGGGCCATCAAGACTGGGCCCAGTTGCCAACAAAAGCTTCATCTTTTTGGATAGTATTAGGTAGGTATTCAGATCGAGGTTAATTAAAAAAGTCCTGCTGTTTGTTATATTGAATTTACAAGGTTCTTTTTACTATAGAGAAGTCCAATTACACTTAGTCCCGTTTTTGTTCTTGAAAAAGAAAATGAAATAGTTTCAGTCAACTTTTTCGTAGACAAATCTTTGACTGTGACGCTAAAGTTAAGTTTGCAGGGCTCTTACAACCCTCGACCTGTAACGGGCAGCTTTAGCTTGAAAGTTTGCAACTGAAGACTCACCTGACTAGTATCGGTATCGAAGACAGCATCGTAAGCGTAGATTCTCGGCGGTTCTGGCGGCGTCACATTGTTGCGGGTCACCGCTATGGTGTTGTGGCCGTGGTCGACGGACACGCAGTTATAGGACCCGTCTGCTTTCTCCCTCTGGTCCATGGGCCTGATGCGGACCACCACGCGGACATTTTCGACGGTAGGCGTTGTGAGCTCCGCGTCCTTTGAAATGAGTATTAATTAGAACGTGGAATTTCATCAAATTTTTAAGTTGCTTTGGCATAATACCGCCAAATTTAAGACTTCGTATTGTATGTCTGTAAATTTGATGAATCTGGTTAGATTTCGTCACATACATCCCAATAAAGAAGCGAAATAATGTGTTTGAGAGTGGAGAAAATTAGGTTTTACATAAGGTCATTTCGTAAAAATTTAACACCAAAATACAATGATACAGTTCCTAGCGCACAAGTACACCAGCACCAATCCTTGGCAGTAAAGTTTTTCTTTTAAAGTTATTGAAACTAAAAACGACGGCATCGCACATCGTACGTAACTACTACCAGTAAATTCTATTCAACTAACAAAGGACTTCACATTATGAAACGTTTCAAGATGTTTTAACGACATTTTGGCTATTTATGTTCTAGCGCACATAATGTGAAAAATTAAGTAGGCAAGTGGGTAACTGCGTTTCTATTTTTTTTGCCCTTGGCGGTAAATTTGCAGAATTGAGACACTGTTATACACAATTCGAAACAATATTTACTACCTACCCAAGGATTTCTAAGACTGTATTTTGTCATTCAAGTACGAAAATTAGACACATTTATATTATGAAAAGGAGGATGTTTATAAATATTATATCGTGCAGAGAAAAAAAATTGACATGGTATTCACACTACCCGCTTACTCATTAGTACTCGTAGGGACCTAGCTAAGAAGTATTTATTCATAATGTTACAGTTACATTAGAAACTTCGATTTAAAAAATTCAGTGTACCATGCCAATCATACATAGGTATTAGGCAGTAGGTTAGGTATTGTGCTATCAAATAATCCAACTACACAAACAGCGGAAAAACGTTATCGCCAAAGCATAAGAATAAAATTTCTAAATGCGTAAATATTTTGGCCAATTTACTAGCACATTTTTACAGCCGCGATAAACTTCGGCCTGGCCTGAATTATAACGAATTTCCTTGAGCTAGTTCCAATTGTAAACTGTAGATAATATACCGATTAAAATATTGGTTCTAGAAATACAACTAATCGGTGGTGTAGAACTAATCATTGTTGCCTTTTGATGCTAAGGTCGTTGGGTTTGAATCCAGTTGTTCACTAACTTTATAATTTTCAGTAAAATCGTGAGGAAATCTGATTTAGTTTTTTTTGGGAAAGGTGTGATGTAGAATGTGACTAAGGCCGTATTGTGATAAGAAAACGTTACAAAATCTATGCTTGAGCCCGGATCGGTGTAAACCGACATACCTAAATAAATGTAATGGTTTAATACATTTCTACTACTCTCATTAGATATCCTCAGATTTGCAGACCACCCATCATTGAACTAGATGGGTTCTGATTCCCAAGAAAAGGAGAAGTGCTTGCTGTAGCTCCCATCCTACATGCCTGACTGCTTACATCAAACCTGCTCAATCTGAAGACTGATCGTAGATCAAAATAGAACAAAAAAAAAACCCTCGAATGATGTTGATTCAGTACGCCGTCTATTTATTGCACCCTTAGGTATTACTATTGTCAAGGATATCAAAAATATTAATTTTGCACCTCATAAAGCAAGAGTCTACCGTACCTGGTGATAAAGTTATCATCTTATTTCATTGTTCACAACCCATACTCTCTTGGTATGGGTTGTGCATGTAGTCAGAGTTAAAATAAATCGTAAATTTGAAGGATTTCAAATTTCTGAATTGGATTTCAGTGACGTCATTTTAAATGACTGGAAATATTGAGGTACACTAGATGCACGTACATAACAGTTACCAAAAATGTAACGTTTTAGATCTTTGCCTTAAATACTGTTTGCTTTCAAGTGTATAGTTTAATTATACTTTGTAGTTTAAAAGTATTTATTTCCTTTATAAGTGCAACAGTTTCAACTCTTACTTAGAAGAATTTGTATTTTTTTTTTACTTTTACTTACGGTTTACCATGTCTCGTATTTCTGCAGCTGAATAATTTTGTACTACACTATTCTCAAATATCTGTATACCAAGAATTTTCTTTTAAAAACCAGAAATCTCCAAAACAATTTTGGTAAAATCAAATTACTGTAAAGAGATTCACTCACAGGCATAACGAAATATTAAAATTTACTAAGAAAACACTAGCAAAGCACTTGGATAATTTTTTTTGTGTCAAAATTTTTCTTTGTTTGCAAGCAACAGGAACTACGCGCGCTGAATGCACGTCTGCATTCTGCAAACTCTGACGATCGTCTGACGCCACCCTCCCTTAGAGCTGGGAGCGCCCCCCTTCCGCGATTAGTACCCCCTCCACCCACCGCGCCCCTAGTGCAGGTGTGTCAAGGATTTCTATACAATAGATAGATATAGTTACTACTAGAGTAATTACTGTTAGTAATTTCTTTAGGAGAAACTAATAATCATTCTTTTGATTTTACTAAATAAAACATCATTCTTAGATGATCTAAGTGGTTGCAGGTTAGAATCCCACTTGTTTCATAACTTTTGGTATGATACAAAAACCTTAGTAGAAATTAGAAATAAAATATAATTATACAGAAACTTCTTTAAGACTTTTTTCTACAACCTAATATATTATTGTGAAAGATTAATTTTGGTTTGAAAGTTTCCATACAAAAGCGGCTTAGATACTGGAGCATGTTATTGTGTGTAGCTCGACCCACATTCTGGGGTCACCTATTTTCTGTGACCCACTTTTATCTTCTTTTTCATCGGCATTGTGAGATATCGTGCATACATGGTATGACCTACTTATCTCTATATATTTATTTATTTATTTAATACTTTATTGCACAAAATTATAAATTTGTTACAAAGGGTGGACTTAATGCTGAAAGCATTGTCTGCCAGACAACCCAAACGTGGTGGTGTAGTGAGAAGGTTGGCGTGCGACATTACAGAGAATAATATTTATCTAAGTATTATTTAAATACAGTTGAATGACAGTTTTCTTTCTTCAGACTTGTATAAATAAATAATAATAAATTTAATGTTTTTGGACATTTCACACAACACCCTTAGACCCAAAACTAAGCAAGGCTTGTACTATGCCAACTTGATTGCAGATAGAATACTTAAATACTGTTTTGGTAAAAACATGCCTACCTACTATAGTACAATAACAGACAGATGTAGAACAAAGAACTCTGTTTGTCATCACTTCTTGGTTTATAGCTTTTGTAACTTGTTGTTACAATTCTGCCAGTGTCAGTTTACTCTAATGTCACAAACGGGATGGAGAGTAGGGAAGAACATGGCCGGTAAAATTTTATGAGAATCAATGAAATATATGACGAATTTATACAATCCTACAGCGCAGAAGGCAGAGATATAACAACTGAGCTGTGACACGTGTCGATTACACAATAATTGGGTAATTGACTCATGAGACTGTCAATTAAAAAAATTTTATCGGGAGAATATTTTTAAAATCAAATTTTAAGCTGTAAGTTGTCGTATTAGTAAGTACTGGTTAATTGGGATTGACTATACCTATCATGTAATTTTTCAAACACAATGAGACAGTTTCTGCCAATTATGTACTGAATCATACCATTCAGTGAGAATAATGCTGCCAGCTAGAATAGGAGTACTAGGTCGATTCTGTTGTTGCATTTTTCTAAACCAACCTAATTTGATACCACTAAAAATACTTACCCTTTCTCATAAACTGAAGAGAGATTTTAAGTTAGTTTAGAATAATGTACCAACAGAATCGACACCGTTATAATGGCAAGAAGTTACCGAGAGGTGTAACTGCAGAAATCTAATAAGGTCAATCCTAAAGCATTGATAATTTAACTGTTGAGATGAGTCAAGGGATCTTATAGGAATATGGCGTGATTCAATTCGAAATACGAAGCAGATGACCAATTTACCTAATCCTCCATGTCGTTTGCAACAAATTGCAGTGTGGGTACTACGTAAGCAAGCACCGTTTGCTTGGTGGCGCGGTGCTTGCTGGCGACCATGAACCAATAAAATGTGTTGGTAGGTAGTTACCTACTTGCCTACAGCAACGGATGAAACTGATGAATAATGTAAAAAAACGGTAGGTGGATAAAAATAACCCTAAAAGGTTGAAAACTCCAGTGTAGAACTGCGAATTACAAAGAACTTCAATGCGTGATCCGTGCCCAACGTGATATCATATTTCCGCAGTCACATGTCGAAATTGAATAAAATTGAATGTGCAAAACTGAAAATGTAACTTACAGGCATTTTGATGCTTCACCACGCGTTCGTCGATTTACAGGAACATGAATTACAACGCGTAATCAGAAACACAATTTAATCTTTGGAATTGAATAGATATCGCTAAAATATAACTTTCAACCCCGATTTCTTCCACAAACGAAATGGAAGGAAAATGAAAGGAAAAAGGAAATGAAATGACTGAAATGACATGCGTGATGGTTGCATGACATCATGTTCATGATGACATGACGTTTTCCGAGATGATTGCCACGTTATTTAGTAGAAATTCAACCACTGAAATGTCGCATTTCCGGTAGTTTCTAGTTTGATCTAGAAAAGGGTTTATTCTAGGATGTTTATTTTTTAATGGTTGTTTAATTATTTCAATACGTAAACATAACTTTACAGAATTTTATTCCAAACTGTTATGCATTCTAATGTTAGGTTAACTAGGTATCAATATATTTATTTTATTTAATACTTTATTGCACAAAATTATAAATTTGTTACAAAGGGTGGACTTAATGCTGAAAGCATTGTCCGCCAGCCAACCCAAACGTGGTGGTGTAGTGAAGAGGTTGGCGTGCGACATTACAGAAAATAATATTATCAATCTATCTAACATGCTTGTGCAGTGCAGTGCATGTACCATTATTCTATTATTATGTTAGTCAGATACCAAAAATTGTTTAAACAACACTTTACTATCGCAAAAAATTACGTTACCTACTCTATACAAAACCATCGTATCGATCTATCATTATCGTAATAGACTAAAATAAAATGAAACTTTTCTACCACTTTGTACTAAATCACGCTACCTGGCAGTACTGATAAACATCAAAAAGTGTAAAAGAAAAAGATTTGGCAAAAAAACAAGCCTCCAGCGCCAGAACCAAATAAAAAAAATGACAATTTGAATGTCAATTGTCAACGTCATGAGCAAGAGTGAATTTTGTTGTTGTCGTCTGTCGATCATTTTATAATTTTCATCATTGATGTTTAGATACAAGAAAATGACTATTTAAATGGCTAAAACATTAGCAAAACCCAAACCTAATTTAGTTTTAAATTAGGCAATTCCACAATGTCGAATAAGGCTGGAGAACCAATTGAAAATGCGACCAGTATTGACACAATTGACGTCAACAACTTCGCGAAAGAAAATGGAACAAATAGCGAAAAAAGCAGTGATTCTGGCATTGAAACTACCGAAGCTTGTTCTGAAACCTTCCCTGCATCGTCAGACTCTGAGACATCGCCTATAAAAAGTTTGTATAGCGATGATATGGAATTCAACACCAGCTCTAGTGATGTAGCTAATGCTGCAAAAATGTCTGATGAAATCGGCAGCTTCCAAAGCAGTGATAATTCAAGCACTGTATCTTTAACTCTTGAAGATAACTGCACCTCTGAACATCCACATTCTGAAGAGTCTTCTGTCAGATATGAAAATACCAAAGAGCTACTCTCAAATGATGATAAGCATAGTGCCAGAATCCTTGAAATAGATGATATAAAAGATTCAAATGTACCTGAATATAAACAGAGTATCTTAGACCATAGTATTGCTTTATCAGCCTCCAGCTTAGACTATAATCTTATTGAAACTCAAAATTCTGGTCTGAACGCATCAAGTGAAAATTTAAACGATAAGAGCTCAAATCAGATTATGAGCAACAACCATGCTTCTTCTTCTGTGAGTTTGGATGAAACAATCATTTGTGATTCGTTAACAAAATCCCAGTTCAGCCGAAGTGCAGAAAACATATCAATAGTAGATAACATTGGTCCAACCTTCAGTATTGCTACCAATGACTTGAACAAAGAAGAAATATTGACCCAGTTCTCAATACAAAAGAAACAAGCGAACGCCACTCAGAGAATACCAGAAAATACAACCCAGCCAGGTTTAGATGTACGATACACTCGCATACCAAAAGAGATTCTATCTCAAGATATAGGAAACATCGTTAAGAATGTCCACGGCATGTTTTCCTCTGTCAGTGGCAGCTTAAAGTACTACACTCACCGAACTGTTCAGAAACCCATTAAAAATGTTAAACCTATTCCTAACAGTAAAGTAATGACAGATATTTTTGAAGATGAAGTCAATGACCTACCAAAAGTGGAAGAGAATAATACAAATGAACCTATAGCAGAGATAAAAGAAGATTTGGACCCTAAGAGTGATGTATTAAGGCTGCAAATTGAATCTTTAGAAAAATTGTTGTGTGAGCAAAGGAAAGAGAATACTTCACTAAGAGAGAGAGTAAAGCAACATGTTGATGAATGCCAGGAAAAGGATCAGATGTTTAAGGATTTGGAGGGAAAGTTGGACTTGGTAAGTTATCTCCTAAATACTTACTTCAATGGATCGTGGCCTCTAAGTTTGCCATCCTTTCCTATCTTGCACTGGTTTCTGTCACTGGTTTGGAGCACACGCTAGTTGGTGTGCTTGGAATATAATATATTGTCTGTGACCTAGATTAACACATAGGCTTCTTTCTATTCCGGTCTAAATTCCGGTCCGGCTATTAAATCAATACGATCCAACGGGATGCGAGTCGCGGGTGGAAGTTAGTTAATCTATAATTTTTAGTGTCAAATTAGTATAGTTAACAATAACAGAATAACAGATTTAGGGGTAATTAAGTTTTATTTTAAATTAATTTAATTATTTCAGATGAGCAAACATGTAGAGCAAGCTGAAAGAGAAAAAGACGCAGCGGTAATGCGCTACGCGAGCGTAGAGTGCGCCGCGATAGAAGCGAAGCGCGCCGCCGACGTCGCCGGCCGAGCGGAGCGAGCCGCGCGCACTGAACTAGAACTTATGAACGGGAAGCTTAGATCTGCGCATGGGGAGAAACAGCGGATTATTCAGCTTTATGATGACAAGGTACTAACAATAACTAAATATTCATGGACATTTAACACAACGCCTGCAAAGCTTATACTATGGGAACTAGATTGCTGATAGAATACTTAGATACTTTTTTTTTGTAAATACATACTTATAATACATAGTAACACCCAGCCACAGAACAAACATCTATGTTTGCAACACACAAATGTTTGATCTTGGTGGGGATCGAACCCACGGCGCACAGCACGGAAGGCAGAGCTACTACCAACTGAGCTATGACGCCTGTACAATCACTAATCACTGTAAATCTGCTTCTGTCTGCATTTATTTGGATTTACTATTACTACAAAGAGGCAAAGGCCTCCCCCCACTGCCGCCAGTCTCCACGTTCTTGTGCCCTAATTCGCCAGTCCCTCTCATAGGCGTCGCTCGTCCCGCCACCTCATACGCGGTCTGCCGCGACGCCATCTCGCTGTGTCAGGGCACCACTCGGTGGATTTTGTCCCACAGGTCGTCAGGCATCCGACAGACGTGACCGGCCCAATCCCTTTTTAGTCTGGCGGCTTTTTGTCCTACGTCGGCAATTTTCGTTTTGGAGCGCAGAAGGATATTTCGGATGCGATCTGTTCGTACTTACGATTTTTGTTATTAATCTATGTTTATCTTTCAGTGCCATGAGCTTCAGAACACTGATCGCGAACTGGCGAAGGTTAGGGACGACATCAAAGAGCTGGAAGGAAGGCTCAAATGGACGCAGAGCAAACTACGCATGGAGATAGACGCTTATAAGGTGACCTAACATATTATCACACCTTTTTTAAACCGACTTCAAAAAAGAGGAGGTTCTCAATTCGGTTGTATCTGTTTTTTTTTTTAATTTTTTTTTTTAATGTTTGTTACCTCAGAACTCCGTCATTTATGAACCGATTTGAAAATTTCTTTTATTATCTGAAAGGGTATGCTTCCAGGTTGGTCCCATAAAATTTTTACCATAATCGGTTCAGTTATTAAGCAGTTAAATAAGAGTAACTGGAAAAACACGTCATCCAAGTACACGACATTGCGTGTTTTGCTTTTCTGTGGTGTTTACGATCAGTAGAACAGTCTCAATAAATTGGCATCATCATCATCATTTGATGATGAAGGCGTATCAAATTGAAGTTTTTCCAGTTTTTTAAACTTATAAATTAATCATTGTGATAGAGTCTGATCACACCAATTTTGCAGTATCATTTAGAATATTACAAAATTAGAAAATGTACTGATGTTTTTGAGAGGGATTTTATTATCCACAGTACAGTTGGAATGGAATTATTATCTACGCATTTGTACTGCGAGAACTTGACAACTTATTTCAAAAAAAGCTACTAAGTATGTAAAGTAAAATATACGTTACAATTGGGCGTTCCATTTATTTCATTGCAGGCTTAGCTTGGTCAGACTATAGATTAATTCGTTTGCTCTTGGGGTACGTAATGCGTTGAAGGATTAAATCGCGTAATCATAAGGATAATAATAAAATAATTCTGTTATTATTTCATGCTAGTAACATTTACCTAATCATTTACATTTACTAGTAACATAATAGACCCTTTGTCAGGAGAAGCCACTGGTTCCCGAAATACACTAGTTCGGGATCCTATGGATTCGTAAAATAATTTGTGTAACCATTTTATGGTTACAAATAAATAAATTTCATTTCATTTATATTTTAGGAGAGTTCAGAACGCGCTGAGAAGTTATCTCAACAAGTATCAGAGCTAGAGGCGGCTAAAGACACGGCCGCTGCAAACGCTACCGACTCCGTCAAGGCGAGGCAACTTGGTAAGAAACGAGTATCAACACTCCACGCTCACATACGGTGTTTTGTCCTGGGATCTCGTTTTTATTTGAACTTTTATTCACAGACCCAAATTGCTGGATATTATAGGCATTTATTACGTCACTCATACAGTTTACGTGTTTTATTTTTGTTTTATTTTACCCCTTTATTAATATTCAACTGTCATTTTAACGAAAAGAGATGACAACAGTTTTAGCAATCATTTTAGTTAGCCCAGCTTTAGAAGACCAATATGAATATACCCCTTAGTTCCCATAGTACAAGCTTTGCTGAGTTTGGGACTGGAAGGCGTTGTGTGAAATGTCCATGAATACTTATTTATTATTACATAGTCATCTTAAAAGAACGACACTTCCAGAAGCGGAATTAAAAGAGTGTAGAGCTGCCTTAATCCTATGTCGCCATGAAAGTGAAGAGTTGGACCGGAGATTGACCACAACCTCACAACAACTCGAAACCTGTAAGAGGGAAAGAGACAGCGCTACAACCTCTCTCGCTCAAACCACAGCTGAGGTAGGAAAAAAATACTGTATAGGTAGTTTCTGCTGTACAAAGTTCAGAAACTTCTGGGGCCTTATTCACTATGACCAATACAAGCGCGTTACGCAGCACGACAAGACAGCGGCGTGAAATCGCCCTATGCCTATGCCGTATTTCCTATGCCATAAATGTCATTCCTTACGGTGACGTCATACGGTTACGGCAAGGAATCTCCTAAGTCATACAGAATAATGCCCCTGCACTTCTATGGTTATAAATAAGCCATGAAATCTTGAAATAGTTACACCGTGTTTATTGCATTGACAAGCAGATTCAAATGCGATCGAGAGAGACAGAAGACGCTGTAACTATTCCAAGTTTAGATAAATCGAGTTTAATTATAAGGCTCTATGCTCAGTTTGCCAGAGATTTTACTTTAATACGGATGACGTCAAAATAACATCAAAAATTTTATTCATCAGTGAGTGGAACAAGTTTTCGGCCGAGATATGACGTCATTCCTTTTTTTTTTTTTTTTAATTAACCTATGTCGTCCTACTGCTGGGCAAAGGTCTCCCCCAAAGACTTCCAATGTTCTCTGTCCCGAGCTTCCTCCCACCATCCTCTCTCGAAGGCGTCTAGTTCGTCGCGCCAACGCTTCCTTGGCCGACCCCGATATCACACACCGTCAGGGACCCAAGGTGTGGAGATGTTCGCCCACCTATCGGGAGGCATCCGGCTGACGTGTCCCGCCCAGTCCCATTTGAGCCTAGCGCTCTTGTTTCCAACATCGGTTATTCTCGTCATGGAACGCAACACGGTGTTACGCACTCGGTCTATCCGCTTCAGACCGAGGATGCTGCGCTCCATGGCTCTCTGACAAATCTTGAGTTTGGACTTCTGTAACTCTGTTAGAGACCATGTCTGTGCACCGTAGGTTAGGACGGGCAATATACACATGTCGATGAGTTTGCGTTTAAGTGTAAGAGGGAGGTTACCCTTCATGTGCTCCTTCATGGACCAGTAGCTCTTCCAGGCGTTCTCGATGCGGCGATCGATTTCCTTGTCCTGCCTGTTTTCGAAGCTCGCTAACTGGCCCAGGTAAATATACTCATCGACATAATGTATTTGTTGCCCATCTACCTCAACCCTACGTTTCGTGCTGTTAGACATGCACTGGGTCTTTGACCGGTTCATTTGAAGTCCAACTTCAAGACTTGCCGTGCTCAGCTCTTGGAGCATTTGTTGGAGTTCATGCGCTGTTGAGGCAAACAGGACAATATCGTCCGCAAAACGTAAATTTGTCAGACGCTTGCCACTGACGTCTATGCCCTTGTTTGCCCATGACATTGCCAACTTTTTGAATACCTCTTGTAGGGTACTCGTGAAGAGTATGGGAGAGAGCGGATCTCCTTGCTTGACACCCTTTTGAATCTTAAAAGCTGGGCCCGTAGTGTTTAACTTAATGGATGCTGTGCTATTATTGTAAATTAATTTGATAAGGTCAATGTAGGTTTTGTCGATATTTTGTGACTCGATATTTTTTCATTCCTACTAGATTAAAATCTCTGGCAAACTAAGCATACACCTGCGGGCCTAAGATGCGCACCGCGAGATATTTGTCATGTCGTTCAGTCAAAATGTAAGCATTTTGTACCAGTTTAGGAACTATTGCATTATCTGTGGTAATGTTGTCGAGAAACCGCGCTTTTGAATTTTCAACCTTTGACATTTCTGCACGACTATTATCTCGTCTTCAAAGAGGTACGACGACTAAGAAGTGTCAAAAGTGTACATTATGGCGCGTTTTGTCGACACCATTAGGTACCACAGATAATGCAATAGTTCCTAAACTGGTACAAAATGCTTACATTTTGACAGAACGACATGACAAATATCTCGCGGTGCGCATCTTAGGCCCGCTGGGATAATGTATTGGGAATGTCCAAAATACCATATTTGTGACTGTTGGTTTATCTCTTTCCCAGGTGGAACAATTGAAACTTAGCAATCTCCGCTTAGAAGAGGAGGCGGCTGAGTTAGCAGCATTGAGAGCTAAAGCCTCGCTCGCCGATACACTGAGCTCACGGTTGGAAAGGTACGTCATACAAATAACTGTTAATAAATACTATGTAGAGTACTATAGAGGTAATCAAGCAATCTCGTATGAGCTAGTGGCCAACTGTGGTGACGGAGTTTTTAGGCCGCCTTAAGGCCTCCGTCGTGGCTTAACGACTGCTAGAGCCGGGACCGACAGTTTAACGTGCCCTCCGAAGCACGGAAGCGCTCAGATGTAAATGCCACTAACGGTCACCCATCCATATAGTGACCGCACAGAACGTTAGATAGAGATAATAAATTGAACACAAGTTAATTTCACAAAAATGTAGAAACCTCTGACAATAAAAATCTCCTTAGTTAGATCCTCATCATAATACTCTTCAGAATAAATGTTTGAAACTGCAATTCTTGAGATTCTTCATCAAAATGGTCTTCCAAAAAAAAAAGTCCTCTCCCAGATAAATCATGTTTTTTTTACAAAATGTTTTTTGTCTCATTCAAATCGGAGCCCTACTTTCAGAGCTACGAGAACAAAGACAAACAAATAAACACACAAAGCCGTCAATCTTATAACAAACTTTCTGTAACCTTCTTTCTTTCTGTTTTTTTCTTTCTTTTTGTTTTTCGCTCAGGGGTTAAGAATGATTATGAAATACAATTCACTGTATTCTCAGAGAAACAGAAAGAGCGAACCAAGCAGAAGAATCTCTAACAGCAGAACGAGCTTTAGCAGAAACATGCGCTCGAAGAGAAGCGGCCGCGTTGGAGCACGCCGCGAGACTGACGGCCAAGCACGTCTCGCACCGCGCTAACACTGACTCGCGCGCCGCCAAGGTATGTACTCACAGTGAGCGTATGTACGAGTGAAGGTGAGTACTCACTCAGAGTGAGGATAAGTACTCACTCGGGGTGAGTACTCACTCAGTGTGAGGATAAGTACCCACTCAGAGTGAGGGTGAGTACTCACTCAGTGTGAGGATAAGTACTCACTCAGTGTGAGGATAAGTACTCACTCAGAGTGAGGGTGAGTGAGTACTCCCTCAGAGTGAAGGTGAGTTCTCACTCAGTGTGAAGATAAGTACTCGCTCACAGTGAGGGTGAGTAAAATAGTTATTGGTTCAGTAAAATCGTAATAATCATTTAAAATTAAAATGGTTCTAAAAATTTTAATTCTTAAAATATTCCTTTCTGTTCCCAGATGCAAGCATTATCAGCTGACAACTCGTCGCTCAGAGAGCGTGTGACGTCACTGGAGGCTGAATGCGCCAGGCTGCAAGCCGCCTTGACTGACGAGACTGAACGGAGAAACCAGGAGAATAGAGTTCTCGCTAGAAAGGTAATATTTTTTTTATATGGTAATCGTCTCGTGTTGGAGATTACCAGCGTCACGTCATTAGGTAAGATAAAATTGATTACTGTGAGTTTTGGCTTCAACCCTCACCGAGAACAAGCATTTGTGTAAAACAAACATTGGTTTGGGTGTAACTGTGTGTTACAATGTATTTACAAAAAATATATTCAATTCTTTTATTCTAAGCTTGCTTAATTTTGGACTAGAGGGCGTTGTATTAAAGTGTACATCGAACTATTTTTTTTTTCTAGGTGGCAGAGTTAACAGAAGAAGCAGCTGAAGCTAACAAGAAATTGGAATGGGAGAAGGGAGAAAATGGAGTTCTTAAGAAAAAACACGCCAGTGCCATAAAAGTCAGTATAAATGTGATTAATATATTATTAAAAACAGTATTGCATACCTATTTCTGTTGCGAAGCAGTGATACCCGCATTGCTGTGTTCCGGTTTAAGTTAACAATATACTGCCTCGAGTATTCGAATGAGGGTCATGTGGGTGAGCGCGACAGCGAGATACGCGAGTAGCAAAGTAAGAAGAAAGCGGCTTGATTGAAGCTGTATAACGTAAGCGGCATTTTGTAAAAATTGTAATTATGTTCAACGAAATCACTTACTTAAAAAACGAGGCTCGGTGGATCAATTTAAAATTAGCCAATAAACATTCATGGGAAATTTCATTTCAAAATACTTAAGCGTCCTAGATATATTTGGGCAAACCTAAATTTTTAGAGGTGTGTTCACAGCAATTTTCTTAATCGAGTTTTTTTTTCATTAATTCGTGTTTTTCGAGCGGTGGATCGGACACTTATATCCTTGAGTATTGTGTGTTTCAATTTCAATATAATACAGTAAACAGGCATGGAATAATTGGGGTTTGACTAAGATGGAATTTTCAAAATACTGGGCCTTAAAGGTGTCGATCAGTGTAAATACAGGCACATAAGACTAAACAGCTTTACATCTCAGTGTTGGACGCAGTTCATTGCCTCACCGAAAACGTCTGTGAGGTTAAAATGTTTTCATTACGTATCGAAAAATCTAAACTTGAGTCTCGATTCTAAATGATCCTTGTGATTTTATTGAATGAACTATTTATTGACTTTGACTCAAAATTAAGAATACTTAAAAAAAAATTCAACTGTAGCATAACTTTTTCTTTCAATTTCAGGAAATAAATCGTGAGTTACAACGCGCGTTAAAACGCTGCGAACAATTAGAAGCCAAACTACCCGCACCAGATGCACCTTCTACTAGAACAGGTTCGTATAATAAGTTATCCGTTTTTTAATAACATAAATCCTCCATACAATGCAATGGGCCCGATTCTGTTGGTGCATTTTCTAAACTAAACGTCTCTTATTTATTTATTTCAGTCTGTCGCTTTAGTTCATGAGAAAAGGCCGACAAATATTAGTTCTGCCATCCTTAGCAGTCAAATTAGGTTAGTTTAGGAAAACAAACTATAGAATCGGGAACAATGTCTACAACACGCAAACTTAATTGTATTCATAAAAATCTCCTCTTGCGAGTTTCGACGATAGGATAACATAGATACTCGTAGTTCTACTAGGTACTCGTAGTTCTGGGACACCCAGTGTAATAGATTATGTTATTATTGTAGGGTCAATAACGTCTCTGAGTAGTGCCGAGAGCGCACCTCACGAGGAAAGACTGCAGAACGGACATTCAGAACCTCTGCCAGAAATACAGGTAAAAATACATTGTTTTAAAATATTTTGATTTTTTTTCTTATGCAATACCTATGCAGAACCGGTGACCGGTGTGATTTTACTAATATATTATTATATAACCTATTTGCTAAATAATAATTTCAGCCACCAGTCTCTCACAAACCAGGTTCACGTAGAATGAATAGCATGAGCTTACCTACTGTCTCCTAATACCTACCTACTTAAGTTTATCTATCTACCTTGTTTTGTAGAGAGAAAATAAACTATTTCATTATTTATTTATTATATAAAAAACTTAACACTCAGAGACATACGTTAGAAAAAAATATCTTACATTGAACAATGACGAATAGTGACACCGCGTATTTCAAGTATAACTTACTGGCTATGCCCGCGACTCCGTCCGCGTGGAATAGTGTCTTTGGGGTAAAACTTTTACAAACTTTGTATGTCATATTTATTTATATCGAAACAATAGCCTAAAAAATAAGTTTCAAGCTTCTAGTTTCAAAAATGACGATACTTCCATACAAATTTTCATTCCCCTTTCAACCCCCTTACAACCCTTTTTTCGCATTAAAAAGTAGCCTATGTCCTTTCTCAGGCTCTAGACTATCTGAGTACCAAATTTCATCTAAATCGGTGTCGTAGTTTTGGCGTGAAAGCGCGACAGACAGACTACTTAGAGTTACTTTCGCATTATAATATTAGTTAGGATTAGTTTGGATGTGAGTGTGGCAATTAGATCTTCTCAGTTTTTTTATGAGAAAAAGTGAAAAAACAACATTATGGCCAACGTAATTTTATCTGATGTACCACAGTCACAGCGTACATCCACTGAGGGCGTGCCCTGCGAGGGATTGCACTGCGTCCACTACATGTTTCAAGTGCCAGTTGCATTGACAATATTTAATCCCCTCTTTATTGCTAATTTATTATTTATTTATTTCATGCTTAGGATCAATCTGAATACTGTACGGTAAGGAGTTTTTGTTCCAGATAAAGTTTCCAAGCTTGTTTGAAAAAATATTTCCAAAGGTTGCCTTTTCTTGCTCAAAATGTAGAAATAGTATCGTAGATACATTCATAGTAGCAGTATATAAATATTACTTACCTACTATAGTTTCGATTTACATAAACTACGTCCCACCTTAGACGGTATCAAACCATTTTATGTTTTTATTAAATGGATGTTATTATTTATATTAAGTACGGACTTATTTAAAAAAATATATAAGTAGGTATTCTACCAGTAATCTAGTTCCCATAGTAAAAGCTTTGTTTAGTTTTGGGACTAAAGTTGTTTAAAATAATGATATTTATTTATTAAAAAATGGCGTCGATAAAACTCAGTTCTTCCCAGGTCCGCGAGCCAGACCGACAAGCGTTGATAGAAAGGATAGTGTCGTTACAAAGAGCCGCCGCGCGTCGGTCTGAACGATGCGAGTTCCTAGAAGAACATTCCAAACAATTGACTGAGGAATTGAGAAATAAATCCCGACTACTGCGCCAGTTACTATGCACATTACCAGCGGGAGCCGTGTCTTCACCACACAGGGATATTAACAAGGTACAAATATTATTAACAAAGTAGAAATTGGTGCAAAATTTTACACATCCAAAACGGGACTGCAGGAGTTGATCGGGTCTCACTTCTTGGCGTTCACAACACCATCGGGGATGCTGGAACATTGCTGCCATCAACCCAAAGTCATTCTCCGTTACTTTAAGAAGTTGTGTTGGGGTGAGGTCAGCAGGGGGACAATGCACAATACACCCCAACGCGGGACGTCAGTGCAGATCTCATTCCCACACAACGAATTAAAATTTTGATAAGATAAGATAAGATAATTTATTTATTTCATTAAAAGCACACTCTTATATTACATGTATACAATATAGGTGTCTTAAAGTTAACGGCTTGATATCTATATATTTTAATACAAAACCTACACTAAGTCGTAAGACTTGTGTTGTAGGTTCTGCGAATCTTCCAAGGAATTACAGTTACGCCATTATGTATCTTGATCATTTTACATTATAAAGAAAAGAAGTGAAGAAAAAAAAAATCATTATAGAATACAATACAGAATTCATTAAATAGCAAACACAGCAGCGTAATAAGTATTCAATAATAATTTCATGCATCTCTAAACAATATCAAGAATACTTAAATTAATTATGAAGGGTTACCGATTATAAAATTAGGTTTAGCATAATAGCGGCGTGATCGTTGTGTAAAGATGTAAGTCGGGGATGTGAGTGCTGCCGGGATGACTTGAAATTGAATTGGTATGCTTGGTGTGTAAACAAGGATGTGTGAGCTGTGTACATAAATATTTTTAATTTAATATGCAGTTCTATTCTATTTTATTATTTTTAGGAAGTCCTCTGTTTCTTTATAATTTTTTGACATCAGCCATTTTATCACTACATTTTTACAGTCTCTAATATTTAAGTAAGCTAAGTCTTGTATATATTTGTTTGCTCTGTTATAAAGAAACGGCGCTAAATGGAAAAGTTGACGCTGTGCTGATGCGGTACTACATTTCGGAATTAGAACAACTTTATCCTTTCTTCGTCTACCTACTGCTATGTTGTTGTGTACGTTGACGCTTTTATGTTGATGCAAAATAACATTTAGTATATATAAAAATATATATTTGCCAAACTCATCCCGGCGTTTGAGTGTACAACGTCGAGGTTAAAGCAATTACACCTGGGTTTGAGTGCTACGAAGGTACTTAGGTGGTTATAATGTAGAAATATTTGCTTAAAAAGAAGTCGCAACCATTTGCCATAAACTTGAACATGATAATTATAATCAGTTATTTTGAGAAATTTTGATTCGATGTCACCTTCATTGGTCATGCTAAAGACTTCATGAAAACCTAAAGATCTAATTCACTTCACTATTCATCATCATCATCAACCTATATCGGTCCACTGCTGGACGTAGGTCTCTCCCAAGACGCGCCACTGAGCCCGGTCTTCAGCTCTTCTCATTAGTTTGCTCCAACGATTGTCGGTTCTGCGGCAAACATGGCCGGCCAACTGCCACTTCAGCTTACTAATCCTCTGAGCTATGTCGACCACCTTGGTTCTCTGTCGGATAACCTCGTTCCGGATTCTATCCTTCAGAGAAATTCCGAGCATAGCCCTCTCCATAGCTCGCTGAGCGACTTTTAGCTTGTGGACCAACCCTACACTATTAGGTTACCATGAAAAAGCGGCAACACAATCTCATTATGTTAGTTACAATATAAAATAAATATACGAATCATTTTGATATGTGCTATTTCGTTTTGTACATGCGGCTCTCTAGATGCTAAAGAAGTTGACAAAGGTAAGATCAACTCAGTCGGTAATAGCTCTGCCTTCCGTGCTGTGGCTCGTGGGTTCGATCCCCACTGAGAACAAACATTTGTGTGCGGCAAACATGTTTGTTCTATGTCTGGGTGTTATGCATTATAAGTATGTCCATCAGCAATCCAGTTTCCATTTTACAAACTTTGCTTAGTTTGGAACTGTGTGGCGTGGGCGTTGTGTGAAATATCCATAAATATTTATTTATATATTCCTGTGACCGATAAACATGTTTGATCTGTGTACAAATGTTGGAGTATTTACAAAAAAATGTAGCTAGCAGGATGTATTTTTTAAGGCCTAGTGTTCAAAGCTCTGATAATTCCCAGATGGCCCGAATCTAAGCCACAAGCATGCTCATATTCATTGTATAAAATGAATTTGACTAGAATTCGTTGTGTGAAATATCGGCATACGTCCGGAATACTGAAACGTCACTCAAATTTAAGCACTTAAAATTGCTCTGCCTCTGTTTGACATTACTCAATTTACTCATTTACGTAAGAGATGGCAATAATTTAAGCGTGAACTTAATTTAAGTGGCGTTTGAGTATTCGCCCCCAATCTAATCCACAATGCATATATATCACTACATAGTATAAAGCAGTCGCTTCCCGCGTCTGTCCTACTGTCTGTATGTGTGTATGCTTAGATCTTTAAAACTACACACAACGGATTTTGATGCAGTTTTTAATAGATAGAGTGATTCAAGATGAAGGTTTATATGTATAATACATCATCATCATCACTACATTGCACCCGTGCGAAGCCGGAGCGTGTCGCTAGTATTGAATAAAATGTATATATTTTGGTTGTTAGAAGCAGATAGCGAGTGGGGGCGGTGCAATGGCCGCGGTATGGGGCGGCGACCCCGCAGGCATGACGCTAGAACTATCTCTAGAGATGAACAAACGACTGCAAGCGGTACTTGAAGACACGCTGCTCAAGAACATCACGCTTAAGGTAAAAAAGTAATAATATTCATAATAATAAAGCTTTATTTAATTCCACGCATATTCAACGATAACATTACTTAACCTATAATATTCAATTTCATTTGTTACACTTAGATAAATTTGATTTCTGTAATTGTAAATTCTATTTTGTGTTTATTTCAATTATTTTAATTATTATTTGCTTTATCAACTACCTAATTATTTAATGCATGGACCCCGTTCGGGTAAAAGCCTAACTTTTAATACGAAAGTTTAGAAGCTTGTATTTTTTATCTTATTTATTGAACTTTAACAGCCTCAACGAAAAGTTCACTAACTAAGGTAAAAACTACAAGCTTCTAAACTTTCGTATTGAAAGTTTAGAAGCTTGTATTTTTTTAATGAATACTTGACACGGTTTGGGCTCTATACAGACATTATGACGAGATAAATTGATATAATCCTTAGTTTTGGTTGGTCAACGTCAAACAGTAGAGTAGGTACCCTTCCACGTTTGTAACCAAGCCGTGAGTTTCTTGCTCATTCTTCTAGACCTTAATCGCGAGGAACTGAACGATCCTTATTAACAAATTGAGCAGATTTAATGAAAAAGATTTATGATTATGATGATAAAAACTTGTTTTTTTTTTCAGGATAATATGGACACCCTAGGGGCTGAAATCTCTCGGTTAAAAGGACAGAAACCCGACACGAAGTAAAAATATATAATTTTAAGTAAATTTATATCGAAAATTATTCCAAATTCCAGTACCTATTGGATTACTATAGCCATAAAGTAACTTAGATAGATAGAAAAAGTTTGTTTCGTTTCACAATAAAGAACATCAGCAAAGATCAAACAATTGGAACTTCTTGGTCACAATTCTGTTGGTGCATTTTTCTAAACTAAATTAATTTGAAAGTACTCAAATGATAGCTGTCTTTGCCGTTTCCGTTCATTAGACCCTTTCTCGTGAAGGCATTAATTTTAGTGCAATTAAATTGTTTAAGTCAAAAAGTTTAGAAAAATAAAATAGCAGAATCGGCACCACTGACGCCATGTCAAAAATAAATATTAGATATAAAAATTATAATCATTCCTAATTATTTTACTACTACCGCCTTACTTAAATTATTATTGAATATGGATATATTTTACTGTGTATTTGAATGAAATGTACGTAAATGAAATAATTTTAATAATTACAATGGACTTTGCATAGTCATAGTTTAAATGGAACGTTGAAACTGTGCTAACACGTCAGATTATTTGCTATCGATTGCTGCTTGATCGTTTAATCCTTTTGAAGGATTATAATAAATGTTGAGTAAAACCGCAATGCATGACAAACTCGCTACTGATAACATAAACATTACTTTGAAGAGGTGCCATGGCGTTGTCAGTAAATAGATTTAACGTTATCAAATAAT
Organism: Eulithis testata; assembly: GCA_947507515.1. Classification (NCBI taxonomy): domain Eukaryota; kingdom Metazoa; phylum Arthropoda; class Insecta; order Lepidoptera; family Geometridae; genus Eulithis; species Eulithis testata. The sequence continues at coordinate 5,493,338 of OX382216.1, forward strand.
CTGTATTTTTGTATAGTATTTCGTGTGAATATTTTTGTTAATAAATTGATATAGATATCTACTCGTATATAAAAAATATGTACCTACGTACTTCCTATGCAGCTTTATGATCAAATTATTCACATTCTTGTAAATATTGTTCTGGGGAAGATTCTGTGCTTTCTCTAAACCTAAGATCGCCTAAGACAGCAATTATGTAAAGTAACAAGCTTACGTTGAGGCTGTGTTTCGGTGAGAAGGGTATGGGTACCGGTGCTATTACAGGCACTTTAGATCTCAAAGTGTTGGGCGCAGTGCAATGTATCACAGGGCACATCCTCAGAGGATGTGGCAATTGCATCGTTATAGGCAGTGGTGGAAACTACTGGCTCACCTGATGGGTGGGCCATTGGCTTGTTCCACCAAAAAAAACCAGAATAGTTCGAGGTAAATCGATGTGCGAGGAAAACCCACCAATAGTAGCGCTTCATGTAACGAATGACGTCATACTATTGGTTGGTTTTAGGCCGTGCTCACTTTGGATACGACTTCATCCGAATTTGATACGCGTAATCGTACGACTACGCACGAATGATCCCGACCTTCCAAGGACTATGGGAGCGCTCACACTGCATGCGATCAGTCGTACGTATATTTACGTTTACTTACGACGTCCGAATACAATCCGAACTTGTTGGGATTTATCACGCAGTCGTACTATTTGACGGAGAAAAACGTATTCAGTGTGAGCACTCAATTCGTACGAACATTACTCGTACGTTTACGTACGAACAAATTCGTGTCCAAAGTGAGCACGGCCGGGTTAGAGAAAGCTACGCGATACTAAACCCAGTGTAAAATATAAAAACACGTATTATGGAATATATCAAAGTATTGTTGTTAGTATTGTATAGTTTTATTGTTATGAAATATATTTTGAGCATTCAATAAAGTTTTTTATTTATCTGATGCTAGATTACTTACTGACTCACTGACTATCTTATCGACATACCTACTTGTCTTATCAGCAATACCAGCCTGGAAGAAATCGCTTTCAGTGATAAAGCCGCCCATGGTACTATACATAGTTAGTTTTAAGATTTTTACGTAGGTACCTAATCCTTGTGTACAATAAAGTATTATCTTTTTTTTTTAAGATTTTTATCTATCTACATACATTCTACAACTACCTGTACCTAGGTAGGTATTGCTGATTAGTGTTTGTGTTTGTTAGCCAATCATCAATTTTATAATAACAAGTTATTTGTGGGCGGACGATATCGTGAAAGCACACTGGATTCGATTGGCGCAGGATCGGAAAGAATGGCGTGACAAAGAAGAGGCCTATACCTAACAGTGGGTGAGCATAGGCTGATTAGATATAGATATAGTAGGTGCCAAATAACCCCGCAATACAGGTCATTCACCCACCTTCACCTCGATGTCGCAAAATTCAATTTATGTATGGTAAGCAAACAGTAGGTACTACGAGATTTGAGCGATTCCCGTCTTAGCGACAGATTTGTATGGAAAGCGACAGAATTCATACATTGAATTTAGCGACATCGTGGTGAAGGTGGGTGAATGACCTGTATTGCGGTGTTATTTGGCACCTACTATAGATAGAAGTTATTTGTGCACCTTCCAAAGGTTGTCTGGAAGAAATTGCTTAAAGCGACCAGGCCCATTGTACATTTTGTTTATACCTTGTGTAATTTTTTTCTGTGCTTGGTTTAGTGTACATTATGTGTTTTCGTTTATTAATCATCTATCTTAAATGGTTTTAAAAAAATGCATTTTTAGTACATTTGTGTTTATTATACATAAACATAACAATAAGTAACATTTATATAGTGTTTAACATAATTTGAACTTAATTTTAAACAGATCTTTGTTACATAGGTACCTATAGTCTTTTTTTTATAATTCTACAGAAGTAGGTACTGGTATCAATTCGCTTCTTGCATTTTTCTAAACTAACCTAATTTGACAGTACTAAAAATGTTGCCATCCCTTTCTCATAAACTGAAACGGCAAGGATGGCTATAATTTTAGAGCTGTCAATTAGGTTAGTTTAGAAAAATGCAACAAGCGAATTGATACCACTATATACCTAGCTAAGCTATATAAAATAGATTAAGCTATATCTACTTAATCATATCGTATAAAACATTTTTGTGCAGCAACCACTTGGTACAGTCCGCATCAGAAGTTGATGATTTTCAGAATTAAGAAAATGACAACTTCAGAAGCAATGGTTTTACATTCATCATTCACAGACTAATTGTTACCTATTTGAATTCATAAAACATTTACACATTGAATCTAGTTCTGAAGCTGACTGTACTTACACCTCAAGATAACTTTTTATATATAGATTGCGTGAGGCTGTGGATGATGATCATTTATCCTAATATTTATTTACAATACATCTCTGCCTTCGATTAACGCCGAAAGCGCCTGCCTATCCTTCCTATTCTCACAAGCACACGCGATCAAAGCACCTAAATGCTTATTAGAATACTCTGTTCTCTCAACAAGAAACTCCTCTAATTCTTTCCGGGGCAGGTAGTACGCCTTCACATACCTATCTACGTACTCTTGGAACGGAATCGGCTTCAGCCGGCAAATCTTTTCAAGTTTCACGAACAACTGCCTATAATCTAACTGCATCAATCCTCTACCACCGTTCGAACATTTCGTCGCATTCGAAAAACCTTCCACTAGCAAATGTACAATGAATTTGGACACTACACTCCAAACAGAGTTTAATACCTTTATATTTAAAGTTACTTTTGAAGCAACGATTTCGAATCTCAACGCGAATACTTGAATTTTTCTTACAATCATGTCTACGTACGGGCTGTGCTCTACCGCTACGTTCTTCACGTCCCATTTGACTTGAGACATTGCTATCAAAGTTGTCCTCGCGTCGACCGATTTAGACGCAGAACACATATAAACTGGGACTCTCAAATCCGAAACTACAGCTAGCGTGTTATCTTTAAAATGCTCTATGATCATTCGCTGATGCTGAGCAACTATAGACTCTAAATAAGGTTGGAGGAGCTCAAATTGCTTTGCCAGAAATATAACGCTTTCAACGCCTACTATTCTCTCTGAGAGACCGTGAAGGTTTTCTTCAGATGATAGATCTAAATGCTGGGGTAACTCAGGGCAGAGGAAGTTTTTACTATCTCCTTCAGCGCTAACGGTATCTATATTATTAGATATTCGTTTTAGGACAGCGTTTAACTTATTGGTGTATAGCGTTGTTGATGCTACATCTAAATCCGATGTGAAGAATAAATGAACGGTGTAGAAGTAGTAATCGAAAAGCTGGTTCATCAGCATGATAACCTCTAAGGATATCTGCGGTAGATATCTACAGATCTGGAGATACTGCCCGCAATGCCTCAGTACTGATAATGTTGTGTTCGTAACTATGACGCTTTCCTTCACTCTTGAAGGACTATTCACAGTTCTCGAATCTATATTTGTATATCTATCATTCTCGTCGACATAATCTCGTTTTAACTCGTCTAATTCATCATCGCTCTCTTCAATATCTGAATCTTCCTTTTCCAGTCCGAATATATCATCGTTCGTAACATTCTCGTTTCGGAAAATCTCGAACGGGGTGTGATTTGTTTGCTCTTTGAAGTATTTTGATATGTAAACGCTGTCGTCTTGAGAATGGACGGACGATGCACCATCTGATAAAGTTTTTGTAACGACTGCATCAGACCTCAGGGTTATGTGCCGTTTAAATTGCTTGTACTCCTGCAAATTCAGTAAAGTGAAGGTAGATTTGACGGGACATTGCTCCCACCCTTCATTCTCTAAAAACAGCTTGAGCTCCTCCATTCGACCTCTATGATAATTCTTAATGTAAATGACACTTTGGGTCTTAATAAACTCCTGCAAAAGGTCGGACTTATCGCCACAGAAAACTTCAGCGACTTGCGTCAACTTCCTCAATATCCCTAGCATTTGTATAAACTTCTCAAACGGATACTCTTCTAAGCCAGAACTTTTCAAGAACATGGATACTTTCGCTTGAACATCGTGCCAGATTCTAACAAGACCTGCTTTTAGTTTCTGCCTTATATACTCCTTACTGACATTCTTTTCTATTTCCAGAACGTTATTACTACTCGGTGCTTCGTCGTCGTCATGTTTCGTATGCCAGTTCACTAGTAAATAGTAACTTCTCATAACAAGAAATAGATTTTCGCAAAGGTTTAGAAGACAAATTGGTGTTTTATTGGGTTGAACTGCTTGACACATTTCTTGAAACTTCATCTCTATACCGATTACTCCCACGTAGTTTTTGACCGCGTCGATGGCTGATACGTTAACCGCTGACGAGTAATGCATATGAAGTTGTTCCATAGCTGCTTGGGTCTTGCCTAGCAACGCGTATGCTTTCCTCAACTTCCTAAACGTTTTCTCATCAAAGTTGTAGCAGATATTAGCGAGTACCGAGTCTAACTTCTCCTCAGTCATGTCCAAAGTGTCTTGGAGACGTGACGTCAAATCTGCTATACAAGTGAACTCTTTATGATTCGAAGCGGCCTTTCTGCTTCTAAGAATAAGTTCTATAGCATCATAGTATTCTTTCTTGTTCAGCAGTTCGGCGACATCCTTTTCCACGCTTCGTAGACTTCTTAAAAGTTCCAGGGACTTCAACACTGAGCGGATAATCTGTCTTTTTCTAAAGTTTGCTAGGATCACGAAGGTGGATATTGTGAGATGGTTGGATGCGGTTCTGAGTTGTTCCCTTGCCTGTTGGCAGGTATCGAGAGTTCTGGAGAGTTGGTCTCGAATGTTCTGGATCTCTGTGAATTCGCGGTCGCAGGTATCGCGCTGTTGAGAAATCAGATGGAGCGCTTTGCCTGATACTACCTGAGCAGAAAAAAATTACCTTCAGAATGCACTACCACTTTTATTGGTCTTATTTCGGGAGGGTTAGGCCCAGAACACACGCAGAAACGAAACTGCAACTAAACCCTTTTGAAATTATTGATTTGAAACCAGTTTCAACCATTTTCCACACACGCTGCAACCACAATCATTTCGGTTTTCGTTGAGAAAAGACGTCTGCATAATGAGTTTTTCAATTGACGAAGAAATTGTGGTTATGTAAATGAAGGAAACGCAACGCGAGTTTCCTACACGCCGGTTTTAATGCGACTGATTTGCAACGCGTTTCAAACCGGTTTCAAACTGGTCGCGTCATGTGTGGTCTCTCAACGGAATCTATGGCAGAAACTTAAATGCAACTCAAAAGTAACTAGTAGTTGCAGTTTCGTCATTTTTTCGTTTCACCGTGTGTTCTGGGCCTTAAAGTGCCTATTAATTAATGAACAACTATTCCTATGAAACTTACCTATCTAAGTGAAGCGATGTTTCTGCGCGGTTACTATTTGGATGGGTGACCGTTAGTGGCATTTACATCTGAGCGCTTCCGTGCTTCGGAGGGCACGTTAAAAACTTCGTCACCAGAGTTGGCCACTAACTAACACAAGCTTGCTGGCTTGGTACTTTAACCTTCCGAAGTTTCCAATAGTGGTCTTATTACACGTAGATAACTAGTAGTTCGCCCCGAACTGAGATCTCGTGATGGTCGGAGGTTTATAAAACCCAAACAATTTTTATTGACCAATGGTTGTAATAAACTTTGCAAATCGCATCATCGAAATCGCCGTCTAGCTAAGTACCAGTCTTACTTGAACTACAAAATCATTGAAACTCCAAAAAATGTTAGCTCACGTTATACTGGGTTATCCAAATTTATAATTTTTACAACTCAAAAACTATTAGACCTAGAATCAAAATAAAAACCGTTTTGGAATGTCTAAACAAAACCCTATCATATGACACCCCACTTGATATTTTTGTACGAGTTTTTTTTACGACCCCTTTACCGATTTACTTCATTTAACAAACCAGTAAAACTTAAGAGTACTATCCGTATACCTATCAAATTCTGTGAAGATCGGATAAGCGGTTCAAAAGATCTCGAAGAACAAACATACAAAGCACTTTTGCCCAAATTGTCACTAAGATCTCGTTCACTTTGCTCACTCGATCACATATACTTACTTGCTGCTGTCGCTTTAGTCTGGTGAACATTTGCTCTATTTCCTGGCAGGAGATCGGTTCGGGCATATTTTTCAACACGTAACGGCCAGCGTCAAACTCACTTGGCGGTGTGAAGTACACATTCTCTATCTCACGGAGCACCTAAAATAAAAGGTTCTTTTCTTTACCTGTTTCTGGTTAGTCAGCATTAAATATGGACTAGACATTCGAGAAACCTAAACAGAACCAATAGCCCAAAGGAGATAGTTATACCAACTAAGCTGTGTCACATATCCAAAAGACTAGAAAATGTCCAAAACGCTGCCTGTGTGGCCAAATTATACTATATTGATACCTCAAGATCAGCAGCAGAATGAGCCGCACTGAGGGACCGGGAATTAACCCCTGGAGGTCCATGCCGGTTCTCCATACTGTCATTGGACAACATTGTTATATCCTGCAAGGAAAATATTTGTTTTTTTAATTCTTTCAAGGCATTTAGTCGAAGTGATTACCTGTGCCAGCATTGCTGTTCAGTGTGGCAATGCAACCAATGTCTTGTGTTTGTGGATGGCTCGGCTGTGCACTGTGACCTTACCACCTGACCATGGGCCAGAACCCAGCAGAGGGTTAGCATAGGCTATCTACCTAAATAAGACTTCGATAGACCAAAGTCAAATGTAATAAAAAGTAGAATTTTATAAAGGGTGGGCCGGAAGTTTAGGTCTCTGCAAGACTATAATAGTGACTGACCTAGTACCTACTACAGATTTATAACCAGTGAATACAATTTTATGTACAAAATAGTTGTCGAAAGCAACATTTCATATTAGTAGGTACGACTTTTTAGTATTACATACTTACAGGGTAGATACGAAGTATTATAGATACTCACCTGCTATTGAGCATAGACATAGGAGTAATAGTATTGAGTAAAAACACACTGAAAACACATGAATTAAAACTTGGATATGAATTATTTCCTTGCTCAAATGGTTTTTTTACTGTTTTTTGTATACCGTCCAAGTTTTTACCCTACTTCTACTTCGCTACTTCATGTACCCCTGCCCTGCCCTGCCCTGCATGGCATGATTGACATCCAAGTTGACATGGCATAAAGTAGGCTAAAGTCATAACCGTCATATATGCAGCACAAAAAGTATTGCCGTCCTTTTCTCATAAACTGAAACGACAAAGACAACTATATTTTAAAGCTGTCAAATTAAATTAGGTTATTTTAAAAAAAATAAACATCAGGATCAAAACCATTGCCCTATTTGACCATGATAAGGCAAGCTAATATAAAAAACTTTTAGTAATAGTGGCGTCCTCTGCCTGGGAAATACTAGCACTAGCACACAAGGGAGGAGTATTGAACTTTAATTTCAGTTTATTCACCTAGCAGAAAAGTTTCCAGAGCGTTATTTTACATAACATTAAAATCAGGATTTACTGCTAAAGCACTTATCTTGAATCAAGCATAGATTATTATATTATGAAAATGTCTACCCAAATCTATGCTTGAGTAATGATTTCTATAACACTATGTATTATAAGTATGTATTTACAAAAAAAAGTATCTAAGTATTCTATCAGCAATCTAGTTCCCATAGTACAAGCTTTGCTTATATTAGGACTTGAAAGCGTTGTGTTAAATGTCCATAAATATTATTATTATTCTATAACAGCTTATGGGCCTTAGCCTAAACCCTGTAATTATGGGAGCACCTTGTTTTATTTCCTTTTAATTTTAAATGTACGTTGATTTGTGTAGTGTAAACCTGTGTCAGGTATCCATTCCTTTAAAAATAAAATAAAATAAAATAAAAAGCTCCGGCACACCATTAATTTTATTTTGCTATTAAAAAGTCAGACTTTCGTATTTATTTTTTGGACAGTTTGAATATTTTCCGTTGGGATTTTAAACTTTTTGTTTGTAATGTTTGTTCGAAACTTTTCCACCTTGTACCTAATCTTAATCTTCATCAATAAAAACGATCACAACCGTGTGACCACCACCGCGCTGCCACCGCCGTAGTGCCAGCTTTCAGCTAGGTTGATTTGATTTCCTCCATCATGACACTGCACCCATTGCCTACACCAACACCACATTGAAGATGATTTTTAAACATACTATGAGCTTCCAGCTCCAACTAATTCTGGAATACCTTCTTGCCTTGCAATATACAGTTTTTAACTATGCGGTATTGTGTGGTAGCTTTAGCATGTTACAGAACTTCTAAACTAGATGGCAGCAGTTACAAAAAAAGCTTGAGTTGCTAGTCTATTTCCACGAATAAAATAGAAGTCTTTGTTCAAGAGTCAAGCGAGACGTCGTTCGTCGTCGTCGTCAGTCTAGTACAGTCAAGCGCAAAAAAAAGTTTTCTGATCTTGACGTCACGCGAGTTGATTATTCTTGGGTGATTGTGATTTTGAATCATTCTGTGGTGCTTTTTGTTATCAATAAAATTATTGATGTTACTTGTGAACCAGCAAAAATGGAGACTGAGAGGATGATAGAAGATACCATACCACCGCAGGTACAATAGAAATCTGTAATTGGGACAAGACCCGAATGTCATGGTATTCCGCCATCTTTCTCTCAATTTTGGTTTAGTTTTGTGTTTCTCATTTGCATCTATCTCCCCATAGTTGCATCAATAACTTACCACTCGACTTACCTATGCCACTAGAGAAGGAACTGCATGAAATTTTAATTGAGGGTTTGTAGCCAAATCAGTGGTGCAATGCGGATTTGTCATCAAAACTCTTGCTTGGTTCCCTTGTTTCAGTAACTTCTACTCTGTATGTATGTACCAGATTCTGTAGTCAGATTATCCCTTAGATCAGTTACACTCAAAAGCTCTCAGAATGAATAGGACCATGAATTACATTAGTTTTCTTGTAAATTAAAGCTAGTTAGTTTTCTTGCTGTAATAAATTCAGAATCTGCCCCCTGGAGCCCATATATGCCCCATGTTTAATAACGTCACATCAAAATTATGGTTGCACCAAAAAATACTGTCCTACTTCTTATATTGATTTGCAAGCTAACAGACAATGCATTCAATGATATAACTTGTAGTTCTATTAAGTTTTTTTATCTATCTACTTGCTTATGCCTACATGTAACAGTTGTAAATTGACAAGATTTGTTTCATCATACATGCATGCAATATCAACAAGTCAATAAGTACCTACCTACTTTTACGAGTTAAGTAATAGCCATGTTATTGTTGCTTGGGCACATACCTAATAGCGCGATCACACTATGCCGAATTGGGCAGGGAAGTGGTGTGAACATGAGCATGCCGCTGCCCCGTCTCTGCCCAAGTTCATGCCGATAAAGGCGATGTTGCTGTGGCAATCATTCCGGAATTAATCGCGGCATTTAAGCCAGCAGAGCGTTGGGCATAGTGTGATCGCGCTATATCTAAGGTATGTGCCAAATATAATATTCAGATGTCTCTCTAATCATAATGAAAATTGGGGGAATAATGTGTACTGACATCCCTTGTGGGATATCCACTCGAATCGCTTGACAAGATCTTTTCCTAATTTTTATAAACTTGATGTAAACTTTAATAATTACACAATTTTTTTTTAGATAGAATGAGTTTATTTATAACAAGGCAAGCAAGCTCGTATTAGTTAGTCTACAATGTTGAATGCGTACATATGAAGGTAGGAAAGTAGGTACTACACAAATGGGTAGATAGTAGATACTTGTAGTCCCTGTATATAGGTACCTACCCAATTACTCCGCTAGTATTGTTGTATTGTAGTTATTTTTGTGCTTGTGTATGTTATGTCGTATAAATAAAGTTCTTTGTAACTCTGGTGACGGAGCATTTATATAAGTGAAAATGTCAAGGGATTTGAGGGGATGAACTACAAACTTCACTGTGTCTGTGTGAAGAGATACATCTATACTCTGTTCGCGGAAACAACCTAATAGAGCGCGCGCTCTCTTGCAGTATTGTATGAAAATGAACAGGATAAAGCGCGCGCTCTCTTGCATTATTGTATGAAAATGAACAGGATAGAGCGTGTGCTCTCTTGCATTATTGTATGAAAATGAACAGGACTGGACAATTTCCCTATTAGCTTGTCTCCACGAACAGAGTATAGTGAATTATCTCTTAACCTATTTGTTACATTCTGTAGCACATACATTAATATAAAATTGCAGGTGACATCGATAACATGTCTAGACACAGGTGTGCGACCCACACCGAGCAGCCCTGCCTACACGGCAGAGCGAGATACCTGCCTCAACTACTTCGGACGATGGAACGAGACCGACCAGGTATTTACTATCAGATTTGAAGGCTGTTGAAACACGTAGCGCCAAGCCCTGTGAGTCCATAATAACTACAAACCAAGGCGTCCAGCGGGCCTAAGATGCGCACCGCGAGATATTTGTCGTTCTGTCAAAATGTAAGCATTTTGTACCAGTTTAGAAACTATTGCATTATCTGTGGTACCTAATGGTGTCGACAAAACACGCCATAATTTACACTTTTGACACTTGTTAGTCGTCCTACCTCTCTGAGGACGAGATAATAGTCACGCAGAAATGTCAAAAGTTGAAAATTCAAAGGCGCGGTTTCTCGACAACATTACCACAGATAATGCAATAGTTCCTGAACTGGTACAAAATGCTTACATTTTGACAGAACGACAAATATCTCGCGGTGCGCATCTTCGGCCCGCAGAACGAGGTTATCAGACAGAGAACCAAGGTGGTTGACATAACTCAGAGGATTAGTAAGCTGAAGTGGCAGTGGGCCGGCCATGTTTGCCGCAGAACCGACAATCGTTGGAGCAAACTAATACTCGAGTGGAGACCGCGTTTAGGCATGCGTAGTGTAGGACGACCTCCAGCTAGGTGGGGTGACGATCTGAGACATGTAGCTGGCAAACACTGGATGAGAAGAGCTGAACACCGGGCTCAGTGGCGCGTCTTGGGAGAGACCTACGTCCAGCAGTGGACCGATATAGGTTGACGATGATGATGATGAAGGCGTTCATTTTTGTCTAGAAAGTTTCATGTGGGAAGGAAAATGTGCACCTATGAAGACGAAGTGCTTTATTAAGTAGGAATGTGTATGGTTTTGAAAACACAGTGCTGCAGACACTTATTTAAGCTTGGTATAGTTACTTGTGTTTGTCTTGTGCATCTACAAGCAGAGACAATACACGTTGTAACTATTCCAACCTTGGGATTTTCTGTTTGGGGTTTTTATATCAAAGAAGCTGGATAAAATCATATTTTCAAGAATCGGTAAATTATATATCTTTCTTTTTAATTTTAATTTCACTGATACACTGGAAATACTAGTATGATAAGTTATCTGAGGTCAAGACAATTGACCTCTTTGTTTGAGATTTGATAATTAAATTATATGCCATTATAGTAGTTGATTAATGGATAAATATTCATTGCTATAGGTCTGAAAGTCATTGTTAATGTTTTAGAAGTTTTTAATTAAATTTCATCTATTTGTATTTTCTGTATGTAAATTCTAATCCCCTATCAGCCCTCTATAAGTCCCAGACAGCTGTTGGTCCACCAGACCCTCATAGAATGTACCATCGGATTAGTCTGGATTTTTTCCTTGCACACCAGTCTCAACAGCTCTGATGTATACACAACCTTAGAAAAGTATTTATTCAAAAGTAATGTTTTTAGGTGGAGTTTGTGGAACAGCTGTTGGCGCGTATGTGCCATTATCAGCATGGACACATCAACGCATACCTCAAGCCGATGTTGCAAAGGGACTTTATCAGCATGCTGCCCAGTAAGTCTCTAGGAAGACATTGAAGGACGCTCAGAAAATGTCTGATAATCGCAATCGTAACGGTAGCGTATACACTGCGCAGCAATAACAGCTCGACTGTGGAGCATTGCCGCTTCACCGCGCAGTGTAAATCAGACATGCTATCGTTTCGATATGTTATTTGCGCTGACCCTCGGTGATGAGATGACCTGCGAAAATGAACTGTCAAACATTGGATTTCCCAAAACATAATATGCAATCCTAAATTGTAAATTAACTTATGTTGCTAACTGTACATTGTTAGCGTTGTAGGAAAGCTACGTAACATGCCTAATAGGTTATCGTAATGATCACTATTTTGCGTTTTAGTGATTACGAATCCAGTAAAAATAATAACAATATCGAAATATATTGATGCATGCAAACGGTCCTATAGATACGAAGCCTCTGTGTTAACTTACCCTTATATTTTACACTAGCGACCCTCCCCGGCTTCGCACGGGTGCAATGCAGTGATGAAGATGATGTATTATACATATAAACCTTCCTCTTGAATCACTCTATCTATTAAAAAAACTGCATCAAAATCCGTTGTGTAGTTTTAAAGATCTAAGCATACATACACACAGACATTAGGACAGACGCGGGAAGCGACTTTGCTTTATACTATGTAGTGATTGTATCTTCATTATGATCTACGTATTGGACTATTGTGTTATTATCATAATAATCATTTTAGGAGTAGGATTTCTCTGCGCTATCATTTCAATTTTAACAATCGATGTAATACGTGCGCGGCTTACCAAACGTTTCAAGTCTATTTTATCAGTAGATGGTGGTCATTAAAGGTATTACAAATAGCCTATTCTATTCAAGCTAAATGGAGCCGAAAAAGATTAATCAATGTACTTCCCAACCCAGGATAGGTGACAGAAATTCAAATAAGCCTGACTACGTCATATAATGTATGAATAAGAATAACGTAGAATTGCAAAGAAGTTTTTTTACCAAACTCTTTCAACCTGTATTCAATGAACTGTATACGCGCCGTGAATAAACGCGACGTGGTATAGAATCGACGACCCGGTAACAATTCTGTATTATAAGTATATATTTACAAAAAAAAATGTATATAAGTATTCTATCAGCCATCTAGTTCCCATAATACAGCTTTGCTTAGTTTGGGTCTAGAAGGCGTTGTGTAAAATTTCCATGAGTATTTATTTATTTATTTCAAAAAAAACTGTTCGTTATTAGAATCGCTTCTCAACTGAAACACAGGCTTCTGAATTATTTCAAAAAAATTATTTCAAAATTTATTTATTTCAAAAAAACTGTTCGTTATTAGAATCGCTTCTCCACTGAAACTCAAGCATAGATTTTCATACAAAAATATATTGCTTGAGTTGTATGTTTTGTTGGTTCTACTGCAACTGCCAGCATGCGTGGTCTGTATCCAGTGACACAACACACATTCAGTCTCTCATAAGGCCTGTATGCTCGATTACTGCTCAAGCACTGATTGCATGGGACTTGAGCATAAATTCTTGTATGAGAATCTCTACTGAAGGTTGATTAACGATTTATTTATCAGTATATGGGCTGTAGAATCTGACGAATAACTTCATAACATGGAGATATTGGAGACGGCTGAACCGATTTCTATAAACTTTAGATTTTTTCGTAATAAAACTAATAGTTTTAGTTAATAGTAACCCAAACTATCAGTTTTATTGCGAAAAAATCGCATAGAAATCGGAGCCATAATTACACGTTGAGATAATTACTCTGAACGAATTATAATTAAATTGTTTTTTTTTTGCAGAGAAGGGTCTTGACCACGTAGCAGAGAATATTCTCTCGTACCTAGACGCGAGTTCACTTTGCGCCGCTGAACTAGTCTGTCGAGAATGGCAGCGGGTTATATCCGAGGGAATGCTTTGGAAGAAACTGGTGGAACGGAAGGTTCGGACTGATTCGTTATGGCGCGGCCTGGCTGAGAGAAGAGGATGGTAAGCATCATATTTTTACGTACCAAAACCACAAAATGGAAAAAATAGTACAAAATTCAAACTAGTACCACTGGATTTAGTTAGATGCATCACTGGTCGGTACTTCCCTGGATAAGCCCTTTCACTAAAAAACCCTATATACCTGCTTGGGTGTAGTGCAACTACGCTGACGCTCAGCCGGAACCAAATCGCCCCCACAGCTGTTGCTGTTGTATACCTACCTACATACTTATCACTATTGTATATACTTGTACCTACCTACTGTATAATATCTTTATACATATGTACCTAGGAACAAATACTATAACTGAGTGTTACTATGTATCATAAGTGTGTATTTACAAAAAATATAAGTTATCTATTAGCAATCTACTTCCCATAGTACAAGCTGTGCTTAGTTTGGGACTAGAGAGCGTTGACAAGAATATTTATTTATTTAAATAAAGATCTTCTACAACTACTAAAATGATACAACCCATTCCAGGATCCAGTATCTGTTCAAACCGAAACCGGGTTGCCAGCACCCTTCGCACTCATTCTACAGACAACTTTATCCCAAGATAATAAAGGACATACAGTCTATAGAGGACAACTGGAGAATGGGCAAACATAACTTACAGGTATTTCGTCATGTCAGCTCTTGTACTGTCTCCACATTTTACACTATTCTTTGCGTCAAGTGAATTTTTTTTCTGAATATAGCGTAAATGCTGTATTTGGAGCCGATTGTTTGGACATTCCCGGGTCCAGGAAAGGGGTAGGCCGAAGATGAAGTTGACAGATGTGATCAACACAGATCTTACGTCCTGCAATGTTTCCCAAGACGACGAGGCGGATAGAGCGAAGTGGAAAGAAAAAACGGGGAAAACAGACCATCAGATGGGAATAATAAATGCTTAGGAGAGAGAGAGAGAGAATGGAGCCGATTGTAGTTCAATTTTTTTAAACTAACCTAATTTGACAGCGCTATACTAAAAACTTAAGTTACAGTTGAATTACTTATTAGCCTGTATTTCAGCTAGATCGTAAATAATAGGCCTTTACATCTATTGAAGATGATTTATAGAGCGTCAGGAGTCAACCTAAGCCTACACTTAACGGGACACTAGTGCCTGGGAAAATGTTTCGATGGAGTAGGCTTGCGCAGCACGTATTGACCTTGTCTTTCCTGTGGATATGTCTGAGAGGAGGGTATAGATCGTAAAAGTGTGTATTTCATTGTATTTATTTTTGTTTGTATTTGCAGAGAATAAACTGCAGATCGGAGAACTCAAAAGGCGTCTACTGCTTACAATACGACGATAATAAAATCGTATCCGGCCTTAGAGACAACACAATCAAAATATGGGATAGAAAGACTTTACAATGCGTCAGAGTGAGTACAAATTCATAGAACAATGTCGCTTTAACCCCTGATTCATATACAGAAACGGTACAGACTTCCAAAAACAGTATTATTCTGCTTCTTCTTTTGTATAATGGCTTTCAGCTGTCATATTTCAGTGATAGAATTGTAAATGCCAAGAGATTAAAAAAATACAGTCGAGTCAAATCCAGTTGGCTAGGTTTGCTCATTGCTCATCTTTTTGATGGTGTGTCGAATATCGACTAATATTTTTTTTCACATTTCATCATCATTCGCCTAGCGCAAACTCCCGAACTTATAAATAAACGCTCAACAATCTGTCAAACTCTTTCAAACAAACATTTACTTTGTTAAGTAAGTGCTGGTTGGCAGAATAAAAAGCAGCTCTCAGTGCCTGAATTTGCCGCTAGAGAAGTCGGTCAGTTTCAGTGTTCGATTTAAACTTTGGGGTCATCCGTAAATACGTTACACTAATTTCGTGATTTTTGACAGTCACAGTTGATCACATGGTTTATTCCATCCAGTCCTACCAGTAGTTCGATTATCTAACTGTTTGGACAAAAATATTCCAAACTGTTAGACTGACTAATCGAACATTTTGGATACACAGATTAGTCAGTCTAAAAATTTGGAATATTTTTTTCCAAACAGTTAGATAATCGAACTACTGGTAGGACTGGATGGAATAAACCGGTCACAGGTTTATTCCATCCAGTCCTCCTCCATCAGACCCTCCCTAGTGTGACGTCACATATCTTGGAATTTAACATCTAGAAATTATTAAATTAAAACAGCACGTCTGAAATTCGTTTTAACACTCAGTTAGAGAATAAGTTAGAATAGTACATAAGGTTTTGGAATGTGACGTCACAAAACTTAGGACCCCTACGCCTAACACCAAGGGTCATACAATGTTAGACTTCGTCGACCCCCTCCCATCCCCATAAAGTGTGACGTAATTAGGATGACCCTTTTCTTTATGGCGCTCAGTTTTACGGGTTTTAAGGTGTTCCCGTACATTCCAGGAGCTACAAGGGCACACGGGCTCTGTCCTCTGCCTACAATACGACGAACGTGCAATTATATCAGGATCTTCTGACAGCACTGTCCGCGTGTGGGACGTCAACACGGGAGTCATGTTGAATACTCTCATCCATCATTGCGAAGCGGTGTTACATCTACGCTTCTGTAGCGGCATGATGGTCACATGCAGTAAGGTACATACTTGTTTTAGTAGAGCTCAGGGAAGAAGAGAAAAAGAAAAGAAATGTCACATTTGGTGTGTTCAGAATACCGGATAAAGTACAAGTGCCACCTGTGCTGTGTTCCGGTTTGAAGGGTGCTGTGTACCGGTTTGAAGAGTATGGATGGATGTCGGGGTATTATATGCATATAAGACTTAACATCGGCCATTGGACGCAGTGCATTGCCTCACAGGACACGTCTTCCATTTTTTTGTATTTTTTTTATACAATATAGGCAACCGTTTGACCACAATCTCACCTGATGTTAAGCAATGATGTGGTCGACGATGTAGCACGGTTACCTAGAAG
Source organism: Eulithis testata (assembly GCA_947507515.1). Classification (NCBI taxonomy): domain Eukaryota; kingdom Metazoa; phylum Arthropoda; class Insecta; order Lepidoptera; family Geometridae; genus Eulithis; species Eulithis testata. The sequence goes on from OX382216.1 coordinate 5,510,118, forward strand.
ATACCTACTCACTCTACTCTTGAAAACTTCCAAATTAATAGTCATTCGGGAGCACAGACGTCGGCAACGATTTCCACTCTTTGGTTCAATTCTTGTTCATTACTCTTTTGAAAGGCATGGTTTTCAAAATAGATTTATGTATCTGTATAACACACTAAGGTCCGTATGCTAATTGATTGCTCAAGCAATGATCGGGATTCAAGTATGAAACTCGATACTCAAATCTATACTTGAGTAACGATTTCTGTATCGGCATATGGGCCTAAGCGTTGCAATATAATATTCGCAAATTTCCACTCCAGGATCGGTCAATTGCTGTTTGGGACATGACGTCAACATCAGAAATAATGCTGCGAAGAGTTTTAGTGGGACATCGCGCTGCGGTCAACGTCGTCGACTTCGACGAGAAATACATAGTTTCTGCCAGCGGCGACCGCACTATCAAGGTAAATACATTGCTGGGTTCAAGGTCTACATTTAGGTAGGGACTACACTACATTTAGACATTATTAGATTTATTATTACACTAGAGACTACATTTAGATAGAGAAACTCGTTACCAGTGGGTGAAAGGAGTTTTTGGTCGAGATTCATACAAATACAAATACAAATACAAATTCATTTATTTACCAAAGGAGTAGTTGCTAAAAGTACATGAAATTACCTATGGTCCCCGCACTAGGTCTAGCCTGTGTCGCGGGAGGCCGAGAACAAAAACAGATTACCTTATACAACCACAAAGGACAGTAACAAAAAATACATCAATATAAAAAGAGAGAAGGGAAATTATATAATAATATAGTAAGTGGGTCAAGGTGTGGTAGCAACATAGAGCACGGCTTTGAACGAAAACAGACAAGAATAAGTATGTAGGCACAGATATTAGGGTGGTTATTTTAAACTAAGTATGAGAGGTAATGTGTAAATGTGTAAATAGTGTATGTTGTAGTAAGAGGGTCATGTCGAGTGTGAGCGTTAAAGTCTGCGATATTAAAGGAGTAGGAGTAGAGATTTATGCGTAAAGCTACGTTTACGCTATGATAATTTTGGTATAGTGAAGTGTGTCAAATATTAACTGACAAATAATAATTATGTATTTGAATAACTAATAATTCATTATTCATAAAATACTAACTAATCAAACTAATCAAACTAATCAAACTCATTCCTTATTATACTCTAATTATTTAAATTTAAGACATTTATAAATATACTTTTTACTAGACTAAAATGGCCAGTAGACTTTCCGTTTTGTCGTAATCAAGCGTGAGAAGCCACTTTCTTATCCTTTCCTTTACGCCATAGAGGGAACAAGACAATTCACAGTGTTTACTGGCGCAGCGATAAATGAAAGGAAAGGAAAAGTTTTTAAAGCGTCTAGCAAACGAGGTCTTAATGGCTGGAACTTTAATTTTAATCCGTCTACTTTCCGTTTGTTCAGTCTGAGCAGATGCAGATCGGAGAGTTTTACTATGCGCAAGAACCACACGCGATAGGTAGAGCTGCCGTACGCTGAGTGTTAAAGTTTCCCTATGTAGAGATGCAGTCGGATATCTAAAGGGCTTACGAAACATCACTTTGAGCACAGATCTCTGTGCCCTTTCCAGGGTGATTAGATGCGTCTTGGCTGCTCCACCCCATGTAGTAATGCAATAGCAGATAATTGAAGAACAGAGAGCCGTGTACACTAACAAGAGCGTTTCCCTATCAGAACCTTCCCGAAGAAGTTTCATGATGTGAATTAATTTCCTAACACGCCCAGAAAGGGCAATAATGTGTTGTTTGAATGTTAAGTTCTGATCTAGCAAAACCCCAAGGTAGCGCAGGCAATCCGAGCGCTCAATAACTGGGCACGCGCAAATATAACCTGAGGCGGAAGATAGGCCACACTTATGTATCCGCAAAGAGAATGGGGTAGGAGGACCTGAGGCCTTAGTTTTATGGAAGCACAAGTATTTGGTCTTACTAGCATTGAGAGTTAGCAGATTCATGTCAAGCCACGCGGCAACACGAGCCAAGCCCGCTTCGGCTTGCTGCGCTGCCTCTTGCCACGAGTCACCATGGAAAAGAATAGCGGTGTCATCGGCATAGCACAAGATTTGGGTATTATTACTGGAGTTATTATCAAAAAGAGAAATGATATCATTAATATATATTGTGAATAAAGTGGGCCCCAAAATACTGCCCTGAGGAACCCCGAAGGGCACGCCTCTGGTACCACTGGAGTGCCCACTGACCGAAACAAACTGTCTTCTCCCTGTTAGGTAGCTACGGAACCAATCCAAGGCAATGCCTCTTATCCCCAGACACTCCATCTTTTTTAAAAGAATTGTTGGAGAAACGGTGTCGAATGCCTTCGCTAAGTCCAGGAAGATACCGACACATTTACGACCGTTATCCAGCGCTGAGACCGTGCCTTCAAGCAGCATTTGCACGGCATCCTCAGTCGACTTCCCTTGTCTGAAGCCAAATTGGTTTGGCGACAGGATCTCATTCTGCTCTAAATAATGTCTCAGTCTTTTGTTCACCAACTTTTCCAACACTTTAGAGAAAACTGGTAGAAGAGATATAGGGCGGTAGTTAGATGGAGATGACTTTGAACCATCTTTATGAATGGGTATAACCGATGCTATTTTCCAACAGTCCGGAAAGATACCTGTTGATAAACTTAGGTTCATGATATGGGTTAGTGGACTTATGAATAGGTGGCCATAGTTTTTCACTAAAGAATTAGTTAAGCCATCCCTGCCAGGTGCACAGTGGGTTTTTAGGGACTTTATGATGCCTGAAATTTCCAGGCTGTCAGTTGGGGTCATAAAAAAGGAGTTTGGTGAATTACAAGAGAGTTTAATACTGGCGGCTAGAGCATCCTCTGTTTTATTAAGAATATTTAAGATATTATTGGATAGGTTACTTCCGACATTAACGAAATATTCGTTGCAGCAATCAAGAGACTCGTTCGGGGTCTGTTTAAGTTGGAGGAGGTTTGTGGAGCAATCTTTTTTACTGTTTAAATCGCAGATATTTTTAATACTCTTCCACAATTTAGACGGGTTGTTTTTATTCCCTAACAGTTGTTCCTTATTATAATTCCTTTTTAAATTTTTCATAAGTAGATTAAACACGTTCCGATAAGTATTATACTTATGCTGAATAACCAGGTCATGGGGTTGTTTCCTGGCTTGTAAGTGGAGCGCATCCCTATATCTCATTGATTTAATGAGACCCGGTGTTATCCATTTTTTCCGAGTGTGCTTACGACTGCTAACAGGAATTAGCTTAGTATTACGCTTCACTATGAGCTCGAGCTGTGAGGTAAATAAGCATGCTGCGGATGCGGCATCCACGGAAGACAAAACATCAGACCAATCGAAGCGGGCTAGCTCTAGTGAAAGAGAATCAAAGTCAGTCCACGTTCTGAATTTCTGTCGCGAAGGGCAGGGCGATGATCTCAGGCCAACCAGAGCCAAATCGTGATCTGTGATGCCCGTTCTACAGACGACGCCAACCGCATTAGATTTTACGTTCACCAAAATGTGATCCAGGCAAGACTTACCCCTCGTTGGTACATTAATTACATGTTTAAGTCCAAGCTCTGCGGTAAAGCACATGTATTCGTCATATTGAGCGTGGGCAGACGAATGTTCTGAAATAATATTTACGTTCATGTCACCAGCAATAATGACGTCGGATAAAATAGTAGAGTTTTGCTTGAAAAAACTATCGAGAGAGTCAATGAAATTATTAATGTAGTTAAAAGAAGGAGATCTATATACACCAAGAATATGTCGCGAATTAGGCAGTTCTATCAAAAGTGAGTCAGCTTCGGATATATTGGGTTCAGAAACATTTACGGTCCAGTCCGAGCGAATGTACGCTACTACACCACCGGCTTTGTTATTTATATGAGAGGTACCATAGTGAGTGTAACCGGGGATAGGTCTAATGAGCGGACATGATCCAAGGTGACATTCTGTAAGGATTATCACATCTATTTTAATTGCAACTCGTTCCAATAATACAAGAAATTCATCGCAGTTTTTTTGCAGACTTCGTATGTTATACGTAGTAATTTTTAAGTCTTGATGTTCACTTATAACATATTTACACGATTCAAGAGAATCACAAAGGCGACAGTCAACATTTAGAGTTTCATCAAAATCAGTGATTAGATCTATGGAGGTTGTTTGCAAAAGGAATTAGTTATTTTATGTAATTTATGGTAGTTATTTGATGTCGCGCGTAATTCATCGTAGCAATATAAAAGCAGATATGGATTCACTAGTAACGGGGAAATTGTGTGGCGGAGTTTGTTTGTGTTGAGTTGACGGAGTTTGTGTGAAATTATTAATGAATATAAGCCGTGCTCTATAGTTGCAAAAAATAAGTGAACACACGGGAAAGCCCAAGGTAAAAAGATAGAAACTAAGGTTATAAAAGCTATCAATAAATTTTGAAAAATGTGACTATTTTTACTTCGTGAGAGTTCCATCAGTAGTAGAGAGAAGACGAGTTTCCAACTCCATGATGTTTCGGATACGAATTGCTGGACTGCCTTCCTTTTTGCGTAGGTAGACGTTGCCGTTGTTGGTCCAGCAAAATTTGAATCCGGAGCTAGCAGCTCGATTTCTGCTCTCTCGAAACAACTGACGATTTTCACGCGTCAAGCGTTCGTTGAAAAATATTCTCCTAGGTGTGTCACTCATCCCGAGATCCTGGGTGGTAATGGATTTGCGTGATTTCACGCTTCTCAGGAAGTCTTCGCGCTTAGAGCGTCTAAGGAGACGCACAACCACTGGCCGAGAGAAATTAGAGTTCGAGTCAGTTGAGGAAGATGCGGGTGTCCTTTTAAACCCCGCCCGCAGGACCCAGTCGATGTCGTTATCCTTGAGGTCTACACCCAGTTTTCTAGCTGCTAGAAGCGCAATGTGATGTAAATTCTCCGAGGGAGACTCTGGAATACCTATTATTTCAACTTCATTCCGTAGATAGGCTTGTGCCTGCGTGTTCAACTGATCTTCCAGCTTTAGAACCTGATTTTTTAAAAATGCAGTATCGGAAGCGTGCTTGTCCTCCAGTTCCAGGATGCGCTCGTCTGTAATTGTGACGCGGGCCACTAGTTGTTCCATTTGCACATTTAAACAGGACATGGCAGACGAAACGTTTTCTAGTTTTGCCTTAAAAGTAGATACTTCTTCGCGCAAATACCTTATTTCATTAGTGAGCGTCTGCAAATCGGATTGCGGCGTGTTGTTTCTAGGCGCCTGCTGGTCCGTTAAGAGCAACTTAGATTTTATTACCTGCCGATCCGGTGACCGCGAGCGCTCAGCGGGCTCCTGCGTCTTCGAAGATGGTATATTCCTTTTAGAGCGTAGCGTTACATTAGGGTCAGGGGAATTATATGTGTTCCTAACAGGTGTGCTTGAATTATCTCCTCCGCGCTTTGACTCACATCTACACTGCGGACAGATCCAGCTGGGAAGATCCTCAAAACTAGGCGCAGTACCGCCTATACAAATATCCTTATGATAACGCCTGCCACAGCTCGCACGGGTACAACAAATAATTTCATCCGTAGAGCGGAGTGCGCCTATGCAGCTGGCACAGCAATTTTTATTGTTGACAGAAGACATGTCGAAGCAAAGGACTTGTATATTGTAAAGCTAGTAGTAGCAATTGTAGCTTAATTTTCAGCGAGGCGACACGTTGCCTTCTTGGCTAAGCGGCTTCGGAGGTGGACTTACAATCCGGAGGTCCCTGGTTCAAGCCGTGCCGGCCGGCATCGACTTTTTCCTTGTTTCCGAAGTTTCTGTACCTGGGTAGATAGCACTCAAGTACAGTATCTCTTCACAGGGTGGGGTCAGCGTCGGAAGGGTGGGCAATCCAAACAGTCTATTTCTTTCTAATCGCCACGAAACCTCCTACTGGGAGGAGTTAGACCGTTTAAACACTACTAGAGTAAACGAGAGGGACCGTGGAGTTCACCAATAGGAAAAAATCAACTAAAATAAGAGCGATATGCGTCTGCACTGAACTGTGGTTTCTGGACGAGTTCATATCTCGACCGAAAACTCCTTTCACAGATTTTATTCAAGTTTTATTTTGCAGATTTTATTCTAATAAGGATGACGTCATCGTTATCCTTATTAGAATAAAATCTGCAGCGAAGAGAGCATGAGGCTCCAAAACTTAACCTCTTTTAATGTGGACCTGGATTAACCTGGACCTGGATATAGGCTACTTTTTATCCTGGAAAATCAATGGTATCCAACGGGACGCGAACTCTTCAGAAACGCCTAGAAGATTTCGCACAGCAAATTGCTCTTCTAATCCTGCGCAGACGAAGTCGCGGGAACCAGCTAGTAAAAGATAAATCTACTTCTGAAATTCACATCCTATCCTACTAATATTATAAACGCGAAAGCTTGTAAGTATGGATGGATGGATGTTTGTTACTCTTTCACGTAAAAACTACTGATCCGATTTGGATAAAACTTGGAATATATATTGTTCGTGACCTGGATTAACACATAGGCTACTTTTTATCCCGAAAAATTAACGGGATCCACGGGACGCGAACGAAGTCGCGTGCGGCACCTAGTTAGAAATATTTGTACGTATTGCAGGTGTGGAACACGTCATCGTGCGAGTTCGTTCGCACACTGAACGGGCACAAGCGCGGCATCGCGTGCCTGCAGTACAGAGATCGATTGGTTGTGTCCGGCTCCTCCGACAACACTATCCGACTGTGGGACATCGAGTGCGGACAGTGCATCCGAGTTCTCGAGGGACACGAGGAACTGGTTAGGTGCATCCGGTATGTATATCATTCGACACCCATAAAACAATAAAAGAAAAAGAAATCCGGTAATATATACACTAAAAGGCTCATACTAAAGTGAAGTAGAGCTCTTTGTGAGTAGTATTAGAGCTCTTTGATGCGATGTTTTGCAGCGATGTTCACATTGCTGTGTTCCGGTTTGAAGGGTAAGGGCGCCGGTGTAATTACAGGCACATGAGACTTCAAGATGTTTACGTCTCAGAGTGATGGACGCAGTGCATTGCCTTACAGGGCACGTCCTCATTGGACTTGCTCTGTGAGGTAATGCATTGTTATAGGCAAAAGTTACCACTTAACATGAGGTGAGCTATCAGCTTGATCCATTGCTTTTATCATAAAAAAAAAATTATTAGCCAGAGAAAACAATCTGGAATATGAATGATATTAAAACAAAACATGTTCGGAGTTTAAAGATACTTGTTATTTTAGGCTTTGGTCGCGAGGAACTGTTAGTAATCCTCATATTGTTACCTCGAATATTGCTCGCCTCGACTCGAAATCGTGCTTTGGTAGTTTTGAGAACTAGAACTAACCAAAGTACGATTTTGAGGTCGAGTTGAGGTAACGACTAAGAATAATAATAATATAAAATGTTCCGAGGTTGATTCAGGAATAATTGCGCTCTGAGTATTGCTAAAATATCACAACTTTTTGGTCGCGTCTCAAGAAATTCGTACCATAAATTTTTATTTTTCCTATTCCTTCCTCCTTCCTCTTTATCTTTTGTTTGTAACCAAAATAGGTTACAAACAAAAGACAACGACGAAGGATTATTCATCATGTTACAGATTTGACAACAAGAGGATAGTGAGCGGCGCGTACGACGGTAAAATCAAAGTGTGGGACCTTCCCGCCGCGTTAGACGTGCGCACGCCGCATTCAGACTTATGCCTAAGGACATTAGTGGTGAGTTTCCTATGGCAAAACCAATAGTTATTGTTATAACTTTTTTTATAGTTTGTCATTGACAGGCGGGTTAGAAACATTTATGTTCGCTAGACACAAATAAATAAATAAATACTCTTGGACATATCACAACGCCTTCTAGTACCAAACTAAGCAAAGCTTATACTATGGGAACTAGATTGCTGATAGAATACTTATATAACTTACATATTTTTTTTGTAAAATACATGCTTATGATACAAAATAACACTCGACACAGAACAAACTATCTATGTTTGCCACACAAATGTTTGTTCTTAGTGGGGATCGAACCCACAACACGGAAGGCAGACCTAATACCGACTGGGTTGTGACGCGTGTCACATAATTTTTCTCCATTCTACCTACTGTGTCAAAACATGACATAGGCGAAATTGCGGGCAACACTGCAATGGCCATTCAGACAAGAATTGAATTGTGTGTTCTGTCAATATTTATTTTTAACTAGCTGATACCCGCGACTTCGTACGCGTGAAAAACTTTCCACCAAAATATCTGTCAACCAACGTACGATGAACCTCGTGTCGAAGGCTGCTTCTTGTTTAGGGAGGTCAAGCTGTATCTAAGAATCCACGTCTTTACTTTCAATAAAATATAGCCTGTTTCAATCCGGAGAAAGGGCTTCTGAATGGTATAAGTTTTATTGAAATTGGTCCAGAATCGTTTATTTAGTAGATCTGCATATTTAGTTTATCCATATCTTTAATTTTAGTTTTTGGCTTTTTACTGTTTTATTAATTCATTTCATTTATTGATTGCATACATGGTTTATATATATAGCTTAGGTCTTATTTAGCTAAAAGAACAGTCATGTACCCTGTGAGGGCGCAGCAATAGTACTAAAGTAGATAGCAGTAGTAAATTAATATTATAGATTACCTACATAATGAAATAGTGATAATGTCATGGTAAAAGTTGAATGAATATCAATAATAATGGGAGGTACTTATACAATTATCAAGCGGATGCAAAGTCAAACATAAATTCATAACAATATCTACGTATTTACAATATAATTTAAATGTCAAATTATAGTATAACTAACTCGCCCCGGCTTCGCACGGGTAGAAAGTAAAAAGAAAAAAAAAGAAAATAGTTGCAAAAAGTTTATAATGTCGCCTTGGAATCAAACTCGCGTCGGTCTGACCGCAGTCCTGTGGTATTACCCTTTGGCCAACAGGAAGCCTGTTTCCATGGTTGAAATTACGGCTGTCTCTTATCAATTTCCAAATGTCAATTTTTCAAACATTACGTTTAGCTGTCAATTGTGTCCAGTTGTGTTTTGCTATACAATTTATACATATAAACCTTCCTCTTGAATCACTCTATCTATTTAAAAAACTGCATCAAAATCCGTTGTGTAGTTTTAAAGATCTAAGCATACATACAGACAGACGCGGGAAGCGACTTTGCTTTATACTATGTATAGATAAATTGAATTGTATACTGTCTGTACTGTATGTACTGTGTCTGGGTGTTTCTATGTATTATAAGTATATATTTACAAAAAAAAAATGTATGTGTGTATTCTATCAGCAATCTAGTTCCCATCGTACAAGCTTTACTTAGTTTGGGACTAGAAGGCGTTGTGTTAAGTGTCCGTGAATATTTATTTATTTATTTATATATGTTTGTTATGTGGGGGTACAGGAGCACACGGGTCGCGTGTTCCGGTTGCAGTTCGACGAGTTCCAGATAGTGTCGTCATCGCACGACGACACTATCCTCGTGTGGGACTTCCTCAACTACGGCGTAGGAGCTGCACCCGCACCCGCACCCGCACCCGCGCCCCGGCCCGCGCCGCACCACGACCGAGACGAACTATATGACTAAGGTTAGAAATTATTTATTTTCTCAAAAAGAAATTTACATTTCACTAAAAATTTATTCACAAAGAAAATTACAACTAATGCAGTATTTACAATATTCACAATATTTACAAAATACACATGAAACAGTTGAGCTATCCACAAACCGTTGCAAACGATTTATAGATAGCTCAACTGGTCCAAATCAGTACCAATCGGAAGCGTGCCCAAGACACTGGCTGCATTGCCGCATTTCACTTATGTGAGAACTTAGATAAAAGATATGTTTAGTACGCACTTCGAACCGTATACATATTATTATAATTATAAAAACAGTAATTCACTCCGAAGCGATTTCTATCTACCTACAATCTACATGCAAAAATGTTCGTGATCACACCTCGACTAGGTAACTATTACATTACAAAAAAAACTTAGGTGTCGAGGGACACCCGGATGGAACGAAGTTCCTTGAGGTGTTGTTTTCTTACAGTAAGTACACAGAAGCACCTAAATTAAAACAAAAACTTCCAACAATACCTACATTCATTTGTTTCCTTCCTGCACCAATTTATTCGAATGACGTTGTCAAAGTTTGAAAAAAGTGTCGTTACAACTTTTGGTCTTTATTTTTTCCATCTAGCCCCCTTTCGCAACGCGCGATAAGGAACTTCGTTCCAATTATTTTTCTCAAACATGCTTGTAAATTAAAGCATTATTTTGACAACCTTCTTCGAGATAAATGCAGTACTGGCCACATACATGCGAGCAGCGGCCGGCAATAAATGTATGAAAATCCATTGCCGGCGTGTTTAGCGGCCAAATAAATTACATACAAAACTCATTGCTGGCGTGTAATTTAAAAATGGAACGATCTTTTACTCCATAACATGGCAACCAAGGAGGTAACTTATCAAAGGTTTTATTCAAATTTCGAACAGGCTTTCAAATAGAAAGCTGATTATTGAAAAAAAAAACAAATGAACACTGTAACTTCCTTGTTCGTTATTGGTTTTGAAAAGTAATTGTATTTTCAACTAAAAAGTTTTGCCTAGGTACTTAGTTTTAATTTCCGCGCATTATTTAAGAAAAGTACTATACAAGCCTTGGCCACAACTGAGCAATGAGGGACTCACGTATGTGTGCCTCGTCTTCGACTCTGCCCACATTTACACGTTCTTCCCGCATTGCCTCTGTTGCGGGCCGCTGCAGTAATGTACTATAACCAAATAATGCGTATGCTGCTACCACGCAAGCAAAACCGCGGGCGACAGCTAGTTATATCAATATGTGTGTTGCAGTGGACCAATTTGGATTTGGAAGTATTAGGAAGGACTAATTTGCCCGCCCACGTTTGTTGTTGTATACCTAATCATCTATCACTATCGATGGGTTTACGTACTTGTACCCACCCACACCTACTTTTTATACCTGCATGTTGGGAACAAATAAAGATTTATCTTATCTTCATATTATGTTAAATCTGAATACATGGTTTCAAACTGCGGATTTCAAAGCTGGTGAATCTTAAAAACGGCTGCACTGTTTTTCACCAAACAATGAAGTACCATCCCAAATAATTAAATAACTGCATTAATATCGGAGCCTAACATGACTTTTTATGTGATTCTCAGGTAAAATTAAAATACCGCTATGGTAAGTAATTACGCGGCGATCGCGCCTTGAATCTGACAGTACTGCACAGACGGAGTTTCCAGCTCGGCTAAGGAGAGTGGCGTCCATTGCACCATGTGTTCGACTACTTGTATATATTCGCAGTACGAAAGCAGCAATGACTATCGTGTGACATCTATCGCTGTCTCTTATCTATTTATGGAATTACAGTTTTTTTTAATTGGCACTTGAATTCATAGTCTGAGGAACAATGAACAATCCCTAAAACCCTATTAGTGCCTTGATCACGAATAAATGTGACAATCGTAATCGTATCGTAACGCTATTAATTAACGTTTCCGAGATACACTGCGCGGTGACGCTACAACGTTCGACAGTCAAGCTGACGTTGACGCGCAATATGATTCGAATACGTAACGTGACAACTGTCCGATTTCTTCGCGATCACCCCTCAGATCAACGACTTTGTTGGTAAGATTATCAATATATCGTACAATAATAAAGCAATTCAGTTGGTTGTAAAAAAAACTAATGATTTTGTTTGAATATGATCTCCATAAAGCTGCGCCAACTAAAATGGCTGCTAAATCTGTTGCTAAAGTTGTGATCGCATTCCGTTGTCGTGCAAGTGACAATGATTGAGCATTTTATAAATCCGCGCAAAAACAACAGACGAATATCAATAAAGAGGTATTAGGAGTATTTGTATACTTTGGACCTCGATAATCGAAATCTCGAGCAAGTCGTGTCATTTTGACAATAAGCTTGAGGTGTATTCGAAGGCGCGGCCGGAAGCTAGTATTTAAATAGAGTAATATCAACGCCATCTCTCCTCGGGAAGTTAGCTGCTAGCTAAATAATGTGACTGATAAATGATCCTAGAGCCTAGAGCCTAGGCTCTAGGCTATCGTTGTTTAGCCATTGTGAGTCTAGACTAGACTATGGCTATGTGACTAGAAGCCATAGCTTAGGCTTTTAGGCTATGGCTAGACTCGCATAATCCTATGTTCTAGATTTTAGTTTTGGTATGATTAGGTATGACGGGTCTAGTCTAGACTATGGCAATGTGACTATTAACCATATCCTAGTCTATGGTTGGACTCCCGTATAGCTTAGACTTCTCTAGGCTTGAATTTTGAAGTATGATGATTGATCAGTCTAGTAGACTATGGCTATGTGACTGTATTAGCCATATCTTAGGCTTTTAGGCTTTCGTTTTGGGGTATGATGAGTCTAGGCTATCTCTATGTGACTGTATGTAGTAGCCATATCTTAGGCTATGGACTTTCGTATATCCTAGACTTCTCTAGGCTTTAGTTATTGAGTATAATCAGTCTAGATTATGACTGTAGTAGCTATGTTTACAGTCGCATAGGCATAGTCTTACATAGCCGCTAAGGTTATTTTAGTCGAACATATCCTTGACTTCTAGACTATTGTTAGAATCTGGGCTATGATGAGTCTAGTCTAGGCTATACTTTAACTGTTGTGACTGTAGTTATATCCTAGACATCTAGTCTAGGATTAATATCAAGACTATGATTGAAGTCCAATCTACGTTAAATATCTAAATCGTCCAAGGCCCCAGTTTATCCTATGGCGAGTGACCGATGTGCAAGTGAAGTGATAAAGACTATAGATATTGTGAATTTAATTATTACGTGTGTACACTGCCTGTTACTATAGTAATGCTTATTGTTATGCCACTAATTTTATAAGTGTCAAAGTTTATTGGTCTATCTTATAAAAAGTTAGAGTAGACATTATGTCTTGTTTACCATACGTAATCAGAACATAATGTCTACTCTAACTTTTTATAAGATAGGGGGTAGATGTTTGTGTTTCAATCACGCTAAAACTGCTGGTCCGATTTGAAGGAAACTTGGAATATAATAATATATAGTTCGTTACCTAGATTAACACATATGCCACGTTTTATCCCGGAAAATCAACAGGATCAAACGGGGCGCGGACAAAGTCGCGGGTAGAAGCTAGTTTAAGCATATATCTAAACATGTCCCAGCAAGCATGGTGCGCTCTAGACAGCGATTTGTCTACGAAAAATATTCATCGACACTTAACACAACGCAAAGTCTCAAACTAAGCAAAGCTTGTAATATGGGAACTAGATTGCCATTTAGATCACTTGTATACTTACACATTTTCTTCTAAATTCATACTTATACATGGTAACACCCATAGAAACATCACGTTTGCCACATAAATGTTAAGTGGGGATCGAACCCACGACCCACAAAACGGTAGGCAGATCTATTATTGACTAAGCTGCGACGCCTGTGCATATAAATGATTGGACAGTCGCACAAACTACTTTCAACCAGAATTTGTCTGAAACTGCCTCAATATCGTTTATGAATTAGATTAAATACTCTTTCGGTAGACAAATCGTTATCTATGGCCGTGGTGCTACGCTTACTTAATAAAAAAACAACCGAATTGAGAACCTCCTCCTTTTTTGAAGTCGGTTAACAATCATCTTAAATAGATGCAAAGGAGTATTTATTACGTGATTTGATTGGTCTGAAGTCCTGCCTTAAAACTTAAACCTCTCATAGTAAAAATTTATAATAATCTGAGGTTGTTTTTGTTGAAAATAATAAAAGAATGTTATGTAGAGCATTGATTAAATGAATGTTATGAACGTTGTAAGGTCTTGAGATGAACTTTTGTGTCAAACGGTTTGACTGTGTCGAAAGTGGCCTTTGTCCCAGACAGTATAGTGGTCTACCAGACCATCACATAATACACTTGAGATCAAAAATTCAGAATCATCTATAAAAACTTATTTTGGAAACTATAAATGCAAGCTTAGTGAAACTATGCAAACAAATAATATAATAAAAAAATACTGCGTGGAGTCCCTACGCGCGGAAGAAGTGAAACTTCGAGTGCCACGCATTCACTCTCGCTCTGTCTCTTTCTTTTTCTCCCCAGGAGCGTTAAACGTTTAACGCAACCTAGTTGGAAGTCGCATTAGAAGTTTCACTTCAATAATTAAGTACTTTAATTTTGAAGTAAAAAACTGTGATGGTCTGCACCGTACTGTGTATAACATATTATATGCAACACAGAACCGTAGTCTTACTGCGAAGCATAATAGGTGAAGGACGTCAATTTCCAATGATATTTTTTACAATCCTTGTAATAATAATATAGCCATTTATTCCAAACATTGGGTTTACATAGTTCTCTTCTCGTTATCACGTTATGAGCTCAAAGTTTATAGAATGTCCCGCAATTTGGTGTGCCTCTCGGCATAGGCCTCCTCTAACGCTTTCCATTGGTTTCGATCTTGTGCTACCCTTCTCCAGCGTTGTCCAGCTGTAAGTTTTAGGTCGTCTTCCCATCTTGTTTGCTGACGGCCTCTATTTCGCTTACCGTCCCTGGGGTAGATATAATTACCCGAATAGACCAACAGAAGTGGAAATGGACAGGCCACATGATCCGAGATCCTCAGGATAAATGGTGTAAAATGGTCACTGATTGGTACCCCAGGGATGGTAAGCAATCCTTGTAATGAATATTAAAGATATTATCTATCTATCACCGTATTTACAATATTTACAAAATACACATGAAACAGCTAGCTATCTACAAACCGTATCGTCCAATGAATGTAAATCCTTTAAAACTGAAATAAGGGATTATTATTGACTTTATTTCCACTGCCATTATGCTTTGCGGTAAGACAGCCGGTTAGAACTCTATAGAAAACTACCATCGATCTCTTATTGCCTGGTTCCTGTTATAAAACTAACGATAAAAGACTGTAGATATCCTCGTAGATCTCTTGGTACTTACTTACGATGAGGATAACCAGAGCCATGTCCAACATTAGGCACGTTAATAACGGACGTGACTGTACAGGAGCCGGGAACGAGAAAAAAATAAGACGAATGTCGTTTCTCTGCCCGTATTCACAAACTGTTGAATATGGATGCTGATAATGTAAAATATACCTAGATAAAATATATGTAATGGTTAGAGTTATTAATTGGTTTTTGAGACTTAATTTTGGATCTAAAAATTAACAAGTTACTTTTGACAGATGAGTTTTATAAGTAGTTTTAGCTCGAGCGAAGCTAGTGGGTAACCACCGTACGTTTCCACTGCAAAACATTCACAATAAAACATGCACAACTCTGTAAAGATATCGATTTGCGTTTCCATCTTGTGCATGTCTGACATTGTCGCCAATCGGTTTATTCGCCAAAGTAAATAATCTGTGGCAACATTTTTGATATTGTTTTTTTTTTATATTTGGCAAAAAAAATGGCGGTTGAGCAAAAGAGGTTTTCAATATAATTGTATGTTGAGACTTAAAGAGTATTATTTTTATATGGGTGAGACGAAATAAAGAGACAGTATCTAGTATCTGTATCTAGTACAGTATCTAGTAGTAGTATTTCCTCACGTTTTTTTAGATTGTCACACGTGGTCAAGGCCCAATGGTAACAGACATTTTGAATCTTGTGCACATTGTATCAAGGATTTTCTTGTATAACAAATCGTTTGTAAGGATTCTGTTGTGAACGTTGTATTGTGAATGTTTTTAGTCGAAACACGCAGTAACAAAAACAACTCTAGGCAAATCTATGGCGTTTGACTAAGTACCAAACTACCAACTGTCAAAAGTAGCTTGAGAAGATGCCGGTATCGTAATACCGAAGTAGAGGGCATAATTTGTTTAAGTTCGATATATCTATCTATACAGTGATCATCGCAATTTTTTTTCTCCCTACGAGTAATATCGAGTATTTCGAGGGTAACCCTTCAATATGAGCTAATTTTCTTATCTGTTTGTTTCCACCACAAAACATTCACAACGCAATAATTGCAACAATCTGCACAAGATCCTGAAATGTCAAACATGCACAAGAGTTGGCGATGCAAACGCAATTCGATATCTTTAGAGACCTCATATAGTTTATACTAGGAGAAAATTATAAATATGGATACACCGCTTCCCGCCTTACGCTTGTTTGTCTACGTTGTTGTATAAAAAAAACACTACTGGGTGTTTACCATCCATGCCATTTATGCACTGAATGCGAACTGACTAAACTCTAGCTAAATGCCTGTACAGGCAGATTGCAAGAAAGAAAGGAAATGGCAAAAAATCTTTACAGAGTTGTGCATGTTTTGTGTAGACATCTTCTTTGTGGAAACGCAAATAATTATTATAGAGAGAGATATTATGGTATATCGAACATTTGTCTTGTAAAATGTATTTATCATGCCCTATGAATCAGACTTTGTATTATACAGATGTTATACATGGTATACTTAAATAAGTTTAGTTTTATTCTAGTTAAAATGGTCTATGTAATTTTAATGTTTCTATGTGTGCGTATAATTGAGCGTTATTTTTTTGTATAAAGCATTAGAATAGTATTAAAATAATTGTAATTATTATTAGTTTAGTTTTGTACGAATCAGATGCGTTTTCAGCTTTTTGTGTAATATAAATGTGCTTTTTATAATATTTCTTTTCATTTTTATTTATTACTTCGTTTTCACATAAAAACCGGCCGAATACTCGAACGCTACTTATATTAAGTTCATGCTTAAATTGTTGCCATCTCTTACCAATGAGTAATGTCTGCAGGTTGCGTTTACGCATTCAAACTATGGATAGGTACTAATAGTTTTTTTGCCTTATACTATCCTACTAGACAAAAAAACAACGCTACAACAGTATGGGGAAGCAAGTATAAAGATTCTTTATCACGGTAAGATATTTTTTTATAGCAGCATGCGTTCATAAGCGCTGTAGCCAGCGCAGTGTTCCAACCACAGAGAAGAAAGACATACCTAATACTTCGTCTCCTTTTACTGGCGCGACGTAAAAAGTTATAAAAAAAAACTCTTCTGTTGATAAAAGAGAGAGGCCTTGTTCGCTTTATGACAGATTCGAGCACTCATTTAAAAAGGATCTTACTTTCTTTTTATTTTTAGAACTTGTTTACTTGGTTTTTTTCTGTTACAGCTGCTAGCGCATCTGCTTCGTGACCTAAAAATGCCTTGCCCAAGATATAAATAAATGTAGGTACCTACAAAAAATACCTGCAAGAATATATTGATTGTCTTATAGTTAAAGAGTAATTTCTACTGATAATAAATAGTGAATGTCATTCACATCGATTTTATTCACCTATAAGTACAGTCAGCAATATAAGTAGATTAATTTTAAGCAATTATTTTTGTTTCTTAATAAGTGACATCAGGTTGAGATAGGCGTCAAACGGTTACCTATAATGTATTTATAAGTATTATATTAATGGTTAAAGAAATGTATTTTCTAAGAGAAGGGGTTCACTTATAGAGAAATCTAGTTTGTTATCAGTATGTAGGTACGTAGTGTACCTACTAATTTAGTAAATATTTTAGACAAATTGTTAGTACCAATAGTACCTAGTCAACTCATTTAATGTGTTAAAAATCGAAGTAAATGTAGTCGCAAAATGTATAGCAGTTGTAATATTAACACTCTAGACAAAAACTCTCAAAATATAGATTCCTAATTTTATATTATTTATGACAAAAGCGCCCAAAATATTAACTTTACCTAAATTGTTCATCAAATTATATTGCTGGCTGTACCTGTGTTCAGAATGTTTCAACTCTTTCAATTGAATAAGATCGATATTATAATCAGTAGGAAAACTAGAGCAGTATCGCTTCTGTACAGAATAAAGCAAGCGACTGGTCTGAAGGTGGATTTGATTAAAAAGATTAAATAAACATGTGGCTAAATAACTCTTTTAAATTAAACTTATTATTCAAATAAGAACCTATTTTGATCAAAGAGAAAAGGACATTAGGTATTTGTATGAAAGTGATGCTTACAATGGAATGCCTCACAGAGAACTTCGTGGACGTGCTCTGTGAGGTATTACACTATACAGTTATAGGTAGAGGTAACCTCTTAATATCAGGTGAGTCATCTGCATGTTCAGTCTCTAACTTTCGTAAAAAAACACCAATCCACACAGGACTGGTCCTAATATTTTTTTTTTTTTTTTAATCTAAACTATGTCGTCCCGCTGCTGGGCAAAGGCCTCCCCCAAAGACTTCCAATGTTCTCTGTCTCGAGCTTCCTCCCACCATCCTCTTTCGAAGGCGTCTAGTTCGTCGCGCCAACGCTTCCTTGGCCGACCCCGATATCGCACACCGTCAGGGACCCAAGGTGTGGAGATGTTCGCCCACCTATCGGGAGGCATCCGGCTGACGTGTCCCGCCCAGTCCCATTTGAGCCTAGCGCTCTTGTTTCCAACATCGGTTATTCCCGTCATGGAACGCAACACGGTGTTACGCACTCGGTCTATCCGCTTCAGACCGAGGATGAATAATTTACAATAAAGAATCCAAAGTTAAAGTGTCTGTTACCAAATAAAATAAGATATCATTTCAGTAATATTTATTTAAAACCCAACCAATATTATCAACAATAACATTAAAAAATATAAAAAGATTGAACATAAAATGTTTTCCTTGGTCCCATGGTATTATTAAAACAATACTACACACTATTGCCCTCATTAAGGTGCGTTTCCACTGAAGCAGAGCAGTTATCGTCGATCCACTAAAATGAGACTAATTATTATGTCTATGTATACTAAATAATAGCATATAAAAAAAAACTAAAATTTTCGCAAGCGTCAAGATCTCGAATTTCAATCCCCCAAATTATGTTTCCAGATTTATCTCGGATCTAACAAAAACCGCCAAAAACCACGTGTGTTTTGGACTTAGTTCCCTGTCAATAAGTTGTCAGATTTATTGTAACATATAAATCTGACAACTAATTGACAGGGGTTAAGTCCAAAACACGCGGTTTTTGGCGGTTTTTGTTAGATCCAAGATAAATCTGATAACGTGGTAAGGCCGAATATGATTACGAAATTTACAAGTTATAGGTACAGTATTTACAATATTTACAAAATACACATGAAACAGTTGAGTTATTTACAAACCGTCGCCAACGATTTACAGATAGCTCAACTGGTCCAAATCAGTAGTAGCAATCGGAAGCGTGCCCAAGAACTGGCTGCATTGCCGCGCTGAATAGCCATGCTGATACGCTTTACTTGATTACCGTGATAAAATAAAATAGAGAAAATTACGAATACTTAACCAATTCACTTGTGTTGAGGACATTCACACTGAATTTTGAAAACGACTTTCTGTGCGATTCTCTCTAAGACATCTAAGCCCGTAGTCTGAATTTTGTTATGTTAATTTGCGACAAGCGAGAATCGAAAAACTCTTAGTTTTTGTATAGAGAAAAATAATTTGCAAATCTGCCACTAGAGGCGCTTATCGGATTTTCATACAAAATATCTCGCAAGTCGCTTCTCGATATGATCAACAAAACGAAACTCAGAATACGGGATCGGGCATTGCAAGTTGACAAACGGTTACGGCCGCCGCCGTCTTTGTCAGTGGAAAGGCATCCCAAGCATGGTGCTTTAAGTGTACCTACTTGGTAATATAAGTAGATTTTAGAGCTTAAAAATAAATAATTTTTAATTTATAGTAATAAGACTAGATATAACTACCAATTTTTGAACGATTAGGTGATTTTAATGTTTCGTATAAAAATCATACATTATGTTAATTCAACTTTATATAAATGCAATACTCAAAAGCTGGCCATTTCCGGTAAAAAAATTGATAAATTAAAATAGAATACTTTGTTCTTTCTTTGATACCTCTTTTTCTTTTATAAATACGGGGTGTACCTACTAGATATTGATGAGTACTTTAACCTCTCATGTTTCCGGGAGTGATTTTAGTAGTTACACGTCTTACACCCTGTATTGTCACAAGTTTAGGAAGACAGGAATAGTAGGTAGGCACAAAGTACATGTTCCGACACCGTTTAATAGCTCCCTCAAATAGCCGGGAACGTGGAGGTTTGCGCAGCGAACGAGAAACAAACGCCGAGAGCTATTAAACCGCGCCGGGACGGACGAACCAGCACCTCTAGCTGCAGTTCACAACCTTGCCTTTGAATCTAAACCATCCAAGCCGTACAGTAAAAATTGCGCCACAAATGTTGCCACAGTGTCGGGCGATGTGATATGCACGTCATGACCCCCACTTACTTTCCTGCATCTATAGTTTTTATTTGGATAGATAGATTCGTCCAGTAAAAACACCGTGTTTCGGAATAAACCGTTTTGCAATGATTCTTTAGAAGCAACGGTAAGTGTCGGCGTTTTAGTTGATGTCACTAGTTTTTTGATGTGCTCTGGCGCGAAGGCGGGCGGGTTTGCTATCTTTATTCGCGGGTCAAACGTGTATCTGGAAAAAAAATTATTTTAAATTGGAAATTAATTGAATTGAAACATTTTTTTCTCTTTTTTGACTGTATATGATAACTCTACACTCTTAAGGCGTATGTAAAAGGCAGACAACCCTCTCGCTCGCACATTTCAACATTTTTGAAGATATAATATAACTAAATGTAATTATGAGAAATTGCAGTACTTCAGGGTCGAGAGAGTAACAATGCAAAGGTTCAGTAAAAATGTCACATTGATCCAAACAAGTTTTCCGACCAAAAAACTTATACCAATGCGATAAATTAAAGTGCACATTTTTTGGTTAGAAAACTTGTTTGGATCAATGTTATATTTTTACTGAACCTTTGCATTGTTATTCTCTCGACCCTGAAGCTCTGCAATTTTACATAATTACATTTAGTTCTATTATATCTTCAAAAATGTTCAAATGTGCGAGCGAGAGAGTTGTCTGCCTTTTACATACGCCTTAACTTTCAATTACATTTTTATTTTTACTACTTTTTCTAAACATCTAAATTTTAGAAGATGAACTAACAACCGATTTGGGAACAAAGATTCTCGAATGGTAACTACAAACCGGAAAGCGATATTGTTTTTACTCGTATGATCAAAATTATTGTCTACCTACTTAGTAATTTACGTTCAGCAAATTACGATTATTGTATGAAAATCTCTACTTAAACCTTTACTATAGTAGGTGCCAAATAACACGGCAATACAGGTCATTCGCCCACCTTCACTACGATGTCGCAAAATTCAATTTATGTATGGCTAATTCTGTCGCTTTCCATACAAACCTGTCGCCAAGACGGTATCGCTCGAATCTCGTTAGTACTGCTTGTTTACCATACATAAATTGAATTTTGCGACATCGTGGTGAAGGTGGGTGAATGACCTGTATTGCCGTGTTATTTGGCACCTACTAGTAACAATTTATTTATCAGCATACGGGCCTAAGTATTGGAATAAACTAATCAGTGTAATAAGTCTATCTGTGGACGTCTATAGGCTGATGATGTTTGTACCGTATTAGACCATCGCCAGCTGGTTCAGTCCATCGTTCTAAAGTTGCTGCTGCGTCCTTTTCTGATATTCCACGAAGTTTTTTTAACGTATCTATAGCCTGAAACATAGTTTACTAGATAATCTTCTAAATATATAAAACTCTTTTGAAGCTGACTGACAATCAATGTACAGCCTAAACTATAAGTCCTAGAGGTATGAAATTTGGAGGGTAGTATCCTTATAGTGTAGGGGTGCACTAAGAAAGGAATTTTGAAAAATCACACTCTAAAGGGCGTAGAACGCAAGCAACGCCGCGGGCGACGGCTAGTTAAAGTTTAAAAACTTGAAAAAACCGACTTCAATATGATTTTTACAAACTTTCGCGTTTATAATATTAATATGATGTATAATTGTAGTATTAATCCGTAACTAAATACACGAACCTCATTCCACGTTAGTTTTCTCGACCTTTCCTTGGGTGCGTTGTATTTATCTATGTTTTCATAATAATTCGTGAAGTATCCTTGGTACCTGAGAAACAACATTTATCAAAAAGGCCGTAAATATAGTCTAACCAAACTTAAGTTTGCAATTATCTAAAATTGGCAACGAGAAAAACGCCCACCTGATGTTAAGTGGTAATCACTACCTATAACAATGCATTGTCTGAATGAGCATGTCTGTCTACTAAAGACGAATCCTGTGATGCTCTGAGCTGCGTCCATTCTAAGACAAAGGTGTTAAGTCTCATGAGGCTGTAATTGCACCGACATGCGGCACCCTGTTATCATATTTGCTCATGTTGCCTAAATCAGAACTAGATGGCGCTGCTAATTTTGGTCGGATCCTAGAACGCGCTATCGAAGTGTTTTGCGTTTTGTGGGGGTCTCCGTATGTGATCTCCCTCGCTCTGTCTCTTTCTATTCCTCCTCCCCAGGAGCGTTAAACGTTTAACGCGTTAAACGCTTGGAAGTCGCATTAGAAAAAAATATCTACCTATGAGTAGGTAATATCAAACATAGGCAGGCCAATTTTAAGTGGTATCAGTATTCGGGCAATAGGTTGTCAAATTGTTATCCCAGTACAGACATTGTTCCAAACTACGAGTCCTGCAGTTTTTACTTACCATAGTGAAAAGTGCTCTGGAGGAAACCCTAATGTATTGATAGGGTCTAGTTCAATAAACTTTGACAGTTTTCCTGGACAGGATATGTTGTAGAACTTGCCTGGAACCACATAAAACAAGAGATTTTAAATTAGAGAGATTATTTTGAGTTGGCCCTAACCGGCACGGCACGGTATGGGAATCACCCGGCATCCCTACATGGAAGCGCACACTGGCGGTAACAATGCCGTGGCATTCTGCGACGTCTTTAAGCATACCGAAGCATCCTTACGCATGCCGAGGCGTCGTTAGACCACGTGCCCGCGAGGTTCGGGCAGGCGCTGTCTTGCCGCGGTATCCCGAAGACTGCCAAAGCGTTCCGATGGATGTCGAAGCGTACCGAATGCTGCCGATACGGCATGCCTAGGGCCGGCGCCCACTGCCGGCATGGCACGGCATGGTGCGGCAGGTTGTGCTGCGGCATCCCGTGGCCTCCCTTGCCCCCGTGCACCGACCGGCCTGCGCTCCATTAACCGAAATGACCGCTACACAAGTTTCAACCTTATTTGAACTAACTTAGCAATCATAATTTCTCAACACAAAGTGACTCATACGTCTCGCGGGATGCAACGGCGCGCCGTGGCAACCCGTGGAATGAAACGGCATGACACGTCATGCCGCAGCATCCCGCGGTGCGTCGCGTTATGCTGTAGCATCGTGGTATCGAAATACAGTAACATGAATTCTAAACTCATTGAAATAAGATTCAAAATAACTTGATTAGTAATAAAATCCTTTGCCATGACACGCTGTGCCATGCCGGCAGTGGGCGCCGGCCCTAAGCATACCCCGGTATTGCTTTTGCACTCACGACATTGAAATTTTATCTTTATTTTCATACAATTACGTTATATTTTTATTCGTCTCCTAAAAATACCTTGCCATGCCGTGCCGCCAATGTGCGCCGGGCCTAAGACAACTTATAAACCAACCAATATAAGCTCCCATAGAGTGTCCAACCAGCACAAAGCTCTCCCATCGGAAGTGGTTTGCAACAGCCTCTACAGAATACACCAGATCATAGATGCTGATCATAAGGCCGGGCGGGAGACGGTCAGATTTGCCGCAACCAGGGAACTCCATACCTGTCACAAAATATTATCTGTACACATATTATATTATTGCATGCTAAAGAGATTTATGTAAAAAAATTAAGTCAATGTAAAATTACTAATTAGCCTGCCTTTTGGCTAGATCGTAATATAATTAGGGTATAAGAATTATCGGTTAGTACAAGTACGCTAAATAAAAATGCTAGAGTGCTAGAATTATGTATTTTGTACCAAAACCGTAACACCTGTAATAAATGAACAAAGATATGTTTTTTTATCTATTCCAATGAAAGATCAGCGTTGTGTTGTGAGACACAACAAATGGTGAGTCGGATGCCTATTTGTGGCAAATAGATGGGCAGTGCAGGGAGATACACATATTATGTTTTGTGTTGTCTTTGTGTTTTACTTGCTTTGTGTATTCAAATAAATGTATTTTCTTTCTTTCTTTCTATTTTTAGGAACTAGGTAGGTATCTTACTTTTATCTGTTTTTGTTTTTATTATAAGTTGTGAAAAATAGCTCTACAATAAAATTCATAACAATTCTTGCATCAAAATATTTTAGTAGTGCTTTTTATTAGATCTTTTATTTTTTTGGATTAAAAACCAAGGTTAGGTAGTATCTGCATGGTTATTATCTGTATTATGTACCTACCTACTAAGAAGTTTTCCCTTGTATGTATATACATCATGCATTTTATAAGGCATAGAAAAGTTAGATCTAAACTAAAACACCATCAAAGTTTCATAGGGCAGACCAATAACTTATAAAAAGTATAAAGTTCAAGATAAATACGGACCAATATAATAAAAACTCTTTGGCAGTGTCTGAACTAGTGGCCTGAAGCTGGCAGCAGAGTCCATACCACCGTGGCACATCAGTACTGGGGGATCCGAGCAGTTTCCCCATGCTATTACTGAAATAAAAGTCAACCATTTATCTTCTTCTAAATATATAAAACTCTTTTGAAGCTTACTGACAATCAACACACAGCCTAAATTATAAGCCCTAGAGGTATAAAACTTGGAGGGTGGTATCCTTATATAATGTAGGGGTGCACTAAGATAGGTATTTTAAAAAGTCGCACCCTAAATAATATTAGGATCAAAGATTTTAACCAAATAATGCGTATGCTGCTAGCACGCGAGCAAAGCCGCGGGCGACAGTTAGTACCTATAAACCTATGTAATAACATTTGGAATTTATGTAACCTTGAATTTTTTTTGTTGAATGTACTTTGCCTTCAGATTGCCTATCACTGTTATCGCTAACGTACTATTCATAATAAAGCTAAGTTTTGGCGCAGTGCAAAGTTCAAGTTTTTATTGATTTATTCATTCGACTTACTGCAAATTCTGCCCCAGGGTGCTTGTATAAACCACTCGTTTTCTCTTATCGTCGTCATCATTTAGAAAGTCTTGGTAAGTTACTGTTTACAGACAAAACTATTCAACAACACGGCATGTTTCACGAGGTACTTTCAGTAAACATCCCACAGCGAATGGTGCGTGCGCGCGCCTTGCTTAATATTATATGCTTCTTTTGTGAAGTTGATAGACTGCTACCACTTAGGGAACAGAAAAATCAAATGTTTTAGTTAATAAAAATATAAAAATAAAAACAGATCGAACTTTGGTTGGATAACTTTTTGTACTTACAAGCAGTGCTTCCAACTGGCCAATGGCAATTCGCATTCGGTTACTTTTGCTACAAAAAGATAAGCCAAAAACACTTTTTTTAGCAAATTATCAGATCATCATCATCATCATCATCAGATTTATGGATGGGCAGAAAACAAATTGGGAGTGAAACATAATGTACCTACATCTACATACCTACCACTATTTTAATATAAAATAGGTACATACATAGGTAATGTAGCCGTTGTTTGTTCGATTCAAACTGGCTCCAGTATTTTTTATCCATAGCAAAGTTATCTAAATAAGAGTGGTATTATAATCAAGGAAAATATTATAAGCTCACTTCTCCAATATCCAAAAAAAGTGGCTTCATCTATCATCAGCAGAGTAGTTGGTAGCACTGACCGTTTGACTGTTTCCAATTTTTTGACATTGACATAATGTGACAGTTGGATGGTAAATAGACTAATCCCCTCAAGCCAATTCCCATGGTTCCCCTTTACAGATCCAAAAAATGGAAGCCATACGAAAGATAGAGAAAGAAATAACTATAAGAGCTCCGTGGGGTAAAATAGCTGGTAAGTTATAACTTGACGCTGCAAAACCAATGGCGGAGCTTAGCATACTAGTTGAGCCACATAATTTCAATATCGTTGCACATAATGCTTATTATTAGCACACATGAGAACATGCAGTCAAGTTGAGATTAAGGTCGGTTTACACTTCAAAAAGGTTGACCGAATAGCAAGTACATACCTACCTACCTACGAAGCAGTGTGTGTGACTATTTTATCAACTTTAAAATAATTTATTCACAATATTTACAAAATACCTACAAATGAAATAGTTAACAACTTTTCACCTCAACAGCTTTAGCCTGGGGCAGTCCATCTAACCTTCCAGTGTTGCTATGTCATGGCAAACTAGACGTTTGCTCCGCGTTTCGTCCGCTTGTGAGCTTGCTGCCGACGTGTTTTTACTACGTCAGCATCGACCTGCCCGGAAATGGTAGATCAGACCATCTGCCTGCTGGAGTGAGGTAATTTGTTTTATAGCTTTTTATAGTTTGACGTCATCCCTATCAGAGTAGGTACAATCTTTGTTGAACTGAGCCCAAGGTCCCAGGTATAAAGCACCACAGGGTGTAAAAATTTAGTCGAAATTAAACGGGCACTTTCTGGTGGCTATTGTAAGTAAAACGGATATAATAAAAAAACTTTTTGATCACTATTTCCATTTTTCAGATACTCAGCAGCAGACCTAGTGCCTAGTCTGTTGTGCACTGTCAGACATTTCAACTGGGAGAAATTTATTTATATCGGACACTCTTTGGGCGTTCCTGTTGGTAACTTACTTAGTGCTAGTACAAACGCTAACCGCGCTAACATTTTACTAAAGTCCGGTCGCGGAGTAGGAAGAATTTCGTACATTAACCTGTTATTACCTGTCTCTGTCATTCCCGCATTATCGTACATTAACCTGTTATTACCTGTCTCTGTCATTCCCGCATTGACGTGTGTGACGTGAGTGACAGAGACAGGTAATAACAGGTTAATGTACGAAATTCTTCCTACTCCGCGACCGAACTTTAGTCAGTAGTTTAAACTACCTACCATATTTTATAGTAGTTTTAGAACACTTAGAATCTTTCTACTTTAGTACTTGCTTTTTACTTTCTTTGTACACAGGCAAAATCTTCAATATAGCCTACCCAGGCTACATTTTACGAACAGTTGAGTTAGACCCCATACCGGCGCACCACACGTGGCCCAGCACGAGAAATGTAAGACCACGGAACACTTTATTAACACCTTCAATTATTTTTTAACTTTTGTGTGTCCCTGCTAGTACGTTTGTATGAGTGGTCAACTCTGGTGACAGAGTTAAGCCGCCTTAATGCCTCACGACTGCTAGAGCCAGGACCGACAGTTTAACGTGTAGAAGCGCTCAAATGTAAGCGCCACTAAAGGTGACATTCGTCCAAGACGGTCACCCATCCACATAGCGACCGTGAAGATTGACTAAGCAAGCTACAAGCGCTCTGTGGGTAACATTATCAAATCTCTAAAATGTCTTTGACAGGGTCTCTACGACTGGTACCACCGCTACTACGCTTATTACGATGATGATAAATACGCAAAGCATAATGGTGGAGTGGAGTTGGCCCCCAAATACACGTATGAAAAGGTAGGCTTCTATGAAAAGTTTTTATTACTTATTTCCGTTATGAAATGGGTGGGACTGTTCGAGTTCCAGTCCTGCCTATTCAGTATTTAGGTGTTTATCTAAAGTATTTATAAATAGCATGTCTAGTAGTAAATTAAAGTGGCAATGCACCTTCAGTTTTAGTGTTTTTAATTATTATTTTTTAGGCCGAGCATCTTGTGATGAGTTCACGGAATTTACCAAAGCAAGCAACCGCCCACATCTTGGAAAGGTGTTTGGAACCTGCGAGAGACGGTCTCTATAGGTAAGCTATACTAAGAGAAACGGAAGACGACGTTCTTTGACTACGTAAGGTACTAAATTAAGACTTCTTTTTTTAGGTTCACATTCGACCAACGCATGAAGGAAGTCACAATCCTGCCCTTCTCCTCTGAGAGCCTTCGTGAAATCTACACCACTACTAACACACCTACATTATGTGTATTATCTAAGAAGATCCTAGACGCTGGGGTTTACAGGCCAGTGCCATTTTTGACGGACGAAGCCGCATGGCCTAATAAAAACTACAGAGTTAAAGTAGTTGAGGGATATCACGACGTACCCCTAGTAGCAATATGTGTTGGCCAACGGTGTCCAACGGTTGGGAGCACGTTGGGAGATAGTAGTGATATTTTCTACAGCGTGCCAACAAATAGCCAACTGATAAATTATTACGATTATATTTACACAAATCCCCAACAATGGCCCTACATGATTTGTCGGTCGTTTTTTAAACGGTAAATACAGATGATTAGCCAACAATGGCCCTACTGCAGTATTCAGTTAGGATCCCAACAGAAAATCTATACAATTGTCCAACATAGGCCCAACTATAATTTTCAGCTTCACTCCCAACTGAAAACTCAAACAAGTTCCCAACAAATGCCCTACTGCAGTATTCAGTTGGGGCCCCAACAGAAAATATAGACAATTGTCCAACATAGGCCCAACTATAATTTTCAGCTTCACTCCCAACTGAAAACTCAAACAAGTTCCCAACAAATGCCCTACTGCAGTATTCAGTTAGGGTCCCAACAGAAGATCTATACAATTATCGAACAAAGGCCCAACTATAATTTTGAGCTTCACTCCCAACCGAAAACTCAAACAAGTTCCCAACAAATGCCCTACTGCAGTATTCAGTTGGGGCCCCAACAGAAAATATAGACAATTGTCCAACATAGGCCCAACTATAATTTTCAGCTTGACTCCCAACTGAATACTCAAACAAGTACCCAACAAATGCCCTGCTGCAGTATTCAGTTAAGGTCTCAACAGAATATCTTTACAACTATCCAACATAGGCCCAACTATAATTTTCAGCTTCACTCCCAACTGAAAACTCAAACAAGTTCCCAACAAATGCCCTACTGCAGTATTCAGTTAAGGTCTCAACAGAAGATAAATACAACTATCCAACATAGGCCCAACTATACTTTTCAGCTTCACTCCCAACTGAAAACTCAAACAAGTTCCCAACAAATGCCCTACTGCAGTATTCAGTTAAGGTCTCAACAGAAGATAAATACAACTATCCAACATAGGCCCAACTATACTTTTCAGCTTCACTCCCAACTGAAAACTCAAACAAGTTCCCAACAAATGCCCTACTGCAGTATTCAGTTAAGGTCTCAACAGAAGATAAATACAACTATCCAACATAGGCCCAACTATACTTTTCAGCTTCACTCCCAACTGAAAACTCAAACAAGTTCCCAACAAATGCCCTACTGCAGTATTCAGTTAAGGTCTCAACAGAAGATAAATACAACTATCCAACATAGTTAACCTAATCTACAGGAAAGACATGGTCAATACGTGCAGAGCTGACTAAGCCGCGGGTTTCCTCACGTTGTTTTTCTTCACCGTTTGAGAGCACTAGCATTGTGTACATAATTTTTTCGAATGGAAAAATCAATAGGTACACGACTGGATTCGAACCCGCGACCTTAGGATCGGAAGGCGGGGCTACTACCACTAGACCACCAGTGCTCTAGGTATACCTACCTACATAGTAATTCACACAAATTCACGACACACTGGACGGCGGCAGCGAAGCGGCCAACAGTTTCAGCGTATATAATTTTAAACTTTATATTCAATATAATAATGCATAGTATCGCTTGCGCTCCCCGGAGTCGGATCAAATCTTTCCTCGCAAGGACGATCCTACCGCGCCGTGTCGCGTCACACAGGAGCAGTGTTGCCGTTTGGGCATTTTTAATGCTAAAATTTGCCTTTTTTTTTTACCTTTGGCATGATATTGCTATCGTTACATAAGCATTTTTAGAATTTCACGTACTAGTGATGGCAGGCAACTCTTTCTATGGATTGACAAATTATTCACACCTTGGTAAGATATTCATTCTGTGCAAAAGTTTGTTGTTGTTCTCGGTGGGGATCGAACCCACGGCCACGGCTACAACAGAGCAGGTGACGGAGCTACTACTAACCGAGCTGTGAGGGCTTAAAAAATGCCAACTGCCAAGTCTTGTCTATATAAAAATTAAATGACAAATGAAAGCAAAGCAAAAAAAAAAGAAAAGCAAAGAAGTATTTGTGGACCATCAATCGGCTTAGTCTTGTGTGCGTCTTGTGTCCCTAGTAGCAATTTGTGTGTCCAACGGTTGGGAGCACGTTGGGAGATAGTAGTAATATTTTCTACAGCGTGCCAACAAATAGCCAACTGACGAGGGCCACTGACAACAATGGCCCTACATGATTTCTCGGTCGTTTTTTAAACGGTAAATACAACTATGATTAGCCAACAATGGCCCTACTGCAGTATTCAGTTATGTGCCACACATCTATGGTGTTGTGGTGATGGGCCATCTTCAGAATCAATAGTCATTGGCGCGGCGTCACAAGTGACTCTCTATCCCCTATAATCTTATAATATTTCGAATCCAGAGTTTATGGCTGGTGATGTAGCTGAGTTTTTAATGAAAGAACTTAAGGCTAAGTTATAAGCTATTTGTAAGAAATAGAATCAGTTTAGTAGACTTAGACCCGTATGCCGATACAGAAATCGTTAATTAAGCATAGATTAAAGTAGAGATTTTATACAAAATTTTATGCTCGAGTCTGTATCTGTACTTGAGTAGTAAGTCCTATGACATAATGATAGTATCTAGTACAGTAGATACAGGCAGGGTGCCTATGCATGTAATTTCTGTCAATTATGACTTCATATAATAAGCAAAGGTAGTAGTAGACCACAATACGGCATGTGGTAAAATAAATTATAAATATACCTAAGTAATAATATTTCCTTCATTTCTTAGCAAAGAATAGAAAGATAATGACGTATCCTTATGTTTTGAACTTAAAAGAATGAGGGGAGAGAAGGTAAAGCGAGTCAGTAGCAGCAAGCTGGTATGAGTTAGTGGCCAACCCTGGAGACTGGAGTTTTTAGGCCGCCTTAAGGCCTCCGACATGGCTTAACGACTGCTAGAGCCGGGACCGACAGTTTAACGTACCTCCCGAAATACGGAAGTGCTCAGAAGTAAATGCCAGTAACGGTGACCCATCCTAATAGTGACCGCACAGAAAGTCGCTTAACTTAGATAATTGGTGAAGATTGACTAAGCGAGCTACGCCACAAGCGCTTCAAGCGAGTCAGTGACGTAAAGTAACCTAGGTAAGGAGTACGTTATTATAGCGCGATCACACTATGCCGAAGTGGGCAGGGACTTGGGCAGGGAAGTGGTGTGAACACGAATATGCCGCTGTCTCGTCTTCCTGCCCAAGTTCATGCCCTAGCCCCATAGTGAGAATAAAGGCGATGTTGCTGTGGCAATCATTCCGGAATTAATCGCGGCATTCATGCCGGCAGCGGCATGGGCATAGTGTGATCGCGCTATTATGATTAGCTACGAGCGAGCTCTATCCACTGCACGCTACAGCACTACCGTTAGTCGTCTTTGTCGCCTCTGATTGTGATAACGTAATGTTAAATACTCGCATTTTAGCTCTACTACGTTCAAATAAAAAATGATTTTGTCATTATTTGTATTAACTAGTTAAATAAAGTGTAAATAGCAAGATAACCTGAATTTTAAATACACTCTTAGATAAAAAATTGAAAATATGAACGCAGTAATTAGTTTATTCGTTCTTTTGTTTATTTTTAAAACAATCGGGGACGTCGATGTTGGTAAGTCACGAATATTGTTTGAATTTGGAACGAATATGAATATATTTTAGTACCTAGGTACCTACTTACGTTTACTGAGCATGCTCTGAATAGACTAAAAAATAGTAGTACCTATAATTTTTGTCTATTCTAATAATTGTTTGCCTACCTGTCTAATTACGTAGATAATAGCTATTTTTAAATGAGGCCACGTACCTATTAGTTAAATGCCTAATGTAAGGTATTACCTTATCTAACATAATTTTACTTAGCTTAAAATGCTCAAGCTCAACGCCAGAATTACTCTGCACCATTAGTATAATATGATCTATGATGACTGCTCTGTACCAAATCAATGCAACGGCCCGCCTAAAGTCCAGTCGTTTTTGCTGCGGCTGCATGTCACGTGTAAATTGGCTTTAATTAACAGTAACTAGCTGCCACCCGCGTTTTCATTCGTCCCGTTGGATCCCGTTGATTTTCCGGGATAAAAAGTAGCTTAAGTGTTAATCCAGGTCACGGACAATATATATTCCAAGTTTCATGCAAATCGGATCAGTAGTTTTTGCGTGAAAGGGGAACAAACAACACATCCATGAATACATCCATACATACATCCTCACAAACTTTCGCGTTTATTAATAGGATTATATGAGATGACACAGGTTTTAATGCCATTCCAGGATGCAATTTATCCATGCGTGACTTCAAAAAACCGTCACCGGTGTTCCTCCGCAGCAACCAGTATTTAGCGCCCGGAGCTGATGGCATCATCTCGGTTCCTCGGTCGGGCATCATCGTCGTTGCTTGCCCGGGCCAGAAAAGGAAAATTGTTTTGAACAATAGCACAACTAGTTATGACGTCATGGTAAGACTGCGAGTATTATATGGGTACTTGATTTTTGCAAGAAGAAAACATAATAATTTTGGATAATATGCCTATTACTATACCATTCGCCTTTGTTTCGCTATCTACTAAAATCAGCGTACTAAGGGCCGAATGTCGGTACAAGTCGTTACTCAAGCATAGATTTGATTAGAGATTCTCATACATATATCTAGGTATGCTTCAGTCTGGATCAATGCCTAAGCAGTAGGTAAAGGGCGTGAGGGGTTTAGTATATGACTGGTTCAATTCATACCTAAAAAATAGAAAGCAATATGTTGAAATTGAATACTATAATAGCAACACAGGATATATAACTAAAGTGAAGTCAACCCAAACTGATATGATTAAATCCATTCCACAAGGCAGTGTGTTAGGATGCATATTATTTTTAATATATATAAACGATTTGCCAAAAATTATAGATTGTTCATGTACTTTATTTGCCGACGATATTTCAATAGTAATTCCCAGCAAATCTGGTATAGACTTAAACGATAATCTCGAAATCAACCTGTCCAAAATAATGAGCTGGCTTAATGACCACAACCTTCTACTAAATTTTAAAAAGACAAAAATTATACAATTTCACCCGTATCAAAATAAACCCCTCAGCATTAATTTCTCATTTAATAACATCATTCTGGAATGCATTAATACTTACCCACTTTTAGGAATTCACATAGACACACACATCAATTGGAAAACCCATATTAAAAATATTTCAGCCAAGCTGTCTAGATTCACATACGCTTTATATCAATTAAAAAAAACTACAGATATAAAAACTGCTACCTGCGCCTACTATGCTTATGCACATGCGTGGCTCCAATACGGCATTGTTCTGTGGGGAAATAGTACCGACATTTCGAAACTGTTTGTTCTACAAAAGAGATGTTTGAGAATAATATATAATTTAGATGGAATGATAAGCTGTAAACCCTATTTCATAAAGTACAACATTCTAACCCTCACTTGTATTTATATCTTAGAAACATGCATATTTGTCAAAAAGAACATGAACCTTTTTGAACAATATAAACGCCCACAAAACTTAAGACAGCAAAATAGATTAGCTATTCCCTCCTCAAATCTACAACTCTTCCACACCGGTCCATATTCAATGTCAGTAAACATTTATAATAACATCCCTACTGATATAAAAAATGAAGAAAACCTCAATCGATATAAAACTCTCTTAAAAAAGTTTCTCATCCAAAACTGTTTCTACTCACTGCAAGAATTCCTTGCAGAGAGTAGAAATAATACCCAATAGGCCATATTTATGAGTAATTTCTAATATAATATTATAAAAAGTACAATATTAAATTATTATATAGGTAAGATAAACTTAGACATACAAAATATTAAGTATTAAGTTTTATGATACCTGTAAAAGATATATAAGTTGTAAAATGCCTCCTACAGTTAAGACTAATTTGTAACAATTATTTTTGCAAATTGTATCTTGTATCTCAGATACCTAAATATGCCACCTAGTGCCTATGTACCTACACCTCAACAAATTGCTGTGCCCTAACAGGGTTTATGTTTGCTACACTACTTTTGTACAACATCTTTATAACAACATAAGTGCAATAAACGATTTGAATTTGAATTTGAAATTTAAATCAGCATACGGGTCTTAGGCTCGCATTGTTTAGGCGTCCTCTGACAGGGTAAGAGGTGAAGTCCAGAAGTAGACCAATATAGAAGGATTATCAAGATAATAAAGGATCTTATTGCCTTATCCTAATGTTCTATATTTCAGGAAGCTCACTGCATCGCCGACAAGACATTTCGTGTGGACAGATGGATAGGAAGCTTTGATCAGATCACATGCAACGGCAGCCCGTTCTTTGAGTCCCAGCAGACTTCGCGAACATGCCTCAAAGGAGGAAAAATATACGAGTAAGAATTTGCATTTAGGTATATTTAAAAACCATTGAAATTCTCTGCTTAGTCTTTTATAACCAAAGTTTTATACGAAAAATAACGTTTTACGTGGTTTGGGTAAGTACTCAAAATGACAAAATTGCAGAACTCTAAGAAACCTACCAAGTGCCGGAACAGCATTTCTGTACCTACTTTTTACAGGAGGTCATTATTTTAACACGGTTATGGGTACAAAGCGCACAAGCATTTTAATTCATCCGAAAAAACTAGGACATTTATAGAAAATCTGATAGTCCGTAACTCTGACCAACAGCAGTTATACTTCTGTTACTATAAATAAATAAAAAATGTTTCAGAATAGGCTACAAGATAAAGAACAAATTCCACCAGCTGTATGAACTGTGCTTCGATCGAGCTAGCCTCTCGACACACTACGTCAAACACGAGTTACTGCCATCCAGCATATACATGCAAAAAAGCCCCAGGCCCCGTTTTATAGGTAAGTTACACGTTGGCTGACATACGTTGCTTAACCCATGCATCTTTAAAAGGCAGATCAATAGTACTAGAAGCATAGCTTCAGTTCCAGAAAGCTGAACCAACATAAATATTACCATACTTCTCTTTATCATTAGGTATACCCAGAAAATACCACAGTGTTTGTATGCTCTTATTTATTTTATTAGACAGATTTATTGAAGCTTTTATAAGTAGTAAAACATCCATAAACGTGTTTTATAACACATTTGCTCGTAAAGGGTCTCTTATTTCAACAATTTCAGTATCGTGATGTATGTCATTACGCACTCGTGCGTTATTATGGTAATGTAAAACGTACGGTTTATCAAGATGCGCGCGCCGCACTCTACGATAAAAAATAAGCATTTAATTCTTTTACAAATTTTTCTAACTGCTTCAACAAGTGAGTAAAGATTTATTCTTTGAAGAAAGTCCGAGTTTTATTTATTTCCTCACAAATGTGTTATAAAACGTCGTATGACATACGTGCGCTTTGAAAATTACAGCCTCTGCTTTCATGTAGCCCTCGCCTACGGCTCGGGCTGGCAATATCGCCTCAGCTGTAATTTTCAACTTACCGCACTCATATCATAATGTACTATTATTATATTTACAGAAGGAGACATGTTCGATAAAGTCAAAATGTCAGACATTTACAAAGTAGAAAACCAAAGGAGTCGTTTAGATGCTATTCTTGGAGTCAATATGTCCCAGAATTACATTACGATGAAGAAGCAGGTTTGTTAATATTTGCCAATTAAGTATATTAAAATTAAATAACAGTATGTACCTAGGTACATACATATATTTCCTAAAACCCGTAACCCGGCTGGTTAGAAACGAATGATAAACGATGTTTGCACGAAAATATTCGTTAGCTTTGTTGATCTCCAAGCTTACCGCAATCCTAAGGGCAAAACAGGAAATTTTTTATTTATTTGATAAACTCGATGAATATAAGGAAAACTATAGCGGAGCGTAAGGTTATGGAACCTAGGTACATACCTATGTACGCAGTTATATATATAAAGTGTATCTGTTTCAGTTCCTAACCCGAGGGCACCTCGCGGCTCGGGCTGATTACACGCTCTTAGCCGAGCAAATTGCTACCTTCCATTACGCTAACACAGCCCCGCAGTGGATTCGTGGTAACGCTGGTGATTGGGCCGCCTTAGAAGACGTAAATACCATAATCTTATGACAAATATACCTATATAAGTTTATAAACTTGAAAAACTGACTTCAATTTGATACACCTTCATCATCAAACAATAATGATGATGATGCCAGTTCATTAAAACTGTTCTATTGATACTTATTAATTTTATTGTATTCAGGCATAATGTCCAGCAGTGGATTTCTAAAGGCTGATGATGATGATAGTGATTATTATTAATTTTATTTCAGGCCCTTCGACGTCGAATAAGCCGCCTACAGCGCTCTGTGACAGTGTACACAGGCACACACGATGTTATCTCGCTGCCTGATAACCGTGGCGTGTCCCAGCCAATCTATCTGTACACGGACGCAAACAATAATGGCGTGGTGCCGGTTCCACTTTATTTTTATAAGGTTAGGTTTATCATAGCTTTTTTTTATTTTTGATCGAAGTATACCGCATATGTATGTCGATATTATACAAAAAAAATCTGCGTATATTGTTGGTTTGAGTTACATGAACTAACATTTTTGGTTTCTTATTCTTGACTCTATAGCCCGATTATTATTTTTTTGCTACAGTGTGCGAAATAATAAGTACTAACTTACTCGTGACATGACAGTGTACTAATTACGCATTGTACATTAATACACTGTCATGTCGCCTCGTGTGTAAATGTAAACCGAGCTTAAGTAACTAAAGTTCTTTTTGGTGGGACCTAGTTCTAATGATTCACAAACTACATATTCTGTGGATTAACTTGGGGTCTTAATTAGATAACTAACCAAACCGGTTAGGTTAGTGGCGTAAATGTGGCTAATTTACATACGAGTAGATATACCTAGAATAAAATAATGTGCTCTAAAATTCTGCTTTCAGCTCGTTTACGACAGCAAGACAAAAACCGCCACTGCTTTTGTGTCCATCAACGCTTCTGTCTTCAACAGCACTAGGATAAAAGAGTTGACATTCTGTGATGATCTCTGCACAGAGAGCGAGTTCTCCTGGCTGAAGTGGCGTCCTAATGATGGAACACACAGCTTCTGCTGCGATTACATTGATTTTACGCGGAAGATCGGCACCATAGCAGATCTGGATATACACGGACCTTTTTATTAGAGTAAAAAATTCTGGCTTTAGTTCGCAATAAGCCTATTACACTCACTTACCTATTATACTGGCTTTTTATTTTTGGTTTTCATTATATATACTTGTAGTTTGCCTGAGATCTCGTGATGGTCGGAGGTTAATAAAACCCAAACAATTTTGATTGACCAATGGTTGTAGTAAACTTCGAAATCGCCGTCTAGCTAAGTACCTACCAGTCTTACTCGAACTATAAAATAATTGAAACTCAAAGAAAAGCTCACGCTATACTGGGTATGCCAATTTTATAATTTTTACAACAACTCAATAACTATTAGACCTAGAATCAAAATAAAAACTGTTTTGGAATGTCTACGCAAAGCTCTATCATATGACACCCCACTTAATATTTTGGTACGACTTTACTTTTTTTTACTCCCTTTGGAACCTGATTACCAAGAGCAAGCTCGTATGAGTTAGTGGCCAACTCTGGCGACGGAGTTTTTAGGACGCCTTATGGCCTCGGCCTAATAGAGGTTCAATATGGTGATGCATCGAAATAGGTAGAATTTCCGACTTCTCATGGCAGGCAGGCAAGTTGACTTCCGTTCTAGGTTTTAACCACAGACGAAGTCTTCGTCTGTGGTTTTAACCTTATTATACTCTTTGGTTTTAACCACTCGCTAAAAGAAAAAGACTAAAAATGATCGTGAGTGCACTAATGTTACACAAAAAGTTTGTTAAAAGTGCACTACTCCTCTCCTCTCGTCCTCCTTTCAGACACTTTTTTCCCGGCTGTCTCTTTGTAGCAGTCAACATCAAGTTCACACAATGTCAATGTCATGTTAAGCAACAATCAATGAATCTGGCTCGCGGGAGCCTTCGTCTCGTCTCGCTCGTCTCGTCGTCGGGGTAAAAATAAAGGGTGCCGTCATTTCACAACCATGGAAAACACAACCCCGGAATGTACAGTCAGGAATTGACGTATAATTTGGCAGCCAATTCCATGGTTGTGCAATCTCGGGACGTGTTTTCCAGGCCGTACAATGTTTTGCACAGGGTGGGAATACACAGCCATGGAATTGGCTGCCAAATGGCATCGAATTCCGGGGCTGTACTTTCCTTGGTTGTGTTTTCCATGGCTGTGAAAGCTCAGCACGTGTCGGGAATGCCCATCCACGGAATGTACAACCTGGGAATTGGATGCCAAAATACGTCATCACCTATGCTTTGTTTACACTTACTTGCCTGACTATGTGAACGATTGAACGATTGAAAGGGAACGTAAACAGAACAAAATATTTCATTTTTACTTAGGTAGGTACCTATATTTTTTATTAGTGTGTATATATAGTCAACTTCGCAATCGGTAGGTAGGTTAGGTTAGGTTTGTTTATAAAAAATGCGAGCGAAGCGAGCCCATCCATAAAATCTGCTAAAAAAATAAACTGGAGTTCTTTTTTTTTACGAAAGATCGACTTTCACAAATGAGTAGGTTAGGTTAGGTTTGTTTATGAAAAATGCGAGCGAAGCGAGCCCATCCATAAAATTGGCAAAAAAATAAAATCTTCATTTTTGACCGAACGCTAAGTTGACTGATTGCGAAGTTGACCATAAATAAGCCGTACTTTACTAATCACTAAATTCACACTAGTACCATTTTTACTCTGTAGTTACATCTGAACGAAGCATAGAATGAATCGACCAATCAGGAGCAAGTACATCAATTCCATGGTTGTGCTTTCCACGGGCGTGAATTCCCTACACGTGTCAGGAATGCACGACCATGGAATTGATGTATTTTTTAGTTTTTTTTTTTATACATGAATTCCATGGTTGTGTTTTACCGGGCTGTGCAAAATCGGGCCGTACAAACTCAGCACGTGTCAGGAAAGCACGACCGTGGAATTCATGTATTTTATACATGAATTCCACGGTCGTGCATTCCTGACTGCGCTTTCCACGGTTGTGTTTTCACAGGCTGTACATTCCATGGTTGTACAATAACCGGACCCAAAAATAAAAAGCAAGTAAAAAGCTCGAAGCTATTTGTTCCGAAAAAGAAAAGAAAAAAGGGGTCCGGTTATTGTACAACCTTGGAATGTACAGCCTGTGAAAACACAACCGTGGAAAGCGCAGTCAGGAATGCACGACCGTGGAATTCATGTATAAAATACATGAATTCCACGGTCGTGCTTTCCTGACACGTGCTGAGTTTGTACGGCCCAATTTTGCACAGCCCGGTAAAACACAACCATGGAATTCATGTATAAAAAAAAAAACTAAAAAATACATCAATTCCATGGTCGTGCATTCCCGACACGTGTAGGGAATTCACGCCCGTGGAAAGCACAACCATGGAATTGATGTACTTGCTCCTGATTGGTCGATTCATTCTATGCTTCGTTCAGATGTAACTACAGAGTAAAAATGGTACTAGTGTGAATTTAGTGATTAGTAAAGTACGGCTTATTTATGGTCAACTTCGCAATCAGTCAACTTAGCGTTCGGTCAAAAATGAAGATTTTATTTTTTTGCCAATTTTATGGATGGGCTCGCTTCGCTCGCATTTTTCATAAACAAACCTAACCTAACCTACTCATTTGTGAAAGTCGATCTTTCGTAAAAAAAAAGAACTTCAGTTTATTTTTTTAGCAGATTTTATGGATGGGCTCGCTTCGCTCGCATTTTTTATAAACAAACCTAACCTAACCTACCTACCGATTGCGAAGTTGACTATATATACACACTTATAAAAAATATAGGTACCTACCTAAGTAAAAATGAAATATTTTGTTCTGTTTACGTTCCCTTTCAATCGTTCAATCGTTCACATAGTCAGGCAAGTAAGTGTAAACAAAGCATAGGTGATGACGTATTTTGGCATCCAATTCCCAGGTTGTACATTCCGTGGATGGGCATTCCCGACACGTGCTGAGCTTTCACAGCCATGGAAAACACAACCAAGGAAAGTACAGCCCCGGAATTCGATGCCATTTGGCAGCCAATTCCATGGCTGTGTATTCCCACCCTGTGCAAAACATTGTACGGCCTGGAAAACACGTCCCGAGATTGCACAACCATGGAATTGGCTGCCAAATTATACGTCAATTCCTGACTGTACATTCCGGGGTTGTGTTTTCCATGGTTGTGAAATGACGGCACCCAGAAAAAAGTACGTACATCTTGAGAAATAATCAGAAAACCTGCAATTACAAGTAGTTGAATCGCAAGCTTTTAACTATAATCGTTCAACCGGCTTACAGGTTTCGAGTACCTACGTTCATTACATCGGTACCTATGTACCTACCTACCTTTCATAAGTTTCTTTCTGCTTCTGCACAGCACAACACTAGAGAGACACATAACCACGGAACTGTTTATAGTAGTTCTATGTATTATAGACACATTTTTAGGCTATCCACTTTCTCCGTTATGCCAAAATAGAACCAATAAAAGCCTTAGACCAAGAAGTTGAAAGAAAACTTCCAGGACCATCCTCAACACAAAAGTGTCAAAAAAGATAGTGCCTAAATGTGTGTCTAGTGTGTACCTAGAAACTGTAGTACAAAAACTAAGAAACCTTTAAAAACATAGATGATTGTGAAGCAAACATTTTTCAGTTTAAATCTATTTTTAGATGACTTTATATATGAAGCAGGACTTCACCCCACCGGTCCTTTCAAGGCGATGGATAGCTATCAAATTCAGACCTAATATGGTGAGTATTACATATATCCTACTCAACAATACAACCTAATTGCCTCTATTTGCTATGTACTATGTGCTGTATATCAATTTATTCATGTAAATGGAAGACTGTTCAGTACATGTCTGAATGCCAAGTTTTCCCTATTCATCTAGGCTCTTCACTGGCACTTGAATCACTTTGTAACTACTTATAGGTTTGGTCTAAAATTCTTGTGATTTTACAAAATTTGATAAAATAAATGAGATTAATTATTATGTAAGTAAAATCTAAGGTTTCAATTCGAGATTTTTAATCTAGGTACATACTCAATGCAATATTGACAAAAAAACTTTTATTTCACATGAAAAGTGACAACAAAAAATTCAAAGTATCTACGATGACCTATGCTTGAATTTTACTGTTCCCATTTTCAGCTGCTAAACAGCCGGCAGAATATAATATCCATCCTAGAAAGCGGGCTGATGTTCCGAGAGGACAGCATAGAGGTGGAACAAGAAGCCCCCTCTCCAGAGGCGGTGTGGGGGGCAGCTGGAGGGAGGTGGGGGGGATGGCTGACAAACGGAGAAGGGCTGATGACCGCCACAATGTTAGCTGTTTGTGTCGGAGCTTTTCCTCCTAGAAGGTAAATTAAATAAAATATAAATATTCACGGACATTTAACACAACGCCTCCTAGTCCAAACTAAGCAAAGCTTGTACTATGGGAACTAGATGGCTGATAGAATACAATTTTTTTTTTTTTGTAAATACATACTTATAATACTTAGAAACACCCAGACACAGAACAAACATTTGTTTGCCATCGCAAATGTTTGTTCTCGGTGGGGATCGAACCCACGACCCACAGCACAGAAGGCAGAGCTACTACCGACTGAGCCATGACGCCTGTCATGGATAAATAGATAGAAAGATGGAAAAAAAATGAACTGAGATGAGAAATTATAGA
This sequence comes from Eulithis testata, assembly GCA_947507515.1. NCBI lineage: Eukaryota > Metazoa > Arthropoda > Insecta > Lepidoptera > Geometridae > Eulithis > Eulithis testata. Next base: position 5,552,087 of record OX382216.1, read on the forward strand.
GGAGAATGGAACAAAAGAACATGTTGTGCCGACCCCACTTAGTGGGATAAGGGCAGGAAGAAGAAGATGGAAAAAAAATAGAGAAATATTTATTTGGCACACAACATAACACAGGTAAGTACAACACAATAAGAAAAAAATAAAGACAACTGTGTCTGCCAGCACTGTAGACTTCCCGCAGATCTCTGAGGACTTCCTCACTATGTCCAACACTCCGAGACATACCTAATGTGCCTGCACGAGCACCCATACTCCCCAAACTAAGCAGAGCTTGTACTATGGGAACTAGATTGCTGGTATTATACTTATACGGTTTTATTCCAGAACGGGGACTAAAGAAAGTCAAAGTTTAAACCTTGACGTTGACGTTCAAACCTTGACGTTTAAACCTTGACTTTCTTTAGTCCCCGTTCTGGAATAAGACTGATATAGTTTTTTTTTGGTAAATACATACTTATACTACACAGTAACACCCAGACATAGAACAAACGTCTATGTTTGCCACATAAATGTTTGTTCCTAGTGTGGATCAAACCCACGACCCACAGCATAAAAGGCAGTGCATATACCGCGTGCACACTATGCCCATGCCGCTGCCGGAATGTATGGCGGCTTCAATGCCGCGGACTTATTGCCACAGCAACATCGCTTTTATTCTCACTAAGCGGCATTCATGCCGGCACTGGCATGGGCGTAGTGTGCACGCGGTATAACAACTGAGCTGTGATGCCTGTCACCTGTATTCTCTTGTCTCAACTTGTCTTACTTTCAGTTTCAGCCGCACAGCCCTAATCAACCTATCAGTATATGCCGCCATTCCACTTACGATTCGGACCACACATCGAGCGATGTGCCGCGGTGCACTTTCAGCCTTATTGCGGTGTATGAGAGATTACCTTGCGTTGGCACGACGCGCCGCTGCCTGTCTCAAGGAGTATGCAGCTTTGCAGGTCCAGCTGTGAGTATTTTTAACAGACTAAAAAATAGCATTGTTAAATTGAAATCGGTTTTTTCTAGTTTTTTAAACAAACGGTTTCTCAATAACAATAATTTAACCAACTACTGTTGTTGTTTGTTAAATTGTTATTTGACAAATACTTGAAATTAAATGAAATTAAATTTATTTAATGTATGATATGGATACATAATACTATTATTATTATTACTATTATAACTTAAAATGTAATATAATATACTACACTCTAGTATAGGTAGGCAAAACTTGTTCTGATAATGTATATAGGAGTAAATTTCTTTAAACCTTTTCTTATTATAAAGTGAGAAAGTATTTAAGTGTCTAAAAATACAGATAGGTACTTGTGCATTCAGAGGATATTGATCACTTCTACTGAATTACTATTGAGTACTTATAAAAAGGGGAGGCCTTAAGGCGGTGTGAAAATTCTGTCACCGGAGTTGGCCACTAACTCATACGGAATTACTTTACTTACTTACCTCTAATTATCGTACTGAAAAAGTACGTACGTAGTTCATACCTACATTATTAACATTCTAATTTAAAACTATTTCAGAGGCTCACTATCGTCCGTCATAGAATCAATCCGTACAATGCTGTGTCGCCAACAAAGCGATTTGTCAGTGTGCATGTCACGTGCGTCGTCGGCCCTACTCGGCAACGCGCCGTGGCTTAGAGCCGACGTAGCGTGGCACGCAGTACAGAGAGATGACACCGACAATCTGACGGTAAGTTGCAATTCGACGGTAAGTTACAATTCGACGGTAAGTTGCAATTCGACGGTAAGTTCCTATTTGCCGGTAAGTTGCAATACTTGCAACACGACGGTAAGTTACAATACAACGGTAAGTACTACAATCCAACGGTAAGTACTACAAGTAAATACTACTCTAACTGGTGGCTTTCAAGATGTTTTCCTTCACCGTTTAGGAAAAAACATTTAATGATGGCACGTTAAAATAATGCTGTTGTATGTTAAGTGTGAAGTAAAAAATGACATGACAGCGCCATTCATATTGTTCATGATCGTTTCATTATTTCAGGACTATCTTGATGATATAATATCGTTTTTTTTATCTTCCACAGAAAATCCATCACGCCTTCCTAGTGGTCCAATCAACATTACTCAAACACATCGCAATGGCGCACTACATACCTTCCCCAAACATACAAAAACTGTATAGGAACCACAACGAAAGGCTATACTGGATACACACCACACTTATACAGAACCTTCTAGAAGAATTTAAAAGTAACTATGAAGCTCTAGAACGAATGTATAGATTGCTCAAAAATTCTGGTACCAAAGACAGTGAATCGAAAAAATTAGGTGCAGCTGTCAAAAGTAATTGGGTTTACTCTGAAGTACACACGGGAGTAGCTAAAGTATGCCTAGAATTAAAACTAGCATTAAATAAAAGTAATGCGTTAGATATGCTACTAGATTCCTACGCGCTAAATAACCAAGAAATAGAATTGGATGTTTTGAGTAAAGATATTGACGATCTGGTAGAAAATATTACAAAATGTCTCGGTACAGTTCAAAATGCGCAGCTGAGACTCCAGAAACTGAAAGGAAAAGTGACTGAAAAGGTTTTTAAAGAAAACTATGAGGTGGTTGAAAGTAAAGTATTCACACAACTAGAGAATGTAGAACCAGAGACAAAGGATGAAGTTTTTTATTTATTAAAAACAGAAGACGATGATTTATCTATGCCCGCAATAGATTTGACAACAGCGCCGGGTAAAAAAGAAAAAGAAACAACAAAGATAGTGCTAACCGAATTAAAAAGAAAACTAGGGAAGAGAGAGGATCTAATGCGAGAACGAGAGAGACAAGCTCTAGTCAAAACAATGCCAGAGCTGAAAAACATCCCAGAATTTCCCAGACAAATCAAATTCGATGAATATATTGTTAGGAAAGGTTATATAAGCAAAATAAAACTTAAAGATTATAGGAAAAGACTGTTTAGGCATTACAATATCGAATCTAAAGGAAAAAATAAAGCCAAAATGAAAAAGTATAAAATAAAAATAGATGAGTATGCTAACGAGAGCGATATAAAAGGTGATCTGTTTGAAGCAAACGCACATTTAAACATCAAAAGTAAACTATTTACTATAACTAGTTTGAATAGCGATATTGTTATAAACAAATGGTGTAAAGCTAAGCCGAATGCAATGCAATTCGAATCAAGTGGTGTGTCACAAATGAGCGATGTCGAAGCTTGTACTTCGAACAAAAACGTACACAAAGTAAATAATAACCATGAAATAAAACATAAGTTCACTAAAAAAGATTTAGAACTATCTGATTCTTCATGTGAATCTGACTTTGAATATTACAAACACCAGAGGGCGTTGCTGAACGATATTCGCCGGCACAGGGTAGTTCGAAAAAAGAACCACCCCAGTCAAAAAGCCAAGACCATAGACAATCTAAATCTCAAAACCGTAGATAATGTAGACGAAAGTCTAAAACCGATAGAGTATAGTTTCGGAGCGGGGTTAGCTATGGCTTCAGTGTTGCAAGTAAATAATCCTAAGTTTTTGAATATGGAAAATGAGGAAGTTTTCAATGGTGATGGGGAGGTCTCGAATGATAGTGGGAATGATGAAGACGCATAATTTTTAATAATACTCAAAAATAGTCCACAACTAGTCAAGGTACGGAATTGAGTTGCTTTTATTTTATTTCATTGAATATTCTTAAATCGGCATTTAGCAGGCGGCGTCACAGCTCAGTCGGTATTAGCTCAGCCTTCAGCGTCGTGGGTTCGATCCCCACTAAGAACAAACATTTGTGTGTGGCAAATATAGTGGTTTGTACGACTCAAATTGTGTTTTGTTTAGCCTAAAGTCTCCATTATGCGCCTTTCTAGCAGCAGGAGTTCAACACTTGCCTACGACCTACAGTGAGACAGTTGTCAAAACTACTAGTAAAGGGTATTGTATTTTACTGATCTGTGTCAAAGCGCTCTTCATCAGCCCGTCTTTAGAATTGCATCCGCCATCGTAGTGTACCTACTACTGTGTGCAATTTCAATTTCTTCAATACTTTACGGCATAAACTTTACAGAATTTGCTTCGAAAGTGTTATTCTAGTCTAGCATTAGACGTCATTGCAGCATTGTTTCAGCATACATTTTACTAACTTAATACTTTAGTTTGCTTTAATATGATTTAATAATATAATATGCTGTTTAGAATAAGTTAAGTAGGTATGTAAGGTACATACAAAATTTCAAATACGTAATTCTATGTAAGTACATAATTATCACTAATAAAAAATTGTTTGAAGATCTCTGTGATTAATATTGGCAATATCAATAGTATTATAATGTTGTATGTTAATAATATTATCTAAATAAGAAATGAATAAAACTAATTTTGCATTTTTATGATTGTTTACTTTTTTGTTTTATATGAGGAGTAGGTACGGTTTTATATGCCTGCTATTTGAGGTACCTACTTAGTACGTAATAATGAGTCAAGTTGATTATACCTTTATACTTATACAGGGTGTATTATGACTACTTGCAAAACTTCGGGGTTACCCATCTATATCATAGTAGGTACAATCTTTTTATGATCAACAACAAAACACAAAAAAACAGGGGATTCCCACTTAGTAAAAAATGGAGCAGATAATACCGGTGATTTGCCGGTGGTCTTTATTTCGCGCTTACCTCGAAGATTTCGGGCGTATCTTCTTACATTAGGTATACTTTGTAAAGGAAAAACATTAGGTAACATACCTACTAGCTACATTTATGTCGGTGGGATTTCTAACAGCGGCAAAAACTTCTGCAAACTAATAATTATACCTAAACCTATGATTTAAATAATAATGAGAGGTCAAACAGATGTTCTTTATCTGAAGGAATACTTTTTGTTATTAGTTTGTGATTGAAACGGAACGAGATGGACGTGTCTGTTTTCGTGTAAGTAGTCGTTTATAATGCATATGTTAACGCTATCACTCGCTATACCATTGTACCTACTAGTTTGTATCGAATTATGATGTGCCATTGAGTTCTCATTTTTCGAATTAACTAGCTTACTCGAACGTATTATCTTCGTAACAATATCAACCTGAAGCTTAGATCATTTCAAGAAGTCCACATTTGGACGTAGACCATTTAGACTTAGGTAAGTGCCCCATGGATTTCCATGTAGAAAAATTTTTTGTCTTGGGATTTCTCTATCCACTAACTAGGTAGGTACCAAATTTCCGTGAAAACCATCGGTTAGGCCAAGATTAAGATCTGTAGGTGGAGTCCGTCCTACCCATAACGCTTCACGCTTCAGTTTGTAGTCGCAATTCGATAGTTATTTCCCAGGTTGTTGGTTCGTCAGAGTCCGAGGTCCATTGGTCATTAGCAGTTAGGTAGGTACCTATACCATTACCACTAATTCTATGACCTATGTTGGTGACCTTGGTTCAGCTATAGATTTCCTGTGCATTTTCTCGTTGCGAATTTTATTGTGTGGAACTTCCAGTCTAGGTACCTACCTACATAGTATTATATAATCTGTGCTACCTACTAACATAGAATGCCTAATGTAGGTATGTACTAACGTAGGTAGGTACTCGATATCGGTCAGTAGATAGGTACCTATAATAGATTTGTGACGACACATTTGTGTTTAGATAAGAATTAAACAGCTTATGAGCTAATGTAGGTTCAGTACTCAGTAGGGACCTAGGTAGGTACAAAGTTTTTTTTTTATTTATACTTACGTACTTAGCTACTTAGTAAAATTACAAGAATCATTTAGAATAGGTATCCTAGGTACTACCTACTAATACAGTAGAGTAGGTACATACCTATAGGTAGGTAAATAATAAGTAATACAAAACACTCTTGCAAATGTCTCAAATTGGATGGTAAATCACAGCCTAGAAATAAATTACACGAAAACCAAGATAATGTCATTTAGACCCCACCAAAAACCGGCGTTATATATACAAGCTACTTTCAACAATATCGCCCTAGAACAAGTCGAAACCTTCTCACTACTCGGGGTAAATATTGATACGCATCTAAACTTCAAACACCACATTCAGAAAATAAAATCTAAATTATCTAGTTTTACGTACGCCCTTCGCGAATTAAAAACGACGACTGACCTCCCCAGTGCGCTAGCAGCATACTATGCTTTTATATATAGTCACCTATCATTCTCCATTATCTTATGGGGGAACAGTACCGATGCGCAAGACCTGTTTATCCTACAAAAAAAATGTGTCCGTATCCTAGTAAACATAAAGAAAAGAGAAAGTTGCAAACCACACTTCAAAAATCTTAAGATCCTAACGCTGCCTTCTATATACATATTAGAAATTTGCAAATTTGTACGGAAATATCCCTATTTTTACAACAACCTAGATGACCTGCCCCGTAGGTACGCATTAAGGCCAGGAAGAAACAAAATTATAAAACCACGATCGCAACTAAACATGCAGAGCAACGGCCCACACATAATGTCAATCAAAATATACAACAAACTTCCAATAGATATAAAAAACATACAGAAAGACTTCCTATTCGCTAAGACATTAAAATCATATCTAATTGACAAAACCTACTATGACATAAAGGACTACTTAGACTAGTAATATTAGGACATATTATTATTATTGGATAAAACCAAAACTTGACATTCACATACAAACCTAAATACACCTGCCTACTAAATCTACGAACTCTAAACTAATTACTAAATATAAGAAATAAATTACAACAAAGACAAAACTTGACACTAAACACTATTCGCACGCTTACATGAACACTTGAACAACAAACCTTAAAATATTTTCTATTAACCGACCCGTACATTATATAAAATATCCTAAATAAAATGACTACCTATTATGTAATACTAATTAACGATCTACTAGCTATCTATAAACCTCGGCCTGCCTTCATATTGCTATACCCTAAGCAGGGTCCATGAGACATATCTATTTACATCCACCACCAATGTAAAATTTACCTAAACCATGTGAAAGCAATAAATATATTGAGTATTGAGTATTGAGTAAGTGGGTAGGTAGGTACTTAGTTACATCTAGTTAATCAAGGTGCTCAATTTATGTTCTAGTGTTGGTATCCTGTTCCTATGCCTAGGAGATTTGACCACGCAGTTACCTCAGGGTCAGGCACCAAACGCCGCCGTAACAACCAGCCAGAATCCTACTATTGCTGATGGTAAAAACTGCTAACCTTTTTTATACATATATAGAGATTGAATAGTGAGATAGTGGTCAAACGGTTACATAGAGGGTATTATAATGATCTGTGCTTTATAGGTAAGTATCTATAGGTAACCGTTTGACCACTATCTCACTTGATGTTAAGCGATTATGTGGTTGACGATGTAGAATATCTTCTACGTAAACGGCGACGTTTACCTAGAAGATACCTTAGATCAACTATAGAGTAGGTTGGTGTAGGGTGGGGTAGGTGGTTTGAGGCCCAACACATGACCGGTCGAGCATATAACTTAGAATTGTCTTACACATGATCTGTGATTTTAGATGCCAAAAAGTTCGTGACCAGAGTCTAGAACGGGTTACGCTATTGTAGGTACTTACTAAGATTATTTTTGCTTATAACTCCACAGTCCCATGCGCTACAGTCAGAGGCTTACCAGGCAGCTGCGTCGAACGTCAGTACTGTGACTACAGCACATATGCCATAGACCTTTCTCTCTACGCGCCGAAGGGGTACAAGAAGTAAGTTCAGTTCGTAGTAGGGCTCTCTGTGAAAGTACTACGAGGGCCTATTTCTGCCGCCAAATAGCGTCCGCTCTGTGCTCCAGTTTGGAGGGCATGGATGCCGGTGAAGACAAGCACACTTAGATATCTACAGCTAATTATATATACATATATTACCAGCTGACCCCGCAGACTTTGTACCTACTGCCTCAATTTTCAATTTTAACAACTTTCATATTTATTCACCTTTTAAACCTTCTAAACTTCAACAAATAATTCAATAAAAAAATTAGCCAAATCGGTCTAGCCGTTCTCGAGTTTTAGCGAGAAACGAACAGCAATTCATTTTTATATACTAAAGATATAGCTATGCGCAAGTGATGTTTGAATGTTCTGATATATACGTATTGTACTGTACCGATACGTGGATAAAATGGTCCACTTGGGGCTTTTGGAGGACTCACAGACTACTAGGACGTTAGCACAGAGGGGGGAAAGGGGAACTTGAGCCCCAACGGCCCCCTTCTAGATCCGCTAGTAACTAATGCAGTAATTGCCCTTTCATTATCTCTGACTAGAAGTGTATTGTAACAAAACATACAGAGTAAACCACTTATTTTTTTACAGCTAACAATTCACTATCACAGTTTTATGTCAAAAGACAAACCATCTAAGAAAACATTCATCTTCATCCATCTAGTTTATTAAAGAGTTGAATATTATAACCATGAATAATTATAACACTCAAAGATGTCACTTAAAAATTACGCTTTTGTTCTTTTATTTTGGTATTAGATAGGTTAACATTCATGCATCCACCCCAAATCTGTCAACGTGGCCATATCAAACGTTTTCTTACAATTTGTACAGGTCCAATCAGGCTCATCGATATGATACACTTTGAAGTGATCTCGCATCTGCGTCAAAAATTCTGCTCCATTGTATTTCTGCTTGCATTCCCCGCATTCAAATTTTAGCCAGGACTGTAGGTGTGGGATATTCGGCACTACCATGTTTATGAACTTTCCTATATGCCAGTCCTGGATTGGTGTAACAATTTCCTCGATATAAAGGTTATCCTGTGATGGTTGGCCGACTTCAACATTAGCAAACAGTTTCCGAACGTATGGATATTTACTTAAATGCCGTTTGTAACTTGCTGGAACTTCTAATAATGGGCTGTTTATACGCAGATCGCTTTTGATAACTTCAATTATCGCTTTCACCATATCATACTCAATCTTATCATGGTAATGATTTGTTACCTGGTCTAACATTGATACAATACTAGAAATCTGTTTACTATTTGTTAAGCTTTTTGTGGTCTTCATGTAAATGTCAGTGTCATGTACAGTATTTAGCTGTCTAGTGCCGTTTGCATCGTTTACAAGAGTGTGGTTCAACTGATGGGTTGTGTATCTCGAGAATTGAAAGTGGGGCAGTTCGATGTACAAACGTACACCATACCAATGCAGTATTGATGAAAATGTGTAATGTGATAATGCGGGGTTCAATTTGTATGGTACAAAATCATCTAAATTAAAAAGGGAGTTGTTTTGGTTTGGATGTGGTCGGTTAAAGATGAATCTGTTTAACATTTTTCTTGTGCAGTATATTTCTAGGACAAGATCGCTGTTCTCGGTTTCTGTTGCGTTTTGGACAACTGGCACCTTAGTCTTTTCAACCGCTTCTCGTGCTAAAGGTGTGGCGATCTCGATCATAGAATTCAAGTATTCCTTCAAATGCTCATACTTCTGTTCTAGAATGTTTTTTATATCGTCATTGGCACCTTTTCTTTTTAATTTGTTGATAACTCTGTCAAACACGTCCCACTGGGGCCAATCTTTTAGGAACTTTTTAACAATGCTTATGTATATCTCTATTTCAAGGTCGTGCAGCTTTGAGACGTCCATGTGGAACTCCAAGTCTAATATTGAGAGGATCTGAGCATTTGTCAGGACTGTGTTCGATTTGCTGTCATTGGAAATGAGGCGCTCAAACAGCGACATTAGGGGACGCCCTGGAATTAGAAAAACTTAGGGTTATCTTCTAAATATATAAAACTCTTTTGAAGCTGACTGATAATCAACGCACAGCCCAAACTATAAGGCCTAGAGGTATGGAATTTGGAGGGTAGTATCCTTAAATAGTGTAGGGGTGCACTAAAAAAGAAAATTGAAAAAGTCACTCTAAAGGTCTAGAACGCGAGCAACGCCGCGGGCGATGGCTAGTAGGTACTCTATGAAATGTGCGGACAAACAAAAATATGATAGGCACACATCATCATCATCCACAGCTGGGCACCACAATCGGGGCATTCGTAAAAAGTCGTCTCTGACGTTTAAATCATGTAGATTAGAAGCAAAGGCCTAATTTAAGAAGTGGAAGTATTATTGTAGCGTGTAGGTCGAACTGGAGCGTACAGTTTTTAGTACATATCCAAATCAATGTAACGCATGTTTTTTTTTTATGAGCTATAGATAAGCATTTGGCTGCCAGCACACCTGATGGTAAGTGTAGCTGCAGCCTAGGGTGGAGCACGCTTAGCCTTGGTTTATATATGGTTTGTAAATAAAAAATTATAAACTTACTTCCTGTCGATGAAGTCGACGGCCTAGAGTCCTCATCATCGATGTTATCTATTAGCACAACGTCGTTTGAGTTATCCTCGTCCATTTCAATTTATTTCAATAAATAAATAAACAAAACAAATCCACCGCCTGTCCCAATCCAACTTCTTTTTTTTAAACCTTGAACAAACAAATAAACAAACGTCATGTCAATCAGTCAGTCAACAGTCACCGTTGCACTAGTCTGACCACGCTTAGAGCGCTTGTAGACGTCCGTTTCTTTCGCGCGGTTATCGGACCGTCATTAAACGGCTATCCTTGTATACGTATTTTTTTTAGTATCTTTTTTTACCGGATGGATGTTACCTTGGACTGCGGTCTATCTACGCTAGTTTTGAACTGGTAGTCAGAGATTAAACACGTGTGAAATGTTTAATAAGAAACCTGTTAGTGCAGTCCATACGCGCGGGAGATACTTCGAGTGCCACGCATTTACTCTCGCTCTGTGTTTAATGTGAAATTAATTTAGTATATATTTTTATGTACATAACCAATATGCAGTACTACATTTTCACTTCAAAATAAAAAGTAAAAAGTTGCATGAACACTGCCATCTATTATATTTTGATTGTAGCGTATTATAGTCTATTTCTATTCCTCCCGCTGTCAGTTGGAAGTCGTTTATCTTCAAAAACACGGGCGGTCAAAATTGCTGAATTGCTGAACACTGCCATCATGAACATATTTGACTGTAGCATTTGTAGCGTATTAGCCTCTGTCTCTTTCTATTCGGGGGGAATATAAAGAGACAGAGACTATGTCATCCCGTAACGCAACGTTATTGGAAGTCGCATTAGAAGTATAAATTCATTAAGAAAAAAAGCTCGTATTGGCCTACCTACTATTTGTACAAGAAGAAACAAAAAGAAATAGAAAAACGTAAAAAGGTCATCGTGGGTGCATCCTATATTATTGGAAAGGGAAGAATAATATGGTGAATTTCATACTCTTTTTACGAATTTGGAAGAAGATGAAACTAAATTTTACTATTATTTTTAATACAGTTGCTCAAAACGTGGCGTATTGCAGGGACGTATAGCGTTCGGGATGTGGGCTATTACATACTCGTGCTTTTTTTTTTACCTTTCCCGAACTCGTGCGTTCTCTTTCCCAACTGTCAAAATAATGTCTATTAAAAAGAAGAACCAACCATGAAATTATTACTAAAAAAATTCATAGAAGTTTTTATGATTCATGCAAATACGTATATTTCTAAAAAGAAGCTACTAATTTGTTTCAATAACAAATTTAATGATTTGATTGAATGAGTTAGGTTAGGTTTTATTTCATTTCATCTCATTAAATTTCATTTTCATTTCATATCAATAAAAAAATTCTACTGAAGATTGGCTGTATGGGCATAGTTCTCTTTGCCTACCAGAATGGGTGAAGAAAAAAAAATCTCTGCTTGTATTCTACGGTTGGCGCCATTTTTCAGAAATTTTCTTTGCGAGTTTATTGTGTTTTTATTATTTTATTAAATTGCTTCATATTTTCGCAACTGTATTAAAAATAGTCGTTCAGTACACGTGCGGAACCGTCATTGCAACTTGTTCCGACTGTCAACCCTCGCCTTCCGCTGCACCTCGGCTCAGGTAGACATTTGTCGGAACTCTTTGCAATGACAGCTTTTCCGCACTTGTAATGAAATATACTATTTCGGATGAAGAAAGAAACCTTTCAACTTTTATTAACAGCCATATATGATAAAATAACACACGAGGGTAATGACATGCGCAAATCAATTTCCCCGGCAGAGAGATTAGCCGTTACGCTAAGGTCCGGCGTGTGTACACACATTCATTATGTCATACAAATCCGGAAAAAAACACGGTCCGTTATCCGGTGAAAAAAACGGACGTCTACAAGCGCTCTTAGCAATGAAATAATTACGCAGCCCCAAAAAACCATATGTTACATTTACATACACACAAGAATTGCTCGTATAAAGATATAAGATATCTACCTATCTTACCCCAGTAATTTTGAAGTAGGTACAAAGATCGTCCAAGCGTTTTCGCAGTAGGTACCTACAGACGCTAACTACATATACATAAGTACCTACAGGTTTTCAAATTCTACCATGATTTTTTGGTTTTTGTTCTGCAGACTTAGGTATGCGTTATCAGATTAGACCACACAAGCCAAGCAAGTAAATCTCAGCTCAGCAAAAATACGTGAGGCAATGTTGCCAGCTAGGCGGATTTCTCCCATTTGACATTTGACCTAGCAGGGCCTACATAGAAAAAAGGGCCTAACAGTGAGCGCTAAAAGTATCATACACAAGCAAGTACCTACCTGCATAACTTATTTTTTCATTGTTACAGGCCATGCTTAGAGAAAGAAACTTGCTGCCCCTTCAGCTCCCAGATTGAGGCCAAGCCCGACACAAAACTATCATGGGAAGATAAATTTGATATAGAAACAGACGTATCACTTAATGACGACGACAAATAAAACCAAATTTAATAATCACAGATGTATAATTTCACTAAAAATATCCATAATTTCAATTTAGGAAACTCAACAATTTTATCAAAGATAGATGTTAGCGCACGCGCTGCTTAAAAAGTTTTTCGAGAAGCAGTTCCTGCTTATTGCCCAAAAACGCAGCGTGCGCCAGCAAGGTATGCACTCATGTTGTCAAAAAACAAACGCAGTATAAAAATAAATGATTCAGTTTGCTGTTTTTATTGTTCAAATTTGCAAAGACTGCAGTCATGGCAGCGCCGATACGACTTTCTGCCGCGTCGATGCTTCGAGTCCGCAAGCTTGTAGTAGTTACCAGATCTTGAACGGGATCTGGACCGGGCTACTGACCTGTAAAGAACGCCCCTGTTATTTAATGTGACAGCGGCTGCTTAAAAACTAATGGTGCGTGCACAGCACAGTCAGCTCATGCCGCTTCCCGACTTATTGCCACAGCAACATCGCCTTTATTGTTATCAGGTTGGCCCGCCTGCTCGTCTGCCAGCTATGGCATAAAAAAAAGCGGGGGCATGAACATAGGTCGGAAGCTGGGACAGAGGCATAATCCTGTTCACACTATGCTCATTCCCACTTCCCTGCCTAGCTACCTGCCGACTGCGGCTGAATGTGAACGCAACATAAGCAATGACTGGTACAGAAGTTAAAGCTGCTCTCTTTCACTTTCATCATCAACAGACCATCTTCACGCAGGTATCTAGATGAAGAGATGGCATAGTTTTGACCTACTTAGTCGGAGCCATTGGGGGCTGCAAAAGACCGGCCCGGCCGGAAATCTATGGGGAAGACTCATCGAAATATTTTGATGAGTCAGACTGGAAGCGGCAATGGGCAGGGTACATAGCATACGGAGCTGATCACCGTGAACGTAGTTGTGGTCCCCCAATGAACAGATGACATTAAAGATGAAAGACCCAAAGTCATTCTTGCTTTCTTTTTGGAAAACTATTCGGAAGGATATGTCCAGCTAAGACTTCTGGTCACAGGCACAGGCTGGTTGGCGACGATGATTGGAAATTAATTAGATCAAGATGTAGGTATTTCTCACCTGGAGCGTGATCGGGATGGCCTGGCGTGCCGGCATTCGTGTTCTTCCACGGGCTTGGTAAGAATACCCCAGTACTGGTAGATGAGGTAAGCCCCCGACACGATAGCAGCTACCTGCAGAATATAATTGTGAATATCCTACATCACGCTACAGCCACACACGGCGAAAAAAAAAGAACTATACATGCATCACTACATAGTATAAAGCAAAGTTGCTTAACGCGTCTGTCCTAATGTCGGTATGTACTTATGCTTAGATCTTTAAAACTACACAACGGATTTTGATGCATTTTTTTTTAATAGATAGAGTGATTCAAGAGGAAGGTTTATATGTATAATACATTATCATCATCACATTGCACCCGTGCGAAGCCGAAGCGGGTCGCTAGTAGATAATAAAGGGACGGGAGATGGACGAAGGCGGTCAGAGAATGGTGGCCAAGGGATGGGATGCCCGTAGACCAGAGGCAACCACCCGGCTGATGGTCAAATGACATCGTAGAACTGGCTGGGAATCACTGGACGAGACTCGCAAGGGACCGAAAAAAATGCCGTAATAAAGAGGAGGCCTATACTCAGCAGTGGGTGCAAACGGGCTGAAGTGCATGATGATGATGATGACATAGAAAATTCGTGGTTTACGAAGACTTCATCTTACGGAAGGAGTCTATGCAATTTCAATTTCCTTACGGCGTTTTCTTCTATAGGTACTATTATACAACTGTAAAAAAGCTAAAATTAAAGATATGGATAAACTAAATATGCAGATCTACTAAATAAACGATTCTTATTCCGAAAATCGAGTTTGCCTGTTTATCTGTTAGTTTGTTCGCGGATCACGCCTAAACTACTGGACCAATTTCAATGAAACTTATACTATTCAGAAGCCCTTTTTCCGGATTGAAACATAGGCTATATTTTATTGAAATGAAAGACGTGGATTCTTAGATACAGCTTGACCTCTCCAAATTAAAAGCCGCCTTTGGCACGAGGTTCATCGTAGGTATGCTGCAGCAGGTACTTTTTTTAAGCAGGTTGACAGATATTTTGGCGGAAAGTTTCGCACGCGTACGAAGTCGCGAGTATCAGCTAGTTTAACCATATAAAAACATTAGGAACTATAAGTTAGGCACGAAACTGAAAAATCCATTAATGACTTTCCACGGGATTCGAACTTTCGACCCTAAGATCACAAATCAAAATACAGAGCTGGCTATGTTAGTTACCACTAAACCAACGCCGTTCTAATGGTTGATGTAAATAAAAATGGGGTAACAGCTAAATCGAATCAAACAATCAACTGGTAATTAGGAAATCCATTAAAGTAATGGATATGCCATTAGATCAGATACTAAATACGGAGATCGGACACAATTAGCCAACTTTTATAAAAGCCTATTCCATTCAGTGCACCACTTTGTACCTCATAGGTATCGAAGATACGAAGTGATTATGTTAGGTTAGGTTTGTTTGCGCGCGAAGCGAGCCCATCCATATTATATCTGTAGGTATATTCGTCCGACTTCTGTACGAATAATTATAAATTGTTCGTACAGTACCTACCCGTACTAATAGACTCAGCCTTGAAGATAACTAGGTACCCACTGCTTGGCTTACCTATCTCACCATCACTGACTATTAGACCACTGAGTCACTAGAACTCTTTTCTATAGGTGCCTACTGCTTTACATGTTTATATATCCTAGTAACGTGCTGAATTCTAGTTCTAGGCACTGAACAAGAACTGAAACTTAATCATGGCGAGGAATAGAAGACGGAAGAGGCAGAAACCTACCGCAATATTGAGCTGCCTGACCCGAATGAAGTCTATGATAGCTCCAATAAGAGACTCCATGGCGTCTGTCCGCGCAGTCTACACAGACTTCTGCAAGGAGACCACTTTACACGGCCTGAAACATACTGTCGAACCAAAACTGCACTTTCTCGAAAGGTAATCCAAATATTCATAGAAACACACGGAAAATTTACACAACATGCAACGATTTCGAAATGTCAAAACGTAAAAGATGATTGACGGAGCGTGAGTGAGGTATTCCATTTTTGAAATTGGTCCGGTCTCTGACTGAAAGAAGGTTCCTTACAAAAGCTATGTTCTCTATTCTTCTGAAACTACTGTACCTACTAGTACACAATATCTACACACAATACTAGTGCCACAAAAGCAAGGACGAACACAAAAAGCATAGTAGGTAATACAAGCACCCAGCCACCTGTAGAATGATGGCAAACGGCAAAATCTGTTGATTTTAGTTATAATATTTCAGAGTGCTCTGGCTGGCTCTAACAATAAGTGCATTCGTGGGCGCGGTATACTGCGGGCTAAGCCAGCTCTCTCGCTACATGCAAGAACCAGTCGTCGTATCTCTTCAGAGAGACTATCGGAGCTGGCAGACTACCTTCCCAGCTGTCACTGCTTGCTTTATAGATAGAATGAATCCGGACAAGGCGAAGGCTGCTATTGAATTGTGAGTTTGATGCTTGGTGCCTAATAACTCTTAACTGATCACTGATCAGTGATAACAGAATTCTACGAGGCTTGATGACAAGGGCGTTGGAATGGAGACTCACACCGTTACCTACAGTTTCTTATCACTGGGTGTGCATTCATATTTTAGGTACAAAAGATCTTAAATAAATTAATAGCTTCTAATATGAACCCTGATATGATAGGGCACGACAATATTTACCGCTAGGTGGCTAATTAGTAAGTACCTACCTACCTAATAAGTATTTATTATAGTATTAATTTACCTAATAACTGAAAAGTTATCTAGATAAAAAAGTTAGAACTTCCCTTAGGCACTGGAACGTGACCGAGGAGTCAGATCCTGAACGGTTCCGCTACTACTCTGAGTTCATGGACCTGGTATCTGATGTATCCTTCCGGGAGAACGTGCAGAACTTCTGGAAGTACCAGGCGGATACGACAGTCAAGGATATTGATTTAGTTGAGTTGGCTCTAAGCGTGCACCCAAGCAATGTGTTGAGTGTTATGCTGTCACATAAGAAGGAGGTAAACCCAGCTTAAGGTTACACTAGTCGCACACCTTTCCATACAAACGTGGAAGGGTAACTACTCCACTGTTTGACGCTGACCAACCAAAACTAAGGATTATATCAATTTATCTCGTCATAATCTATGACTGTATACACCCCAAACCGTAGAAAATACAAGTTTCTTATTTTCAGCTTGTATTTTTAAATGAATACTTTTTTTACGGTTTGGGGTGTATACAGACATAGATTATGACGAGATAATTTGATATAATCCTTAGTTTTGGTTGGTGAGCGTCAAACAGTGGAGTAGTTTCCCTTCCACGTTTGTATGGAAAGGTGGGCGACTAGTGTAACCTTATGCCTTATGGTCTCGCGATCGTGACACACAATGTTGTGCAGCATGCAGCGCCGGACACATAATTGTATGAAAAACGTCTAGTATATGTATTGGTAAATGTATATACATATGAATAAATAAATTAATATTCACGGACATTCAACACAACGCCTTCTAGTCCCAAACTAAGCAGAGCTTGTACTATGGAAACTAGATTGCTGATATAATACTTATATACTTTTTTTTTTTGTAAATACATACTTATAATACATAGTAAGACGTATAGTATTATATAATCTGTGGTAACACCCAGACACAGAACAAACATCTATATTTGCCGCACACAAATGTTTGTTCTCAGTGGGGATCGAACCCACGACCCACAGCGCAGAAGGCAGAGCTACTACCGACTGAGCCATGACGCCTGTATGGTCTTTCTTTACGTTGCAGTCTGCGTCAGCGGCAAGGACCAAACTCGGTACTCTGCGTTGTGCTGCACACCGCAGCGGTATGCGTCACGATCGCGAGACCGAAACTTTAGCTATCTTACTTCACCCACAGCGTCCCCCGTCGAAATCGGCAGAAAATGTTATACGCGGGTGGGAGCGTTAACACTTCCTTTGGTAAAGAAAAATTGAAATAAAATAAAACTTGACTAGGTGCGGTGGTACCCGGTCATGACAGAGGTCGGCATGTGTTTGACCTTCAACTCTCAATACGCGGAGTACCAATACATGCTTCATGATCATGACGTAGAATGGAAGAAGGAGAGCCTACTGCAGTGCCATTACCACAGCGAGCAGTGCTATGTGAGGATAGACTCTAAGGATAATGCTATACGGGTGAGTTTACCGTGCTTATTTCTCAGTAACACGAAACGTTGGATAGGTTAGTATAGGTGTTATGGAGAATATTTACCTACCAATAGGTATTTTATAACACAAAAATACGAATAGTGTAGGTATGTTCTTACATAATTTAATTTGACAAATCTATCACGGACCAGTCACATGAAAAAAAAAACCTATGTTCTGGTTTTTGGTCTTTAAATATCCTTAAAATTTCCCAAAATATTGCGAATTTTCCCTACGGTGGTAACACAGACGGCGGCGCATGCGCAGACCGCCCCGCACGCGCACAGCTTCTTATTAGCGCGAATTTCAAAACATTTATTTTAATTGTTTGGATATTTGTTTGGATGTATATCTATACCTATACGCTATAGCTAGATAGGTAATCGTTTTTTCGTTTCATATACCCAGTTTGTAAGTCGGCGAAGTTAGGCGTTTAGATGCGCAAAGAAGTTTTTCCGAACAAAATTGTCTACGTACATCATAAACGACTCCACGATTTCCTAGATTCGCCGACCGCACTGTACAAATTGTGGTGCTGTAAATATTGATTTGGTTCTTGTTGTAGTATTTCATCCACTCCCCGTACGAGATATCGACAGCCATCTCAAATCCCACGGGAGAGGTGGCGCCAGGAGAAGAACTCATCATAGACTTCAAGGTGATCTATTGTCTATTGTGGAAATGATTGCTCGATATTGCGACAGATATACTTCGACTAGTTACTAATGAAAGTATCTATCCTCAGGCCGTAGAAATCCAGGCTTCTTCAAGCTTGAAGAGCTTGACGCCGGAGCAAAGGCGCTGTCGGTACCCGTATGAATGGCTTAGCACTTCCGTAAAGGTACCATACGAATATACTCGATGAAGAAAGAATCGATGGAACTACTAATCTATCGATATATTTCAGGCATACAGCTTCGCACTTTGCCAGATGCATTGTCGTAGCCGGATGGCAATAATGTTTTGCGGATGTAGACCCTACTTCCACGTCAAAGGAGGTAAGAAAAATGAAATGGAAACCAAACCACCATACTTTTTTTCAGATTTAATCACAGTTTAGAGCTACCAAACTACTTGACGTTAGATGGCGTTGAATTGTCGCAGTTCAATTATAAACTATGGTGCTTGTCAAAATTACTAGGTTTTATATTTTTTTACTCACCATTAGATGGCGTTAGCTGTATCTTATTGAATCCACTCAAAAGTAGACAAATCACAAAATCCACAAAAAGTTTGTTCCAAGTTGGCAGGCCTCTTTCCTCAAGTCAGAAAAACCTTTTGTCAAACAAAACGTCATTTTGCCACATTGTTCCATGACAGTTCAATTATATTGCAAATTCTTTGAATAAATTCCTTTTAATAAATTGTGTGTAGCGCATAACATTTTCAGAATTTTCAGTTTGTTTTTGTGTCAATTCTCGTGTTTGTGTACAAGATGGCGACGTGTGCGATGCGCACGGTATGGCATGCATCGGCCGGAATGTGGAAATCCTCATCAATATCCCCAAGAACCTTGCTAAATGCGCCTGCCTTCCTCAGTGCGCCGAAATCAACTACTACTCTCATACAAAGAAGGTCGTTGTTAGGTAAGTTACTAAAGCTCCATCCACCTGAAGCTTACTCTAGAATGTCAGAATTTTTCAAGCTCTACATTGGGTACCTAGGTAATAAGGTAAGGTTAGGATATAACCTCAAACCACCTACCTAACGGGTATAAAGACTTATCTTATCATTCATCATAATACGCTTAAAAATATCATAACGATTAGGTCCAGGGGACCAAAATTATGTAAGTACCTACCTACTAACTAGGTAAGAATAAACACAGCACAAACTTAAAAGATTGACAGTTGGCGGCAAAACGTGGGTTTGAAAAAAAATGCTGCCAGTAATAAAAAATCTCCATATAATTCAGTAAGCTGATAGAGCTTTTTCTCTCAACATGAACCTGACATCTTCTGACGCTCCGAGCGTGGCAGCGCTCCGTATCAACATGATGCCTCCTAAGCTGCGTCTCCATCGTGACGTCATATTTACACTTGAAGATCTTTTTGGTGGGTTGTCGCTAAGAGTTTATACTCTTAAAGTCGCTTAAAGTCGTAAACTGCGTGGTTTGCATGCCAACTTTTGCTCTGTTATACGAAATACTTGCATTGCCTGCTTTAGAAATAATTAAGTCGGTACCTCCTTTCACGTAAGAGTGAATTGTTAGTTTTGCCAATCAGATCATGTGCCAAAGATATTTTTTGATCTCTACTCTAATTAGTAAGCATGAAAAGCACCCATTTAAATGCACGCAGCTCTGCGTTAGATCTTACTGACGAATCAAAGCCTGAACTGCAGTAGTAAAAAGCTTACTTTAACCACGCACGCTGTGTTATTTTATTATTTTCACTTTACACTGATTTGCCTTACCAAAACAACTCTTTCTAGTTTCTGTCGACACGCTTTGCTACCTAGTTATGTCCCTACATAATACTACCTAATCTAAATTCATCGTTAGATAATCGTAATCACTTTTCTTCTCAGCATCTTTAGGCGGCACCACAGCGCTGTTCGTAGGTGCCAGCGTGCTGACGGTCGTGGAGACCGCGCTTTTCATCGTCCGACATGCAACCAACGCCGTACTGGCGAAGGTCTATGCACGATCCAGCAGAATACAATATAAGCCGTAGTACAGCCTATTTAGAAACTGTCATGGTTTTAGGGATTGTAGGTGGGACTTAACCTGAGACTACATGGCATCCGGAGTTCTGGAGATTAGGTGGGGCAAATCCCTAGCTAGTCGAATATACTTACGTGGCAAAAATTAAAATGTAGGTACCTATACTGGCAACACTTTTTTTTTAGGTAAATGCATAATTTTGTTTAGATTCAGTCGATTAAAATCCACTCACCAATCTTACAACAGATAATTAGGTAATTTGGCTTTTATTTCAATTAAGATAGGTACTTACCTAACATACAACATATCCTATCCCTCCCTACCTCTGAAAACGAATAAGTTTCCAACTGGTACTTCCCTCAGGCACGCTGAATGGAGGGTACTCATCCTGTCGGACTTTAGGTACTAAGCATCGACTTAACATCCTCTGACGATGTCTAATTCCGTCCAAACATTAAGTTATGTACATGCAACTCATGATATGAGAGCATCGCATCGGAGCGGTTTTTTTTCGAACAAATGGCAACTCAGTGAGTGCAGACGACAAAGCACTAACGAAACGCACTCGACGAGCAACAGAGCCGCCAGCCAGCCAGCTGTCAACTGTCAAGGCTGTCATTGTACTGTCATTCTTCGATTACGCTAGGCCCCGCCCCACGAAATCGATGTACCTATTTATTTTGCTAAAGTAAATGTAATCATTTTAACCTAAATTATAACTGAAAACATCAGCGAACGAACGAGAAAAATGTTTCTAACGATACTAAAGATATTTCTAAACAGTGGGTACTACACGTTCTCATTTCTATATAACTTATTTTCGTTGTTACACACAGTTTTGCCTTTCGGCTTGGACGTCGGTTTGGTCGGTGTTTCGGCTTATTATTTGACGAGATTGAAGAAGCCCGATGTGAATAATGTGGCCAGCATCTTTGGGCCTGAGCCTGGGAGTAAGGAGAGCGAGTTACATCCCGAGAAAGTTGTTAGTTGCATAGCCCATAGAGGTGCGGCACTCGATGCTCCCGAGAACACTATCGCTGCATTCAAGTATGTGAGTAAAGCCTTATTTGTATTTTCTATGTGGCCAGTGTCAGGAAAATAGAACCTACTTTTTTAAATAAATCTTTGAAATGGCCAGTTACCCAATATGGGCCAATTACATTAAACATAACTAGTATTCATGAAGATATTTTTTTTTAAATTAGTTTGATTGGACTCAATTATGTGAATGAAACAGTGAATCATAGATAGCTAACTGCCGTCTGTGACTATGTTTTCATAGTACCATAGAAAGTAGCCTTTCAGATCACAAACTATCTATCCCAAGTTTATTTCATATCCACATAACTGGTACAGACTAAGAGCTACAAACATGTTAATACTCAGTCATAATTTTATTTACACTCACTGGACAAATATTTTATGATTACAGTGCGTAGAACACGAATGCAATTTTGTAGAACTGGATGTAAGAACATCACGGGATGGCAAGCTTGTGTTACTTCACGACCAGGGTCTTGAGAGACTCACTGGAACAGCTCTGCGGGACGTGCATGCTGTGGACTGGGAGGCTATCAAGCATGTGGATGTTGGAGCTACACATCCCAATCGGTTAGTAGCTTTACCTCTACAAGTTACTATAGTAGGTGCCAAATAACACGGCAATATAGGTAATTCACCCACCTTCACCACGATGTCGCAAAATTCAATTTATTTTTTAAATAAATAAATAAATAAATATTACTTATTATTAAATAAATATTAATATTATGTATGGCTAACTCTGTCGCTTTCCATACAAACCTGTCGCTAAGACGGTATCGCTCGAATCTCGTTAGTACTCCCTCCGAGTTTTGAGATGGGCTCCTTCAAAAGGCGGGTCTATCTCCTCTTAAAAGGCCGGCAGCGCACTAGCATCACATCTGGTGTTGCAGGTGTCCATGGGCGGCGGTGACCACTTTCCATCAGGTGGCCCGCCTGCTCGTTTGCCAGCTATGGCATAAAAAAATAATGGTTTAAATTATTATTATTATTATTTCAAACTTTCGCGGTTATAATATTAGTAGGATTCAACTAGCTGACCCGACAGACGATGTCCTGTCTTAACTATTTGCAGCACGCATTCTGTCAATGTTATGTCAAACAACATGGGGTGACATTAGAAAAAAAATATGGTGGTTAAGTATTCTTAAATTTTCCAATTTTCTTTTTTTTTTCTTTCATAAGATCCTTCTGACAATAACAAACACAAAAAATTAATTTGCGAAATCGGTCCAGCCGTTCACGCGTGATGCCGTGACCAAGGGAAATAGGGATTGATTTTTTATATGAACTTGTATTGTTACAGAGAGCAGTTCAAAGAAGTTCATCTGTGTTTGTTAGACGATGCCCTCGACTATCTGTTATCAAACAACATGCGAATGATCATAGATATCAAAGGAGAGGACAATGAGGTACAACTATAAATAAATGACAGCTGTCCTGTCATAGCTAGCAAGCAAGCAAGCACGTATGAATTACTGGCCAACTCTGTTGACGGAGTTTTTAGGCCGCCTTAAGGCCTCCGTCATGACTTAACGACTGCATAGCTCATTCGGTAATAGCTCTGCCTTCCGTGCTGTGGGTCGTGGGTTCGATCCCCACCGAGATCAAACATTTGTGGGTTGCAAACATAGATGTTTGTTCTGTGTCTGGGTGTTTCTATGTATTATAAGTATGTATTTACAAAAAAAAATGTATGTATGTATTCTATCAGCCATCTAGTTTCCATCGTACAAGCTTTGCTTAGTTTGGGACTAGAAGGCGTTGTGTTAAGTGTCCGTGAATATTTTTTTTTTTTAACTAGCCGTCGCCCGCGGCGTTGCTCGCGTTCTACCCTGTAGAGTGTGACGTTTCAAAATTCCTTTCTTAGTGCACCCCTACACTATATAAGGATACTACCCTCCAAATTTCATACCTCTAGGACTTATAGTTTAGGCTGTGCGTTGATTCTATGTCAGCTTCAAAAGAGTTTTATATATATATATAAAACTCTTTTATATATATTTTTGGAAACTTCAAGAAAAGTTTATTAACAAAAAAAAAGAACAACCAATTCACCTAGAACTAACACTTAACCAACACTTAGTATTGAATTTAACTGAACCAAAATGCTCAAACTCTTTCTTAGTAGTTGTGTCCGCTCCGAGCGCCGGCGAGCGAATGAATCCGTTGAGCACGTCGCCCGGTTTTATAGGCAGCGCGCAGTGGGGCGAGCGCTGAGTCAGACACAGGTGTGCCTCGCAGGTGTCGCTTGTTTACGCCGTTGTGATCGTGACGTCATCAATCGGCAGTTTCACCGCCGCCTTGCCGCCTCTTTTTATACACCGGGTCACGTGATCATTTTTCTCATCGAAATATCTCCTACACGGCCTCTCCTGACAGAGTTCGCCTCGAACTCCTTTATTTCTGCTGGTCAGTCTTCAGCAGCACCCAGCGCCCAGCTGTGAAGACTCGTCCTCGCGTGTGGAAGCCACTGCTTCCTGCTGGTTTTCTCCCTGTAGTGCGGCGCGTAAAGATGCGATAGCCCGACGCTGCGAAGCGGCGTAGCGCGCATCTCATGCGCAACCAAGTCGCGCAAGTGCAGCGCGACGAGCCGACGCTGCGAAGCGGCGTAGCGCGCATCTCATGCGCGCAAGGCGCACATCCCAGACGCGCAAGTGCAGCGCGACGACACGACGCTATAAGGCGGCGTGGTGCACATACCACATACCAGGTGCGCGAGACGCACATACCAGATACCAGGTGCGCGAGACGCACATACCACATACCAGGTGCGCGAGGCGCAGATACCAGGTGCGCGAGACGCACATACCAGATACCAGGTGCGCAAGACGCACATACCACATACCAGGTGCGCGAGGCGCAGATACCAGGTGCGCGAAGCGCACATCCCAGGTGCGCGAGGCGCACATACCAGTACATGAAGCATAACATAACTTAGGTAAACAGACAACAAGTTAGAGGCACAACGTGAAGCTTAACTTAGGTAAACAGTAAGCAGAGAACAAGTCAGAGGCACACCGTGAAGCTTAACTTAAGTAAACAGAGAACAAGTCAGAGGCACACCGTGAAGCTTAACTTAAGTAAACAGAGAACAAGTCAGAGGCACACCGTGAAGCTTAACTTGGGTAAACAGAGAACAAGTCAGAGGCACTACGTGAAGCTTAACTTAAGTAAACAGAGAACAAGTCAGAGGCACACCGTGAAGCTTAACTTAGGTGAACAGAGAACAAGTCAGAGGCACTACGTGAAGCTTAACTTGGGTAAACAGAGAACAAGTCAGAGGCACACCGTGAAGCTTAACTTAGGTGAACAGAGAACAAGTCAGAGGCACTACGTGAAGCTTAACTTGGGTAAACAGAGAACAAGTCAGAGGCACACCGTGAAGCTTAACTTAGGTGAACAGAGAACAAGTCAGAGGCACTACGTGAAGCTTAACTTGGGTAAACAGAGAACAAGTCAGAGGCACTACGTGAAGCTTAACTTGAACCACGACCCTGGTTAAGGAAAGAAGCGCAGACAGGCATGAAGCAGACGCTCTACGTCTTAGCGCTACACGGCGTGAAGCAGGTGCACAGCCAGACACGACACAGATGTAATGCACTGTCGCTCCACACATGGCAAACAGTTGCACAGACAGGACACAGGGGTTCTGCACCATCCCACCAACCGTATCGCACATTGAGTTTGGTTCGTCAGGGTGCAGCACAGGCGCAAAACAGGAGCGCGCGACAGCAGCGCACAGCCAGAGCTGCGCTGCACCAGCTCGCATCAGAAGCGCGCGACACCAGGACTGCTGCAGAACTTGCACCCTGTCAAAGAAACAGCGTGTATAAAAACAGTCAGAACCACGTCTCGACAACAGCGCACAGCAGGAGCTGCGCTACACCAGGAGCACGGCGAAGCCGCGCTACAGCAGCGCACAGCCAGAGCTGTGCTGCACAGGCGCCCAGCAGGAGCGCACGACAGCAGCGCACAGCCAGAGCTGCGCTGCACAGGCACCCAGCAAGAGCGCGTGACAGCAGCGCACAGCCAGAGCTGCGCTGCACAGGCGCCCAGCAGGAGCCGCGTTGCACCAGCACCAGGACACGCGTTGCACCAGCACCAGGACACGGAGACAGAAGCGTGTGACATAGGCGCCAGGGCACAGCACAAGCACCCAGCAGCAACGTGCAGGCCAGACACCACTAAGAGTGCGTGACCCAGAAGTGCTGCAGAACCACGCTACTCACCCAAGCGCGTAAGCTTGTAGCGTGAACTGGTATCCTGTCAACAACAAAAGCACGTAATAAAAACCATCAGTGCCTCATCTAAGAATTTGGACACGCTCGGCTTACCTGACCAATGCTGATCATACCCACTCATAAGCATGTGACCTCCTTCCATTTTTCAAATGAGATTTAATCTGATGGCCTATACGCAGCTAATCCCGTAACTGTTTGCAGAAGGAAGACGCAGGGTACACTAAAAAAACAAATCGATACACACAAAACCAAATAAGCACTTCGAAGAAGTTCTCAATGTCAAGGGTAACCCAGGCATACACACAATCCTTTGGTTACCTATTACTTCACAAAGTATGGTGTGGGTACTTGAAAGTGTCTAAAAATATTTAGCACTGATTCAGAATTAAAAACTAGACACGTCTACAGGTAT
This sequence comes from Eulithis testata, assembly GCA_947507515.1. Taxonomy (NCBI): domain Eukaryota; kingdom Metazoa; phylum Arthropoda; class Insecta; order Lepidoptera; family Geometridae; genus Eulithis; species Eulithis testata. The sequence goes on from OX382216.1 coordinate 5,578,522, forward strand.
ATGTAGGTAGGTAGGCCTTAAAAAGGCACTGAGTAACCACAGTTTTGATGCCACTATCTGTCGAGGCATCCCACATTTCTTGATAAGAAATAAAACTCTGTTTGTAGATCGTTATTTCGCAGTAAAGACAGTAACATCATGACCTGGATTTAACAAAACAAACATTTCGATGTTTTTCAATCTATCTTCACACATAGGGTCTGGATTTAGGTACTAGCACTAGAAAAACCTATCTGTGTATTGCACAAGCGCTGGAAATGACCAACGCCACCACATAAATGTAGGCACGTAACTATGCACCAGTTGTTCCACGTGTAAAAGTACCAACCATCGTTCTTTGCTATGATCTTTTGTCAATGATACTGCGCAACCTTATCAAAGATCGAAACACAATAATGGTTGGATCTAACCTTGTATAACGCTCTCAACGTTCCAATGAGGCACTCTCAAAAGAGGCTCACACGTTGTGCTAGCATCGCAAGCTGGCACTGAAACTCTGGGGTCGTGAACTCTGCAACCGGCACTGGCACTGCTGGGAGCAGTGGTTGACTCCCGGGTGTGACTGCGGCTTGTAGACACGATGATCAGGCTGGCAGTCACAATGGTACATCCGTTGCCATCGGCACCAATGTCGCAGCACTCGTTGAGGGTACACACTTTTCTAAACACTTAGAAAGATCATTAGTACTCCTACCTATTTCTATGAGGCTTAGTTTTACCACTAACCATGATTCTACAAGAAAACTTTTGAGGGTATACTTCAAAAGTTAATTCACGTTTTAGGCCAGAGCTAGGATAGAACTACTGGAATTGAGTTCTATCCCACTTCTGATTTTGGAAACTTCAAGAAAAGTTTATTAACAAAAAAAAAGAACAACCAATTCACCTAGAACTAACACTTAACCAACACTTAGTATTGAATTTAACTGAACCAAAATGCTCAAACTCTTTCTTAGTAGTTGTGTCCGCTCCGAGCGCCGGCGAGCGAATGAATCCGTTGAGCACGTCGCCCGGTTTTATAGGCAGCGCGCAGTGGGGCGAGCGCTGAGTCAGACACAGGTGTGCCTCGCAGGTGTCGCTTGTTTACGCCGTTGTGATCGTGACGTCATCAATCGGCAGTTTCACCGCCGCCTTGCCGCCTCTTTTTATACACCGGGTCACGTGATCATTTTTCTCATCGAAATATCTCCTACAATATATATATATATAAAACTCTTTTTATATATATATATATATATATAATGATTTACAAAAATAATAATAAGTATTCTATCAGCAATCTAGATCCCATATAACAAGCATCGCTCAGGCACGTATACCGCAGAAATCGTTACTCAAGCATAGATTTGAGTAGAGATTTTCATACAAAAATCTATGCTTAAGTCAGCAGTAGGTAAATCAGCATATGGATACCAGTTGTACTTCTTAGTAGAACTACTGACACGGAGGCCTTAGTTTGCTAGCAGGTGTTGTGTGAAAAGAATGTTCATGAATATTTAGGACGCATTCCGAATTACGCTATAATCGATTTGAGCGTTCTCAAACCCGCACCGAAAGCGTGAGCGCGATAACGATGCGTGAGTCTGTGAAACGTCATAGAAGACGTCATGGCATGCGCCATATTGCGATTACGCCGACCATGCCCTAAAACAATATCACTGTGAAAAATGACAGTTGTTCGTTGTGTTTTGTGGTCAGTTGCTGCTATTGTTTACATGTTTTCATGTTTTTCGTTGAGCGAGAGCACTGTGAGCGCGTACACGAGTGTTCCGAATTGTAGACAGCTCTAAGCTGTTATAATCGTAATATCTAATTCGGAACGCCGTGAGGTGGTGTGAGTGCTGTGAGCGAATATAGCGTAATTCGGAATCCGCCCTTATATTGCTGGCTGTATCTTCTACCTTACATTTTAAGGTTGTGGACGGCATTCTGCAGACATTTGCATCGCGTCCGTCTCTCTACAGATATGCAGCTGTTACTTGCTTCAATCCATACCGACTCTATCAAGTAAGTACCTACCTACATCTACCTAGTACTGTTAGTGCACCCAATTCTGTTGTTTTATATTTGTTTGTGCCTCGCTGAGCACGTCCACTGAGAACTATATTGAATTTTAATATGGCTCTGACTACCTAACGTCTAAGGGAGTAGTCTCTTAGACATTTATTTATTTTGGTCTGTGTCATCCTACTGCTGGGCAAAGGCCTCCCTCCCTTTTTTCTCACACTTCTCAATATTTGCGCATACTCAAAGAATTGTATCTATCAGTGAAAACTTGTTATTAGCCTTCTGTTTCTAAGTGTTTGTCTATTGTGTTTTTAAGAGCTGTAAGGTTTCCAAAAATAAATAAATAAATAAAATAAATTTAACTTAATATAGGTATACGAACCAAACTATCTGTACTATCCTCAGATTTTTTGTCATATTTTTCAACCTTATGGAAATACTAGGTGCCGCCCGAGACTTCGTTCGCGTCCCGTTGGATCCTGTTGATTTTTCGAGATAAAAAGTAGCCTATGTGTTAATCCAGGTCACAGACAATATATATTCCAAGTTTCATCCAAGTCGGATCAGTAGTTTTTACGTGAAAGAGTAACAAACATCCATCCATCCATCCATACTTACAAACTTTCGCGTTTATAATATTAGTAGGATTCACAATTTATTTTTGTCTTCAGATCCGCAAAAAGGACCCTCAAATAGTAGGAGCCATCAGCTACCGACCGTATTGCTTCAGCGCGCAGAATTATGACGCTGAGAACGGACCTAATAACCCAAGGTAAATACCGGGTGTAAAAATAACACTACCATGAATTTCAGGGGGTAGCGAGCAAGCAAGCTCGTATGAGTTAGTGGCCAACTCTGGTGACAGAGTTTTTAGGCCGCATTAAGGCCTCCGTCGTGGCTTAACGACTGCTAGAGCCGGGACCGACAGTTTAACGTGCCCTCCGAAGCACTTCAGGGGGTTAAAGTGGGTGCTTTAACCCCCTGAAATTTCTCTTTATAACCAGAAAAAAATCTCCTGTTCAAATATCGTACGTATCTACTTTAGGAAAATGTATAGGGCAGAAAGATGCAATAAGACGTGGACGAAGTCGCAAGCGAAAGCTTGTTTGTAACAAACCATAAACAATGATAATTGCATTTGATATCTATACTATTATAAAACTGTAAAAAAGCCAAAAACTAAAATTAAAGATATGGATAAACTAAATATAAACGATTCTGATTCCGAAAATAGAGTTTGTCTGTTTATCTGTTTGTTTGTTCGCGGATCACGCCTACTGGACCAATTTCAATGAAACTTATACCATTCAGAAGCCCTTTTTCCGGATTGAAACATAGGCTTTATTTTATTGAAATGAAGGACGTGGATTCTTAGATACAGCTTGACCTCTCTAAACCAAAAGCCGCCTTTGGCACGAGGTTCATCGTATGCTGGTTGACAGATATTTTGATCGAAAGTTTCGCACGCGTACGATGTCGCGGGTATCAGCTAGTTGTAAAATAGGGTAAACTAACCTAATCTTGCCACCCCCACCAATTGTAGGCACTTCTCTGATTTATCCTATTTACTAAGAAAAAGCCAGACCTCACGATATTGTTAAATAAACAACAACTTAACATAATAATAAACATCGTGAGGTCTGGCTTTTTCTTAGTAAATAGGATAATCAGAAAAGTGCCAACATTTGTTGGTGGTGCCAAGATTAGGGTAGTTTACCCTAATTATGATATTAACAGATACGGCGACAACTTAGCATTGCACGCTGCATTGCGCGCTGCGGACGCGCTGCATGCAGTCGCGTGGCGCTGGAGCGCGCGATGGACATCTGCCAGCGCTGTACTACTGCATAAGGATATTGTTAGCCTGTGAGTATCATATCCTAGTATAGGCACAGTAAATATATCAGTACCTAATTAAGGCGTATGTAAAAGGCAGACAACCCTCTCGCTCGCACATTTCAACATTTTTGAAGATATAATTTAATTAAATGTAATTATGTGAAATTGCAGAGCTTCAGGGTGGAGATAATAACAATGCAAAGGTTCAGTAAAAATATCACATTGAACCAAACAAGTTTTCTAACCAAAAAATTTTTACTGAACCTTTGCATTGTTATTCTCTTGACCCTGAAGCTCTGCAATTTCACATATAATTACATTTAGTTATAATATTATATCTTCGAAAATGTTGAAATGTGAGAGCGAGAGGGTTGTCTGCCTTTTACATACGCCCAGCCGGGGCGCGTCGCTAGTTCTATTTATTTTCGATTTCGCTACGCAAAGCACCTTCCCATCCGTTCAAGGTCAGAGCTATTAAACCGTGTCGGGACTCGTACATCTAACTAATCCGTATTAGTTAGTAACTGAGTATGTATATGCAAACCTTTTTTCATTATTCTAAGGAGCGAAGTCCACTACTGGAAGGCGCTGGGTGTCCGTTGCATCGGGTGGTCCGTTAACCGACCCCTGGAGAAGTTGTACTGGCGCGGGGTTCTGCGTGCCCCATACCTCGCTAACACGCTCTTAGGCGAGCCCGATGTAAGTATATATAATACTTACGACCGCTGCGTAACTTTATTCAGCTGTTTAAATTATTGCTGTCACCTACTAACAGGTAATGTCAAACAGTGACAGAGCTAGACTTTGATTCAACTGTTTAACTATTCGTCTGTCATAAGTAAGGCCCTTTGTCTGCGTAGGATTAGAAGTGCAACTTGTTGTGCGAAATCTGCTAGGCGTTTCTGAAGAGTTCGCGTCCCGTTGGATCCCGTTGACTTTCCGGGATAAAAAGTAACCTATGTGTTAAGGTCACGGACAAAATATATTCCAAGTTTCATCCAAATCGGATCAGTAGTTTTTGCCTGAAAGAGTAACAAACATTCATAAATACATCCATACATCCTTTACAAACTTTTGCGTCTATAATATTATTTTATACCATTCCCCTTCTAAAAAGGTTATTTTATTCACTGAAAACAGTGAATAAAAAGCACTTTTACTCATTGTTTTGGTAGTTTGAATTTAGAACACACTAATATATTTGACCTCCATCTAATTACTGTTTTTGCGCAAGGAGGTTGTATATAGCATTGGCTATACAATGACAAACAGTGACAGAGCTAGATTTTATCAACTATTCTAAGAAATTATAATTTAGATACATAGATAGATAGATAGATAGATACATTTATTCAAAACCACCACAAAAACAAAGTAAAAGAAATAACAGCATAAAAAGCAAACATAAATCTAAAATAAATTGGTGAAACAAAAAAAAAAATCTATTCATTGAAGGTTTTATACTTATTTCAGACGGAGAAAAAGTCTCAGGAGTCGGACAGAAATGGCATTGAGAAAGACGCTCTTCAGATTTGAACAGTACTTGGCTTTCATGGTGTAAATATTGCATGCATTTCAGACTTTTGACCACACTACATAAAATGACTTTATATTTATAGACCGTCCAGAAAAAAGTGTTGTGGCAAGAAATAGATTAACATCTCATCTCGAATCATACATTTTAATTTTTTTTTTCAATATGGTGTTTATTTTTGTCTGTGGTCAATGAGACATTGTGGCATTATCTGACTGAATATCCCATTCTAATTTCCGGGAGATGTTTTTTCACAATCTGTACCTACTATAACACTACAGTATTCTGTAAAAGACAAATGTACCTATTATTTTTATACAGATAAGTTATTTAGAATACCTACCAGTATATACATATTGGCAAAATGCCTACAAGAGAAGAGGAACAATGAACAAACTTGAAATTGTATAGATGAAGGTCAAGCTCAGACACGTTCCATTCCAAAAATGTTGTTTTTTCATAAAATTGTTAAACTTGCATAAAATGGTATCGATTCGGTTGTTGCCTTTTTCTAAACTAACCTAATTTGACAGCTCTAAAATTGTAGCCGTCCTTGTCGTTTCAGTTTATGAGAAAGGGACGGCAACATTTTTAGTGCTGTCAAATTAGGTTAGTTTAGAAAAATGCAACAACCGAATCGATACCAATGTCTGAGTATTTTATTTAAATATTTTTTGTCGTTTCAGTCATTTTTGCAGAATGTGTCCGAGCTTAGGGGTAGGTAAAATAATGATATGTTTTTTTTGTGTTTTTAAGTTATATTTTATTGATGTTATTGTTTCTTTAGATTTTATTACCATAATGTCACATGAAGTAGATACCTCCGTTCCATATAAGCAGGTACCAGGATCTAAGACTTATTCAAAGACCTTATACGATATAAAGTATAAGGTCTTTGGACTTATTATTTTGTTTACACTAGTCGGGTTTTCAAAGGTTCCACCTACATTATTTATTTATGGACGAAAGGAGACAAGAGGTAAAAAATACCTACCTACTTTTAGTTGTTAAAATCAATTGTATTATTTTTTTTACATCGAAAGTATTATTTTACCAAAAATCTAGTTTAAGATAATGACTTATTTATTTGAAAAAAATATCCAAATAATGTCAGCTGAAGTGAGTTTGAATTATTGGGCTTATGATTATTTTGAGAACGAAATACCTAGGTATATGACATGTAATATAATTATTTTACTGTACCTACCTATAAATTGATCAAAATATATTGTAGTTTAAAGATCTAGAAGTGTGCTGGGAGATTCCAAAGGTTCTAGCAATAATTGATTATAAATGATTTAGCGTTCATTGTAAGATCTGTATGTACGTACAATGCTATATGGACTTTGTAAAATAAAGTTTGCTACGTATTTGTTTTTTTACTTGCCATCTTTTTAGTTGGTACATAGGTAGCCTACCTGACCTAGGTATCTGCAGCTAAGTTGAAACATCACTGTTCCCCGCTGCATATAAAGCCCCGTTTTCACTAGGGGACATGTCGCGGGAACTCGCCCGACATTCACGTAGTTGTCTCCGGCGACTGTCGAGGGACACGAAGGTCGCGCGTGTCGACGCTCGCAGAGCATCGACTAGCAAGCTGCGCGACTCGTAAATGTCCCAAGCGACATCGGGCGGGACACGTGAATTTCGTGTCGAGCGACAGAGTCGCAGAACTAATGTCACCTAGTGAAAACGGGCTCTAGATCGCCTAAAAAACTGGTAAAAACTACGTTTTAGCCATAGAGTAAGGGAAAAAAGAATAGAGATGACATACCTACGAAAAAAACGTGCATACCTAATCTGAGTCTGGCACAAAGATGGAGGCTTGCCGTAGAGCTGCGCGCACTATTATCGATATCGATAGTTGAATTGCACGGTGTTTACAGAATTTAAAAAATTCGCATATGAGTTTCTTTTAGATTTCTTCATAAAGGCTTCTACGAGTAGTACACACACACAGTGCCGCCGGCTTAGGTTGCCGTGCGGCTCAAGGTTACTTAGCTTATTGATTGAGTTTCATGCGGACTGCCAGTTTTTGCGGCTTGTGCCGGGGCATATGTGTAGGAGCCTTAGTAGAGTATCACTATTACTGATCAGCATACCACGCATTCATAATTACCAATGGAAATAATAAATAAATAACTGCTACTACAGATTTTTTCTGGTTTGTCGGACTATACCTACTTATTCTTTATTAATCTATCTTCTATTATTTTTCTATATAATATATCAAAATGAATCCTATTTCGTTGTCACTCAATAGCTCGAGAATGGCTGGACCAATTTGGATAATTCTTTTTTTTTTATGTTTTCTAAAAGTTCGTAGATGGTTCTTGCATTTAAAAAAAACTATGGTGGTACGTAGTGCGCCCGTGTCAACTTGTTACTAATATTATAATACTTAAGTGTAAAGGGAAATTACTCAGGTATAATTATTTATGAACTACTTGGCACGATCATTCCTAATAAAACGAAAATTATCATTTCAAACAGGTTTAATAAAAACTGTAAAAGCCGTTCCGGTTATAATCAAGTTCTAAAAATGCCTTTTACAAGTAAAATAATTATGTTCACAATAATCAAATATAAGGGTTCATCAAACCGTCGATCCCAGTCATAATCAAGTTCGAAAAATATTTTTTTATTCAAATATACACATTAATTAATCAATTAATATTAATCAAGTAAGAGCACCTAGAACCCTCAATGCCAGTCATTTTCAAGTTTTAAAAATACAAACTTTATTACAAATAATAGGTATGTACACAATAAACACGAGTATAACTTGGAGGTCTTCAAGTCACGAGTGAGAAGTCGGGTAATAATCAAATAACAGCATGTCGAACATGTTAACATGTTCGGTTAAAACATGTCTCTTCAAAATGCAGGGAACAAATGAAAATATGTTTCGTTGATCTATTTAAGTTTTCCAACCCAATTACATCCAGCCACTGTTCTTTTTTTTTTTTTTAGATGTCGGCAATCTAAAATAATAAAAAAGAAATCCGAGTTTAATTATATTCACCTGTCGCTAAGTTATCGATATCGATAAAAATGAAAATGCCGTACTACCGAAACTCTATTTACAAGGGAGAATTATTTTCTTATAAAATCACATAATATTAATGGTAAAACAGTAAATGATTACAGAAAAGCAAGAATATCATTTTAAACATTCCCACTAATAGCAAAATCTTTCAAAATAATAGGAAAAACAAGATATTTTGAATGAATTCGGTAACTTGCCTGTGCAACGTTATAATGGGATGTTTTTTATGGTGTTTCATGCGGCAACCTAACACACTGCACCTACCCATAATAAATGCAGTATTCTGCAAGTTCTAGCACTACTAACAAGCACAATTTTCGCGTAGAACACTAAATTTTCTTGAGAACACTGAAAAAAACAAGTCGCTATGACAACTGATGTACTTGATGTTGGCTGTGCTAAAACATGGCGACCGGCCGCAGGGAGAACTGTTCATAGAGATGTATAATGCCTGGTCCATAGATTCCTAGGTTCATGGTTTTAGCTGACTAGTAGCATCCTAGTAATCTGTGCTGACTAGTCAGTTGGTGGAATACCCCCACCCCCCAGAACTGTATCGAGCACAGACGAAGGTATCGAGTGATAAGGTGGCAACATTAGTATTATTTAGGTAATAAAACAAGTACATAGTTTTTCTTGTTGTTTTAAATTTATTAATAAATATCGCTATGTAGGTATCGGCCTCAGTTACAGATAGATATGCTTATTTGTCTGTGCCCTCGGTCAAAAATTAGCCACAGCTGTTTTGGCCTTTTTTGGATTTATATACTGGCAATACGCACGGCATGCCACTGCCCGCACCGCCGCCGCCGCCCTCCCCTATGTAAACGAAGTTTTTTTTGCTTCCTTATTCTATCACAGATTACTATAATGATTACTAGTCTAGGATGCTAGCGCATGCATGCATTCTGCCTTCCTTGTTGCGGTAATGTGACTTTGTTCTTTGGATGTTGTTCAACTCTGGTAACTCCGGTTGCATAATGCGTTTCGATCGACAGATTCGGTGCATTACCGAAACGCAATTTACGTTCCACTCCATGTCCTTCCATCATGGAACCTCTCTTTCTCTTCTCTCTCTTACCTACCTACCTCACCTCATGCTAAAAATATAGCAAAATTCGGTCATGTGGGCTCGCTTGGCCTGGCAGTGGCCCCTTTTTGACAGCTGTTTCATGTAGCCAACTCGAATTTCGCACAAAGCGAGCCGATCGAAATAAATGTAGGTCTTTGGGCCTCACCATCTGAAAATACAAAAAAGCAGCGTCAAATTGAAGTGAAGTATCAGTTCTAATAACCAAAAGCTCGACATACACGAGCAATGTGTTGATTAACGCTTGAAAAATAACTTTGTAACACACCTTGTGCTTCTTCCTCGCTCGAATGTCATGAGACCTAAACTTATGTAATAATTTTTGTCCGTGAATCTAATCGTTCGCTGATAGTGGCTGTTTACCTCCTCCAGAAGGTAAGGGGTGTGGTACTACCAGTATTTATAATAATCTATGTAGTTGCACTGTGTAGCTAACCTTGAAAGCAATCCTGTGGCAATTTTGGTATCAGCCGGCCTATTTGACGCTACGTGGACTAAATACCAAACAGTATCATACCAATAACACTTACTTTTATAATTACTTGCTTGCTTATTGATATATTTTTATCTATTTTCGCTTGTTGAAAAAATATCCAGTCCACACCATACCTTTTGTCAGTATGATAGAAAAATGTCAAAAAATCTAGGCTTTAAAAAAATATCTTGAAAAGGTTTCATAGCTTTTACATATTGTCATGGTGATTGTAAAGATGTTTAAGTCAATTATTTTATATTTGACCTCATGGTCATGCAGTGCTGAATCATCAGTTTCTAAGGATTCTTAGCCATTATTACAAAAAAAAAATAGAAAATAGTTTGCATTCATGATGATTTGTAATTTTTTGCATAGTGGAAGATCCAGATTTATTTACTCACTCAACTGATAAGAATTATCACTGTGTTGGGAACCTATTATTTGAATGGTTATTGATAAGAAAACTCGTTTTTTTAGGTTTTTTTTCTTAGTTTGTGATATACTAATGTAAATTAAATTGTTGTTGTTTGATTTTTGGATTAAATAAAACACAAAAAAGTTACGTACATTACTTGTACCTAAATTTTTTAGATAAAATATTTTACTGTATTTTTCATACAGGATTAGGCAGGAAAAAATACTAATAAAAAATGTATCAAACCACATTCAGTAGGGACATCATAATAATGAATACAGACAAGTGAAAGAAATAGACACAGATTATGTAGACATAATAATAGTAATAACATGAACAATGATACAATGATCTTGCAATGTAATAGATTTTAATAATAAAATACATACCTATGTGACAGTTCAGTAGTTGTGTTGTAATTTATTATCTATTCTCATATTGTCTTGTCTCTTAGTCAATATTCAAATTGAATTCAAGGACAAATCAATCATGCAATGGTAACAGCACAAAATGTTGAAGAATTAAAGTCACACAATTTTTTTTTAAATTTCTAACACTTAGTATGTTGATTAATATCAGTATGTACATAACATAATTATGAAATTATTAACAAACTAGCAGCGCCTCGCGGTTTCACCCGCGTAATTCCCATTCCCGTGGGAATTCCGGGATAAAATATAGCCTATGTTCATCAGGGATAATGTAGGATTCTAATGGTAAAAGAATTTTTTTAATCGGTCCAGTAGTTTCGGAGCCTATTCAATTCATACAAACAAACAAACAAACAAAAAATCAAACCTTTCCTCTTTATAATATTTGTATAGAAAAGAGATGACTCATAGTACATACTTTTTCTGTTAGTGCACTAAACAACTATGCTATTTTCCACAAGACAAGTTATTCAGTTCTTTTCGAGAAAAGCTTATACAGATGGACGGATGTTCTTCTGTTAATAATACTAAACCACCTAAAGATAAGTAGGGCATTTTATTTTTATCTCACTATTTAATTGTACTTATATGCTTAGAATTAAAAAAAATTAAACCTGTTTTCTTCTTTCCAGGGTAATCGAGTCCACTAAAAACTAAAAATGTTACGACGCTGCTCAAAGCACATACAAACCTTGTACCGGAGGCAAGGACAATGCCTCCGGTTAAACTCAACCGAGGTGCCCAAAGTTTTCGGAGCCCTATCTCAAGCTGCAGCCAGACAAACCCGAGTAGCGGTCGCCCACAACCAGATCGCTTCCATCCACTTTACAAACCCACTCTTCGAAGTTCAAGATGTGATGACCCCAAGCTTTCCCGACTCAGTCTCTGAAGGAGACGTGAAACTCGACAAGAAGGTCGGCGACGCGGTGGCCGCTGACGAGGTCATCTGTGAAATCGAGACTGATAAAACCGCGATCCCGGTGATGGCTCCAGCGCACGGTATCATCAAGGAGATCTACGTCAACGACGGAGATACGGTCAAAGCTGGTCAGAAGCTTTTCAAGTTGGAGTTGACGGGTGAAGCGCCGACGAAGGCGGCTGCGGCACCCGCTCCGCCCGCTCCGGAAGCCCCGAAGGCGGCTGCACCTCCTCCACCTCCCCCCGCTGCGGCGGCACCCCCCCCTCCCCCTCCACAAGCTCCTCCCGCCCGAGCTACTCCACCCCCCGCATCTCCCATCTCGTCAATCCCGGTAGCGGCGATCCGACACGCGCAAGCCATCGAAACTGCAACAGTGAAAGTCCCTCCAGCGGATTACAGCAAGGAAATAGCCGGTACGCGAACTGAACAGCGCGTGAAGATGAATCGGATGCGACTCCGCATCGCCCAGCGGTTGAAGGACGCGCAGGACACTAACGCTATGCTGACGACGTTCAACGAGATCGACATGTCGCATATCATGGCCTTCCGGAAGAAGAATCTGGAAAAGTTTACAAAGAAGCACGGTGTGAAGTTAGGTCTGATGTCTCCGTTCGTTAAAGCAGCAGCTAGCGCCCTGATAGATCAGCCCGTGTGCAACGCCGTCATTGACGGAACCGATATCTTGTATAGAGATTATGTTGATATATCTGTCGCTGTGGCCACTCCCAAAGGTCTGGTTGTCCCGGTCATCAGAAACGTCCAAACGATGACCTATGCTGATATAGAGCTTACCGTAGCCGGTTTAGCTGAGAAGGCGAGACAAGGGAAGCTGACGATTGAAGAGATGGATGGAGGAACTTTCACGATCAGCAATGGTGGAGTATTCGGTTCGTTGATGGGTACTCCTATTATCAATCCCCCGCAGTCAGCTATTTTAGGAATGCATGGGATTTTCGAACGTCCTATCGCTTTGAACGGACAAGTGGTTATTCGGCCAATGATGTACATCGCTCTGACTTATGACCATAGATTGATCGATGGCCGTGAAGCTGTTCTTTTCTTGAAAAAGATTAAGGAAGGAGTTGAAGATCCCGCTACCATCATCGCTGGATTGTAAATATATTTTTGGTCGGTATTAGAATTTCTGTTACCATTAGAAACTATCAGATACAGCGTCAGCAGTGACTTTTTACCCATTCCTAAGCTTGCTGGACGCTGTAGTTCCTTTGTTACCTTGAACATTGATCGGAGAATGTTCTGATTATACTCCTGCAGATGGAGCTTAGCAATGAATCGATAAATACTTCATCTGTCAAAGTTATTCGAAATCATTCGAATCGTATTATATCTACGTAATCATTAATCAGAGTTGCGCTAAATCAGCACAACTCTACGATGATTCGTAGATATAATACGATAGTTACGTTAGATATAATACGAATAGTTTTGTGTAGCATTTATTTACCTAAGATTCGATACTGACCGAAAGATTTTAAGGATGTAAATTAAGCACTTTTAGAACACTATGTTGCTTGCACGATGTGTATGCTCTGTTTATTTATTTAAAATGCTCGCCCGCAATGTGTATTTGTATTATTTATCGTGATTTAAGTGATAACATCAAGAAGTACATTTCCTCTGTCATAGGACCTTAAACTGTTGTTTTATTTTCTATATTTTATTTTTATCTTGTTTTAAATACAAATCCTCAGATGTTATACGAATTTAAATTATTAAAGCTTAGTTGTAATATGACACGTCTTTCAGTTCTATATAAAAATAGGAATTAGTATTTAGACTTAGGTACCCTATAAGTACAGGGACATAATATCTGTAGGTATATTTATGCTAAAGTGTTACTTGAGTGCAGTATCACTTGTAATATTTTTCTTAGTTAACTTTGCTATGACGTGTCGGAAAAAAAGTAGAAGTTGGCCTATTTATTTTTATGTCATGCGCCATCTAGTAAAAAAGTATACAACTCAGCAAATGAAGAGGTTGTATGACTTATTTTAAAATAGGTCGGAATAAAAATATTCCATTTGCGACTCAATATTACTATGGAATTAGGTCGAAATTTATTTAACATGTCTATGTTTGAAACTCCAGTTACCATGGTAACGGAAATTGTGTACTGCTTATGTCACGCACGTTGTGTCAAACAGTGACCAAGGATCACAATTGTATTTATTTTAAAATAGAAAGAATTACAAATCTAGCTCATAAGCTAATAATTTTGTACCTACTAAGAAGAGGACAATACTTGTGAAGTGTGAGACGTTTTTTAACTAGCAAAGACGACCTAAATATTTATCTGTGTCAAGGTAAGGAATAATTGCGTTGGTTAATTTATTATTCATGAAATTCTAGAGTGAAAATATGCGAGGAACGGTTTATTGGTTTAACTATCGACGTTTTTAATTTCAGACTGAACACAATGCAGACCACCTCGAGAAAAACAAGTGAGAAAGTGAGAAACGAGAAAAAAGAAGAACCAAAAACTGCTCAAGAGAAACTTAAAAAAAGCGTTTATACTATTTCTACTCCGAGGGAATACATTTCAAAAACCAGTGCGAGTGATATTTACTCGCAAAAGAAAAGCACTGATGCCAAAGCCCCGAGAAAACTTCCCGGTGTTTCTGCTAAAAGTAACGTATCTCCAATGAAAGGACTGTTGAAATCCTCAACTTCATCCATTAGCCAAATAAGCAAGACTTCAGATAGAACACCGCCAAAGAAACTCGAAGCAAGATCCCTATATTCTGCCAGAAGTGATGTAAAGGCTCACTCGACCAGTAAAAACGATACAAGAAAGAAGGAACTCTTTACTAACGTGACTGTCAACTCGCCAGTTGTAAAAAGAAAACTAGATTTGAATATCGAACGTGCCACAAGAGAAGTAGCGAGCAAAAAAGTTCCGAAAACTAAAGAGGTTGGCAATGAACCGAGGAAATCCAAAGAAGCGAAAGCTAAGGTTAGCAGTGGAGAACAGAGAACCAAGAGTGTTGCTGAAGCTCACGTAGAAAGGCCGAAAGAAAAAGGAGAAAGACAGCGTACAAAAACTAGAACTCTAGACGAATCAGAGGTAAAGATTTTAACTCCTAACAATGTTGATATTAATGGCGAAATGCGGAATCTAGCGCAGAAACTAGTTGCTAAGCCAAAGTCATTTTACGTCGAGTTGGATGAAGAAATACCAAAATCACTGGTGAGTATATGAAAAATCATAGGTATAAAAAACTAGATTTTTTAAAATTAGAACCTACATACCTAAGTACCTTGGTACTACCAACCATTATGTTACGTTTGTCGAAGATCGTCGGCTGTTTCTACGTTTCGTGGCAGTTAGTTTCAACATTGTTTGTGCTTGTGGGCACAGAATATAAGTACAAGACAGGCACCTAGGTATAGAAGTATAGATACTATACTAGGTGGGTAGGTATGGGTAGTATCTACCTATCTGTAAACTGTATTTGTTATTTCAGCCCAAGAAAGAGATCTCAGATGAAGAATTCAGTTACGAAGATGATTTCGAAAGTTACGAATCCGACTTCGATTCATATCACAGTGACGGAAGCGTTGCTAAAAGCGAAGTAAGCGGAGCTAAAACTGAAATAAGCGAGAGCGAAGCGAGCAGCGGCGAGCAAAGCGAGACAAACGAACAGTCAGCTGAAAGCAGCGTGAAAGAAAGAGATGAAGAGAGAATGCTTGATTCAGGTTAGTGATTCCAAACGAAACTACTGGTGGTGGTGTCTAGTGGAATGAACGGTGGGAAGTACCTATGTAGTTACAAATTCTTGATTTTTGAGCGCCAGTAGGTGACTCTAATAAAATAATAAATAATAATAAATATAAATAATAAATAAATAAATATAGAATAGAATAAGAATAAGTTTATTTTTGGAACAGAAACAAGGCACAAGTTAGTAGTAAACGATATGAATGAGCAAACGAAATTAAAACGGGTAGTAGGCGTCGTGATCTTGAACGCTGCTTACAATAAATCAGGGACGATTAGCACAAATAAATCTAGAGGATCCTCCTAAATTATTCGTGGTCTACTCTCGGCAATGTTTTAGGTAATTTCGACCTCCGTGACCAGCGCTCCGGTAGAAGCAAGCCAGCTGTCATGGACTTTATTTTAGAAGACACTGAGAAGTCTCACCTAGAAGACAAGAAATCTCTAGAAGAGTCTAAGAAGTCTCTCGATGAGGGGTTTCAGGATATGAGCAGTTCTGCCTCTAGTATGCGGACAGTGGATGTTTTAGACAGGTAACTAAAAGGCTACCTAACTAAATGATAGGTAACTAAAAGGATATTGTGATTACCAGCGTTTAAAAACTATTGAATTCTCTTGCAGGCCTCTTTTCATAGACTTTTCTAAATCGAAACAAAACAAAATAAAAAGAGCGACAAACGCGCGGTTAAAGCAAAGGGCTAAGGATCTTCTAAATATGATATCTTTGCACGAAATGACATATTCCCTCTTTGAAATGCAACCGATTTCCTACGATTTGTACATGGCAACATTTGGCAGAAGCAACTACACCCAAAGTGGGGTGCAAACTTTTGAAGATGGTATCACCGAAGAGGTCCAAACGGACGATACGCCGGTTTCGCAAAAATGGACTCAATGCCCTGTAGAGTTTTCAAAACAAGATATTTACCTAAATAAAGATGTTTTGGCTCGGAAATACAGTGGACCCAATGAAGATTATTTATCGAAGTTCACGTTCTTGATAAAAGAAAACTATAATGACGAAAATGATAGTCAGATAAAATTTGATCAAAGTTACAAAGATAATCCACTGAGGGTATTCTTTGAACAAAAAGATGGCGTCGGTAGTGATGAAATGTTACCATACGAGACGTATAAATCAAAATTAAAAAGTAACGATTACAGTTCCAATCGACTGAGCAAGTTTTTGAAAAAGATCGAAAACAAAGTGAACCATATTTTGAGTAATAACACTGGTGGTAAAGATTTTACAAGCTCAGAAAAATCGGGGAAATTACCCTTTAGCAAAGGACACGTGACCATATCTACCAAATCAATAGAACACTCGAAATACTCCTTTCTGAAGAGTACAAACATTTCTAAAGTTATTTTTTCCGACACGAAAAGTACCCTCATAATGACCTTTCACAAAAAAGTTAGGGGTGTTGATGGTAAGAAGTGCTTGATTTGTCTATGGGAATTAAGTGTTGCCAGGGAGCCGATTAAAATTTTGCACGTTATTGATGAAGTGGTGGTTGGGAAATTCAGAGGAAACACTGATGGTATTTTCGTAGCTGCTCTGCAAGATGGGTAAGAAATAAAATATAACTTTTAAATATACTTTTAGACGATCAGATACTTCTTGACTTTTAACAAAACTGGTCTAATGGAATATTTTTCAGGTCGATACACCTTTGGGATCTTTCCGAAGAACCGTCATGGCGCGACAGTGTTGCCACTGAGAAAAAATCTCCCGATTTATCGGAAGTTGAAGAACGCCTTACGCAGACAGAAAAGGATAGAGAATGGAATTTGAGGAATAGCAAAGCTGGATTTCAACAGGTACACCTACATTGTATCACCATAGAATACTAGCCGCTTTACAAAGCATATATGCGCAACATGAAAAAAGTAAAGTACCCTCATTAAAAAAAAAAAGGCTGTGGGACTAGAGTTAGATTAGAAGATTGATTTGCTACCACTATACCACGAAGCTACCAAGATGAAACTATTTCTTCTCAGCTCGCAATAGTCTACAGTTCTGCAGGAGCTAAGATTTGTTACAAGTCGCACAGTACCACCAAAACAGACAACGATGCTAAGAAAAATACCTCAAACTGGACTGGATGCATTGTTAGTCATGATATAATTTCGAAAACGATTTAGTAAATTGTTAAAACCTCTTATATCATCTGTAACCTTGAAACTTTGAAATGAAACTGTATTCGCAAAAATTAAATTAAAGAAAGGCTCCAAAACGCGCGCGGCGTGCGCGGGGCTCGTAGTACCTACGACAACTAACCCGCGTCGCTAACATCATCTTAAACCTGTATCGGTCGACTGGACGTAACTCTCTCCAAAGAAATTCAAGCAAGGGTCGCATTAAAACACAAGCGTGACTTGTGTGTAGATTAGACACAGATTTTCATTAAATTGGTCCATGATTCTACTAAAGTACACACTCGTAGTTTTTGCTTTTTCGAAGGCATGTGTAAGTTCATTACTGCGACTGGAATTTTGAAACTGTTCAAGCATTTTTACGCCTGTTCCTAACAAATTGGTTTAAGTGTTTTGTCAGGATACGAGCCTTATCTCCGAACAGAGGCTGAACAGTCAACCACGCCGTTTCAACTTGGCGTAGCGCTGACTTCGCATTTAGAGGAACCTCTACATCGCTGAATACTAAACTTCGAATTGTTATTACTCCTTCAGCCGGCGATACCTTTGGCACTGCAATCCAGTGCCTTCACGAGCAGTGCATTCAACATGAGCTCTTCAGAATCCTCGGACTGTATAGTCGGCCTTGAGTTGATGACTAATCAGGTAAATAGTTTATTTTCTAAACGCACTAAAAAGCTGATAGAACTGAATTTCCCAATCGTTTTACTTACTATTCTCTTGTCACTATGTACATAAAAAATGGGTTTTGAACAGAATACTTCTTATTTTTAGATTGTCGCGTTACAAAGAATCGGAATCCTCACAATATGGTCAATAATTCAAGAGAAAAAAGTAAGCAAAGATATCGGCAAGGCTTTCTGGTCCAAAATGAGGATGGAAAAGCACCAAACAATAAATATAAGCGAGCACATAGATACCACGATAAAAGAAAACACGAATTTCAATCTAAACTCCGCAAAAAGACGAATATCGAAACGAAAACAGGACAAAAACTTCTTCAAGAAAGAAAGTTCCCGCCCAAAAACCGCTTCGAAATTCGATTTTGACATTGACAGACCGTACAGTGCTGCCAGCTTGAGGAAGAAAGTACTGCCAGTGGACATAGATGTGCCGAAAAGTTGGGAGAATGGTATCGTGTGTAACGATTTAAAAGTCGTATGTTTGAACAATGTGAATAGCTTTTTGGTTGCAAAAAATGGCGGCGAAGTGATCTGTTGTAAGAGATGTCTTGGAGTTGTGAGGATAGAGCGGTTTTGTGTTGCCAGTAAGTATCATCTAAACGAAAAATAATTTGATTTTGAAGAACATACCTACATAATCTGTTTAGTTTTGGTATTTTATGTACGCCCATGTATTTTACTATTTCTCGACAGCTGACACATCATCAATAACCAGTTTGGATGTTTCGTCTGAAGGTGTTCCGTACTTCCTAGCGGCCAGTGACAATGGAACCTTGAGCCTCTGCTCGTTGCTCGACGCCAGAGTTCTACTTACACTGGACTGCAGGTAAAATACCAAGCTAGGTTTTATGTCCATCGAAGCAGTATTTTTTTTTTACAAAATGTTGTTTTACATCCAGGAACTTACCTACATTGCCAGATGTCGTAGACAAATGCCATTCGGACCATAAAGGCAGATTCGTTAGTAGCGTCGCTAAATCTACGATAAGCAATGATGGCTTTATAAATAAGGTGAGTCTCTTTTATAACTAGTAGTTCGCTCCGAACTGAGATCTCGTGATCGGTGAAGGGGTTGTAAAGATATGAGGGTCCAAAGGGAGTAAAAAAAAAAACCGTAAAATATCAAGTGGGGTATCATAATTATGATAGGGCTTTGTTTAGACATTCCAAGACCGGTTTTATTTTTATTCTAGGTTATTCTGGATTACAGATGAACTATTGTTGCTAAAAAGCCATCTATTGTGCGACCACCAACAATGTGCACAATTTGCACATTGTTGGTTGTCATGTGCACAATTTTTCAAATTATATTTTAGGTACATTGCGTTTCAACGACAGCTCGGCTGCAGAACTTTGCAACGTCACCGCGCAGTGTAACTCTGTTTTGTTAAGTTTACGTATCGCCACGTTCTTCAAAATTATTCGTTTGAATAGGTATTGATTTTTTGTATTTCCCTAGTTGGAAATCCAGGCCGTGTAATTTAGTTTCGTTAAGTTTACGTATCGCGTCGATCTTTAAGATTACTCGTGATTTCATTTTAATGTTTCCCTTTTCTTTAGACTTTACATAAATTCTTTTCTAAAAATTTTTTTTTGGTTTTTCCTTAGTTGGAAATCCAGTCAGTCCACTGGTCCCGCGTCAACCATTGCTGCGTTTTCGTTCTGCTTCGGAACGAAACGCTTTTGATGTTCGATCTCACGCACAGCGATATTAACGCGCGCTTCGCGAGCGATAAAACCGCTTCGCAAGCAGCTATCGGCGACCACACTCTGGTATGTTCTTTAAAAAATCTGAATTTCTTTCGTTTTAAGTTAAAATACATATTATTATAATCAAAATCTTTCTAATTATATAGAATTCTTTTGAAGCTGACTGACAATCAACGCACAGCCTAAACTATAAGTCCTAGAAGTATGAATTTTGGAGGGTAGTATCCTTATATAGTGTAGGGGTGCACTATGAAACCTTATGTACACACATTGTTACCTTTATGTACACACATTGAAGCAAATAAAGTAATTATGAATTATGAATTATGAAAGGAATTTTGAAAAGACGCACCCTAAGGGATCTAGAATTAGGATCAAAGATTTTAAGCAAATAATGCGTATATTCATATATATATTCATATCATTTATTGCAATTATTATGTTACATGGTGAGGTCTTAAGGATTAAAATAGTAGTGCATAATAGCCCTTAAGCTTAGGGCATAGCAATATTTGGAGTGGAAGCGGGCCGTATGCTGCTACCACGCGAGCAAAGCCGCGGGCGACAGCTAGTTATGCTCTAGTATAACTAGCTGTCGCCCGCGTAGTACTCTAGTAATACTCTCTGAGTGCGGTAGTTTAAAGACTAGGGAATTCATATTAATGTAATATTGCATTATTTTTTACATATTTATTCCTAGTTTCGTAATATTTCAGGCGCTGCTTACCACAGCGGATGAGGTCCAAATACACAAACTAACGAATGAAGACCGCAATAAGGAATATCTCCATTTATTTAACAAATATGTAGCCTTGTTATAGTGATTTAGTATGACTAATTAATTCCCTGAGGAAAGCACTGACTACTAGATAATATATTTATTGTTACCCACATTTTATAAATTTCACATTTATAATGATAAAAGTTAAATACCTCAGCACTAGAAAGCAATAAAATAGTATTAGGTAAATATATTTATATTTTCTTATTTATTCAATTCCAACAATAAAATCTCGTGATATTTTTTATCCATTTGTAGTAGATCATTATTATAAATTAAAAACAAGAATGGTCCTAGTACCGATCCTTGTCGTACACCCACATAGACCACTGACTCCGCTCACCCAAAAAAATTGCAAACGCAGTGAAGGACCTCGCGAATTCCAAATAAACTACAAAATTACCTAATTCTTTTTAACTTTATTTTTCTTACACTAACATTGCTAACACGAGTGAATTTGTTTGCTATTGTTTTGAAAATTTTCTTCAATATTCTGTATGCTATATACAAAGTTAAGAGTATGACTGCTAGTATATCTAACATCCATCGTTGGTACCACGCGTAGAGGGTAGCTTTTGATCGCAAATGGTATGCACCTGGAAGAAATTTCGTACATTGTAGGTAATTCGGTACTTTTAATGTTAAATCTTTAACCAAGTCTCTTCTGGGATCTTCTATTGTATATAGTGAAGTTGGAACTTGCGATTTTTTGTTGAGACATGGAAGATAAGCTTTCCCAGAGGAATATATATTAATTTATATCATAATATATATCATATCATATTTATTTAGCCCGGTATCACCACTGCTAGATAATAGGCCTTCTTCATTTTATATGAGCTTCCTCTCTTGTTTCTTTGCGACCTTTACGATGTCGTCTTCAAACTTTCTAGATTTCTTTCTTTAGGTAATCTAAGTATTATAACCTATTTCACCTTTTTACATTTCGATAGTTTACTTAGAAAACTTTACTTGAAGCGCTCGTGGCGTACACTGCTTAGCCAATCTTCACCGATTATCTCAATTAAGCAACATCCTATGTGGTCACTATTTGGATGGGTGACCGGTAGTGGCATTTACATCTGAGCGCTTCCGCTTAATATAAGTTTCACGTTAAACTGTCGGTCCCGGCTCTAGCAGTCGTTAAGCCACGACGGAGGCCTTAAGGCGGCCTAAAAACTCCGTCACCAGAGTTGGCCACTAACATACGAGCTTGCTAGCTTGAAAAATTTTGGATTTTTGGAATATAGTTAAGTAAATTTATACCTTTGCTCTCGATGGCTACTTCCACATAATGAGAAATGAGCTGAGAGGGCGGCACGGGTCGTTTGTTGAACAACGATGATAGGTACTTCGCACGCTTGTAGTATCTGGAAAAAATAAATAGTTGAAACTCTCAGATGTTGGTCAAGCGCACCGGGTTACAATCAGGAGGTAGTAATTTGTTTTCTTCCTAAATATCTAAATTGAAGGTATTAATTAAGAAAATAAAAGAAAGAAAATACATTTATTTATGACACACAAACGGGCACAAACATGAAATACACAGAGTACCTAAGAAAAACACCAAGACAACACAAAACATAAAATGTGTATAATTAGTACCTATTTGGCATAAAGGCGAAGTAAATTTATTGCTTAAATACATGTTAATAAGATGTCAATTAATAATTTATACAGTATAAATGTATTTTGCTAAAAAAATAATAATATAATATTAAAACAAAAAAGAAAAATATTTTATAATAATATTTTTGGCATAAATTCTGATCTCATTTCTTTTATCGGTAACATTGTCAATACCATCCCAACATCGTTTATATTTTTGCTAGAATCATTGTTATTCATATCACAAACCATAATACATCCGTCACTAGCTTAGTTAACTAAATGACATCATTGATATCTTCGCTTTGCTGCTTCCGCATGCTTTTATAATTAACTAGCTTCCTCCTACGGCTTCGTTTGGTTCCCGTTGATTTTCCGGAATAAAAAGTAGCCTATGTGTTAATCCAGGTCACGGATATTATATAATATATTCCAAGTTTTATCTAAATCAGAAGAGTAGTTTTTGCGTGAAATAGTAACAAACATCCATGCATCTTCACAAACTTTCGCGTTTATAATATTACTAGCTGATACCCGCGACTTCGTACGCTTGCGAAACTTTCCACCAAAATATCTGTCAACCAGCATACGATGAGCCTCGTGCCAAAGGCGGCTTTTGGTTTAGAGAGGTCAAACTGTAATCTAAGAATCCACGTCCTTCATTTCAATAAAATATAGCCTATGTTTCAATCCGGAAAAAGGGCTTCTGAATGGTATAAGTTTGATTGAAATTGGTCCAGTACTTTAGGCGCGAACAAACAAACAGATAAACACGATTTTAGAAATCAGAATCGTTATTATTTTATTATTTAATACTTTATTGCACAAAATTATAAATTTGTTATTTAGTAGAACTGCATATTTAGTTTTCCCATATCTTTAATTTTAGTTTTTGGCTTTTTTACAGTTTTATAATAGTATAGAGTAGGACTAGGAAGTAGGATTCTTAGTGACTTTTTTTTTAGTTCATACCATGCCGTGCCATCTACTTCGCTTTTTTCATAATATATACTTACACATCAGTTCCAAGAACCTGCTTCAGTGCGTTTCTAAGGTCTTCTGTTATAGTATCAGCATCATACGCCACTCTGACAGCATACCCTGACCTCACAGCTCTCGCTGCGTTCGCTGGCTGGTCTCCAAACACTGGGATGGATATTAGAGGTACTCCATATCTTAGGGTTTCTAGGTTACTAAGGAGACCTCCGTGTGTTATGAACACTTTGGTGTTTTTGTGAGCTGTAAAAAAGTATTGTTGGTAGGTTACGAAATTAGATACTTTATTACACGAGCAATTCTTGTATATATATAGGTACCTAAATAATCTGAATCTCGGAAACGGCACAAACGATTTTCGTGAAATTTAGTATACAGGGGATTTCGGGAGCGATAAATTGATCTAGCTAGGACTCATTTTCAGAAAATGTCGTTTTATTCGTGTTTACTTTAGTAGATCTGCATATTTAGTTTATCTTTCATATCATATCTTTAATTTTAGTTATTGGCTTTCTTACAGTTTTATAATATAGTAAGTATGTATAGATAGATTGGCACTTGGACTGTAAGCACGGTTACCTACCTAAAATGGCTGCTTGCGGCATCCAAGCTCTGATATGAACGTTCTTCGGCAAACCCTTGAGTTCTTCCTCAAACTTCCAAAGCACGGCGTATGGTAACTCTCCGAACATTCTCAGTAACGCTCTCTTTGTAGATGCGAGAAGGGCCGAAGACTTTAGTACTGAACCCATGCTGAAGTAGACCACGCCTTGGGGTGATGAGTCTAACAAGTCCTGTAAATCCTGAAAAACAGTTGAATTTGTAGGCCCAAAAAGTTGATCAGGTTCATGGGTGCAGATATCCTCGTAGAGGTCAGTGATTATATTCTACTACTAGCTTTCGCTCACGACATTGTTCGCGTCCCGTTGGAACCCGTTGATTTTCCGGGATAAAAAGTAACTTATTTTTTAATCCAGGTCACGGACTATTGTCCGTAATATTCGTATATTCCAAGTTTCATCCAAATCGGATCAGAAGTTGTTGAGTGAAAGAGTAATAAAAAGAAACTTCAAAAGAAAATTATATGAAAATGTGATTAAACAGCCTATAACAGCGGAAGGCGCACCTGAAGACTACTTCATCTTTACCTGTTGCTTACGAAGCACACCCAGCAAAGATTTGTAGCATTGCAAAAAAACTTGGATCAAAATAAATTCACTTAGGTAAGGGTGGTTTTATCTACTAGACTTGTTCTGGTTTGTGAAAAATAATAATGTACCTACTAGGTAGGTAAGTACCTAAGTAAAAAAATAGGTATGTTACCTTAGGCAAACTCTGCATAGTCTCCTCAATATGATATCCTCCGATTTCTACAACATTAGGAGGCATACTCTGAGCAGTTGAGAATGAAGGATGTGAGTTTACGAAGAGGATAGACACGTTGTTGAGTGCCTCGTCTAGAGGAGGTAACACCACGTTTCGGGCCTTAGCTAGAGACGAAAACATAGATTGATATCTTTGCTCCGTTTCGGACCTATGCCACCTGAAAAAAAAAGTTAAAATAAAATAAAATTGCTATGTGTATACATAATAATTTATAAGTTAAGTTTAAAAATTAGGTTAAGTACCTAAGTGAAGTTTAAAAACTAAGTTAAGTACCTAAGTTAAGTTTAAAAACTGGAAAACCCGACTTCAATTTGATAGGCCGTCATCATCATCATCATCATCATTCTCATCATTTAAAGTTAAATATGTTTAGATTGCTTAGTATAGGTATGTGCTGTATTATTCAATAATATCTATGCCCAATAAATTTATTATTAAACTACTGTACCGTCACTGGAAGCTTTATATTGAGAAGGCGTATCCGGTTCCGTCGTATTTCCATTCGTTTTAGTACTTTTTACCCGTGTGTATCCGGTCAAGTGGCGCCACCTGGCGGGTGCGATTCATTTTTGCTTCGTAAAATGAAACACGCCATATTGAATTCATTGGCGTTTTGTATTCCGTCGAAGCAACTTGTGCCCAGAGCTCTCTCTGCCACAACCGTTGCAAAAATAGTTTAAATATTATATTAGTATTATTTTATATCATATAAAGTAAGGATTATTTCAAATAGTGAAATTCTCCATACCTTTGTTCAGTAAAACTGTGCAAGTAAACTAAGATTAGCATGGCCCTGCAAGGACACGCAAAAGAGGAATAAACTGTAAGTACTACCCTCTATTTTTAATGATTGTACGTGATCAATTCTTTTAACGGTTTTCCGTTCGGATCATGTACCCACATAAGTTATTATTTTAGAAAAGTATAATTTATTGTGCAAAAAATTTATTATTTATTTAGAATGGATAGTATGAGTCCGCTTTGGCTGGTAAGCCACAAGTTGTGGCTGATCCTAAGCGAGTTCAAAGCTGCTCCAGCAGCAACTCCTCCAGCAAATAAAGATTTATCTTATCTTATCCCTTACAGCAGTAGCTCATCGAGCTCATTTTCTTAGGTACTTTAATATTTTAGTTTTAATAAGCTTACCTTTTCAGCAATTTTTTCTTTATGGTGGTTTGAATAAATGTTTATCTACCCTATCTATGGACTGTGAGCCACCAGCCTGGCAGAAACTAGTCCAGAATATGGGTGAGTTACAAAAATTTTATTACCAGCTATTCTGATAATGTGAATACAACTTGTCTTTATGAGGCTTCTATTTACTCCGAAGTTAGTGGAGAGCTTTATGAAAACCACAGACCACATCGTTACCTACGGACGAACTGTAGTAATTTAGTACCTAGTGGTGGGTAGTTATAAAACTGTTTGTAGATGACCTCTACCTACGAATGTGAATAAACTAGTGTTCAATCAGCAAGCTGTGTTTCACTACACGGTGGTAGCGATGGAACTGTGATGACGGTCAAAATCAACATCAACTTCTTGGTTTATGGCTTTGCAACTTGTTTTTACAATTATGCATTGTCGGTTCAGTAGGACAAAGCTGAAGAACCGAGAGTTTCTAAAGCTACTAGAGGTCCAGTGTTTAGGTAGTACCTCTTGGTCCGAGGTTAGATAAGCTGAGGTGTTTAACCATACTCCAGGTTTCATAGACTTGGTAACAAACGAAAGGGGGTAAAACGTATGACACCTTACGTCATCTGGCACACACGGCTCTAATTAAATTAATCAAATATAATTAAATTAATTAAATTAAATTATATACCGTAAACTTTGACAATCTGGTTTATTTATTTTATTTAAAGTAAAGTTGATTTGCTTATTATAGATGAACATACCTAATACTTCATCAGATCTTTTGTGATTAGTTTGCGGCCACTGAGCCGAAAGTATCGAAATGCGCATAGAGCCTTTTAGTGGAAGCGTCACTAAATAGATTACCCGTCTGCCACTTACATATTTGAGTCAGAGCCTTTCACCGCTGCCCTGGAAAAGCAGGGGGTGTCCCGCAAAGCCACTCAAATCTGATGGTTTCTCACAGGAGAAATCTAATCCGTGCAACAGTCGCCCCTCGCGGGGGCAAGGCGTTCGGTCAAAAGTCTATAGTCTATAGAAATGTTTACCCATGATGAGCCTGGTCTCCTAATGCATATGCATGGTTATAGCAACACACCCTCGCGGGGTGGATGTTATCAGTGCAACAGCCGCCCCTCGCGGGGGCAAGGCGTTGATGGTCTATAGTGCCGTCGCGAGGAACATGCACCCATAAGCCTGGTCTCCCAATGCATATGCATGGTTGTAGTAACCCACCCTCGCGGGGTGGATGTTATCAGTCCAACAGCCGCCCCTCGCGGGCGGAAGGCGTTTGATTCGAAAGTCTATAGTTCCATCGCGTGGAACATGTACCTACCAATAACGAGCCTAGTCTCCCTTTGTATAATAATATGCTCTGTTGTAGCAAGCAACCCAACCCACCCTCGCGGGGTGGATGTTTCCATAACAACTTTCAGTACAGGAGTCAGTTGTCCAATGTTCAATACTAGAACTATAACTATGTACAATCATGGGAGAGGTTCATTTCACAACAGGGCTCGCGGCCCGACCGTGAAAACAGCTGAGATGAGGACGCTCGAATGCTCCGAGAGGAAACCAGAAAGGTAAGTACAATGAATAAGAAAGCAAGCTCGTATGAGTTAGTGACCAATTCTGGTGACGGAGTTTTTAGGCCGCCTTAAGGCCTCCGTCGTCTCTCAACGACTGCTCTAGAGTCGCGACCGACAGTTTAACGTGCTCTCCGAAGCACGTAAGCGCTCAGAGGTTAATGCTACTAACTGCCACCCATCCAAATAGTGACCGCACAGAACGTTGTTTAACTTAGATAATCGGTGAAGATTGGCTAAGCAAGTTATGCCACGAGCGCTTCTTACAAGGACAATGAATGACTCAATGTTTTCGAGCAGGTCAGTTAGCGCACTACCACTCACAGTGGAAGAAAAGATACACTGTTATCAAATACCATTTTTTCGAAAATATAAACATCTTTTCACACGTCTGGCTGCAGAAATGTCTGCCAAAGAGCTGCCAGAAATGACTTCAGCCCCCAAAATATTTTATATACTAAGAAAATTAGGTGGCTCAGGCATTGCGATAAAATTGGAATGACAGAATCGTTGTATATCTTGAAGATTACCTGATAGTATACCAAAAAGCAGACTTACTTCACGAACATGTCAAGGTCGCAGTCCAAACGTTAAATGGGTAGTCAATGTCGAGAAATCAGTCCTCAACAAAACAGCATAATATATCTCGGCATATGTACTTGGAGTCCCTGGGACAACCTAAAATCTCTACCCAAAGAAAAATCTATAAAAATATTTCAGAAAGTTGATCAAGTTCTCAAACAAACAAAGGTAACCGTAAAAGATTTGCAGATAATAATTTAATAATTAATTTTGCCAGCCTTGTTGTTCCTCGAGAACGACTCAACCATCGTCAATGATAATGTTCATGAACAGATTTCCAGATCTGTCGACAATGACCTACCTACTGGTTTGGTGGACTGAATTGTCTTTTATCATACCCGCATCCGGCGAACTTTTTGACAACAGATGCCCTATCGGGCAATTGGTCACAGGAAGAGCAAGGTCTACACTGCAACCGGAATGAGATGCTGGCTATTCTATATGCCCTTCAAAGTCAAATCAATCTTGCAAACCATCTGGCACGTCATCGTCGCCTCCTCATCGAGTGGCATCTACTACCGGCCTGTGTGGACGTAGTGTTTGCAAAGTAAGAAACATAGTAAGTACAAGACCGGAGACATGTATGTCAACAATTATATTATGTCCCGAGACCTAACAGACCGCCAAACTTTGTTTCACGACGTGTTCAGTGTTCTATGGAATTACCAACTTGCGTGGCTGTTCCCACCACGGTTTCTAGTCCTCAGAGTCTTTGCTCACCTAAATCAGTCAACGGGAATATTTCTCGTAGTAGTTCCCCGGTGGGCAATGGTATTTTGGCGAGCCGACTTCAAAGCTCAAGCTTTGGCAGCACCATTGACACTGAAAAATCTCCAAAAAACCATCGACAGGGCTTCCACCTCCGCTGGTTGACAACATAACTCTCGATGTGTGGAAATATAGGGTGGTCAGAAGCAATAACAACATGAAACACTGAACAGTTATCGTTGCTTAAAAATTCCTGGCGGAAGCCTACTCTAAAAACATATGAGGTGGCTTGAATCGTTGGATTTCTTGCTGTAAATCTAATAAAGTTGACGTACAAATGCCTACGGGGTCACAAATAGATTTACTTTTGATTAACAAGTAATCATACAATACTATTATTTTACATCAATTTGTAGTCTCTACATCTACATTATGTAACGCTAGCACTTTGCTTTCATTTTTTGGTTAAGCACACTCTAAAATCAATAGCTCTATTAGCTAGAAATCCGAAAACTTTCAAGCCACCGGTCTAGGAAATTAGTGAACTAACTTCGCTTTTTAATGGACTATACAGTAGACAGTAGTAATTTGTTTCAAGTATCGCGTCACACTAGTATAGCACTAGTATTACTTTGCTCAGGAATTCGCATCCACGACCTGAACTTATTCTTAAATATCGTTATCACTGCGTTAGATCAAATAGCAGTATCACATTTTGGCCGATAATCAGTTCAAAAACCGACTGCAGGTAGTTATAGACAGTCTGGCTGGGCTGATCATACTAACTTAACCTTGTTCACAGATCATATAATACTTTACTAGCACTCCGTTAGTATGGGTTGAAATAACTATTAATCATTACATGAAAGACGTTGCACAACCAAATCATTTAATTTGTAGTATCGCTAAACCTACATCATGCACTGTCATAGCAGTCTAGGTTAAAACGTTGTTTGAACAAGCAGGTATTACAGCACTTTCACGAAGCGTTCGATCTGCGGTTTCTCGGAAGAGTTGGTTGGAGAATCGTTCTCTTGACGAAATCTTGGCTGAGAAAATTAGCGATCAGCTAATACGTTCCAGCATTTTTAGGCGAGAGATATGAGCAGCAGTCAATCTGAAAGTAGGTGTAACACAAATATTTAAAGCATTAAATAAGCTTGGTTAAATAAACAAATGTATGTGTGAAATAAGATTATGATCATTACATTACTTATGATTTTTGATTGTAGCAAAATGATTAAGCTTATTATTACATAAGTAATTAAAAATAGTAAATGAATATTTTACACTTACAGGTTCAATTTTGGTTGATTCGTAAATCACTTTTACCACAGATTATATAATACTATACTAGTATTTTACTAAGAGTTAAATTGTATTATTGTATACTTGTTGCTATAATATTTAAATGTCACATTGGCGCTAGGTTACCTAATTATACAAGTGGCGACACCAGGCGATAACAAACAGGTCTCAATATAAAGCTTCCAGTGACGGTACAGTAGTTTAATAGCAGCGTTTTACCTGAAATAAAACGCATATTAAAATACTTACCTCACTGGAAGCTTTCACTTTAATCTCTGCCTGGTGAAATTAAGCCAATGAATTCAATATGGCGTGTTTCATTTTACGAAGCAAAAATGAATCGCACCCGCCAGGTGGCGCCACTTGACCGGATACACACGGGTAAAAAGTACTAAAACGAATGGAAATACGACGGAACCGGATACGCCTTCTCAATATAAAGCTTCCAGTGAGGTAAGTATTTTAATATGCGTTTTATTTCAGGTAAAACGCTGCTATTATTATTATTATCAAATGATGTTGATCATTAATACCACTGAAAAGTCACAGGAAAGCAAATTACACGTCGCTCACGTGGAGACTTGTTTTTCTTCAGTTATTCAAAGCCAACAGCTAAACCGATTTTGATGAAATTTTATGGGACCAATCCGGAAGCATCCTTGTAGATAAAAAAGAATTTTTCAAATCGGCCTACAAATGGCGTTCTGAGGTAACAAACATAAAAAAAAATACAACCGAATTGTGAACCTCCCCTTTTTTTAAGTTGGCTAACGATACGTACCATTCACTAACACTCATGAGGTTGTATAACCCCACATTGATGACCCGTTCGAAGAAGCTCATGGGAACACCGAAGTCGTTGAACAGAAGTGGCACAGTCGCCACAGATCGGACCTCGTCGACTAACGCTTCTGTCATCGGCTGAAGTACTATACCGCTGAGCATTATCCATGGCACTTTTAGGACCGCTGCGTAGCTGGAACCATTCGGAGGGTCACGGTCTAGGGTTACCAGATCCAAAAATAAGTTTTCCTGGCAAAGTCCCTGCCTGCCAGGAAATGTGAGGAATGCCTCACATTTCCTGACATTTCGGCAAAAAGTATATTTAAAAAAAACTCGCGGGTGAGCCTGTTTAATTTAAATTAACCAATTAATTGGCTGATAATTATTAGATTTCGTTCGTACTTTTTATACCAATTTTCTTAAAATTTCTGATAATTTCCAATTTTCTCTGTTTCCCTGACAGACGGCTAAAATTCCGGAAATGTCAGGTAAATTCCTGTCGTCTGGTAACCCTAGTCACGGATAAGGGATTTACTTACTGCGTGTTTCGACTAAACACATTCACAATAAAACCTTCACAACACAATCCTTACAAACGATTTGATTTTACAACCAAAAAAATCCTTAAAACCATCTGCACAAGATTCAAAATGTCAAACATGTACAAGGTTTGGCGGTGGTAACGCAAAGCGATATCTTCACAGAGTTGTGCATGTTTTATTGTGAATGTTTTGCCGTGGAAACGTACGGTTAGAATTGCAGTGGTAACCACTTAGCATTAGGTAGGCCATTGGCTTGTTCCGTTGTATAAAAAATATCACCTTTTAATTTCTGTTAAGTGGCAAGTTTTATAAAACCTAGTTGTAAACGCAAGAAAAAATTTTTGAAAGTCTTGGTATGTAGACCTGGCAACACTGGTCAATTAATTTTTTAAATTCAGTGGTTAAAGTGTGACCACGAGTCCGCAGCGAAATTTTAGAAGCAGTAGGTAG
Organism: Eulithis testata; assembly: GCA_947507515.1. Classification (NCBI taxonomy): domain Eukaryota; kingdom Metazoa; phylum Arthropoda; class Insecta; order Lepidoptera; family Geometridae; genus Eulithis; species Eulithis testata. Next base: position 5,610,434 of record OX382216.1, read on the forward strand.
GTAGGTTAGTAAAATTACAAAGCATAGTTACCTATAAACAATCTTAAATCTTCTAAAACGTAAGAAGTGGGACTCCCATTCTACCAAAATTTACACACTGAAAATCTCGTTTTGTATGAAACGGGATTCAAATTTTGACCCCCGTTTCATACATTGTTCGTTTTTTGAAAGCACGAGTTTAGTTTGAGAGTTTCGCCATTCTGACAGTCATGTGGTCGCCCGAAACCGTGGTCGTCCAGAATGAGTTCTTACCCAGCATCGACATCAGAGAAGAAAGTCTCTGTCACGACGGCGTCGAACCTGCCCTTGATCATGGACTCCCTCAGCGCCGGTATCTTCAGGGTAGTCTCCGAGATATTGGCGGAGAACTGTCTCACGAACGCAATGCCTGCGTTCGCGTTCCTACGTTCTGTCATGTCAATAGCTGAAAAGAATTATATGTAGATATGTTATGGTCAGACCCAGCCTACCTACCAAAAGTTGCAGAGTAGACCACTCGACGAGTTGCACCACGCCTAGATTTAGTAATAAACGGTCTTAGTTGTGACGCCCTCTCAAGCGCCTTTCAAGAGTTGAGAGACGAAATGATTACAAAAAATTCATACCTATAAATCTAAACACCGCAGCGACCTGTAACAGTGTGTGTTTTATACTTTACTTCAATAAACTCAGTTGCCGACTAGCACTTGTCGGGTTTGGTTTGGTTCTCTCCATCCGGTACCTACTTTGGGTAACTCCCATTTGTTCTATAGGACTGTTTTTAAAACCTTTTTTATCCCTGTAGTTCCATGGTAGGACTATTAAAACTAGCCCTATTGAAACTAGCCCATTAGGGCTAGTTTTCGTTTCAATAGTCCTACCCAAATGGAAGTTACCAAAATATTAGGGTTAAAAAAGTTTCAACAGTTCTAGACGTAAAAGTTCTATAGAACAAATGGGAGCCACCCTGTACTTTTTTTCGACATTCTGACATGCTTCGAGCCGGACTTATCTACGTCTAGGGAAACTTTGCTATTTTATTTCACGGGATACCTTGCTCCTGACATAAGTAGGTACCTACCTATTGAATTGTTTGACTTACCTACTAATGATGTTCTTACCATAGAATGGTAGGTATCTTGTAGCCTTGTAGCCTTTACTATCACCACTAGCTAAGCTCTTAGCTAAGTGTATGTAGATATCCTTGTATCCTTGTGTCATTATTGTTATCTATGAGTATTTATCAATACATCGCACATTAGTGTTAGGCATTAGTTATTACACTACACTTAGCAGTACTCAAAGGTACTTTCATAAGTACCTACTCCGGTACCTACCTATAGGTAAATATTTGTAGTGTTTATTATAAGTGTTTTAAGCGATGATCGGTCCACAAGTCAAGGTCATAAAAACTTTAAATCTGGCTCCAAAGGCTGGTGTATATTTAAGGTAGTTACTTAGTTGCTATTTAGCTTTTTACCTTCAGCGATAGGTTTTGTGATGCTAGCGTCAATGATATGCAACCCCTCCTGGGGGTCTTTAGGCGGGTAGGGGGTCACCCATGTCACCTGAAATTACACAGTTACCGTCTCAGAATGGACGCAGTGGTATTTTACACAGAGCACGTGGGTGGGTGATGAAGATACCTAACTGTTAGATAGTTTTGTAACTAAACAGCTTCTTATTCTGTACCTACTTTAGATAGGTAGGTAGGTAATAGTTATATCTATCTAGGTAGGTATGTGGTCTGCGGTTTCAATAGTAGGTATCCCTAACCACAGATCATAATAATACTAACTTTAATGTATTGATTACTCATTTACAGTTCCTATTAGATAAAAGTCAAATGATGAAAAAACTCATATTTGGTCAGGTAGGTAGGTATACTTACTTTTAGACTTTTTATGTTAGGTAGAATACCTACTAATTTTTTGTTCACCTACATAAATGAAACAAAAAATATTTTTTGTGCCGACGATGATGAAGGCGGAAATCATAGCAAAATAATGATTATTATGATGTATATTTCTACAAGGTGGCTCGCATATTGCATCATGCTCATTAGGTAGGTAGGTAGGTAGGTATACCTATTAATCTTCTTGGATTGAATTTGTAGACCCTCTTCACTGATTGATCGCTAGCAAGCAAGCTCGTATGAGTTAGTGGCCTCTGGTGACGGAGTTTTTAGGCCGCCTTAAGGCCTCCGCCGTGGCTTAACGACTGCTAGAGCCGGGACCGACAGTTTAACGTCCGAAGCACGAAAGCGCTCAGATGTAAATGCCACTACCGGTCACCCATCCAAATAGTGACCGCACAAAACGTTCCTTAACTTAGATAATCAGTGAAGATTTAAGCAAGCTACGCCACGAGCGCTTCACGAGCATTGATCGCTTGCTCTTCACTATTTGGATGGGTGACCGTTAGTGCGAGCGAGATTTTGCTTTTGGATATTCCTAGTAGGTAGTACATTACATATGTGTATTGAATAGTTAATATTATATGATCTGTGATATAGTATACATACCTACCTAATTATGTAGGTTAAGTATCTCATTCAGTTGATTATTTTATAATCTTCACGCGTGTCTGTAAGTAGGTAACTAGTACGGTAGGACTTGTAGGTAAGCAGGTACTAGGTACCTACCATAGTAGACAGACTATGTTGAACATAATTAGTAAAAAGTACCTACCCTAAGTAAGAACTAGTTAAGTAGTAGATAATGAAAAAGGTTTAAAAATTTAGTGCATGCCCAAAGGTACTACCTACCCAAAATTAATGTTATTAATTACCTAGCTAAGTTTAAGCGCCCAAAACATTTGCAATACCTGGAAAAGGTGAATAAGTTGAAAAGTGCCTCATCCTACATTTAAGACCAAATTGTAACACTTATTTAAGCAAATAAACATCTTGTAGAGTCCTTTTCATGAAAGAAGTCCCGCGGAAATTTCCGGAACTAAACTTTAAAACTAAATTTTAAATTAGTTGTCAGGTGCTGTTAATGTGTTCGGATGCTAGTGCGTTTTTATTTGGTTTCTGTGATCAAAGTCTTGTTTTCAATGCATAAAGTTGTTAAAAGAGCTGCCCGAGAAATAATACTTAAGGTCGACTACAGCGACGCGTCTGCGGGACTTCTTTCATGGAAAGGACTCTATCTTGTATTCTATTCGAACGACCTTGTGCTAAGTTGTGAAGTACCTAGGTACGTGTCTCTATGACATGATAAAAGTATTATACGTAGGTACCTATAACTAGGTAAATAGGGACTTCGCATAGGGACCTTACCTACCTAGGTAAAATAAATAAATAATAAATAAATATTCTTGGACATTACACACAACACCCTCTAGTCCCAAACTAAGCAGAGCTTGTACTATGGGAACTAGATTGCTGATATAATACTTATATACTTTTTTTTTGTAAATACATACTTATAATACATAGTAACACCCAGACATAGAACAAACATCTATGTTTGCCACACACAAATTTTTGTTCTCGGTGGGGATCGAACCCACGACCCACAGCACAGGAGGCAGAGTTACTACCGACTGAGCCATGACGCCTGTCGGTACCTACTTACCTACTTATAGGAACATGTTTGTCTACAAAAATAAATATTTCAGTAGCGAAGACTGACGTTACGTCACCTCAAATAAGTGCCTATCAATAATTGTCTACCTACCAAGGTGATTTTGCAATATTTCATTCGAAAGGCCCACTATGCATGACCTCACAGAACACGTCCAGGCAATGCATTTCACTGCGCCCATCACTATGTGCCTGACAGATAACAGCACCAGCATAGCACCCATACTATTCAATGCCTTTGTTCTGAATACCCTTCAAACCGGCACACAGCATGATAACATCACTGCTGTCAAGAAACTATGCGACACCTCGGTCTCTTACCTCATGTCCTCCCTTCAGTAGCGCTTTCACAACACCCTGGCCGAGGTGGTTATGACTCCTGGACGGGATACTGAAGATACAGAGGACATGGTAGCCATCGGCAGCCACCAGCGTCGCGGCCAGCGCGATTATAAGTTTTAGACTCATTATCCTGAAATACGAGAACCACCATCTTTAAAATCGTCTTTCAACTCCCTGTCACTAGTTGAGGCGATTTTATGTACCTGAGCCCCTTTATTTTTCATACGAACTTTATGTTCGTACAGTCAACATAATTAGTACCTAAGTGCTGCTAATAATAATTGCTTCTTCCTGCTTCGAGGAAACAGCGAAGCAGCAAGAAGTTTTTATGTCTATGCCTAAATGTAAGTATGAAACGCAAAAAGGTAAGTACCTAAAGAAATAGGTAGGTGGCAGAGGTTTACACCTACTCACGCACACACTCAAGCACTACCGCGTCCCGCGCGCGCCTGCGTCATCTAAACAGAGAAAGCGATTGTTACAACCTCCAGCTTCCGTCGTCAATAATACGAAATAACGTAGTATAGTTAATCTTTTAATATAAAGCATTAATATCAAATCATTCATATAATATTTATCTAGTTGTATTTTTATAATCAATCGAGTAGTTTTGATATCTAATTAACCTTATCTATTAATGATTGTGTAGTACAATTTATGTTTCTTGAGCTGGCAACTGGTTGGATATGATAGTACAGAAATTGTGAGGGTAGGGTTGGATAATTTTAATTAGAACAGAGATCTTTGGGAGGAATAAACACTATCTTGAAATTTATCTGCGTGTTGCTCTTCATCACCACTGACTCCAATTTCCTCGTCGTTTCACCTCAGAAGTGGGATGAACCATTGAGAAAATGCTGGGTCCATATCGGCACGGATTAGGAGATAGAAGGAAAAGAACTTCAAGTGAATCGTCTGCAGGCGAAGAAACCATCCAAAATGTCGAAGATTTTTTTTCTAAACCTGAAGAAGAAACTAAACCAACCAAAAAACGAAGAGTCACTCATCTCGATGCTGAAATCATTCCAAAATTCGATCCAGGGAAGAAAACAACAAATGTGAAGGGCTGGCTAAATAAAATAGATCAGCTGGGAGATATGTATGAGTGGGACCAACGTGATCGTATTTTCGTCATGCAGATTCGTCTTCGTGGTGCCGCTAGAGAATGGTACGATGACTTAGAAGATTATGCAGCCACTTGGACCCAGTGGAAAGAAGACCTGTCACGCGCATTTCCACGCTCCACAGATTACGTTGATCGACTGGAAGAAATGCTTGCTCGAAACAAAGGGAACGAAGAAACCATGACGAAATACTTCCACGATAAGATGTCACTTCTTAAAAAGTGCAACTTGGAAGGTGACGCTGCTATATCCTGTCTCATTCGAGGACTACCGGCTGAACTACGAGCGAACGCAAAGGCCTACAGCTGTCAAACTCCAGAAGAACTTTACTACGGATTTTTATCTTCGCTGGAAAACTATAAGAAAATGAACGTTGACGCTTCAGAAACGAAATCAACTTGGCACCGAGGATCATTTATGCCGAAAATATGCTTCAACTGCCGCAAGACCGGACACGAGGCTCGGGACTGCCGCCTCACACGCTGTCATATCTGCCAACGTCTGGGTCATGCTGCCACTGCCTGCTGGTTTGCTGCTACTACGTCCGGCACCGGATCCGGATCAAGGGAGGTCCAGACATCCCAACCTCAACGCAATATTCAACAGGTACGACAGGTTTCTTGCATCTCTTACGAAATTTTGACCGATAACTACATGAAGCGTGTCACAATTAACGATATTGCGGCGATTGCTTATATTGACACTGGCAGTAAAGTAAATATCATTAGGTTACGAACCGTTGAAGTCTTGCAACTAAAGATTTCTCATTCAAATGTACTAATGAGAGGTTTTGGTGGCTCTCAAATTGTTTCCCTTGGTAGAGTACAATTCCGCCTGCATATTGATGATGTACACCTTGAAAGCTACGCAGAGATAACTGAAGCGGATCTGAGGAATATCGATATAATCGTAGGTCAACCCGTTATCAACCATTCAAGTGTGACTCTTATTGCTAATTCTAAATTAGTTAAGTTAGTTGCTAGTATTGATGAGCAAACTTTGATCCACGAATTATCGAATATAAAACTGACGAATGATGATTACTTAGAAAAGGTCCCACTACTCTTGGCCAACGATTTGAATTTGCCACCGGGAGCTACCTGTGATATATTTGCGCAAGTGACACAGGGCATTGACTCAGAAAGTGTACTTATAACGCGACCCATCGTTCATAGTCTGGGTAAAGAATCCTATTTCATACCACAGTCAATTTTGACAAACAAAAATCTATGTTTGCAAGTTACGAACCTGGGTGATTCTTGTTTGTGTTGGACTGCAGGTAGGCTTCTTACTCGAGCTGACTTTTACGAAAAGACGGAGGTTTTTAAGGTTTTGGATGAACGCGACTGTAATACATTGCGCGGTAATAAAATACAAAATAAGCTCATTGATTCTGCAGAAGTAGATATAGGAGATATCGAAGAGAATCATAGTAAACAATTATTGAATTTACTAAATCAATATAGAGAGTCGTTTGCCGAGTGTAGTAGTGAGCTTGGGTGCACAACTTTGATTGAAATGCACATATCAACAACAACTGATGTGCCTGTTTTCAACAAACCCTACAGGCTGTCGTATAGGGAAACAGAAATTGTTGAGCAAAAAGTGGATGAACTAATTTCTGCTGGCATAGTTAGAGAGTCAAACTCTGAATATGCCAGTCCTGTGATATTGGTTAGGAAAAAGGGAGGAGATTACCGCCTGTGCATTGACTACCGTGCGCTCAATGCGCGCACAATTAAGGACCGTTTTCCTTTACCCCATATCGACGATCAAATCAACCGCCTGTCTGGAAAATTATATTTTACAGCGTTAGACTTGGCGCAAAGCTATTACCAAGTTAGAGTGTCAAACGAATCAATACCTAAAACTTCATTTATTACTCCAACTGGTCAGTATGAGTTCATTAAAATGCCTTTCGGTCTGGCCAATGCCCCTGCTGTGTTTTCCCGCCTAATAAAAAGAGCATTGGGCCCTCTCAATAACAAATTAGCTATTTACCTCGATGATGTAATGATACCATCAGTCACTATTGAGGAAGGAATAGACCTTCTAGAGCAGGTCCTAAAACTACTTCAGGAGGCAAACTTAAAACTAAATTTGAAAAAATGCTCGTTTTTAAAAACTAGTGTCAGTTATCTAGGTCATGAAATATCTGCGGGATCCGTACGGCCCGGGCAAGACAAAATTAATAGCGTATCACAATTCAGAAGGCCTAGAAATGTGCATGAGGTTAGACAGTTTGTTGGGCTGGCATCTTATTTCCGCAGGTATGTTCAAAGCTTTGCTGAAATAGCGCGTCCGCTTACTTATCTGACTAAGAAAGGAGTAGAATGGGTATGGGGATTAGAAGAAGAAGAAGCGTTCCAACGTCTAAAAGATATTTTAACTGAAAGACCCGTGCTGGGAATTTATAACCCACATGCCAAAACCGAATTGCATACTGATGCTAGTAAGCTGGGGTTAGGTGGGATTCTTCTACAGTACCAAGAAGATAGTACTTTAAAACCGATCGCTTATTTCAGTCGAGTAACTACCAAAGAAGAACAGTGTTATCATAGTTATGAGCTTGAAACCTTGGCTGTCGTAGAATCCTTAAAACGTTTTCGTATATACCTAACCGGTATTCCAGTTAAAGTAATCACCGACTGTTCCGCTCTAAGGAGTGCACTAACAAAAAAGGACTTGGTTCCTCGTATTGCTCGTTGGTGGCTCACTATACAAGATTTTGACATTGAAATTGAATATCGTCCTGGGAATCGCATGCGACACGTCGATGCCCTCAGTCGCAACCCCGTTGACTGCACCGTGCAAGTGCTTATCATCGATGAAACAGATTGGCGCATTACTTTGCAACTTCAAGACGAACATACTCAAAGTATTATCAGGCAATTAGACGAGAAGACGAATAATCCGGACATCATAAATAATTATGAAGTACTTGATGGATGCTTATTTCGCAAGACAATTCACGGTAATAGGTTTGTCATACCAAAACTATCAAAGTGGAGTTTGCTACAAAAATACCATGACCGTGTTGGTCACCTAGGGTTTGATAAGTGTGAAAAAGCCATAAAGACACAGTTTTGGTTCAAAGGTATGACTAGGTTTATTCGAAAATATATAAACGCTTGCTTGCAATGTGCCTATGCCAAAGGTAATTATGGTAAACTGGAAGGCGAGTTACATCCCATTGAAAAACCGCAAATACCAATGCACACTATTCACGCTGACCATTTAGGGCCTTTCTTAAAAACACGCAAGGGTAACATGTACATATTGGTTGTAATTGATTCTTTTACCAAATTTGTTTTTGCGAGGCCTGTAAGGAGTGTAGGCTCATTAGAAACTGTTAGGAACCTAAAAGAAATAATATCAGTTTTCGGTAATCCTTGTAGGCTAATTACTGACCGTGGTGTAGCGTTTACAAGCAGATATTTTAAAGAGTTTGTAGCTGAAAAACAAATTAAACATATCCTAAACGCGATTGCTTCTCCTCGTTCGAATGGTCAGGTAGAAAGAGTAAACCGATCAATTATAAACGGGCTCAACACTACGACTGAGAGTGAATGTACATGGGATGAAAAAGTAGCTGACGTTGTATGGGGTTTAAATAACACTCCACATGCCATAACAGGTTACGCACCCTTTAATTTAATGTTCACACACAAAAACACGCTTTTACCTGCCTATCCTACTACAAGTAGTAGTGACAACCACCAAGATATGACAAACCAGTTAGAAGAACGTAGACAAAATGCTAAAGTGCGCATTGACAAATATATGACAGTCATGAAAAGTAGATACGACAAAAAACATAAAAGTTGTAGAAAGTATAAAGTTGGAGAATTAGTACTATGGAAGGGTGGCATGTCTCGCGATCATGCTACACGTGTAACAAAGAAACTAGGTAGTTGTTATACAGGACCATATAAGATAAGTAAAGCTGATCATTCCATAGATCGTTACACTGTTGAAAGCATAAAGGGCATTAAGGGCTATAGAAAGTTTAGTGCAGTTGTCCCTGGCGAAGCCCTGCGCCCCTATAAGCCTTCAGTCTCAGATAGTCCTTCGGGCTCTGACAGAGATGTGGATAGAGATGATCTCATCGACCTCCTAGAAAGTTAGAAGTAATGAACTATTGCGTACCTGAGTAACAAATTGTAATGAACATACCTACGTACTTACTAATGATGTAAACACATTACGTGAAAATAAAGATATTGTAAATAAAGTAAATAATTAAAAAAGAAGTACTAATTTAAATGTAAAGTAAAGGATTAAGTTTGTAAGGTATGTTATAGTAATAATAAAGTTGTATGGCAGTTAAGACATTCAATTATTATTTATAAAAAAATATAAAAAAAAAACAAAGTAGGTACCTACCAGGATAGGTTTAATAATATCTAGTCAACTATGCTAGATCTGTGTGCCATAGAAAGCTGCTGATAAAAAAGTTAATAATATCTAGTCAACTGTGCTAGATCTGTGTGCGACATGAATCTGCTGATAAACAAGTTAATAATATGTAGTCAACTGTGCTAGATCTGTGTGCGACATGAATCTGCTGATAAAAAGTTAATAATATCTAGTCAACTGTGCTAGATCTGTGTGCGACATGAATCTGCTGATAAACAAGTTAATAATATGTAGTCAACTGTGCTAGATCTGTGTGCGACATGAATCTGCTGATAAACAAGTTAATAATATCTAGTCAACTGTGCTAGATCTGTGTGTGACATAAATCTGCTGATAAACAAGTTAATAATATCTAGTCAACTGTGATAGATCTGTGTGCGATATAAATCTGCTGATTAATAAGTTGATAAATGTATAGTCAATTATCTGTACTAGATCTGTCCGAATAATAAAATCTTTAAATATTCGACGTGATAGATTCCTATGATAATAAGTAACTGCTTTGGCCATATTAGGTGGAAAAACCCAGTGATTTGTTTTAGAATCATGTCATCATTAATCAATCAAAATCACTTTAATTTAGTAATTAATATATTTGACAAAAACAAGCTACCGCTTTGTATTATTTTGTTTCAGGCGTCAAGAGGTGCATCATTCAACTTTCAAGATCGGCGTGGGACACGGCCGATGCAGGATGGCCGAATGTTACAACCTCCAGCTTCCGTCGTCAATAATACGAAATAACGTAGTATAGTTAATCTTTTAATATAAAGCATTAATATCAAATCATTCATATAATATTTATCTAGTTGTATTTTTATAATCAATCGAGTAGTTTTGATATCTAATTAACCTTATCTATTAATGATTGTGTAGTACAATTTATGTTTCTTGAGCTGGCAACTGGTTGGATATGATAGTACAGAAATTGTGAGGGTAGGGTTGGATAATTTTAATTAGAACAGAGATCTTTGGGAGGAATAAACACTATCTTGAAATTTATCTGCGTGTTGCTCTTCATCACCACTGACTCCAATTTCCTCGTCGTTTCACGATACACGGAGCGATTTTTGCTCGGGCCTCTAATTGAAGTTGCGAGCTCATGTCGCCGGGCTCTTAAGTACCTACCTTTGAACCTAGTGTCTAGACAAACCTTACCTAGGCTTTAAGGCACTATTTAGTTTTTTATATGTGTTATGTTATAAATAAATAAATAAATAAATAAATAATAAATGTATAATAATATGATGAGATTCAAAAATGTTTTATTACTGAAAATTGACATCATTTATTTATTCAAACCTTAGAAGTAATTAACGTTCAAACCTGTTATTAAGTACCTATTAAAATCACTAATGATTAACCTAGAAGTTAGGTAAAATAAACAATTCTAAAATTCTTACTTATAATGCTCTTTGTGCCTATGCTGCTAGTTTGCTCCGAGAATCAAATTTATATGTAGTTATATATTTGTAGACCTACATATAAATTGGATTCTCCTATATATTTATAGTTAATTATGTTTGACAAAAGATGTCTAATACTATGAAACCAGTCTAAGTGGGTTGGGAGCCGGTAGGTACCTGCCATCGTCGGTCGTATGCGACCTTGTTTTTGTTTTGAGGAAGGTTCCGCATGAACCATAATAAATAGGCCTTTACCCTCAACTCAAGATGATTCTGCACTATAGCCAATTTTCATTTTCCTGTACGTATGTGTATAGAAGACCTACAGGTACCGGGATGCTGCTGTTGTAAGTACTTATTATAGGTATATGAGACATTATTTGGATGCCTGCTTGGCTTCTGTGCCATTCTCAAAATCTAGAGACTGTAGGTATCCACAAAAAGATAATTGTCTTTTTTGTGGCCATACGTAGCTAAATCTACTTGTTGTTAGCTAAGTAACGCGCGTCAATTTTTTTTAAGTTGGTATACGTAGGTACCTACTTCCATTGCTGACTGTACATGTTTAAATTCAGTTAAATCAAAGTTTCTATTTAACATCGCTATGTATTACCTTACTTATTTAACTTAGATTAGCAAAAAACCCTGATTAACAGGTAATAAAAACTAAATTCTAAACTTACAAATAAATCCAGGCATCTAACAAGAGCACATTGAAAACACAAACATTAGCTCCAAGAGTTAAGTTAACACAACACGTTCTTTTGTTTTAGAATAAGAAGTATCTATTAATTTACGGCCGGTAGTGTTGTGTATGAGCACGTTATACAGACTGAATATATATATTAAACGCACAAAATCAGTATCCATGATACTTACCGAAGTCGTCATTGTTGATCATTCAATCTTGACTATAGTCCTTGAACCCTATGAACTCCTTGGCAATACAGGAATAACATTCGTTACTGCCATCTATTGAGTTAAATGTAAACCCCTTCATTTGTTTAATAGTAGCGCTACTCCTTTATAGATGGCGCTATTTGTGTCGCAGAAACGTAAGAATTCAGGCATTTCGTAGAAATCGTAGAACTCCTGTTACGCAGCTACTCGGTAATAGATGGCGCTGAAAGTAAGTCCAACTTTCTTGTAACTAATTTTAGCTAAAGCAAAAAGTTGTGTTAAAAATAAACATTTAAAAATGCTTTTTGCTCACCCGTAAATCGTCGGTTCTTTCGGAGGTTGAATAGAATTTTGACAGATGACCCACTTAGATTAGATTTATGTAATCTAACACCTATTATTTTATTTTTATAGTTCAAACATGTTAGTCCAAAAAAATTTGCTGTTCCATACATTTTTGCCAAGTAGCTAGGTATCAAGTAGGTACAATAACAGAGGCGATAACGCTACAGAGTTATTTAATAACTAATTCGTTGGTAAAGGATATGATAATCAGACAATGCAGCTCTGTGCAAATATCTTGCAAGTGAGGTCAGTTGCTAGGAACCTTTATAATTCCTCTAAATAGCGATTATGTCATCTAAATGACCGCTACCCTGAATACATAGCTGCAACAAGCGTACATAATACGCATTTTAGTACTAGCACAAGTAGTAGATAGTCTTGCTTTTAGTAGAGTTCCACCGGGAAAGTACATAAATAGGTACAACTACATAATAGAACAAGTCGATGGTTTACGTGATGCCTATAACGATACATTGCCTGAGCATGTCCAACGGACGACGGCCCGCCTCATGTTTACCTTCTGGTAACGACTGCCTATAACGATGCATTTTGCCACTGGGCACGTCCACTGAAGACGTGCCCAGTGAGCATATATTTTTACAACTGGGTGACTATGGTAGGTGATACCGTCTATTCAACCAATCGTGTTGCCAAGCAAATTATTTTATCATCCGAACTATGGTTTATTCTGCCCGCGAATCAATTAACTATCAATATCAATGAAAGTGTCCAGACACCCCGATGCGGGACCGTTGGTACAGTCCGGCGAAACTAGAACGTTCATAAAACGTTGCATGAAAAACCTAGGTAGGTACCTATGTCAAAAAGTTACTATAAAGTCCCGCTTCCCTACAACACATGATCAAAACCTAACCTAACTTTTAGTAGGTATCTACCTAGAACACCAGTGACTATACTTCAAGTTTCATCCAAACACAAACATCCAAAGATCAAAACATCTAAGGCTCGTTACGCACTAGCGGTTGGCCGCCTAGGCCGTTCGTTTGAGCGGCTAGCCCGAAAGAGACATTTTGTGGCGGTTAAGTGCGTACAATCACAAGCCGTTGCATATTAAACTACTGGAAATGCGGCTAGCCGCGCGGTTAGCCGCCCCCGCGGTTAACCGCTAGTGCGTTTGTGGCCTAAGTACTTGATGGATGCAATTTTGGTTGGCTTTAAGTTGGGCTACCAACATCAATATGGTTTAATCTTATATGTACCACAGAATATTACCAACCAAAAATACTACCTACTAGGGGTCCCACCGAGTTGAGGGGTCCCAAATCGGGGGTAGTCGTGAAATAATTCAACAAGCGCTATTTCAGTCGAGTGTGATCATAATCATCATTCTATTGCGTACATTTCCACTGATGGCGACATGTTTTGGACGTGGTTCTGACTACCACTACCTCAAGGTTGCTAGATGTGTAACAACGTTTGTACCTACATTCAAGCAAATAAATCTTGAAAAAAACACCTATTCTGTACGTCCTACTCTCTAGTGATGCATATTAATAAAACTCTTTTGAAACTGACTGGTCAACGCACAGCCTAAACCATACGTCGTAGAGGTATGAAATTTGGAGGGTAGTATCCTTATATAGTGTACCTAGGGGTGCACTAAGAAAGGAATTTTGAAAAGTCACACTCTAAAGGGTCTAGAACGCGAGCAACTCCGCGGGCGACGGCTAGTCATGCATATATTTATAAGTTTTTCACTGAAACGATAGATAAATCGTTACTCAAGCATAGATTTGAGTAGAGATTTTCATACGAAAATCTACAGTAAATCAGCGTAATTAAGGGCCTTTAAACATATGGGTGCTACGGGTTGCATCGTTTTTGAATAGGACGGTCGTAAGAATTGTATAGGTACCTACTAACTAAATTAAACTGAAGTACCTACGCAGTGCTATTTAACCTTTTGAAGAACGCTGTCATCTTATAATTTCCAAGAGTTTCTAATAGTCTAAATGTATTTGTCCGGGTGAACTCCTGAGCGCAGTAGAGCAATCTGTCAATACTACCTGGGCGGCCCTTACCTATACAGGGTGTACCCTGTTACAAACTCAGTCATTAACACCTCGACTCTACAACACTACATCTTCATAGCGGCAGAGCACACAGAGATAAAAAAAGTCCATTTAGACTTGACTAATAGACTAAAACTGCACTTGGACTTGACTAATAGACTACGGCCTGTATACCTAATCCGGACTCAAGGTCTCAAGCATAGGTTTTTGTATGAAAATATCTTCTATTTATGGCCTCTGTTCGTTCGTCGTCATTTGGACAGACACTTTTGCCAGTGTCATGAAAATCTCTACTCAAATCTACGCTTAACGATTTCTGTATCGACATACGAGTCTTATAGTACGCGAAAAACTGATAAATATAACAATGATATTCATAACTAGAGAGGACCGAACGTTTAGATTAAGTGTTCTACCAACCTTGAGGTAGTGGTAGTCAGAACCACGTCCAAACCATGTCCCCAATTTTTATATTGGAATATGAGGCCAGACTGGCGAAACTCTCAGACTAGACTCGTGCTTTCGAAAAACGAAGAATGTATGAAACGGGGGTCAAAATTTGAACAACGTTTCATACAAAACTAGATTTTCAGTGTGTAATTTTGGTAAAGTTAGAGTCCCGCTTTTCTTACGTAGGAACTAAGTACGTAGTATATATTCTTTGTATGGGGCCTGTGACACCCTGTATATCAGGTAATCGCGTTGTCATTTCGCCACCCCACACAAAAGGTGACTACGTGAGAATGAAGTGTCGATTTCATAATAATAATGTATGCCCCCATAACTAAATGCCAGCAGTGAAACCTCCCACTAACCGAGCGGGTTCCGTGTATCATAATTTTAAGGTTATCAATCTGTGGCGTGTCCGAGCGGACAGATTATTTTGTGATGTTGTCACACTAAGGGTTTTGGCCTTAGGTTGGCAAAATGCGCCACTTCCGAAATTCCGGTCGGCCATTGTCTGGCACACACAACGCTACGCTACCGACACGGTACTTTTTCCTGTGCAATTTTTATGTGCTAATTAGTTCTCCAATAAACTGTGAAACTTGTTCCGGCATTTGAATTATCGGAGAAAGCCTCGTGCGAGGCTGTGCTCCAAAAATCGATTGGTAACCACAAATTGATATGATGTTCTAAGCAAACTTAGTTTAAATTAAAAGCTAGAAAAAAAACAGAAGCCAAATCACTGAACACACAAGACCCTGAGTATATTTCAAAGAAAACCAATTAGTAGCATGTAATCGCAATTATTGCATTTTTTGGTATGTATAAATAATATTAAATATTTTCAGGTTAGGTACTTCTTTCATCGACTTCGTGCGATCTTGCAGATAAGTAGCTGCCCTGCTTAGGTAGGTACTTATTTACTAGTTTGTCTATCCGAAAACCGAGGTAAGTAATTGTAGGTATTACTGTTATTGTGTACCAAGTTGTTTCGTCTCTACCAAGAAATTCCAAACATTTATGTCATGCTTACTCATCGAGACTCCTAAATAAGTGATACAAAAGCATCGGATATAACAAAGACATTAAAATCGGTTCTTGTTTTTATTGCCGCCAATTCGTTTTATTTTTCTAATGGAACCCTAAAATACCGTCTGTAGCCGGCCGCCGAGAAAAAAGAAAAAAATATAAAATGGCCACGCAGTCAAGTGGAATGCCATTGATGCCTTCTTGAAAAAGATTGAAGATCTTTTGCATGAACGAATTGTCATTTATTGTTTGTTTATTATGGTTATTGTTGTAAAATTACTTATTGTTAAGCGGTTTAGTTTTCGAGGGGTACAATCAGCTACATTCAATCTGACGCCGTTTTGTGGAAGTTAAATAAAACTTGAACTTGAGTTCATGTCACATCTGTCAAAATTGAGAGCCATCTGGCGAACTGGATGTGGGTAGCAGTTGGTCAGCGGTGAATTTATTTCTTGTGCCATTCGATTTACGGAATAATTGGTGAAAACCTGTTTCTACAAATTATTCTGTGGACGTTATTTGAAAACTTGGGTAACTATGTTAGTTTCTCCTTGTAAGAGAAACTTTAAAAAGTTTCTTTCTTGGAATATGTTTTGGACACAAAGGATATTCAGAGGCCTAACAATTTATTCTTTAAGACTTTCATAGTGTACCTGTTTAATGTAGATACCCACTATATCAATATAACACTTTTATTCGTTTTTTATCTTCTTATATATAAAATTCTCGTGTCACAATGTTCGTTCCCGTACTCCTCCGAAACGGCTTGACCGATTCTCATGAAATTTTGTGGGCATATTGAGTAGGTCTGAGAATCGGCCAACATCTATTTTTTATCCCGAAAAATTAACGGGATCCAACGGGACGCGAACGAAGTCGCGGGCGGAAGCTAGTTTCAAATAAAATTTTCTTTGGGCACAATCTCACGTGGAGCACGGAAGCTTTCAGGTGTAAATGCCACTATCGGTCACCCATCCAAATAGTGACCGCACAGAACGCCGCTTAACTTAGATAATCAGTGACGATTGACTAAGCAAGCCTAGCCACGAGCGCTTCATTCATTCACCTATTAATAAAATTCCTACTTTAAAAAGACCCAGATTGTAGTTTTCAGGAAAGACAATTAAATTATTAATAAAACAATTACAGGGAGGGATTTATTTAAGTAACGTTACACTAACGGCATATTCCAATGATATTTTTTGTAATTTCAAAAATGATTTAGATATATTTTTTTTTCTCGAGGTGCAGTCCGCCCTACACCGTGCCCGCTTATCGTTGAATTTTGGGACACGTTGTATAATAAAATTTGAACATTTTAGGACGGTGTGATACATTACATATTTATTCCTTTACAGGTATAAACAAATATTAAATTCTAATTAAAGTTTTATTAAATACTTTTTAAAGAAAGAAGAAGCAACAACTTAAAATTGAAGCATGTGAACTATGCGTGTATATATTATGTATATGTGTGTATATATATGTAACTATATATGTGTATACCTAGGTAGGTATATATACATCATAGGTATTGTACATTATAATCTACTTATGGTGCTCGAATCTGCAACACTGCAACATTAGTTATTCGGTAGGTAGGTACGTATGTATTTTTTTCTCTCCAGTCTGCATGCGTATGGAATGTTGTATCTACAAACAAACTACTATAGGTAGTAATTTTATTCTGCATTCCATCTACTATTAACTATATGTAGGTAACTGTAGTCTATAGTCTATGGCACGCATTAAAAACTATTATTAATCTGTGGCGTGCAAAAACTTGCGCCGGTTGGCCGCGGCTGCATTCTTGTTGAAAATGTTAAGAATAGAAATGTTTGTGCTATCGATCCGGATTGATTTTACAATTGAAACGGTAGTATTGTTCACACATGCTACTCAAAAGTCTTCTAAAAGATAATTTAAAAGATAATTAACCGGCTTCAAGAAAGGAGGAGTTTCTCAATTCGGTTGTATTTGTTTTTAATTATTTTATGTTTTTTACCTCAGAAATCCGTCATTTAGGAACCGATTTGAAATTTTTTTTTTTATCTGAAAGGGTTGCTTCCAGATTGGTCCCATTTTTTTTATTAATGTTTCTTACCTCAGAACTCCGTCATTTATGAACCGATTTGAATTTTTTTTTTTATTTGAAATGCTTCCAGGTTGGTCCCGAACTGCCATCATCATCATCATTTGATGATGAAGGCGTATCAAATTGAAGTCGGGTTTTCCAGTTTTTTAAACTTATAAATTATTTAAAGTCGGCTAAAGAGGAAGAGGTTCTCGATTCGGTTGTTACCTCATAACTTCGTCATTTATGAACCGAATTGAAAAAAAAAAAATTATTTCAAAGGGTATACTTCTAGATTGGTTCCATAATTTTTTTATCCGAATCGGTACATTAGTTTAGGAGTTAGATAATAATAACTGGAAAAAACGCGTCATCCACGTACACGACATTGCATTATGCTTTCCTGTGAACTTTCAATGGTGTTTATGATCAATAAAACACACCCAAAACCCAATGAACTAGCATCATCATTATCATCATCATCTGATGATGAAGCTGTATCAAATTGAAGTTTTTTCAAGTTTTTAAAGTTATAAATTATTAAATAAGAAAATGGTTTCTGTGCATTGTTTGTGGATGAAATTACTTTATGAACTCCTGAGCGCAGTAGAGCAATCTGTCAATACTACCTGGGCGGCCCTTACCTATACAGGGTGTACCCTGTTACAAACTCAGTCATTAACACCTCGACTCTACAACACTACATCTTCATAGCGGCAGAGCACACAGAGATAAAAAAAGTCCATTTAGACTTGACTAATAGACTAAAACTGCACTTGGACTTGACTAATAGACTACGGCCTGTATACCTAATCCGGACTCAAGGTCTCAAGCATAGGTTTTTGTATGAAAATATCTTCTATTTATGGCCTCTGTTCGTTCGTCGTCATTTGGACAGACACTTTTGCCAGTGTCATGAAAATCTCTACTCAAATCTACGCTTAACGATTTCTGTATCGACATACGAGTCTTATAGTACGCGAAAAACTGATAAATATAACAATGATATTCATAACTAGAGAGGACCGAACGTTTAGATTAAGTGTTCTACCAACCTTGAGGTAGTGGTAGTCAGAACCACGTCCAAACCATGTCCCCAATTTTTATATTGGAATATGAGGCCAGACTGGCGAAACTCTCAGACTAGACTCGTGCTTTCGAAAAACGAAGAATGTATGAAACGGGGGTCAAAATTTGAACAACGTTTCATACAAAACTAGATTTTCAGTGTGTAATTTTGGTAAAGTTAGAGTCCCGCTTTTCTTACGTAGGAACTAAGTACGTAGTATATATTCTTTGTATGGGGCCTGTGACACCCTGTATATCAGGTAATCGCGTTGTCATTTCGCCACCCCACACAAAAGGTGACTACGTGAGAATGAAGTGTCGATTTCATAATAATAATGTATGCCCCCATAACTAAATGCCAGCAGTGAAACCTCCCACTAACCGAGCGGGTTCCGTGTATCATAATTTTAAGGTTATCAATCTGTGGCGTGTCCGAGCGGACAGATTATTTTGTGATGTTGTCACACTAAGGGTTTTGGCCTTAGGTTGGCAAAATGCGCCACTTCCGAAATTCCGGTCGGCCATTGTCTGGCACACACAACGCTACGCTACCGACACGGTACTTTTTCCTGTGCAATTTTTATGTGCTAATTAGTTCTCCAATAAACTGTGAAACTTGTTCCGGCATTTGAATTATCGGAGAAAGCCTCGTGCGAGGCTGTGCTCCAAAAATCGATTGGTAACCACAAATTGATATGATGTTCTAAGCAAACTTAGTTTAAATTAAAAGCTAGAAAAAAAACAGAAGCCAAATCACTGAACACACAAGACCCTGAGTATATTTCAAAGAAAACCAATTAGTAGCATGTAATCGCAATTATTGCATTTTTTGGTATGTATAAATAATATTAAATATTTTCAGGTTAGGTACTTCTTTCATCGACTTCGTGCGATCTTGCAGATAAGTAGCTGCCCTGCTTAGGTAGGTACTTATTTACTAGTTTGTCTATCCGAAAACCGAGGTAAGTAATTGTAGGTATTACTGTTATTGTGTACCAAGTTGTTTCGTCTCTACCAAGAAATTCCAAACATTTATGTCATGCTTACTCATCGAGACTCCTAAATAAGTGATACAAAAGCATCGGATATAACAAAGACATTAAAATCGGTTCTTGTTTTTATTGCCGCCAATTCGTTTTATTTTTCTAATGGAACCCTAAAATACCGTCTGTAGCCGGCCGCCGAGAAAAAAGAAAAAAATATAAAATGGCCACGCAGTCAAGTGGAATGCCATTGATGCCTTCTTGAAAAAGATTGAAGATCTTTTGCATGAACGAATTGTCATTTATTGTTTGTTTATTATGGTTATTGTTGTAAAATTACTTATTGTTAAGCGGTTTAGTTTTCGAGGGGTACAATCAGCTACATTCAATCTGACGCCGTTTTGTGGAAGTTAAATAAAACTTGAACTTGAGTTCATGTCACATCTGTCAAAATTGAGAGCCATCTGGCGAACTGGATGTGGGTAGCAGTTGGTCAGCGGTGAATTTATTTCTTGTGCCATTCGATTTACGGAATAATTGGTGAAAACCTGTTTCTACAAATTATTCTGTGGACGTTATTTGAAAACTTGGGTAACTATGTTAGTTTCTCCTTGTAAGAGAAACTTTAAAAAGTTTCTTTCTTGGAATATGTTTTGGACACAAAGGATATTCAGAGGCCTAACAATTTATTCTTTAAGACTTTCATAGTGTACCTGTTTAATGTAGATACCCACTATATCAATATAACACTTTTATTCGTTTTTTATCTTCTTATATATAAAATTCTCGTGTCACAATGTTCGTTCCCGTACTCCTCCGAAACGGCTTGACCGATTCTCATGAAATTTTGTGGGCATATTGAGTAGGTCTGAGAATCGGCCAACATCTATTTTTTATCCCGAAAAATTAACGGGATCCAACGGGACGCGAACGAAGTCGCGGGCGGAAGCTAGTTTCAAATAAAATTTTCTTTGGGCACAATCTCACGTGGAGCACGGAAGCTTTCAGGTGTAAATGCCACTATCGGTCACCCATCCAAATAGTGACCGCACAGAACGCCGCTTAACTTAGATAATCAGTGACGATTGACTAAGCAAGCCTAGCCACGAGCGCTTCATTCATTCACCTATTAATAAAATTCCTACTTTAAAAAGACCCAGATTGTAGTTTTCAGGAAAGACAATTAAATTATTAATAAAACAATTACAGGGAGGGATTTATTTAAGTAACGTTACACTAACGGCATATTCCAATGATATTTTTTGTAATTTCAAAAATGATTTAGATATATTTTTTTTTCTCGAGGTGCAGTCCGCCCTACACCGTGCCCGCTTATCGTTGAATTTTGGGACACGTTGTATAATAAAATTTGAACATTTTAGGACGGTGTGATACATTACATATTTATTCCTTTACAGGTATAAACAAATATTAAATTCTAATTAAAGTTTTATTAAATACTTTTTAAAGAAAGAAGAAGCAACAACTTAAAATTGAAGCATGTGAACTATGCGTGTATATATTATGTATATGTGTGTATATATATGTAACTATATATGTGTATACCTAGGTAGGTATATATACATCATAGGTATTGTACATTATAATCTACTTATGGTGCTCGAATCTGCAACACTGCAACATTAGTTATTCGGTAGGTAGGTACGTATGTATTTTTTTCTCTCCAGTCTGCATGCGTATGGAATGTTGTATCTACAAACAAACTACTATAGGTAGTAATTTTATTCTGCATTCCATCTACTATTAACTATATGTAGGTAACTGTAGTCTATAGTCTATGGCACGCATTAAAAACTATTATTAATCTGTGGCGTGCAAAAACTTGCGCCGGTTGGCCGCGGCTGCATTCTTGTTGAAAATGTTAAGAATAGAAATGTTTGTGCTATCGATCCGGATTGATTTTACAATTGAAACGGTAGTATTGTTCACACATGCTACTCAAAAGTCTTCTAAAAGATAATTTAAAAGATAATTAACCGGCTTCAAGAAAGGAGGAGTTTCTCAATTCGGTTGTATTTGTTTTTAATTATTTTATGTTTTTTACCTCAGAAATCCGTCATTTAGGAACCGATTTGAAATTTTTTTTTTTATCTGAAAGGGTTGCTTCCAGATTGGTCCCATTTTTTTTATTAATGTTTCTTACCTCAGAACTCCGTCATTTATGAACCGATTTGAATTTTTTTTTTTATTTGAAATGCTTCCAGGTTGGTCCCGAACTGCCATCATCATCATCATTTGATGATGAAGGCGTATCAAATTGAAGTCGGGTTTTCCAGTTTTTTAAACTTATAAATTATTTAAAGTCGGCTAAAGAGGAAGAGGTTCTCGATTCGGTTGTTACCTCATAACTTCGTCATTTATGAACCGAATTGAAAAAAAAAAAATTATTTCAAAGGGTATACTTCTAGATTGGTTCCATAATTTTTTTATCCGAATCGGTACATTAGTTTAGGAGTTAGATAATAATAACTGGAAAAAACGCGTCATCCACGTACACGACATTGCATTATGCTTTCCTGTGAACTTTCAATGGTGTTTATGATCAATAAAACACACCCAAAACCCAATGAACTAGCATCATCATTATCATCATCATCTGATGATGAAGCTGTATCAAATTGAAGTTTTTTCAAGTTTTTAAAGTTATAAATTATTAAATAAGAAAATGGTTTCTGTGCATTGTTTGTGGATGAAATTACTTTAAAATTATAAGATTATGTTTGAATTAAACTTCAGATCATGGTGGTCAAGTGTAACGCGGTATTATGCAATACCGCGTTACACTTGACCACTTGACAGGATATGGTCTAGCACAATATATTCTTAGATTCTTAGATTCCTTATTGCACACAGACAAATATGAACAAACAAGTTAAAACTAAAGATATGTACAAAGGCGAGCTTAACCCTAATAAGAGTTTTCTTCCAGCAAACCTATATACACGCGAGAGCAATGATTCCGGGTCACTTAAAGAATGTTAAAAATCTCGGAAACTAAAAATGATAGGTTAATGCAATAAATTGTATTTAATAGACAATGTAATACTCCTTAAATGAAGGTATTAAAACTTCTTAGTTATTGTAAAGTTATATCTTTAAAAAATCAAATTTGAAAAAGGGCCACTTTCGAAGATGGAACTACGAAATTACAGCATTTGGTTTTGCTTTTGTTTGTAATCTGTCATTTATGTGGGTATATAAACCATGTTGATAGTGCTCTATATTCATTATTCAAGCTGAAATTATGTCGCTTACGCCTGAAGAATGCACCAGAATACTTACAATGCTGGAAACCGGCCGGAGTCAGCGCGATACAGCCAGGACTGTCGGTGTGTCGCTGTCAACAGTACAAAGAGTTCTCCGACGTTACGAAGAAACTGGTTCTAACCTACGCAGACCAGGAACGGGCAGAACCAGGTGTACCACAGCACGAGAAGACCGATACTTGGTGAACACCATGCTTCGAAATCGCTTTCTCACAGGAACTGAACTCACAAATCAGTTTCGACGCCTCGGAGGAAGTAACCCAAGTGCATGGACAGTAAGACGTCGGCTTGCTGAATCTAACTTAAAACCCCTTAGACCTGCAAACGGCCCTAAACTGGAGCGTGGGCATCGTATTTCAAGACTAAGATATGCCCAGAGCCACGTAAATTGGAGTATTGAAGATTGGTCAAAAGTTATGTTCTCCGACGAATCAAAATTTATGCTCTACAAGCACGATGGAAGACACAGAGTGTATCGAAGACCAGGGGAAAGATTCAAGCAAGCATGCATCGAAGAAAAAGTAGCCTACGGTGGTGGGTCTGTACTTGTGTGGGCCGGAATTTCTTCTGAAAGTCGCACAGAGCTGGTGATCATAGAAAACGGCTCTTTAACTAGCGTAAGATATGTGGAAGAAATCCTCAATGATCATGTTGGTCCATTTATGGTCAATTTAGGTGAGGATGCTATATTTATGCATGACAATGCCCGACCTCATACAGGTAGGATTGTGAATGACTACCTTCAAGAGATGAACATTACTCGTATGGAGTGGCCAGCGCGCAGCCCGGATATCAACCCGATCGAGCATGCTTGGGACGAGCTAGGCAGATGCGTAAAACAACGAAACCCTCCCCCAATCACGCTTCGTGAGCTCAAAATTGCTCTCACAGAGGAATGGGAGAATATTCCCCAAAATCGTATAAGGAACTTGGTGTACAGCATGCCAAACCGCGTAAACGCAGTAATGGAAGCACGAGGAGGCAATACGAAGTATTAAAATTCAAGTCAAATCGTAATAAAGTTCAAAAATTTCATGTTTCCTATTTTTGTTTTAAGAGCGGCCAATCCGTCTATCTTTTCATACAAACGCTCGTACGTGATTATGGCGTTGTAACAGATATTTCTTTGAAACTTTTGAACTAATAGGTATCTTGTGCATTATATCTAGGTTTCTATTGAAACGCAAAATCAAATTTATAAGAAACAAATTCAGTACAAGCCTCCAAAAATCAGCTTTTTTGCACAAATTTTATACGAAGTTTGGGCGTTTATAATGTACGCATTAATTGTAACCGGAAAGAAATATTTGTATAGAAACCTTGCAAATGTAATGGAGTTTCTAAATGTAAAACTTTTTTTTCATAATCTTGTAAGGCTTACGAAAAAACACGTATTTCTTGGAACAGGTTTTATGAAATTTCCGCACACAATTTTTCTTTCAATGTTATCGCGTTCTCACTTGCTTGTTAGCCATGTGGCATTGCGCTGGATGAAACAACAAACTTTTTGGCCATGCTCGCGTTGCCGTTCGTCGGACGGGGTTGGGCCCTCTTAAGGAGAGATCAGCAGTTTTTTTCTTTATGTAATTTTGTGTTAATAAAATGTATGGTGACTCATATTTTTTTACTTTCATTTAAGGAGTATTACATTGTCTATTAAATACAATTTATTGCATTAACCTATCATTTTTAGTTTCCGAGATTTTTAACATTCTTTAAGTGACCCGGAATCATTGCTCTCGAGTGTATTCCCGCGGAAACTGCACTGGCCGTAAAAGAGTCCTCATGCAACCACATATTAGTACCACCTAATACGATTTTTTTATCCACAAACGGTTGTAATAACATTAATTTATATTCCTATTCGCTTTATATTAATATTAATAAATTGTTTTTTTTATAGGTATAATATTAAGTATTTTCTTGAGATTAAAAATGTGATCTATCTAATACGATTACCCCGTAAGCGGTTGTAATGTAATAACACAATTTTTTATATTCCTTTTATATTAGTAATAAATATTGTGTTTATTTGTCGATTCTTTCTGGATATTAAAATGTGATGTGCGATTATTATGTGTCTTTTTTCTTGTCCTTGTGCTATACCAATAGCCAAGTACTGTCATTTTACCGCCCTAGGCAATTGCAGTGCTTATCATTTGCTAGTTAAAGTTAACTGTTATATTTCTATTTCATCTCTACCGACAACGAACTACCTACTTTTAACGGCCATACAATACTGAATAGAAGTTTTTTTTTATACAACTAAATGAAGGAACAGGCGGAAGAGATAGCTTCTTCTTCTTCTTCTTCTATTTATGGCATCTTCGTCATTTCGACAGTCAATTTTGCCAGTTACAAGTGAGATATTTGGAATATTCAACGAATATTTTTTTTTTTTTTTTCATTTATTGTTTTAAAAATACATAATAACTTATTTGGTACTATAGCACTAAGGAAACCACCAGGTTTATAGGAATAATATTAGTCAGGTCAAGTCAATTGTCAAGTCGGCTGTCGTTTGTTTTGAAGAAAAAATAGTGGAAAAAACTTGAAAACGAATTCTATCATTTTATGGAAACCACTTTTATTCCAATGGCTCACATTTTTTATGTTACGATCTAAGTATTATTGGTTAAAATTCGAAATTAAACAATATTCACAATAACACAAGAAAAACTATTAAAATAAAAGTGCTAGTGTTATTTCAAAGAAACTCGAATCCCCCAACTAAATGATGGAATAAGCCTAAGAGAGACCATACCTACATTACCATAAAAAAATATGTCAATGTCAAATGATAAAGGACAACCGCCACTTAAGGCCCGAAACTGATAAGTCACTTAACCGCGTAATAAAAAAAAAACGTAATAATCTTGTCGTAAAAATCTGATAACTACTTTCTTAAATTTCACCTGCATTCTGTTTCCTGATCGCATGATCATCGGCTGATCGGTGGCCGGCGTCTCTGAGTTGCCAACTACTCTACTTTTGTTACATCTGGACAGATTTTGCAACTGAAATGTTCAAATCTCTCTAGTTCAGTTAAACATTTTAATGCTTTCCAAAATGATTGAATCAATTATTGACCGAGCGAGCGAAGCGAGCGAAGCGTCTCAGTTTCCACATTGGCCAAAAATGCGTTTGTCCGGATGTCTGTCTGTCTGTCTGTCTGTCTGTCTGTCTGTCTGTTCTCCTCTACAGGTCGCATTTTTCAACCGATCTGGACGAAACTTGGTACGCAGGTTATATGACTTATTAGAATTTTTTTGTCGTCGGGGATTTTTGATTGGAGGGGTACTTCCCCCAAAAAAAGGGCAAAAGGGGGGCTATTTGATATACTGGATATCTCCACCAAATGAGATCCGATTTCGATTATTCTTTTTTTATTTGAAAGGTAGTAACTATAAGTTGGTCTCATAAAAGTTTGGCGAAGATCCGATAAGGATCTTCAGCATGATGAACAGGATAGCTCATCAAACAATCGATGGTTTTTAATCAAATTTGAGAGAAACACAAAGGACCTCATTCTACACAAGATGATGCAAAAAAAATCAAAAAGATCAAAAAAATCACAAAACGGAAAATTCACTTGTACATTTCATTCTTCAAAAATTTACAAAATTAAATAGAAAAAACATCACATCACACACACACACACACACAACATTTTGCATTATAGTTAGTTTTCAATACGTGACAGGCTGCAAGCGTTTCGTCGCTGTTAGAATACTAACTGATAATTATCTTCATGATGTTTTTCTTCACTAAATGAGAGCATCAGCATAATAATAAGCCTTAAATTAGAAATTAATAAAAGTGCACTTAAAGACTTTCAGAAAACACCTTACACGACATTGATGATGTTGATTGATGATGTTGAATATTGGAATATTTAGTATGCTCGCGAGGTCTACAGCTCCCAGAGCCACTAGTTTAAACAAGATACCTTGATAGTTTATTGACGCTGGCTCCCAAAAAATAATGCCCATATGTCAATCAATGAGCAACCATACATTTTTGCATAAAAATCAAATGTATGCTTGAGTATCGATTTCTATATCAGAATACGGGGCTTAGAATATTCAGGTGTAACTAAATAAATACCTGAATGTAAGTAAGGTGTAACCAAAATGTAGGCTTTCATGTTTTTTCTTTTTTTTTATAATTATGTCTAGCTAATATACGCAAACGTGAGTTGGCAAAGTGGCTGATAGTATGACCGTAGCTTCCTTCGCCGGCCCGGCGCGTCTCAGTACCAAATTATCGTTGGTGTGGGTTGGTCGCGTCACTCCTCGAACTAAACTTTACGCGCGGTAACTTGCGGAACTCTACTTTTGTGTTTTTTAATTTTCGATTGAGAGTGATACAAAGTGAAGGTTTTTTGTGAAGATGGATTTTGTGTGAATTTGTGATTTTGACAGGTTGGTACAATTTTAATTTAATTTTTATTCTAGTTACAAAATAATTAGGTAACTATATACAAAATAGTAGGAAGAGTTTATTAAAACAATGAGGTAAAATAAATTTAAATTATTATTTTGTAAAATAAACTACAAATATACATAATGAATCAAATCAAATACTTAAATATGTATTTTCCTTGTAAGTTATTTATTTATTCCACTTTATAAGTATACTATTAGTAAATATCAAGTTCAAATTACCTAGCTATATAAAGGCTAAACCAAAATAATAATGTCAACTAACTATAGAGATTTTATTTTTTCACGTTGCCGTCAAAATACTCATACATACATTTTTAACTTATTTATTTATTTATTAAAACGTCATAATAGCCGTCCCAGGTAATTAGCAGGCTATGAAACAATAGCTCATTGATCCCGCCAATTTATTTGGAGAGCTTCTGAACGGTTATCGAAATGTCAATGTCACGGCAATATCGCCATATTGGCAGAGTTCGAAATTTAAAATTGTATCAGGGTCAAAAAACTCATCTATTTTGAGTTAAATCTGTAAAACTCAGTATAAAATAATTGTATTATTCTTAAACTATTATAAGATTTATTCATAGGTAAGTAATGTAGATTGCAATTTACCTAATAAGGTTCTAAATCCGTGTAAGTTCACAATAAAAAAAAAACAAAGAAAATGCGTGTTTCTCATTATAAAACTATTATAAAAACTAGGTTAGTAGACTTAAAAAATGCATTTTTACTTTACCCAATATTTTAAAAATAAAAAACTAGTTTTAGATATTATACTATGCAATATTATTGCATTTGTGATGTTCAATTGTTATTATATACAAGTAAGTATAGATATTAATATATTAGGGAAGATCTCTTTAACAGGGTATTTAACCAGGCAACCTACAATACATACTATAGGATAAATGTCGATGGAGATTATATTACAACGCGTAGAATAAGTAGTCAGTTCATGGATTTTGTATGAGCAAAATATCTATAGATAGTCCGAGTGCAAAGAGTTTTTATAGCTCTCCCTTCCGCGAAAAGAAAAAGGCGCTGCCAACTTAAAAAAAACGACTCATTGATTGCAACCTGCTTCAGTGTTTCACGCGGTAAAATGTGTCAACAGAGCATGGCCAAGTCATGTCATACGATACTACGTCACAACCACGCTTTTATATCGCTACAATTAAGGTTCATTTTAAACAAAAAAAAAACATTGAAATCTGTTTCGACATGGGCATAATTAATTAAAATAAATTAAGTCAATTGCGTACGAGTTGAACGTCTTTTTATTTATGAAAAAAGTTTTTTAATGAGTTTACTGTACAATTTTATTTTTATTTTATATTTTTTCCATCCGGTTGATTAGGTAAAAAATTAAAAATAAATGATGTGGTGCACATAATATCGTCTTTAGATACAAGAACAAACGGCTAAAAAAGCATACATGCACCATCCTCTGACTTCAGTTAAATCACAAGAATCATTTAGAATGTTATCCAAAGATTAACTGGTAGAGATCGCTTATAGCGATAGACCGCCCATTGTACCTCATACTTAAAACTTATTTCTCTTTTATTAATTTTCTTCATTTCTTGGTGTGCAATAAAGAATATGTATTAACTACTACGTGATTCTTCACACCTGATGGTGACGATGAAGCTGATCATGAACTAAGACGCCTACTCACTCTTGCATCTAAGAAGTCCAGATTGTAGTGACCTGCGGGCCTAAGATGCGCACCGCGAGATATATGTCATGTCGTTCTGTCAAAATGTAAGCATTTTGTACCAGTTTAGGAACTATTGCATTATCTGTGGTACCTAATGGTGTCGACAAAACGCGCCATAATGTACACTTTGGACACTTCTTAGTCGTCGTACCTCTCTAAGGACGAGATAATAGTCATGCAGAAATGTCAAAAGTTGATTATTCAAAGGCGCGGTTTCTCGACAACGTTACCACAGGTAATGCAATAGTTCAAAAACTGGTACAAAATGCTTACATTTTGACAGAACGACATGACATATATCTCGCGGTGCGCATCTTAGGCCCGCAGGAAAGACAGACGCCAGTAATGTGTTCCATAATTCTTTATACCGCGTTCACACTATGCCCATGCCGTTGCCGGCATTTGCCGCGGACTTATTGCCAGAGCAACATTGCCTTTATTCTCATTAGAGAGCAAGGGCATGAACTCGGGCCGGGAGCCGGGACAGACGCATTATCATGTTCAGACTATGCTCACGCCCACCGCCTGCCCAAGTCCAATGCCGCAGTCGGCAGACTGCGGCATAATGTGAACGCAACATTAGTGGTTCGCATGATGAAGGTGGAACCGAAACGCTTGGTGGTCTTATCACAGAATACCATATGCAATTGAATATCATATACTACTAACTACTACTGCGCAAATAAATTATGCAACGCAAACAGTGCTTTCAATCTTGGAACGTACCTATACCTCAAAAATGTCAAATTTGATTATAAAAAGTAATAATAATTAATTAAATTAATAAATTAATTTTATTATTAGTTGTAATAATAAAATTAATTTTATTATTTCATTAACGATGCAAGTCGAATTTTATAGATTACTACGTGTGCCCGCGACTTCTTCCGCGTGGAATAGTGTCTTTGGGTAGCATAGCTTTTACAAACCTTGATTTTATATCGAATCAACAGCTTAAAAATAAGTTTCAAGCTTCTAGCTCTTAAAATGACGATACTTACATACAACTTTCATGCCCCCCCTTTAAACCCCTTCCAACCATTTTTTCCCATTAAAAAGTAGCCTATGTCCTTTCTCAGGCTCTAGACTATCTGTGTACCAAATTTTATTCAAATCGGTTTAGTAGTTTTGGCGTGAAAGCGAAACAGACAGACAGACTTTCGCATTAATAATATTAAGTAAGGATTGATTGAATTTGTGCACTCTGTTCCGTATAAGATTGATAAATACCAAGGTATTTTGGCGGCAACACTGATGTCAAGAACGTTTCACCTCTAGACCTCTGTCTTTCTAACCTACTTTAGTAGCCCTTTCCGCCGCTAACAGAATTAATTGAAATAAATTAACCACAAAAATAGCAATATTGGGCTTTCGACCCATCACATTTTATATAACGATCCTTTTTTTCTTATAAAATACATATTTCTAAGAAAAAAAAAAATTCGAGGAACGATCCGTAAAGTGGTTTGACTCACATAAAGACCGATCTACAAACTGCTGAAAAATTCTGGTTTTTTTTGCAAAATAAATCATAGATAGATACTTAATAATATTATTGCGTCCTGACCAACAAGACCTGCGGGCCTAAGATGCGCACCGCGAGATATTTGTCATATCGTTTTGCCAAAATGTACCAGTTTCTGAACTATTGCATTATCTGTGGTAATGTTGTCGAGAAACCGCGCCTTTGAATTTTCAACTTTTGTCATTTCTGCATGACTATTATCCAAAGACCTTAGTTATAAAGTATAAGGTCTTTGCTAATATCTCATCCTCAGAGAGGTACGACGACTAACAAGTGTCAAAAGTGTACATTATGGCGCGTTTTGTCGACACCATTAGGTACCACAGATAATGCAATAGTTCCTTAACTGGTACAAAATGCTTACATTTTGACAGAACAAATATCTCGCGGTGCGCATCTTAGGCCTGCAGGTCAACACATCATGAAGCGCATGTACCAAATGCTGACCGCTTCCAGTATCTTCTTCCAGTGTTGTTTTAGTGCTGATGAATAAGATGTCTAATAATTAATATGTATCTTCAAAAAGCAAACTTTATATGCAGGACGGGAGAGACTGGCGTACTAAAGAGGCCTATACCCAGCAGTGGGTGCATACAGGCTAAATAAATAGATAGATATATGCTAGAATTTTAATCAACTCACTATGTAAAGTTAAAGTAGGTCTTTTCACAATAATGACCTATTTTGCATCATAAAATGTATTGTGCTCAGACGTACTACATACATTGGTAATTTTTATTACACTATAAAGTACTATTTCCTTATCTTGATTGATGCATTGATAAGATCACGTGGTGTTGTGTGACGTAACATCTGTGAAATGATTTTTTGATGACAAATGGGCTCTCATTGTGTTTCCAAACATGTATCTCAAGCCCGTCACAGACGTAGCTATAAAGCTATAATATATATTAATATGCCGTGCTATCTACACTAATATTATAAAGAGGAAATATTTGTTTGTTTGTATGTCTTGAATAGGCTCCAAAACTACTGGACCGATTAAAAAAATTCTTTTACCATTAGAATCCTACATTATCCCTGATGAACATGGGCTATATTTTATCCCGGAATTCCCACGGGAACGGGAATTACGCGGGTGTAACCGCGAGGCGCTGCTAGTAATATATATTATAGTAAGCTACCACACACATATTTTGCTTTCATTTCATTGATGGTTAGCCTAACATTTGCACGCGTTTTGTAATAGGGTGTTTTATATTAATATGCAATAATATATATTACGGTATACGTTGGTGACGTCATAGAAATAATTATAGTTACGTGTGCGGTCACTTGAATATTTGTATAGAAAATATATCGTACTATGCCTTGCTATAATTTATATTAATATATATTATAGCTACGTCTGTGACGGGTTTATACCCAAATCCTACAGTGTGAAAAAATAACTGCCTATCGCTGTAATGTGTAGTGTAGTTGTGGCGGATTAGGCTAGCGTCCACAGGCCCGCATCGCACGCATCGGACGCATCGCACGCAACGGGTTTTAGTTTGCCTTGTATAAAAACTCATACAACTGCGTCCACTGATCCGCACCGTACGGACAAGTTTTTATACAAGGCAAACTAAAATCCGTTACGTGCGATGCGTCCGATGCGTGCGATGCGGGCCTGTGGACGCTAGCTATTAGTGGCTAGTCTAGAATTTTGATTTGGGGGCTTAACTTATCTAGATAGATATCTAGATATGTTTCAAATCTTGGAGCTTTTGCTGCCCCTAACGGCTCCAGGGTTGAGCCCCCTAGCCCTCTCCTGGGTCCACTGGTGTAAAGATATAACCCCTCGAAATCATAAACGATGTAAAGTATCTTCTCTAGAGGTGGATATAGGCAAATCTAGAGATGTAGTTCTTGATCTAACCTATTCTATGCCGTCCTCTTACACTTGTTAGTAGAGATACGAGTTGGCAGATTAGATCACAACACAACTGTTTCCTAGCGCTGATTGCCAAACGTCTTCTAATTATAACCCTACAATAGTGGAACTCCTTCGAGTTTGGTTGCACTACCTTCTCATCTAAATATGATAATATGTTCAGATTGAAGTAGATTAGGTATGTAATTGAACCTATCTAACTACCCAAGCGCCTACCAACTCATATTATATCCACGTTTGAATTCTTTTCCATCTAAAACTTGAAATTTGAGAGTGAATAAACAATAGATGTTCTTGGAAAAGGTTT
This sequence comes from Eulithis testata, assembly GCA_947507515.1. Lineage (NCBI taxonomy): Eukaryota > Metazoa > Arthropoda > Insecta > Lepidoptera > Geometridae > Eulithis > Eulithis testata. The sequence continues at coordinate 5,643,356 of OX382216.1, forward strand.
CGTAGGCTTTTCTAGGTGGACTTTGATTTAAATGATTATTAAAACTGTCGTCGGTTCCAATTACCTAAATACTTACCGAAGAATAGTTATCTAATAAGTGGGTGTTTCTGTATCATACATAGGTATCTATTTACAACAAAAAAGTAGGTTTAATAAGTATTCTATCAGCAATCTACTTCTTATAGTACGTACAAGCTTTGCTTAGTTTGGGGCTAGAGAGCGCTGTGTGATAAATGTCCAAGAATATTTATTTATTATTTTAACTATTACAAATAAGAAAAGGGGCATAAATACAAAACTATAAAAAGTATATTGGTCAAAGTATTGCCAATATTGATTGAAAAAAGTAAGATGTATGTTTTTGACTGAGATTATTTAAGGAAAATTACCTATTTTACGTGTAACGAGTCTGCTATGGATAATTTACAGAAACCATACAGTTATTAAAATATAACTTGTGTTTCCAGATCAAAAATGGAGCTCAAAACGCCGAAAGCGAAGAAAAAATCCAACATAGCAAAGCTGGTATCCTGGGGCAAGATGTTCAAAACTCCCCTCCTCATCCTGCTATTGCTCGGCACCACGAACTGTGAGAATGACAGTGACAGTGACAATGACAGTGACATTTCGCTCGCGCCAATAACCCGGCATCGGCACAACCATTCTATTCTACCAAATGTCAGTGTTAATAAACTTAGTGAGATTAGGTATCTTCGGCGTCATTTGAATAAGGAGATTCTGAATTTTGTGATGACGGACTATTTGATGGACGGGGAGGTGGAGAACAGAGTGCATTTTAACGGTATAACGGCTAAGGAGACTTTTGTGGGGGATAATGGGTAAGTTTTTTTTTTAATTGTGCTAAAACTCTTTTCATCATCCGATAGGGCACGTTAAACTGTCGGTCCCGGCTGTAGCAGTCGTCAAGTCATGACGGAGGCCTTAAGGCGGCCTAAAAACTCCGTCAACAGCCACTAACTCATACGAGCTTGCTTTTACCATCCGATGAGGTGCTATGAATGAAGTGGAGGGTGATGAGTTTTTATTTATTTATTATCCACGGTGTTGCTAGTACTTAACATAAATGTCATGGGATGTTTATATACTAATTATCATTAAAATTAGTTCAGCAGTTACCGTAAGATTGACCCACAAACATGAGCAACGTTTGAACTTTCACATGTGCACTAGGTAAGTACAAATTTACAAATAAATATATTTACTTACAGCTTTTATTATTTTTCATTTTGCATTAATTAAAATAAGGGTACAATGAGGATACAACAATAAATATTTACATATTCAGAATAAGTAGGTAAGTAAGTATACACGAGATAAAACTGGCTCAAGTTTAAGTAATAGTGGCATAACTCAAAACGAGTTTCTGCACAGACCTAACTCAAATAAGTCGTATTTGTGGTAGGTCTGTGCAGAAACTCGATAGATTATGTTTTTAAATCGCGTTAGAAATAGTAACTTATTACATAGGTACAGTGAACAACATTAGTTGATTAACAATATTAAGACTGTCCAATGTTGTTTAGAGCTTGACTATTATGTAATACTTACCTATTTGTTTTGTAATTTTTTCAAGAGTTTCGGTAGATCTTTATTATTCTTTATAATTATACTAATTTAAAATGATAACTGCGTTTGCTTGGATATTACAAAATCGATTTAGGTGATCCACTAGGTAATGTACATAAAATCCCCAAGTACACCTTTGAAAATTTTTAGCACCTCAAGCTTTTCATTCTCTCAAGTAAAAATACCAATTCATTTATTTACCAAAAAAAGTTACATTATGACATATTAAAATTATCAATGGTCCCTGATGCACTAATGAGTTGTGTGGATGGTAACTCAAACGATAAGTAGAGTCCTTTTCATGAAAGAAGTCCCGCGGAAATTTCTGGAACTAAACTTTAAAACTAAATTTTAAATTAATTGCCACGTGCTGTTAATGTGTTCGGATGCTAGTGCGTTTTTATTTGGTTTCTGTGATCAAAGTCTTGTTTTCAATGCCTAAAGTTGTTAAAAGTGCTGCCCGAGAAATAATACTTAAGGTCGACTACAGCGCCGCGTCTGCGGGACTTCTTTCATGGGAAGGACTCTACCTTCATATTACCACAAAATAAAAATAATAGTAGGCTAAAGATAATACAGTAGCGAAAAATAATCGCGGAATTCCGCGCGTATAATCGCCTGTTTTTTTTCTAAAGCTTCTAAATTCTGATAAACGATTGTTGTTGCTGACTGTTCCGTCCAAACATACGGATTCTACATCAAATTAAAGAACTCTAAAACTATGTTTACGTTTACACGATCAAAAACACGCGCGCTAACAGACGCGTTCCGTGCGAGTGCCGCGATAAACATCGGGAATAGAACCTGCACCTGCAATCTAGTTTAATACCTATTAGAGAAGTTTTGATGTCAGTTTGAAGAGTTACCCGCCGCCTAGACAAAACACCCATTGGCATACTTTGGTCTACAATCAACGCTTTGTGAATTTGAGCAACCTTTGCTATGGAAACAATATGAAATGGGACGAAACCGTAATAGAAATATTAATAAAATTGAAGTTATTGTTTCGTCCCTGTGGGACGAGACACCGGTAGTACGCAACTACAAGTTTGATGTTGTCTACTAAATCCTAGTAATCATATATGTTATGATTTTATTATTATTGTGAATTTATGTGTTATCTATGTCATGAAGACGGCACCAAAACGTGGTTTTCTATATAATATTTTGTAGATATACTAAAAACCAATTGTGCTCAGATTCATTCTAATAATAAACTATTATTATAAACAAGGTTAGCTCCTGAGAGTTAGAATTAACATATGAACCAGATAATGCGGTATGAACCGTTGAACCGTGATCATTATGTAGCGCCAAAATTGTAGCGGAATTCCGCGGCCATAATTATCCATCGTACGCATTCTAGCAAATACAAATGTTTCGAAAATACTGTCTCACGCGCGAATAGTTTCCTCATTTCATCTTATGAGAACGGTGCAAAATTATGCGGGCGGAATTCCGCAATGGTTTTTCACTAGGTAATTTATTATCTGTAGCAAAGGTACTATTTTTTTTCTGTGGTCACTGATGATGAGGTATTTGCTACAAGATCTTCATGCCTATTTAAAAGTTCTACGGTGTATTCAGGTTGTGGTTGAATAAAAATTCATTTATTCTACGGCCTCTTTATGTCGGTTCAAATTGTTATTCTCAGGCTGTAAGATGCTAGTAAGCTTAGGTACACTCAATCAATACCTACAAACGCCAGCTTCTAGGAATGTAATGTTTTGCGTCGATTTCGGGAATAACAGCTGTGTTGATTTAGCAAAACGTAGTGTTTCTGGAATTAATCAGGAAAAGTGTATCCTGCTTAACTCAAAAATATCACTTTCGTGGATATTAATTTTCATTTTGCCAGTGTCTTGGGCACGCTTCCGATTGGTAGGTACTGATTTGGAGCAGTTGAGCTATCTATAAATCGTTTGCAACGGTTTGTGGATAGCGCAACTGTTTCATGTGTATTTTGTAAATATTGTGAATATTGTAAATACTGTATTAGTTGTAATATTCTTAGTGAATAAATTCTTTTCATTTGTAAGCTCAATTCGGTTTACACAATATATCACATTATTGATAACTTTATTTATTATTACTGTCTCTGTCATATCAAACAGTGACGTATAGCTAGATTTTAATCAACTCTGTAACTATTCAATTTTTTTAAGTACCTATATGGCGTACCTACCTAAGTAGTTTTATGTTCAAGATAGTATTTTTCTATCTACCGTTTCACAAAGTTCACTTCTTTTTGGTCTAAAATCTCCGTCAACACTGATGACGTAGTTTTTAGGTCTAAATACTCTGTCTTAGACCACCTTAAAGCCACTCACAATTAACGTATTCCTCATAGGTTTCCAGAAATAACAGCTTTGAGCTTTCTTCATCCACTGATTTCCCGCGATTGTATAACTTGCTGATAAGAACGTACTAAGGTGCATTGGGGTAATTGCGAAAATGGGTATATTCCGAAAATCCATAAAATCTAGTAACATAATGCGATATTTTCCTGTTGGCACAAGGATATATAGGACTGTCACGGCGATGCCAATCAAGATGGCGTCTAGACCAATGTTGCCAACAGGAAAATATCGCATTATGTTACTAGATTTATGGATTTTCGGAATATACCCATTTTCGCAATTACCCCAATGCACCTTACGTAAAGATACGTACGTATTTTACGTATTTATAAACGTAAGAAAAATCTCTGCTAGTACTGCAACTTCAGCCTTGAGCCTCTATTTATATAACTCCTGTGTTTTGTCACGATTGTTAGTCAGAAAAGTTCTACATTTTTTGACGGACATTCAGATGACCCACACCTATCATTAGGCAGTACAAGAAACTAAAACCTACCTTATATCAGTGGTCATCATCATTATCATCTTGCCCTTTTCCCACTTTATGTGGGATCAGCATAATATGTGTTTTTCTTCCAATATCTTCTAGTACCCGTCATCTGATGATCCCAAGTGATGTGTCTCAATTGTCGATTGACAAGTTCAAAAACGTAATAAAACGAAGACTTCTTTTAAAAGCATAGGTACTATAGAATATCTGATTATTTAGAAGACAAACAAGCTACAACTCTTTCAATACAAAAAATTGTAATCATATCTAATCATACAAAACCCAATGACGATTCAAAGTCACTTTGAATGTTTGGTTTTTATTGAATAAAAGCTTTTTGACTTTGACTTTAAGTTGTCAGTCCTTTCTTACCCATGTCATTTTTCACGCAATCCATCTTTTCTTTGGCCTATCTCTACTCTTAAGGCCCAATTACACCATACCATGTTCTTGTACATACCAGTGCAATAGTTGAATGCAATAAATTAATTGCATGGTGTAAACAACACGTAACATTTTTGATCTGGGATACAAGTTTTGCTTCGACACTTTCCTTGGTGGTGGTCAATAATTGCATTCAAAGTGTAAACAGTTGCGTACAATTCTTGAACGTCAAATAAGGCGCTTCAACTATTGCATTCAATTATTGCACTGCTACGTACAAGGAAATGGTATGGTGTAATTGGGCCTTTAGACCCATCTACACTACATTTATATCCAATACTCTTCTTGTTACAAGCAATTCATTTCTCCGAATGACATGACCATACCATGCTAACCTGCTGTAACACAAACAAATCTGACAGTCGCCGTGTACCGTATTCGAGTTATATTGCGCGTCAATGCCAGCTCGACTGCCGAACGTTGTAGTGTCACCGCGCAGTGTATCTCGGATACGCTAGCGTTACGATACGTTTGCAATTGTCACATTTATTCGTGATCAAGGCACTGCTTATCATCTTTTCAGTCACTGGCGCCGCTTTCAAACTTCACTACCTACCTTATGGCGCTTCGCGCACTAGGCAGCCTAGCTGCGCAGCCAGGCTGCGGCAGCCAGTAAAACATAGGCTCTTCGCGCACTAGGCAGCCTGGCTGCGGCAGCCAGAGCGTGTGTATGTGAATGTATGTGGCTGCCGTCAGTCTCCGCGCACTAGGGAGCCACGAATTCCCATATGACCCTTTGCGCACTATAGGCAGCCTGGCTGCGCAGCAGGCTCTTCGTGCACTAGGCAGCCTGGCTGCGGCAGCCAAAGCGTGTGTATGCGAATGTATGTGGCTGCCCTCAGTCTCAGCGCACTAGGCAGCCACGAATTCCCATATGTTTTACTTATATTATTTTATTTTATATCTATATTATTTTATATTCTATATTATTTTGCCTATAGTGCGCGAAGGGTCATATGGGAATTCGTGGCTGCCTAGTGCGCGGAGACTGACGGCAGCCACATACATTCGCATACACACGCTCTGGCTGCCGCAGCCAGGCTGCCTAGTGCGCGAAGAGCCTATGTTTTACTGGCTGCCGCAGCCTGCCTGCGCAGCCAGGCTGCCTATAGTGCGCAAAGGGTCATATGGGAATTCGAGGCTGCCTAGTGCGTGGAGACTGACGGCAGCCACATACATTCGCATACACACGCTCTGGCTGCCGCAGCCAGGCTGCCTAGTGCGCGAAGAGCCTATGTTTTACTGGCTGCCGCAGCCTGCCTGCGCAGCCAGGCTGCCTATAGTGCGCAAAGGGTCATATGGGAATTCGAGGCTGCCTAGTGCGTGGAGACTGACGGCAGCCACATACATTCGCATACACACGCTCTGGCTGCCGCAGCCAGGCTGCCTAGTGCGCGAAGAGCCTATGTTTTACTGGCTGCCGCAGCCTGCCTGCGCAGCCAGGCTGCCTATAGTGCGCAAAGGGTCATATGGGAATTCGAGGCTGCCTAGTGCGTGGAGACTGACGGCAGCCACATACATTCGCATACACACGCTCTGGCTGCCGCAGCCAGGCTGCCTAGTGCACGAAGAGACTATGTTTTACTGGCTGCCGCAGCCTGCCTGCGCAGCCAGGCTGCCTATAGTGCGCAAAGGGTCATATGGGAATTCGTGGCTGCCTAGTGCGCGGAGACTGACGGCAACCACATACATTCGCATACACACGCTCTGGCTGCCGCAGCCAGGCTGCCTAGTGCACGAAGAGACTATGTTTTACTGGCTGCCGCAGCCTGCCTGCGCAGCCAGGCTGCCTATAGTGCGCAAAGGGTCATATGGGAATTCGTGGCTGCCTAGTGCGCGGAGACTGACGGCAGCCACATACATTCGCATACACACGCTCTGGCTGCCGCAGCCAGGCTGCCTAGTGCGCGAAGGGCCTATGTCAGTGGTATGACTGTCCTCTGACTCCGCCATTTTGGGTCGACTGTAACGGAGGCCGCTTTTACAAAAAGAAAGTGATTTAAGTGAGATGAAAAGCTTAATCTGCATAGAAATACTAAAGAGTATGCGCCCTCACACGCGACGCTCACTTTGTGCAATTATACGTTGGAATAGTATGGATACAAATTCTTTATTTTATAATGTTATCATGTCATTTTAAGTTAGTTTAGTTAGTTAGTACCACTGGGAGGCAATCGTTATCTCATAAAAACCTTCCAGGCTTAAGCCTGGCAGGTTTTCTGAACTTTTTTCATACTAAATAATAATTCTGTGACTAAATAGTGACATTAGTGCGATTCAGCGCTTTTTTGGCGTCCAAAGCTCCTTGCTTTCGTATATCTGTAGCCACGTCATTTGACATTATGCTGGGCAGCGAAAGCAGTTCAGAGCTTACGATATTGGGGTTGTTATCTGCGTCAGTTTATACTGTGTTGCAGAAAAATAGTACTTAGGTCTGTTAATATTCAAATAAGCATAAAAAATGAAAAAAAAAAGTTAAAAGTGAACAAGATTGCAAAAAGGCCTTGATTGAAAAGAATTATGTTTATACCATTCCCCATCTAAAAAGCTTATTCACTGTTTTCAGTGAATAAAAAGCACACAAATGTAGGTATTAGACCTCCATCTAATTATTGTTTTTGCGCAAGGAGGTTGTATAGCATTGGCTATACAACCTCCAATCTTTCTTTTTCTCGTAGTCATGGTATAAAGTATAGCATGCAACTCTTGAATAAAACGGATTTATACCGAGGGCCATGAACCACTCACGTCGTCCAGGAGTCTAACACAATCATCATGAATCGCTACCTACGGTCGTGATTCAGTCGTTACAATACTTCACTTGCTCGTATTTCCTTTATAGCCCTCGCTTTAAATCCGGCTTTTGTTCACTAGTTGCGTAATATACTATTTTGACTATTTTTGAACACTTATAGGTACAACTTACGAAAACTATTTTTCTCCATACAAAAATTGCTAATAACTTTTCGCTAATCTACAAAATAAAACTGATTATGACTATGTCGCAGTAGAAATATGTCTAGAGCTCCACTCAGTTACTAGCTCGCATATCCACACTAAGCTTACTGTAACAATAGACATGCGCAAGGCGGTCAGCTTGCGAGGACGTCAGAACTGAGATTGAACACAGAATGTTGCAGAGAAACACTGTTTTTTTTACTCTCACTCATTCCTGCATACTCAATACTGTCAAGCTGGTAGAATAATAATGACGCGAGCAATGCCATTCATGCCTTCATAATGTGAAAAAAAAAGAAGCTTGAAAGAAAATCGACATCTATAAAAAAATAACTAAACACTGATGATGGATGACCGAGGTTTAGGCGCCAAAAAATAAAAAATAAAATAAACTTAGCACCTTGTTTATAACTTCTTCTTCTTTTATTTATGGCCTCTGTCAATCATTTACCTAAATAGTGAAGATGATAGATTTCGTTGTCATGTTTTGTCATAGAGTAAGGGAAAAAAGAATAGAGATGACATACCTACGAAAAAAACGTGCATACCTAATCTGAGTCTGGCACAAAGATGGAGGCTTGCCGTAGAGCTGCGCGCACTATTATCGATATCGATAGTTGAATAGCACGGTGTTTACAGAATTTAAAAAATTCGCATATGAGTTTCTTTTAGATTTCTTCATAAAGGCTTCTACGAGTAGTACACACACACAGTGCCGCGTGCGGCTCAAGTTTACTTAGCTTATTGATTGAGTTTCATGCGGACTGCCAGTTTTTGCGGCTTGTGCCGGGGCATATGTGTAGGAGCCTTAGTAGAGTATCACTATTACTGATCAGCATACCACGCATTCATAATTATCAATGGAAATAATAAATAAATAACTGCTACTACAGATTTTTTTTTTTTTATTCTTTATTAATCTATCTTCTATTATTTTTCTATATAATATATCAAAATGAATCCTATTTCGTTGTCACTCAATAGCTCGAGAATGGCTGGACCAATTTGGATAATTCTTTTTTTTTATGTTTTCTAAAAGTTCGTAGATGGTTCTTGCATTTAAAAAAAACTATGGTGGTACGTAGTGCGCCCGTGTCAACTTGTTACTAATATTATAATACTTAAGTGTAAAGGGAAATTACTCAGGTATAATTATTTATGAACTACTTGGCACGATCATTCCTAATAAAACGAAAATTATCATTTCAAACAGGTTTAATAAAAACTGTAAAAGCCGTTCCGGTTATAATCAAGTTCTAAAAATGCCTTTTACAAGTAAAATAATTATGTTCACAATAATCAAATATAAGGGTTCATCAAACCGTCGATCCCAGTCACCATCATCGCGCAGTCTTGTTACATTTAAAGTTCGGTTAAAACATGTCTCTTCAAAATGCAGGGAAGAAATGAAAATATGTTTCGTTGATCTATTTAAGTTTTCCAACCCAATTACATCCAGCCACTGTTCTTTTTTTTTTAGATGTCGGCAATCTAAAATAATAAAAAAGAAATCCGAGTTTAATTATATTCACCTGTCGCTAAGTTATCGATATCGATAAAAATGAAAATGCCGTACTACCGAAACTCTATTTACAAGGGAGAATTATTTTCTTATAAAATCACATAATATTAATGGTAAAACAGTAAATGATTAAAGAAAAGCAAGAATATCATTTTAAACATTCCCACTAATAGCAAAATCTTTCAAAATAATAGGAAAAACAAGATATTTTGAATGAATTCGGTAACTTGCCTGTGCAACGTTATAATGGGATGTTTTTTATGGTGTTTCATGCGGCAACCTAACACACTGCACCTGCCCATAATAAATGCAGTATTCTGCAATTTCTAGCACTACTAACAAGCACAATTTTCGCGTAGAACACTAAATTTTCTTGAGAACACTGAAAAAAACAAGTCGCTATGACAACTGATGTACTTGATGTTGGCTGTGCTAAAACATGGCGACCGGCCGCAGGGAGAACTGTTCATAGAGATGTATAATGCCTGGTCCATAGATTCCTAGGTTCATGTGTTTTGTAGGGAAAATTTCCTTTAAAAAAACCAATGACAGCTGACGAAGGACTTGACTTGACTGATATTATTAAAGATACTGACACTTGACACTGGCAAAATAAAATTGTTTGTCAAAATCGGACAGATGCCATAATAGAAGGGAAGAAGAAGATTACTAATGACATTACTGTAACGTCCATAGCAAACAATAATGACTGTCAATAACCTACGAGTATCCGAAGCAACTTCTACCACGAATTTATTTTTAAACTTCCCTGAATCATTTCGGTAGGTAGCAAAATGAGTACTTGTTGGTCAAGTTACCAACTGTTGGCACCGCCAAAGAACTGTCATTTGAATATTATAATGTACATGTTGTGTATAGAACAATGATGATTTCCTGTAGGTACAATACAATAAAATCAGCTACACCGACGCGAAACATGTTCAGAATAATAGTAAAGTTTGTGAACAAGGCTTTATATAAATAAATAATGATGTAGCTTATACACATTTTTTTAGTAATAAAGGCAAACTTATCTATATAGGTTGTAAAGTGTGATTTGAGACATGAATTAGACCAAAAATTAAAATTAATTAGAGCGCCCAAAAAAAAGCAAAAAGATGATAAATTACAGTGCTTGTGTACAGTAGATCTCCCTATTTCAGAGACGCACGCCCAAGCTTAAGATTTTGGAACATTGGCTTAGTTTATCGAAGCATTCCATTTTTGCGCACCAAAAAGATACGCAGCAAGACTTCCGCGCCTACGCTATTCCACTTTTGCGCACCAAAGTGGAACGCTTCGGTTATAATCCACCTAAATTTACCCCAGCATTTTTTTGCAATTTGAGCTCAGTGCCGGATTAAGTAAGCGCGAGGCCCGTAGCAACTTCTATCAAGGGCCCCTTAGATTGCTTGAGCTTTACCGAAAATTGTGATTTTACAGTACATTGTTGTTTGAAAGCAAAAAGAGAAATACGTATTCACCGGAGAGAGAAGCGAGCCGCGATTTTTTTGTGTTTTTGAGCAATATGATTTGAAAAAGTTGATAGATTTTACGTTTTGCGGTAAGAAAGCGTTGGTGCGAGGGGCCCCCAAATGCGCGGGGCACGTAGCATTTGCTACACCTGCTACGTGGCTAATCCACCACTGTTTGAGCTTGATCTGAGCATTCATTCCTCAACTCTAATGGATATAGCAATAAGTAGTAATTTATATAGTCTTTTGCGTGACATAATTGAAAATATCTTACAAATTAACACATTCCCTGCGACATCTGATTTTCGTATCACCTGCCATGCTCCTAATCTCGCGCCATTGTCTATGCCCGTCGGGGCGCGCGTTTGAAAAGCGAACAAAACGTTTGACAACTGAGTGAGCTCTTACAAGCCGTTATAATAAATTATCTGTGAAAATGACAGTTGGCGGGAAAGCTATAGATGTTTTTATTTTTTTCTAACAAAACAAAGTACCTGTATGTAGAGGTCAAAATTTTTTTTTTAAGTACCTAGGTATTTCATATTAGATAGGTAATTGCACCAATAGTATTGATGAATTTTTCTTTCCACCATTTTTTTTATTTTCTGTATAAGCTTTCTCGCATATTAGTTTGTAAGGTATATTATTTTCACTTCGTACAATAAAGTATTTTCATTCATTCATTCATTTTTTACTGTTGATGCACTATAATGATGTATGGTATATTGACATTTATTTATAAAGTGTAATGTTATGTTAGTAAGTATACGCACGAAACAATCCAATGCTCTGATATCTATAAAGGATTCATTTCCATCAAACCTTACAGCAAAAAATCTCACAAGACACCGGCACGGCACAAACAAAGCCGAAACGTTTCTATTAATTAAAATATTAAAGCTAAGCCCAATTCCATTAGCCGGATACATGTCAATAAATATCGATACCATAATCGATTATTCGTATCGGACCAATCATACGGACAACACTACGATCCACTCCCACACCTTTCATTTAAAAAAAAAGAAAAGAAAACCATAGAGAAAGCTATGATGATATGGCACAATGCCAGATAGATTCGCTAATAATCGAATTGGAATGTGGCACACTGAATTACTGACACACATTTATTATAGATGAAAAAAGTGGTGCAAATTATCGATATAAATAAGACTATGTTTAATTTTTACAGTTTAGTAGCAATTTATTACAATCAGTGTTTACACTAATAATGCGTGGGTAATTGCAGTTTGCATGTGTAGTACTTATTAGTTAATTTACCCGACTACGGCGAAGCAAAAAGGAGGGTATATGATTTACATACTTGTTTACACTTTCTTTTAGAATATAGAAACTAATTTTAGACTAGACTTTTTTAAATGCAATTTTTATAAGATAGCTTTATAGGTAACAAGCTTTTATCAATTTACACAAACAATAAACAATATATATATTATGTAGGTTCAGTCTTTCACATTCCCGTTAAGCCATAGACAAGAAAAGTAATCAATTTGACACTGGCCGCATCGAGCTAATTAAAAAAGCAAAGCCCGCGCACAGGAAACGTCATTTTGAATTTCGTTCGTAATTTGAAATGATTGACAGCGCGGAATTTTGTTTGACTGAATGTTTTTGTTTGGGCCCTTCCTCGCGTTATGGTGTCAAAGTAAGAATTGGATTTGATTGAGTTACTTAACTAGGTATAGGCACATATTTACCTACATAATAATCGTCACAAGTAAAAATAACGACGTACCTAATAAAGGCGATGCAAAATTATCTACGCGGAATTCCGCTGTGATTTTTTCATTGGATTTATTGTATTTGTCTTATGATTATTATACGCATTGATAGTCCATAATAAGTATACTGATTGACAGATTATAGCTATAGGTATACATTATAGATAATAGCTATACATTATTAAAACATTAAAACAACTAAACTTAACTATACTATCTACAGTAGTTACACTACGCACCTTAAAATAACGTTCTTTTCACTTTTTTTCGCAACAGTATCGGCATTATTTAGCGCATAAACACTATTTAGTAATCTGCATCGGGGACAATCCAGTATGGGGTCAAACAATTCTAATCCGTCACGGACGTGGGTTACGCTTATCGTAATTTTCAGTTTCTAAAGCAATTAATGAACAAACATCTTCAGACACATTCTTCAAACTGCATCAATGTCGAAAAGGTTCAAATTCGCGTGCTTGTTATATCACACATTCATAAATTGATTCTAATTGGCTGGCGCACGCGATCTGCTTGTCAGATCAATAATACTCGAAATGTTCAGGGACGTCATCAGACAATGCAGAAGGGGCAGTCTTCTTAAAAAAAATTTGGAGACCTCCTTGTCTACGACAACGATTGTGATAGATTTGTCTAAGAAAGGAATTTTGAAAAGACGCACCCTAGAGGGTCTTATATTAGGATCAAAGATTTTAACCAAATAATGCGTACTACCACGCGAGCAAAGCCACGGGTGACAGCTAGCTTTGCATATTAGACATGCACTGATCTTGTAGTCTATTTTTAATGTATACGGAAGCCCCAAAGTCTACCTGAGTATGTCCCAGTATAATCAGTTATTACGTAGCAACAGTTACTCTCGCACTAAGTAGGTAGGTGTACAGTTAGCGGACATCACGCGAGCTTTCAATTACTACCTCACTCAGAAATAGTACGATACGAACCTATTTGGCAGACCTTCTTGGAGGTTAGCATACTTTGCTGACTGAAAATAATAGTTTCAAAAATACTGTTGTATCGATATTGAAAATTTTTGCTATTGTGAAGTATTAATCGAATGTAGTCGTATGCAGGTAGTGAGTACTTACTTTTTAATATTTGATTTTGATTTTTTATAAATATTTTTTATACTTACATAAATATTTTTATGTGTATTATATTCTTAGAGAAATAAATTCTTCACAAATATCAAAGTACCTAAGTATTGTCATAATTTTAAATTTAGAATTGGTTGCTCGAACCGCAGCCCCGAACACTAGGCTAGGGCTCAAAACTCACGAAACTCTAAACAAGATTAGCTGGCCACTCCATTTGCGGACGCCATTTTGAATCAAACGTCAAACTTTCAAAATGGATTCCGTGGGGACGTAAACCCAGTCCTGTGAACTCCCGTGTCAACAATAATACCTTGTGAAATTTAATGTTAGGTATACCTACTAAAAATAAAGATAACTAGCTACTTATAACCCACCTTCTTATTTTGATATCACTATAATTCTATAGCCGTTAGGTAATTTAGAATTTAATCTATTAGGTAGTAAAAAATCTGATATCTATTTTATAGGATACCCTCAGACAACGTCAGTAGCTCAAAAAAAAATCGTTATCCGCGCTAACACGGTGTGGAAGAATCAGTAGGTAGGTACAATATGACATTACCATGCTTAATATACTTATGCTAAGTGTATCCGTTTTACGTATACCTACTACAAAGTTGGCGTAAACTATATTTCTGCATAGACATTGAGCAGCGCCCCTAGCGAGTAATTTCCAAAACTGATGATTCTCCATACAAAATTATGGTTTAAATGTGACTTGGTAGTAAACGTCAAACGTACACTCTTTGTATGTAGACCTCTGACGATATCGTGTCGTTGACTGTGTGACCATCGATGACTAGTAGTCAAAACACCGCAGTATTTTTGTATTACGAATCATCTTTTTTGTGGTCTGAAGTGAATCATGGTGCAAAAAGCTCCAATACCGTTGCTTGGAGCGCTAAAATGAAGCTTTGCACAAAAGCTCGAGTCTATGAAATGAGAAAGAGAGAGAGAAGAGAGTTGTGCAAGGGCAATAAAGTTAGTAGGTAATTTTAAAGATTCTGTGATTATTTTTCTTCTTCTATACTATGGCCTCTGTCCGTCATTTCGACAGACAATTTTGCCAGTGTCAAGTAAAATATTTGAAATACAGTCAAACCTGGGTAAGTGAGAACTGGATAAGTGAGAAAACTCTATAAGTGAGAGTAATAGCCAGGATCCGTCATTTTAAGCTCCCAAAACCTCTATTAGCGAGAAACAGAAACCTTTGTAAGAGAGAGTCGTTTTTCCCTCATGGACCTCCGTAAGTGAGACTGCTACTTATCTATACCTCTATAAACGACAGTCGAGCTTTATTTATTTATGTATATTATTTAGGAGGAACAAATGACAAAACAAATTACAAATTTAACATCTGCTATTTTATGACTCATTCTTAACTTTCGTGGAACTTCTTACCATTGTTTTTGTATTGTTTCCTCGTCAATATTGTTCCTATTCTATTTCGTGGAACTAAATAACGTTGTTATTTTATCGCATTCTTTTCAAATGGACACGTGTGCCTGTGTAGAAACTCGGGTTAGTGAGAAACCTCTATAAGCGAGAATAAGATTGTGCTCCCTTGAACTCTCGCTTATTCAGGTTTGACTGTATTATCAGTCAAGTCATTCGTCAAGTCGTTTGTCGTTTGTTTTGAAGTGGAAATGATGGAATGTTCCCTTCAAAACTTGAAAACAAAATCTATCATTTCAAGGAACCTTAAACACTTTTATTCCAATGGTTCACATTTTATGCCACGACCCCAAGTATTATTGGTTAAAATTCCAGCAAAATTAAACAACAACACTCACTAAAACACAAGACAAACCATTAAAAAAAATGAGACGATGTTTCCCCTAAAAATGACAGAACTCGAATCGATCCTGTGATATTAACTTTGATTTCGCTAGCGCAAAACATTTTAGCGCCTTCAAAGAGTTTATGGAAAAGTTTTTACTCCATTATTTAGCTAACCGTCAAATTACGAACTTCGAATGTGTCTCTTATTATGAATACCTAATAGCTTAGTTATAAGATCTAAATTGATTTTTATATTTTCTACTCTTGAGAAAGGAGGTGTACTTACTTATGCAATCTTTTTTTAAGAAGCCAGTATTTTATTAGTCTCTCACATTTTTAAAGTTTTTTTTTATTATTTGAATAAAGTATTTACATTATTTCATTGAAACAAAGATGCTCCCACAATGTGGGTGCTAATCTTTATTGCATACACAGAATACACAGCAGTTGGTACGGCGGCCGCAGACGGATTGCGGAGACACTTCCCCGGCTCTTCTGAGAGCCTGGTACCTCCAAGTTGTTTGGACTGGCTACATCCACAGCTAAAATCTGAGGGGTATCATTATCTTATCAAAATCTAGTAAAAATATCATTGCAATTTTGTAATCGCAATTATATTTTCTAGATACTACATACTAAATACTACTAGACTATAGATTAACCATGAACCTAGGAATCTATGGACCAGGCATTATACATCTCTATGAACAGTTCTCCCTGCGGCCGGTCGCCATGTTTTAGCACAGCCAACATCAAGTACATCAGTTGTCATAGCGACTTGTTTTTTTCAGTGTTCTCAAGAAAATTTAGTGTTCTACGCGAAAATTGTGCTTGTTAGTAGTGCTAGAAATTGCAGAATACTGCATTTATTATGGGCAGGTGCAGTGTGTTAGGTTGCCGCATGAAACACCATAAAAAACATCCCATTATAACGTTGCACAGGCAAGTTACCGAATTCATTCAAAATATCTTGTTTTTCCTATTATTTTGAAAGATTTTGCTATTAGTGGGAATGTTTAAAATGATATTCTTGCTTTTCTTTAATCATTTACTGTTTTACCATTAATATTATGTGATTTTATAAGAAAATAATTCTCCCTTGTAAATAGAGTTTCGGTAGTACGGCATTTTCATTTTTATCGATATCGATAACTTAGCGACAGGTGAATATAATTAAACTCGGATTTCTTTTTTATTATTTTAGATTGCCGACATCTAAAAAAAAAAGAACAGTGGCTGGATGTAATTGGGTTGGAAAACTTAAATAGATCAACGAAACATATTTTCATTTCTTCCCTGCATTTTGAAGAGACATGTTTTAACCGAACTTTAAATGTAACAAGACTGCGCGATGATGGTGACTGGGATCGACGGTTTGATGAACCCTTATATTTGATTATTGTGAACATAATTATTTTACTTGTAAAAGGCATTTTTAGAACTTGATTATAACCGGAACGGCTTTTACAGTTTTTATTAAACCTGTTTGAAATGATAATTTTCGTTTTATTAGGAATGATCGTGCCAAGTAGTTCATAAATAATTATACCTGAGTAATTTCCCTTTACACTTAAGTATTATAATATTAGTAACAAGTTGACACGGGCGCACTACGTACCACCATAGTTTTTTTTAAATGCAAGAACCATCTACGAACTTTTAGAAAACATAAAAAAAAAGAATTATCCAAATTGGTCCAGCCATTCTCGAGCTATTGAGTGACAACGAAATAGGATTCATTTTGATATATTATATAGAAAAATAATAGAAGATAGATTAATAAAGAATAAAAAAAAAAAAATCTGTAGTAGCAGTTATTTATTTATTATTTCCATTGATAATTATGAATGCGTGGTATGCTGATCAGTAATAGTGATACTCTACTAAGGCTCCTACACATATGCCCCGGCACAAGCCGCAAAAACTGGCAGTCCGCATGAAACTCAATCAATAAGCTAAGTAAACTTGAGCCGCACGCGGCACTGTGTGTGTGTACTACTCGTAGAAGCCTTTATGAAGAAATCTAAAAGAAACTCATATGCGAATTTTTTAAATTCTGTAAACACCGTGCTATTCAACTATCGATATCGATAATAGTGCGCGCAGCTCTACGGCAAGCCTCCATCTTTGTGCCAGACTCAGATTAGGTATGCACGTTTTTTTCGTAGGTATGTCATCTCTATTCTTTTTTCCCTTACTCTATGAGATTAACTAAGTAGATTGACTAGATCAGTCACATGCTGTCAATTTATGACTGGTTTCATTATTGTCACAAAAGCTGTCAATTAGTGATTTTTATAAAATTATCCAAATAAATAAAACGGCCATTTTGTGATATCCCAACAAAACCCTATTTACATTATTTTGGCTAAATTTTATGACAAAATCATCCTTTTTGTTTCGCCGTAGTCGGGTTAAAAAAATACTAATAAGTCTCTGTCTGTTTGTATTTCTGTACCATGGTGTTAATAAATAAATTAATGTCCACTCTAAAGTTATTTCCACTGAAATAATTTAGTAAGGAGTAGATTCGAACCCACGACCTGTCTATCAGCAATGCTTTTATTAGTATTTTCATTATTTCCTGCATAATTTGAGAAAACGCGAGAAAACACGTCGCATTTGTTTATTTCGGTTTCAATCATGGCGTTCAATGTAAAGGCACACGAGACCTTTCATCAGAAATGGTTAAGTTTAGATGGCCCGAGCACACAAAATATAACGTCTGGCAGGTTGGCCACAATTCATAGTAGCTATAAACATTCATCTTGGTTTGGATTCTCTTGGATTTGCATGATATTTAGCGATTCGTCGTAGATGTGGTGCGTTCACGGTTTTCTCTTCTTTCCGAAGGTCCAGAACCTCTTTTTCAAACCTTCACCCAAGAAGCCCGTATCCGCGACCAACCTCACGACTCAAACGCGAGTGACTTTCACAGCCGCTTGTCATGCCACTTTTACCATAGACTATAACACATGCCGACACGGCCGGACTGACATAAGACCGTCCTCGGGCTTTATTTAGTTGGACATCCGCTCGTCCATCCGACCAGAACACAACTATACTAAGCTGACCATCCTCTTCAACACCAAATACGATTTCCAGCTGATTACAACCGCAGTGGATACAATAATGACCCAGACCGGGCGAAAGCAGCAGGGTGCTTTCAACCAGTTAAGCAACACACACAGCACACCTGGGCCAAGCGAGAGCATCCTTTCAAACAACCATTTCAGGTGTGGCCCGGAAGACACTCGTCAACCAGAATAGACAGAAACTCTCTGGACTTGCCTAGTGAATCCTCCAACCAACCCATACGGGCATGACCCGAATACCACTATCCCGCCAGGATCGTCTGGGGGACCTTCTGAGCAGGGCTCGTGAATCCTTCCAACCAACCCGTTAAGGTGTGGCGCCCGGATGTCACTTTCCTGACAGGATCGACTGGGAACCATCTGAGCAGGACTCGTGAATCCTTCCAACCAACCCGTGTGGCGCAGATGTCACTTTCCTGACAGGATCGACTGGGGAACCATCTGAGCAGGGCTCGTGAATCCTTCCAACCAACCCGTGTGGCGCGGATGTCACTTTCCTGACAGGATCGACTGGGGAACCATCTGAGCAGGGCTCGTGAATCCTTCCAACCAACCCGTTAAGGTCAGCCCGGATGTCACTTTCCTGACAGATCATCTGAGCAGGCTCGTGAATCCTTCCAACCAACCCGTTAAGGTCGGCCCGGATGTCACTTTCCTGACAGGATCGACTGGGGAACCATCTGAGCAGGACTCGTGAATCCTTCCAACCAACCCGTTAAGGTCAGCCCGGATGTCACTTTCCTGACAGATCATCTGAGCAGGGCTCGTGAATCCTTCCAACCAACCCGTTAAGGTCGGCCCGGATGTCACTTTCCTGACAGGATCGACTCATCTGAGCAGGTCTCGTGAATCCTACCAACCAACCCGTTAAGGTCGGCGCGGATGTCACTTCCCTGACAGGATAAACGGGACCATCTGAGCAGGGCTCGTGAATCCTACCAACCAACCCGTTAAGGTCGGCGCGGATGTCACTTCCCTGACAGGATAAACTGGGGGACCATCTGAGCAAGGCTCGTGAATCCTACCAACCAACCCATTAAGGTCGGCGCGGATGTCACTTCCTTGACAGGATAAACTGGGCACAATCGATAGACAAAGTCAAAGTTAAAGTCAAAGTCAGTATTTGCTGAATAACATGTGTAGAGGTGCTACACCATTTCCATGGCTGACGGAAAGCCTGAAGGAGCCGCCCGCAAGTCAGGAGCAGGCACTAGCGACCTCATCACGTTATCAGTTTTAATTAATATTGTTATTAATTGTGGATTGATTGAAATAAAAGATCGGTTTGACCAAATATTCACGTTTATTTACGTAGGTAGGTGTAGGTACACGACAAACTTAGTAGGTACACAACAAAAGCACTAGGTCACAATCACAACTACAATACCCAATAAAGTTACAAAACACTTTAACAACACACTAAATCACTCTTAGAACTCCATCTTATCGCTTTCGTAGTCGAAAGTAGAAAATATCCAAGTCGCCGATCAAAGTTCCTTTTATAATGCAAGGTTTACACAATACCAGTGACTGGACCCAGCTGTCCCGGTTTCGGACCTAGTCACTGCCAAAACAGCAGAAAACTCTTGTTAACATGCACCCAGTAACAAGTCAGCGCCGGACTGGATTACTGCACTGCCATGTTACTGACCCCGCATAAACCGTCCGTAACAGAAAGAGTAAGTTGATTCTAGCAACATCGAAATACGGCAGGATTGTTCGAGTATTTTCCAATTCGTGTTTATTCTGAAGTTCGTGTAAATAGTACCGCTATTACTCAATAGATGGCGTTACTCAATTGGTCATCCATGATTCCAACATGACACGACAGTGACAGTTCGTTACCGTTATTTAGTGTTTTCGCTTCCAAATGATCAGGTGGCGCTGCATTCCCAAGGCATTTTCGTAACAACAAAGGCGTCTAAAACGTTGGGTTTCATCCTCAAAATGTAATGTAATGGCCTCGGTGGCGCAGTAGGCAGCGCGCAAGTCTCACAATCTAAAGGTCGTGAGTTCGACCCTCAGAATGTTAACAGAATTCTCAAGTATCAAGAAAGTTTCTTATTGTGCATACGTACGTACACAGGCATTTGGAACACGCTTCACAAATTTGGTACCCTTGCTGCGATGTACACACCTCGAGAACTGAGCGTATTCAATAACGTTTGCTACGGTATGTCCAATTTAGAGCTAAAACTTATTGAAATAATTATGCGGAACAATGTCTTAAGGTTCATTATTGTTCTACTGCCGATGGAACGATGTCTTAACTTTCATATTCTTCCACTGCCGACACGAAAATTGCTGACTTATGCTGCATACTTATGAACGTAGCTATCGCTATGGTTGATTGTCCGAAGCTGCTGAAGCAGATTGGTCGGTGAACTAATATCTACTGGCACACTACGTAAGCCAAATCTCCTAACACGTACCTCTAGAGAGAACAAACTATAGACAAAATGCGTTTGTCAATAGAGCAAGCAGATGTTGTATTGATTAAGTTCACCGATTTACTTAACAAGAAAGCAGTAGTAACCGTCACGTTTGCTACAAGACCTAGCTTTAATATCTTGCGTCTTATCATGACGTATCTCTATCCGGTAAATCATGCAACAATTGTTCAAGAAGAGCGCATTAGTCAATCGTGTAACACAACAAAACATTGGTTCTCTATAATTGACTGCTCGCGTTTGCCCACAGACGAGATAATAGTTAGAATGGCGATCATTTGATTATTGTATGAGAAACGCTGTGGTTTTCACCCCCCTTTTTCCTCTGCAAGATGACTACCATGTAAACTATTGTGTTATCCATGTGCTGTGCAAACAAACCAGAGACTGATGTACGATGCAAATAAACATCTTGTATCTTGTATCTTGATGAAATCCTATTGATAGAAGTTATCGATGAAAGCGTTACATCATTCGAATAGTTTCACATTGAAAGTAGCCTTTGAATGTCTTGTTTAGATTTAGTAGATTCTAATTATCAGGATTCTTTGTATTCTACCTTCTCGTAATCTACCGGAAATATGTCTACCGTCCGTAAGGAAAACCATCACATTTATTTTTATTACATGTACTTACTCGCTGTAAAGACGCACAGAACAGGAACATAAAAAAGGTGCTCAATAGATCTCTCTTGTTGAGAGTCACTGGCAGAAAATCGGCCTGAATGGAGAAGTCTTGTAAAGCGTAATGTCTACATCTTTGAAAATGAACGAAGGCGCGATCTAGATTTTAAACGCAACTAACTAAAAGATAAACCGCCTTCGAACTTCAACTATAATTACGTTAACGGCGTTCTTACTTACGCATTGTGTGCAAGAACCTTCAAAGCCAAAATTGGCTATTCAAGTCACCTTAGAGCCCACCATAGGCATCAACCAGAACGATGTCGCCGTAGCCGAAACCGGCCAGGGAGACATCATCACTTACTCGCATTTTACTGACAAGAAGTATCGAACTTGACGGGCGCATTCACATGCGTTAATTGACTTATCATTGCAATGCAAGCACTAGCAAGCTAAATGGTGACAGCGCGACGTTGTAGTTTACTGCGTAATACATTTCTCGCTCATATCGCTACAGAATTTATTTGAAGCGTGAATTAGCAACAATAAATCTTTTTTTGAAGTGAAACGTTCACTTCTTCCACGCGAAGGGATTTCACGCACTATTTTTTTTTACAATTTCACCTTCTAAATTATCGTTAAATCACTTTTTTACTTTAAATCTAAAATACCATAAAATAAATGGTTACGTATGCAAATAAATGTTTCCATTTGCTTAATTTACCACCTGACCTCTTGTTCCGCTAGAAACATTGACGCAAGACAGTTTCTTATAAGCATCCACATAGTATGTTTACCGCATGGAGCTCCGTGAGCGATTAAGCAGGGTGATTGCGTATTTTCTGGCAACTTACAGCGTATGCTCAAAGTTTGACCTACCCTGTTGAGGTTTACATGCTCCTTTCATCTATTCTGTATTCCGTGGTTCGACTAATGCCAACCATTGAAACATCGCTATTAAATCTCTTGTTACTTAACTAGGCTGCTATTTTTTTTCTCTTTGACTACCAAGTACTATGCACCAGAATCAAAAGTTAATAAAACAATACAGATGACCTTAATATTCCATCGTCTATCGTCCTCGACCGCAGGTGCATGTGATGGCACAAGGCAGACGACCACGCGTTGCTCACTGTGTGCCACACTCGCAGCACTTCACCCGTTACCATGACGTTGCTTCACGACATATAGGCATCCCGACATTCACGCGCCTTTGTTTCTGTAAAGACAAATTCAAACACAGTATTCTGTTGGACTTTACCGCTTTTCGTTCTGACGTTCTTTTCTTTATCACGACTGTACATAGCGCTTCTACATCGTGACTATATAGAGATACTACATTGGGACTACATCGGTACTCTTACGTCATCACCAGGTTCGCAAAACGAAGACCAGATGTGTTTGATGACACTCAGGTAAGACAGTAATGACTTACACCACCATTGGTATCATTTTTCATCTCATCCATAAAACTGCTCTGTAGATATAGAGGTGTCATACGGTGTCGTATGGCATATCTCCAAGTAGGTATAGGTAGGTACCCTGAGAATTAATAAAATCAAAACAAATCAAAACATACTCACAGGTAGTTAGTATGTTTCCAGTATGTAGGCAGTACCTAGGCAGCAGTCAACTATCATCAAATACCATAGAACACTGTCACGATGCTTCCATTACTATTGCTGTGGTTATCATCACCGCCAGACTCGGTTCTCATGCCTCGTCCAGGTGTCACCAAGCTGTCATTCCGATTACATCACATCTAGTTCAAATTACATCTTGCTGTAGGTATCATGCAGGTTACATCTCACTGTCTCCGCAGGGTAAATCAATCAAGCAGTGGATCATCCAGGCTTCATGCATCCAGATGTGGGTCGTGGTGAACCATCCCACTTCTGATAAAGGCACACGAGACCTTTCATCAGAAATGGTTAAGTTTAGATGGCCCGAGCACACAAAATATAACGTCTGGCAGGTTGGCCACAATTCATAGTAGCTATAAACATTCATCTTGGTTTGGATTCTCTTGGATTTGCATGATATTTAGCGATTCGTCGTAGATGTGGTGCGTTCACGGTTTTCTCTTCTTTCCGAAGGTCCAGAACCTCTTTTTCAAACCTTCACCCAAGAAGCCCGTATCCGCGACCAACCTCACGACTCAAACGCGAGTGACTTTCACAGCCGCTTGTCATGCCACTTTTACCATAGACTATAACACATGCCGACAAATGCATTGGTCAAAATGTCAAAACAATTCAATTTACATACAAAATATTGACGTTCTTAAAATTGGATATTATTATGTTAGTATGTAAATTGAGTTTTGTGACGGATTTAAGTTTTAACATTTTTTGAAACAAAATATACTTAGCACTTTTATTTTAATAGTTTTTCTTGTGTTATTTTGAGTATTGTTGTTTAATTTCTGTGAAATTTTAACCAATAATACTTAGATCGTAACATAAAGTGTGAGCCATTAAAATGTGTGTAAAGTGGTTTTCATAAATGATAGATTTTGTGAGTTTTGAAGGGAAAAAACACCCTTTTCTCTTCAAAACAAACGACAGCCGACCTGACGAATGACTTGACTAGTAATACTATTTCAAATATTTCACTTGACACTGGCAAAATTGGCTGTCGAAATGACGGACAGATGCCATACATAGAAGAAGAAGAAAAAATTTAAACAGATTTAATGTTTTATGTATTTTTTCATTAAAATAACGAGTACATAGGTAACGATTACTAAGTTGGTAGATAAGTAAATACCAATCCCCAATGTAATATCAATCAAAATAATTTTTCAACCACTGAGGTTCACTTCTAATGTTACTAGTAATTAAATCATTCCCCTCAGCCTGTGCGACCCTAACATGCCTGTTATACCAATCTCGGTTCGTTTAACCGATTTGCTTTGCAATGTACGTTATGTCCATACTTGCGGTGCATTTGGGGTTCAAGGTTCATTTATAAATATTCATGGATATTTTACACACAGCGCCCTCTATCCTAAAATAAAGCGATGGGAACTAGAATGCTGATAGAACATCTGATAGGAGCACCGTGATACCCATGTCCTGATGCTTCTAGTGAACATAATAACTATACGGGGGATAATGTAATTGACAGGCGTCATGGCTCAGTCGGTAGTAGCTCTGCCTTCCGTGCTGTGGGTCGTGGGCTCGATCCCCACCGAGAACAAACATTTGTGTGGCAAACATAGATGTTTGTTCTGTGTCTGGGTGTTTCTATGTATGTATTTACAAAAAAAAAACGTATGTATGTATTCTATCAGCCATCTAGTTCCCATCGTACAAGCTTTGCTTAGTTTGGGACTAGAAGGCGTTGTGTTAAGTGTCCTTGAATATTTATTTATTTATTTATGTTTATTCTAAATTTAATTCCTCCTGTTCCTATCGCGCGAATGAAGTCGCGGGCGGAAGCTAGTATTAAAAAAACTGCATACATACCTACTGCATACCCTCATTCTATAATAGGCCTTTACATCTTGAAATATTGAAGATGATTTATACAGCGTCGGGAGGGAAACCTATGCCTACACTTAACGACACACTGTAGTGCCTGGGACAATGTTTAGATGGAGTAGGCGAAGCACCTATACCATCCTCTCAGCCTAGTCAGCCATCCACAGGAAAGACAAGGTCAATACGTGCGGAGCTGACTAAGCCAAGGGTTTCCTCACGAATCCACGACCTTCGGATTGAAAGTCGAGGTGCAATCCCACTCGGCCAACACGGCTTTTTTTTACCCCCATTCATTGTCATGTCAATGTCATTTACAATTGGTTGAGAATGTGACAATTTGACAAGAGTATCGGTTACAAAGATGCACCCCAATAACACAACGCCTATAGAGATGCACCCCAATGACACTTGATTTACTTACTTTGGCCGAGGTTTGCGAGAGCGAAGCAGGAAAAATATTTAAATATTTGAAATTAAATATGAAGATAATTTTTCTGAAGTCCGTATGTTTAGGAAATGCCTACTTTACAATAACGATCTACCTACTACTACCCTACCTAGGGTTTCACTTACATGAGAAAATAACACATTAGTAATGTTATTTTCTCATGTAAGTGACATCCTGTCTTTATGAGTATTAAATGCTATAAACCGAAACCGAAGTCTTTACAGAAGCGTAGATTTGAGTAGAGATTTTCATACTAAAATTTCTGGGTCTCTTGAGTCTAGATCAGTGCTTGAATAAGCATACCTACTAGCTTTAATGCTTCCAACAGCAAATTGAAATTTTGCAATTTCTCAGATTGTAATGGTATTAAAAGATAGACAATCAGCGCGCAGATTGATAACAATAAACCATTTATAAAAAATATATTTAATAAATAATATATAAAAATGTATAATTACTTAGAAATAGAAAGTTTAAAATGTTTGCAAATAAATTAAAAAAATATTTTACTTTATAATATATACAGGGTGAATTTTTGAGACGGGACTGTAAGGGACCTGCCCTTACAGTCCCGTCTCGAAAATTCACCCTGTATATATAATTTAACCTATATCGTTCCACTGCTGAGCAAAGGTCTCCCACAAAGACTTCCAATGTTCTCTGTCCCGAGCTTCCTCCCACCATCCTCTTTCGAAGGCGTCTAGTTCGTCGCGCCAACGCTTCCTTGGCCGACCCCGATATCGCACACCGTCAGGGACCCAAGGTGTGGAGATGTTCGCCCACCTATCGGGAGGCATCCGGCTGACGTGTCCCGCCCAGTCCCATTTGAGCCTAGCGCTCTTGTTTCCAACATCGGTTATTCCCGTCATGGAACGCAATACGGTGTTACGCACTCCGTCTATCTGCTTCAGACCGAGGATGCTGCGCTCCATGGCTCTCTGACAAATCTTTACTTTAATGTAAATTGAAATGAATTCGTTACATCTTGCATGCGGCCATCCCCTACCCTCTCAATGTCACCCTCAGACCGAATTGACTAATAGTACTAACGGCCCCTGAGACTTGTAATGTCATTTTAATTCAGTAATTTGTTAGTTTATACTCAAATTATTAATATTAGATCATAGACTGGTCTTTTGGGAGTTGGGCACAGTAAGAGCGGAATGAAATTTTATTTTTTGCAATTTACCTAAGTAAAACAGAAAGTATATAAGTATCAGCAATCTAGTTCCCATAGTTCAAGCTTTGCTTAGTTTGGGACTAGAAAGCGCAGTGGGATATGTCCAAGAATATTTATTTATTTAATTAAATTTTTGGTGTTCTACGCTAACCAAACCATATAAATAAATCACAACAACATTGCTTATTAAAAAAAAAAAGGCTTTTTAAGGCCCGTATGCTGATTTACTGCTCAAGCATGACTGAACTCAAGCGAAGATTTTTGTATGAAAACCTCTACTCAAATCTATACCTACATTGTTTTAATCAGTATTTACTTTATGGTGGTAACTGTACTACATGACGCCTCAAGCGGAAGCCAGAAAAAAAAAATAACAATAATTGAGACGCCTTTTTTGTAAATTTATTGCTTCCGAATGCCAGATACATTCGTATATCTTATTGTAAATTACAATACATGAACTAGGCGGGTTTCAATTTTTTAAATGATCTTCTTACTTAGTTACTGAATGTAACTATTCCAATTATTAAGAATTTTTCTTGCTGACTGTACTTATTTCTTTATGTAATGTCATAGCATAGATGAAAAAAATTTTAGAGGTGAATCTTTTGCCTAAGTAAAAGATTTATTATTTTGTTCCAGACTCGGACTCCGGCTGCGCCAACTAACCGACGGTCGCCATCTTGTCCAAGTGATCTACAATCAAAATGGCGGCATCCAAGACTGCGAGTACATAAACGAGGCGAAATCATCCAGAGCATTCCTCAAAAACTTAAGAAAAGAACTAAAACTAGCCTTAGACGAGGAAAGTTACCGGATCACAGAAAAACAAGAAGCAGACGACAAGTTTTTTCGTCATTTCGGGAACGTTACGTTCCGGATACTGAAACATGGAGAAACTTTGCCACTAGAGGTCGCTAGTTGGTTCGATTATCAGAAGTTGAAAGATGAATGCTTGAGGAGGCATGAGGAAATGAAATATATGATGGAGAATAACAATAAAGTTGGAGGCGTCTCTCTGGCTAGGTAGGTATGTTTAGTTTTGATGTTTTTTGTACTAGTTACGTTAGCATTATTTATTAGATAAAGCCTTTACATGTTTCCATTGGTAGAGGATTTCAAACTACTGCTATTTAAAAACTGTGATACTTAAATAATTCAATAAAGATATATATTATACACGGTGTAACATAAATACCCTATAAGTCCGAAAGGGGAGTATTTTACAGGTCATGGCGAACAGTGTTTGTTCTACGACTTTTGAGATTTCGAAGTTTTTCATTCATGAAAAGCGCTCGTAACATTCATTTAAAATGTACCTACACACAGCTAGCGTGTACGTGCGACGCGGTAGCAGGGTACCTACATATACATGTGTGAGTATAGGTCTACGCTAATAGTATACAAACATTTAGGGTTGTCGCAAAGTTCTAAAATAATAAAAGTTTTACTTATAAGAAAATTTCAATTATGATTTATTGACCCTTTGCACATGTTCAAGCACTAAGGTGGTCGGTCTGATTACGCCCCCTTCGGACTTATAGGGTAATTATATTACACCTTGCATATCATGTAGAAAATTGACAGAGTATAAAAGCGGGCAGAACTTCTCGCGTATGAGGCAGTGCGGCTCGCTACGCTTACAGCTGGGTTGAATCGCGTTGCTACAAGCTGTGCTTACCAACTAAAATATTAGGATGGTCCGAAGTCCAAACTAGTAAAGGCTTTATCAGTAAGGCTTTGGTCACACGTCGCTTTCAGAACTTGAGTGATAATACCTTACAAGTACTTACTACAAAAACAGTGCAAACTCACTGTTTTTCGCTCGCCCCTAGTTTACGTTTCTCGAAAAGAAAGCCACGTGTGACCGAAGCTTAAGTGGAACTCCAAATACAAACTAGATATTTTTTTTTTAATTTCACGTCATGTCGATATTCGGACGCATTCAAAATGTGAAGGCCACAGGCGAATGGGTATTTCGGTGTAGTTGTAGTGTGCTTTGTAGAGTTGACCACAATTTAACGTGTTTATAAAGTTATAGATTTCTATCTCTATGGTTGCATCAATTTCGGCCATGACTCATTTGTGCACTAGATTACTGCATGCGTCGTCATCGTCAAGTTACCTACTATAATGTGTTCCAATTTCAATTGAATTTTACTTTTTCATCAGCCAATTCTTTTTCTTTTCTAAAATCGAATCTCTTTTGAATGTCTCGCCTCCCAACGTCTGACATTTCGTGTATTCTGAAGACTGACTTATTCTAAACATTTCTAAATATCTACTTATTCTGGAATGTATTTTTTTATGTCTGTATATTTATTACACAACGCTGTCGCAGACCCAACTCTCATAATATTCGTTCGATGGAAGCGTCATACCAGCAGTCATACCTTCGAAAAAGAATAAAAAAAAATAAAAAAAAATTGCCTAAATCGACATTACACTTTCCGCAGAAGAAAAATAAATAAATAAATAAATAAATCCTTGGAAACTACATACAATGCCCTCATCTAGACCCAAACCAAGTTATTATGGGAACTATATGGCTGATAGAATACTTATATACATTTTTTGTAAATAAACACTTACACATAGACATAGAACAAACATCTATGTTAAAAAGAAAAAAATAATTAAAAAAATAATTATTTAATACTTTATCATGTTTTATTTTACTTAATCAAAAATGCAAAAAACTTAATATAAAGATTACTGTAAAATCTATAGGTAATAATATACATATAATATAATAAAATCTATATAGGCTTGTCTTAGTGCCTGCAGGCAGACACTGAACCTGTTACAACTGTCAGTCAAAGTGAACAACGTTGTAAACGATAAAGTCATTAGTAAGCAATGTGTACTATCTAAAGGAAAATTAAAAATGCAGTATAGTCATGTTATCATATATTATTTTATCAATACATAATAATGAAAATCGTGGGTTTTTTAAACAGAGATATTGTTAAGGACATTGTTATTAGTAGTGAAAAAAATTATTGAATATTTACGTTTATTTATCCTTAATATTTATAACAAAACGCAGTGAATTTAAACTCTTTGGTAGATAGTGAATAGCTTCCGTCATAGAAACGATTCTTGCATCAAAAAAATTGTGAGAAATAGTTTCAATAATTCCTAGCTTCACTTACCACCAGGTGTGATGGCAGCCAAATGCTTAGCTATAGCTCATAAAAAAAAAAACTTCAATTGACTTCCCCAAAACTAAATCCTAACTTTATCGACTCTGTATTAGGTCAGTACTACCAAGAAGGGTGGTAATTCCACTAACGAACTCGTCAGTTGAAACGCAACTGAACCGTAGTTTTCCATCTGTGTTTATGCCATTTTGATTTAACTGATTAGTGACGTTTCAGCTAAGCTGCTTATCGGTCGAACCATTGCTGTAACTGAATTGAACGTAAACTGTTGTAAATTAGTAAAATTAATTAAAACTACGTACTGAACCGGTAAAAATAATGTGTAGAATTACATTACTTAGGTACCTACTTAACTATATTTTACTTTCTTATTTACTTTAAACTATCACCATGACTTAAACACACCATTTTATTACACTCACCTAACTCGTAACTCATTCACAATACTAACGAAGTTAGTCAGTCAACTAAGCAGCTAATTTCTAACAAATCCAGGTCGCGAAGGTCGTTCAGGGAGAATTTTATCCTGCCGGGTACAAAATGGTGTGGTTCCGGACAACTGGCTGAAGAATACACTGAACTCGGAGTCGATAGAGCGGAGGACAAGTGCTGTAGGGCCCACGACCACTGCAGAGTCAATATCGGCCAGTTTAGAAGAAGATTCGGCTATTTCAACTTCCGACCTTACACGATCTCGCATTGCCGATGCGATGGGAGGTTTGTTTTGTTTTTTTTTATTTTTTCGGGCGGTATTTCGGTTTTGGTTTTGGATTTGGAGCGTGACATAGCGATTGGATTTCGATGGAGGTACGATTGAAATTACAGGTAAATGCAATGGGGACAGAATAAGTTGGATTTTTTATGTTATTATTTGTTTGTGTTTTGTCAGTTGATGAATTACTTTTATGTTGTTTGGTTGGTGGTGGTATTTACATATTACAGTTAGGTATATACTCGATATGATACCTACTTCCTGGTAACTTTTTTTTCGTTTACCGGTAGTAACACACTAAATAATACTTACCTACAATAACAAATTGTTTGCAACAGCTCACGACTAGCCAGATATACAAAAAAAATAAATTGGAAAGTATTTAATATTGACAGATATAGCCTAAAGATCAGCGTGGAGCCTAGACTGGAGTCTAGCCCAAGGCCGAGCCTAGCCTAGAGCCTAGCATAAAGCCTGGCTTACATCCCAGCCTAGAGCCCAGCTCAGAGCCTTATCAAGAACCTAGCCTAGAGCCTAGCCTAGCGCCTAGCCCAAAGCCTTATCAAGAACCTAGCCTAGAGCATAGCCTAAAGCTCACCCCAAGGCCTGACCTAGAGTTTAGCCTAGAGTTCGACCTAGAGCTTAGCTCAGAGCCTGGTCTATGGCGTACTTAGTAAAAATGTCCTTTAGAAAAAAGATAAAGGTTCAAAAAGGTCTTGGTCATACTTTATCAAATTATATTCCAGGCACAAGCGACTCTTTATAAATAAAGTCATAAAAATACCTTTATTACGTTATATTAGTGTTGCCAGTATAATTCTCATTCCACAGATTATATAACTTGCTTCGAACCCGTTACTAATTAATGGTAAGGACTCTAAATTGTCATAAAAACGTATCGTTTGAGAAATAAAAGTACTTATTACGTTTATTACTGTTTTATAAATTATTATAAGTACCTACCTACACAGATTATAACTACTTTCCTTATCTCGTTGTAACTAGTAAAGTTGAGAGAAAAAAAAAAATAAGTCGGTACTTGGTTCTATAACCAGCCTATCAATTATAGAAAAACGCTACGCTAGCGTTACGATACGATACTTGTACGATTGTTACATTTATTCGTGGTCAAAGCTCGCAGTCGGAGTTTTGTTTTGGTGATCGAATCGCATATCAAGAAGCGACTTGAGAGATATTTTGTATGAAAATCCGATAAGCGTCTCTAGCGGGATATTTGTTAACTATTTTTCTCCATACAAAAACTGCTAGTTTCTCGATTCTCGCCTGTCGCAAACCAACATAGCAATACTCAGACTACGGACTCTGGTGCGTGAAAGGTGGTGGTCAAGAGTAGCTCATAATAGTGGCAGTGGCGGATAAGCCACGTAGCAGGTGTAGCAAATGCTACGGGCCCCGCACATTTGGGGGCCCCGCGCACCAACGCTTTCTGACCGTAAAACTTAAAATATAACTATTTTTTATAAATCATGTACAATACAATACAAACACACAACAAAAAATCGCGTCTCACTTCGCTCGCCGATGAGTACATGGTTTCCTTTGTATTTACAGACGACAATGTACTGTAAGATCACAATTTTCGGTAAAACTCAAGAACACGAAAAACTTCGCTGCTTGCTCGCCGATAAGTTCATTATTGTAATCTAAATGATCCACTCAGTACAACTTTAGAAGCGGATGAAGATCTATTTTAGTAATTTTTGATCTAAAAAATAACTGAATTGAAAACCTCGTTTTCTTGAAGTGGGTTAATTAAATCTAGAAAAGTTTGTTTCTACCAGATTTGTACCATAAACTCTATAACCTAAAGCAATCCAAGGGCCCCTTGATAAAAGTTGCTACGGGCCCCGCACTGACTTAATCCGCCACTGAATAGTGGCCATGGTGGCTAATATTGTGTCGTCGTGTAACACAGTATTGGCCACCATGGCTACTATTATGTCCTGTGGCAAGTGGTAAGCAAAAGAAGATTTAAGCATTCCACCAGTTATTTTTAAAAAAAAGTTCGACGCGTCTGTTACCTTACCATAGAGTAATAAAAACATAAGTTGTAGATCAGTCGAGTTAGCAACATGCTTTATGGCGTGATATATGAACAGGAATGAACTCAGGACTTTCCATAACTCAATGAGTATTGAATATACCTGCTTGGGCGAAAGCATTCGGCCTATTCGCTGTGGACTTTAAAAAAATCTAAATATAGGAAGCGCTGTAGGATTAACATATGCATTTTTCATTTTAGTCATTTTCGTAGCAATTTATTTCACAAATATACTCAAAGGTAATTATTTAGTTTTCAAAATATCAAGCAATACACTCCTACTAAGTACTCTTATATAACTATATAAGTAACAATAAAAAAAAACGAATAAAAGTTACATAATAATTGCATTTGAAGTGCTACACACATGCTACGTACATGCTACGCCAATACAAAAGAGTTCGACGCGCTGCCGCTACGCGCTCTCTACGAAGTTAACATAGATATTCTAAATTTAAAAAAGTATAATAATTACGTAACTTGAAATCTAAATAAATATACCCGTATACACATTAGATAGGTGTTTGTATAGTACCAACCTTATTACACCCCTGCCTCTTTGAATTTACAACAACGGGTTTACGATTAATATTATTTCAAATCAAAGTTATCGTTGGTGGTCGATTTAATGACGCGTAGGATAGAAATTAATAAAACTTTGTGAGGTCATTACGTTTGAACTGTCAGGAATTCGGGAACGCCAGTGCCGCCTGGTGTGAAGAAATTAGTATAGTCAGAAAGCTACTTTATTTTTATTCATTATATAAAAAAATAAACATTCAAAAACGATTCGAATTAAAGAAATCAGAACGCACGGCAAAAGAACTGGCTGAAGAAAGAAAAAAAGAATTCGTTCACGTTTTTGAACGAATTCTTTTTTTAACGCATTGACAGAGAGAAGCGGGACGCGATGGAGATTCTCCGTGTGCCCGGAACTAAATGGTGTGGAAAAGGATTCTCCGCGACCAGATACTCCCAGCTCGGAGGGTATACGAGAACTGACAGATGCTGCAGGGTCCACGACCTTCGATGCCCTTACTGGATTGGTGGCATGGAGAATAAGTACGGGGTTTACAATTGGCGGGTGAATACACTCATGCATTGTCGGTGCGATGAAAGGTTGGTGGCTGCACGGTAGTGTTGTCTTCCCACGATGGCCTAAGATTACGTCAGCAACGTTTTATTTAAGGCTTGATCAGTAAATCAGAATACGCGCTTGAGTCAGTGTATATTGCATGATATTTTTGGTGTTCTAGCTTTTTATGTTGTGTGAAATGGGAATCCGGGATGTTGGCTGGTTGTCAATTTTACTTATAATTTTCTTTATTCGTAGATCTTTCTATATAAATATGTAGCTCTCCCCTACAACTTCAATTTCGAGTAATTATATTTTACAGCTACTTTCTATTCAATAACTATCGATCATTACTTATGATATAAATGTAGCTAATGCAGTTCATTTGTCATTATTTTGATTTCCGAACGAATCAACACTCCAAAAAAAAAGTAAAAATTTGTATTGCCAGAACAAAAAATGTCTCCAAACGATTACCACAGAGTACGCTGTATTAATAGAGTCATTTCCCTGAGAAAGGGAACGTACCTACACGATTAATGGATTCTAATGAAATAAACAAAATAAAAGTATCTCACCTCCTTGTCGTCGGAGATAGCGCGGGACGAGGACAGAGAAAAACATAGAGTCAATTACAATTGAAAACAATCTTTACAAGATTTATAATGTAATTTATTATGTTTACTTATTTTATAATTTCCGTAAAAGTGGTGTACAATAAAGAGTTTTCTATCCATATATCTATGTCTATGTAGCGCCATCTATCTCGCTACATAAGAACTAACATGAGAAATATCCTAGATCGCGCTAACAAAGTTATCACGGAGTTTGAACATAAGTAATACTACCGAATACCATCCATTGGTCCTCGGACCCCGAGCCAAAGGTGCTCGGCGTGGAAGATCTTCCCTTTTCGTAGGAGGACACATATATTCTACCATGTTCTCCTCATCTATGTAAAAGACTTCTTCATTTCGCCTGGAATTGAAGACATTTCTCAAATTCTAATATTAATGCAGTACGAGAACTAAACAAGGCGTAGAGTTGACATCATTAAATATGTTTGCAAGTACCTACCTATCTAGTTTTTATGTTAAATGCTATTGTACAGAAAAATATCGTATTATAAAGTCATATTTTTCTTTAAAACATGAATCAACTGATTTTCTTTTCGCGCTAACACTGTTGGTTCCATAGAAAAGTTTGATTTTATTAAATTATAAGTATTTTTACCTCCTACTTAGTATTTTAGTATTAATACGCTCTGTATCAAGTGAGATTGTATCTATATTGTATAAAATAATTGTGGGAAGCTCCAAAGTTTTCATGTTCTTGTAAATTATAAAAAACTAATCTGATAGTATCGGCCACGGCCTAATTGGAGCCATAAATATACCGCAGTCCGTCTGTCTGTTTGTTTGTATCGGACGGACGTAAGAATATAATAAAAATATCTGTTTACTACTGTTATTGCTTTTGTGATAAGAGATTATAAAACGTTTTATTTTATATAAATAAAATAAATCCATATATCCATCATTTATTTAAAAAAAAGTATTTTTATAATCTCTACAATAGATACAGTTAAATATGAGAGTATCTACTTAAATTAAATATTGATAAATCGAAATTACATTTTACCCGGGAACGTCCCATGAAATAAAACAATGAGTATGTACGAATCTTTTGTTTTTTAAAATAAACAAATAAGTACATAAGTGGTTGATACATGCAAATCATGCAATACAGTCAAGAAAATATTGAATAGGTGGATTATGGCTAAGCGTCAGTGGCGGATTAGCCACGTAGCAGGTGTAGCAAATGCTACGGGCCCCGCGCATTTGGGGGCCCCGCGCACCAACGCTTTCTCACCGTAAAACGTAAAAACTATCAATTTTTCAAATCATATTGCTCAAAAACACAGAAAAAAATCGGGGCTCGCTTCGCTCGCCAGTGAGTACGTATTTCTCTTCTTGCTTTCAAACAATAATGTACTGTAAAATCACAATTTTCGGTAAAGCTCAAGCAATCCAAGGGCCCCTTGCTACCCCGCGCTGACTTCATCCGGCACTGCTAAGCGTGCTACACCTTAGGCTGCATCTACACTTACCATCAGGTGCGCTGGCAGCCAAATGCACATTAAAAAAAACAAAATAACTAGAGTAAAAACTTTTTAAAATAAAAAATTAGGGGCGATGTAAACAAACTCAACATAAAAACTTTTTTATCGCTCACGTAGGTAAATCATGGTAAATCACATCACAATCTCCCATCAAACTATTTTAACTAGGTGTTTATGGCAACCCAACAAAAAATAATCCATTTAAAATAAACTAAAGTATTGGTTTATTGTAGGCCGCTATCATGATCTTGATCAATGATCTGATATAGAGATAAGAATGACCCATCAACGTAGAAAAAAAAGGAGTCCCAGTGCTGGACAAAGGTTGCCCACGACCCCACTATCCACGTCCGTAATATTCATAGAAGAAATGTTTAAGGCCCTTTATACATTATAAGACACGAACACAAGAAAAAAATTGTATGGCGCGTGTCTTATCCGACATGAGAAAAATATCCTGTAATATGTACGGTCTGATATAAACAATCAAGCGACTGAATGTCTTATAGACATTTCTCATAAGACACAAAAAAAATATCTTATAATGTACAAAGGGCCTAAGACTGGCTCTTAGGCCCTTTGTACATTATAAGATATTTTTGCCGTATGCTGATAAAGAAACCGTCACTCAAGCATAGAGATTTGAGTAGAGATTTTCATACAAAAATCTATACTCGAGTCCGGATCAGTACTTGAGCAATAAATCAGCATAATTACAGAAGACACCTCTCGACTTAATCACTGTTTAAGGTTTTCTCTGTCACTATTTGTCAGTAGGTAGGTACACGAAACAAGATGGTAGATAGGTACTATTTTAAACAGTGATTTTTGACAGAAGTTGTGAGTCATTTCTAAGTAGCGCCTCCTAGGCTTTGCATTTGGTTTAATAAGTAGGTTATTATATGATCTGTGGTTTAATTGAAAACCAGTAAATATGTTTTCAATGAAAAAAAAAATATTTTCATGTAAATATATTACGAATAGGTACTGTTAACGTTAGAAAAAGCCTCAATAAATCAAAATTAACCTAAAAACGTGATCGCACAAACTGAATATGGTTAGATAGATACTCCCCCTATTATTGTTGTCCCCCGAAACGGACCTTTCCGCGTCGATAACCAAGAATATAGTTATCTTTCACAAAGAAAAGTCCAACATAATTTATGTATTGTCAGAAAGTGTATTTAGCGTCGTAGAACGCATTATTCACACATTATAAATCCCGCGAAGCGTGCCGATAAGCGCCCGTAAAAACAAGATGGCGCTGACAGTTCTTTGACGTCGATTTCGGCGCGAAAGTTGGTGCGAAATGGCGCGCGTAAAAAGATGTCTCAATTTTTTGAGCACTTTGTTTACAGAACGACCTTACTTTTGTTGTAGAAGGTGAAAATATTTCTTGTAAAAATCTGTGTTAAAATTACCTACATAAAAAAGAGGACATTGCTACTGCATTGGTGTTATTTTCAATTATGCGTTAGCTACCTACTTTGTTTCGGAGTCCTAGGTGTCGCAAGTGTATAATAACATGACATGCCATTTCGATCCCTATGTAAAAATCATTTGGATTTCAAATCGCTTAAAACCGGCTTACTTTAAGAAACAAAACAATGCTGCAATTTAGTTAATGTTACATCCGCAAGAAGGTGCGGCCACCTGTTTAGTCTATAGTCTATGGTTTCCACGCCATTACCCGCCTATTGAAGCGCGCGCGCGATTTTCGAATTTCGAACGTCTCCGCACAAAATGGCGTTGCCCCGTCAACGGTTATAGATAAGAAAAGTAACAAGGGAAAGAAAACCAATGAAATGTTAATTAAAATAAGCTTGCTGTTTTATATACCTAACCAAATCATTGTTTACCTAGGTACACCCATAATAAATACTTAAAACATCAATATTAATTTCACGAAGAAGAAGCGTAAAAATATTCTTAACTAGGTGTGCCCGCGACTTCGTCCGCGTGGAAAAGTGTCTTTTGGGTAGCATTTTTAATAACTTCCATACAACTTTTCATCCCCCCCTTTCAACCTCTTACAAACCTTTTTTCGCATTAAAAAGTAGCCTATGCCCTTTCTCAGGCTCTAGACTATCTGCGTACCAAATTTCATTTAAATCGGTTCTGTAGTCTTGGCGTGAAAGCGCGACAGACAGACAGAGTTACTTTCGCATTTATAATATTAGTAAGGATGACGCGCTAGATGAAGCTAATTAAATCTGTCGTCGTGTGTTCCAGCACAGATTGAAGCCTGAATCGATACTCACAAGCATTTTCCTGAATCCGTAGATACAGAGCCCGTAGTCTGAGTTTAGTTTTTTTGATCGAAAAGCCACTTTTTGCGCGATATTTTGTATGAAAACGCGATAAGCGCTACTAGCGGGAGATTTGTAAACTATTTTTTTCATACAAAAACTTCGAGTTTCTCGATTCTCACTTGTCGCAAATTAACATAACAAAACAAACTACGGGCTGTGGTGGAAAACTATTCGTAGGTACAAGCATCAGATTAATTTCCTGGAATATGTATAATATAATATAGAAGGTTGTCTGGAAGAGATCGCTTATAGCGATAAGACCGCCCATTGTACCTCATACTTAAAACTTTTTTCTCTAATTTTGTTTTTCTTCTTTTCTTGGTGTGCAATAAAGAATATATCTATCTATCTATCTATCTAATATATATTATGTTGCTGAATGTACCTACAAGAATCAGATATTTGCAATTTGAGCTTATCCGAAGCGAAGTCACAATAATCACACATTTCTATGTCAGCAAGTCTTTGCAGGTAAAACTATACCTACTTCAAAGTTTAAAAGATCACTTTTGAAAAAATAAATAGAAATTATTCATACCCATATCACTATAAAATAAATATTCATGGACATTTCACACAACGCCCTCTAGGTTCGAATAACAATATCTACGCTAAATAAAAAAAAATCAAATGCGTTTATTGATATACCTACCTACAGTTTTTAGTTTCATGTTTGTATTGAAACAAATTTTGGGACGAAAAATTAATAACATTGAAAGTTATTGTTTCGTCCCAGTGGGACAAGATACCGGTAGTCCGAAACTAGAACAAGTCTCACATTCTTTCACACCGTAACCTAAGGTTTTATTTCCATCGTATTTTGTCAGAGAGATTCTTCATATCCTGTTGATCATATCTTTTGTTCAGTAACACTATACACAGGTTTATAATCCTAGGGCTCACCGTTACATTGCGTTGGCGATCTCAAGTCGTGCCTAGAGTTAGATGCCCAGATTATTACAAAGCTTCTAGTGCGAGAGCCTATATATAGTTAACTACTTGCATCGTTCAAAATAAAGGAGAAAATAACACATTTTTGAACGGAAAATTTACGTTCAATATATTTTTTTGCATAAATAATATTTTTTTACAAGAATAGTACATTATGATATGAGTGCGGTAAGTTGAAAATTACAGCCGAGGCGATATTGCCAGCCCGAGCCGTAGACGAGGGCTACAAGAAAGCAGAGGCTGTAATTTTCAAAGCGCACGTATGTCATACGACGTTTTATAACACATTTGCGAGGAAATAAATAAAACTCGGACTTTCTTCAAAGAATAAATCTTTATTCACTTGTTGAAGCAGTTAGAAAAATTTGAACAATCTGTAAAAGAATTAAATGCTTATTTTTTATCGTAAAGCGCGGCGCGCGCCCCCCGAAAAAAATACCTACAAAAATGTGGTTTGATTGATTGCGAGAAAGAAAAAACATGCCTGCCCCGTATCGTTAGCTCTGAACTGCTTTCGCTGCCCAGCATAATGTCAAGCAACGTGGCTACAAATATACAAAAACAAGAAGCTTTTGACGGCAAAAAAAGCGCTGAAACGCGCCAATGTCACTATTTAGTCACAGAATACGTATGATTTAGTATGAAAACAGTTCAGAAAACATGCCAGGCTTAAACCTGGTAGGTTTTTATGAGACAGCGATTACCCCCCGGTTATTGGCATTACTTTTTGGTTTTTTAGGTACAAATGCAAGGGCACTACTGACAGACCTCGGAATGGGCTGTACTTTACCATATTTAGTGATAAAGTTGCGGCTCGCTCTCGTTCCATAAATCGTATGATTCTAAATCTAGGTCAAAGAGATCGAATACTCACGCAGTGGTTGAGCAAATCGCTTGTACCATTAAATTTTCACCCAAAAACGATAAAATATGTTCAAACAGGCATTTGCATCTAATCTAGACGATTTTACAGCGTCAAAGGGGACTTTGCCGATGCTTCTATAGACGAAACGTTGTAGAAGACGTGTTTTAGATGGAGTAGGACTTGCCTAGTGTATGATACATAGTTCGGGCTAATCCACAGGCACGACTGAAATTCTGTATACAGGATTTCAGAGACCATTCCCGAAAAATAAAGGTGCGTAACCGCTACGTGCAATTGGGATCAAAAAGAATTTATCTTTTTTTTAATTACGTTTTCGAGGGTAAATGTAGTTAGTAATTAAAAAAAAACTAGTGAGGCTTGAATCGGATAGCTAACTAGAGTCCTTTCCATGAAAGAAGTCCCGCAGACGCGGCGCTGTAGTCGTATTATTTCTCGGGCAGCACTTTTAACAACTTTAGGCATTGAAAACAAGACTTTGATCACAGAAACTAAATAAAAACGCACTAGCATCCGAACACATTAACAGCACCGGACAACTAATTTAAAATTTAGTTTTAAAATTTAGTTCCGGAAATTTCCGCGGGACTTCTTTCATGAAAAGGACTCTATTCATTTTTTTTTATTTCTTTTTCTATAAGAGATATCTACCCGTAAGAACAGACTAAAATAGAAAGAAAAATAGGGATTAAGTAAATAAAACCTTTTTCAAAGTTAACAAGTTAAGCCAAAGTGCAGAGATGCGGGCTCCAACAAAAATATAGCAATTTACTGACCATTCGATTTGTTACTTGAAGAACTCTTTGTCCGCCATTTTGAGAAAAACCTCCTTTTACAAAGTTATAGTTCGGGCCCAGTTTTAGTGGGAGCAAACATTATCTTGTTTTTTCTTAGTTTATTTGAAACGTTGATCGATGAGCCCGAATTTATTATACATATACCTATACAAAGCACTTGCTTTTATTTTAATGGTTTTTCTTGTGTTATTGTGAGTATTGCTGTTTATTTTTGGTGGAATTTTAACCCAATAATACTTAGGTCGTAAAATAAAGTGAGAACCATTGGAATAAATGTTTGGTTTCCCTGAATGTTAAAATTCGTTTTCAAGTTTTGAAGAAAAAATCCACCATATTTGCCTTCAAAACAAACGACAGCCGACTTGACGAATACTATTTCAAATATCTCACTTGACACTGGCAAAATTGTCTGTCTGTCAAAATGACGGACAGAGGCCATAAATAAAAGAAGGAGAAGTTTTAACACACACGATCGATGTAAGAAACAAACGCTGAGATGTGCTAGATGTGCAAAATCAGTGCCGCACTGTACTTGTGTAGGGAACGTCAATTTCCTACCTAGTTAGATGTAGCTTAATTCTGCGACGGACCCATTTTGCCTCACACAATTTAGGTTTAGGTCTTTTTTTTTTTATAAGTTTGCTTTGTAACCTACCTATAGATTTAAGTCTAAGTCCTGTTATGTGTTGAGGAAAAATAAACAAGTTTTCTTTTTTTCTTCTTTTCTTTCTTTAGATGTACATAGCTACATTTCACCCCAAGTCGTACGTAACCTAACAATAAGAAATAGC
Source organism: Eulithis testata (assembly GCA_947507515.1). NCBI lineage: Eukaryota > Metazoa > Arthropoda > Insecta > Lepidoptera > Geometridae > Eulithis > Eulithis testata. The sequence continues at coordinate 5,684,981 of OX382216.1, forward strand.
AATTTAAGCTGACCGCTTCTAACGAACGCTTAGAGAAAAAAAAACACAAGCGTGCACTTTCAAACACGCTAATGCCGTTCGGGGTGCCGTAATCCCTTTTGTTCTTAGAGTGGAGTCTTATTTGGCACTTGTAGTAACTAAGCCACTTACGGTTTACGCGGGTCCGTAGGGATGGGAAAAGGAGGGATTATACTTATCGATAATTTGGCTAAGAATCTTACTGTGGTGAACTAAACAAAGCGAAATGAATGAATGATAAATTGGTAAATAAAACCAGCAATAAATAAATATTCACAGACATTTAACAACGCCTTATAGTCCCTAACTAAGCAATGCGAGCCAGGTTGCTGATAAAATACAAACCTTTTTATTTTTATTTGATGAGGTCAGAACAGACTGTAGACACTTAGCCGTAAAATGATTATGTAGGCACAAAAAACCACCATAGGTAGATACGACTTGAAAAAAATAAAATGATTGGAACCTACAGACAGTACCTATCAATTACTTGAATAAAAATTAATTTATTATTATTATTACTTCCGTACCCAATAAGCTAAGCCACAGTATTTTTATCCGGATACCTAACTAGGTTATAATTAAACACGCATCACATATCGCTCCACATAACACATAAAGTTATGCCACAGAGTGCGGCGCTTAAAATGCCAATCATTTTGAGGCAAAAATATATCGATTGTAAATAAAAAATCGACTGCGTCCCAACCCTAGCAGCTTGACCAGAACTTTGCCAAATGAAGCGAGAGAGAGCGCGACATGCCCGAATCAATGTAGAGTAGTGCACGAACAGAGAACACACTAAGTGTACTGAAGCGTACTGAATAAATAATATAAACAAATCTCGCCCGTGATGCAAGATGGCTCCTCAAACGGAGATTTTTTTTAACAGTTATGACTGTTTGTCGTAAAAGTGCAATGAGTCGGTCAGTATCTGGGACCAATGCAACTTGGCCCATGTGGGACGATTTGAGACAGTTCAAAATTAGTTAGCGATTAAGGGCTTTTGGTACCTAGTACCAAACCTCTCACGTTTGATCTAAATATCAATAAAAGTATTGCCTAAATAAATAATTATTAGTAAAATAAATACGTACCTTACTTTCGTATCTGTTCAGTGGTGTTCACTGGAACAATTATTACAATCATGAATCCGGACGGCAGTCGAAGTCGGTATTTTTAGTTTGTTTTAAATTTATAGTTATAAATTACTGGCTTTCGCCCGCAACTTCGTTCGCGTCGTTGGATCCCGTTGATTTTCCGGGATAAAAAGTTGCCTATGTGTTCATCCAGGTTGCGGACAATATATATTCTAAGTTTCGTCCAAATCGGATCAGTAGTTTTTGGGTGAAAGAGTAACAAACATACATACCTACAAACATCCTCACAAACATTCGCGTTTATAATATTATAATAGGATTTTACCACATGATTTCTCTCTTCTTGTCTGTCGATCGGCCAGGAGCTGGCCGGTGTCAAATTTCACACGTTTGCGCATCGGCCAGGAGCTGGCCGATGCGCAGACGGTATTACCGTCTCGGTTTTTGAACGAAATTAATGCCCTTAGTCTATTGCTACACTGCCATAGACTTGTTAAAACGCTTCGTTCAAAAACAGAGGCGTGTAGCAAATGTACAAATAACAACCGCCGAAATAAAAAAAGTTCACAAATTCATTCCATTTGAGCGCGCATTCTCGGGCGGTGGGGTGTTTTTTATATTATGCATGCTCTATCAAACTTGTACAGTCGCAATAAAATGTATACTTACCTACAAAATATTTTTTAGGTCTTGTTAAGATCGATTGTGTTATTCGATATGTACAGTCAACATCATTGAATGAAGGTATAAACTGATAACTAGTAATTTTTAACTACATGGATATGTTCTAGTGCCAAACTATAGCAAAACTACGGGCCATAAGATCAATAGTGCGGTTTAAACCACGAAATATACGAAATAGAGTTTAACCTCCAGTCTCCGATTAATCGACCATCGGTAGCTTAAACTGACAGAGATGACAGTAGATTAATCCATCGATCAAATGAAATGGTAGTTAAAGAAATCCATAGTTTAAACTGCTTTTGATCTTACGGCCCTTAGAATAGCAAAACTAAGTGACATGGTTTAATCGCTCTCGGTGAAAATGGAGGGGAATATCGAAATCTATATTAGGTGCCAAATAACACCGCAATACAGGTCATTCACCCACCTTCACCACAATGTCGCAAAATTCAATTTATAAATGGCTAATTCTGTCGCTTTCCATACAAACCTGTCGCTAAGACGGTAATCGCTTGAATCTCGTAGTACTGTTTGTTTACCATACATAGAATGACCTGTACTGCGGTGTTATTTGGCACCTACTATATCCTATTTTTTTATACAATAAGTACCTACCTCTTTCTTTCACTTCCCTTCCATTCAAGGTGTGAGCTATAAAACCGTGTCGGGAGGTAGTACATTTAGATACATTTCCGGTTATTTTGCAAATCGTGTTTAAAAACGACTTTATTCACTTGGCCGTAATAAAATTTTAATAGCGGAAATAAAAGATGAAATAAAAACACCCTAGGGCTTTAATGATTTTTATTTTACCGACTGGAAATCCTTTTACTTACTAAGTTACTACATCTCTAGGATTTTCGATGAGTAGTTAAATACAAAAAGTAGAAAAAAAAAGTTTTGAATTTCACTTTGAAGAAAATAAAAAACACTTTAAAAAAAATATTTTAGGACTCAGGTACTTTTTACTTTTTTATTTTCGGGGATAAAATGTGAAAACAGAAAAGTATGTATAGGTAGGTAACTCTATATAGTTGTGCCTTACTCCCTATTTACGTCTAGGTTAAGTAGGTATTCTTATTTTTTTTTTCGGGGACAAAATGTGAAAGTAGAGATTCGATAACAATCTATATAGGTACTAGTTGTGTCTTTTTTAACTCCCTCTTCCCTCATAAGTACGCTACGCTAGATCACCACTTCACAAAGACAAACCACTAATCTACCAATAATTATTTCATGCGTTCAGTGCCATTTTAATTTCGAACTAAGTAGGTATCATGAATAATGGCGGCCATTCATGCATTTCCTTACAAAAGCTATTAGAAGACCGGCTGTCCGGTTTACGGCCGCGCGTCATCATTTCCCGCCAATGCCCGCCATTTTACGACACACGTCATAAATTCGCGCGAAAACTGCGCTCACAACTGACGTTTACAAGATGAATTAATAGCTTAGAATGGCATACTTTACTCGTATAATTTTTTTATTAAAATCGTCGCCTTATCCCAAGATGCTCCGTTTATGTATTCCTTTAATAGGTACTTTTTTACACCTACGTACAGTACAGTACAGTCGATATCACAAAGTAGGCAATTATGATGGGAAAAAGTTTCAAAATGTTCTATGAAAACTAGTAATTAATATTTTCATTTCCTTTGTTAATAAATATGGGTCAGATTTTATGATTAAGAGTCAACAATTTCGAAGATCTTTAAAAGTGATCAACTTCTGATGCTGATAGTACCCACGTACACAGATTTTTATTTTTAGAATAATATTCTAGACCCCAAAAGCATTTCCACTATTTTCAAGTGAAAAAGAAAATCATAAAACAAAATGGCGGCAATAACAAATGGCACGAAACGACATTCCCGCCAATACTCAGCTGTCAAGTGCATACGTTCGGAAACCACTCGAACGGTGCTTAGCCGATGCATCCTGTAATATATGCCCGCACCAAGCACCGGCCGATGCCAAAAACAACGCGGTATACCTCACAGCTCTTATTTTCCACCCTTTTCGGGGGAATCAGGTTGGAAAAATTGAAAATATTGGGTTACCCACTTACTGCTTGATAATCGGAAGTCAAGGTGGCTTGAATCTCATTTTTTAGGATGGAACTAACGTAAAATATCAAAGTGAAGGAAAGAATCCTGAGGAAATTCGCTGCTTCATTAGCTTCATAGGTTTTTGTACATAGAAAACAGCGTTGTGTGAAAGCGCTGACAAACTGTCAATTCTGTTTACCCTGTTACCTATTTCAAAAACAGAGGATAGATGAGAATTTTTTAGTTATTCGAAATTTAAAAAGCCTATTCCATTTTCAGATTTCGCGCCTGCCTCAAACTAGCAGACACGTCAGTTTCCAACATGGTCGGCAAGTTATTCTTCAACATAGTCCAAACTAAATGCTTCATTCTGAAACCTGTGAAAATGTGTACCCAGAGATCCTGGTGGGGAAAGTGTCTTCGACGGAGCTATACAAAACAGGCGTTTTTGAGAGATAACTTACCGTACTAGAGTTACGGCTCTTTGGCTTGTTGCTCTGTGGTCTTTACCTGTTTGACCTCTTATAGTCTATGGTTTGTTACTCTGTGATTTTTATGTTCGCGGAAAAAGTATTGAGGGCCTCGACTTAGGCTGGTCACACACAATCAGAAACTATCTGACAGAATAAAATCTTGACACAAGAAAACTTTGTCAAAAAAAATTGTCACAATTTTTGAAAATGTTGGTAGGGACTTGGCCACTGGTAATATTAGACTGTTAGTTGGTGTCCATTAGATCTATTTCTGTCAGATTGTTCTATAAATAACTATAGGACATAAAATAGGTTTTAATCAATTTCGACGGACGCCATAATAGTAGAGTATTTAATTCCTTAGCAATCTAGATCTGAACGATTTATATGGCCAACTAGGCTAACTAAAATGGTTTTGTAGCGGGATACCTACTTATAATAACGAGAGAATCGTTACATGAATTACACGATATTATTAAGAACTCTACTTAATTAATTAATGCATTTGTGTAGAAAAGTTCCATCTTTATCTTCAATGAACCCATAAGGTAATTTCTGGAATTTTATTTCAATTTTCCCCTGCCAGCAGTCGCAGGAGTTGCTAAGGGGATGATTGGACAAAAATTCCAGATACCCCCTACGCAGGGGACTCGCAGGGGAAAACTGGAATGAGCCATTATAAAAGGCACTGCCGTTAAAGTGTACTTTTTTCCAGAGTTGTTACAGTTGTTACAGTACATCAAAAACTAAGTAAACTTGACATTAAAAAATATAAACCTATAGTAGGTGCCAAATAACACCGCAATACAGGTCATTCACCCACCTTCACCACGATATCGCAAAATTCAATTTATGTATGGTAAACAAACAGTACTACGAGATTCGAGCGATTACCGTCTGGGGCATTATTCTGTATGACTTAGGAGATTCCTTGCCGTAATCGTATGACGTCACCGTAATGAATGACGTTTATGGCATAGGAAATACGGGTCCGGTTATTGTACAACCATGGAATGTACAGCCTGTGAAAACACAACCGTGGAAAGCGCAGTCAGGAATGCACGACCGTGGAATTCATGTATAAAATACATGAATTCCACGGTCGTGCTTTCCTGACACGTGCTGAGTTTGTACGGCCCGATTTTGCACAGCCCGGTAAAACACAACCATGGAATTCATGTATAAAAAAAAAAACTAAAAAATACATCAATTCCATGGTCGTGCATTCCCGACACGTGTAGGGAATTCACGCCCGTGGAAAGCACAACCATGGAATTGATGTACTTGCTCCTGATTGGTCGATTCATTCTATGCTTCGTTCAGATGTAACTACAGAGTAAAAATGGTACTAGTGTGAATTTAGTGATTAGTAAAGTACGGCTTATTTATGGTCAACTTCGCAATCAGTCAACTTAGCGTTCGGTCAAAAATGAAGATTTTATTTTTTTGCCAATTTTATGGATGGGCTCGCTTCGCTCGCATTTTTCATAAACAAACCTAACCTAACCTACTCATTTGTGAAAGTCGATCTTTCGTAAAAAAAAAGAACTTCAGTTTATTTTTTTAGCAGATTTTATGGATGGGCTCGCTTCGCTCGCATTTTTTATAAACAAACCTAACCTAACCTACCTACCGATTGCGAAGTTGACTATATATACACACTAATAAAAAATATAGGTACCTACCTAAGTAAAAATGAAATATTTTGTTCTGTTTACGTTCCCTTTCAATCGTTCAATCGTTCACATAGTCAGGCAAGTAAGTGTAAACAAAGCATAGGTGATGACGTATTTTGGCATCCAATTCCCAGGTTGTACATTCCGTGGATGGGCATTCCCGACACGTGCTGAGCTTTCACAGCCATGGAAAACACAACCAAGGAAAGTACAGCCCCGGAATTCGATGCCATTTGGCAGCCAATTCCATGGCTGTGTATTCCCACCCTGTGCAAAACATTGTACGGCCTGGAAAACACGTCCCGAGATTGCACAACCATGGAATTGGCTGCCAAATTATACGTCAATTCCTGACTGTACATTCCGGGGTTGTGTTTTCCATGGTTGTGAAATGACGGCACCCGGAAATACGACACAGGCATAGGGCGATTTCACGCCGCTGTCTTGTCGTGCTGCGTAACGCGCTTGTATTGGTCATAGTGAATAAGGCCCCTGAGCGACAGGTTTGTATGGAAAGCGACAGAATTAGCCATTCATAAATTGAATTTTGCGATATCGTGGTGAAGGTGGGTCAAAGACCTGTATTGCGGTGTTATTTGGCACCTACTATATACATAAAACCTATGCTAAATAGAGGTACCAGAACAAGTACTCAAGTATAGAATCTTAATAACTACCTATCTAGTTGTATTCGCTTAAAAAAGTTACATCTAATGTTTTTAATTTTATTATTTGTTTTTTTTTACAGTATTCATATATGTTTTAGCTTTGGAGTATTTGAACTAACTACCTGTAATCTGTAGATTTTGTGTATATAATATTTGTAGAATAACCTATCTTGGTTTCAAATGAGTAACTAAGTAGAGTGTAGTGATACATGTGTAATTTCTACATTATAATGTCAATATTGTTTAGGCAAACGGTTACTTAATTTATAAAATTTTTGATATAAGTACCATATGAAATGCCAAATTACCAACATAATTGCGATGTCAACCTCTCTTCAGCCAAGTTGACTCCACCAATCTACAATCGCTAGAAAATGTCAAAAATTACTTCGTAACAATTCGTCCCACCAACATGCTCAGTGAGACGAACATGAATAAAATAATACTTATTTCTTGCATTCCCATTCGTCCCACCAGTGGGACGAAACCTCAGCGTGACGAACGGGAATGAACGAAAGTTACTTATGTAAGCAATTTAATTGTTTTTATTTTATTTTAATTATTCAAGTCTGCATCTATTCTGCAGTGCCCTTGAATTTTACATAAAAAAAAAGTAAAAAAATAGACGCATAATATGGTTTCCTCGCGAAGTTTTCATTTGCCGTTTCAGGCCCGTATGCCGATACAGAACAATCTTCAATCGTTACTCAAGCATAGATTTGAGTAGAGATTTTCATACAAAAATCTATACTCGAGTCCGGATCAGTGCTTGAGTGAACCGTCCAACTAGGTGGACAGCGTGGTTGGTCGGTTGGTAACAGACGAATCGGTCAGCATAAGACCCTGAGACTGCATAATGGAATTCAGTTCTTTATATTCTTGCGATTGTATCTATAGCTAAGTATTCTATCAGCAATCTAGTTCTCATAGTACAAGCTATGCTTAGTTTGGGACTAGAAAGCGTTGTGTTAAATGTCCATGATTATTTATTTATTTATTTATCTTATACGTCAACTTGGCTAAAGAGGTGCTTACACCAGTGAAGTTCCTCTATTTGACAATATGTTAATAGTATAAGAATAATGAAACTAATTGTAATTACTCTTAGGTATGTAAGTAGATATTTTTGTGATTTTTAGTCAGTAGTTAAGGGCGGTTACACAGAACAAGCTGCTCACCTGACTTGCGACAGTTACTCGGAGGGCACGTTAAACTGTCGCTCCCGGCTCTAGCAGTCGTTAAGCCATGACGGAGGCCTTAAAGCGGCCTAAAAACTTCATCACCAGAGTTGGCTACTAACTAATATGAACCTAATGACGATTCAAAGTGATGTTTGTAACTACGTAACTACGCCATTAAACAGTATCGATTCTCTTGTTGCAAGGGTATTATTCCAGATTGGTCCCATACATTTTTTATCAAAATCACAGCCGAATACTCATACGCCACTCAAACCCCACTCAATTTAAGTCCCGCTTAAATTATTGCCATCTCTTACAAATGAGTAATGTCAAACAGAGGCAGAGCAATTTTAAGTGGTGCTCAAATTTGAATGACGTTTGAGTATTCGAGCCTCTTTATTTATTTATTTATTTTATTTATTTTTATTTATTTATTTATTGCATACATGGTTTATATATATAGCTTAGGTCTTATTTAGCTAAAAGAACAGTCATGTACCCTGTGAGGGCGCCTCAGTTCAGTAGTTTGGCAGTGAAATAAGAATAATTCAAAAAATCACGTTATTTACGTACACGACTCTGCGTATTGGCTTTCCTGTGACGTTTCTGTGGTGCTTACGATCAATAGAATAAAGTCCCAATGAACTGCTATCATCATCATCATCATCATCATCATTTGATGATGAATTGAAGTCGGTTTTTCCAGTTTTTTAAACTTAGATATTATAGAGCTGTCAAATTACGTTAGTTTGGAAAAATGCAACAGGAGAATTGGTATCTACCACTTTTAACTTTATGCCAGAACCGAGTCGTTTCTCTAACAACTTAACTTAGGTAGTAAGTAGATACCTATTACTACCTATACAGTGTTTACCTACAATACCTGTAGCGCCATCTATCTCGCTACATAAGAACTAACATGAGAAATATCCTAGATCGCGCAAACGAAGTTATCACGGAGTTTGAACATAAGTAATACTACCGAATACCATCCATCGGTCCTCGGACCCCGAGCCAAAGGTCGCTCGGCGTGGAAGATCTTCCCTTTTCGTAGGAGGACATCTATCCTACAATGTTCTCTTCATTGGTGACCCCGACGTGATCCAGCCGTCAACCACTACGGAACAGCTGCCGAAGCCTGACGACTGGAGTTTCCTGAACACGCACAACCTTCTTCAACCATCAAGCCGATCTAGCCGGATCATCATCTAACTACTTTCTCTCATCCTCCCAGCTTCTATCAGCCATGCAGCAGCAGCAGCAATCATCAGCCAGCAGCCTCTCCAGTTCCATCGCAGCCGCAACAGTCAGCTTCCTGGACCTGCAGGCTATCGCGACATCTCCTCATCGTTGCTACATCCAGCACATGAATCCCAGCACCTGTCTCGACTCACCGCAGACCCGCCAGATTCACGCCAACAGCAACGCCACCGCACCGCTTCGTCTCGACTCACCGTAGACAACAAGCGCATCTCGTTCCGTCTCGACTCACTGTAGACAATGAACGCTTCGCATCGCATCTGCTCACCACGTCTCGACTCACCGTAGACAATGAGCAACGCTGGCACAACTTGGCTTTCATCGACGCTGCTACCAACAACGGATCGACCTCCGTTCTGGAAAGGGAGTGATGTAGCGCCATCTATCTCGCTACATAAGAACTAACATGAGAAATATCCTAGATCGCGCAAACGAAGTTATCACGGAGTTTGAACATAAGTAATACTACCGAATAACATCCATCGGTCCTCGGACCCCGAGCCAAAGGTCGCTCGGCGTGGAAGATCTTCCCTTTTCGTAGGAGGACATCTATCCTACAATGTTCTCTTCATACCTATTTAGGTACGAATGAGCCCGTAGTCTTTGTTTTGTTAATCGAAACTACTTGCGAGATATTTTGTATAAAAATCCGATAAGCGCCTCTAGCGGGATATTTGCTAACTATTCTCCATACAAAAACTGCTAGATACCTACTCGTCGCAAATCAACATAACAAAAGTCAAGACGCTCAGAAGTAGATCACTTTACAGAATTTCAAAATTGTGTAGTTATTATTATTCGTGTGAATCGGCTCGTAGTCCGGGCCTAAGATGCGCACCGCGAGATATTTGTCATGTCGTTCTGTCAAAATGTATGCATTTTGCACCAGTTTAGGAACTATTGCATTATCTGTGGTAATGTTGTCGAGAAACCGCGCCTTTGAATTTTAAACTTTTGACATTTCTGCATGACTATTATCTCGTCCTCAGAGAGGTACGACGACTAAGAAGAGTCAAAGGTGTACATTATGGCGCGTTTTGTCGACACCATTAGGTACCACAGATAATGCAATAGTTCCTAAACTGGTACAAAATGCTTACATTTTGACAGAACGACACGACAAATATCTCGCGGTGCGCATCTTAGCCCCGCTAGACCTTCTCGTAGCAAATGAATAAAGTTAGTAAATGGTCTATCGTCAGCCGTCTGGTAATAAGTAGCGTAGTGGTGAACATTATTGTGACATGTACCTATATTTTATAAATAATGAATAAAAAAATGCCTTTAGAATTATCTATTTACAAAACTATGGTATAACCAGACGATAATTATCTACGTAGTCTGACCATGCCAAGTCTGCAGTACATTTGAAAACTTAGTCCTAGATACTTGAGTTGGAAATTGGAAACATCGCTTATACCGCGAAAACGATACTTCAAATTTTACGTAGGAATGTAACTTTATGTACCATGTACCAAATCTTTATGGGGCGTCCATATTTATTCTATTGCAGACCTAGCGTGGTCAAGCTCTACTTTATATTAGTTCTACCGCGCGACATCATAGATCGCACTCTATCTGAAAAATCTCAAGGTGTTGAACAGCAATTATTGTGTTGTTGCATAATAATGTACTGAAATTATTTCATTTCAAATAAAATTATTCAGGTGAAACAAAATACCGTTTTTTATTTTCATACCTCTTCGCCACTTTTTAACTATAATAAATAATAAATAAATATTCACGGACACTTAACACAACGCCTTCTAGTCCCAAACTAAGCAAAGCTTGTACGATGGAAATTGGATGACTGATAGAATACATACATACATTTTTGTAAATACATACTTATAATACATAGAAACACCCAGACACAGAACAAACATCTATGTTTGCCAACACAAATGTTTGTTCTCGGTGGGGATCGAACCCACGACCCACAGCACGGAAGGCAGAGCTACTACCGATTGAGCCATGACGCCTGTACTATTACTGCCATCTAGCGTTGACTAGTAAACCCAACAAGCTATCCGGAACCGGACATGTCCGCTCAAGCTAATATCCGACAGTGCGCTAGTCGGACTGCTAATGCCATCTAGCGCTGAGTAGCAAAACAACTTTTCAAACAAGTCGACATTTTTACAGTATCGATTAAAAAAAGTTATAAACCTACCTAGTTTATTGTAGTCATTACAAAACTATAAATAAAACTTGGGGTTTTAGACTTAAAGTTTAATTATCATAAATGGTTTTACTCTCACTGGCTGCAAACAAAAGGTTTAAACTACAACATTGTATTGCTTAGAAACGGTAGGTTTAAAATAGGTAGGAACAAATGATCAACATGTCTACTAAAATGATGCTATGCACCAGACAGAAAATTATGCACCAAATATTCCTTCCAAAAGTATAAATTGGTGCAAAATCTAAGTTATTGCTTAAATTTTCGTAGCTACCTACAATTTCTTTTGTATAAAAAAATAGAAATATTATTTCCCAACAAACCACGTGTGGTAGGTTACATAATCATTTCATTGGTGATAAGTGCTGCCATCTATTGATAAGTAGTAGTATGTAGGCACACTACTAAAACTAAAATGAAGATTATCTATTCTAAACTTATGAGTATGTAGGTAGGTACAACATAGGTATTGATATAAACAAATATTTGTACATACCTACTGCAATTATCTTGTTTCTTACTTTAGTTCAACTCAACACCTACATAATGTACCACATAATTGAAATATTTGATTCAACTTGACTGAAAAAAATATAACTAGCATTATCTGACTTTGAGCTTTAGAGTTACTTGGCAAAAGCTTATCAACACAAAAACTATTATTGGTAAAATCTTTTAGGCCCGTATTCTGATTTAGGCTGAGGCCAAACGAGCGTAATTTTCTGAGTTGTGAGTCTCACGCGTCTCATAACTCAGAAAATTACGCTCTTTTGGCCTCGGCCTCACTGCTCAAGCAAGTACTGGAACTCATTTTTGTATCAAAATCTATGCTTGAGTAAAGATTTCTCTATCAGTATACAGACCTAAGTTTACTTTTTTTTCTTATTTTTTATACTTTGCTTGTGTTTTTAATTTAAACATATAAAAATGCAAAATGGACCAGTCCTTACAGTATCGTTAAAAAACCATTTAGTATCTTATAATTATATCCTATCTTTATTCGTCTGATCTCTCTTGATCTTTGTCCTTCTTCTTCTTCTTTTTTTTATCTTTCTTAACCACTTCACCATCAGTCTGGTCTAATGTTGTATCAGCTTCCATAGTGGTGTCTGCTTCTCTGAAATAACGACAAAGAAAAATGAATTTGGTTTTTTACCATAGTTTTTCATTTAGATTTTTTTGTCTCCCGAGATTTTTGATCCCTTTCAAAATATGGCTTGTTTTTAATGTTTGTGATGTCTCTAGAGTTACAATCATAGTTTTACAATAGACCACACACACAATATTACATTACGAGTAATTTTTCTTATTTATTATTTATAAATAAACTTTATTTAAGCTTGGAATATGTCTCGTTGTTACTATGTATCTAGTATGTATTTACAAAAAAAATATGTATATATGTATTATATCAGCAATCTAGTTCCCATAGTACAAGCTTTGCTTAGTTTGGGACTAGAGGGCGTTGTGTGTAATGTCCAAGGATATAATAGAGTAACACAAGTGTTGTCTTTTGTATTGACAAGTAGATTCAAACTCAATTGAAAGAGAAAACACAGTGCAACTATTCATTATTACATTAAATTGATTAATGACAGTATGTAAGAATTAGCCATATTTTAAAATGGGGTACAATTCTTTTTGATCTCGGCATTGATCTACCCAATGCCCAAAACAAAACATGTGGATTATAATCTCAGTATTGTAAGTTTGGACACTACTTTACAATACATTAGAAATTGTATAATTGATGGCAATAGAAAAACCAAGCCATATTTATTTACAGTAAAGAACTTCACGGCTTACTTATCATCACCTCTCAACTTCTGATTATAAGTAAGACCTTGTGTCTTAGTTTTTTTATGTCAGTTTCAAATAATGATCAAATTCTTCAATAAATGGATTATAGTAATATGGGCCAACATGTGGCCTAGTTATGAGAAAAAGTCGCCTAACAAGTCATTTTAAATTTTATTAGACTTTGATAATTATATAAAGAGGTTCTTACATATTTTTAGTAATCAACATGAATCAATGATAGGATTTGACCAATCACAACTGTAACCCTGCACCAAAGACATATAAATATATTTATTCACAAAGAAAATTAAGACTTACTCAAGAATCTTAAATGGGTTAAGCATATCCAAACAAATATGCCTACAACATTTGAAATTCTTGAGTAGGTACCTACAGTACAAAGTTGTGATTGGTGTCATTCTGGAGGGTCAATCTTTTTAGGCAAAAATCATCATTATTTGAGTCAACTAAGTGGTACATAATATACAAAATTGATTCAATACCCTTACCAGACTCAAATAATGAAAAGTTCTGTTCTTTATTTATTTTTAACAAGAGGTTACAAACTTACGGTGCTTCACTGTCACGCTTCTTCTTCTTCTTTTTCTTCTCAGATTTAACTTCAAGGGTATTATTTGTGTCGTCAGCGTTAGCTATGCTTGCAGTTCTCTTCCTACTTCCTTCTTCAGTATCACCATTCTCCGCTGACTCTTTCGCCCCTTGTTTGTAGTCCACATAGCTGTTTAGCCATTCCTTGGGGGTATTCTCGTTAGGCTTCCCGTGCTTATCTAACTTCCCCTGGGATATTAAAGTTTTCTTCTGCGAGGCTTTCGGACCGAGCCCCCATTTTCGTGGATACGTGTCTCGTTCCATGATTACTCTTTTCAGTTTAGCTGCTACTCCGTGATCGCAAGATGCCATTGTGGAGGTGGTCATCATCGCAATAGCTAGGGCTACGGCTTCCCCTTTTGTTGTGACGATAACGATTTCCTGTCCGATTTCGATCCCGTCTTCATACCTTAACACACCGGGTAGAAGAACTTTGGCTCCGTAGCAGACTGCGTTGACCGCACTGTCCTTGATAAAGATTCTTTTATGAGCAATAAGAAGACCTTCCAAAGGCTTGATCACTCGGCGAATGTACGTCTCATCTTTGTGGTTCTCGTACGCCCAGTGTGCGTCTAAAATATCATGCATGGTCACCATACCTTCTTTCTCGCCTTGGATGCCGGACCGCACTCGTCTGAGCTCGATCATCTGACCACCGACTCCAAGTATCAGTCCTAAATGTACACACATAGTACGGATGTAGGAACCGGCTTCACAGCTAACCCAGAACACACCGACATTGCGTTCCGCATCAAAATCTAACAGCTTACTGTCGTACACTGATCGAACTCTCAACTGACGTTTCACGGCTGATATCAGCGGCGGACGTTGGAACAGAGCTCCTCGAAGTTTCTCTAACCCCTGTGTCACATTCTTTATGCTTTCAACTGCTGAGTGCAAATTGAAAACAGCTACATACTCCTTTCCGGCGTTCTGCTGTGATTTGACGAGCCGCGTCGCGCGGTCTATGCACACAATCAAACATCCTGTGACCTTCGGGTCGAGGGTTCCCGAGTGGCCTGTCTTTTCTACTTTTAAAATACGTTTTATCCAGGATACGACCTCGTGTGAGCTGGGATTGCTGGGTTTGTCGACGTTGATAAAACCTGACTTGATGTAATCAACAATCGGACGCTTTAGTGGCGAGTTTCCGAAAGGCAGCGGCGTGTAGTGGTTAGTGCGCACGTTGAGTCTATCAAAATTCTTCAATAAAAGAGGCCAATACGCAGTATCCAACTTGGTGACACTCTCTGAGGGCTCGATCTTGAAATCGCCGATCTTCTGAAAGGATCCGAGCGTAACACCACCCTTGCATTTTTTCTTCTTTTTCTCTGTAAGCACCTCCGTTCCGGGATCGAGTTCCGTCATTTTGTATGTTTACTTTGTTTGTTTTGTTACACACACTGCGGGTACGCACAGCACTTCTACGTTTGGGAAGTAGGACAGTGCCCCAGTAAAGGGAACTGCTCCGACTTCTATTTGTATTTGTATTGTAAATTATTCGTTTTGGAAATGCGCTACGCACGAAAAGTATCAATCAACACGTGCGGTACCGAATTTAGGTTAGGTAGTTTTTTTTTTGTTTTCTGTTGTGTCGTGGTGTGGTTGTGTATTCCTGGGTCGTGCAAGCCTTGCTGTGTTTTTCATTTTTGTGGCAGGCTGTGCATTCCATGATTTTTTAATAACTGGGTGCCATCACTCACTTCACAACCATGGAAAACACAGCCCCAAAACGTCTTTGTTTTTAAATGCACAGCCTGGGAATTGCACGTAGGTATAGGTATGCTTCGTTTACACACACCTACTTGAATTCCTTTTAAAGTGACGGATTAGGCATCGCATGCATAGATATTCATAAAGATTATTAACTATTAAAGGATTAGGTAAGTTAGATACGGACGTCATTATTGTTTTTTTCGATTTGTTCCCTACTAGTGGGTGAGACATAGTGGGGAATATGAAACATTCCTAGTCGTATCTTATGGCTTTTCGAAAACCGTCAAAAGGATATAACTATAATCCGTTTAAGTAGTTATTTAAAACACTAGAATCTAATCGTTCTAACAAGATGGAGAGGTACAAAGCAAGAGACGCTAAATCTTAAAATATAAATATATTCATATTTATTTTATAAAATAGGATGCGCTTGGTAGGCACGAAAAATCTGGATTTAGGTATTTGGTATGTAGGTGTCTCATTCCAACCGGTTAGGCTAACGCCTATTTTACTTGACAATACTCTTAATTATCCATCCACTTAGAGACCATTCAATGTTCACGTAAGTATATAAAATTCCAGCGTCAGTTTCAACTATCAAACTTCTAGCAAGTAACTTCAAACTCTTCGACTTTATCTTCAATGTTATGATGGTATTGTGTTTCTGTTCCTATATCAGAAGTCCGATTTTTTCTTTTATATTTCACAGACTGATCCCCATGTTTTGCTATAACGTGTCGCCGTAGATCCTGAGCCCAGGTGTAGGTGGCTCCACATTCTTCGCAGCAGTGCTGCTTAGCTCGCTGCTCGTGGATTCTAGAAATGTGCTCGTCTAAGCTGGCTTTGTAGGTGAACTTTTTATCGCATATATTGCACTGTAACCAAATTGAAAGTGAATGTTTAATTTAAAGTTTAAACTATTTGAAATAAAATAGATAATATATTTGATATAACTACTTATTGACCGCGTATTTTAAGCCAATCGCTTAATTTTTTATGAAGTATTAGGTTCTCTCTATTGACCTAAATGGTCTTTATGCACATCACTAATAAAGAGAGCTTGTTACATACATGAAAACGCTTGATCCCAAGGTGCAATCTCATGTGCTTGCGCAAGTTGGAGTTAGTCACGCAACGTTGCGGACACATCGAGCAGGCGTAAGGGCGTTCCCCAGTGTGTTTCCTACAATAAACAGCTATGTATATAGAGCCAGCTACAACGAACCAATGATAAGTCGAAACGAGGCCTGTGCTAAAAACTAGCATCATACCTGATATGAATAATAAGCGAGTTCTTGTATGTGCTCCGATAATCGCAGTGCGGGCAGGCATGCTGTTTTACGCCATCATGCATCAACTTGTGGCTTACAAGGTTAAATCGTTTTAAAAATACATGTCCACATGTCTGAAACCAAAAAAAACACCTTAGATCCTCTGAATAATTTCTGTACATTATCACACCTTGGATTCCAATTCATAATTTTTTGAGAACCTCAATACTTTGAGATAAACTAAATGTTTCATACTGGGTCCGGCCCCCTGATGGGGATTATGATATAATGCGCTAATTTTTCATAACCGACCTACTCAGATCTTCGCCTTTTGTTAAAAGATCAGTTAACAAGTAAAAGCCAATAAACACTGACATTGGCACATTCGTGGCCACCCTAGCCATAAGAAAAAGAAGAAGATTAAATGCACTTTATACCATAATGCACAGTGGGGATAATGGGGTGGGGATTATGAGACAGACAATAGATAGGTACTTGATTTGCTCTTCATTCCCATCACATCAACTGTGTGTGGTGTAGATTACATAGATGTTAATATTTATGTGATTTGTTTTTTTTTAACAGCTACAAACAAGTTCTGGCTACTCTGATACTTACATCGCAGACCCATTTTTTATTCTTATGTATTATTGAGTGTTCTTGCAATAGTTCCTTCGTCATGAATGTGTTCATACATTTTTTACACCTAAACAGAGCTGCGGTTATATTCTCATGTGCTGTCAAATGATTTTCATAACTTTGCTTGTCCTGCAGGAACTTTCCGCAATTATCACACTTGTAGCCGTTCTTGGAGACTTTCCAGCATTCTATCTCGTGTCTGACACATAGAGTTTTTATTCTAAAAGTCTTGTCACATCTAAAGCATTTAAAAGAACTATTAAGGTTATGTTTTTCTACATTATGTTGTATAAGGGAATCTTCCGACTCGAAATCGGTTTTACATTGATAGCAGTAGCTGCATGTTGCAGATATTTCTTTTAATTTGGGAGGTTCTTGAAGAGTTTCTTCATCACTGTCAGGTTCGTTGATCAGATCTTGGAAGATAGCATTGACCTCGTCCAGTTCCAAATCTGAAGACTCATTCGTTTCGTTCGGCTTAGATTCTTCGAATGATCTGCCAATGTCATTGTTCTGTTCTGCAGAGCTATAACCAAGAATTCTGGCCAGTTTGTTCTGTGTTCTGTGACAAAAACTTCTAAATTCACTAATGTTTTTTACCTCGTTCCAGCAGCCAGCGCAGATTTTTGTAAGGCTTGTGTGGCTAGTCAGATCTATGCCAATGCATTCATAAATGATTTGAGAAACTGTAACGCTTGTTTTTTCATCTTCAGACACTTTCGAAGTGATTTCTTTTACACCATTGTGGCACCAACATAATCTACACACGTATTCTGATAGGAAATAGTCGGTATTGTACAGATCACTGTCTGGATTTATAATTTTCCAAGACATTTCTTTGTTATTTTTTTAGAACATCATACAATACAACACAGCAAGCAGGCAGGGTATAATTTATTTCCAACTCACATCACACTATCAACATCAATCATCAAACACAGCACAGTACGGCACAACACAATTTTTTTTTTTGTTTTCGCTCTTCGCTCCCCGGAACAGGAGCAGAGGCTATAGTTTTAGAACCATACCGCCTAGTCTTACGTTATTTTTTTTCGGTTTTTAAGTTAGTTTGTGTGTTTGTCTTGCGTAAATGATAAGTCAAGTCAAGTCTTCGTCAAGTCGGCTGTCGTTTGTTTTGAAGAGAAAATGGTGGATTTTCCCTCCAAAACCGGAATCGAATTTTTACATTCAGAAAAACCACTTTACACACATTTATTTCAATGGCTCACACTTTATGTTACGACCTAAGTATTATTGGTTAAAAATCCACCAAAATTAAACAATACTCACAATAACACAAGAAAAACCATTAAAATAAAAGTGCTATGTGTTGTTTCAAAAAATGACAAAATTCGAAACTCGGCACAACACAAGTATTCACTCACATCACAACTTTGACATTACAACAACAGTTTGTATTTGTACAACCATGGAATGCACAGCTAGAAAAAAACTCAGCCAGGATTGCACGACGTTATACTTCGTATAAACGCATGCATTTTAACTAATTATTATTTGAAAACGATGATGGGTGAAGCATGCATTCTTTCTGGGCCTGTGTTTTCCATGGCTGTGAAATGATGGCACCCAGCCAGCCCAGTCTTGTTTGGCGGTATGGTTTTAAAACTATAGGCTTGCTCCGAGCCGAGGAGAGAAAAAAGAAAAAGAATTATTTGTTTTGGTTTTGTAAACTCTTTTAGCGCTGCTCTATTTATTTTATAAATGCCTGCTAAATGCGTGCTACATGCTCAGTGAACCCTTGATCCTTTGGAAAGAAAAGCAGGCTAAGGATAATGTCTTGGAAAACTGTAGAAATAAATGACGATCAATACAATTATGATTATTTCCTTGCTGAATACGTGTGCAGAATATGCTGGTGTCAAAACGGAGATAAAGAAATCACTACGATATCCGAAGCAGTTGAAACTAATCAAACGATTGCCGAAATTATTTACGAGTGTACCGGCGTTGATTTGTCCATCTGCCCACGACCTACTAAGGTCTGTTCTAGCTGCTGGAACGAAGTAGAAAACTTATGCGAGTTTCGTAGGTTTTGTATATCAACACAGAGTAAGTTGTACAATATACTTCAAGAAGGTTCTCGAGAAATAGCACCACAAAACGATGCTAGATCTGGAGAAGAGTTGGCGCCCAGTGAAGATAACGAGTTTTCGAATTTGGAACTGTCCGCCATAGACACTCTATTTGAAGATTTGAAAAGTGATTCAGATAATGTTGAACAGCCAATCAAAAAAAATAAAAAAAGGTCTGTTTTCAAATCTGAAACATACTGCTCAATATGTAAAATCGATTTGGGCTCACTAGATTTGCTAACACATCATAACACAAACGTACACGGCCTAGAAAATAGTCTATACAAATGTTTTGGGTGCGGTAAAACTTTTAAAACCCTGAAACAATGTCTAAAGCATGAAACAGAGAACTGTAAAGGCTTGAAGAACGGCTACAAATGTCATATATGCGGAAAAATTCTGCAGGAACGAAGGTGTTTTGAGATCCATTTGAGAGCTCACAGAGAGGAAAATGGAAGAAAAGATCATATGCTGACGGAACCTGACAAAATAGAGAAGAATATAGATTGGCCTGAAGAGTTGTTTTCATGTAAAAAATGTGAGCTTACGTTCCTTAGCATAGAACTACTGAACGAGCACATTACGACATGTGATAATAAAAAAAAATGGGTTTGCGATGTGAGTTTAAGAACATGCTAAAGTTTGAATTGAGAGTAATGACTCTCAATCAAACTTTAGCATGCAAATGTGCAGAGATTTTTTGACACTTCTCTATGAAAATTGCTGTTTATTTTATTTTATTATGAAACAAAATCTAACAAAATCTAACTCTCAAGAATCTTCATTTTAAGCAGATACACAAAAACTAAAAAAATGACTGTCGTAATAAATAAAAAAAATTATATAATCATGCAATCAATAAATTCAATTAAAATCTGTCAAGAAATCTTATGTTTGAGTAATTTTTTAATCTGCTTTAACTTTGCATTTTATATATTCCAAGTATCAGCCAAATTGGACCACCATGCTTAGTGTTTATATTTACTACAAAGTCACGTAAACTAAAATTTCGTATGGCGAATTATCAGTTTTGTAAACTACCGCTAGGGGCGCTGATCAATCTATATACAAAAATATTGTTTACATCAACGTTTTAGTATACCTAAAACGAACACACTACGCATGATGTACCTTGCACATATAATGGTACTAGAATTTATATATGTATTTTTATTTATTTATAGACATGTGGCCGTACATTTATGAGGAGAGATTACCTCAACAAGCACAAGTTAATACACGAGGGTAAGAAGCAACATGTCTGTCCGTACTGCGGCTTCAGAACGATACAGAAGTCATCCCTCAATGTTCATATCAGGTGAGGAATGTTCACTAGCATAGTGAACATTGACTCCACACAACCATGATACGGCAATTATTTTTGTTGTTTGTGATATGGAAATACGGATATTATTTTAATAAGAACCAGTAGAAATATGTACTAAAATATATTGCATCTGCCTATGACTATCCCTTCCAGGGATTCCCAAAGTGGTTTCATAGAATACTGGGTTCAGGGTTTCGCAAAAACAAGTACGCGTCAAGATTAAATGCTACCCCAGATATACGCAAACACATACAATTGTACATAATACCCATCTATAAAACAATTATTAATAATATTAAAAGTTTAATTCTTCACATAAATTAATACATATCAGTGTTGATAATTTGATATGGGGTTCCATAAAATAAAAAGTAATTGGTTGGTGTTCCGGTATCTAGTTAATGTTTAGGAAGCCCTGCCTTAAGGTATCTTGAGTAGGTACTATGTACTAAGGATGTCTACAGTGCCTGAATAAAGTGACCCTATTTATCTGTGTTGTAGGAAACACACGGGTGAGCGTCCACATGCATGTTCCCTATGTCCCCAGCGATGTGTGAATAGCTCCAATCTACATGCGCATATGAAACGACATCTTGGGATCAAACGCTTTCAGGTACCTATGCAATCATCATTCAGTAAACTTAGAACCACCACCCATGAGACACTTACCAAAAGGAAGAAGGGAGTTTCAGAAATAGTATAGTAAATGTTTTTATTGAAATAACAAGCAAGCACTACTTTTCTACGTTTTCTACTCTTCCATAGACAAATCTTCGAGCTCAATATAACCTGTTCTAATGAAAAAAAATATTTTTCCAGTGTCAGCTGTGCGGTAAAAAGTTCGGTTACAAAGTGAGCTTGGAGGATCACATTTCTTCGATCCACGAACGCCCAGAAACGCATTCGTGTGACGTATGTGGCGCCACCTACACGCGCTTACGAGGCTTGCGACGCCATCTAGCGGCGAAGCATGGGAAACAGAAAAAATCGGAAAGCGAAAATCAATGCGACGAAGAAAAAGCTCAGTTTGAAATCAGAGAGCGAAATTTTGATAGTTAAAAACACAGATGGCGCTGTTTTTAGAGAACTAGAAATCGTCATGCTAAAAATTAAAGGCATTCTTGTGTCGAGGAAAACATCCCAGAGATTGTAGAGACAGAGTAGAGTAAGTAGGTACCGCCTATAAGAAATGATGTTGTAATATGGAATAAATGCTCTTTAGTTACAAAATACTAGTTTTAGTCATAGTAGAACATTTATTGTACATAAATTAAGTTACCTAGGTTAGGTAGGTTGCGTTATAAAATGACAGGCGTCATGGTTCAGTCGGTAGCAATTCTGCCTTCCGTGCTGTGGGTTGTGGGTTCGATCCCCGCGCCGAGATCAAACATTTGTGTGTCGCAAATAGATGTTTGTTCTGTGTCTGGGTGTAACTATATATCTTAGGTATGTATGTATTTACAAAAGAAAATGTATATAATTCTATTACCAATCTAATTCCCATAGTACCTACGCTTTGCTTAGTTTGGGACTAGAGGGCGTTGAGTATTATGGTATCAGGCACGTATACAGAGGGGGGGATAGTTGGGATTTATCCCCCCCCGAAATCTGACTGAAAAAAAAAACGTTTTAAGCCATCTGTTTATTTATTCGCTTGCGTGTTCTTTCAATAAGTAGGTAAAATAAAAATAGATAGATCTTGATCTGATTATGTAAGCGACGTTACTAGTAGCGACATCTAAGTGAATTAGAAAATATGAAAATTTATTGGGAAGAAAGTGTTGGAGAATCACGAATAAAAGCAGAGCACAGTATGTGGTGTGCCAAGTGGAAAAACACAGATAAGAAACCAGTCGAAATTATGGAAATTTTAGACACGTGTGACAAAGTTTTCTTTCCTACCATTAACAGGCTAATACATATTCTGGCCACCCTTCCGGTTTCAACGGCATCTGTGGAGCGGTCATTTTCATGCCTAAAGAGAATAACTTACTGGTCTCGCTCCATTGTCTATTCATTCCGCTTTGGCGCCAGATCCTGATATGGTACTAGACGTAATGGCTGCCAGCGGAAACAGAAAAATACTTATATAATTATAGTATAGTACAGTGAAAATTATAGTACAGTGATTACAGCGATTTTCACACAGTTCACATGGTTGTTTCAATGTTTGTCCCCCCCCGAACCAAAAGTCTGGATACGTGCCTGTATGGTATTATGTATTAAGTCCAAGAATATTTATTATATTATATTATAATAAACGATAGAAAACATCCAACCATCCTTTATTATTATAAACGCGAAAGCTTGTAAGGATTTATGTTTGTTTTTCACTCAAAGTTTGTTCCTAACGCAAAAACTATTGTAGGTCCTATCTACTACTGATACGATTAGGATGAAACTTGGAATGTATTGTCCGTCACCTGGATTAACACATAATTAGGCTACTTTTATCCCGAAAAATCAACGGGATGCAAGCTCTTCAGAAACGTCTAGAAGATTTCCCATAGCAAATTGCACTTGCCTACACTAATCCTGCGTTTACGAAGTCGGTGGAACCTAATTGTAATGCAGAACAAGTTCCGATAATTTGTTGACCTCTTAGGTCGTCTCGTTCAGATACATAGGTATTTTAGTGCCTATCTCCTTACACGTAGTTTTTTTTAGTTTACAATGTGCGGTGAATCTGGATAAACGTATTTTAATTTTAGTTCATCGACGTTGTTAGAATGAATCGAACAGTGAATTGCAAAATAATATTAATAGTGTTATATTATGGTGAGTGTACTAGGTATACCTACACGCGAGAGCAATGATTCCGGGTCACTTAAAGAATGTTAAAAATCTCGGAAACTAAAAATGATAGGTTAATGCAATAAATTGTATTTAATAGACAATGTAATACTCCTTAAATGAAGGTATTAAAACTTCTTAGTTATTGTAAAGTTATATCTTAAAAAAATCAAATTTGAAAAAGGGCCACTTGCGAAGATGGAACTACGAAATTACAGCATTTTGTTTTGCTTTTGTTTGTAATCTGTCATTTATGTGGGTATATAAACCATGTTGATAGTGCTCTATATTCATTATTCAAGCTGAAATTATGTCGCTTACGCCTGAAGAATGCACCAGAATACTTACAATGCTGGAAACCGGCCGGAGTCAGCGCGATACAGCCAGGACTGTCGGTGTGTCGCTGTCAACAGTACAAAGAGTTCTCCGACGTTACGAAGAAACTGGTTCTAACCTACGCAGACCAGGAACGGGCAGAACCAGGTGTACCACAGCACGAGAAGACCGATACTTGGTGAACACCATGCTTCGAAATCGCTTTCTCACAGGAACTGAACTCACAAATCAGTTTCGACGCCTCGGAGGAAGTAACCCAAGTGCATGGACAGTAAGACGTCGGCTTGCTGAATCTAACTTAAAACCCCTTAGACCTGCAAACGGCCCTAAACTGGAGCGTGGGCATCGTATTTCAAGACTAAGATATGCCCAGAGCCACGTAAATTGGAGTATTGAAGATTGGTCAAAAGTTATGTTCTCCGACGAATCAAAATTTATGCTCTACAAGCACGATGGAAGACACAGAGTGTATCGAAGACCAGGGGAAAGATTCAAGCAAGCATGCATCGAAGAAAAAGTAGCCTACGGTGGTGGGTCTGTACTTGTGTGGGCCGGAATTTCTTCTGAAAGTCGCACAGAGCTGGTGATCATAGAAAACGGCTCTTTAACTAGCGTAAGATATGTGGAAGAAATCCTCAATGATCATGTTGGTCCATTTATGGTCAATTTAGGTGAGGATGCTATATTTATGCATGACAATGCCCGACCTCATGCAGGTAGGATTGTGAATGACTACCTTCAAGAGATGAACATTACTCGTATGGAGTGGCCAGCGCGCAGCCCGGATATCAACCCGATCGAGCATGCTTGGGACGAGCTAGGCAGATGCGTAAAACAACGAAACCCTCCCCCAATCACGCTTCGTGAGCTCAAAATTGCTCTCACAGAGGAATGGGAGAATATTCCCCAAAATCGTATAAGGAACTTGGTGTACAGCATGCCAAACCGCGTAAACGCAGTAATGGAAGCACGAGGAGGCAATACGAAGTATTAAAATTCAAGTCAAATCGTAATAAAGTTCAAAAATTTCATGTTTCCTATTTTTGTTTTAAGGAGAGATCAGCAGTTTTTTTCTTTATGTAATTTTGTGTTAATAAAATGTATGGTGACTCATATTTTTTACTTTCATTTAAGGAGTATTACATTGTCTATTAAATACAATTTATTGCATTAACCTATCATTTTTAGTTTCCGAGATTTTTAACATTCTTTAAGTGACCCGGAATCATTGCTCTCGAGTGTATCTATACCTACCTACCTACGGTTAGACTAAACAATTGTGTAGGTAGGTACGTACCTACGTAGGTAGCTAAGGAAGATAGATATAGGTACCTACCTACTATGCTCTCAGAATAATCAAACTAAACTGAAATATATTTTGAACTAGATGCCGCCCGCGACTTCGTTCGCGACCCGTTGGATCCCGTTAATTTTACGGGATACCTAAAAGTAGCCTATGTGTTAATCCCATAGGTAATTCCTATTAGGATCATATTATTATTATGATTCATCCAAAGTGGCCTTTTTAGCCCTCCAGGTCACGGACAATATATAGAGGTATCCCAAGTTTCATCCTAATCGGATCAATACCTACCTAGTTTTTACGTTTAAGAGTAATAAACATCCATCCATCCACCCATAGGTACCTACTTACAAACTTTCGCGTTTATAATATTAGTAGTATGCTGGTTTAATCAACATTGTACATATCTGGATAGAGTAGGTAGGTACCTAGGTAGTCTAGGTACTCTGCCTACTTCTCTATCCTAACCTAACCTAACCAACTAATACCTACTAGGTAGGTAACCTTAAAACTGTTTTTTTTAATTTAACGATCTATTGTTTTGCAGGATTTACGTCGCTTTTAGTAGAAGCTAAATTTGCTCCCCGACCTTGCAAGTGAGTAGAGCAGAGAGGTACCGTTACGGGGGCCTTATGCCTTATTATGATGAGTGCGCGCGCGGCGGCGATCTATCGAACAATCGAACAGAGATTCGGCAGAGATTTTACTATAATAGGGTATGCTCAGTTCGGCAGAGATTTGAGCATCTTGCTAAAACTAGAACATTTTTTTACCACAACCACAATTTTCGGACAGGGGTCGAGACGACAACTTCTCGCTCGCACATTTTAACATATTTTACCTAAAATCACCAACAAGAAACAATGTTGTGTGCAATAACATTGCACAAAAGTCAGCATATTATTATAAATATCATTTTGATCCAAACAAGTTTTCCAAACGGAAAAAACTAAATAATATTTTTTCGGCCGGAAAACTTGTTTGGATCAAAATGATATTTATGCTGAACCTTTTTTTTTTCAGAAATGTTTAAATGTGCGAGCGAGAAGTTGATTGACGCTTGTCAGTGTCTTAATTGTCGGACTTGAAATATTTTATCAAATATCAGAAAAAACGAATGGGCCTGTAACGATGGCACGTGTATCGACGCATCGCAGAAGTGCAACGGCGCGGTTAGCTGCCCTGACGGATCTGATGAGACCTTCCTGCTGTGTAGGAATGAGCCGTAAGAAACGAAAAATATTTTATCTATTGTGTTAGGTTTGTGTGTAATTTAATCCAATCGAGTAGGTAATTTAATCTTTGACTGGAAAAGAAAGAGGTGCTATAAGCACCGGCGGTGGTGTTTGTCTGTGGCCTTGTAGCTCTGAAAGCAATTTTTTTGAGAATACTGATTGAACGAATTTTTCTCTCAGATAAGTTTGGTGAAAATTAGTGCAGCCATTTCCAAGTTCAGGCATCTCAGGCAAAGGTAATAAAATTAATGCAATTTGAAACATTTTGGTTTATCGCAAAGGGTCCAAAAACGGACAGCAAAGTTTGATGATGACTAACATTATGATGAAGAGGATAAGAAGATTTTTATATTTCGGGTTTAAATTTTTTGTAAAATTAACATAATTATGTTTTTTTAAAGATATTGGGTATTCAAAATTACTAACATGACTTATGAAATTACTAATTGCAGGTGTAAGGGATTGCGAAAATTTAAATGCGTTTATGGTGGTTGCGTGCCAAGATATGCTACATGCGATGGCGTGAAAGATTGCGCTGATAATTCAGACGAGCTCATTCTCAAGTGCCGGAATGAAGCCACGTATTTAGAGTAAGCATTTTAGATATACCTACTACTATTATTGGTTTGACATAGGTACTTTATTGTCCAATACCGATAACGCACGCTACATGTTTGGAACTCTAAGGCCTCTAAGGATACAGAAATCGTTACTCTAGATTTGAGTAGAGATTTTTATACAAAAATCTAGCTTAAGTCCCGCCGGATCAGTGCTTGAGCGATGAATAGCATATTCGGTGTACGGGCCTAAGTTATTATTTCTGTGCTCGCACTAAGCTTTACATTGAGATATCGTATAATTTAAAACTACACAGTATTTGTATCAATGCTGCACGGGTCATCGCTCGTCGCGTCGCTAGAATGATTTCATCCGAATAAATGAAAAAAATCTAATTTCGGTGCATCTTTTATTGTGAAACCAAAAGCATTGAAGCTATAAACACAATAATTATAGCCAATAATAATAATTATGTTTTAGGTGTTCCAACAATATTACCCTCGGTACGGCTGTAGAAAATGCGGCAAAGTGGGAACGCTGTAAACGGTTATGGAGAACATGTAATGATGGTGAAGTATTAGATAACTTCCAAAAATGCGATGGTAGTTTAGATTGCTCGGATGGGTCAGATGAAACACTAGAAACTTGCGCGACGGACCAAAGAGACTGTCACCCATTCTTGAGGTTCCGATGTGAATATGGTGCTTGTGTGGCCAAAGATAAAGTTTGTAATGGGGTAAGCTTTATCGATTTAAGTATATCCAGGTCTTAATAATACGTCTTAAACGTAGACTTCTTTAAAAAGAAAACTATGATATTGTATTATGTGATTATTTAGTAGAGCTCGAGAGTCTTGGGACGAACTAGCTCCAACTCATTCAATAAAGAAATATAAAAATAATCATATAAAACCTTATGGCGATTCAAGGTGATCAGGGAGGGATCAAAAATACATTTTGACTTCATTCAAGTTTTGGATTTTAAGAATTTTGCCTCAAAATTATTAAATAAAATGTTTGAGCAAAATTCATGTTTGGTTCTTGTTTGAGATCTTTTTTTGATAGATCTAAATACTAAATGTTCTAATTGACAGGTGGTAGACTGCTGGGATGGATCAGATGAGCTCTATGATCTGTGCTACCCAAAAAATGAAAACAAAAAGTAAGCATGGCTGTCTAGAAGAGGTCGCTCATAGCGATAAGACCGCGCATTGCACCTCATAATTTTAATTTATTTCTCTTTTATTGTTTTTTTCTTCTTTTTTCTTGGTGTTCTAGAAAGATATCTATCTATCATGGTCGTCTTGCTGTACACTTTTTACACTATAAAGTACGTTTGTCTGTAACCTCGGGGTCTGTAACTCCAAAAATAAACGCTTCAATTCCAAAAGGCTTTTTTGTAAAAAGTTATTATTCGTTTCCATGTTCTGGATCAGCTTTAAGTGATATCCAACTCAAAGCTGATAGATATCGCCAGAATATTCTCATTCTTCTAACTTTATTTTTGTTTTGACTATAGACTTTATGGACATGTTTCACTTATTAAAACCAAAACAAATTACAGAGAGTGGACGTGTGACGACGGAACCCGTATCAAAGATACAAAGAAGTGTGATGGCACTGCTGACTGCCCCGATGCGAGCGATGAGACCTTCATACATTGCAGGAACAACGCGTAAGCAAGAACAATTTATTTTTTTTACCCCTTGTTATCATCATGAGATACAGAATTATTTGAAAATGTATTGGAGAAGTTTGAAGCAATTTCTCACATTTCTAGTTGTCTAACCCCTGTTAGTCCATCCTATCTGATAGAGTATTTTCATCACTGTAGGAAACAGGATCGATGCATCAAAACAGTTTTTGTGTGGATAAATTGTACATTTTCTCGCTGATGATGATGTTTTCTTGTCTCTACAGCGGTTGAGGTTTTACTGCCTCATCTTAAAAGTTAACTCTGAAGTAATACGAGCGCTTTGCGAGTAAAATGGATCAAAAAAATATTTCCAGCTGCCCTAACAAATTTCGCTGCGTCTACGGAGGCTGTGTTGGAAACAGTGCCATCTGTAATGGAGTGCAAGACTGCATCGATGGTTCAGATGAGAAGCTCCTGCAATGCAGAAATGAACTGACTCAAACTCAGTGAGGTCTTATTATTGCAGCTTTTTTGAACTCATAATAATATACTCGCGATAATAAATATATTATGCAATAGAAACAATACAATAATAATATTTTTTCCGTTATCGCATGTCATGTTAGGTTAAAACAGCATGGTTTTCCCCCGTTAAGACACTGATAAGTGTCAAATAACTTCTCACTCGCATATTTCAACATTCTTGAAAATATTAAAAACCACTGAAATAATTTATGCAAGATAGAATTTTTTTTTGTGTTTTTATTATATTTTCTATTTTTCGTTTGGAAAAGTTTGAATTTTAAAGATATTAGTTTATGCTGCGCCTTGTGCAATGTTACAGATAACATTGTTTGTTATTTTTCATAAATAAAATTACAGGTGCTTTGATAGCTTGCAGTATGAATATATCAGCGACACACAGATGATTGACCTAAAATATTCGGAGTGTGGTGGCAAAGATACAAAGTGTACTAACGGGCAACATATCTTGAGATCGCAATATATATGTGATGGCAAAGTTCACTGCGAAGACAAGTCTGATGAAAGTATGGAAATATGCGCTACGGACCGGTACAATTGTTTGTTGAACGGGCGCTTCCGGTGTCAATACGGTGGTTGTATTGATAAATCGAAGGTTTGCGATAAGGTAATACTATGTCATAAATAAGAGACCGCGCTATTATTTATGAGATATTTTATGATTTTTATGTTACCTAATTCTGAAGTCGTTGGACAAACATTGTTTGTGACGTGTAGAATACTCTCCTATCGGAATTAGGTCACAATCTCAAAAAATACATTTCTTTGTAAGCAACGTGCAAAGATCTTGACGAAACACGAACAAGACGAAACAGTACCTAACAGTAACTTGACGAACGCAGTACCAACTTAAATTATGTACCTACCTCAGAGTATCCACATACTTAAAAAAATATGAGAAAACATTTCAAAGTTTTGAAGTTTTTGGTTTCCTAGTGAAATAGAATTTAAATATATTAGTCAGATTTATAAAATACCTACCTACCTACTTGTGGAAGATGTGAGGTAAATTGTTTTCACAGGTAAACGACTGCGCGGACGGTTCTGATGAATTGGAAAGAATATGCAACATGTAAGTTTCTTTTATGTAGGTAATGCAAGGAGGTAAACTATTATATTAACGTAGTGGGTAAAGAAATACCACGTAGGTTCTGAAAATGTTCTGAGGTTATGAAACTTATGAAGAAGATGATAAGATAAGTGTCAAACGATTCCTCGCTCGCACATTTCAACATTTTTAGAGTTATAATATCACCGAATGATGTTATGAGAAATCGCAAACAACCAATGAGAGAATAACAATAGTTCATATAAAATATAATTTTGACCCAAACAAGTTTTTCGACCACTTTCTTTTTTCCGTTTGGAAAACTTGTTTGGATCAAAACAAGATCATTGGGCCAAAATGATAGTTTTACTGAACCTTTATGTTATTATTATTCTCTAAACGTTGCCTATTTGCGATTCTTAATAATAACATTTAGTTCTATTATATCTTCGAAAATGTTAAACTTGTGCAAGTGAGAATTGGCTCGAGTTGCCAGCTGCTATACGTCACAGCTGTTGTAATAACTCTCATATCTTTTGCATAGTCCTAAATGCGTGCTTCCGACATACCCTGCAAACGGTGGCTATATAGTACGGGATGAGCCGGGTGCTTCTCCCGGACACGACTTGTCGTCAGCGCGTCTGTTGTACTTCTGTCACAAAGGATACGAGCTGAACGAACCAGATCCGGTCGTTAACTGCGTTAATGGCACGTGGGAAAATGAACCGCTGATATGCATCAGTAAGTAAACAGAACTCGTCATAGTAAAATTAAAATTTTTCGGCTCGTACAGTCAATATCAGAAGAAGATCACATTTTCAGATTTTGAAAATTGTTTGTTGTTGGCTCTAACCATAATTTTTTATCTAAATACTACTTTTAGAATAGAGTTTTTGCTTCTTGATCTGAGTTCAATAGTTAGGGTTCCATGTCCATTTACCTATTTTTTTTTAAACAGTTCAATGCCATCTCAAAAAGGACCCTAGCATCGTGTACTGGTGTCCTAACAAGGACCCCATGGCTTACACTCGCACACAGGAGTGTGAGAACTTGGTTCCGGATGGCACGATCGTGACCCCGCAGTGCCGCGAGCCAAACTACCACTACACCACCGGAGTTCTAGAAAATATACGCTGCTTGAACGGACACTGGGATCTACGTGTGCCCATTTGCTCTCCAAGTGAGTTACTTTCACATTTTAGGTGCTAAACTACGAAAGATTAGCTTATCCAATGGTCAAGGCTGCGTGCATTATCGGATTTAAACTCATGACCTTAGGTTCCGGAGGCGGTTTTGCTATTGCTACCACCGGTGCCTACCGGTGCTCTTTTGAGCTTACGACCTTGTATGATAAAGTTTCGCTTATTTTCTAGAATGTGGTCTAGTGACTCCTGAAGGCACTCCGCTGATTGTAAACGGGACACTTGCCGAGCGAGGCGAACTACCGTGGCACGCTGCAATTTACAAAAAGCAAGAAAATGTGTCGCTCCCTCACCAGCAGATCTGCGGAGGCTCGCTTATCACGACCACAATCGTTGTATCAGGTAAATAGTGAGCCCGGCCGTAGTTTCTTGCCCGTTCTTTTAAGTTATAGTCGCAAGAAACTAGCACCTAGAATCACCTAGGTAGCTCATTTTATTTTCGTGATAATACGGATGGATACATTGGGAAACTTGTTTATATTGTCCCCGAAGTTTTCAGACAAGTCTTATTACACGTGTCTTAAGCTCTAGGTATGTACAAGAATTTATTTCAGCTGCGCATTGTTTCTGGACGAGCATGCTGCTGCCACCAGAACGCTTCGCCGTATCACTAGGCAAGGTTCACCGCTATTGGAAGAGCGAACTTGACGTCGATGTACAAAACTTTAATGTATGTATATCCATACAAGTATATATATTTCAATCCACATTAATTTGTTGTTTGAAATAAATTATTTTTACTTTTATATCGTACGCTACAGCTGTTTTCGAGATACTTAGGTACCTAGTTAGTTACTTTCGAATCTTTAACGATGTGGAGGCTCCAGTGGATCCCGGATTTCGGTTAATTTTAGTACAAATTTTTTGATCAGAAAACTTGTTTGGATCAAACTTATATTTTTGCTGAACCTTTGCATTGTGCTTTGCAATTTTGCATAATTACATACAGTGGTTTAATCCTGAACTGAAAGTTGCTGTTGCAACCTGGTCCAAAGTCAACGAGGAGTTTAGGAATGTATAATGTTTGATATTTTTCAGGTCACAAATATAACAATTCCAGAGGGGTTCCACGGCGCGCTGTCGAACTTCCAAGACGACATAGCGTTGTTAAAGCTCGCGACGCCGGTTCAATACCAACCGCATGTGCGCCCTGTCTGTCTCGACTTCGACGATATCTTAGAACAGACACAACTCGCTATAGGACAAGTTGGCAAGGTTAGCTATCCGAACAAAAATCTGACCAAGCTTCTAACTACCTATTATTATAGCTAGCCATAGTTTTCATTCGAGATTCAATATTTTGCTCTCGAGAAAAACACCGGTTCGTGTAATTGACATACATACTGACGCATACTTACTTTATTAATCTTATGTCGAAATGTTGTGTAATATTTTCTGCCAGGTACCGGGGTGGGGGCTCACGGATGAAGACGGCATGGCTGCGCCTCTGCTCAAGGTGGCTGAGCTCTCGTACATAGACCTCAACCTCTGCTACAAGGAGTCACCAGAGAGCTTCCACATGTTTATTACGAGCGACAAGATCTGCGCTGGATACCTTAACGGTAATTTTCATAATGCTCATCCAGACTTAGATTAGTTGAGTACACCACCATTTTTAACTTAATACTGTTGCCAATAACCACCTATTCCTTCTATCAGTTTTAAAGGATTTGTATAACAATATATTGATCAGTGTTAATATTGACAACTGATGTCCATTCATTACGAGCCGTTGGTTTTCATAAAAAATGAAACAACCTTCTTATTTGTTTTGTACAGAATCTTCAGTGTGCCAAGGTGACAGCGGCGGAGGTCTTGTGTTCCCGGCTAAGAATAAGCGCGGCGAGCAGCGCTACTACCTGCGCGGCGTGGTCTCCTCGAAGGCGCAGAGCAACCAGAACCACAAATGTAACGTGTACGCGCACACAACCTTCACCAAGATATCGAATCATCAAGCATTTATACAGGAGCATTCTAATTACGTCTAAATATACGCTTATTACACCAATATTGCTCATTATTAATACTTCCTCCTAGTCCCTGATACCACCTGAGAGAGTTATTAGTAATATTGATAACCCACCTAATAATAGGCCAGAGACTTTGTGGATATTGTGAAACTAATAATAAAGAGGCCTGTACATGATTATATACCTGATTTGTTTATGTAAAGTTACGGGTCACATTACCCCATAGTCTATGAACAGGACGCTGTAATGCCTGAAACGTGATTTTGGATGAAGTAGGTTTGCCCAGTAGGTACCTACCTACCTACAATATCCTATCGATCTTATCCACAGAAAGACAAGGTCAATACGTGTGGAGCTGACTGAGCCGATGTTTTCCGTTTCATGTATGCTGCACCAAATGTTATTGGTTCCTATCCTAAGATGTTATGATACATGAACCCTGAACGAGAATGTTGCAAGAATTTTATAGTAGGAAGGTCCTTGGTAGGTCACCAATTTAATGAATAAAAAAATTTGCTAGCTAGTTCACAACAAATTCACAACATTTCCACGAAATAGTCGGGCACAACACAACCTATAGGCAGTATTTCATCGAAATCCATGCTGACTTTTCCTAGATTCGATAAATCAAATAAGTTAAAAAAACTATATATTTGTTATAAACATCATTATTATTATATTTAGACGTAGTTGGAATGTTCCTGTATAAATGCTTGATGCTTCGATATCTTGGTGAAGGTTATGTGCGCGTGCACGTTACATTTGTGGTTCTTGTCGCTCTGCGCCTTCGTGGAGACCACACCGCGCAGGTAGTAGCGCTGCTCGCCGCGCTCGTTCTTGGACGGGAACACTAGCCCTCCACCGCTGTCGCCTCGACACACTGACGATTCTGTACAAAATATAGGAGAAGTTAATAAACATTTCAACTAACGTCAATCTCATCATCGCTAACATAGTGAAATTGTGACCAAACGTTATAAAGTTAAAAAAAAAACTACCGGCTAGAGTTTTGGAAACACTAATCTTCAGATTGCACCTAACAAATAGGTAATAGGTAGGTACTTACTTACCATTTCACTATAATATTATTAAAATAGCAATAAGCTGTAAAATACGAATTCTACTAAAAACTAGAATTAATTATTATTTATTACCGTTGAGACTCTAAGTAGCAGCGGTTGAGGTCTATGTACGAGAGCTCAGCAACCTTAAGCAGGCTTGAAGCCTTGCCGTCTTCGTCCGTGAGCCCCCAGCCCGATACCTGGCACAATTATAGAACATTTGTTAAATTAAATTAAAAATAATATTCAAGGAAAGGTATGTTATAGTAAATTATTAGCCGTTATGTTAGTTCTCAATGTCTAAATGTTTTCGACAATGTCGTTGCAGTTGTCTATATACACTTGTTACTCCTTGTGTAAAGGCTTGTGCACTTTTTCAAAGGAGATGTTTGTCTGATAGCTAACCTTGCCAACCTGTCCTATAGCGAGTTGTGTCTGTTCAAAGGTATCGTTGAAGTCGAGACAGACAGGGCGCACATGCGGTTGGTATTGAACCGGCTCCGCGAGCACTAACAACGCTATGTCGTTTTGGAAGTTCGACAACGTGCCGAGGAACCCATCCGGGATTATTATATTCGCGACCTGAAAAGTTACAAACATAAGTCTTAGGCCTCGCGCAGTCTTTCTGATCGGCAAATAGTTAAATCGGAAGTGTAGGTTAGGTATGCAAGTGTGCAACTTGCAACAATTGGACAGGTACCTATCGGTCATGTTGGTTCTAGCAACGGTAACCCACCCCAACCAAACCAAAGTCTACAGTCTGCGTTTATAACTACGCGGTATGCGATACCCAGCGCGGTAACTAAATCTGAGTGGGTATGCGGTATTTCTACTGTTTGAATCGAATGGAAAACTTATCTGGATCATAATAATATTTTGATCCAAACAAGTTTTCCGATCAGAAAATTGTGCACCAATGGAACCAATTTTGGTGCACATGTTTTGAACGGAAAATTTTTTACTGAACCTCTGCATTGTTAGATATTCTCTAGCAAAACCGTGAAGATTTGCGATTTTTCATAATTAAATTACATGTCATGTATTGAGTGGATCAGTGATTTATCTTCGTCTTAATGTAGAGTGCAGAGTTACTCTGCGTAGTATCCTTGATCCGCAGTGAAGCTCAACTTGGCCTGTAAGTAGTTTGGCTGTTAGCCTCTAATCTAACTAAATAAAGTATCTCGACGGCTATAGGTACCTACGTCAGATTTTTGTACATCGGCATCGCGTGGATTATTCCAACCTCGGTAGGCCTTGCCCAGTGCTACGGCGAAGCGTTCTGCCGGCAGCAGCATGCCCTTCCAAAAACAATGTGCAGCTGAAATAAATAGAAACACTAGCACGAATTCTTTTATAAAGAGCCTTACTAGGTACGTCAAAGCACAAAAATATCATCGTGACCAGACCTTTCTACGACCCTTGTTTCAAGGGCTTTTCTTCTGTGATTTACCTTAAAGTTTCTGTGTTTACAGACTGTTGCTGGCTGCGCTAAGTTAATATCACTGCTGTTTACCTGATATAATGTATGTGGTAGTAATAAGCGAGCCTCCGCAGATCTGTTCGTAAGGGAACGAGGGGTTTATTGGCTTTTGGTATATAGCAGCGTGCCAAGGCAGCTCGCCTCGCTCAGCCACCGTCCCGTTTACAATCAGCAGAGTGCCTTGAGGGGTCACTAGACCACATTCTGAAAGGGTATAATAAAAACTGAACACAGGAATAACTGAACGCCCGTTTAAGTTGGTAGTTTTCTTACGAGCTCTTCTACAAAAAACTTTACAGCCACATAATACAATTATACTGTTTTAAAAAGTTTTTGAATAAAAAAGGGATAGGGTTCTGAGTTTACGGGTAGCAAATTCTGCCTACACCAGCACCAAACAATATCAAAGTAGCGACAACTCACTGGCAGAGCAGATAGGCACTCGTCGGTCCCATTGTCCGTTCAAGCAGCGAATGTTTTCGAGAACTCCAGTGGTATAGTGGTAGTTTGGCTCGCGGCACTGCGGGGTCACTATCGTGCCTTCCGGAACTAAGTTCCCACACTCTTGTGTGCGAGTGTAAGCCAAGGGGTCCTTGTTAGGGCACCAGTACACGACGCTAGGGTCCTTTTTGAGATGGCATTGAACTGACAGGAAATATGTTAAAAGGTAAACAGTCAGTCTGATAAAAAAATAGTGAAAAAAACATGGTCTGCTTGAAGTTAGGTAGTTAACTCTGCTTATAACAATAATCCTACACGCACGATACAATGCACGTTTTTTAAGAAGGTGCCCTGTAAGACATTGCACCATACCTACCATACATATGAGACTTCAATATTTTAATTCACACATTCATAAACAATGTAACAATGTAATGTAATGAACGAATAGTTTTGTAAGCCAACCAGTGCTCTTAGGCCAGTGCCTGAGTCTACCTCTAGAGGGATCTAGAGGTGGACTCAGGCACTGGCCTAAGAGCACTGGTTGGCTTAGAAAACTATTCATTCATCCTCTACTTATAAATATGTGGGTAAGATACCCAGCTTTATTATGATGGGTTCTTGTAACTTACTGACGCATATCAGCGATTCGTTTTCCCACGTGCCATTAACGCATTTCGCGACCGGATCTTGTTCGTTCAGTTCGTATCCTTTATCGCAGAAGTACAACAGATGCGCTGATGGCAAGTCCTGGCCGGGAGAGGCTTTTGGGTTATCCCGTACCATGTAGGCTCCGTTTGCAGGGTATGGTGGAAGCACGCATTTAGGACTACACAAAACATTAAGTTGGTACAGCAAAGCTGTCAGCTATCGTCAGACGATTACAACAGCATTTTAGTCAGTTCCAAAAAAAACCATAATTAGTCAAGCTCGAGATGACAGACTTCACAGCTCAATTGATAATAGTTTGCCTTCTGCGCCGTGGATTGTGGGTTCGATTCTCACTCTAACACAAATCCATTAAAACTGAAATAGGATATACCTACTTATCAGCGACCGGTTCATTAAGTTATACATTCTAAGTTTCACAAATATTGTAAAACGTCATCCAAAGTGGTTGAATTCAATCACCATTTTGCTTCGCGGTAAGTCTACAACAGGGAACCATAGCTAGGTAGGGACATAATAAAGCGTAGATACCTAACAAAAACATGAGAATAAATATGTACTAACATGTTGCATATTCCCTCCAGTTCATCGGAACCGTCAGCGCAGTCGTTTACCTATATATAAATAAAGATAATAAAGTGTCATTACTGTGGTTTAGTGCATTGGATGGAACTTATTTGTTTTCTGATATAAGGAAAAAACTTACTAAGTATGACCTGCCTTCTTTGTAAGTTTGCAGGAAACTAACAAAGAAGGCAGACAGTAAATAAAAATCCATAGCACGATGCAGAAAATAATTTAAATATTTTTTAGGTATAGTTAAAATACAAGTAGAGCGAAAAAAGTAGAGATGTACTGACCTTATCGCAAACCTTCGATTTATCGATACAGCCGCCATATTGACACCGGAAGTTCCCGTTCCTGATACAGTTCTGTCGGTCCGTGGCGCAAGTCTCCATCACTTCATCAGAGCCGTCTTTGCAGTCTACTTTCCCATTACATTTAACTTGCGGGTACGATATGAGATCCCCATTTTTACACTTTCCATCTTTCATACGACACTCCGCGTATTCAAAACTAGCGTCTTGTGGGTTTTTATTATACTGCCATTTTATCTTTTGGAAACACCTGAACATAAATTAAAAGGCCTAAGTAGTTTTGAGGTATTATTAGTATCTATTTTCCAGGTACAAAGCTGAGTTGAGACGTATGTGCGACATTAAATTTAAAAACAAATAAACATAAAATTGTCAAAACACCACAAAATATATAATTTTAATTTTTTCCAAGTACCTACCTAGTCGTTGCATGCTATAAATTTTTCTTTTTGTTTTTTAATTTCACTGTTGCTATGCTTGGAACAAGTTTTCTGGTCGGAAAACTTTTTTGGATCATTATGATATTTTTGCGATACGAATAAGCATTGCACGAATGCGATAGCCGTTTTTTTTGTAAATTCCGGAATTAAATGATTTTATCATTTTCTCAGTCGGTTTAAAATTAACGCAACTAGTACTGTTACGTTGAATGGTTTGTTGCGCTAACATGTTGCCTCATGGTTGACAAATTTTAGGCGGTTAATACTACAAAGTGGTTCTTAGCCTATGACGGGGAATTCCCGCATAGTATACACAGTGTGCGTGTGTATACACACACACTCACACACCTTCACTATACAAGTAACCGCGCCGCTATTCATGCCCGTTAGAATAAGACATTTTCGTTCTTATCTACATAAAAAACAAAGGTTATAACAAAAGCAGAGATGGCGCGGGCTCTAGTAGCCGGTTGCGTTTCGACAAGTTCATAATTATTTTTTCTTTTCACAAAGGGTGCGTTCAGTTTACATTGATTTTTGCTTGTAGAAAAATTACAGTGTTCTCCATACACTGTAATTTTACTATTACAGTGTACAGTAAATCGTGTGAAAATACAGTAAATCTGCTGTAATTACAGTGTATCTGGCAACGCTGGGACAGCTGAAAATATTTTGTTAATCATTTATACTCGGTAAGAGCTCTTTCATCTATTAAACTAGAATAACGATATTATCCGCCGGGCTTTTACTAGCGTGAATGTGGCAGCTATTCTTGAGCCGAATGGTCCGCTGCGTGACGATGGCAAACGGCCTGACGGTATGAGTCTCATGTTCCTTGGGAGTTGGAAAGGCCTTTGGTGTGGGCCGCTACTTGCGTCGATACCCTTGCTCCTTCACATCTGCCTAGGACTTCCGTTGAGGCTGGTGCGGTGGCAGATTCGGCTGAGGATCTAAGGAAGCGCAAGTATGCCGGTCTCGATAGGGCCTACAGGTTTGTGCCTCTTGGGGTCGAGATTCTAGGTTATGAATAAAATTATGTTTTGTGAATAAAGACGTGACTAACTGTGATCCAACTATAGTGGAAGTGGAACACAACAATACTCGTAATTTAAAAATACTTTCTTACTCGTTGTTACTGCAGTGTACGAAGGTCTCGTCACTCGAATCGGGGCAATCAACGACGCCATTGCACTTTTTCGCGGCTTTGATATGTGTTCCGTCGTCACATGTCCATTCTCTGAATGTGCATTAGAAATATCAAGTTTTTACAATAAAAACGTGTTGGTTTTGGAAGATTTTATCACAGTGAAGTAAACTCACAAAGGCCTCAAAGTAATGACATTCTTTTTTCTAGACCGGAGGATGACACAGAATAGTCATTAATTTAAAAGGTCTCTCTTTCATGGTTTGTTATCAAGTAATACATAACTAAACACAGTTTAGTACACTACTGGCAGTTTAATAATTAATGCTATTCGTGGCGATTAACAACAATATGTACTTACCTACCTACAGAGTGTAAAACGAGTCCATGCTTACTTTTTGTTGTCAGTAGCCGGGTAGCACAGATCAAAGAGCTCATCAGAACCATCTGCGCAGTCTTCCACCTGTAGGTATATTAGTAGACAGATTTATTGATAAATACATATAGGTATAGGTACCTAGGGGATAAAATTCATGCCAATTTTTCAATGCCTAAGAATTTCTGATAAGTCTTGATTCAGACTTGCCTTAGTATTATCATTGAACAGTGTCAAATCATGTCTTGCGTTACGATTGAGTTTGATTTTATGAAAAGCCAAACACTGTCTTTAACAGAAAGTTTGTAACACTGCTTGTCTCTGGTAACACCCTGCCAAAATATTACTGACAGATAGATAACACCCAAGGATTAGTTTGCCTCGAAAGAGCCAGAAATTGGCCACGGTCCGATAATAATTGGTCTTTAAATATTAACCTTAAAATAATTTACCGAACTTGCCAAGCTATTATTGCAATATTTTCTTTCGAAATCAATTGACTTGATTCGTTTAGCCAAAAGAATTGCATTGGAACTTGGTACACATTCTGATCTTATTTCTTTTACCAGCGTCGTTGTTCACGGTCATGATTTGTTGGGATAAAACTTACCCCATTACAAACTTTGGATTCGTCCACACAAGCACCGTATTTACACCTGAATTTCATGAGTCTGGTGCAATCTCTTTGGTCCGTCGCGCAAGTCTCTAGTGTTTCATCTGACCCGTCTGAACAGTCTCTTTGACCATCGCATTTTTGGAAATTTTCCAATACTTGACCATCATTACAAAGTCTCCTTAAAAGTTTACAGTGTTCCAACTTCTCTGCGTTTGATAACTTTGAACCGGGAATTTTTTGTCTAACACATCTAAAAAGACCACCCATTAATAATAATGAATTCTGAAATTAGTAGGTTTGTACTATTTACTTCCTAATTACCGGACTTTTCTACAAAGACGACGATTGTTGGCACAAAATCTAATAATGTACCTAATCGACAGGTTGTGCTTTTTTATATTTATAACTCAGTGGGAGCAGTCAGAAGAAAATTTTAAGGTCCCAAGCTGCTGCATATCCCGGTATTGGTTGTCAATGAAGTACTTATCTAACTTAAGTCCAAACAATATTGAAACAAGGAGTGGAATTGGGTAATGCTTACTCTGAATACGTGGTTTCATTCCGGCACTTTAAAAGAAGCTCGTCTGAATTATCGGCACAATCCTTTACGCCATCGCATGTAGCAAAGCTTGGCACGCAACCGCCGTATACACATCTAAACATTTGTGGCCCAGTACAGCTGAAAATATTATAATTTCATTGACACACTGGTGCAGATATTATTCAGACGTTTATTGGAAATTTAGAAATAAATAGAGCCAGCTGCATTAGAAATACAGCATTTATCATGCCATGCGCCCAGGCCAGACCTGATATGAAACATGGCAAGTCATACAATACAGGTCATCATCATTCACTTTCCTAGACTTTTTATTCGCTTGAATATTGTCCTAATAATTATTAAGGTGAAAAAAATATGGTTGCTTTCTTACGGCTCATTTCTACATAGCTCAAAAGTCTCATCGGATCCGTAAGGGCAGTTTACAGCACCATTGCATTTCTGCATTTTGTCGATACACGCGCCATCTTCACAGGACCATTCCGTTTTCCTGTAATGGAAAAGTATCGCGGTAGGTAGGTACTGTTGGGCAAGCCAATAGTTCAAACACATTCTGCACAGTTAATAAGGGTTTATTAGCTTTTCACAACAATCGAGTAGGTACTTATTCACAAGTATTGAGCACATGTTGTCACTTTGCTGGTTACCGATGGAATGTCTCCCGCAGCCTCGTGCCACATTGTTGAAAAAAAAGATATAGTTACATTAAACAATTACTCAAATACATAATTGTATGTAAAAATAATAATTATAATTTAGAATATTTTCTTAAACTACACATAATAAATCATATTTTATCTTTATTTTAAGTTCTGTTCACTATGACAAAATCTTAAATCGTAATGGTAAAATTGGTAGGTAATAAATGTTTCAAAAGAAAGTTAATATTCTTATAGCTAAATAGACAACACAATAGACAAATCATAAATCTACCTAGTAAAATATTATAAATTACCCTAGGTAACAGTACCTACATAGTTCGTTTTGACGACTACTGTAGGCGTATTTTAATAATACCTACTACTAGGTAAGCCTGTGCTTATAAATTGAATACCTAGTCACATTCACGGTGTAAATACCTCGTAAAATATCAATGTTTCTTGCAGTAGGTACTACTGGCCAAACTCCTGTTCTCGGTCCCCTATCCGAGAAATGAAGAGTGGCCGGGTACTGGAGAAAACTACAACTGTAGTAGTTACATAGCTCTTGTGGGTGCTATTACCTACCTGATGCAGTAAAGGTAGGTACCTACTCACTTGCAAGGTCGGAAAGCAACGGCAGTTTCCACTAAAACCGACGAAAAATCTAAAATCAAATAAGGTGAAGCTTATTTATTTGTGTGCAGTGTTCGACGGTGGTCTATCAGGTTCACTGTTGGTTTTAAGTCACATAAACCAGATCACTGATATTAGGTCAAATATAGACCTTAATATCAGGTTTGATGAACAGGTGACATCACTGCAAATGATACCACTACACACCAGCTATGTTTTGATTTATATAATCTAACTCTTATAAACATAGATCTACGCAAATAATTACAAATATTACTTAATGCTCATAGGTAGTAGTTACCTACTTTTTTTCAGAGAACGGCCCGCAGTCTAGAAGTTTGTACTTACCAAAAATAAGTAACAGTAGTATAACAATTTTGTAATCCACTATTCGAATCATCTTAATTCAACACACGTTTAATCACAGTTTCTCCACAAAAACTTGATAAGTCTTGTAGTAGGTCGGTATCACAATGAACTGAGGGGTCAACAAATTATCAGAACGAAAGATGACCATTGACCATCTTCCCCTCTACTTATGATCGCCTTTTAATTTCGGTTTTAATAAATAGGTATTAATGG
This sequence comes from Eulithis testata, assembly GCA_947507515.1. Taxonomy (NCBI): domain Eukaryota; kingdom Metazoa; phylum Arthropoda; class Insecta; order Lepidoptera; family Geometridae; genus Eulithis; species Eulithis testata. The sequence goes on from OX382216.1 coordinate 5,727,869, forward strand.
TTTTGAGGGTAAGATATCAAACAACCTTCTCGTTCGTAGGTACCATGCTATGGTTCAGCAAAAATATTATCATTTTGATCCAAATAAAACTAGTTGTCCAACCAAAAAACGTGCTTTTTTTGGATAGGTAGGTATATAAATAACTGGATGTTATCATGAAATAGGCAACGTTTAGATAATACCTAATAATATTAAAAAGGTTCAGTGAAAATTTAATTTCGATCCAAACGAGCTTTCCGAACAGAAAAAAATTAGTGGTCGGAAAACTTGTTTGGATCAAAATGATATTTTTGCTGAACCATTGTTTTGATATTCTATAAACCGTTGCAATTTTGCATAATTAGGTAGGTACTTACCTAGGTAAGTTGGTATAGTAGGTGCCAAATAACACCTACCATCACCTCGATGTCGCAAAATTCAATTTATGTATGGTAAACAAACAGTACTACGAGATTCGAGCGATTACCGTCTTAGCGACAGGTTTGTATGGAAAGCGACAGAATTAGCCATTCATAAATTGAATTTTGTTACTTAACGCTTAGTATTTAAGTAAGTAGGTATTCATTTAAAATAATGTTAGCGTTTCCCTTATTTTAATACTTTTGGAGTGTGTTTTGAACAATAATTGCTTATCAATAATATACCTATTTTATGCTTGATTTGGCCATTCAATGTAAAGAGTGCATTGCCTGACTGAAGTTATTGATTGAATCTTTATTGTTAATATAATCTGTATTTGATGTTGGACATCACTAAAATAAAAATGTCGCGTCTCTATGAGTTGTGAGTAGAAATAGCACTGGCCGGCGGCAGCCATTAATTATGGGAGGCTTGTCGAATTGTGGAGGCAAGATATGGGATTTCTTTTGTAAAGCTTTAGCATTTTCTAATTGTTTCTGTGCCTTTATCGTAATAAACATCAAAGTTTGTATTTAATTTATCTATCTTTTATTGGTAAAAGTGAGTATGTTAATAATTCAGAACCGGGATAACCAGCTCACGATGGTATGTACTTTTATCATTTTACTTAGACCCACACCTGGATTTTATTGAAGACCATCCTTAATGTAAAATCAGTATGTAAAATGTGTCTGGCGCTATGTGATAGATACTTAGCACCTGGGTATCCAGAACAAGATTAAACTCGTGAGTTCGACTCTCACATTGTACTGTAGTGTGTTATCTGGATCTGTAGATAGGTACCGAAATATAGTAAGTAATGCCAGTGCATTGTTTTGAGCATTAGTCAATGTGGTACCTATCTATCTACTAGACATGTGTAAGTCAGTCGAGTGATGCATTACGCGCAGTGATACCCAACCGCGTACTGTAACATCACATTCGGTTTGTCATCTTGTACTTACCTACATATATAATTATGCAATGAGTCAGTTTGTTTCGCTCAATCCATGCGAGTAGGAGTGCGGGCTCAATTGCACTTGCGCCTGTCATTTATTAGTTTAAAATTTTAATTTAGAACCATGTTGTCGACTACATAAGGTTAAATGTTATATTACATAATTCGCATTATCTCATGTTATGCTTGACAATAATTACTATTGAGTTGCACCTGAGCGTTACATTATGCTAAGTATCTCACAAGAAGTTTTAGTGCGTCCGGCAGTTACATCTCAGGTGATGTTTGGGGGTGATGATGTGATGTGATGCTTCTCTGTACCTACAAAATATGATACCATATTATCTTATTGCCTACTACATAAGGCACTGTTTTGTGCATGTCTACGAAGGTAAACTAGCACAAATAAATTTATTTCCATGTTCATCACTTATTTTCTATGATTTGAACCGAGTAGTAAGAAGGGATGTTATAAAAGATTGGTTCAAATGGTATCACCTTCTATGAAGTAGTATTGTTGGCTCTTTGTGAACAAGTGTGCATTCTTTGGTACCTATCATACAAAGGTAATAATAAAATATTACTTGTTTGGTGTGGTTGAACAAAGTATTATCACAACCACAGCACCTTGTCACAAATCCTGAAATCAATCTTAAGTAGCAAGAGATAAAGTACTTTTTCCTGTTATTGTCTTCGAGCAATTATTCGAGTTATTGTTTTTATTTTTAATCATCTTCAATAGATTTGAAGGCTTAAGTACGTTTGCTTCTTTAAGTTTTACTGCAGGAGGTATGGAGTCGCGTTGAACTCTAAAATAATAAATAATAAGTACATAAAAGTTTTAAAGATTATCTAAGTTTTGGGCATCTATGTTTGTTTATGTTTATCTATGAAGCATGAGTAAAAAGATAGATATCTACGCTTGTTGCTTTCCAAATGTGTAATGTCGGTGGCTGACGAACTAGCGAGTCTATTGTTAGATGACACAAATTTCACAAGTTTCATAACCAATTTTAAAGTTCCGATACTAAAATAGATATGCCTATTAAAACGATAAAAAAAAAAAAATATAATAATAATAATAATGATCTTCTCCATGCAACTGCTGTTCCGAACACAATGCTTGCGCGTCTATTGGCCAGACGCTATATCAACCATGTTTGACTTTGGCCGAATATTCTTAGCGGTGCAGGTTGTTAAAATGGTTAATTTTGTTAAAGTTTGATATTAATTTTATTGTTTATACTTGAGTTATTTTAAACTCATTCCACGGTATATGTGGAATAAGCACAATAAGCTTTGAAAAACTTAATACCTATAAGTATTCTTCAATTTATTACTAACTGCAACATAAGAAGTCTCGAAAAACAATGAAAGGCAGAAGAATTAGAGTTACTTCTGTACCATACTAATGTTTAGATACCCACTGTTTAGCAGTGTTTGTGGTTACTCTTGTGGTGAACACGAAAGTTGAGTATCATATGGATCGACTGCTCAGTAGGAAACAGTCAGGACAGAACAGTCATTTTGACTTATTAAATCATGAACTATTTAATAACTTAAAGAAGTACTTACCTAGTAGTAGGGATAACAATATTTGCATATTTTTCTTGATGCAGTGAGATTGGCATAGTGATGCTCAGGTACTTATTCAAAGTTCTTATGCAAGTTCTTTGTTACATTTATATTGCACCTACCTACAAAGGAGTTTTAATAAGTAGATGACGGCTACGAATAATGAACCCTGGTAGGTCATGAATAGTATTAACCGCCAGGTGGCTAAAAGTAACAAGTGCTTAAATACTTACTTGTTTACTTTGTATGGTGTCTTCTTATTTTTTTGTCATATCAATGTTACAAACACATTAAAGTCCTTTAAATAGGTGACTTTATGTTTATGGCATTGAATATCTAAACAGGCCACATGATGTGACCACATTGTGATAATATGGATTCATTATAGAATAAATATCATTGAATGAAACTGATTACCCACTTAGGTTTGGTACTATACTAAGTATATAGTTATTGTTACAAAGTATATAGTAGTTTGAAGACACCAATTAATGTATCTATACACCTAAGTGTTTCTTTTTAATTCAAAACTGCATTTTAACTTTAGTATAAGTACCTTAAGTAATATTTATTACCTACAATAAAACTTGTGTAAATTGATATTGGTAGGTACCTTACATTACCTACTTACAAATCCAACTTATAATTTTATACAACCTTCTAATGGTAGAAAATTACCCTTACTAATTATTTACTTACTAAATTATATGGTACTGGTGAAATACATTACTTTATTATGTATTTGCATGCACAATAGGTGTTTATACAGATACCTACAGATTTTCTTGGATTGGTTAGTTCAAGTTAATAGTCTGACCGCAGTAAGTCTGCAGTGTACGTGGTGTAAAGCACTGTAATTGAATAGTAGATTAAATAAAATTATAAGGTACATCAACTGATGTAATTTATAGCATTTCACCTGATTTATGTCTAAGCAAGCCCTTTACTGAGGGTTGTAGTAAAACTGCTGAAAGAAGATAACCAAAACATTCAATAAGTACCTACTTGCGATTCTTTAGAGAGTTATCCTTATGTTAGTCTGACCTTACAATGGTATTTAAACAATTTTAGCTATTTAATCAATAATTTTACTTTTATTATAAAAATGTTGAATATCAAATATTTTCTATTATTTTGTTGACTGAAACTAAAATTGTTAAAATATTCTAATTGCTACCAATAAAGTATGAGATATATGTGTGATTACTGAAATACATTTAAGCCTTATTGTTGGAAATGAGTGACTGGACCAATTTGGTTGAAAATCATAGTAATCTGGAATGAGCATAACATAGTCTTTTGGTCAGGACACGAGCGAAGTATAAACAAATTAGTCAACGATATCAATGACGCGTAAGTACCTGCCATTGAAGTATCTGCTGTAGATTTAAAATAAGGCCTATGTCAAAACTTCTTCAGCTCATTGATTGCTGCATTTGATATTCTTGGAAACGTCAAAAACATAGACGAAGGGTCGCATGGCACTTTATGCATTAAGTGAGGTTGATGTAGGTAATCAATACCTGCATTTACCACATACTGGAACCAGCCAGGTAATTAAACCACTGCGGTAAATGTGCCTAATAGGAGCCATTGTGTCACTTTGGTCATACCTACTGAGTGGAGGCATTTTTTCTGAGCAACCTTCTTTTATTTAATGTCATTTTTTATTACGTATCTGTAGTCAAGAATAGATACAAATAATAAAGATGAAGGTAGTCATTAGTATCTATTTCATTTATTTCTTATGTTGATCGACTGTTAAGTCTATACCTACAGAAAGTTGCTTAATATTTTTATATTAATACCTATACCTACTTAATAATTATTTGATATGGCTGGTGACTTTTAATTCCAATTCTATTTATCACACTTAAAATAACATCACACAACATTTTATACACGTTTTTATGTGAATAAATATGTGTTACTATATTATTGTTATGACAAACAAATTAAACGACAAGAGTGTCTATTTTGTCTTGTCTTTGTGCATGTTGTGTTTCACTGATTGTATTGTAGTACAACAGACGAATTGGTACGAGTTTCTTGAAAGTATTTAATGATAAAATAATCACTTATTTTGATACTTGCCATTATATAATTGTATAAAGAAATATGCTACCATAATGGTAGTGATTACTATCTCGTAAGTGTGGGTATAATCATAATATTTATCTGTTAAAGGTGAAACATGCTGCGATATTGCAGTGAATCACTAATTATTAACACAGTAAAGTATAAGTGAAACATGCTGTTATATTGCAGTGATCACTAATCATCAATATCGTAATGGTACAAGTGAAACATGCTGTATATTGCAGTGATCACTAATTATCAAAATCGTAAAGTATAAGTGAAACATGCTGTTATATTGCAGTGATCACTAATCTTCAACATCGTAATGGTACAAGTGAAACATGCTGCTATATTGTAGTGATCACTAATTATCAAAATCGTAAAGTATAAGTAAAACATGCTGTTATATTGCAGTGATCACTAAACATCAACATCGTAATGGTACAAGTGAAACATGCCGCTATATTGCAGTGATCACTAATTATCAAAATCGTAAAGTATAAGTGAAACATGCTGTTATATTGCAGTGATCACTAATTATTAACATCGTAATGGTACAAGTGAAACATGCCGCTATATTGCAGTGATCACTAATTATCAAAATCGTAAAGTATAAGTGAAACATGCTGTTATATTGCAGTGATCACTAATTATTAACATCGTAATGGTACAAGTGAAACATGCTGCTATATTGCAGTGATCACTAATTATCAAAATCGTAAAGTATAAGTGAAACATGCCGCTATATTGCAGTGATCACTAATTATCAAAATCGTAAAGTATAAGTGAAACATGCTGCTATATTGCAGTGATCACGAATCATCATCGTCGATGTTCTATATGTGAAACATGCTGCTATATTGCAGTGATCACTGATCATCATCGTCGATGTTTTTGAAATTAATTGCGGACCAGGTTGACTGTCCAATTTTCTCTTAATGAATTGAGTTAGTTATACCTACATAATTATTTCTCTTCGATTTCGTTTATTTTAAAGTACCTACATAATTATATTTCGTTGCTTATGTTGTATTTTTCTAGAAGAGCCAAATGAGGCTCTCACATAATTGTGTAATTTTAACTTAAGTTTAATTTTAATCTTGTATGGATTGCTGTTGTCTGAAATAAAGAATAAATAATAATAATAATATGTGAAACATGCTGCTATATTGCAGTGATCACTGATCATCATCGTCAATGTTCTATATGTGAAACATGCTGCTATATTGCAGTGATCACGAATCATCATCGTCGATGTTCTATATGTGAAACATGCTGCTATATTGCAGTGATCACTGATCATCATCGTCGATGTTTTTGAAATTAATTGCGGACCAGGTTGACTGTCCAATTTTCTCTTAATGAATTGAGTTAGTTATACCTACATAATTATTTCTCTTCGATTTCGTTTATTTTAAAGTACCTACATAATTATATTTCGTTGCTTATGTTGTATTTTTCTAGAAGAGCCAAATGAGGCTCTCACATAATTGTGTAATTTTAACTTAAGTTTAATTTTAATCTTGTATGGATTGCTGTTGTCTGAAATAAAGAATAAATAATAATAATAATATGTGAAACATGCTGCTATATTGCAGTGATCACTGATCATCATCGTCAATGTTCTATATGTGAAACATGCTGCTATATTGCAGTGATCACTGATCATCATCGTCAATGTTCTATATGTGAAACATGCTGCTATATTGCAGTGATCACTGATCATCATCGTCAATGTTCTATATGTGAAACATGCTGCTATATTGCAGTGATCACTGATCATCATCGTCAATGTTCTATATGTGAAACATGCTGCTATATTGCAGTGATCACTGATCATCATCGAGACAATAAAGGTGAGACTTGCTGCTATTATTGCAATGATCAGTGTGTATGTTTATAATATTTTTTCAGGTAAACTAAATAAATGAAACATATTGCGGTGATCATTTATTTTGTATGTACCATCAAAACTTGTAGTATTTATTTCATTCTTATTTAATAATGCAAAAATAATAATCAACTAATGACTTTGATAACATGCATTTATTTATTTGGTTGACTCAAAACCAAATAAAAATAATGATCGTGCTTTACTAAGCAAATCACACAGAGTGAAAGAAACCTTACTCAATTTGTAAATATTTATTAGTCACATTCAGACGAGCTTCACTGTAGATATATCTTCTTAATAAAGATATACAACAGTTTAAAACAATTCAAGATTATTTGCAAATGAAGTGGAAGATTCCCATAATTATATTTTATTTATTTTTACAGATATTCCAGCTATTCATCATATTTGGTAACGACAAAGATGTTCTTTAATGCGAAAACTAAAAATAGTTTCGAAATAAGAGTCAAGCACTCACAACCGAAGTTACGACTTACATTAAAACAAAATCAAAATTAAAGCTTATGATTAATATTCTATTATTTTTTACAGATGACCTTCCACTTATCTTCCGTATATGTGCAGCGCCAACAATCATAGATTAGATGCATTTATTGTTTCATGCTGGTATAATGAATACCTATGAGTTAGGTATTCGTCTATTGTATAACCTTATGTTATTAGATTAAATAAACTTACCTGCTACTTATAAACGTTGCAGAACTTTAGTCAGCTGTCGGAATGATTGTTTTTATTACTAACATGTAATGTGAAATAGTCACAGAGCTAGATTATAATAATCAACCTGTCTAACTATTTGGCTTTTATGAGCATGGCTCTTTATGTATGTATAGTCAATAGGATTTACATTCAACAATGCTATAACAATCTGGGTACTTAAACTTAACTGGAAAGTATATTTCACGCTACCTATTCAATAAGATGTTGTTATAAATAACTCTAAATAACAGTACCTAGTAATTGTAATAATGTTTGTATTTAGTTATATTCTTAAATCATGAATTCGGTATTGTCAGAACCTAGTAGATGATTTCATAAGATAGAAAATTGAACTTGACTTACTGCTACATCATTTAAATAAATTGACTATAATTAATCACACATAACAATGGATGTTTTGACGATTAAATACAATTACTGTTAAAATATAGTTAAAACTCATGTAATATACTAGTAATTGAAACATTTTCCCTATGTTCTTAGGTCATTATTTTGTGAAGCTACTGAAGTAGATTAGCATAGAAATTAATAAGATAGTTTTGCAGTATGTATGTAATTTTATTATCCATAGAACCAAGACACGGTTGGGTCACCTAGTTCAAGATGAGATACACCATAAAATTATTAACTCTTGTTGTATATTATTCTATAGTTAAATTTGGTTCAACTACTTGTACTACCTAATATTTAGCAGTTTAATTATAATAGTTATGTTCACGTTTAACGTGTAAACACTTCAACAAAAGCCATGTATTGAACGTGTAAACACTTCAACAAAAGCCATGTGTTGATATCTTTGTACCACTCTATCATGTAGGGTGTAGAATTTTAGCAGATAAAGAGTACATAATTATATAACTTGTGGTAGTATATTGGTTGTAGAGAGCTCAACTGTTTCATGTGTATTTTGTGAATGTTGTAAATACTGTATTAGTTGTGGTTTTCTTTGTGAATAAACTTATAACTTAATTATATAATTATGTATAAACTATACAGTAAGCTGATGTTTGAAGAAATATAAGCTTGCACCAAGCCTCTGGTTAAAATTTTCTAATTGTACCGTGAATATGGCTTACAGGTTTTATATTTTTGTTGTATTGATTATGAGTACCTGCCATACACTTTATTCTTGAAATTTATAGATTAGGTATTGCTTGGTTACACTTAAGCTAAGTTTAAAATACTGTTACATTTCATTGTGTCAGAGACATGCACCACTATCGAATGGCCGGGGATGGAATAGGGACATTCCATTGGTAGGACGGCCGACTGTTAGCGTTTCCCTTATTTTAATACTTTTGGAGTGTGTTTTGAACAATAATTGCTTATCAATAATATACCTATTTTATGCTTGATTTGGCCATTCAATGTAAAGAGTGCATTGCCTGACTGAAGTTATTGATTGAATCTTTATTGTTAATATAATCTGTATTTGATGTTGGACATCACTAAAATAAAAATGTCGCGTCTCTATGAGTTGTGAGTAGAAATAGCACTGGCCGGCGGCAGCCATTAATTATGGGAGGCTTGTCGAATTGTGGAGGCAAGATATGGGATTTCTTTTGTAAAGCTTTAGCATTTTCTAATTGTTTCTGTGCCTTTATCGTAATAAACATCAAAGTTTGTATTTAATTTATCTATCTTTTATTGGTAAAAGTGAGTATGTTAATAATAACAAAAAATATTTCATAAAATATTTAATAAAAATAATTCATTTAAAATATTTCATTTAACACAGAGTATTAGTAGGTAGGAAGGTACAGTTTAAAAGAGGCTGTAAGTAAAACCGTTTATTTATTTAACATCCAGAATAACATAACTTGGAATTCCCTATGCTGCAAAGTATCTTGTTTATTGATTAGATAGGTAGGTAGCTATAGCTAGCCTACCTACTTTAAACCTACCTACTCATAATGAAAAACACAACTTGCCAACTCTTCTAGATTTATTATTGCTGATAAGCGAACTTGAATCGAATTAGGTATCCTATATGACCACTTAAAAAGGTTTTTGTTAGCAACACACAGGCTATTATAAACGCGAAAATTTGTAAGGATTTATGTTTGTTCCTCACGAAAAAACTACTGATCAGATTTGGATGAAACTTGGAATATTGTCCGTGACCTGGATTAACACAGGCTACTTTTATCACGGAAAATCAACGGGCCGCGAGCTCTTCAGAAACGCCTAGAAGATTTCGCATAGCAAATTACACCTAAACAAATCCTGCGTTGACGAAGTCGCGGGCATCTAATTATAAATGGAGTTCCGATAATTTGTTGACCTCCTATGTCGTCTTGTTCCGATAGTATTTTAGTGCCTATCTCCTTACACGTTGTTTTGTTTAATTTCCAGTATGCGGTGAATCTGGTTAGACGTGTTTTAATTTTAGCTCATCGACGTTTTTAGAATGAATCGAACAGTGAATTGCAAAATAGTATTAATAGTGTTTTATGGTGAGTATACTAGGTATATCTAACTATCTATACCTAACTACGCTTAGACTGGGAAATTGAGAAGGTTATCTACCTTCCTATGTTTGCTACCTACTTAGGTAGGTAGCAAACATAGGTAGGTAACATAACTACGTACCTACTTTCTATTTGCTTAGGTAGGTACCCTAACCTACCTACCTACTGTGCTCTCAAAATAATCAAACTGTGCTTAAAATTAAATATACATATTTTGAATGCTGGTCTAATCAACATTGTACATAGAGTAGTAGGTACCTACTTCTCTATCTTGAACCTAACCATTAGAACCAACTAAACATAAAAAAGTTTTTTTTAAATTTGACATTTCAGACGTATATTCTAGATTGTTTTGCAGGATTCACGTGGCTTGTAGTAGAAGCTAATGCCAATGCTAATGCTCCACGACCTTGCAAGTGAGTAGAGTAAAGAGGTACCTCTTTTTTTTGTTATCGGTAGGAAATCTGCACACAGACACCTTACCACTTTTCAGGGATGCGGCAAGGTTTGAGGGGATGGCATACCGACCCACTAAAACCACCCCGGTGGCCGGCCCCTCTGCCTGTCAAGGGGCTCCGGGACCTCCAAAGACGTACGCCGGTATCGCAGTTTGCCTGAGCACATCCCGGGAATGCCATCCATTGACACCCCCGTGCTCACGACGACACCTGCCACCAAGTCTCGCCGCCCTCTCGGGACCTGCATACTGACCGACCTAAGCCCTAATTCCGGCCGATCGCAGACCCGAAAAGGCTCCTGTATGGCAGGAGCTACCACTCGCCCCCTCTCGGGGCAGACAGCGCAGGGCCACTGTAAACAGCAACCGCCCGCCGCCTCCATCCCGGGCGCATCAGTCCCACCGATAGCGCCCTGCGGCCTCCTGACATTATGCTGGGGCGCAGTGATCCCTCGTGTCCCTTAAGAACACGATCGATACACTATAGCCACCAGCATGCCGTCTAAAAGGAGAGCTGCGGAGGCGGAGGTACATCCCATGCACCAACCGCCCCATCGCTCTCTCGTAACCCGGGAGCTGCGGAGGAGGCGTTATGTAGCGTGGAATAACTACAAAACGACCGCCCCATCGCCCTCGGTGTTACGCCGCGGGTTATTTTTTATAGAGGTTTTCTTCCTCGCAGCCCGGGCGGCTAAGCTAAGGCCCTCAGTCCCACATGCCTGAGCACGCGGGTTTCCGAGCTCTGGGCGCTGACAAAGGAGATCTCATCGCCAGTGTCTACTCGGTGGCAGTGTGAGTGCACGCAGAGCACGCCCCACTTCATCAACTCACTGCGCCCTCTGCTCATCCGAGGCACGCGTAGAGAAGCCTCCTCCCTGACAGGCTATTGGTTATCCGAGAGTAATCCACAAATTGACTATCTGGGTTAATAGACAATCTGCGGATTAGTCTCGGACGTAGCAGAGTACACGCGGTCCTGTTGAACTGCCGCTCGCTCGGGATAAGCCACCAAGGTTGCCCCTAAGGCACTAGAACGCCGAAGCGCCCGCCCGTGTATCCCGAGAGATCAACAGTTCAACAAGCGCTGGAGAAGGTTGCCTGCCGTCGTACCCCAGAGAGGTACCTCTAATATCTTATGCGGCTAAAATTTATCGAACAGTAATAATATAACAGTAATATAGCAGTAGCTAATAATTATGATGTTCGGCAGAGATTTTGAGCATCTATACTAGACTAGAACTTTTCTTACCACAACCACAATTCTCGGACAGGGAGACAAGAACTATCGCTCGCACATTTCAACATTTCTGAAGATATACCTGCCTACCTACCTAGAATCACTAACAAACAACAATGTTGTGTGCAATAACATTGCACAAAAGTCAGCATATTATTATAAATATCATTTTGATCCAAACAAGTTTTCCAAATCGAAAAAAATAAAAAAATATTTTTCGGCCCGAAAACTTGTTTGGATCAAAATGATATTTATGCTGAACCTTTATGTCTTCAGAAATGTTCAAATTTGCAAGCGAGAGTTGATTGACGCTTGTCAGTGTAATAATTGTCCAACTTGAAATGTTTTATCAAATATCAGGAAAACCGAATGGGCCTGTAACGATGGCACGTGTATCGACGTATCGCAGAAGTGCAACGGCGCGGTTAGCTGCCCTGACGGATCCGATGAGACCTTTCTGCTTTGTAGGAATGAGCCGTAAGAAAAGAAAAATATTTTACCTATTGTGTTAGGCCTGTGTGTAATTTAATTCAATCGAGTAAGTAATTTAATCCTTGACTGGAAAAGAAAGGGGTGCTATAAGCACCGGTGGTGATATTTGTCTGTGGCTTCGTAGCTCTGAAAGAAGGGCTCCGATTAGAATGTATTTATAAAAAATGCTAATTGGACTGAAATGGCTCTTAATTATGTTTGGTGAAGATTAGTGCAGCCATTTCCAAGTTCAGGCGTCGTAGGCAAAGGTTATAAAATGCAATGCAACACACCAAAATGTTTCAACAAATTTGAAACATTTTGTTCATCGCAAAGGGTCCAAATTTAACGAACAGCAAAGTTTGATGATGACTAACATTATGATGAAGAGGACGTAAGAAGATATTTATATTTAGGGTTTCAATTTTTTGTAAAACTAACGTTATATTTATAGGTATTAATAAAAAATACTAACCAGACTTATGAAATTAATAATTGCAGGTGCAAGGGATTGCGAAACTTTAAATGCGTTTATGGTGGTTGCGTGCCAAGATATGCTACATGCGATGGCGTGAAAGATTGCGCTGATAATTCAGACGAGCTCATTTTACAGTGCCGGAATGAAGCCACGTATTCAGAGTAAGCATTTTAGATACCCACTGAGATATCTTGTCATTTTAAAACTACACAGTACGTAAACACAGTTTAATCACGAAACATCTGGATTTGTATCAATGCTGCACGGGCCTTCGCTCGTCGCGTCGTCGCTAGAATAATTTCATCCGAATAAATTAAAAAAAACTTATTTTGGCAGCATTTATTATTGAGAAACCAAAAGTGATAGCAATAAATACTACATTGCCTAAAATGTTTTAGGTGTTTCAAAAATGTTACCTTCAGTCCAGCTGTAGATAAGGCGGCAAAGTGGGAACGCTGTAAACTGTTATGGAGAACATGTAATGATGGTGAAGTATTGGATAACTTCCAAAAATGCGATGGTAGTTTAGATTGCTCGGATGGGTCAGATGAAACACTAGAAACTTGCGCGACGGACCAAAGAGACTGTAACTCATTCTTGAGGTTCCGGTGTGAATATGGTGCTTGTGTGGCTCAACATAAAGTTTGTAATGGGGTAAGCTTTATCGTGCATCTTATTTAAAAAGCATAGTATGTCTGTTGTTATTTTAATAAATTTCATTTCATTTCATTTCAAGCTACTGAAAAAAAATATAACCGAATTGAGGTGATCAGAGAGATTTTACTAATAAATCCTTTTCATTCAAGTTTTGGATTTTGCTCAAACATTTTACTTAAGAATTTTGCCTGTGTTTTGGTCTTGTTTGAGATTTTTTTTATAGATCTAAATACGTTCTAATCGACAGGTGATAGACTGCTGGGATGGATCGGATGAGCTCTATGATCTGTGCTACCCAAAAAATGAAAACAAAAAGTAAGCATCGCTGTCTGGAAGTTACCGCTTATAGCGATAAGACCGCGCATTGAACCTCACAATTTTAATTTATTTTGCGTCTGTAACTCTTAAAATAAACGCTTCAATTTCAACAGGATTTTTTGTAGAAAGCTATTATTCGTTAAGTGTAAGCATAGGTTGCTTCCTGACACTGTATAAATCATCTCCAAAAGATGTAACGGCCTATTATTATTATTAGTTTCTATATTCTGACTTTGAACCTCAGTTTTCAAAATATCTTTATTTTAGTTTAGACTATAGACTTTTTGGACATGTTTCACTTTTTAAAACAAAAACAAATTACAGAGAGTGGACGTGTGACGACGGAACGCGTATCAAAGATACAAAGAAGTGTGATGGCACTGCTGACTGCCCCGATGCGAGCGATGAGACCTTCATACATTGCAGGAACAACGCGTAAGCAAGAACAATCTTATTTTTCTACCCCTTGTTATCATCATGAGATACAGAATTATTTGAAAATATAGGTATTGGAGAAGTTTGAAGCAATTTCTCACATTTCTAGTTGTCTAACCTCTGTTAGTCCATCCTATCCGATAGAGTATTTTCATCACTGTAAAAAACAGGATGGATGTATCAAAACAGTTTTTATGTGGATAAATTGTACATTTTCACGCTGATGATGTTGATGTGTTTTTTTGTAGCTTTTGTGGTTGAGGTTTTACTGCCTCATCTTAAAAGAAAACTCTGAAGTAATACAAGCACTTTCCTAGTAAAATAGATCAAAATAATATTTCCAGCTGCCCTAACAAATTTCGCTGCGTCTACGGAGGCTGTGTTGGAAACAGTGCGATCTGTAATGGAGTGCAAGACTGCGTCGATGGTTCAGATGAGAAGCTCCTGCAATGCAGAAATGAACTGACTCGAACTCAGTGAGTTCTTATTTTTTCAGCTTTTTTGAACACTTATATACCCGCGATAATAAATATGCAATAGAATACAATACAATAATCATCTTCTTGCCTTTATCGCATGTCATGTTAGGTTATATCAACATGGTTTTCCTCCGTTAAGGCACTGATAAGTGTCAAATAACCACTGAAATTATTTATGCAAGATAGATTTTTTTTTGTGTTTTTATCTTATTGTTATTTTTCGTTTGGAAAAGTTTGGACTTTAAAGATATTAATTTATGCTGCGCCTTGTGCAATGTTACAGATAACATTGTTTGTTATTTTTCATAAATAAAATTACAGGTGCTTTGATAGCTTGCAGTATGAATATATTAGAGACAGACCGACGATTGACCTAAAAACTTTCGAGTGTGGTGGCAAAGATTCATTGTGTACTAACGGAAAATATGTCAAGAGATCGCAATATTTATGTGATGGCAAAGTTCACTGCGAGGACGGGTCTGATGAGAGTATGGAAACTTGCGCTACGGACCGATACAACTGTTTGTTGAACGGGCACTTCCGGTGTCAATACGGTGGTTGTATTGATAAATCGAAGGTTTGCGATAAGGTAATACTATCTCATAAATAATAAACAGCGCTTTTACTTAGTTAGCTGTTCCTGAAGTCGTTGAACAAACTTGTATGTGACGTGTAAAATACTCTTTTTTCGGGCTGAAGTCACAACCTCAAAAAATCTATTTCTTTTGAAATGAAATGAAATGATATTCCTTTATTAAGAACCAAATGTATGGTAGGTATGTGGTAATTTTTATTAACACATCTATCTATATCATCTAGCTATCATCTATCTATACATCTATACTTACTATTATAAAACTGTAAAAAAAGCCAAAAACTAAAATTAAAGATATTGATAAGCTAAATATACAGATATAATAAATAACGTTTCTGATTCCGAAAATCGAGTTTGTCTGTTTGTTTGTTCGCGGATCAGGCCTAAACAACTGGACCAATTTCAGTGAAACTTATACCAATCAGAAGCCCTTTTTCCGGATTGAAATATAGGCTATGTTTTATTGAAATCAAAGACGTGGATTCTTAGATACAGCTTGAACTCTCTAAACCAAAAGCAGCCTTGGTCACGAGGTTCATCGTAAACTGGTGACAGATGTTTTGGTGGAAAGTTTCGCATGCGTACGAAGTCGCGGGTATCAGCTAGTATACCGTATATTTCTTTGTAAACAACGTGCGTACAAAACTCAAATAAGACGAAACAGTACCTAACTAACAGTAACTTCACGAACGCAGTACCAACCTAAATTATGTACCTCAAAGTACCTACAATACCTAAAAATTGTTATCTACTTTCAGAAAACATTTCAAAGTTTTGAAGTTTTTAGTTTCCTAGTGAAATAGAATTTAAATATATTAATTAGAATAATGAATACCTACCTACCTACTTGTGGAAGACATGAGGTAAATGATTGTTTTCACAGGTAAACGACTGCGCGGACGGTTCTGATGAATTGGAAAGAATATGCAACATGTAAGTTTCTTTTAAGTAATGCAAGTAGGTATTGTACTGCCGCTGTGACTAAAGAAATATCGCGTAGGTTCTGAAAATGTTCGAAGTTATGAAACTTATGAAGACGATGATAAGACAATAAGTGTCAAACGATTCCTCGCTCGCACATTTCAACATTTTTAGAGTTATAATATCACCGAATGATATTATGAGAAATCGCAAACAACCAATGAGAGAATAACAATACGAAGTTCATTAAAAATATAATTTTGATCCAAACAAGTTTTTCGACCACTTTCTTTTTTCCGTTTGGAAAACTTGTTTGGATCAAACAAAGATCATTGGACCAAAATGATATTTTTACTAAACCTTTATGTTATTCTTATTCTTTAAACGTTGCCTATTTGCGATTCTTAATACAAATCTTCAAAAATGTTAAAACTGTGCAAGCGAGAGTTGGCTCGAGTTGACAGCTGCTATACGTCACAGCTGTTGTAATAACTCCCATATCTTTTGCATAGTCCTAAATGCGTGCTTCCGACATACCCTGTAAACGGTGGCTATATAGTACGGGATGAGCCGGGTGCTTCTCCCGGACACGACTTGTCGTCAGCGCGTCTGTTGTACTTCTGTCACAAAGGATACGAGCTGAACGAACCAGATCCGGTCGTGAACTGCGTTAATGGCACGTGGGAAAATGAACCGCTGATATGCATCAGTAAGTAAACAGAATTCGTCATAGTAAAATGAACATTTTTCGGCTCGTACAGTCAATATCAGAAGAAGATCACATTTTCAGATTTTGAAAATTGTCTATTGTTGGCTCTAACCATAATTTTTTATCTAAATACTACTTTTAGAATAGAGTTTTAACTTCTTGATCTGAATTCAATGGTTAGGGTTCCATTTACTTGTTTTCTTTCCAACAGTTCAATGCCATCTCAAAAAGGACCCTAGCATCGTGTACTGGTGTCCTAACAAGGACCCCATGGCTTACACTCGCACACAGGAGTGTGGGAACTTTGTTCCGGATGGCACGATCGTGACCCCGCAGTGCCGCGAGCCAAACTACCACTACACTACCGGAGTTCTAGAAAATATACGCTGCTTGAACGGACACTGGGATTTACGTGTGCCCATTTGCTCTCCAAGTGAGTTACTTTCACATTTTAGGTGCTAAACTACGAAAGATTAGCTTATCCAATGGTCAAGGCTGCGTGCATTATCGGATTTAAACTCATGACCTTAGGATCTGGAGGCGGTTTTGCTATTGCTACCACCGGTGCCTACCTGTGCTCTTTTGAGCTTACGACCTTGTATGATAAAGTTTCGCTTATTTTCCAGAATGTGGTCTAGTGACTCCTGAAGGCACGCCGCTGATTGTAAACGGGACACTTGCCGAGCGAGGCGAACTACCGTGGCACGCTGCTATTTACAAAAAGCAAAAAAATGAGTCGCTCCCTTACCAGCAGATCTGCGGAGGCTCACTTATCACGACCACAATCGTTGTATCAGGTAAATAGTGAGCCAGGCCGTAGTTTCTTGCTCGTTCTTTTAAGTTATAGTCGCAAGAAACTAGCACCTAGAATCACCTAGGTAGCTCATTTTATTTTCGTGATAATACGGATGGATACATTGGGAAACTTGTTTATATTGTCCCCGAAGTTTTCAGACAAGCCTTATTACACGTGTCTTAAGCTCTAGGTATGTACAAGAATTTATTTCAGCTGCGCATTGTTTCTGGACGAGCATGCTGCTGCCACCAGAACGCTTCGCCGTATCACTAGGCAAGGTTCACCGCTATTGGAAGAGCGAACTTGACGTCGATGTACAAAACTTTAATGTATGTATATCCATATAAAAGTACATAATATTTCAATCCACATTGATTTGTTGTTTGAAATAAATTATTTTTACTTTTATATCGTACGCTACAGCTGTTTTCGAGATACTTAGGTACCTAGTTAGTTACTTTCGAATCTTTAACGATGTAGAGGCTCCAGTGGATCCCGGATTTCGGTTAATTTTGGTACAAATTTTTTGATCAGAAAACTTGTTTGGATCAAACTTATATTTTTGCTGAACCTTTGCATTGTGCTTTGCAATTTTGCATAATTACATACAGTGGTTTACTCCTGAACTGAAAGTTGCTGTTGCAACCTGGTCCAAAGTCAACGAGGAGTTTAGGAATGTATAATGTTTGATATTTTTCAGGTCACAAATATAACAATTCCAGATGGGTTCCACGGCGCGCTGTCGAACTTCCAAGACGACATAGCGTTGTTAAAGCTCGCGACGCCGGTTCAATACCAACCGCATGTGCGCCCTGTCTGTCTCGACTTCGACGATATCTTAGAACAGACACAACTCTCTATAGGACAAGTTGGCAAGGTTAGCTATCCGAACAAAAAGCTGACCAAGCTTCTAACTACCTATTATTATAGCTAGCCATAGTTTTCATTCGAGATTCAATATTTTGCTCTCGAGAAAAACACCGGTTCGTGTAATTGACATACATACTGACGCATACTTACTTTATTAATCTTATGTCTAAATGTTGTGTAATATTTTCTGCCAGGTACCGGGGTGGGGGCTCACGGATGAAGACGGCATGGCTGCGCCCCTGCTCAAGGTGGCTGAGCTCTCGTACATAGACCTCAACCTCTGCTACAAGGAGTCACCAGAGAGCTTCCACATGTTTATTACGAGCGACAAGATCTGCGCTGGATACCTTAACGGTAATTTTCATAATGCTCATCCAGACTTAGATTAGTTGAGTACACCACCATTTTTAACTTAATACTGTTGCCAATAACCACCTATTCCTTCTATCAGTTTTAAAGGATTTGTATAACAATATATTGATCAGTGTTAATATTGACAACTGATGTCCATTCATTACGAGCCGTTGGTTTTCATAAAAAATGAAACAACCTTCTTATTTGTTTTGTACAGAATCTTCAGTGTGCCAAGGTGACAGCGGCGGAGGTCTTGTGTTCCCGGCTAAGAATAAGCGCGGTGAGCAGCGCTACTACCTGCGCGGCGTGGTCTCCTCGAAGGCGCAGAGCAACCAGAACCACAAATGTAACGTGTACGCGCACACAACCTTCACCAAGATATCGAATCATCAAGCATTTATACAGGAGCATTCTAATTACGTCTAAATATACGCTTATTACACAAATATTGCTCTTTATTAATACTTCCTCCTAGTCCCTGATACCACCTGAGAGAGTTATTAGTAATATTGATAACCCACCTAATAATAGGCCCGAGACTTTGTGGATATTGTGAAACTAATAATAAAGAGGCCTGTACATGATTATATACCTGATTTGTTTATGTAAAGTTACGGGTCACATTACCCCATAGTCTATGAACAGGACGCTGTAATGCCTGAAACGTGATTTTGGATGAAGTAGGTTTGCCCAGTACCTACCTACCTACAATATCCTATCGATCTTATCCACAGAAAGACAAGGTCAATACGTGTGGAGCTGACTGAGCCGATGTTTTCCGTTTCATGTATGCTGCACCAAATATTATTGGTTCCTATCCTAAGATGTTATGATACATGAACCCTGAACGAGAATGTTGCAAGAATTTTATAGTAGGAAGGTCCTTGGTAGGTCACCAATTTAATGAATAAAAAAATTTGCTAGCTAGTTCACAACAAATTCACAACATTTCCACGAAATAGTCGGGCACAACACAACCTATAGGCAGTATTTTCTAGATTCGATAAATCAAATAAGTTAAAAAAATCCATATATTTTTTATAAACATCATTATTATTATATTTAGACGTAGTTGGAATGTTCCTGTATAAATGCTTGATGCTTCGATATCTTGGTGAAGGTTATGTGCGCGTGCACGTTACATTTGTGGTTCTTGTCGCTCTGCGCCTTCGTGGAGACCACGCCGCGCAGGTAGTAGCGCTGCTCGCCGCGCTCGTTCTTGGACGGGAACACTAGCCCTCCACCGCTGTCGCCTCGACACACTGACGATTCTGTACAAAATATAGGAGAAGTTAATAAACATTTCAACTAACGTCAATCTCATCATCGCTAACATAGTGAAATTGTGACCAAACGTTATAAAGTTAAAAAAAAACTACCGGCTAGAGTTTTGGAAACACTAATCTTCAGATTGCACCTAACAAATAGGTAATAGGTAGGTACTTACTTACCATTTCACTATAATATTATTAAAATAGCAATAAGCTGTAAAATACTAATTCTACTAAAAACTAGAATTAATTATTATTAATTACCGTTGAGGTATCCAGCGCAGAACTTGTCACTCGTAATAAACATGTGGAAGCTGTCTGGTGACTCTAAGTAGCAGCGGTTGAGGTCTATGTACGAGAGCTCAGCAACCTTAAGCAGGGTTGAAGCCTTGCCGTCTTCGTCCGTGAGCCCCCAGCCCGATACCTGGCACAATTATAGAACATTTGTTAAATTAAATTAAAAATAATATTCAAGGAAAGGTATGTTATAGTAAATTATTAGCCGTTATGTTAGTTCTCAATGTCTAAATGTTTTCGACAATGTCGTTGCAGTTGTCTATATACACTTGTTACTCCTTGTGTAAAGGCTTGTGCACTTTTTCAAAGGAGATGTTTGTCTGATAGCTAACCTTGCCAACCTGTCCTATAGCGAGTTGTGTCTGTTCAAAGGTATCGTTGAAGTCGAGACAGACAGGGCGCACATGCGGTTGGTATTGAACCGGCTCCGCGAGCACTAACAACGCTATGTCGTTTTGGAAGTTCGACAACGTGCCGAGGAACCCATCCGGGATTATTATATTCGCGACCTGAAAAGTTACAAACATAAGTCTTAGGCCTCGCGCAGTCTTTCTGATCGGCAAATAGTTAAATCGGAAGTGTAGGTTAGGTATGCAAGTGTGCAACTTGCAACAATTGTACAGGTACCTATCGGTCAAGTTGGTTCTAGCAACGGTAACCCACCCCAACCAAACCAAAGTCTACAGTCTGCGTTTATAACTACGCGGTATGCGATACCCAGCGCGGTAACTAAATCTGAGTGGGTATGCGGTATTTCTACTGTTTGAATCGAATGGAAAACTTATTTGGATCATAATAATATTTTGATCCAAACAAGTTTTCCGATCAGAAAATTGTGCACCAATGGAACCAATTTTGGTGCACATGTTTTGAACGGAAAATTTTTTACTGAACCTCTGCATTGTTAGATATTCTCTAGCAAAACCGTGAAGATTTGCGATTTTTCATAATTAAATTACATGTCATGTATTGAGTGGATCAGTGATTTATCTTCGTCTTAATGTAGAGTGCAGAGTTACTCTGCGTAGTATCCTTGATCCGCAGTGAAGCTCAACTTTGCCTGTAAGCAGTTTGGCTGTTAGCCTCTAATCTAACTAAATAAAGTATCTCGACGGCTATAGGTACCTACGTCAGATTTTTGTACATCGGCATCGCGTGGATTATTCCAACCTCGGTAGGCCTTGCCCAGTGCTACGGCGAAGCGTTCTGCCGGCAGCAGCATGCCCTTCCAAAAACAATGTGCAGCTGAAATAAATAGAAACACTAGCACGAATTCTTTTATAAAGAGCCTTACTAGGTACTTCAAAGCACAAAAATATCATCGTGACCAGACCTTTCTACGACCCTTGTTTCAAGGGCTTTTCTTCTGTGATTTACCTTAAAGTTTCTGTGTTTACAGACTGTTGCTGGCTGCGCTAAGTTAATATCACTGCTGTTTACCTGATATAATGTATGTGGTAGTAATAAGCGAGCCTCCGCAGATCTGTTCGTAAGGGAACGAGGGGTTTATTGGCTTTTGGTATATAGCAGCGTGCCAAGGCAGCTCGCCTCGCTCAGCCACCGTCCCGTTTACAATCAGCAGAGTGCCTTGAGGGGTCACTAGACCACATTCTGAAAGGGTATAATAAAAACTGAACTCAGGAATAACTGAACGCCCGTTTAAGTTGGTAGTTTTCTTACGAGCTCTTCTACAAAAAACTTTACAGCCACATAATACAATTATACTGTTTTGAAAAGTTTTTGAATAAAAAAGGGATAGGGTTCTGAGTTTACGGGTAGCAAATTCTGCTTACACCAGCACCAAACAATATCAAGGTAGCGACAACTCACTGGCAGAGCAGATAGGCACTCGTCGGTCCCATTGTCCGTTCAAGCAGCGAATGTTTTCGAGAACTCCAGTGGTATAGTGGTAGTTTGGCTCGCGGCACTGCGGGGTCACTATCGTGCCTTCCGGAACTAAGTTCCCACACTCTTGTGTGCGAGTATAAGCCAAGGGGTCCTTGTTAGGGCACCAGTACACGACGCTAGGGTCCTTTTTGAGATGGCATTGAACTGACAGGAAATATGTTAAAAGGTAAACCGACAGTCTGTTAAAAAAAAAGTGAAAAAAAACATGGTCTGCTTGAAGTTAGGCTCTGCTTATAACAATGATCCTACAAGTACGTTACAATGCACGTTTTTTAAAAAGGTGCCTTGTAAGACATTACACCATACCTACTATACTTATGAGACTTAAATATTTTAATTCACTCATTCATAAACAATGTAGAGGTTCCTCTAGAGGTGAACTGAGGCACTGCCCTAAGCACACTGGTTGGTTTAGAAACTATTCGTTCATCCTCTACTTATGAATATGTGGGTAAGATACCCAGCTTTGTTATGA
The DNA here is from genome assembly GCA_947507515.1 of Eulithis testata. Lineage (NCBI taxonomy): Eukaryota > Metazoa > Arthropoda > Insecta > Lepidoptera > Geometridae > Eulithis > Eulithis testata. The sequence goes on from OX382216.1 coordinate 5,750,714, forward strand.
TGGGTTCTTGTAACTTACTGACGCATATCAGCGATTCGTTTTCCCACGTGCCATTAACGCAGTTCGCGACCGGATCTTGTTCGTTCAGTTCGTATCCTTTATCGCAGAAGTACAACAGATGCGCTGATGGCAAGTCCTGGCCGGGAGAGGCTTTTGGGTTATCCCGCACCATGTAGGCTCCGTTTGCAGGGTATGGTGGAAGCACGCATTTAGGACTACACAAAACATTAAGTTGGTACAGCAAAGCTGTCAGCTATCGTCAGACGATTACAACAGCATTTTAGTCAGTTCCAAAAAAAAAACCATAATTAGTCAAGCTCGAGATGACAGGCTTCACAGCTCAATTGATAATAGTTTGCCTTCTGCGCCGTGGGTTGTGGGTTTGATCCTCACTCTTACACAAATCCATTAAAACTAAAATAGGAGATACCTACTTATCAGCGACCGGTTCATTTAGTTATACATTCTAGGGTTTACGAATATTGTATAACGTCACCAAAAATATTTGAATTCCAACGTCATTTTGCTTCGCGGTAATTCTACAACAGGGAAACATAGCTAGGTAGGGACATAATAAAGCGTAGACACCTAATAAAAACCTGTGAATAAATATGTACTAACATGTTGCATATTCCTTCCAGTTCATCGGAACCGTCAGCGCAGTCGTTTACCTATAAAGATAATAAAGTGACATTACTGTGGTGTAGTGCATTGGATGGAACTTATTTGTTTTCTGATATAAGGGAAAAAAACTTACTGAGTATGGGTCTGGATATATGAATCCTAATTGGGACAACTTTAGCATCAGATATCGGACCACCTCTTTTTATGAAATAAGAATATACCTACATACGCCAAATAGCTCACAAAAGTTAGAAAAATGGTAAGTATCGAGTAGGAATGACAAAATAATGTTTGCTCTAAAATAGCTACAGAAATAGCCTAAGTAGGTAAATTAATTTGTTAATTGGAAAAAAATATTCAAATTATCTTCTGCATCGTGGCCTGCCTTCTTTGTAAGTTTGCAGGAAACTTACAAAGAAGGCAGACCCTAAATGTAAATCCATAACACGATGCACAAAACAATTTAAATATTTTTTAGGTACCTATAGTTAAAAAATACAAGTAGAGCGAAAAAAGTAGAGATGCACACTACTGACCTTATCGCAAATCTTCGATTTATCGATACAGCCGCCATATTGACACTGGAAGTTCCCGTTCCTGATACAGTTCTGTCGGTCCGTGGCGCAAGTCTCCATCACTTCATCAGAGCCGTCTTTGCAGTCTACTTTTCCATTACATACAGCTTGCGGGTACGATATGAGATCCCCGTTTTTACACTTTCCATCTTTCGTATTACAAACCGCGTATTCAAATCTAACGTTTTGTGGGTTTTCACTATACTGCCATTTTAACTTTTGATAACACCTGAAAATAAATTAAAAGGCTTAAGTAGATTTGAGATATTAGTATTTTCCAGGCACAGGGTTGAGTTGAGACATTAAATTTAAAAACGAATAAACATAAAATTGTCAAATTTCATAACAAACGATTTTTTTAAGTACCTTGTCGTTGTATGCTATCAATTTTTCTTTTTGTTTTAATTTCACTGTTAGGCTATACCGATATTGGTCACATTGGTACAAGTTTTCTGGTTAGAAAACTTTTTTGGATCATTATGATATTTTTGCGATACCAATACGCATTGCAGAAATGCGAAGAAAATTTTAAATCACACGGCCCATGAGAATATTTAAAATAAGATCTCACTCAGATTGCGTTTCTTCATTTCTGCACTTTAGGAGCTTCTCATCTGAGCCATCGATGCAGTCATGCACATCGTTACAAATGGCACTGTTGCTAACACAGCCTCCATATACGCAGCGAAATTTGTTAGGACAGCTGAAAATATTTTGTTAATCATTTCTACTCAGTAAGAGCTCGTTCTTCTATTAAACTAGAATCGCAATAGAAAATTGATCATGCACTTAATTTTAACGTATTATAGCTACGCTATGTTATGTGATGTATGATTAAGTAACGTCAGTTTCTTCCAGTCGCATTGAAGCGTTCAGGCCAGATCTACTTTGCACTCAGACTGTGGCTGTAGATAAAATTATGTATTGAGAATGAAGACGTGACTAACTGTGGTCCTACTATAGTGGAACACAACAATAATTAAAAATGCTTTCTTACTCGTTGTTACTGCAGTGCACGAAGGTCTCGTCACTCGCATCAGGGCAATCAACGACGCCATTGCACTTTTTCATGGCTTTGATACGGGTTCCGTCGTCACATGTCCATTCTCTGAATATGCATTAGAAATATCAACTTTGTACAATAAAAAGTATTGATTTCGGAGGATGTTGTGACAGTCAAATAAAACACACCTAAAATTAAACCTCAAAGTATTAACACTCTATTTTTAGACGGGGGATGGCACAGAATAGTCATTAATTTAAAAGGTCTCTCTTTCATGGTTTGTTATCAAGTAATACATAACTAAACACAGTTTAGTATACTATTGGCAGGTTAATAATTAATGCTATTCATGGCGATTAACAACAATATGTACCTACAGAGTGTAAAACGAGTCCATGCTTACTTTTTGTTGTCAGTTGCCGGGTGGCACAGATCAAAGAGCTCATCAGAACCATCTGCGCAGTCATCCACCTGTATATTAGCAGACGAATGACTGATAAATAGAATAAAAAAATATATATGTCATGCCATTTCTCAATGCCTAAGAATTTCTGATGAGTCTAGATTCGCATATTTTTATTGTAGTGTCAAAACGTCTTGAGTCACGATTGAGTTTGATTTTGGCCGCTTCCAGTATCTCAGATGTGTGTAATAATTTTACGAGAAGTCAAACATGGTTTTTTTGCCTGACTGGAAGCTTTTAACACCCTCTGGTAAGCCAAAATATTACTGATAGATAATGCCCTAAAATTAGTTTGCCTCGCGAAAGAGCCAATTGGCGACGACGGTTCGATAATTGGTCTTTAACTATTATCATAATTATCTAAAACAAAGAATTTTCCAAAGTTGCCAACTGAATCTACCAAGCTGTTACTGTGCAATATTTTTCGAAATAAATTGATGATTCGTTGAATTAAAAGAATTGCATTGGAACGTGGCACACATTTCTCATCTTATTTCTTTTACCAGTTTCGTTGTATACCGGTCTACGGTTATGATTTATTGGAATGAAACTTACCCCATTACAAACTTTGGATTCTTCCACACAAGCACCATATTTACACCTGAATCTCATGAATCTGTGGCAATCTCTTTGGTCCGTTGCGCAAGTCTCTAGTGTTTCATCTGACCCGTCTGAACAGTCTCTTTGACCATCACATTTTTGGAAATGTTCCAATACTTGACCATCATTACAGAGTCTCCTTAAAAGTTTACATTGTTCCAACTTCTCTGCATTTGATAACTTTGAACCGGGGATTTTTTGGCTAACACATCTAAAAACACCACGCATTAAAAACAATTAATTTTGAAATCAGTATGTACCTAAATTACCTGATTACTTCCTAAATACCAGAGTTTTCTACAAAGACGACGATGTTGGCACAAAATCTACTCTGATAAATCTAATCGACAGGTTGTGTTTATTATTTTACTCATAACTCAGTGAAAGCAGACAGTAGGCAATTTTAAGGTCCCAAGCCGGAGCGTGTCCCGGTATTGGCTTTTAATGAAGTACTTATCAAACTAAAGTCCAAAAAATATTGAAACAAATAGTAGAATTGGGTAATGCTTACTCTGAATACGTGGTTTCATTCCGGCACTTTAAAATAATCTCGTCTGAATTATCGGCGCAATCCTTTACGCCATCGCATGTAGCAAAGCTTGGCACGCAACCGCCGTATACACATCTAAACATTTGTGGCCCAGTACAACTGAAAATATTATAATTTCATTGACACACTGGAGCAGATATTATTCAGACGTTTATTGGAAATTTAGAAATAAATAGAGCCAGCTGCATTAGAAATACAGCATTTATCATGCCATGCGCCCAGGCCAGACCTGATATAAAACATGGCAAGTCATACAATACAGGTCATCATCATTCACTTTCCTAGACTTTTTATTCACTTGACTATCGTCCTAATAATAATTAAGATGAAAAAGTATTGTTGCTTTCTTACGGCTCATTCCTACATAGCAAAAAAGTCTCATCGGATCCGTCAGGGCAGTTTACAGCACCATTGCATTTTTGCGTTTCGTCGATACACGTGCCATCGCCACAAGACCATTCTGTTTTCCTGTAATGGAAAGGTTGTGACGCTTGTATACCTATGTAACACATCTCAAAGTATCGCGGAAATTAGTGGAAGTAAATTTAGTAAGTATAGGTAGGTATGTAGTTGATTTTGACGACTACTGATAAATTATAACAATACCGCTAGGTAAGCCTGTGCTTATAAATTGAATACCTAGTCACATTCACGGTGTAAATACCTCGTAAAATAACAATGTTTCAGTAGGTACTACTGGCCAAATTCCTGTTCTCGGCCCCCTGTCCGAGAACTGAAGAGTGGCCGGATACTGGAGAAAACTACAACTGTAGTAGTTACACAGCTCTTGTGGGTGCTAGTACCTACCTGATGCAGTCAATGCACCTACTCACTTGCAAGGTCGGAGAGCAACGGCGGCTTCCACTAAAACCGACGAAAACTCTAAAATCAAATAAGGTGAAGCTTATTTATTTGTGTGCAATATTCACCGGTGGTCTAGCAGGGTCACTGTTGGGTTAAGGTTACATAAACCAGACCACTGATGTTAGGTCAAATTAATAGGTATAATAGACTTGTAATATCCGGTTCGATGAATAGGTGACATCACTGCAAATGATACCACTACATCCCAGCTATGTTTTGATTTTATATAATCTAACGCTTATAAACATAGATCTATGCAAATAGTTACAAATATTACTTAATGCTCATAGGTAGTAGTTACCTACTTCTTTTCAGAGAACGGCCCTCAGTCTAAAAGTTCGTACTTACCAAAAATAAGTAACAGTAGTATAACAATTTTGTAATCCACTATTCGACTCATCTTAATTCAACACACGTTTAACCATATTATTTGCTCCATAAAAACTTAATAAGTCTTGCAGTAGGTAGGTATCACAATGAACTGAGGAGTCAACAAATTATCGGAACGAATGATGACCATATTGCCGTCTTCCTCTCTACTTATAATTGTCTCTCAATTTCGGTCACAGATTATCTACTAATAAAAAGTTACAGGGGGTTTTAAAAAATGGGGGTAAGATATCAACCTTCTCGTTCGTACCATGCTATGGTTTAGCAAAAATATCATTTTGTTCAACTAGTTGTCCGACAAAAAAACGTGCTTTTTTGGATTTTTGATGATAATTTATTTTTGAATAGGTAGATATATAAAATAACTGGATGTTATCATGAAATAGGCAACGTTTAGATGATAACAATACTAAAAAGGTTCAGTAAAAAATGTAAAAATATAATTTTGATCCAAACGAGTTTTCCGAACGGAAAAAAGAAAGTGGTCGGAAAACTTGTTTGGATCAAAATGATATTTTTGCTGAACCATTGTTTTGTTATTCTATAGACCGTGAAGCTTTGCAATTTTCCATAATTAGGTAGATACTTACAATTTTCTTCAAATTTTTTTAGATATGCGAGCATGAAGTTCGATTGACGTTACTTTACGCAGTATATAGATAAGTAGGTAGGTAGGTATTCATTTATGATTAAGACACAGAGTATTAGTAGGTAGGAAGGTAGGTACAGTTCAAAAGCGGCTGTAAGTAAAACCGTTTATTTATACCTATAACATCCAGAATAACATAACTTGGAATTCCCTACGCCGCAAAGTCTCTTGTTGTTTGATTAGATAGGGACTTGCTGACGTTTCGGACAAAATATTTTGGGACAAATTGTCCCAATTGTGACTTTTGATTTTAATATAGGTAGGTAGCTAAATACCTACATCCTAATAGATACATAAACCTACCTACTTTAAACCTACCTAGGTACCTAATAAATAAAAACACAACTTGCCAATTCTTCTAGATATATTATTGCTAATAAGCGAACTTGAATCGAATTATCCTGACCAATTAAACTGGTTTTTGTTCGCAACACACAGGCTATTTTTAGGATGGCATTGCTATTTGTGTGGAGTCGTCCGAGGTGTAACACATGGTCAATCAAAGTCATCGTACCTACCAATCATTATTATTTGTATAAATTTATACTAAAGTTCGTATTAGTTCGTGGTCAACTAACATAAGGTGGACCTTCGGTTTATGTTCCATCATTTACCTAATTGTACAAAAAAACTCTAGTGATGGATCGTGCCCTCTGAAGCGGTCAGATGTAAATGCCACATAGGTGACCTGTGCAAATAGTGACTCTACAGAACATGAACTTAGATCAATTGGTAGAGATTGACTAACTAGCTATCCCACAACCTATATAATATACAAGTTAGGTTGAATATAATAGGGTAATATAATCGCACAGCGATCAAACCCTGTAAATAAAAAAGAAAAAAAGCTATCCCACAAGCACTCACTCCCACTACCTTAGTACCAGGTACTATAATCTGTGCTAGTATTTAGGTCACAGAATAGAAATTGCTTAGGTTCTTATTTCTGATGCCAAGAAGTAATCTTTGCATTGCTGTGTGTTCCGGTTTACATACTATTGTTACATCTCTAAGTGATAGACCCAGTGCGATGCTTCACAGGGCACATCCTCGTTGGATGTGCACTGTGAGGTAATTGTAATTTAATTATTAATACCATGCCTAGTAGTACAGGTCTTAACTACCTAGGTATAATTATGTTTCGCTATTATTATTATTATCTACTAGGTGCCGCCCGCGACTTCGTTCGCGTCCCGTTAATTTTTCGGGATAAAAAGTAGCCTATGTTAATCCAGGTCACGCACAATATATATTCCAAGTTTCATCCAAATCGGATCAGTAGTTTTTACGTGAAAGAGTAACAAACATCCATCCATCCGTTGCTCGCGTTAGAGTGTGACTTTTCAAAATTCCTTTCAAATTCATATTCATATTCATATTCATTCATATCATTTATTGCAATTATTATGTTACATGGTGAGGTCTTAAGATTAAAATAGTAGTGCATAATAGCCCTTAAGCTTAGGGCATAGCAATATTTGGAGTGGAAGCGGGCCGTAATTTGAGTGAAGTTAAAATTAAAAGCTAATTGTTTGTGTTCATTTCAATTAAGTTACAACGCAGGCAGTTCATCATTGAAAAAGTCATTTAAATTATAATAGCATTTTTTAATTAATAAGTCCTTCAATTTGCTTTCAAACGTTCTATCCTTTTCTATCTCTTTAAATTGTTCGGGAATTTTATTGTAAATTTTTGATGCCATTGTTGTTGTGCCGGAACTATGAATTTGTAGTTTAGAATGAGGTACAACTAATTTGTGCTTAAATCTGCACGGGTAGCGTCGTGGCAGGTCTGTTTTTTTTACGAAAAATTGCGGGTATTTTCTAACAAACTTACAGGCTTCGAATATGTAGATACTTGTTAGTGTTAAAATTTTTAGGCTACGAAAATGTTCTTGGCAGCTCTCCGGGAGCTTTATATTGGCTAGGGTACGTATGCATGACTTTTGTAGAACAAAGAGGTCTTGGATATCTACACTGTTACCCCAAAGGATAATGCCATTTGTGAGCCAAGCAAACGCATAGGCGTAATAAGCAGTTGTTGAAGTTTGTAGGTCTGTTGCTTTTCTAAGTTCTCTGAGGGCATATGTGAAACTTGACAGTTTGGACCTTATTTTTTGGATATGGCTTTTCCAATTTACGTGAGAGTCTATGTTTAATCCTAGGAGTGTAAAAGAGTCGGTACATTCTAACTTAATATTATTATATGTAAAATTTATGTCAAGAGGGGTTTTTTGGTATGGTCTAAATTGCATAATTTTGGTTTTTGAATAATTAATGTCAAGGTTATGATCAGTCATCCAATTTTGAATAGAATTTAGTATGTCAGTTAGTTTGGTTGTCAAGTTGATGTCATTGTTTTTAATTGATGTCATAATTGAAATATCGTCTGCAAAAAGGACACAAGAATCGTTTAATATTTTTGGGAGGTCGTTGATGTAAATCAAAAATAGAATACAGCCTAAGACACTTCCTTGAGGAATTGAAGCGTGCGTCTGTATGGGGTTTGACCTTATTCTACTAATTATTCAAATCGTTTATTGCACTTATGTTGTTATAAAGATGTTGTACAAAAGTAGTATAGCAAACATAAACCCTGTTAGGGCACAGCAATTTGTTGAGGTGTAGGTACATAGGCACTAGGTGGCATATTTAGGTATCTGAGATACAAGATACAATTTGCATAAATAATTGTTACAAGTTAGTCTTAACTGTAGGAGGCATTTTACAACTTATATATCTTTTCCAGGTATCATAAAACTTACACTTAATATTTTGTATGTCTAAGTTTATCTTACCCATATAATAATTTACCCTACACTATATAAGGAATTAAGGATACTACCCTCCAAATTTCATACCTCTAGGACTTATAGTTTAGGCTGTGTATTGATTCTATGTCAGCTTCAAAAGAGTTTTATATATATATATTGATAGGATAGGTACAATAAATACTAGTTGTCATACAAAAAATTAGTAGTTTTAAACATTTTATTCTTAAAATATAACCTAATCTTATTTACAGCTAATTTCTTTAGAATGCTAATTTCTTCATCAATAAATACATGTGCTGGTCGACTTCGAAGCCATGCAAGTTGTTAGCGTCTCCTTGTAGCCTCATGAGAAGACCTCCGAATGAGACGTACGCAGCTAGTCGGGATGCTGGCTCCATCGCTCCTTCATCACCTTCTATCCTGAAACAAATCAAACTTCATTTCGAATCACATCAAGATGTCTACTTGACATAGGCTTCTATAATGATATTGGCCTCAATTCACTGGCTTCCCTCAAATCAATTGTGTGGAGTCAAAGCGGAAGGATCTTTGAATTTTAGATCATAGTTGCTATTTTACCACTGAACTTTATTGAGTCTTTCAATCCATAATAATTCATCAATTTATACACAGACCTGGCTACTTTTTTTACACCCAAGGGTGGATATGTGTGAATTTTTCAAGGAAAATACTAATAACCTAGGCCAAACCCCCTAAATCAAATCCTCGGTCTACCACTGAGCCTGCTGATAGGTCTGGGAGTGATAGTAAAGATCAAAATAATAAAACTAACCTATAAACTTTCCCGGACATCACATATTCGAAGCTATCGGCCCGGTTTCCTTCCGTCTCTAGAGGGTTCCATTCGCCTCCATCAGGGTAACCGTTCTCTCTCAGAGTGGTAGCCAGCACTAACCGGAACTTGTCACCTAGCTCCATTGGATAAATCCAAGAATTTATATCCAAAATCAAATCCATTTTGAATGACTCTGATTCGCAATGTAGTCTACTGCATCGGTCGAACTTCTTGCCTTCCGGGTCCATGTCTTTCACATTGAAGATATCTTCGAATAAAACGCCTGCCATTGTTTTAGGTTTGGAAAACAAAACAAGAAACTACACCACTCTGTTTATTTACAAGTTTTGTTGGTTATGTTTTTGTTTGTGTTGCCAACTGGGTTATTTTAAAACATAACTCTTGACATAACTTGGCTAGCGAAAGTAAAATTACTTATTTTACTTTCGCTAGCCAGTTATGTCAAGAGTCATCTTTTTCATACATATCGTGTGTTGTACAATATACCTATTTGTACGTATGTACGCGTATGTTATTTATTACCTACATAATAAACATGAAATAAAATAGTTCTGCAGACCGTTGCAAACCATATTATATTAACGAATATAAAATACAGCGAAGCACGACATGAAAGCTTTGTTGGCAGCACTTTACGTTCCGTTCTACGGATTGAGTTTTGCATTTGCAGAACAAAGGCTATTTTACTAAACTAAAAAACGGCGGCTGTGTATGAAAAGATGGCTTACAACGTACGAATACGAAGTATTTATTACATGAAGTATGAGTATTCTTCGCCAAACGTAATAGAATAGCTTGAGAAAATGAATGGGAATCGGCTAACGGGACAACTAGCTACTTGAGGTTTCCAACCTATTTACGAGTGTAGATTATTAGGTAGGTAAGTAGGTACCTATAGAAGTGGAGGTGGTAATCAAACACTTGAAAGAATTTTCAAAGACAATTTTTTTGTTGTTGGCGTCGCAAGTGACGTGCATTTATCCATAATCACTTCGCCCTTTACTACAATCAAAAATAGAAGAGGGGGAATCTTCAGAACTTTAAGTTAGGTATTTCAAATAGTGATTTATCTATGCTAGTACTTTCTATAACATCCCGATCATTTCTTTTAAGTTTGACCGGCTGCTTTCCATGCTTAGCTATCACGTGACGTCGTAAGTCTCTGTACCAACAGTAGGTGGCGCCACATTCGTCGCAACAATGTTGCTTGGTTCGTTGCTCGTGGACCCTTGAAATGTGCTCTTCCAAACTCGTTTTGTATCCATACTTCTTGTCACATATTTTACACTGCAACAAGATTTCTAGATTAGTGATGTGGGTATACATTTTAAGGTTATTTACATAGGTATTAGAGGTCCACTCAGATCAACCTATGTAGATAAATAATTTAAAGCTGTCCAGTGTCCAAGAGTTTTGAACTGTGTTTTGAGAGACTTAAAAACTATTGGTTTTCTAAGAGTTTCTGTAGATCTATATATCTTTAGACTCGTTAATTATACAGCTGGGTATAAGGCCCTTCGCGCACTAGGCAGCCTGGCTGCGGCAGCCAGAGCGTGTGTATGCGAATGTATGTGGTTGCCGTCAGTCTCCGCGCGCTAGGCAGCCACGAATTCCCATATGTTTTACTGGCTGCCGCAGCCTGGCTGCGCCGCCAGGCTGCCTAGTGCGCGAAAGACCTAGGCCTCCTCAAACACCACTCGTGTCTATTTTGGGCTTTTTGCATCAAAGTTTTCCCCTGTACGGGAACCAGCAGTGGGTTACGACAAGCTGCCGATGATGATGATGATGATGATTGTAAAATATTGTATTTTATATCCCTGGCTCACTGGTATTACCCCGAGCTGGTTTCAGTCCTTCCGTCCATGACCGTCTCCGTCAGCCTTCTCCCCGATCCCCTCGTCTCCCGCCCTTACGTACGGGTGACATTGACAGATCGGGAGCTTGACACTGACAGTTACTTAACCACTCGTGCACGTGAGATAGGGTAACGATTCTACTGAATAATATCTATTTTGACAAATCAACTTTTTAGAGTCTCCCTTCTTCACCGGTCATTTTTCTTAACCAACCTACTCAGATCTCCGCCTTTTGTTAAAAGATTAGTAAACCAGTAAACGCCAATAAACACTGACATTGGCAAATTCGTGGCAGCCCTAGCCACCGAACAGCCACAAGAAAAGAAGAAGAAGAAGATGCAAACACTACAATTAGTGAATCATACAGCATAAAACATTATGCCTTGGATTTTATTAAAATTTGTTCGACTATGTTGCTGACTGTACCGAATTATTCTGTTCAGATTAGGGTCGGCAATGCGCGTGTGGCACCTCTGGTGTTGCAGGCCTCCATAGCCTACGGTAACCGCTTCCCCTCAGGCGGGCCGTAAGCTTGTTTGTCTACTTTGTTGTATAAAAAAAAGATAGCCATAAAATTACTTGTTTACTTACCTCAAAGCGTTTGATCCCGAGATGCAATCTCATATGCTTCCGAAGGTTAGATTGGTTCACACATCGTTGGGGGCACATTGAGCATGCGTAAGGACGTTCACCTGTGTGTTTTCTGTAAAAAGATAAGCTATTTTAAACCTTAGATTGAAGAAAAGAGAGTCTAAGTTAGTGTGTCAAGTCTGTCTGTGGGCTTGTTGCTCTAAAACTAATTGATTATACCGAATGATCCAATTTCAATGTGGGTTTTTTTGTATTAAAGCTTCTTGGATAAAAGATGGAAAGATTATTTTAGGAAGGTTTTAAGATTGGTAGTGTGCGTTACTCCAGCAAAAAAGTGTTGAATCTGAAAATTCTAAAAATGCAGATAATTAGTGCCTACTGCCCTGTAATTGTGCCCCAAGTTTTAAATTTGTGCCTATAGCCGTTTCGGAGTTATTCAAGAAATTCACTTTTTGCTGGGGTAACGTTTTTTGCTGGGTCGATTTTCGTTCCTGGTTGAGCTAGACGAATGAATGTTAGCTTAAAAGGGGGCTAGAATTTGTGCCAATTAGTGCCCCAATTCCTGAATTTGTGCCTCCTAGGGCTTCGGAGTTATTTCAGTTTTTGCTGGAGTAACGTTTTGCTATCTCCGACACTACTGGGCGCACAATCATGAAACTTAGTCAGTATAAAGGTATTTATATTTAGAAATTTGTGCCTGCTCTTGTTTTCCAAAAAAAGGCTTCATTCGCGACTTATAAGGCTTTTATTAAAAATCTAAAACCGCTCCTAGCTCGCTAACCATTACACTGAGGAACCTATTGAAAGTGTCATTCTGTACCTCTTATTACGCTGCAACTGCTGACGAAGTTTCATATATCTACTTTCAGTAGTTTACGAGAAATAACGATTTTAAAACTGTCCAGAAATGTCATTACTTTAACCCTGAAATACACCCATTTCCTCTAAAGCTGTCATACTGATTCTTTGCTAGGAATTAGTGCCTATATTCAAATATATGCACACGAAATTTCAGCTTAATCCATGCTATAATTATAAAGATATCGCTAAATAACCTACAAGAATCATCTTGTAACCTATATTGGTGGTTAACCGGCTAAATTCAAATGACTGTTAAAAAGCGACAGTCCGATACATGGCGCCTACATTCTTAAATTTATACCATAGCATTATTGGTTTCTGTATAGTCTTGTACAAAAGTGTCTGCTTAGATATGTTTTTTTTCGGTTACGAAACTGAATTGGTTTTATTTTAGATCACACCGGACACCGGACACATAGATAAAACCGGTTTTTTAAACTGGTTTTTTATTAACTATTGGTCACGCATTTACTTAACCCAATGTAAAAAGTAGGTAGGAAAATTACAATTAGTAAAATTTTAATTGTTAGTTTTTTCTGAAGTAGTTTTATGTTTTAATATGGCTCTATTAATATTAATCGTAATTGCGAAAGTTTGTGAGTGTATGTCAGTATAATATTTAGAAGTAGGCCTTTTTGATCTTTTTTAGGTACTTAATTAGTTTATATATATAGCTACAATTTCTACTAGTAGAGAAGTGTATCCCCTTATTTATCGGTAAATAAGAAGTGGGTACCTAGGTATTAGCTACCTAGGTATTATGAGATGGTCAAGCTGGTTTCGTATGAGCTGTGGCAGTGAGTAAGGGTAAGCGCGGGGAAAGGTGCGGGCCCCGCGCACCGTCTGCCGTCGTTTCTCTGCTTCACCTCCTCAAAAGTGCCACAACTACGGACCAATCCCGCCTTAAAATAGTTACTCGAATGTATTCCAAAAATGAGATTTGTTGATGATGGGTCGCCTCTTCAATGGAAGCTTCTTATGATAAAATATTACTTTACTGTTGTTACAGGATACAAAGAAATAAAAATTATTTAGAGGTGAAATCGACGTGCGTGCACTTTTGTGTTGTCTTCAATAACACAGATTATATCGACACAATATAAAAGAAAAATTGTCCGGTGATGCAAAGCGCCATGCCAGGCATGGCGTAAGTATAGGATATAAGTATTCGTTTGTCCAAACAAGGTTTATAGCGTTTTATTATGAACTTCTTTGTAATGGATACTTTTTACGTAGAACTCCTTATTCAAATAAAGAACATAAGGTTTGACACTGAAAAGACAAGAAAGTATCGGGGCGAACTACTAGTGAACGTTCTTCGTATCTAGCAACCCAACTCCTAGTTCATAGAAGCAAAAAAATTCGGAATTCATTTTGTTTGTATCTGTACCAACTGTTACTAAAATACAATACCTTCAACTGCAAGAGGTAGGCGCCATGTATCGGACGTTCGCTTTTTAACAGTCATTTGAATTTAGCCGGTTAACCACCAATATAGGTTACAAGATGATTCTTGTAGGTTATTTAGCGATATCTTTATAATTATAGCATGGATTAAGCTGAAATTTCGTGTGCATATATTTGAATATAGGCACTAATTCCTAGCAAAGAATCAGTATGACAGCTTTAGAGGAAATGGGTGTATTTCAGGGTTAAAGTAATGACATTTCTGGACAGTTTTAAAATCGTTATTTCTCGTAAACTACTGAAAGTAGATATATGAAACTTCGTCAGCAGTTGCAGCGTAATAAGAGGTACAGAATGACACTTTCAATAGGTTCCTCAGTGTAATGGTTAGCGAGCTAGGAGCGGTTTTAGATTTTTAATAAAAGCCTTATAAGTCGCGAATGAAGCCTTTTTTTGGAAAACAAGAGCAGGCACAAATTTCTAAATATAAATACCTTTATACTGACTAAGTTTCATGATTGTGCGCCCAGTAGTTTCGGAGATAGCAAAACGTTACTCCAGCAAAAACTGAAATAACTCCGAAGCCCTAGGAGGCACAAATTCAGGAATTGGGGCACTAATTGGCACAAATTCTAGCCCCCTTTTAAGCTAACATTCATTCGTCTAGCTCAACCAGGAACGAAAATCGACCCAGCAAAAAACGTTACCCCAGCAAAAAGTGAATTTCTTGAATAACTCCGAAACGGCTATAGGCACAAATTTAAAACTTGGGGCACAATTACAGGGCAGTAGGCACTAATTATCTGCATTTTTAGAATTTTCAGATTCAACACTTTTTTGCTGGAGTAACGCACACGATTGGTAAAAATGAGTATAGCTCTAGCCGTTTTCAGGATATTAATTGCTCTTATTTAATTTGTAGTGGTACCTAATGCGACAGTGAGAAGGTGCCTGCTATGCATAGTGCGATGTAGGCAAGCTACGTGGTGGTGCGACGTAGAGTATCTACGTGTGGTTAAGCGATATGCCTACTCTCCCGCCTAGTAGGTACCTACTGAGCTGACTGTCTCTACGCTACTTTTCCCTACCTGTTTAAAGTTTAGTTATCACGATATTCATGCGGGAAGCCCAGTTTTTAACATTTAGTTCGTGTAATAATTCAAACTCGATAAAATGGAGTTTATACTCCAATGTCTGATGATGATCAACTGTGTTAAATATCATATTTAAAGGTTAAAAAACTAGGCAGGTTGTGATTTTTGAAAATTTAAATAATATCTAAAGATTTTTTTGACATCAAATCATTTTTAATAGTCTAAAAACTTACCTGATGTGGGTCACAAGGGACGCTTTGTATGTGGTCCGGTAATCACAGTGCGGGCAGACATACTGCTTGACACCCTCATGCATTAGCTTGTGCTTGTTGAAATTGTACAGTCTCCCAAATACATGCCCGCAGGTCTGAAAAGTGGTTCCTGTTATTTGACGTCCCGAGAATTCACCCTTGGCGTTTGTAAAATTCAGACAACCCTCTCGCTGGCACATTTCAACATTTTTGAAGATATAATATAACTAAATGTAGTTATGTGAAATTGCAGAGCTTCAGGGTCGAGAGAATAACAATGCAAAGGTTTAGTAAAAATATCACATTGATCCAAACAAGTTTTCTAACAAAAAACGTCGTTACTGCTATATTATGTCATAATTGTCAATAGAAACACATTGTTTAGATAAGTATCGTATATTCAGCTAGGGAGCTGTGTTGACTGAGTGATGTCAACCTTGTACCAACCTACCCACATTTATCTGCTTTATTATACCTCAACAAAATAGACTAGTAAAAGTAGGTCATACATCACATGCTACTTCCGTCAATGCATTCAAAAACAAACTAGACATCTGGCTTCGAACAAATAAATCAGTGCTCAAAAGAATTTACCAAACATAAGAGACTATAATTTCAATAAAATTTTAACACTGTCTGACGTAGACACATCAGCGAAAGCTGCTCGTCTATAAACAAATAAATAAATAAAAAAAATGTGCACTTTTAATTTATCGCATTGGTACAAGTTTTTTGGTCGAATGATAAAGTCTTGGGCAAAAGTTAGTTTAATTTAAAACTAGCCAAGTTATCAGCTCAGAGGTGTACTTACATCACAAACAAACTTTCTATTCTTATGTATTGTCATATGATCTTTCAACAACTCCTTGGTACTGAACATTTTGGAACATTTTTTACAATTAAAAAGTTTGACGACTGTACTCCGACCATTCTCTTTATGAATTTTCAAATGGTTTTCGTAACTTCTTCTATCTTGCATAAACTTCCCGCAAGGGCTGCATTTGTACCCTTTCTTAGAATCTCTCCAGCATTCCAACTCGTGTCGAACGCACAGCGTTTTAATTTTAAAAGTATGCTCGCATCGGAAACATTTGAATAAGCTGGCTAGTTTGTGTATGTCTGTGTTGTGTTGTATGAGAGATTCTTCAGAAACTAAGTCGATTTTACATTGAAAGCAGTATGTTTCTGATTTTATTTTTTTTACTTTTTTTTCAGGCTCTGGCGGTATCTCGTATTCAACCTCACTGTCTGGTTCGTTGATCACATCTTGGAAAAGTGCGCTGATCTCATCAAGTTCTAAATCGGAGCTCTCATTGGCAGCACTGGGTTTGGAATCTAGGAACGATCTACTGTCGTTCTGCTCTATAGAATCATATCTAAGAATTTTGGCTAGTTTACTCTGTGTTGTGTGGCAAAAACTTCGGAATTCACTGAAATTTTTCACCTCGTTCCAGCACCTGATACACACTTTTGAGGGCCGTCTGCTGATGGTCAAATCGATGCCAATACATTCGTAAATGAGTTGAGAAACAGTGACGCTGGTGTCCACATCTTCAGACACTTTCGAAGTGATTTCTTTTACTCCATTCTGGCACCAACACAATCTACACACGTATTCTGATAGGAAATAATCGTATGTGTACAAATCGCTGTTCAGTGTTATAGTTTTCCAAGACATTTCAGCTTTTTGTAATAATTTCTATTTTAACAACAAACAAAAAAAAACTGTATTTTATTTTAGTCTGTTTAGGCAATTTGACGTTGATTGATTTGAAACTATGACAACCAGCAACGCCCCGCTTACTATAACGGCATCTAGCGTTGAGTAGTACTAACTACATCAAGTGAGTGTAGCGACATCTAGCGTCAAGTAGCTATACTAAAAAAACTCCTTTGTTTAGTACGGTAGCGACATCTGTTGCCAGGCGAGTTGCACAGTTAATTCGCCCGTGTTGTAAAAAACGAGAGGTACTTACCTACCTCTACCTACAGTCGACAAGGAACCGTTTCAAGATTATTAATTTCAAGACCAGATCATGATATTATGATTATTATAGATAAATACCTACTAGGAACGATACTTCCTGTATAAGTATTTCTGTGCCTACCCACCTATAAGTATGTACTTATTATTTTTTATTTCTTTTCAGAATGTCCCTCCAATCGACGATGCAGAATCGACGCTCCTCCGCAGGGATCATTATAATGAACGCCACGCTTCAAAATGAAACCATTTGTTTGTTCTGTGCAACATTCCCAGACTACTGCTGTGTCAACCCTACCGACTTACATAGACGAACCTACCTTTAGTTAATAAAAAAAAAGAAGGAAGCAAGAAAATTCCCTAAAATTTGAACGGAGACCTTAGTTTAGTCTATAACATAGCGTTGCCTTGCCGAGCACGTCCACTGAGGATGTACCCTGTGGGATTGCACTGCGTGCATCACTGAGTGACTTACCTATAGGTACCTACAAAAGAAAAAGTAAAAATTATTTATTTTCGAAAAAAAGTTTTTTTAAATCTCAATTCAAATAATTATGTTGTTGATATATTATTAGGTGTTATTAGGTTACAAATAGATTGAAGAATAGCAAATAAATGTTACTTTAGTCATTGTAGTTGCTCTTTTCCTATCTTTTCTGCGGTATCCCAGAATCCCAGCAGTACCTAAGTACACCGAGTAACAATGTAAAATTGAATATTCAAAAGTTTATATTTCCGATTAAAGTTCTCCCGAGCCTCTTATTTAAAATGAAGATTACCTCATCATTATCATCACCCACGGCACGACTTTACCCACTGCTGGGCATAGGCCTCCCCAAGTTTGTGCCATCTACTGCGGTCCTGAGCTAGTCTCTCTTTTACGGCCTACGATATTGACTATGTCGTCTGTCCATCTCGCTGCCGGAAGATTAGCTACCTACTACAAGCTTACTGTACTTAGGACCATTGTACTCAAAGAATAATTATGTAATATGTAGTTCCTACGTAAGAAGAAGCGGGACTCGCATTCTACCAAAATAACACACTGAAAATCTCGTTTTGTCTGAAACGTGATTCAAATTTTGACCCCCGCTTCATAGATTGTTCGTTTTTCGAATGCACGAGTCTCTAGTTCGAGAGTTTCGCCAGTCTGATTGTACTCAAGTAGGTAGGTAGATACTCTACAACCTAATAATCTCATCTAGTTGTCTTGTCTCACACCTCACAGCGTACCTACGTCCTCGAAGAGTGAACGAAGATGATGAGACGCCGTCCTAACTAAGCATACTCTGTGGAGCTTTTTTTCTTTTCTTCAGTAAAGCACTCGTGGCTAGGCTTTCTTGTAATCAATCTTTACCGTCACTATTTGGGTGGGTGACTGCAAGTGGCATTTACATCTGAGCGCTTCTGTGTCCTACTGTCCGACTCTAGCAGTAGTTAAGCCATGACGGAGGCCTTAAAGCGGCCTAAAAACTCCGTCACCAGAGTTGGCCACTAACTCATACGAACGTAGGTACGTACGTATTCAGTCGAATCGAATGATCCTGAATCCGAGGTCACCCCACAGGGGGGAGATGGGTGGCGGGAGGAGAGGGGTGACAAAATTAGTTCAATTTGTATCAAAATGGCGCGCGAGGTGCTAGCGACTATAATTACTGCTCGGAGATGAAATGATTTTGTGAAGTGGTAGATAGGAGATTTCAATAACTTTTGAAGGTCTTCTAGGCTTCTAGAATCACCTAGAATCACCTAGTAGTAGTATAAGAGGATTCTAAATGATCCTTGTGATTTTACTGAATAAATAAAATAAATAATTAATAATAAGCTTTATTTCCATACACAATGTTGCAAACTTAATTAAAATGTATCTGGACTTAAAGAATTATGTTTAAATAAGTAAAGTGTAGGTAAGATAAATGTACTTTATCCCCCAAATTATGTTTCCAGATTTATCTTGGATCTAACAAAAACCGCCAAAAATCGCGTGTGTTTTACTTAACCCCTCTCAATAAGTTGTCAGATTTATATGATACTAGCAGCGCCTCGCGGTTTCACCCGCGTAATTCCCGTTCCCGTGGGAATTCCGGGATAAAATATAGCCTATGTTCATCAGGGATAATGTAGGATTCTAATGGTAAAAGAATTTTTTTAATCGGTCCAGTAGTTTCGGAGCCTATTCAATTCATACAAACAAACAAACAAAAAATCAAACCTTTCCTCTTTATAATATTAGTATAGACAATAAATCTGACAACTTATTGACAGGGAACTAAATCCAAAACACACGTGGTTTTTGGCGGTTTTTGTTAGATCCAAGATAAATCTGATAACGTGGTAAGACCGTATATGTTTAGACCGCTTTCAGCGGTAAAAGAATTTGCTGAAAAGATTTAAAAGATTTTACTGAATAGGTATGTACCCACATATTTTTTTTGTTTTTAGCTTTGTCAGTCTATTTCGCACCAAAAACTTGATACAAGCGTGATGGTATTCTCTAGCAAAAATGTTATTAGAGGGATATTCTCTTACAAAAACTTTATTGGGATTTTGTTGTATGCCGCCTGGCGTCCCATGCTGCAGTTGTACGTATGCCGCCGCCGTAAACGTTCGAAAGTGCAACTTTGCCCCCTATTTTTTTTTCAGGATTCTTTGGAAGGTTCAAAATTAAAAATAAATTTAATATTATTGCCTATAAAATTTTATTATCATTATTTTATTATTAATTTTATAGATACCTAATAAAATCTCAAAAAAAACTATTTATATGTTTGGATTTGAAACATGCCCTAAACTAAACTCTTGCTCTTCATAACAATTAAAAAAACATTTATTACTGGTAGGTACCTATATGATATTGTTAAGTCTGAAGTCGTAGGTAGAAATTCCATTGTAACTTATAATAGGGCTGACATCGTCACTAAGCGACTCAAAGTCCTTAAAAAATTTAAGAAAAAATGGAATTACATAAAAAACATTTCTTTTTTTCCACGCCCCGATCTCTAGTGACGTCAATTTAAAACAAAACACGCCAATTAGAGCGTCGTTAGCGGCACGTGCGCGCTGTGTGAAGTCGCGCGTGTGTAGCCGCCTTTATTTCCTTTGCATTGGGAATTTTGGTAATTTTCGTTTGTTTTTATTGTAGAAATTATTTTTACAAACCGATCGTTGGACGTGAGACGCTAACAAAAAAAAAACAGATTGGAGAACTTTTTTATTTTTTTACTCTTAAACCAAATAACTATTGAATAATGTGTTTTTTTATAAAGTACGTAAACTTTTTATGAGTAGAGACAATATTATTTGTCTGACTGAGGTACAAAGTATTTCGATACCTAATGAAAATGCAACAAACATTTTTTAACCAACATAGATTAGAGCCATCAAGGAAAATAAAAACAAAAAGAAATCCCGAAAATTAAAAAAAAAGAACTCTACATTTGAAAATTATAAAACGTCGACCTTTGTGTCCATTGGCTGAGCTGTGGCCAATCACCGCGCGCGGATCCACGGAGGCGGGAAGAGGCAAACGTCAGATGCAAATGAGGTTTTTATAACCGGTTCCTGTTCTTTTGTTTGTTTACGGCCAGTAACTGGTATTTTATTTTGAGATACGTTACGGTGGAGTACGCACCTTTATTGGAATAATGGAAAGAAAAAATATGATTTTTTAAATTCGAATATGGCTAAAGCACTGAAATAGTTTTGTTTTATTTAGGGTAAGAGCTACAAAATAGAATATAGTCACACTAAGAGTCAAAGTAGTATTTTCTCTAATAAAAAATAACTAGCCAGATTACTTACAGATTTTTGGACAGTTATGTATCAAAAACTGTGCTACTAATTAGGTATGGTCAAATAACTATACAATGTACAGACAGAAAGGTAGGTATAATATGTAAAATCTGGCTGCATAATATTCTGTACAGACCTAAGGTTAAAAGGCCTTAGTTTACTAAACACTCTAGTTATTCATATTATTTTTCACCGTTTAGGTAATTTTCAACAAGAAAATGTAACAAAACTAGGTCTTTTTATTTATAGAGCTCTGTCGTTGTGCGCTCATATTGGAATCCGACATATTGGAAGTTATGGAAAAAGAAACTTTTTTTAAATGATCTCGTAAACTATGAAAAAGATTGCTTCATAGATAGAAAACACTTTATTATCATAAAATAATCATCACAAAGGCGAACTAATTGATCTATAACTTACGTTCTAAGAGGATACCTATACCTTTAAAAAGATATGTCAAAAATTCATTCAATTGACTATGGATTATCTATCAGCAGTAAAAAATGCAAGCCTTCATAGTTGACATTTCCGCTCACCTCAGGGAACACCCCTCTCCCTCCAGAGTCCAGAGGGAACGGAGCGCGCTCTGTCAGTCAAACCACGACCGGCGCGACGATCCGACATTTTCGAATTGACATTTTAAAATAATTAGATAATGACGTTGCGTTGATTTTTTATTGATGGCCAGTGTTATTTTTTTGTAGATGGCCAGTATTACAAACTTTTTTAAACGGTGTCCAGTGATGTGAAAGCTCAGTGATGTGAAAAAAAGTTGTGATTATGACGTCACATAATTTATTGTTTAGAATGTACTATGCATTTTGCATGTGACATTGTTTTATTCAAGTTGGATTCTTGTAAGGTAGGTTATCTAAACTACCTACTTAGCTACAAAGTAAAGGCTTTCTGCCTACTTGCGTTAGTATTCGCATTTTGCTCAAGCGCTTAACCGGACTCAAGCACAGATTTTTGTATGAAGATCTTTGCTCAAGTGTATGCCTGAGTAACGATTTTTTTAACATAATATGAGCCTTGATTGAGCTTCCTTAGTTAGGTATTTATGTTATATAATAAGAGTTGAAACGTAGATAAGCTTCTTTTATTAAAAATAAACCAACCAATAACATAAAAGTAACCAGGTGTTGATAGGTACAACATTACTAATTGTATACTTATCAACTAACTCAAAAGCTGAAGAATAAAAAAATGAAACCTTTTATATAAAAAAAAAACTTGTGCTTAGTAAAAGATTTAGGTATTGGGACAGTAATTCTGATAGGAATTTTAAAAAGATGACAGAACAATGAGTTTTTTCTCAAACGTGCTTGGAAGTTTGAGCATTATTTTGACCTTCGAGATAAATAAAAATTCCTGTAGGTACTGGCCAAATATATGCGAGCAGCGACTGAAAAAAAAAAATGAAAATGCATTTCCGCCGTGTTTAGCGACTAAATAAAACTCATATCTGTCGTGTAATTTAACATGGCAACCAAGGAGGTAACTTTCCAAAGGTTTTATTCAAATTTCGAACGGGCTTCCAAATAGAAAGCTGATTATTGAAAAAAAAAACAAATAAACACTGTAACTTCGTTGTACCTAACTAAGACGACGTATTGAATTACCTTCCGATATTTACGGCCTGTAGCTATTTGTACAAAATACTTCACCACACATCCGACGGAAGAAACACAGGCCCTGAAGTTTTTTGTATTTAGACAGATAAGGCCAAACCTGGGTCCTGTCCTCCTGTTTTAACCTATTTTGAGAAATTGCTAGTTTTTTTAATTATTTAGGACAATTAGAAATAACAAAAAACAAGCAATGTACCTATTCTCACTCAATAGGTTCATATAAGAAAAAAAATACTAAAGTTTTTGTTTCAATTTTATGTTTTTTGCACTTACAAGGTAGTGCAAAAGGATGAAATTGTAATTACGTGTAGTTTAGGCCTACTAATAGGGGATTTTTTTCGTGAATCCGACAATCTTAGCCATTAAAAAAATAGTTTCCTGAAATTCTTTTAAGTGAACCCGCGCTTGGCTAATTTATTTCGTTTTATTATTTTTTCTTCTTCTTCTTCTTCTCTTAATTAATGGCCTCTGTCCGTCATTTCGACTGACAATTTGGCCAGTGTCAAGTGAAATATTTGAAATAATATAAGTCAAGTCATACATAAGAAGTGAAGAGAAAATGGTGGATTTTTTCTTCAAACCCTGAAAACTATTTTTTATTGTTTATTGCCCTATATGATAATGTAATTATTGTCATAGATAAAAATGAGTTCGCAAAATATATATACAATTATTGAAATTAAGAGCACAGGCTATTTCTCTCTCTATGACTCTATCTCTAATCTATCAGGTTACACAAATTATTGATCTATCTACACCGTAAAAGTAGCAAAGCCTATTTAAAGCACTCGAAAAAAAACAATATTCATTTCGAGACCATAAACTAAAACAGCTGAATTTTATTATTGACATTGGTCATGGTGTGGCCGGCGACTGAAAAGAAAACAAAAAAAATAAAACTCATTGCACTCGGCGCGTAGTGTTGCAGCGAAGGCAGTCTTTTAGCCGGTAACTAATAAGTAAGATTATGTTTAAAAATTTGAAAAAACCGACTTCAATTTTATACAGCTTCATCGTCAGATGATGATGATGACGGTGGTAGTTTATCGGGTTTTGAACTGGAGAATTAGGTCCGTATGCCTAAATCGTTACTCCAGCATAGATTTGAGCAGAGATTTTCACACAAAAATCTATGCTTGAGTCCGGATCAGTGCTTAAGCAGTAAATCAGTATACCTACGGGCTTAAAGTAGATTCTGGTGTGCTCGACTACGGATTCGGGTCTAGGGTCCATCAGTTTTCTGACCATTTTGACGAAGCAGGTTTCTCTACGAATAATTCAACCTTTTCAAAGAAAACTCTTTCCGGCTTTATTTTATTTCTTTGCTACAACTCTAAGCAGCCAGCGCACCACGTCAAAACAGTTTCGAATATCGAACGTAAAAAAATAAAACAAAGCTTTGTTCCCGGTTGTCGGCCCCGATCCTGATTCCAATTTTGAAATATCGCTTTTGTTCTTTGTTATAAAAATGTGACCGTTAAAACAAACGGGTAGGTAGGTTAAACATTTAACTAGAATTATTAGATCTGTTTAAAAACCAAGAACGTCATTTATTTCGTAATGTTCGTTTGTCCAAAAATAGGTTATGGACCTAAAAAATTAGGTCTTATAGTATTAGCCCCATTTTTTAGGCCCATAACCTATTTTTGGATATTCATAACCTTTTTTTCTGACGTCTTTCAGCTTTCAGGAATGGCGTAGCAATTTTTATGTGTACCATAAAGTTTCGAACGCAAGAACAAAATACGCTTATAAAAACACTAAAACGGCACCCGATACGCCTAAAAAAATCGAGACCGCTTAAAACGAATATCAATTAAAATGACAAACAAGCACAGTAAACAACTTTAGAGGGTGCTGGCGGGAGATAAAGCACGTCCTCGAAACGAGACGTGATTGGTCGAGAGTGAATCCCACCACCCCCGGCTGGGCCAATCAGGTGAGAGCGAGTACACCCCCGACCAATGATGCTACCGGGCGGGGTTTTGTTTTTTTTTCAAAAGGTGTTCTGGTGAATTGACAGTTTTGAAATGTCATTGTCATAAATTCCGGATTTATAAGCCTTTGAGCACGCTTTGTGCTCGAGACAGATAAGACTCTCGAACTAGATTCGTACTTTCGAAAAACGAACAATGTATGAAACGGGGGTCAAAATTTGAATCACGTTTCATACAGAACGAGATTTTCAGTGTGTAATTTTGGTAGAATGGGAGTCCCACTTCTTTTGTATGTAGGAACTACGTATTTACATATTCTTTACAGGTAAGTTTTCATAAGCCTATCTAAGTATAGTACATATTTAGATTGATGTAGTAAAATCGTAATTTTATTTCAAATACTGTGGACAAGCATGAACAACCTATCTATCTATACTAAAAAAAAGCCAAAAACTAAAATTAAAGATAAGGATAAACTAAATACTGCAGATCTACTAAATAAACGATTCTGATTCCGAAAATCTAGTTTGTCTGTTTATCTGTTTGTTTCTTCGCGGATCACGCCTTAACTACTGGACTTTCAATGAAATTTATACCTTTTAGAAGCCCTTTTTCCGGATTAAAACATAGGCTATATTTTATTTAAATTCTAAGATACAGCTTGAACTCTCTAACCAAAAGCAGCCATTTGCTAAAAGGTTCATTGCATGCTGGTTGACAGATATTTTTGTGGAAAGTTTCGCATTCGCCCAAAGTCGCGGGTATCAGCTAGTTTCAACATATTCTTAGCAAGAGGCGAGGCTTATGTCAACATGAGTCATAATTCTGATATTTGAATCGTAACCTACTAACCTAGTGGCATTGACACGATTGATTTTTGCTTATTCGGTAACTCGATTCTTTAGTTAGCGATACTTGACAAATCGTAAATCGATTGTTTTTGAGATTAAAAACATAAACGTCAAAGAATATGTAATACGTAGTTCCTTCCTACGTAAGACGAAGCGGGACTCCCATTCTACTAATTACACACTGAAAATCTCGTTTTGTATGAAACGTGATTCAAATTTAGACCCCCGTTTCATACATTGTTCGTTTTTCGAAAGCACGAGTCTAGTTCGAGAGTTTCGCCAGTCTGATTAGGATTTCGATATCCTTATGGTGCGACTTTGTCCGTCCGTCCGTCTGTCACGAACCGTATTATCTCAAAAACTAGACTTGAAATTTGGAATAGATTTTATTTCTACTGGTGTCGATTCTTTTGATGCATTTTTCTTAACTAACCTAATTTGACAGCGCAAATTGCAGAAATTGCAGAGCTTCAGGGTCGAGAGAATAACAATGCAAAGGTTCAGTAAAAATATCACATTGATCCAAACAAGTTTAATAACCAAAAAACTTATACCAATGCAAATTTTTTGGTTACAAAACTTGTTTGGTTCAATGTGATATTTTTACTGAACCTTTGCATTGTTATTCTCTTGACCCTGAAGCTCTGCAATTTCACATAATTACGTTTAGTTATATTATATCTTCAAAAATGTTGAAATGTGCGAGCGAGAGGGTTGTCTGCCTTTTACATACGAGCAATTCTTGTACATTATATACTTAATCTGAATCTCGGAAACGGGTCCAACGATTTTCATGAAGTTTAGTATACGGGGGAATTCGGGGGCGATAAATCGATCTAGCTAGGACTCATTTTCAGAAAATGTCGTTTTATTCGTGTTTTCAACTAAACACTTAAACAGGAAAATGTGACTCTTCCCGACATCTATTGGCGAATAATAATATTATTTTTAGAAGTTATACTTTTAATCGTTAAAAGATGGCAGTGTTCAGCATTTGTTTTGCCCGTGACAAAGCTGAAATTACTTGAAATCAAATGAGCATAGAACCTTTTCTAACTAAATAAGTATTGCATATTGGTTATGTAAATAAAAATAAATACTAAAAAAATAGCGAGCAAAGCTCGGTCAACCAGCAGAGCCCCGAGTCTATGCATTTGTTTTGACTTTCGACTTGAGTATAGCACACGCAAACGCAAAGCGAAAAATTTTGTATTCGAGGAGATTTGGGAATTGTGCAATTCCCAACAAAGTTGGTCGCTGTGAATGCGTTTGCGTGCTATACTCGAGTCGAAAGTTAAAACAAATGCACAGACTCGGGGCTCTGGTATGTAATACGTGAGATTTTTTTTTTCTTTGCTTTTTAAAACATAATTTTCTACAGAATAGGACATGATTTTAGAGAAAAAAGGTTTCCCAATAGATTTCATGATTTTAGAGAAAAAAGGTTTCCCCCAAAACCTTAAAACCTTCTTAGTTGCCTTAAAAGCTTACATTTGAAGAATTTAAGAAATATTCATTTTTAGTCTGCCTTATAACAGGAAAGGTAAGATCAATAATCGCGCCCACGGATTTTCATAACCAGTATTCCGTGAGTGCTAGTCCACAGATTAAATAATTTATACGTTTAAAAACTTGATAAAACCGACTTCTATCGCTCTTTAAGCGATAAGACCGCCCATTGTACATATAAACATGTTTAGCTATATTTCTTTTGTAATTTTTAAATCTTTTTTTTTTTTTTTTTTTTAATCTTATGTTTTGGAAGGACTTTGAGTCGCTTAGCGACTATGTCAGCCCTGTTATAGCTTACAATAGAATTACTATCTACTACTTAACAATGTCATACACTAGTGTAAAAAGAGCCCTAGCTGCTTCGCACAGTGGGACCGAAAGTACACTTATAAATGCACCAACATCTAACATATTCAAATTAAAGCGGCTACACATGTGAGATCTCAGAGACTGGCTCCGCACACATTCCTCCAGAAGATGGTGAACGTCTTCTATAACTCCACAAGTGGGACAATTGGGAGAATCCGAAACGTTCATAAGGTGGTTAAACTTAGCCAGAGGGATGTGCCCTGAGCGCAGCCGGTGAGCTGTTACAAGCAAACATCTCTTAAGTCTACTATTTACAAACCAAGGTATACGAGAAGGTTCACACTGTACAATTCTATACCAAATTCCTTTTGATTCCGAAATATTTAAATACAAATTTTTCCATTTTTCAAAAATCTTATATTTATACTTAACGAACACTTCTGTATATTCAGGTAAAATGTACGTTTCCATACCAACTGAAATAGCCTGCTTAGCCAACCTATCGACCTCCTCGTTACCCTTAACGTCAATATGTGAAGGAACCCACTGCAATCTCAAATCTCTACCGTTCTTTAATAGGAACAGCACTTTCATTAGAATGCCATACGCTACGGATGCGCACCGAGCACCGGACACACATCGAGCAATGTGCTGTAACGCACTTCGACTATCTGTCAAAATAACTATTTTACACGTATCTAAACTAATCGCATAAGATAATGCCTCTGAGATTGCAAAGAGTTCCACTGACATAATAGAGTTATAATCAGAACAAATTTTGTACATCTCTTTCACATTGCAAACGGGATCGTAAAAAGCAGCGCCTGCACCTTTATCTATTTTAGACCCATCAGTAAAAAGTTTGTGCCAACCTCTATATTTCTCATTTAACATAACTAGGCTTAGGGACTTGAGTAAAGTGTTATCACAATTTCTTTTCGCCTGATCTATCCCTTCTATCGTAGTTTCAATAAAATCTAATCTTATAGCAGATACCCAAGTATTCAAAGAAAACATAGTAAGGGGACTACAAGTTCTTAAAGTCTCTGTATGTGTTTCCTCAAAAATTGAAATAAGTAGAGACTTCTTCTGCTGTTGCACAATACGTAGTTTTTTAAATAAAGAGACGGTGATGTTATTCGAAACTGACTGGGCTTTAAGACAGTATTTAGTGGCGAGATATTGACGTCTAAGCTGTAGTGGTTGCAGACACACTTCTGACTCCATAACATGTATGGGTGTAGTTCGTATAAAACCACCAATAACTCTCATCGCAATATTTTGTATCCTATCTAACTTCAACAGGTGCGTTTTCGCGGCGGTATCATATAAAAAGCATCCATAGTCCATTCTACTACGTATTAAAGCGATATACAGGCGACGCAAATGTTTAGGATGCAATCCCCAAGCCGCCCCAGCTAAAATTTTTAACAGTCCTATCTTTTTCATAACCTTTTCGCGAATTTCATTTATGTGTTTGTTCCACAATAAAGACCGATCCAACCAGATTCCTAAATACTTAATATTTGCTACAGCTGTAATATGGTTACTATTAATTGAAAGCGTTATATTATCTATTTTCCTTCCTTTCCTGAAACTACAGCAATGAGTTTTGGTTGGTGACACTTCTAGGCCTAATTCCTCCAGCTTACTAACAGCAGAATTTAAAGCTGCTTGAAGATCAGTTTCATTTAACTCCGCACTTCTGTTTTGGACGTAAAAAACAAAGTCATCAGCGTACTGCAACACTTTAACGCTATCATAACCTGTGCAAATTTTATGAGTAGCAATATTAAATAAGAGAGGGGAAAGAGGATCGCCTTGTGCCAAACCTCTACCGGACCATCTCACTATGGCACTATCATCACTATCATCTTTAATTTTTAACGATCTTCTACTTAGAAAAGACCACAAATATTTACAAGTTAGTGACCCTATGTTTAAACTATCAAGCAAACTAACTAGTTGGTCCGTCAAAACATTGTTATATGCACTTTCTACGTCAAGAAAAACTGCTAGTGTAGACACATTTTTAGAAAACCCTATTTGAATGTCTGTAAGAAGTCGAACTAAACAGTCTATACAGGATTGACTTTTTCTGAATCCACTCGTGACTGGGGCTAAAATGTTATGTTTTTCAACAAACCATTCAATGCGCTTACAAATCATAGCATGAAAAATTTTACAAATACAAGATATTAACGATATAGGTCTCAATTTTGGCATTACATTAGGGTTTGAATTAGGTTTGGGAATGGGAACTATTTTAATACTGCGCCACTGTTCAGGAATAAAAGAGCTCTTAAATATCTTATTAAAAATGTTCAGCAAAATTAACTTACCCTCCTTAGGAAGATTATAAATCATAGAATATGTTATATCATCGTCTCCAGGGGCCGTATCCTTTTTTTTTAAGCTACTTTGAAGCTCTTGAAAAGAAAACTCCTCATCTAAAAGAGTATTTTTTGAGAAAAAAATAGGTTGTGAAGTTTGCACAGAATCTGGAGCTAAACTACGTAAAAGTTCTTCTTTCTTATCTTTAGGAGCATGTGCATAATCCCTATGTAAACCCTTCATCCAGCGCATACGGCGCCACATATCAGAGGCAGACACATTTTCATCTACCTTTTCACAGAACTGTTGCCAACTAGCTCCCTTGGCCCGCCTATGAACTCTTTGCGCTTCAGCAATCTTACCATTCAAGATATCAAGGTTAGCGGGTGTGGGATTACGCCTAAACACCTTAAGTGCTAGCCGACGTTGAGCTATAGCATGAGATATCGCTGGACACCAGTAGGGCTTTGGCTGAAAAATTTGAAGAGGATCAGTACAATTTTTAATCATAGGAATACTTTGTCGAGCTGCATTATTCAACTTTTCTATGAATGAGTCATAGCTCAATTGAATATCAGCATCGCCTAAACCTTCGCTAAAGCTCTCCGTCAAAATCTCCTGATACAAACGCCAATCAGCTAGTTTAAAGTTGCGTCGCTTAATATACCTACGTGAAACCTGGTACTGAAGAGAATACTTGATAACTAAATGATCACTGCCTAAGTTCTCCCGTGTGACTAACCATTTAAAATAAATGGCAATATCAGATGTAACAAATGTTATGTCTGGCGCAGATTCTTGCAAAGTACCATTAACTAATTTAACCCTCGTAAATTCTCCACTGTTTAGAGATACAAAATTATGCTCTATAGAAGAATCCAGTAACTGTAACCCTCTGGAATCTATTTTAGATGACCAATTAGAATGATGCCCATTAAAATCACCCGCCACAATTGATTTATCCTTAAATTTTGAAAATATACCATCCCAATCGCATTGTGAAGTTCTTACATTTGAAGGGCAGTAGACCGATACAATATGTTCTAAATATTTACAATTCAAAATTCTTACACATAAAAGCTCTATGCCACTATTGTTAACATGTATGGAATACATTTGAGTTTTTATTGTTTTGTGAACCAATATAGCTACACCTCCATAAGAATCAGTTCTGTCCTGCCTGAAAACACGATAGTTACTTATTCGCAAGTCAGTATCCGTATCAAGCCATGTTTCACTAAGTAAGCAAATACCTATCTTTTCTTGACAAAGCAGTAGTTCAAGATCAAGTTTTTTGGGCATCAAACTCTGCGAGTTCCATTGCGCAATATTCAAACATTGCTCAACGGAACCCACAGAGCCTGATGCCCTGGCCGCAGTTACATTAGAGATGGTGTTATCCATGATGAAACAGACCTAACAGTTTAGTAAAGACATCTCCACTGCTCACCATCTGTACTATGAATGACATTAATTCATCAAAAAGTAATTTTAACACTTGGCTGACTTTCACATCGAAACTTGAGGCCGAAAATATAATGTCTTTTACTTTTGTAAATACCCGACTAAAACTAAACTTCTTCTTTTGCTCACTACCAGATGGTACATCCTCACCTGTGGCCGTAGCCGATGCCGCCGCCTTTGATGCAGATGGACCTTGAGAACAAGCATCAGTATTATTCCGCCGTGTTTTTTTTCCATGCCTCTTATTCCTCCTATTGTTCCTTTTCCGTCCACTCGAAAACCCTTTTTGAACATTTTCCTCGCTGCTGCTTGATTCGTCATCATCACTTACATCTACGAAATCATTATGCAAAGCATCTCTACTCAGGGGCACTGAAGACTCTTTTTGCATCACTTTCGCACCAACACTTTGGCTGTAGGACATGCGGATTCCGGACTTCGCAGGTTCATGGGTCATCTCATTAGATTCCTTGCCAAACTTAAAGAAGGATGCCGGGTTCTTGGGTTCGTTAAAAATAAATGTTTTTTCCTGCAAATATTTCGCTAGCGCATGTTTATAGGTGCAATTTTCATGGCACATAATGGACCTAATTTCTCTTTCCTTCAAAAATACAGGACAAGACTTACTCAGGGCCATGTGCTTGCCTTTGCAGTTAATGCATCGATAATCCGTCGTCTCGCAGTTTGTATGGCGTCCACCACATTTCGGACAACTAGTCTTTTTGGTCGGGCATGTTCGTGTCAAATGTCCAAACTTCCAGCAAGATGCACACTGCGTCACCGGAAAAGTGTAAGGATTTACCTTAAACCTGCAACCATATCCAAACACATAGGGAGGCAAAGTAGAGCCCTTGAAACCGAAGCGTACAGTCTCGCTACTGACCCATTCACCTTCCTCCGACATTCTATTCAACCTTTTTACAGATACTATTTTTTGTTCGCACTGCAATGACTCCATCAAATCCTCTTCTTTTACATCGAGTTCCAAATACTTCACCACACCATAGGTAACGCCAACCTCATTTGTCATATAGCACCTATATCCAGAATCCATAAAGGTTTTATTCAAAACTAAATTATCGGCTTCTTCTTTTTTTTCGAATGTTATAACCACTCTGTAAGGGCTCTTGTATTTTATCTGTGTCGCATTGGTAATTCCTTCAGCCTTCAATAGCATGGCCAACCCGATTTGTTTTGGCAGCAACTGGTATGACGAGACACATACTTCAAAGCAATTATTATTGTTATTCAAAACATTGGTACCTCGAACAATTGTTGGTCCTCGATTCTTTCTAGCCGCAACACGTTGTGCCTTGCTCTGCACAAGAGTAAATCCATCATCATCAATACATTCTTTTTCATCGCTACTATTGTTGGTCCTCAATCGTTTCGGAGCCGGCGGCCGCGTCTCCTTCACAGCAAATAATTCCTCACATTGTTGGTTAACATCTAAAATTGCCTGTACAGCTATTTCTTCTTCACTCATACTACTGCTCCTGGACCGAGGCCTAGAATCGACCCCGGTAGCGTCCATATTTGGGACCGCGCCCAAACACACCGAAAATGCTTATTTCGTATAGTCCGTAATTAATTACAACCGTCGATAACAAAACTAAGTCCAGAACAACACTTTATACCGCATAAAACTTATTAATTAGCAAGACAATTTTTCAAACCATCCCGCGTCAGAAAAAAAATTTTGACAGATGATTTTTAAATCTTGCTTATTAGTTTTAAGGTGTACAATAAAGTGTTTTCATTCATTCATTCATTCAATTTGATACATCTTCATTATTAGATGATGATGATGGTATTTCATTGGGTTAGTTCTATTGATCATAAACACTATTGAAAGGTCACAGGAAAGCAAAGTACGCAATGTCGTGTACGTGGATGATGTTTTTTCCAGTTATTCCTATGTAACTCTCAAACTACTGAATTGATTTTGATAAAAAAAAAATATTGGTCAATGTGGAAGTATACCCTTTCAGATAAAAAAGATTTTTTTAAATCGGTTCATAAAAGACGTGAGTTTTTTTTTTAATTGGCGTCGCTCTTTTTTTGTGCATTTGCCATTTTGCGTAAAAAATTAGGGAAACATTATATATATAAACAGCATCGGATCTGACATGCGTGTTAGGAAGAAAGATCAGCAGGGTTAGGGATACACAAAAAATATATATAAACAAAGGTGACAAATATATAAGGGAAATATGTACAAAAATGACTGACGGTAACAAACATAAAAAAAACATGTGTGTAATTCACACGTGGTAGAAGACCTTCAAAAAGACTTTTAAATCACAACGATGCTAAAGAAGTTTTCACTTAAAAAAATACAACCGAATTATGAGAACCTCCTCCTTTTTGGAAGTCGTATAAAAAGATTTTGTGTTCCACATTAACAATAAATAGAATTTTCGTGTTCTAAATTCAAAAGCAGCTGTTTCCGCCCCCTACAAGCGACACGCGATAAATCAGATTGGACAAAGGAGGTCGCCACGTTCGCAGTTTTGTCTATGACTGTGTACGTGACGCAGAATGAGCTCGTCGAATTATGAATTCCGAATGAGTACCTACTGTAATGACTAGACCATTGGCAGACATCTCACAGTGTAACACACCAATCCGAATCGATAATCCATCGATACTCAGAGATGCAGAGCCCGTAGTCTGAGTTTTTGTTATGTTAATTTGCGACAAGCGTGAATCGAGATACTCATAATTTTTGTAGGGTTATTC
Organism: Eulithis testata; assembly: GCA_947507515.1. Taxonomy (NCBI): domain Eukaryota; kingdom Metazoa; phylum Arthropoda; class Insecta; order Lepidoptera; family Geometridae; genus Eulithis; species Eulithis testata. The sequence continues at coordinate 5,784,638 of OX382216.1, forward strand.
CCATCGAGCCTACCGGCCGGCCCACCGGTGGGCCAGATGGGAAAACATTTCCCATCGAGCTCACTATGCAAATCATAGTGGACTCGTTGGGATTTTTGATATGTACCACTCTTCACGCAAATAAATCATTCATTCATTCATTCATCTGGCTCACCAGTGGGCCGTGCAAATTATATGGAGAAAAATAGTTTGTAAATACAAAATACAAAATACCTCGCAAGTCGCTTCTCGTTATGACTTTCGATCAAGAAAACAAAACTCTGTATCTACTCTCTTTATACCTAATTTTGATAGTCGTAGCTCTTGTAGCACTATCGTAGTACTCTCGTAGAGGCTCTACGAAATCGTAGTTGGTGGACCAATAAAAGCTTATAAAAATTGCGTAAGTTCAATATAATTTTATTGAACGAAAAATATAGTAAAGTAGACTAGGTAGTGGATTGCATGCGACTTCGTTCGACCCGCGCTAATGAAAGGCGAATATGAATAAACTTTTACTAATAAAGGAGGATGGTACATTGTGACAGCCAAAGAGTGGAACCCGTTGCCGGCGTCTGTGTTCCCGAATGACTATGATTTGGAAGTTTTCAAGAGTAGAGTGAGTAGGTATCTTCTAGGTAACCGTGCTACATCGTCGACCACATCATTGCTTAACATCAGGTGAGATTGTGGTCAAACGGATACCTGTATTTATATCAGAAATATAGTTCCCATAGTACAAGCTTTGCTTAGTTTGGGGCTAGAGAACGTTGTGTGATATGTCGAAGAATATTTACTATATTGTAGAAAAAAAAATTGTGAATTTTGTATGAAAAAGAGGATGATTTGAAATTATGGTTTATTTACATGCCTTTAAAGATCAAAATTCTTTGACTACGTCAAACTCATCTGTTTTTTTTTATCAGTCGTAGAGTTTTAGGCGTTCAGCCAAATAAAACTCTCTACCGTATTTATTTGGCAGTCTAGACTAGGTGGAGCGTAACAGTACCGCCCACCGCCTACAGATGTAACGTGTAGTGGTAACTAAGTCAAGGTCGTGGGTTCAAACGATGATGATGTGAAATTTAGTTTCTTTTTCAATACCGCACCTCTATTGATTTAGCCGGATTAAAAAATACACAAGCCATATTATTAGTTTTTTTAAAGTAACAATGAATCATTATTCTTAAATTTTTAGTTTCAAATTATTGATAGGCGTCGTTTCTTTTTTTTTTAGTTAATTTGTATACCCATAAACGCAGGCTTTATTCTAATTTCAAATTTCTTTTCAATAATTCCTATAACCAAAGAGTTTTTATTGCAAACGTGAAGTAAAATCTCAAGTTCCCGCCAATAAAACGTCAAATGTCATAATTGACAGGTTATCGTCATCGATCGCCATAGACAAAGCCGTCTGCTTATTCAACCTCACGTACCAGCTGTTTCACACCGCCGCCATTGTGATTCTATTGTTTATGGTTTAACGACCGAAACTTATGTAAACCATTATTTTTATTGTAACTGCCGAATTCGTTCTGTTTGATTCTTATTCGTTTTATGACAATATTTTAATTTTATCAGACACTGGTGGCGATTCCATTGCTGCAGAAAAATAAGTAAAATTACTACTATAAACTTACTACTAGTTAGGTCTTACTGGATGAATCGGTAATTGGATCAAATGATTATATTTCGCTCATTTAATTTACTTCCCCAAGCAAGTTAACCAATGTGGACATTTTTTTCCCCATCGAGCCCACTGGTGGGCCAGATGGGAATAACCCATCATGCTAGAGACCAAATTAGTATACTCAAGTATAAGTTTAAGTATAAATAGTATATAATACTTTATCAGTTGTAACTTTCTTGATGAAAAACATCTTCAAGTTGAAAAAAAAAGTATACCTACTAAATAATATCCGACTGACAGTCTTAATATGAGAATTTTTCTATTATTGATCGAGTGAGCGAATCGAACGAGATCTTAGTGACAACTTGGACAAATATGCTTTATATAATTGTATGTTTGTTCTTCCAGATCTTTTGAACCGCTTATCCGATCTTTACAGAATTTGGTAGGTATACGGACAGTATTCTTAAGTTTTACTGGTTTGTTAAATAAAGTAAATCGGTCAAGGGGTCGTGAAGTTATGAGGGTGCAAAGAGAGAAAAAAATAAAGTCGTACAAATATATCAAGTGGGGTGTCATTTATGATAGGGTTTTGTTTAGACATTCCAAACCCGTTTTTATTTTGATTCTAGGTTTAATAGTTTTTGAGTTGTTGTAAAAATTATAAAATTGGAAAAGCCAGTTCAACGTGAGCTCACATTTCTTGGAGTTTCAATGATTTTGTAGTTCAAGTAAGACTGGTAATTAGCTAGACGGCGATTTCGATGCGATTTGCAAAGTTTATTGCAACCATTGGTCAATAAAAATTGTTTGGGTTTTATTAACCTCCGACCATCGCGAGATCTCAGTTCGGGGTGAACTACTAGTTTAGCTGCTACTTTTACGTCAAATTAATCTTAAGGACACTTATTTTGATGTCGTAATTTGATTATTTGATAAAAACAAAAGCCATTTGACACATAAGTACGAAATAACTAGATTAAGTAAGTAATATTTCGACAAATTCTAAATAATTTGTCGAAATATTTTTCAAATTAAGTAAGGTATGAAAAGGCATGTTATCATACTGTGTCACAAAAAAAAAGAAAATTATTATGTAAGCGTTTATCTATAACGAGGGCAATGTTGCATTGCAGTGTGTGCAATATTACCTACGGGGCGTATACACTGAAACAGTTACCGCACAGCACCGCAGACTAGAATTTCATGTCAAGGTCGACTGACTTAAAATTATCGATCGTAATTTGAAATTCCATAGAATCTATAATCTAAAAAGTTAGATGGAATTCTATGGAATTTCAAATTACGGCAAAAAGAATTAAAAATATGCACAGGATCGCTTTATAATTCAGAATAGAAATGTTAATAGCAAAAATCCCAAAGTTACTTAGAATTTTTCGGCATTGTGATAACTTATACACTGTTGGGTTAATCAATGATTTTACCCACTATCTTGCTTACTTATAATCATTGCATAACTTTATTCAGCTGTTTAAAATAATTGCTGTCACTTACTAACAGGTTATGTCAAACAGTGACAGAGCTACATTTTAACCAACTGTCTAACTATTCAGCTTTTATAAGTATGGCTGAATGTTTATTAATAACCTACAAAAAATGTGTTTTTTTTCTTTTAGTTACTTTACTCACAAAAAAAAATACGACTAATATAGTATTTACAATAGTTATAAAATACTAGCTTCCGCCCGCGACTTCGTTCGCGTCCCATTGGATCCGGTTGATTTTCCGGGATAAAAATCCTATGTTACTTCTAATACGTCCAAGAGTATATGTATAAAGTTTCATGATGATCGGTTAAGTAGTTTCACGTGAAAGCGTAACAAACAAACTTACATTCACATTTATTATGTTAGTAGGATTGTAAATACACATGAAACAGTTGAGTGGTGGTTTTAGTAAAACTGTCTTTGCATATCTTCAGAAAACAACAAGATTATTTACAATTTTAATATAGTGGTAATTGTAAGCTGCCGGAGTGCGTAGTTCCGAACTTTCGACAATCGTATGTACGTATGTCCGCAGTTTGAAATCGCACGCAGTTGTTTTAGTGGAGCGCCCTTATACCTGACGATGCACTGCGGTGACATTGATTTGAACACGGAAGAAAATTTAATGCAAAATCCGTTACTTGTTGGCATCTCAGTCCGTGTTGCGCTTTTCCGCGGGAAGCGCCATAGACAATTAGTTCGGAATTTTGTGTTCGGCCAGGATTGAGAGTGAATTTGTGTTTGTTTTTTTTTATTATGAAAAATGAAAGGCGATCTTCGGGTAAGTATCTAAAATAGAAAAAGGCGTATATTTACTAATATTTTCTTAACGTTTAAGTATGAATATTTTGCAGCACACCTACGATTGTTAGTTTATTTTCCGTTTATTAGAATTAGATTTCTTTTCTCTTTACATAGAGTTATGGAGAGTCTAATAATATATAGGGTTTTACTATGCGTATATTTTGTTAGAACTTTGATATATTTTTTGTAATTTAAAACCCTTTCTTGCACAATATTAGCGATTCTAAATTCCGTCAAAACTTGTAATATCGCCACAGTAGCCACGTAAATCGTGTTAAAATACAAATAATAATAAAAAAATACAACCGAATATAGAACCTCCTCCTTTTTGGAAGTCGGTTAAAAAAACAGTATTTATAACAGAATATTCACATAAATGAAATGAAATCGCTAACTACACAATCTTTTCAAATTTTTTATAAATAATAATATTATGAGAAACTAATTAGAATCTATGAAATAACTTTATGTATTTAGTGGTTTGAAATAATTTGAATATTTAAATCAGTAGGTACTTTAGCTACTGACAGTACCAAGAACCACAAGTATATTCCAGTTTTCTGTTTTACACACTTTTTTTTTACACTTTGGCTAATGGGGCGGCTTGCAAAAGCTCACTGTGTAAACTATCAAGTTTTTTTTAATACACGCACAAACACATTACCTCTATTTGCGCATAATTACGTTGAGTGTACTTTACCATCGCCCTACCAAACTAACCCGTATTAAAACTGAATAAAGCTCAAATTGGAAATGATCTTTAAGTACACCAGAACTCATTTTGAGTTGAGTTTAGAAGGTAGTTTTTTTTGTGAGGTTCACTTACCAACCATTTCATCCCATTAGCGCGGCCATCAGTAACCAAAATAAAAAAAAAAAATGAAATTTGGAACAAAAATACAATGAGGTATATAATATATATACCTACCTATAATATATATACGTTATAAACTGTGTCGTAACTATCAACGCCCACCTCCAAAACGTAGGCATAGAGCGTTCCTCATTGGGAATTGTACGGAAAAAGGGCCTAAAAAGAAACTTATAATAAAATTAGGTAAACAAAATGATCAAAACTAATATAAAAGATAAAGTGGGTTCGATCCCCACCGAGAACAAACATTTGTGCGGGCAAACATAGATGTTTGTTCTGTGTCTGGGTGTTACTATGTATTATAAGTATGTATTTACAAAAAAAATATGTATATTATGTATTCTATCAGCCATCTAGTTCCCATAGTACAAGCTTTGCTTAGTTTGGGACTAGAAGGCGTTGTGTTAAATGTCCGTGAAATAATAAAAAAAAAAAAAGAGACGTGTAGGCATTTATAATATGTATATTATGGGTATAGTAGGAGTAATGTAATTACTTACCTGGACTGGACCATAGAATAGATTACAACCTACTATACATTTATTAAAAAAAACTTGAGAGGTGTCAAGGGACACCCGGATGGAACGAAGTTCCTTGAGGTGTTGTTTTCTTACAGTAAGTACACAGAAGCACCTGAATTAAAACAAAAACTTCCAACAATACCTACATTCATTTGGGTCCTTCATGCACCAAATTTATTCGAATGACGTTGTCAAAGTTTGAAAAAAGGGTCGTTACAACTTTTGGTCTTAATTTTTTCCGTCTAGCCCCCTTTCGCGACGCGCGATAAGGAACTTCGTTCCAAAAACTGACGGCCTATAGTAGGTGCCAAATAACACTGCAATACAGATCATTCACCCACCTTCACCCCGATGTGGCAAACTTCAATTTATGAATGGCTAATTCTGTCGCTTTCCATACAAACCTGTCGCTAAGACGGTAATCGCTCGAATCTCGTAGTACTGTTTGTTTACCATACATAAATTGAATTTTGCGACATCGTAGTGAAGGTGGGTGAATGACCTGTATTGCGGTGTTATTTGGCACCTACTATAGTACGAGTTTGGATCACTGAATTAATATTACTACTTATTACCTACCTATGTATTAATAACTAGCGGAACGTCCCGGCATCGCACGAGTTTTTTTAGGTAATTTTTTACACCTTGGGTTACATTATTGGAGTTTTAGTAAGGATTCCTAATTTTTTTTTAAACCTAATATAGCCTATGTCACCCCGGGATAGTGTAGCTTCCCAACGGTGAAAAAATTATTCAAATCGGTCCAGTAGTTTCGGAGCCTATTCAATGCAAACAAACAATCAAATATTTCCTCTTTATAATATTAGTATATGAAACTGATGGCATAAAACGAGTTTTTGTGTGTAAAGTTTGACATGCGAGTACGGGCTTGGTGTAGATCAAACTACTAAAAGAATCCGATCAGTGTTTCTATACAAATCAGTGCAAACTGGGTGTGCTGGGCGTCAGACGTTTAACACACCAAAATTAGTAATCCGTATTCCGAGACAGAAATCGTTACTCAAGCATAGATTTGAGTAGAGATTTTTATACAAAAATCTATGCTTGAGTACGAATCAGTGCTTGAGCAGGGCTACGGAATACGGGCCCTAGACTTGCTTCTTACTCAGTCTCTGTTCATTTTTTTATGTTAACCCATACTGTCCCACTGTTGGGCAAAGGTTTCTCCCATATCCCTCCAGTTTTTACGATCATATTTCTGTCAAAATCTCTTTCGCAACAAACAATAATCATTATAACACAAAATATAAAAAAAATATGTTGACATTATATACACGTAAACATGATAGTCCACATAATCCAAGTTTGAAACACGTATTTTATCGAATATTCTAAATAGGCTTTTTAATAATAATATTATTACTTTTCTATAAATAAAATTCAGTGATTTATGAAAAATAGGATCAGACTCCATATATTTTTGGTCCCGATCTTTTGACAGATTTTTGCTTCGATATTTCAATGGGTTCATTAGCCTGTATTGTAGAACTTTGACCTCTGTTATCACACCAAAACAGGATTCCAAATCCAAACCTGCTAGGTAAGGTAAACCCAAATATTTCTCATCAGAAAATACAAATAAAAGTGTTATTTGACTGTCAAATAGCGCGCGAGACGGTAGCCATCTTGGCCGTAGTTAAATAAAAAAGAAAATGGCCGACTGGAACCTTCGTAGAGGTTTTTTTTATTATCACTGCCGTGTGAGGTTCTATATCGGTATTGCCATGCACGATCTAATTTAAAATTTACTCTTTTATGCTGGGAATTAAAATGTATTAAAATCTTAGCTCTTCTCAATCTGTATCTTCCACTGGTATAGTGCCTACAAGGTATTTGTATAAAACAATCTTGATCTTAAAAGTAACTCCATAGATCCCTGAAGTATAAATTCCAGTTTGTCAAATGAATGCTTTTTTATATAAGATAAATGTTTAATAACTGTAACTGTGCCTGCATGAAATCAAAACTGGTGTTCTGTCAGCTCTGATGATAATACTACTGGCTATAACTAATGCAATGCAATAAGAATTTTTTATATTAGTAAAAAAAAAATTATACTTCAACTTCAACTTCTTGGTCTATGGCCATTTATCAATTCTGCCAGTGTTTGTTTACTAAATCTATATTTGATTCAGATTTGCGAAATTAGAGCTTACATTGGATCTAAAAACTTTTATTTCCGAAAACTTTTCGTCCAAAAATACAAAAGTATATGACCAGCATAACTTCACGTCGGCGTTTCGATTCGGCATGCGACATATTACAACGTAACACCTTCGGATCCCGACTAATGGCGAATCCGTGACTACTAGAATGCATTTCTAAGCAATAAAAACAAATATAGACCTAAACACAACAAATAAAACGAAAAAATGCCGAAACCGGCCTCCATATTGGATGCACGCACGTACGTTGCCGCCAAATCTTAATAGATCGTTTTAGAACGTGACATTTGGACGTTTTTGAACGAGTTTTTTTCTGTCATTATACAAATCATTGAGCTTTTGGTTTTTTTTTGTTCAAAGTTTTACGTTTTGAATAAAAAAAATAACTCTTTTTTTTTCGGATTGCAAGCGGAGTGGTGCGCGTTAGTACCAAGTAAAACCGCGCTATATAACACTGTTGTACTTATAGGAGTGTAAATCGACTCTTACGTAGGTAATAGTCCTATCCTATCCTACTTAATATTATAAACGCGAAAGTTTGTAACGATGTGTGTATGTTTACTTTGTTACTCTTTCACGCAAAAAGTACTGATCCGATTTGGATATAACTTGGAATATATATTGTCCGTAACATGGATTAACACATAGGCTACTCTTTATCCCGAAAAATTAACGGGATACAGCGGGACGCGAACGAAGTCGCGGGTGGCAGGCAGCTAGTGGTATATATTTCCCTCAAAAGCCACTACAAAATTGTTTACAGCTAAGCTAATAAGCTGCAAATAACAGTGCAACTATTAAGAGTCAAGTGAATAGTTATCCCAATACTAACTGCAGCGTATTCTCTGGCCGTACGTGATTCTAGCTCAAATAAAAGGAGGTATTTTAGTTAGAGGCACGTAATGCAACATTGTTGGGTGATGACATTGTGCATTATCGGGACTACCAACATATGCACCCAAACGATTATAGTAAAGTAGCTTGTGCACGCGACTTCATCCGTGATCCTGTTGATTTTCTGGGATAAAAATCATTCCAAGTTTCATCCAAATCGGACCAGTAGTTGCAGCGTGATTAAAAGCAAGCTCGAATGAGTTAGTGGCCAACTCTGTTGACGGAGTTTTTAGGCCGCCTTAAGGCCTCAGTCGTGGCTTAACGACTGCTAGAGCCGGGACCGACCGTTTAACGTGCCTTCCAAAGCACGGAAGCGCTCAGATGTAAATGCCACTTACGGTCACCCATCCAAATAGTGACCGCACAGAACGGTGCTTTACTTAGATAATCGGTGCGTGATTGACACAGTAAGATAAGAGTAATATCTTTTTGCATTTAAGTATAACTACTTATAAAACTAACCGAAAGACCACAAGTGGTAACTACTGCTTATAAGGATGCAATGCCTCACTGAGCACGTCCACTGAGGACATACCCTCACTTCACCCATCACTCTCAGACATAGGCTCATTCTGATAAAGAAATCGGTACTCAAGCTTAAATTATTGCCAAAAAGAGGCAGATGAATTTTCAGTGGTGTTTAAAGAGTGACGCTTCAGTATTCGTGCGTATTACTATCAGATTTGACCTACTTACTAACAATTCCAGAGAGTGTATTGAAAACAAATCATTCCAGTAGGTACATAACACCTTTTCTTATGCTACTGACTAAACTTTATTGATTACAACAAAATAGTTTGATAGTTTTTTGAAACTATATCTATAATTTATTCCATAGTACTCAGTAAAAACATCTCCGATCTTCTTTTCCTAATTTAAATTATCAAAACATAATCCCCCACAAGCAAAGGTGAGAAAACACCACTAACTCAGGAAGTCCCGATAAATCAGTAATTTTTTTCTGCTGGCAATACATTTAGTAGAGCAAGGATTATTTTTTGTAATGGCAATATTTTAGTACGGATTAGTTTGTAGTGGCGTCGGGAGCTGAGGATTTGGGGAGGTAATCCCAGCACTGGAACATCTGGTGTTATTAAACGATTTGGTGGGAATATCTACCTATCAAACTCTAGACATTTTGTACAAGTATCACCTCTACTATTATAAAACTGTAAAATAACCAGAAACTAAAATTTAAGATATGAATAAACTAAAACTGCAGGTCCACTAAATTAAACGATTCTGACTCCGAAAATCGAGTTTTTCTGTTTGTTTGTTAGCGTGGACCAATTTTAATGAAACATATACCGTTCGGAAGTCCTTTTTCCGGATTAAAACATAGGCTATATTTTATTGAAATCAAAGACGTGGTTTCTTAGATACAGCTTGAACTTTCTAAAACAAAAGCAGCCATTTGCTACGAGGTTCATCGTATGCTGGTGACAGATATTTTGATGGAAAGTTTCGCATGTGTACGAAGTATCAGCTAGTTTTCTTTATTTATAAAAATTAAGAAAACCGTTTTTATCTACCGTCATTCCCGCGCAAAACGAAGGTAGCGCCAATTTATCTGTCACTGTCATCTGTCACCATTTAAACAAAGAACACTTGACAACATTTGAAGACAAAGACTGACAAAGACTCAGCGATTCGCTACTTTCATACCACGGAATAAAGTCCTGTTTTGACACCAAGGAATAGACAAACTTGCTATTAGAATTTTGTTTTAATTTTATGCAGAGGTGCGAAAAAAACGTTATTGTCTATTGCTTTGACACTTGTTTGTATCTGGCGTGGGAATCGTAGTAAAATTACCTTTCTGTGAGTTTATGAATGAATTTTTCGTTTATGAGGTGTGATTTGACTCTATTTGTCATGGTCACGTTTTTTGAGAAACTCTGTGACGATTCAATTGTAAATTACATAAGTACCTACTCGGTTAGAACTGCTAAAATCAGAATTCGAATTTTCTTCCTTTTCTTTTGATTAGGTATGTTTTTGGCAAAAAAAGTAGAGTAGCAAAAAATTGTCTAAGTATTTAAAAAAAAATGACATCTTAATTTGTTTAGCTAGTTTAGTGTACCTACTATCTAAAAGGATGTGCCTGCCTAACTTACTACCTACAAAAATATAAACCGACGTACTTTACAGCTTCTTAATTATTTCTACATAGAATATTAAAACAAAGTCATCGATATCAAAAAATATCGTCTCACAATAAACAAAGAGTTTTTTCCATACATGACGCACAAATGACTCATTCACTCATCAAACAAAAGACTGTCACCTTACACCGGTTCCCACGACGCAAATGACCAAACTATTACATTTTACAGACTATGAATGACGCTACAGGTGTCTACTACACAAAAACTATAGTAAACAGTAAAACCTCCTTTAGACACGTGCGTCCTTTGCGGCCAGAAACAATAGCATTATCACAGCCTTTGCTTCAACAAAAAAAGAAAAAACTTTTTTTGGCGCGAACTTTATTGATTTGTCAATCGTTCCCACGCAAAATTGTAGTTTTCGAGATTTTACATAATGTTAACTAATTTTAGGATTCCGTAAGCTGGTTAAAGCTTTTGCAGGTGAGTTGTTATCCAATTATGAAGGTTGGACTACAGATTTACGGATTACCGAAGTAAAAGTGACATCTGTCATTTTTTTTTATTTAACAATTTTGTATCAAGTAAAAACTTCATGCTTATGTAAACACAAAAAAATAGTGTTTTTCCTAAATAAAGTTTCTCACAAACTTATTTCAAAATGATGACAGTTCCACGTTTTTTTTTATAGAAATAAGGCAAACGTCGTACTTTCATTCAGCCAAATCGTGTTCCCTCTAAAACAATAGTATTGATGTATGCGGACCACCGCGCGCGCCCGGATCCTATAGATTACCGTGCACGTGTAGAAACAGCTGATGTTACAAACTTGAGATTGTAGGTGACAGTTTTTTTTTAAACTTTGTTCATGGCGTTGATTTTAAAATCGACGTTTAGAATCTTCGTTATTTTAAATTATAAATAAATTATTAGGTAATAAGATTTCTATGAATTTATTAATGAAATATACTACTGAGATACCATGCATTTTGTGTTTAATAAGTTAAATAAAAAATTACACGTTTTATTACCTGACTCCATTCGGAATAGGAACTTTTTTGAATATGAGTTTTTTTTATGAAAAAGTTGATAGTTCAGATGATGTTAACCGGTTATCTCGGCATTACACAGATCAAATCATTGAGAACGTGCCGTATGAGGCAAAAATAAGCCACAGCAAGCTTTGTTCCACAGACTATGAAGCTCAAGTCATCATCATCGTTGAAAGATGATCGGACAAAAGTATTTTACGAATGAAACTAATCTAGGTACCTACATTATTTATGTTCTCGCCTTCAGTGAATGCAGTTCAAGAGCTCTACGTAATATAAACCTGCTTTTATACGTTTTAAAAAATATGCATAGTGCCAGCCAGCCAGTGTGTCCTCAACCTTAGAGTTTGATTAGGCAAAGCAAAACTTTTACAATAGAATCAGATTATTCAGTATCAAATTGACCTTTGAAATTCGAACCTCGAACACTTATATTTTTTAATGTTGCCAGCGTCTGAGGACTCTTCAGATTCAAATTTCGAATTGTTAATTTTTTCCGCATCTCAAATTGCGAACGCTGCCCTTTTCATTCAGCCAAGATGGCGACTGATGGCTCTGATATGCAAATGAAGCCTTCATTGATTTCTGTTCTTTTCAATTCATAATGTGACTGCGCATTAATTTGCAGTGCTTTATGATGATTTTAAAACTTGGAATACTATTTATATTTAGGTACTTCTTACTTACTGTTTGTAATTGATGGAATTATGGAGACACCTATAATATTCTTAGACATTTCTACTTTTTTTCTACATATACTTTTTTTTATAAATACATACCTACTTATATGGATACAATAGTAACACCCAGACATAGAACAAACATATAAGTAGTTTATTTGGTGCGCTCGTGGCTAGGCTTGCTTAGTCAATCTTCAGCGATTATCTAAGTTATGCGACGTTCTGCGCGGTCACTATTTGGATGGGTGACCGTTAGTAGCATTTACATCTGAGCGCTTCCGTGCTTCGGAGGGCACGTTATACTGTCGGTCCCGGCTCTAGCAGTCGTTAAGCCACGACGGAGGCCTTAAAGCGGCCTAAACACTCCGTCACTTGGCCACTAGCTCATACGTACGATGACCATTATTTATAAAACCAATAGCCGCCGACCGATGACAGCAAACATTAGATGAAGATATCAAGAAGCTCTTTACAACCGTTACACTATCAAATATCACAATACAAATCAATCGGGGCTCAGAACTGTCATATCAATGCGGGCCCTATTGACTTTTTTTTGTATTGTCTATGACGTCTATTGTCACCATTTTTTTTTCGGAAACGGACATCGGAAACACCTTCTTTTCTGCCAGTCCGCATTAGAACCTGTTCGCGTAAGGTGCAAGGTGCAATATTTTTTTATTTAGTCTTTGATTTATTTTGAAAATAATGAAATATCCGTGCAAGAAGTTATTTAGTAAATACGTGGCGGAAATTGAAATGGAGTTCCGTAAGTACAGAAATAGAAAGTAGAAGTCTTATAAAATACATAGGGATTTGCTGGTCTAAATAATCATTATATACTAAGTAAACCTTATTAATGTATAAAAACTAAATAATAATGGCTTACATCTCTTTTGTTAGTATCAGTAAGCGATTAGCAACAATAGTTGGTAATTGCTGTTGGAAGGTAATCAAACTTTACGCGCAGCTCAGCCCGCAGTCAAAACAAAAATAACCGTTTAAAATCGTAAATCGAACGCGAACGCATTCCCATTTTCAAATCTCGCCTTGATTGTTTATTACCTGCCAGTATTTTTCATGTCTTTGTAAATTTTTTTTTTCAATAATTTCCACTGAAAAGATTTCAACGCGCTTTCGTAGACACTACGTAGAGTTGCGAAAACTAATTCTCAAACTTTTTTTTTTAGAATCTTGGTGCACTTACCGCTAAATATACTTTGTTTGTTTATTCCAATAAAAATTAGGCCTACATACACCCCTCTATTACTCAAGCTAGGTAATCCTTACAACATATTTATTAGTATTACGACCATGAATAATTCATACAATGTTGTTTTCCCGCCAAAACAAGGAAGGTGATTTTTCTCTCTGGTCTATTTTTTTTCTATATGAAGTGGCAAAGGCGGTGCTTTTTACATTATAAATATTAATTTTATTTCGTTAGCAGGGCTGATGCAAATTTTTTTGCATGTATAATTTAGTAGGATAGGTCAGGTACAGACTATTGAGAACGTTTTGGAATATTTTTGCAACCATTTTCATGTTAGAATCTTTTATGAAATTAACAAGTAGCTACTTAGCTAGGAATTTTGAATTTGGCTATTGTTAGTAAAATAACTAGGTAACGGTCTTTATTTCAACAGTAGACTTTATACTAGCAAATGATAGTCTTACTTATACGTGACGTGAATAGTAAAATCAACTATCACGCTCGATTTATGGTAAAACTACCATGTATGAATAGTAAAACTGACCTAGTTGTTTTTTCTGTTCTTTATTCGATATTTTTCTCCAGCCTGCCGCAAAGACAGCGTACGGCACCAGCCGTACGACGCGGCGGCCAGCATGAAAGAAAAAAGCAAGAACGCCGCCCGTTCTAGGAGAGAAAAAGAGAACGCTGAGTTTCTAGAACTAGCTAAACTACTGCCACTTCCATCTGCGATAACCTCACAGTTGGATAAGGCGTCGGTTATACGGTTGACAACAAGCTACTTGAAGATGCGACAAGTGTTTCCTGATGGTGAGCATTTTTTTTATGAAATTGTTGCACCATAATAATGCGTGGTGTGTGCAAGTGTGTATGTGACAAAGGTACACGTCACGTGATGTAGAGTAGCCTGAATCTACAGACTTTTCTAATAGTTTTTTGTGGATTTTGAATGTATTATTGGACTGCATAGTAGTTATTTTTGTTCGAAGAAGGTAATCTCTTAATAAAATGTGGTAAATACCTTCTTCGAAAGGTATTATTTTGGGTTTTATTTGGATGTCATCGTAAAATCAGAAAATGCTATTTTGCATGACATTATTAGAAGAGATTACTAGATTTTACTGAGATAATAATTATCCCTCATCACAACAGTCTGTCTACAAGCCATCGTGTTCATTCCCCCATCAGGGTTAGGAGACGCGTGGGGAGCATCACCGCCGCCTCCACAGCCCAGAGAGCTCTCCATCAGAGAGCTGGGCTCTCATCTGCTGCAGACCCTGGACGGGTTCATCTTCGTGGTGGCTCCGGATGGCAAGATTATGTATATCAGTGAAACTGCGTCTGTTCATTTAGGATTAAGTCAGGTACAGTACTGCAAGATTTATATCTTAGTATAGGTTCTACATATCATTAATTTATGTATAATGTCACACATATGTAATTATTTACACTTGTTATGAACCTAATATTACTAGGTATATTAAGTCTAAAATTTTTCGGTTTCTATATGATTTTTTTAATCTTTGTTTATTTTTGTACTTTTCTGAATATAAAAAAAATATTTATTTATTTATCAACATTTGCTATAACCCAGTGATTTCCAGGTTGAGTTAACTGGTAACTCTATCTACGAGTACATTCACCAGGCAGACCACGAAGAGATGAGCGCAGTACTGAGCCTACAGCATCCGCATTCGTATCTCGGTCACCAGTACCCTTCACTCGGGTAAGATTTACCCTACATGCATTCGCGAGTCAGTTTTACTCTTTGATGTTTCGTTTGCTTAGGTCAGATTTACACCAAATTTCATCGTCTAATTGACCCTTACTTAAATTGAATAAGTCAAGTCTAAATTTACACAAAGATTCTTCGTTTGGCTAGATTTGTACCAGTTTATGCTTCGGGTAAATTAGAAATAAATCTTCGGTAAATGTGACTTACGTAAACGCAAAGATTTACCCTTATTTATTCACTTGTTTAAGTCATATTTACATCGGAATTATTAATTAAATAATTCCGAAAAGTCACATTTACACCAGAATTTTGCAGAATTTACTAATTAATAAAAATAACTGTTTTACAGATAAAAATATAATAGGGCGATCCTTCCAAAACCCAAGCTGCTAATTTACCAAATGATTCCAAAAAGTACTTATTTTCTAGTCGCAATAGGAAATACAAGCTTTGCTTAGTTTGGGACCAGAAAGTGTTGTGTAATATGTGTATATGTATGTTTATTTATTTCTTTATTTCCATTTTCTAGATACTTACATAAGTAATTTTTCCAAAACTTTTCGTTTTCTTAGATACCCAGTGGCCGGTTCGTGGGGTCCAACAGTGGACATCGAATGTGAACGAGCGTTCTTCATCAGAATGAAATGTGTTCTCGCCAAGAGAAATGCAGGGCTCACCACATCAGGGTATAAGGTAAAATTTCGCTTGAACTAAATCAACTTTTGTTCTTTAGCACTGTAAGAGTCCTCATACGATCGTCCAAGAGTATTTCATCAGAAAAAAGTACTAAATTATTTACTTATTATCATCATGTAGGAAACAAAGCATAATAATCATAATTATTTTTTTGTTAAAAAAAAACATGCAATAGACAACGATTGTTTTATATATTTTTTTCTCATGAATATTTATATCAAACATTTAAAAACTCCTGAATCAAACTTAGCTAGGATCTGCAGATAGTAAGTAAATAATTATTCACCTGTTGCAATCAGAAACAGATTGAAAAATGATTGCAACAAGTTTTTTTTTTTATTTGGCCTTAGTATAGTTTTGTGGCCAGTGCCAGCGCACGATGATAAAAAAAGTAAGATCTTTATATCTAATTCTTGCGGCCAGTACGTAGTTTTAGGGAAAAAAAATGTTCTACTTAGGGTGGTCCAACTTTTTTTTTATTATTAGAAAGAATATCCGGTATAAATCCATAGAATAGCACTCGAGCGCGCGCCTGTTTGCAAAGGGTAAGGGCCAATCGTCAGCGCGCTCAATTATACATTACAGGGGTACATGTCTACTGGTGTGGAAAATATATCGTCATAGGCGTACACTTGAGTAGAATTTTTGTTTGATAATTCTTTTTTTCTCTATAATGTTTATCAAAATTACTATGCAAATGAATGATAAATTAAAAATACATACTACTAAGATTTTTTAATTAATGTTTGTGTCATAATCTTAGAGGGTATTCATTGTCTTAGTAAAAAACATTGGGGGGTGCTATGATATCTAATATCTATATATCTAATAAGTAAAAAAAACGGCAACTTTTGTGACTTTCTATATTTTATATTTTTACTATATTTTAATCAGGAATTTTAGTTAGAGAAGGCTTGTAGTATATAAAAAAATGCACGACTTAAAAAAATATTGACAATTCTCACGTCACAAGAAAGTTTATTGAAAAAAAAAACAGCATTAAGACAAAAACTCTCTCACACTAAAAATCTCGATCAAAGAATATGTAATACGTAGTTCCTACGTAAGAAGAAGCGGGACTCCCATTCTATCAAAATCACACACTGAAAATCTCGTTTTGTATGAAACGTGATTCAAATTTTGACCCCCGTTTCATACATTGTTCGTTTTTTCGAAAGCACGAGTCTAGTTCGAGAGTTTCGCCAGTCTGATCTCGCTACTTGTATTTATTCGCGCCCCACTGATCCAACAATAACAGAATTGTTATCACTCAACACAGTGGATTTGCGCACAAAATGGATTGCGCATAATTGCGCGGATTACATCTAATCCGGTTAAGCCGTTACACATTTTAGGGATTATTGCTGGCCCTTTGCTCAGAGAAGTTCTAATGCTGTGTGATCTGTGCCATGTGTTTTGACAATTAGATTAGAATGGTAACTTCCGTTTATGAGGTTGGTTTTTTTGGGCTCTGTGGTGGGTCTGGTTTTTATTTAAATATTTTTAAAAATAAATAATTTACGAGATTTTATAAAGACGGGAACGAACGCAGTGCATTGCTTAACAGAGCACGTCCTCAAAGAAGATCTCTGTGAGTTATTGTATTGAGGCAGAGTTCTAAGAAATAAAATAGTTTTCATAATTTATTTTACAAATAATTTCTGAAAGTCATTTAAAAAACGCTATTAGGGTAAACTACCCTAATCTTGGCACCCCCACCAATTGTTGGCACTTCTCTGATTTATCCTATTTACTAAGAAAAAGCCAGACCTCACGATGTTTATTATTATGTTAAGTTGTTGTTTATATAACAACATCGTGAGGTCTGGCTTTTTCTTAGTAAATAGGATAAATCAGAGAAGTGCCAACAATTGGTGGGGGTGCCAAGATTAGGGTAGTTTACCATATTATTTTTATTTTTTTTATCACTGAACAAAAAAAATTAGTGATCATGTGAAAAGTACAAGGGCCTTATCGCTCAGTAGCAATATTTTTTTGAAAATTAGAATGCTCAAAATTAAAGAATATTTTATCTTGTGTACGGCGTACCTATATGTTTGTTCTATGTGTGGGTATTACATGGTATTACTACGTATCATAAGTACCTATGTATTTAGAATAAAAAATGTATATACCTAAGTATTCTAACAGCAATCCCATAGTACAATAATTCCCATAGTACAAGCTCTGCTTAGTTTGGGACTTGAGAGCATTTTGTGTAATGTCCAAGAATATTTATTACTATTTATTTTTTAACTTCGTATGCGTGCGAAACTTTCCACCAAAATATCTGTCAACCAGTATAAGATGAACCTCGTGTCAAAGGCGGCTTTTGGTTTAGAGAGGTCAAGCTGTATCTAAGAATCCACGTCTTTCATTTCAATAAAATACAGCCATGTTTCAATCCGGGAAAAGGGCTTCCGAATGGTATAAGTTTCATTGAAATTGGTCCAGTAGTTTAGGCGTGATCCGCGAGAACAGACCAAACAGACAAACTCGATTTTCGTAATCAGAATCGTTTATTTAGTAGATCTGTATATTTAGTTTATCCATATAGTCCAATAGTCTAAGAGTGCGAAGAAAGGTACCCCACTCAAATAAGTTTCAACTCCCTAGCATGTATGATGAACACTAAAAGCAATAATGTTACTTTCACGGTTGATTGAGCATAGGGAAATTTATACCGTCAAGTTGTTGACAATGGTCCAGTAGTTAAGGCGAGGTTATCCAAGAAGTTTAGGGCGAAGACGTCTAGACGGGCACTGGGCGCGAGCGAGCGAGCAAGACGCGAGTGCCTGAACGGGCTGAACGTATATATTTTGATAGTTTTCTTTCACAGAGATGAATAATAACTAAATTATAATAAATTTTTTTTACAGTTCCCTAGTAAATAATAAGCCCTATCTTTTGATATAACTTTGACATGATTTCAAGAAGAAACATCGTAGTATGAACCGTTTGAAATATCGATTTAGTTTCATCTTTACGATTTTTTTTTATCGAGAGAATTATTATTATTCACGTTTCTATCTTTGCAAAGCTCTAGGATATAAGTTGCACGAAAAAATAATATTTTATTAAAATTGAACATATTATGTTCAATTTTAATAAAATATTATTTTTTCGTGCAACTTTTGCACTTCAGTAGAGATACAGTTGTTAAAAAAACCTGAAAGTTTCGAATAACCCCGCCTTAAGGAGTGATCCGCGAACAAACAAACAGACAAACTCGATATTTGGGAATCAGAATCGTTTGTTTGGTGGATCTGCATATTGAGTTTATCTCTAATTTTATTCTGTTGTTTTTTATACAGTTTTTAAAATGGTAGATGTCATTCTACCTAATACACCTACTTCCTAGCATAGAACCAATATCTACATATTTGTCTATCTATGTCGGTGTTATAATTTATATAAAAATAAGTCGAGTTTTCCTTCCTGACGCTATAACTCCAGAACGCACGAACCGATTTCCACGGTTTTGCATTCGTTGGAAAGGTCTCGGGCTCCGTGAGGTTTATAGCAAAGAAAATTCAGGAAAAATTTTAACAGAAAAGCGGGAAAATGGAATTTTGAAAAGTCACACCCTAACGCGAGCAACGCCGCGGGAGACGGCTAGTTATTTATATCAGTTTTAAATCCTAAGTTCTATTTAAGTGGATAACTATTTCAACATTTTTGCTTATCCCTTTGTATTACTCCAGTCCCACTTATTGTTAGTTTTTATTTTACATCTAGTTTCGGTTTAGATACCTACTTGCTATACATTATTGCATAATGTAATACTGACTGTATTAGGCCTACTATCTACTGTTTTTCTGCAACACAGTGAAAACTAACGCAGAAAACAGTGGTACTAACTTAAAATTTGTCATGTGATCATTGTGGAATAAAGAATTTGTATAAGGTGCATTGGGGTAATTGCGAAAATGGGTATATTCCGAAAATCCATAAAATCTAGTAACATAATGCGATATTTTCTTGTTGGCAACATTGGTCTAGACGCCATCTTGATTGGCATCGCCGTGACAGTCCTATATATCCTCGTGCCAACAGGAAAATAACGCATTATGTTACTTGATTTTATGGATTTTCGGAATATACCCATTTTCGCAATTAACCCAATGCACCTTATGTATTTGTATATCTTTAATTTTAGTTTTAGGCTTTTTTACAGTTTTATAATTGTATAGATTTATTTATTTATTCCAGGTCATACACTGTTCCGGGTACCTCCGCGCGCGTCGGTTCGGAGAAGGTTCAGCTCCTCTCGGCCTCATTGCAGTGGGTCACTCACTCCCGCCGTCGGCTGTCACGGAGCTTAAACTACACTCCAACATGTTCATGTTCCGAGCGTCGTTGGACATGCGGCTTATATTTTTGGATGCGAGGTATATATAAATAAATAAATATTCTTGGACATTACACACAACGCTCTCTAGTCCCAAACTAAGCAGAGCTTGTACTATAGAAACTATATTGCTTATAGAATACTTATAATACTTTTTTTTTTGTAAATACATACTTATATAATACATAGTAACACCCAGACATAGAACAAACATATATGTTAGCCACACAAAGGATTGTTCTCGGTGGGGATCGAACCCACGACCCACAGCACGGAAGGCAGAGCTACTACCGACTGAGCCATGATGCCTGTATGTTGGTATCAACTATCCTAAGGCCACAGCTGAACAAAAGCCAGGGGCGATCGTTGTCTCATGAAAACCTGCCAGGTTTTCTGAACTGTTTTGTGTGATACTACATATATCATAGGTATTATGTGACTAAATAGTGAGATTAGCGCGTTTCAGAGCGTTTTTTTGCCGTCAAAAGCTTCTTGTTTTCGTATATGTGTAGCCACGTCACTTGACATTATGCTGGCAGCGAAAGCAGCTCAGAGCTTACGATACGGGGCTGTAAGCAAAGCAAGCTCGTATGAGTTAGTGGCCAACTCTGTTGACGGAGTTTTTAGGCCGCCTTAAGGCCTCCGTCATGGCTTAACAACTGCTAGAGCCGGGACAGTTTAACGTGCCCTCCGAAGCACGGAAGCGTTCAACCGTAATGTGCTTTTAAGTGTACCAGCAACAGTTTTTTGCAAATAACATAAAATTTACTTTAACTTACTATCTAAATACTACTAGCGGTCACCCATCTAAATAGTGACCGCGCAGAACGTCGCTTAACTTCGATAATCTGTGAAGATTGTATGGTAGTGTGCGATTCTTGGCGTCACAAGAAAACACAATGAACGGTCTCACTGCAAAAAGCTCAAAAGGCAAATAAAATAATTATGTGAATATAATAAGCGCATCGGAAAACGAATCGATTTTACGCTGTGCCGATAGAAATACTCATATCGATACATCGATACTGGGATATCATTGAACTTGGACGTCCATAGTGTTTTTAACCAACTTTAAAAAAGGAGGAGGTTCTCAATTCAGTTTTTTTTTAATGTTTGTTATAAAAATTCTTGGAATGGAAAAATAATTCTTCTCCTTTGTCGGCGTTATGTCCCATTTATGACATTCGGATAAAATAGGTAGTATCTAAACCAAATCGGGAGAGAACGGACCGGGTGGGTACGGGACCGGGTGAGAACGGGCCTAATCCTCTGACACGACGAGCAAAGAGGTGGTTTGAAGAGGTTTATTGTCATAATCCCCACTAAATTGTCCCCACCAGTGGGCATTATGACAATCTTAAAAAAAATTGTTGGCGTTTTCCCCACTATCCAGGGCAAAATGGTTGATTTCCCCTTCGAAACTTGGAAACGAATTCTATCATTATAAGGAATCATTCTAAGGATGTGTTTTTTTTATTTTGTATGTGTTCTGTTAGGCACTAGTTACATGGACTTTTTTTTAATAAAAATAGGTTAAATATTCGTTTCTCTAGAGAAATACAAGGTACTTAATTAACAATAACCGATACGAGTGGGTACCTAGAGTACCAACATTCCAAGAAACTGCCATTCGGTAATGTTTGAGACGAACACAGTGCGAGTGTCCATCACCACACGGTAAGTTCCACTAGCTAAACCGAATTTCATGACGACAAAAAAACAATTCAGAGATAAATAATTACGGATCGTTTACGGTAATTTAACAAAAAAAAAACTCTGTATGGGTAATAAAGCCCTGGGTATTCGTTTATTATTGGGTATTTTATTGAGTACCTACCACCTAGGTACTCAATGCCCAACAAAAACCGATTACGGGATAAGAAATTTACGGATCGTTTACGGTAATTTAATTAAAAAATAAATCTCTGTATGGTTTATAAAGCCATGGATATGGTTTTTTATTGAGAATTAAGTACGACTTAGGTACTCAACTTTTAATACGCCCACTACTAACTATAGTATAAATATACTATAGTAGGTGCCAAATAACACCGCAATACAAGTCATTCACCCACCTTCACCACGATGTCGCAAAATTCCATTTATGTATGGTGTATAGTATTATATAATCTGTGGTATGGTAAACAAACAGTACTACAAGATTCGAGCAATTACCGTCTTAGCGACAGGTTTGTATGGAAAGCGACAGAATTAGCTATTCATAAATTGAATTTTGCGACATCGTGGTGAAGGTGGGTGAATGACCTGTATTGCGGTGTTATTTGGCACCTACTATAGTATATTTTTTTATGATTTCCAATAACTTCTACGAAGGCGCTACGGCGTAGCACTGCACTGGGTCCCTTTCTTTCTATTTGATAAATAAATACAGGTTGACAGGCGTCATGGCTCAGTCGGTAGTAGCTCTGCCTTCCGTGCTGTGGGTCGTGGGTTCGATCCCCACCGAGAACAAACATTTGTGTGTTGTAAACATAAATGTTTGTTCTGTGTCTGGGTGTTTCTATGTATTATAAGTATGTATTTACAAAAAAAAAGGTATGTATGTATTCTATCAGCCATCTAGTTTCCATCGTACAAGCTATGCTTAGTTTGGGACTAGAAGGCGTTGTGTTAAGTGTCCGTGAATATTTATTATTATTATTATTAAAGTTTTTGAGAAAATATTAATGACTTATTGCATGAGAACATTTTAGGCATATGCCAAGCCTAATTACTAATTAATTTTCAAATAAGTACGGAACTTTCTTTCAATTTTTTTTTTGAAATAAAAAAACATCTTTTTGTATGGGTGTCGATTCTTTAGCATTTTTTAAAACATTTTTTATTTAACCTAAATCATCCCACTGCAATAATATACGATACGCTGACAGTAAGGTTGGTCCACAAGCTGAAAGTCGCTCAGCGAGCTATGGAGAGGGCTATGCTCGGAATTTCTCTGAAGGATAGAATCCGGAACGAGGTTATCCGACAGAGAACCAAGGTAGTCGACATAGCTCAGAGGATTAGTAGAGTCCTTTCCATGAAAGAAGTCCCGCAGACGCGTCGCTGTAGTCGACCTTAAGTATTATTTCTCGGGCAGCACTTTTAACAACTTTAGGCATTGAAAACAAGACTTTGATCACAGAAACCAAATAAAAACGCACTAGCATCCGAACACATTAACAGCACATGACAACTAATTTAAAATTTAGTTTTAAAATTTAGTTCCGGAAATTTCCGCGGGACTTCTTTCATGGAAAGGACTCTAAGCTGAAGTGGCAGTGGACCGGCCATGTTTGCCGCAGAACCGACAATCGTTGGAGCAAACTAATACTCGAGTGGAGACCGCGTTTAGGCATGCGTAGTGTAGGACGCCCTCCGGCTAGGTGGGGTGACGATCTGAGACATGTAGCTGGCAAACACTGGATGAGAAGAGCCGAAGACCGGGCTCAGTGGCGCGTCTTGGGAGAGACCTACGTCCAGCAGTGGACCGATAAAGGTTGTTTCAACTAGGTAACTTCATTTGACAGCGCTAAAATAATAACCGTCTCTGTCGTTTCCGTTTATAAGAAAGGGACGGCAGTAAGTGTCAAATTAGATTAGTTTAGAAAAATGCAACAACGAAATTGACGCCAGTATCAAAAAATTTATATTCTTTTTTCCAGTTTTACTTATAAAAACTGTCTTACAGTACGTAGATAGATAGATAGATAAAAGATAGAAGATACTTTATTGCACACCTTAACCTAGTGATTACAAGAATAAATAAAATACAAAACTTAAATTTATTGTACAATGGGCGGTCTTATCGCTATACAGCGATCTCTTCCAGACAACCTTGGACGGAATGGACTTTTAGGTATAAATAAATAAATAATATAAATAAATAAATATTCACGGACACTTAACACAACGCCTTCTTGTCCCAAACTAAGCAAAGCTTGTACGATGGGAACTAAGATGGCTGATAGAATACATACATACATTTTTTTTTGTAAATACATACTTATAATACATAGAAACACCCAGACACAGAACAAACATCTATGTTTGCCACACAAATGTTTGTTCTCGGTGGGGATCGAACCCACGACCCACAGCACGGAAGGCAGAGCTACTACCGACTGAGCCATGACGCCTGTCTGGTATAATACAAGGGGTGCTGTATAAAAATAAAGAGATTGGAAGAAAATAAATATTTTACACACACATAGTTTTACGCAAAATAATAATAATAATAATAGTATAATAATATACATACATGCTAAATACCTATATATACCTATATATATATACATATGATTTAAAATAAATACTTATAATGACTTAAGGATCAAGCAAGTGTAGGTATATGTATTTATCCATAATATCGTGTAAATGTGTAGGTAAATGTATTTATCCATATTAGTTTTGTATGTGTATAGGTTAAATTATATTTATGTATTATGTATATCCCAGGTTATTTTTATGTGCGCCCCGTTCTTACCTAGTCGAATTGCTTCTGTCCATCCAAAGGTTGTCTGGAAGAGATCGCTTATAGCCATAAGACCGCTCATTGTACCTCATGCTTGAATTTTTTTTCTCTTTTCTTGTTTTTCTTCTTTTCTTGGTGTGCAATAAAGAATATATCTATCTATCTATATATCAAGTGAAGTCAGTGACAACAAGAAAAAGAGTGTTCCTTGATCATTGACTCCTATTTACTTAAACATAAATCCTATTCTATCTCTTGGGTAAAAATATAAAAGTTTACGTTCTTTCCCGTGTACTTAAAACAAATGAATAATCACTATCGTAAAAGCATTAACAATGGAAACGCTCCAAGTTCAAGTTATATTAGTTCACGGCAATCGGCGCCGTGAAAATTGTTAACAATACGGCAGTTAGGGTTTCGGAGAAGCGCTATACAGTTTTATGCAACTTTAGGTGGATATAACCCTTCGAACTTACCTTTGTTAGTAATTTTAGTGGACGTGCTCGGTTAGGCTTTGCTATAGGCAGAGGTTACCATTTTTAACTTCCATACAACTTTTCATCCTCCCCTTTCTATTCCATACAACCCTTATTTCGCATGCAAAAGTAGCCTATGTCCTTTCTGAGGTTCTAGACTATCTGTGTACCAAATTTCATTTAAATCGGTTCAGTAGTTTTCTCGTGAAAGCGCGACAGACAGACAGAGTTACTTTCGGATTTATAATATTTAGTATTTATTTATTTATTAGAAAAGTAACTTAACAGATTACTTACATCAAAAGCGTTACTTAATTAGGATTCTTTACATCGGGACTTTGTACTAACATAATATTCCAAGACCATGTAACGCAATTTAAATAACTATTATCATATTTTGCTTAAAAATTGTTTACCTGACTGTACTCAACCGCTTCCATTTGATTTTGCCCGAAACGTCAGTAACAAAAATATTAAAAACTAGCAGCGCCTCGCGGTTTCACCCGCGTAATTCCCGTTCCCGTGGGAATTCCGGGATAAAATATAGCCTATGTTCATCAGGGATAATGTAGGATTCTAATGGTAAAAGAATTTTTTTAATCGGTCCAGTAGTTTCGGAGCCTATTCAATTCATACAAACAAACAAACAAACAAACAAACAAACAAACAAAAAATCAAACCTTTCCTCTTTATAATATTTGTATAGATGTATAGATATCATAGTTAGCAGGGAGTCTTTTGAGAACAAAATTCAACAGGTTGTGGCTATAATAATAGATTGGATAGGTTCAAATGTGGCTGATTTTTCGGTTGGTTCATTTTTGAACCTATTTGTTACATAGGTAGTTCTTTGTATTAGTTTTATGTTAGGTATTGGATAACATGTTTTGTTTTTTTTAGTGTTATATTTCATGTATATAGTTTTTTTTAATAGTTGTTATAATATGATGTATATAATAGGGTTATATAGTCGCTAAGCGACAAAACCCTTTAAATAAATTAAAAAAAAAGTGACAATTGGGAGAATTTCTCCCAAATTTTTTTCTTCGAAACGTCAGCAAGTTTAATTTTTATTAGCTTTGCGGCACGCATTCTGTCAATGTTATATCAAACGCCATTAAAAAAGATTACATTGCCAAAAACTCTAAGGTTACATAGAAAAAATTCATATGGTGGTTAAGTATTTTTAAATTTTCTTATTTTCCGCGCAATTTTCTTAATTTTTTCTTACATAAGAACCTTCTCCTGACAATGGCAAACATATGGAATTAGCGAAATCGGTCCAGCCGTTCACGCGTGATGCCGTGACAAAGGGAAATAGGGATTCATTTTTTATATATAATGGTATGTAAAGATGACACATAGTTATATCTGATCAGAGGTGTCATATTGCGAACATCTGGCCCTCAGCTGTGATTGAATGTTTTGTAATGCAACACCTTTTCTAACAATTCCTAGTAGCTTTGCCTGTGGCTAGACTAGCTAGCTAGGTATAGGTATAGGCACGTGCATGTAAACTATGGAGTACCTACCAATATACTTACATAACTGTAGCGCAAATGTGTACCCTTTGCATATTTATTTTTTTCTTCTTGGTTACTGCGTAGTATCTATCTGTGTTTTTTTTTTTTTTTTTCAATATATTTGATTATGTTACTTATGTCACTTTCACATTTATTTGTTACGTCTAACATGTGGGTTGAGTTGCCCGAAGCATCACCGGACGGCCATGACGGAAGCCAGCGTTAGTCGCTTACTAGTTACTAATTTCAGTCATGGCCCGGTTTGCAACACTAGGCTTCATTGCACCTTATGTGTTATAGTTTATTGTAAGTGTTTGCTAATAAATTTATTTTCTTTCTTTCTTTCTTTCTTTCTATCTTCTTGATTTTTAAACAATACAAAACTTGAGAGGTGTCAAGGGACACCCGGATGGAACGAACCTCGTTGAGGTGTTGTTTTCTTACAGTAAGTACGCAGAAGCACCTAAATTAAAACAAAAACTTCCAACAATACCTACATTCATTTGTTTCCTTCCTGCACCAATTTATTTGAATGACGTTGTCAAAGTTTAAAAAAAGTGTCGTTACAACTTTTGGTCTTAATTTTTTCCGTCTAGCCCCCTTTCACGCTCCGATCTGCTGTTTAGCTGAAACTTGGAATATTATGTCCTATTTAGTTCGTAACCTATTAACATTATAGGCTTCTTTTTATCCCAAAAAACAACAGGACGAAGTCGCCGGCAGATGCTAGTAGGGAACTCCTTTGTACATGGCTATAATTTTTTTTTCTGTATTTTTTTAGTCTCTATTCCACTCCATCCAACGTTCAATGTTTGAAATCGTGACAAAAAAAAAACTCTACAAACGCATCCAATGTGTCAAAGCATTACATTCTTTATCAAATACAATACAAAGTACAAAATCGAATAAAATTCCCAGTACAAAACATTTCCGCCTCTATTGTTTTATCACTAACGTACAAATTAGATACTTATTGGTACTGGCCGAAAATGTCCTTTCCAAGCATATATCACTTCTATTCACGTATGCATAAGGTTCATATTAGTATGATTTCACTTTGTGCAATCGTACGTGTCAAAGAGGTTTGAAAGGAGATTTGCTTCCGCGTTGTCAGCATACGGAAGTTGCTTATGTTTTAAAATATTCGATGACAGATGATCTTCACTTGTTTTTGTTGACTCGTAGGTTTTAGTATCTCTTTGAATTGTCATATGCATTTTTTTTTTGTGGCGTTTGCAGTTTGTGTTTATATTTTTAGTTTTGAAGGTCAACGTTTTAGTGACTGGTCTATTCAATATTCAAGATATTTACGGCTGTGTGAAAAGAATGAGCAAGAGATGAGCAATTTTTCTTACTTATTACTTAGCCGAAGAGAAAATCCACCATTTTCTTTTCAAAACAAACCAGCTGAACTAGTTCCTACGTATAAGAAGAAGCGGGACTCCCATTCTACCAAAATTACACACTGAAAATCTCGTTTTGTATGAAACGTGATTCAAATTTTGACGCCCGTTTCATACATTGTTCGTTTTTCGAAGGCACGAGTCTAGTTCGAGAGTTTCGCCATTGCAGTCTAGCCAACTTGACGAATGACTCGACTTGACTTATATTATTTCAAATATCTCACTTGACACTGCCAAAATGGTCTGTCGAAATGACGGACAGAGGCCTTAAAGGTATAGAAGAAGAAGAAGAACTAAAAACTAGGATACGACCCTCAAAAAACTCGTCAAAAACGTCCCTTACTTCGCACCCTCGTGGTTAATTGGCGGATGTCGTTCAATACTGCCGTGTCAACACAACGGGACAAAGGAGCCTGACGATAAAACAGTTCTAGTGGGTATCGGTTTACCTATTGTTGCAGAGAAGGGTACTTAAAAATTGCGTTTATAAGCTCAAACAGTAATCAACGGAGCTTTGGTGAATTAATCATAGTTTTTCCATAACAATTCGTATTTCACATCCGCACTTATTTTGCCATTGTTTTCGACTGACTCGTCTCGCTGCCTTCGCTCGTCGTGTCATCGGCGGTCTTCTATTTTCAAACACTCTGCGGGCCAGATGCGCACCGCGAGATATTTGTCATGTCGTTCTGTCAAAATGTAAGCATTTTGTACCAGTTTAGGAACTATTGCATTATCTGTGGTAATGTTGTCGAGAAACCGCGCCTTTGAATTTTCAACTTTTGACATTTCTGCATGACTATTATATCTCGTCCTCAGAGAGGTACGACGACTAACAAGTGTCAAAAGTGTACATTATGGCGCGTTTTGTCGACACCATTAGGTACCACAGATAATGCAATAGTTCCTAAACTGGTACAAAATGCTTACATTTTGACAGAACGACATGACAACTATCTCGCGGTGCGCATCTTAGGCCCGCTGGTCAGAGGAAACCAATACTCTTTATAGCTCAAAAAGGTTGGTTTTACGCTGCACTGCTAACACGTTTTTTCGCTGATTGATTTTTAATTATACACAAAATAAATAATGTTTACTTATGTGTTTCCGATTGGTGCTTTGGACTAGCTGAGCTATCAAATCGTTTGCAACTGTTTGTAGATAGCTCAACTGTTTCATCTGTATTTTGTAAATATTGTAAATAGTATATTAGTTGTATTTTTCTTTGTGAATAAACTATACTTAAGTGTTTAATTTAAAAACTAATTTTTTTATAGAAAGTTTCTAATATGCTTATTTTTTTTTATTTTTTTTTTACTTTCATCATTGTCAGCCTTTGTGCAGACATAGACGTCTCTTATGTTATTACTTGGCTACCTGAACAGAGTGTGGTGGCCATGCGGCAGGTATGCTACGGTATTCTAGGTGCCTGGATGGGTGACCATGTGACTTACATCACACGAGGTTAAATAAAACACGAGCTGCCAAGGTATTCTTCATATACTTGCATTAACAAGTAACTCACAATACTGCTACGACATCGTCACATCAATCAGTTATAAATTGGTAGGTAACATAATTAGATTCTATCTAGATTAGAAAATTAACGTGCTCACACCATGATGAATATTTTGACAAGAGGAAGAGTGACAGGAGGCCAGAGACTAAGTAGAACTTTATACCATAGATAATAATTAAAGCGGACTACAGACGTTCCATCATCTTAGACGTACTCGTAAGTTAAGCCTCTCCATAGATTTTTTTATACAATCTTTTGGTATTTTGTAACTACTAGTATTTAGGTACAGGTATTTCAAAATTGCTGTACATCAGTAGCCGTCCTTATGTAAAGTTTGTAGGTTATAATAAATTAATCTTTATTTAAAATCCGAGATTCAATAGTAGGTAAGTATTACTATAAAAATAGCTAGATAAATGTACCTTAGGACGCTAAGAACTTATAGAGAACTAGCCGTCGCCCGCGGCTTTGCTCACGTGGTAGCATACAAACAGTTTAGAAAAATTTTCACGTGTCGAGTCAATTTATTTGAGGAATCTATGTAAATTTTCAAGGGTCTGCGGGTGCGACATTTCAAAATTCCTTTCCTAGTGCACCCCTACACTATGTAAGGATACTACCCTCCAAATTGCATACCTCTAGGACTTATAGTTTAGGCTGGTGCGTTGATTCTATGTCAGCTTCAAAAGAGTTTTATATATTTACAAGATTTATAAACATAAATGTTTTCCACAGAGTGGCGTCACTAACAGGATACGAGCCCCAGGATCTGATTGAGAAGACCCTGTACCACTACATCCACGGCACCGATGTCCTGCACATGAGATACTCACATTGTACTTGTAAGTACTACCTACCTTGTTTGGGTTTTATATAAGAACTAGCTTCTGCCCGCGACTTTCTCCGCGTCCCGTTTCATTATGTCGATTTTTCGGAATAAAATTTAGCCTATGATTCCAAGTTACGAACTATATATTCCAAGTTTTATACAAATCGGACTAGCAGTTGCAGCGCGATTGAAACACAAACATCTTAACTTTGACATTTATCATATTAGAGAGAGAAAAACATGTTATCATCCAAGTCATTGCGTATTTTCTTTCCTGTGACTTTTCAGTGGTGTTTGTTTACGATGAGAAAAACAATCCCAATGAACTGCCATCATCATCATCATCATCATCTAATGATGAAGCCGGAACGTAGTCAATTTGAAGTGTGTTTTTCTAGTTTTTAAACTTGTAAATTAATATTATGATTGAATTCCAGTGCTAACAAAAGGACAAGTAACATCTCGGTACTACCGCTTCCTAACAAAAGCTGGGGGCTGGGTGTGGATGCAAAGTTACGCGACTATTGTCCACAACTCGCGGTCTTCCAGACCACATTGCATCGTGTCCGTCAACTATGTGCTAAGGTTTGTACATACTTATTAGGAAGGCAGCTACCTACCTATAGTTTTTCAGCACACTGTTTTTTTTCAAAATTAGGCAATAGCTGGGTGTGGATCCAAAGTTACGTGACTAGCCCAAATCTCGCGGTCTTCCAGACCACATTGCATCATGTCCGTCAACTATGTGCTAAGGTTGTACATACTTATTAAGTAAGTACCTATAGCTTTTCAGCACCCTAGTTTTTTTCAATATTAGTCAAAAGCTGGGGGATGGGTGATGCAAAGTTACGCGACTATTGTTCACCACTCGCGGTCTTCCAGACCACATTGAAATGTTTCTGTCAATTATGTCCTAAGGTGCTTTCACCACACTGGACCATAAATGTCTTTAGAGTTCTTTCAGTTTCCGAAATTTCAGTATAAAGAATTTTTCGAGCTTTCAGTAACAGTCCGTAGTCTTCTTAGGGTTGCCAGTCAGTAGCGTCAAGCTTCCCAAAAAATCCCCTACGTGTTCCCCCTGCACAGGAGATTTCTGGAGGTCCAAAAATCCCCATAGCGGTCTCTTCAACTGCCGGCAGGGCATTTTTCCCTAACTTTTTACGTAAGACGTTATGAATACAAAAATGGATGTTTTTACAGTGATATCGAAGAAAAACACCTTATCCTCAACATGGAGCAAGGTCCTCCTAAAATCCACGCAGACACGCCCACGCCACGACATGAGAAAATACAACACAACGAGACTGAATTCAATGGAGACTCCACTGGTACGTATTATCTAGAGAAGTTCATTCTTCATTCGTTCATTCATTCGTTCACTTGTAAAAGGGGGCTCTTCCAAAGCTCGCTAGCTTGTGGTCTCTCTCATATAATTATTGTAACCCTTGGCATGCATCTATTACTAATACCACAGATCATATACCTAATACTAATCATATTAATATTATAAATGTGAATGTAAGTTTCTTTGTTACGCTTTCACGCGAAAACTACATAATCGATCATCATGAAACTTTGTACACATATTTTTGGAAGTATTAGAAGTGACATAGGATACTTTTTATCCCGGAAAATCAACGGGATCCAACGGGACGCGAACGAAGTCGCGGGCGGAAGCTAAGTATTCCATAATTCGGTGTATATGATGTTGGAGACTAAAATAAATAAAGGGTAGACCGGAGAATACCCCGCCGGCGGGGTCGTCAACAACTGTAAGATAATGAACGATGCCTCTCATTTTAGTACCAAAAAGTAGTAGGAAAATGAAACAATCTAATGATAGTAGGAAAATGAAACAATCTAATGATATCCATTCTTTCCTTGCATTTTTCTAAACTAACCTAATTTGACAGTTCTAAATATAGCCGTCCTTGTCGTTCCAGTTTATGAGAAAAGGACGACGACGTTTTTAGTGCTGTCAAATTAGGTTAGGTTAGAAAAATGCAACAAGAGAATCGATAGCACTATCTACCATTGTCAGGGTCACCAATAATTTCGTTTTGCAGGAAGCTACACATATCCCGAATACTCGCTCCCAGTGATACCAACATACGAAACGCAAGAGGAATACCAACAAAACGGCGCTTACCAAGAACTGTTCTACGAAAACTATCCAGAGCCGAACGAGATCGCTCAAAACAACTACGTCTACCCTCAAAACCAGCGGCCATTTTCAGCTAGCTCCTCATCTTGCTCCTCAGTTGAGGGCTCAGACGCAAATCAGTATAATTACACGAATTTAATTTCATTTTATGGGCAGAACACGCAAAATCAAAATGGCCGACCTATTGAAAGTTTTGGCGGGACTTTTGGCAAGATGGCGCCGAGTCCGGTCCAAGAAGGGTATACTAGTGTTATTGTTGATAATACTCAGCAATTTCATCATCACGGGAGTGGAGTCAACGAATTTGTGCACTGATATAATTATAGTATTATTTTGTGTTTTATTTTGAAGTGACACTTATTTTGGTGTGATTTTTATCCGGATATCCGGTTAGTAAGCCACAGATAATATTTTCTGAGTAACAGTGGTGTGTGTGCAAGAAAATAAGAGATACTTAAGTAACTAAAAGAGGTATTTTAATAATGAGCTGGTATATTTCGATATTTAAGTTTATTTTAAGACATTTTGCCTAAGAACAAAAATACCCACAAAAAAAACTACTCACAAAATTTTCTGAAAACTGGAAAAGAATAAAATACTTTTCTAAGAATTGAAAAAATACCAACCGAAGCTTGCTTAGGCAAAATATTTCGCCATGATCTTGCCACGAAGATGTAAAATAATACTATATTTTAATGAACTTCACTGAATTTTCTAATCTACTAAATTCAATTGGAACTTTGTAGATTGCGAATTTCTTATAAATTCAATGCGTAATCGTAATCGCATTAATTAATAAAAATAATAGTATGTTTTTAGTTGGATTTATTCGAGATAAGTATAGCTATCGTAGGTGCCAAATAACACCGCAATACAGGTCATTCACCCACCTTCACCGCGATGTCGCAAAATTCAATTTATGTATGGCTAATTCTGTCGCTCTCCATACAAACCTGTCGCTAAGACGGTATCGCTCGAATCTCGTAGTACTGCATACAAACCTGTCGCTAAGACGGTATCGCTCGAATCTCGTAGTACTGTTGTACTACGAGATTCGAGCGATACCGTCTTAGCGACAGGTTTGTATGGAGAGCGACAGAATTAGCCATTCATAAATTGAATTTTGCGACATCGCGGTGAAGGTGGGTGTATGACCTGTATTGCGGTGTTATTTGGCACCTACTATAGGTTTTTTTTAACTGTTTTGAATTTGACTTTTTCTTCCATAAATCTGTATATAAAATGTAAATATTGTAAATAAATAGATATCGTTCCTTATAATAGGTTTTACAGATTTTGAATGGATTTTAACTCGTACTGCATACCTATTGCATTTTCATCTAAAAAAGCTTTTCCGCGATCGTAACGCACAACGCGGCGGTATGCGGCTCAACGCACCGCGTTTGCTCTTCGCCGCAGACGCAGACTGCGACGGAACAAGAGACCTGCGGGCCTAAGATGCGCACCGCGAGATATTTGTCATGTCGTTCTGTCAAAATGTAAGCATTTTGTACCAGTTTAGGAACTATTGCATTATCTGTGGTAATATTGTCGAGAAACCGCGCCTTTGAATTTTCAACTTTTGTCATTTCTGCATGACTATTATCTCGTCCTCAGAGAGGTACGACGACTAACAAGTGTCAAAAGTGTACATTATGGCGCGTTTTGTCGACACCATTAGGTATCACAGATCAAAGTCAAAGTCAAAGTCAAAAATCTTTTATTCAATAAAATCTCACTGATCACTTTGAATCGTCATTACGTTTTGTATGATTAGGTATGATTACATATTTTTTTTTATTGGATGAGTTGGAGCTAGTTCGTCCCAAGCTTGTTTGTCTTCTAAATAATCAGATATTTTATAGTATGCTTTTAAAATAAGTCTCTGTTTTATTACGTTTTTGAACTTGCCAATCGACAACTGAGACACATCACTTGGGATTTTGTTAAAGAAGCGTACACATTGCCCTTTGAAAGATTTACTAATTTTTGTGAGCCTAGTGGTGGGAACAGCGAGATAATGCAATAGTTCCTAAACTGGTACAAAATGCTTACATTTTGACAGAACGACATGACAAATATCTCGCGGTGCGCATCTTAGGCCCGCATACCAGACGTTTTCCATACGATTATTGTGTCCGGCGCCGCATGTCGCATACCGCAGCGTTGTGCGTTACGATCGCGAGACCAAAAATATAATCATAAAATAGTCTACATAATAAGTCGCAAAATTAAATGCCATTTTGCTCCGAGAATTACAGATTTGTAGATTGTAGTAAATATTTGAATGTGCTTGACGTAGGGTCTGTAATAGTTGATATCATTTTTAGATAATTTCTTCAAAAATAATTTGACTTTTGTAAATAAAGTTACTCAATTGACTTTTTATTAGATTTTCAAATAACTATAGACAATAATTAGCTTAGTTTTTAAAGTCTGAACTTAACATAGCTTTAGGGTTTATTTTTAGTTCTCTTTTTCATAAAATATATAATTTGATCAAGATAAAAATCTCGAAAATGACCCGAAAAAAGGTACTCATTAACCAAAAACCTTGAAAATTGCCCAAGAAAAGGTGTTCAGCTGATAATCCTCCTTTTTCTCCACGTAGTCGGTTAAAAGTGGTTTTGGGTATAAGGCCCGTAAGCCGATACTAAAACATTATTGAGTAGCGGTTATCATACAAAAATTGTGCTCGAGTCCGGATCAGTCAGTGCTTGATCAATCAATACGGGCCTAAGTATCGTCAGGCCCGATTCTGTTGGTGCATTTTTCTAAACTAATTTGACAGCACTAAAATAGTAGCTGTCTTTTTCGTTTTACTTAGTTGGCAACAATTTTAGCGCTGTCAAATTAAGTTAAGACAGGCGTCATGGCTCAGTCGGTAGAAGCTCTGCCTTCCGTGCTGTGGGCCGTGGGTTCGATCCCCACCGAGAACAAACATTTGTGTGTGGCAAACATAGATGTTTGTTCGGTGTCTGGGTGTTACTATGTATTATAAGTATATATTTACAAAAAAAAATGTATATATGTATTCTATCAGCCATCTAGTACCCATAGTACAAGCTTTGCTTAGTTTGGGACTATAAGGCGTTGTGTTAAATGTCCGTGAATATTTATTTATTTATTTATGAAAATGCAACTACAGAATCGGCACTGTATGTCGAATCTTTATTATATGATATTTTTGTGTATAAAAATAATAAGACTTGGTTTACTATGTGCCATCAAAGTCTACTAGTCCATAATTGTACATAATATAGTCCCTAAATAATAATTGTATACATTTATTTAACATATTTATTTAGAAATGTCTGATTATTTCGAGCGCGTATATGTTATGTACCTACCTATTTGTATTTCAATATTGTTCTAGTAAACCATTTAAATGATAGCACGAGTTATTTGCGTATCGTCAAAAATGCTTTTCGTCATTAACCAATTTTTGCCAAAGGTGAGTTTCGTCAAATACCTTTTAGTCAAAACTGCTTTTCGTCAAAATACCATTTTTGCCAAAGATGCGTGCAGTCAAATATTTTTGGTTAAAATTGCTTTTCGTCAAAATAGATAGGTATACCTGAGGAGAACATTGTAGGATAGGTGTCCTCCTACGAAAATGTAAGATCTTCCACGCCGAGCGACCTTTGGCTCGGGGTCCGAGGACCAATGGATGGTATTCGGTAGTATTACTTATGTTCAAACTCCGTGATAACTTCGTTTTGCGCGATCTAGGATATTTCTCATGTTAGTTCTTATGTAGCGAGATAGATGGCGCTACATCACTCCCTTTCCAGACCGGAGGTCGATCCGTTGTTGGTAGCAGCGTCGATGAAAGCCAAGTTGTGCCAGCGTTGCTCGTTGTCTACGGTGAGTCGAGACGTGGTGAGCAGATGCGATGTATACCTTATAGACAAAACTCCCTCCCTACGAAGTTAATTTCAACTTCTTGGTTTATAGCTTTTGCAACAACTTGTTACAATTCTGCCGACAGGGTTTTGTTTGAAAAAAACCGAAAAATGGTTGACTAGCAAAGCAGACCAACAGGTTCGTCAAAAAAACTGGTATCGATTCTCAAGAGAATCACAGATTCTAGATTATTTAGATTCTTAAGAGAATTAGTGTGGCAAGCCACACTAATTTGACAGCACTAATTTTAGAGATGTCCAAATAAGTTAGTTAAAAAAAAAACCAGTGCGTGCAGTCCCTACGCGCGGGGGAAGTTATACTTCGGGTGCCACGCATTCACTCTCGCTCTGTGTTTAATGTGAAATTAATTTAATATTTATTTTTATGTACATAACCAATATGCAGTACTAAATTTTCACTTCAAAATAAAAAGTAAAAAGTTGCAAAAAGTCTATAATGTCGGTTTGGATTTGAACTCGTATCCCGTTGTCGGTCTGACCGCAGTCCGACGATATCACTGTTCCGCCAACAAAGCTCTGCTCCTGATGGTTGAAATTACGGCTATGTTTCTTTTTCTTTTGTTTGACGCTGTCAGTTGGAAGTCGTATAACTTCAAAAAATGCTGAACACTGCCATCTATTATTTGATTGTAGCATTTGTAGCGTATTAGTCTGTCTCTTTCTATTCGGGGGGAATAGAAAGAGACAGAGACTATGTCCTCCCGTATAACGCAACGTTGTTGGAAGTCGCATTAGAAGTATAGCTTCAAAAATGCAACAAGAGAATCGATACCAATGTCTGCTCTCCGTTCAATCTCTTGCGAACCTAGTTATATTACTTACCTAGATGTCTCTCATCTCTATCACGAACAAATCCGACAGTCGCCGCGTTAACGTATTCGAGTTACATTGCGCGTCAATGCCAGCTCGACTGCCGAACGTTGTAGTATCACCGCGCAGTGTGTATCTCGGATACGTTAGCGTTACGATACGTTGGCGATTGTCACATTTATTCGTGATCAAGGCACTGTACATTCAAAGGGACGTTTACTTACTTACGTGGTTTACCAATACCTAGTGTGTTGATTTATATCAAAATAGTAAAACAAGCTATTGAAAACAAGTGCGGTTTGAGAAAAAAAAAATGTTTACACAATATTGGGGAATAAAAGATTACCGGCGCAGTACAGCCTACTTTCTTCTATATTATATAAGTTTTATAGAAATTTTAATATACTGCCTATTTTTTTAATTCGATTGTAATTAGTTAATAAAGATTTTGAAAATTCTGATAGAAACCTATTTATATGTTTTATATTATATTCTACTCACTAATGGCTGATACACATTCATAAGTGGCGAGTGGCCAATGCAAAGTTTTTTTTTTATTATTCAATAGGGAACGCCAAAGTTTACAATTCAATAATCACTTTTGAAATCCTTAATCTATAAAATGTGTGCCGATTGCAGGCATGCACAGCATTTGCAATAATATTAGAGTTGTACCTAGCTTGTTACCAAGCAGTGCGACTCTACCAGTACCTACCTACTTAACTTGTACTTAGAGATGTGTAAATGCTGCCTTATGCTATGTATCTTACTTTCTTAACTTTAGGAGGAAGATTTTGTTCTCATTTTTATGTGTTTTCTCTTATATCGTTTTTTTTTTATTTAAAGTAACAGTAGGTATTTCTTAGTTGAAATAATTCGGCGAATTAACAAAAAAATGTGATAATTTAAACATATTATTATATATTTATGGTATAAACTATTATATAAATTACATTATTCAGCATAATTTTATGATTGTTTTATTCATGAAATTTCCCTAGCGACAGTTTTGGTCATATTCATCACTGCTACCATCTAGCGTCGAGTAGTACAAGCACGAGTTTCTTACCAGCGTCATAGATGGCACCATCATAATTTTTATGTTAAAAAATAGGGTTCTTTGTATAGGCGACCAAGAAATTGGTTTACCACTTTTGATGACATCTCCCAGTAACATAATTATTCGCTAAGGAGTTTAAATAAACAGGAATGACAGATTCTGACGTAGCAGTTATTAATCTGTCAAGCGAAAATAGCCCTTGATGTTTTGTACGTGCAAATGATATTCAGCCTTAGAGTGGTAAACCAATTTCTTGGTCGCCTATACCACACCTGCTTTACGCGCAGAAGGCCGCCAGTTCGATCCTGGCCAAAATTACAACTTTTTGCGTTTAAAATTTTCTTGTGGTAGTAAGGAGCGTTAAACGTTTGGAAGTCCCATATGGAGTATAACTTCAAAAAAACCACAAATCAAAAAAGTCACTTATTTCGATCGAAACACTACAATTCGGTTAAGAAAGGTTTGATAAAGTCCTCATGTTTGATGACGTGAGTGAAGCTAGTGAATGTGTTAGTATTACAAGCGTCATTGTTCCTCGGCGCTGTTGAGACGACTCCGCGTAAGTAATGTCTTTCAATACCGCGGTCTGTCGCGGGGAAGGCAAGCCCACCGCCGCTGTCACCTTTGCATAGCGCAGAGTTTGCTGAAAAAAATACGAATACTTACACTTACTTGATTACAATAATTGTTATTATTATATCAAATCTACTTTAACTTCATTGCATGACCTTTACCTTTATACTGAGCCTTATCTTGTTATTCATTCAATAAACAATTTTTACAACAACTCGCCCTATCATATGACACACCACTTGATATTTTGGTACGACTTTATTTTTTTTACTCCCTTTGGAAACTCATAACTTTCCAACCCCTTGACCGATTTATTTTATCTTTGAAACCAGTAAAACTTAAGAGTACTATCCGTATACCTATCAAATTGTGTAAAGATCGGACAAGCGGTTCAAAAGATCTCGACGAACAAACATACAAACATACAGAGCATTTTTGCCCAAATTGTCACTAAGATCTTCGTTCGCTTCGCTCACTCGATCAATTAGTTATAACTAATATGTAATAATTATGTTACATTGCTGAGTGCCGGCGCAGATCTTATCACTGGTGATGTACTCTCCGAAGTCAGGTGGTGACTCGTCTATACATGTTCCCACTTCCACGTACGGCATCTCGAGGACCCGGAGTACGGGAGACGCCTTGCCGTTCGCTGCTGTTAGACCCCAGCCTGCCACCTGATATGCACGACTCAAGTCACTCAAGTAACCAAGTTGGCGTTTTTCATAATGAAATGGTGACTCTATTGGTATGTATTCTCTGGTTGCATTTTTTTTAATTAACCTAAATTGACAGCTCTTAACTTACAGCCATCTTTGTCGTTTCAGCTTATGACAAAAGGGACGACAACATTTTTAGTGCGCTATTTATTTTATTTAGGAAATCCTAAGGTAAACACTACAGACAATTGTACCTACTTACAAAGTAGCAGGTAGCAACTTAGAGCATTACTCTTAGAAGGTACTGAATAAAAGTGCCGTTAAATTAGGTTAGTTTAGAAAAATGCAACAAGAGAATCAATGTACCTATGGTGTAGTTCAATATTTATCCTAAATGTAATTTACCTTTCCCTTATTAATAGTTTGAAGTTGCAGCCGATCGAAGTTGGAGTCAAAGCTGAGACAGACCGGCCGGATGTACGGTTTGAACTGTAATGGCGTCGTGAGGATCACAACAGCGATGTCGCCTTGGAAACTGGCGCCTGCGCCCTGGTAGTGGACGGGGACGTGGATACTTTTAACCTGGATACAAACATTACAAATGGATCTGATGACTTTTCTGTGGTGACGTCGCATTTTGAACTGCCATCTTCATCATCATCATTTAATAATGAACGCATGTCAAATTGAAGTCGGTTTTTCAATTAATTTTAATTCATTTTCATTTTCCTTCGACGTCTATTCCTCATACTATGTGTGGTGTTTGTATCAATTCAGTAGATGCTGTAACCTGTTTCATGTACACAAGTGGTTAGGTAACGCTAGGGCGGCAGACGAGCGACTTGACGAAAACTTGACTTAACATATATTATTTCAAATTCATCACTTGACACTGGCAAAGTTGTCTGTCGAAATGATGAAAAGAGGAAGAAGAGTGGGTCGGGAGACACTGGCAGAATTGTAACAACAAGTTACAAAAGTCATAAACCAAGAAGTTGAATTTGAGGGGATCGGGGCGAGAGCCGATGGACACGGTCCGGTGTAACAGTGAGCTAGTGGTGCAAGATACAGGATTTTACACTAGGTAAAGGGATTTTGACAGCTCACTTCAGATTTCTGTGGTTCGTCTTTCTTGTCGTTCCAAGGACGGTACAGCTTTCCGACCGCTACCGCGAACAGAGAAGGCGGTAGCAGCTTGTCGATGTCAGTCCAGAAGCAATGAGCAGCTAAAATACAACAAATCTGTTATAATAATAATGTTATTACAGGCTGTGATCTGTCTGTAAGGTATTTATGTACCTATCCAAGGCATTCGACACAGTCTCTCTGCCCATTCTAATAATCAAATTAAAACTCTTAGCATTCGTAGTAATTGGTAGTTCCTTAGACCTCATCTGAGATTATTAACTTACATAATAATACCGAAAAACAGTTGCTTAATACATCAATACTAGCCACTGTGAAGTAGATTACTCCAAGGAAGCGAATTGGGTCCAACACTTTTCCTAGTAGGTAAACTACTTATATGTGGATTCTATATGGCTACATGGTAATTTTCATGAATAATCTTTAGCTTTGCTTGGATAATTATATTTTGATATTATTTGTTAAGTTGACAACTTGTATGATGACTTACCTGATAGAACAAGGTTACTGCTAATAATACTGCCTCCACAGATCTGCATATATGGTGTACTATCTTTCTTATATATCCCGGCATGCCATGGCAGTTCCCCTCGCTTTACTGTTCTCCCTCCTACCACCAACTCTTTGCCGCCAGGAGTAACTCTACCACATTCTATAAACAAAACAGTGGTCAAACAAAATCAGCTTTATTTACTTTCGGTCTTAATTATAATCGCCTCAATGTAACCTATGATTCTCCTTGTCACTATCTTGTGCATCTTTTTAAAGGTGATTCTAAGTAAACCCTTTTATTATAAGAATCCAATCTAGAGTCTGACTATATTAAGTCTGCAACAAAACAATGAGCAACCCTAAAAAATGTATTATACCTAGCATCATCTGTTCGTGACAAAATTTTGTCAAATCGTTTAGCGGTACAGACAGTTTTTCCAGCTAAGGTTCCTCTAAAACTCCGTCAGGTTTGCGTAATCACACTAGAAACTTACCCGGTGCACATCTAGCTATGTAATCCCATTGACCATCGTCCTTACATCTCATGAAGTTCAATGTATTAGGCGAGTAGAAGTGTGGTTCCCGACATCTTGGACTGACAATAGAGCCGATGGGTTCGTGGTCATTGCAGTCGCGGGAGCCCACGATAGCACCAGAGACTAGGCAGCGATAGTCTACTGAATGATGTGGTTTGAGCTGACACATGCCTGAGTGAAAACAATCACGTGAAAAAGAAAACATACTACCTTAGGTGGCCTTTTTACTCATTATTATTTGTGACACACTAAAAAACCTAATAGGATGGCTAAACATAACAAAAAACAGGAAATACGAGTTTTAGTTAACCATAAGGGTAGATAAAGTACGATTCACGGTTGAAAATAACGGCGAGAGCCACAAGCTTAAAATTCTTAGGTTCTTACCCTTGACAGATAATAACATGTTACGTGTTCCGAAAACCAGCGTAAAAATAAGATTATGGATCAT
The DNA here is from genome assembly GCA_947507515.1 of Eulithis testata. Lineage (NCBI taxonomy): Eukaryota > Metazoa > Arthropoda > Insecta > Lepidoptera > Geometridae > Eulithis > Eulithis testata. The sequence continues at coordinate 5,826,910 of OX382216.1, forward strand.
TGCCACTGTCGTCATTCTTCTGTGTTGCCACATCACTGGCGTAAAAAAGTATTTTCCTCTACACTACAAGTTATCGGGCTTTACGAGCTTATAATTAAAAAAAAAATAATACGTTACGTTACGAACGCAACTTTTTTAAAAATATCATTGTAAAAAACACAAAAACTTATTTTGCACTACCTATAGCTCTAAGGAAACCACAAGGTTTATAAGGATAATGCTATATGTGTCTCGGCAAGCTTTCAATCCATCTGTTAGAAAAAACGCACTACGCCGTACCCACGTTCGCAAGTTACAGTAAGGGCCCCAGCTAATGGCCTTACCCTCAGTTATATTATAGCAACATGGGTATTGGGTAGGTATAGCTCGGAACTTTTTCTTCTTGCATTACTTTTGTAACTTTATTATTAAAAACATCTTACGAACACAGCTCGGCAAGCTGTCAGGCCAAAATCCATTAAAGCAGTTGATGGAATTTGAACCTACCACGCCGTACCCTCGGTCGCAGGTTACAGTGAGGGCCACTAGTACAAAGTCTTCCCCTTTAGTGACATTTCCAACGTGGGTGACGTTTACTGTGTACGTTCCGAATTCCGGATAAGGAGGCAACACGCACTTGCCGATTTGTTTTCTGGAAGAATAAAATTAAAAACATATTAAATAAATAATATAGTTAATAGGTACTTTATTGCACACCACGACTAAAAACTAAACATACTTACAGGAAACTGAATAATATAATATGACGGTTTACCTCGAACAAAGCAGTTTTTCCCTATGTAAAGATGCTGTATCCTCGATAACTAGAGTAAGTAAGTATTCTACTTAAACAATAATAATTCTACTTAGTGACAAAAAAATCACTTAAACAAAAATAAATATTCATCACTTTCATACCTAAGTAGGTACCTAGGTATTTCTACAAAAGAATGAAAACTTACGGTGCTGCCTCTGCGGTTTCGTTCCAGTACTTCCTGATGAAACTCTCATGTTTCCTTAGCGAAGTGAAGCCGTAGTACGTGTCGATAGTGCAGATTTTGGCAGCGTTTATAGGCCCTGACAGTACTCCACGCAAGTAATACTTTTCAATGCCAGAAGTTGTGGTGGAGTAGGCCAGGCCGATACCACTGTCACCATCACAGATGGCAGAGGTTGCTAAAAATTGTTTTCTGTTAACTCTTTTGAACGAAACCTTTTTGAAATTTTTTTTTATTCAACCAAAGTGGTGGTCTTATAAGGTACCGAAAATGGAGAATGGCACTGCGAGACCATGATGGATGGCCCAAATAAAGGGAGACTGTGGCTGATGATACAACAATACATAATATTTATTTTAGGACTAGAGGGCGCTGCGTAAAATGTCTATGAATATTTTATTATCTTACGTTCCTTGGCGTCCACACAAATTTTATCACTGATGGCTATAGTGAACAATTTGCTTGACACGTAGAATTTGTTAGTTGATTTGTCAGCGGCACATGTTTCTAGTCTCACATTACGTAAGTTCTTCACGTATTGTAGTGGATTTTCGGTATTGGGCCCCCAGCCAGCTGCCTGAAATATAAACTCATTCTTACCAACAAATTCATAAAATTCACCTGAATACGCCTTTACCTACATCGTTTATTTTTACTACAACTCAAAAACGATTTAACCTAGAATAAAAATAAAAACGGTTTTGGAAAGTCTAAACAAAGCCCTATTATAGGTCTATCACCCCATTTGATATTTTGTTCGATTTTTTTTTATTCCGTTTGGACTCTTCCTCATATTATTATATAGCTTTACAACCTCTTGACCAACCACGAGATCTCAGTTCAGGGCGAAATACTAGTACTTTATTAGATACTTATTCCATCACAATCTAAAGAAAAGAACCTAAGGTAATTAATTACCCGACTTTTACTTAGTCGCACTTATAGCAACGTCGGGAAACGCCACAACAGAGGCCCTAGTACGAGTTTTGGTGTGTAAATCTGGTGTGAAACGTCTGACGCCCAGCACACCAGTGGGCGCTGATTTGTATGGAGACACTGAGCAGATTCTTTGAGAAGCTTGGTCTACACCAAGCCCGTACTCGCATTTCGAGCTTCTCAAAGAATCCGCTCAGTGTCTCCATACAAATCAGCAGTGTGCTGGGCGCACTAGTGAGGGCGACACTGAAAACTTGTACTAGGCCCTCAGAACTGTCTGAGTGTGTATTTATTTATCTCTTTCTAGCAAAAGGTATTAGTGGTTACCTTTCCCGTTTTGCCTTCCTTGATTTGTTCCTGTTCGAAGGTATAGTCAAAGTCGATGCAAACCGGTCGAATATAGTCGTTATATCGGAATGGCGTGGTGACTATGACCACGGCAATGTCATCCATGAAATATGGTATTGAATCAATTCTGTGAAAGGAAAAGACAACCGCTTAACATCAAGTGGGCCATCAGCTTGTTCCATTAGCTATACAAAAAATAGGTTAAGGTGTAGGATGACCAGGGTGAAAAGTTAGTAGAATCTGACCACGCTGACTTTGCAACACTTATAGTATGGCAGAATTTGATAACTTATAGTTGGAAGCACCATTTGTACCGCGGAAATGATTGTATAAACAGATAAAGAAACCGTTACTCAAGCATAGATTTGAGTAGATTTTTATGCTTGAGTGAGTCCGGATCAGTGCTTGAGCAGTAAATCAGCATACGGGTCTTAGCTTGGTTAAACTCCACTGGGGCAATTGAAATAGGCAGCTAGGTAGCTACAGTAGCTACGTACCCTTGTGGGCTGAATCCTGGCGCCAAATGCAGTTCTTTCATCTGAAAAATAAGTAGGTAGGTATACCTAAGTAATTATACCGAAATACATACCTACATGTTGATTGTTCGTGAATATTTATTTATTTATTTATTTATTTATATTATATACCAGCATAAAGCACCATTAATGCTTCTACTAACTTACATCTGATTTCTGAGTATTTTCATCGACCAGATCTGGCCATTTTCGAGACAGCTTTCCAACAGCTACGTTGATTCGTAAGGGTTGTATTATCTTCACAGCATCCATGGTAAGCCAGAACAAGTTGGCAGCTGTGAAGTCAAGGTAGAGGGGGTAGGGTATCAACATAAAGGATTTTCTTCAGATAAAAAAGGCATCAAATATGTTTCTTCCGTTTACTATAACATCAAAAACTCAGTTCTCCACAAATAAAATAATTAAATTGTCACAGCAAGTTGACTAGTAGAGTATGGGCGGGGCGGGTTACCTGTCACCACGACTTTGCTGCTGATGAGGGACCCTCCACACATCCACTCGAAAGATTCTGCATCAATGTCATATGTGTAAATGCCTGCTTGCCATGGAACCTCTTTGCCAGTCGGAGACACCGTCCCGCACTCTACACAATGTCATGATAAATAAGAAAATAGGCTGCTATAAGCTAAGCTGTCAAAAATATGTTTTTAAGCAGTGGTACGGTATCGCCACAAGAAGAATAATAAACAAATCCAGCGGTTAAAATATTGCAGAATTGAAATTTGTTGTTGGAAACACCGTTTGTATCGCGAAAACGATTTGACAAGGTTGCCTGTTTATTCCATTGAAAATTTAGTGTGGTCAAACTCTAACACTGTGGACATAATATAAAAAGAGGTGGTCTCTAACACTGTGGACATAATATAAAATTTTATCAAAATCGGTGCGGTAACTAAAAAAAAACACGTCATCCACGTACGCGGCATTGCGTATTTTGCTTTCGTGTGACTTTTCAGTGGTGTTTACGATCAAGTATTCGTTTTTACTTACCCTGAGATTGAACCCCAACCACCACGCCGAATATAAGCAAAACCACAATCATTTTTTCAATACCTACGTAACACTAATAATGATCAAGAAATTGAACACAATACTTAGTTCTTACTACATAGTTTGATGGTATGCACATGTACAACTAATACTAATGGCATGTACATTATAACTTATAAGTTATGTATTATAATAAATACTAGTTTAAATGATAGGTTAATATTATAGGTACCTAACTATTTATTTCCTCAAACGGCTAAGTAGGATGTAAGATGACAGAAGAATCAGGTTTTGAGATGTTTTTTCCTTGTATATAATTTCTTGTAGGTAACTAGCGTAGACCGGCGACTTATCTCGTTTGTTTTATAGGTAAATATATTTCGTTTGAGAAGAGAACCTTCTAATAATTGTGGAATTTATTCACAAAGAAAATTACAACTAATACAATATTTACAAAGTTGAGCTATCTAGAAACCGTTGCAAACTATTTATAGATAGCTCAACTGGTCCAAATAACTTACCTACGTACTTCGATTTTTAAAATAATACATTAAAGTATTAAGGTAGTAGGTACTTGTGATTCTGATAGTTATCTATTTCTTAAACAAAAAAAACAAGACGTAGGATATTTTTTTTTGTAAAATCAACTTTTCTATCAAGCCTTTTCCGCTTACGCGTACCTACGCAGTAGGCACTCATCAAATTATTTCTTTTTTGAAATGTGTGAAGGATTGTACTTCTTGTACTTCAGTAGGTATGATGATGATAATGATGAACCATAAAGACAGGCAGAATTTTTAACATTTTGCATTTATATCAAGATCAGGTTACTCTCGACCACAGTTCCAATTCGGATTCACGGAATTTGACAGATCTCGTGTCATTTCGTACTGAAAAATGACAGGACTTCTGTAAAAATCTGTGGATCCGGATTGGAACTTTGTTCGAGAGTAACCTACCAGTTGGCGCGTAGGTATATCTATTATCTGTGGTTGGCGCTACATAAACCAAAACCAGTTTCAAGACTTGTACGAGCACAATGAACTTCAAGCATGCATCATGCTAAAGAAAATACCTAAATGTAAACATTATCCTAGGCCAGGAGGGTTACTCTCGAACACAGTTCCAATCCGGATCCATAGATTTGACAGAAATCCTGTCATTTTTCAGTATAAAATGACACAAGATCTGTCAAATTCCGTGAATCCGGATTAGAACTGTAGTCGAGAGTAACCCACCAGTTCCTTAGGTAGGCTAAGGGCCGGTTTCACCATGCTCTGTTAATGTCTGTTAGTTAAACTAACAGCTTGTTAATAATTAACAGACTGTTATATCTAATCGCTGATCTGACGGCCACCATATAAACCAGCTAAACAAAAATACATGCTTGCGTTTTATTTAAACAGCGTTGAACGTCGTTTTAATTTAGTCGCTTGACATTTTGACGCCCGATTACGTAACACTCTGTTAGCAAGACTTTGGTGAAACTGGGCCTAAGCCTAAAGAAAGAGCGAAGTTCTTAGCGAAAACGCATTTTTCTTAGATTCTTGAATTTTTCAGGTGTAAGTTTTTCTCAGTGGTTCCTGATAGGCCCTCTATCGTCGAGTAGCCGAAAACTAATTTGTTATGAAACTGGCCTAAAAACTTATCTCGCTGCCTAACATTCTACTCCCCTAGTACTTTTTCCATGAAATTATTATTAGAAAGAACAGTAAAACTTTTCAGTACAAAAAAAGTAACTTTATTTTAATTAAAACACTACAATTCGGTTAAGAAAGGCTTGATAAAGTCCTCATGTTTGATGACGTGAGTGAAGCTAGTGAATGTGTTAGTATTACAAGCGTCATTGTTCCTCGGCGCTGTTGAGACGACTCCGCGTAAGTAATGTGCTTTTTATTGACTGTTTTCAGTGAATAAAATAAGCTTTTTAGAGGCGGAATGGTATAAAAATATTTTTACTAGCGTTGATTATCTTTTAGCGTAGTGCGTCTCTGAGTGCAACAATTACCCAAGTAGGTTTTTTTAATATACAACTAGGTATACCTAAATGATATTACAAGCCGATGGCCCACCTAACGATGCATTGCCTTAATAAGCACGTCCTTCTACTTGTTATTGATCTAGAAACCGCCTACAGTGAGTTTCTAGTTTTCCGTTTTCCTCTTAATATTATTTACTTCCTTATTTACTGAAATAAAATATAATTATGTAGGTATTACATTTTACTTACCTTGAGATTGAACTCCAACAAACACGCCGAATATAAACAAAACCACAAACATTGTTTTCAAAATACAAAATAGTTACTAACAAAACCAACTCAACACTACATAGTTTGATGGTATCCACTTATCTAATACCCACCTACTTTTATAATGTAAGTTTTGAATATAAAAAATACTAGTTCAGAAATGATAGGTTAATTTTAAATTATTTATTTTCTCAACAGACTAGGTATGATATTTCGAACTTCGTCTAAAGGTGACTGAAGAAACAAGTTCTGATATGTTTTTTCCTTGTATATTTCTTGTAGGTATGTAACTAGCGTAGACTGGCGATTTACCTCGTTCATTCTATAGGTATGTTTTGTTTGAGAAGAAAACATACCTAATAACTTGAATTTTAAAAATCATACATTAGTTTCTTACTTAAACAAAGGTGATTCTATCTAATACCCACCTAAGTAGGTACCTATTTATTAAACAAATAACCACAATAGGTAATGTTAGTAGGCTAACCAAATTATTTCTTTTTAGAAATGTGTAAAGATTGCACTTCCACAGCCTGGTTTGATGATGATCATAATGAACCACAACTAAAGGCTGGAATACTGAAACGTCACTCAAATTTAAGCACACTTAATATTGCTCTGCCTCTGTTTGACATTACTCATTTGTAAGAGATGGCAATAATTTAAGCGTGAACTTAATTTAAGTAGCGTTTGAGTATTCATGAAACTGGCCCAAAAACTTCTCACTGCCGAACATTCTACCCCCCTAGTACTTTTTCCATGAAATGATTATTAAGAGGCATATTACAAAGAAACCGTGATTTTACCTATGTTTGGCGTTCTTAACCAGAGAAACTGTAACTCTTCGACAATTTCAACTTGTTGTATAATGAAGAACAGCTTTAAATATAGTCCATAGCAGCCTCGCTTTTCCCGATTTTGTCTTATATACTTATTTACAGCCAGTATTCCGAAGCATGTTTTTGAAAAAAACTCGCGCGGGCACTTTTTCAAGCTCTTAGACTGCACAACTGTACAAAGCAGAGAAAATGAAAAGTATACAATAATTTATTTAATTCCAATGCGGCCTTGGAATTTCGAACAATGTCTTGGAAATCTATAAAAAACACCAATTCCAAAACCATAAAACTCCTAAACACGTTTAGATTTAGCTGTGAATATCTCCATAGTAAATTCATATTGGTGAATGAAATTTATACCAAAATAAACAGTACTTCATTACGAACAAGACTGCATACTTTATTTTTCTTAGAAAATATAATAAAACTTAAAATAAACGATATTAAAATGGTATAAAATGAGACGCGTCGGCCCGCTCAAACTCAGTAGCGCTTCAGCGCTCGTGGAGGTCGGACCTATGTCAATTTTCGCGCCCAACGATCGATCGTAATCTTGTATGAAACGCATATTAGGACTACACTGACTAACTAGTTTTGATCATGTACAACATACGACATGACATGTAGTACAACTCAATGATGGAACAAACCGATGACTCACCTGATGTTAAGTGGTAACCACTGCCTATAACGATGCATCACGTTACGTCCAATGAGGACGTGCTCTGTGATGCATTGTTATGGTTTGACATGTACTATGTTATTAGACTAATTTGTCACATACATGGTTGCATATTTATCCATGTATATAATATGTTTATATACGTTTATGTATTCGTATATACGTGTATATAATTATGCGTGTATATATACTTTTTTGATGACAGCTGTCAAACTTCAAACGGCTATATCTCGAAAACTACTCACTCTAGAGTTCTCGTTCCAAAACTAAATGAAAGGTGTGATCAAGATCTAACTTTTTGATGACAGCTGTCAAACTTCAAACGGCTATATCTCGAAAACTACTCACTCTAGAGTTCTCGTTCCAAAACTAAATGAAAGGTGTGATCAAGATCTAACTTTTTGATGACAGCTGTCAAACTTCAAACGGCTATATCTCGGAAACTACTCACCCTAGAGTTCTCGTTCCAAAACCAAATGAAAGGTGTGATCAAGATCTACATTTTTGATGACAGCTGTCAAACTTCAAACGGCTATATCTCGGAAACTACTCACCCTAGAGTTCTCGTTCCAAAACTAAATGAAAGGTGTGATCAAGATCTAGCTTTTTGATGACAGCTGTCAAACTTCAAACGGCTATATCTCGGAAACTACTCACCCTAGAGTTCTCGTTCCAAAACCAAATGAAAGGTGTGATCAAAATCTACATTTTTGATGACAGCTGTCAAACTTCAAACGGCTATATCTCGGAAACTACTGGCCCTAGAGTTCTCGTTCCAAAACCAAATGAAAGGTGTGATCAAGATCTAAATTATGATAAGAAAATAAAAGATAAGGATTTAAAAGTACAAACATTTATTTTGTTTATTGATTAACACATTTATTCATATAAAAAATAACATTTTTTTCTTACGGACACATTCATTTATTAAAAAAACCGAATCATTTTACGATATTGGTAAGCCTACTCAATCCCACTAAAAACAAAAGTTGGGATATTATCCTACTAATATTATAAACGAGAAAGTTTGTGACAATGTTCGTTACTCTTTCAAGCAAAAACTACTGATCCGATTTGGATGAAACTTGGAATATATATTGTCCGTGACCTGGATTAACATATAGGCTACTTTTAACCTGGAAAATCAACGGGGTCAAAATTGTTAGTATTCTTCACATTGTATTTTTCTTTAACTAGACAATTTATGCTATGTTCCTAAACAAACAACACGTAAGATATTGTTGTTTTTAATTCGAAATAAGTAGGAAGAAAACTTGTCTATTTTAGCATAAAAAGTGCAAAATGCGATTGGCTTTAATTTCACTTTAGGTAAGTTATCTGAAAACAAAACCTATCCAGGAACGTATATAAACACTATTCGAATACTAATAATACAATAATATAGTGGAAATATGCTTGAATTAGAAATGACTTTGGTATTACGTTTGTATGGATATTCCTTCCTTCGCCGGCTCCTTAAAAAAAACAGTAAAACTTTTCACTACAAAAAAACCAGTGCGTGCAGTCCCTACGCGCGGAAGAAGTTATACTTCGAGTGCCACGCATTCACTCTCGCTCTGTGTTTAATGTGAAATTAATTGAGTATTTATTTTTAAATTTTAAAAAAAAACGTGTGCAATTCACACGTGGTAGAAATGAAACCTTCAAAGAATACTTAACCAATATGCAGTACTAAGTTTCACCTCAAAATAAAAAGTAAAAAGTTGAAAAAATTTAATAATGTCGCATTGGATTTGAACTTGCTCCCGTTGTCGCGGTCTGACCGCAGTCCATCGTGTTACTGTTTCGCCAACAGTAGCTCTGCTGCGATGGTTGAAATTACGGCTTTGTCACTTTTTGTTTGCGCTCTTTTGTTTTCGCAAAATGTAAGTGTAATAGTAACTAGTAGCTCATCTGTAATCTGTTAAACGGTTGTGCAAATTTGTTAGAAGTCGCATTAGAAGTATAACTTCAAAAAAGTCACTTTATTTCGATCGAAACACTACAATTCGGTTAAGAAAGGTTTGATAAAGTCCTCATGTTTGATGACGTGAGTGAAGCTAGTGAATGTGTTAGTATTACAAGCGTCATTGTTCCTCGGCGCTGTTGAGACGACTCCGCGTAAGTAATGTCTTTCAATACCGCGGTCTGTCGCGGGGAAGGCAAGCCCACCGCCGCTGTCACCTTTGCATAGCGCAGAGTTTGCTGAAAAAAATACGAATACTTACACTTACTTAATTACAATTGTTATTATTATATCAAATCAACTTTAACTTCATTGCATGACCTTTACCTTTATACTGAGCCTTATCTTGTTATTCATTCAATAAACAATTTTTACAACAACTCGCCCTATCATATGACACACCACTTGATATTTTGGTAAGACTTTATTTTTTTTACTCCCTTTGGAAACTCATAACTTTCCAACCCCTTGACCGATTTATTTTATCTTTCAAACCAGTAAAACTTAAGAGTACTATCCGTATACCTATCAAATTCTGTGAAGATCGGACAAGCGGTTCAAAAGATCTCGACGAACAAACATACAAACATACAGAGCATTTTTGCCCAAGTTGTCACTAATATGTAATAACTAATATGTAATAATTATGTTACATTGCTGAGTGCCGGCGCAGATCTTATCATTGGTGATGTACTCTCCGAAGTCAGGTGGTGACTCGTCTATACATGTTCCCACTTCCACGTACGGCATCTCGAGGACCCGGAGTACGGGAGACGCCTTGCCGTTCGCTGCTGTTAGACCCCAGCCTGCCACCTGAGATGCACGACTCAAGTCACTCAAGTAACCAAGTTGGCGTTTTTCATAATGAAATGGTGACTCTATTGGTATATATTCTCTGGTTGCATTTTTTTTTAATTAACCTAAATTGACAGCTCTTAACTTACAGCCATCTTTGTCGTTTCAGCTTATGAGAAAGGGACGACAACATTTTTAGTGCTATTTATTTTATTTAGGAAATCCTAAGGTAAACACTACAGACAATTGTACCTACTTACAAAGTAGCAGGTAGCAACTTAGAGCATTACTCTTAGAAGGTACTGAATAAAAGTGCCGTTAAATTAGGTTAGTTTAGAAAAATGCAACAAGAGAATCAATGTACCTATGGTGTAGTTCAATATTTATCCTAAATGTAATTTACCTTTCCCTTATTAATAGTTTGAAGTTGCAGCCGATCGAAATTGGAGTCAAAGCTGAGACAGACCGGCCGGATGTACGGTTTGAACTGTAATGGCGTCGTGAGGATCACAACAGCGATGTCGCCTTGGAAACTGGCGCCTGCGCCCTGGTAGTGGACGGGGACGTGGATACTTTTAACCTGGATACAAACATTACAAATGGATCTCATGACTTTTCTGTGGTGACGTCGAATTTTGAACTGCCATCTTCATCATCATCATTTAATAATGAACGCATGTCAAATTGAAGTCGGTTTTTCAATTAATTTTAATTCATTCTCATTTTCCTTCGACGTCTATTCCTCATACTATGTGTGGTGTTTGTATCTATTCAGTAGATGCTGTAACCTGTTTCATGTACACAAGTGGTTAGGTAACTGTTAGTGTCAAGCTCCTGATCTGTCAATGTCACCCATACGTTAGGGCGGCAGACGAACGACTTGACGAAAACTTGACTTAACATATATTATTTCAAATTCATCACTTGACACTGGCAAAATTGTCGAGTCAAGTGATGAATTTGATTTAGAAGAAGAAGAAGAGTGGGTCGGGAGACACTGGCAGAATTGTAACAACAAGTTACAAAAGTCATAAACCAAGAAGTTGAATTTGAGGGGATCGGGGCGAGAGCCGATGGACACGGTCCGGTGTAACAGTGAGCTAGTGGTGCAAGATACAGGATTTTACACTAGGTAAAGGGGTTTTGACAGCTCACTTCAGATTTCTGTGGTTCGTCTTTCTTGTCGTTCCAAGGACGGTACAGCTTTCCGACCGCTATCGCGAACAGAGAAGGCGGTAGCAGCTTGTCGATGTCAGTCCAGAAGCAATGAGCAGCTAAAATACAACAAATCTGTTATAATAATAATGTTATTACAGGCTGTGATCTGTCTGTAAGGCATTTATGTGCCTATCCAAGGCATTCGACACAGTCTCTGCCCATTCTAATAATCAAATTAAAACTCTTAGCATTCGTAGTAATTGGTAGTTCCTTAGACCTCATCTGAGATTATTAACTTACATAATAATACCGAAAAACAGTTGCTTAATACATCAATACTAGCCACTGTGAAGTAGATTACTCCAAGGAAGCGAATTGGGTCCAACACTTTTCCTAGTAGGTAAACTACTTAAATGTGGATTCTATATGGCTACATGGTAATTTTCATGAATATTCTTTAGCTTTGCTTGGATAATTATATTTTGATATTATTTGTTAAGTTGACAACTTGTATGTGACTTACCTGATAGAACAAGGTTACTGCTAATAATACTGCCTCCACAGATCTGCATATATGGTGTACTATCTTTCTTATATATCCCGGCATGCCATGGCAGTTCCCCTCGCTTTACTGTTCTCCCTCCTACCACCAACTCTTTGCCGTCAGGGGTTACTCTACCACATTCTATAAAAAAACAGTGGTCAAACAAAATCAGCTTTATTTACTTTCGGTCTTATAATCGCCTCAATGTGATGATATGATTCTCCTCTAAGGCAGAGAAATCGAGATTGCATTATTTTAAAGGTGATTCTAAGTAAACCCTTTTACTATAAGAATCCAATCTAGAGTCTGACTATATTAAGTCTGCAACAAAACAATGAGCAACCCTAAAAAATGTATTATACCTAGCATCATCTGTTCGTGACAAAATTTTGTCAAATCGTTTAGCGGTACAAACAGTGTTACCAGCTAAGGTTTCTCTAAAACTCCGTCAGTTTTGCGTCATACTAGGTAATATAAGAACTTACCCGGTGCACATCTAGCTATGTAATCCCATTGACCATCGTCCTTACATCTCATGAAGTTCAATGTATTAGGCGAGTAGAAGTGTGGTTCCCGACATCTTGGACTGATAATAGAGCCGATGGGTTCGTGGTCATTGCAGTCGCGGGAGCCCACGATAGCACCAGAGACTAGGCAGCGATAGTCTACTGAATGATGTGGTTTGAGCTGACACATGCCTGAGTGAAAACAATCACGAGAAAAAGAAAACATACTACCTTAGGTGGCCTTTTTACTCATTATTATTTGTGAGACACTAAAAAACCTAATAGATTGGCTAAACATAACAAAAAAACAGGAAATACGAGTTTTAGTTAACCATAAGGGTAGATAAAGTACGATTCGCGGTTGAAAATAACGGCGAGAGCCACAAGCTTAAAATTCTTAGGTTCTTACCCTTGACAGACATGTTACGTGTTCCGAAAACCAGCGTAAAAATAAGATTATGGATCATTGCCACTGTCGTCATTCATCTGTGTTGCCACATCACTGGCGTAAAAAAGTATTTTCCTCTACACTACAAGTTATCGGGCTTTACGAGCTTATAATTAAAAAAAAAAATACGTTACGTTACGAACGCAACTTTTTTAAAAATATCATTGTAAAAAACACAAAAACTTATTTTGCACTACCTATAGCTCTAAGGAAACCACAAGGTTTATAAGGATAATGCTATATGTGTCTCGGCAAGCTTTCAATCCATCTGTTAGAAAAAACGCACTACGCCGTACCCACGTTCGCAAGTTACAGTAAGGGCCCCAGCTAATGGCCTTACCCTCAGTTATATTATAGCAACATGGGTATTGGGTAGGTATAGCTCGGAACTTTTTCTTCTTGCATTGCTTTTGTAACTTTATTATTAAAAACATCTTACGAACACAGCTCGGCAAGCTGTCAGGCCAAAATCCATTAAAGCAGTTGATGGAATTTGAACCTACAACGCCGTACCCTCGGTCGCAGGTTACAGTGAGGGCCACTAGTACAAAGTCTTCCCCTTTAGTGACATTTCCAACGTGGGTGACGTTTACTGTGTACGTTCCGAATTCCGGATAAGGAGGCAACACGCACTTGCCGATTTGTTTTCTGGAAGAATAAAATTAAAAACATATTAAATAAATAATATAGTTAATAGGTACTTTATTGCACACCACGACTAAAAACTAAACATACTTACAGGAAACTGAATAATATAATATGACGGTTTACCTCGAACAAAGCAGTTTTTCCCTATGTAAAGATGCTGTATCCTCGATAACTAGAGTAAGTAAGTATTCTACTTAAACAATAATAATTCTACTTAGTGACAAAAAAATCACTTAAACAAAAATAAATATTCATCACTTTCATACCTAAGTAGGTACCTAGGTATTTCTACAAAAGAATGAAAACTTACGGTGCTGCCTCTGCGGTTTCGTTCCAGTACTTCCTGATGAAACTCTCATGTTTCCTTAGCGAAGTGAAGCCGTAGTACGTGTCGATAGTGCAGATTTTGGCAGCGTTTATAGGCCCTGACAGTACTCCACGCAAGTAATACTTTTCAATGCCAGAAGTTGTGGTGGAGTAGGCCAGGCCGATACCACTGTCACCATCACAGATGGCAGAGGTTGCTAAAAATTGTTTTCTGTTAACTCTTTTGAACGAAACCTTTTTGAAATTTTTTTTTATTCAACCAAAGTGGTGGTCTTATAAGGTACCGAAAATGGAGAATGGCACTGCGAGACCATGATGGATGGCCCAAATAAAGGGAGACTGTGGCTGATGATACAACAATACATAATATTTATTTTAGGACTAGAGGGCGCTGCGTAAAATGTCTATGAATATTTTATTATCTTACGTTCCTTGGCGTCCACACAAATTTTATCACTGATGGCTATAGTGAACAATTTGCTTGACACGTAGAATTTGTTAGTTGATTTGTCAGCGGCACATGTTTCTAGTCTCACATTACGTAAGTTCTTCACGTATTGTAGTGGATTTTCGGTATTGGGCCCCCAGCCAGCTGCCTGAAATATAAACTCATTCTTACCAACAAATTCATAAAATTCACCTGAATACGCCTTTACCTACATCGTTTATTTTTACTACAACTCAAAAACGATTTAACCTAGAATAAAAATAAAAACGGTTTTGGAAAGTCTAAACAAAGCCCTATTATAGGTCTATCACCCCATTTGATATTTTGTTCGATTTTTTTTTATTCCGTTTGGACTCTTCCTCATATTATTATATAGCTTTACAACCTCTTGACCAACCACGAGATCTCAGTTCAGGGCGAAATACTAGTACTTTATTAGATACTTATTCCATCACAATCTAAAGAAAAGAACCTAAGGTAATTAATTACCCGACTTTTACTTAGTCGCACTTATAGCAACGTCGGGAAACGCCACAACAGAGGCCCTAGTACGAGTTTTGGTGTGTAAATCTGGTGTGAAACGTCTGACGCCCAGCACACCAGTGGGCGCTGATTTGTATGGAGACACTGAGCAGATTCTTTGAGAAGCTTGGTCTACACCAAGCCCGTACTCGCATTTCGAGCTTCTCAAAGAATCCGCTCAGTGTCTCCATACAAATCAGCAGTGTGCTGGGCGCACTAGTGAGGGCGACACTGAAAACTTGTACTAGGCCCTCAGAACTGTCTGAGTGTGTATTTATTTATCTCTTTCTAGCAAAAGGTATTAGTGGTTACCTTTCCCGTTTTGCCTTCCTTGATTTGTTCCTGTTCGAAGGTATAGTCAAAGTCGATGCAAACCGGTCGAATATAGTCGTTATATCGGAATGGCGTGGTGACTATGACCACGGCAATGTCATCCATGAAATATGGTATTGAACCAATTCTGTGAAAGGAAAAGACAACCGCTTAACATCAAGTGGGCCATCAGCTTGTTCCATTAGCTATACAAAAAATAGGTTAAGGTGTAGGATGACCAGGGTGAAAAGTTAGTAGAATCTGACCACGCTGACTTTGCAACACTTATAGTATGGCAGAATTTGATAACTTATAGTTGGAAGCACCATTTGTACCGCGGAAATGATTGTATAAACAGATAAAGAAACCGTTACTCAAGCATAGATTTGAGTAGATTTTTATGCTTGAGTGAGTCCGGATCAGTGCTTGAGCAGTAAATCAGCATACGGGTCTTAGCTTGGTTAAACTCCACTGGGGCAATTGAAATAGGCAGCTAGGTAGCTACAGTAGCTACGTACCCTTGTGGGCTGAATCCTGGCGCCAAATGCAGTTCTTTCATCTGAAAAATAAGTAGGTAGGTATACCTAAGTAATTATACCGAAATACATACCTACATGTTGATTGTTCGTGAATATTTATTTATTTATTTATTTATTTATATTATATACCAGCATAAAGCACCATTAATGCTTCTACTAACTTACATCTGATTTCTGAGTATTTTCATCGACCAGATCTGGCCATTTTCGAGACAGCTTTCCAACAGCTACGTTGATTCGTAAGGGTTGTATTATCTTCACAGCATCCATGGTAAGCCAGAACAAGTTGGCAGCTGTGAAGTCAAGGTAGAGGGGGTAGGGTATCAACATAAAGGATTTTCTTCAGATAAAAAAGGCATCAAATATGTTTCTTCCGTTTACTATAACATCAAAAACTCAGTTCTCCACAAATAAAATAATTAAATTGTCACAGCAAGTTGACTAGTAGAGTATGGGCGGGGCGGGTTACCTGTCACCACGACTTTGCTGCTGATGAGGGACCCTCCACACATCCACTCGAAAGATTCTGCATCAATGTCATATGTGTAAATGCCTGCTTGCCATGGAACCTCTTTGCCAGTCGGAGACACCGTCCCGCACTCTACACAATGTCATGATAAATAAGAAAATAGGCTGCTATAAGCTAAGCTGTCAAAAATATGTTTTTAAGCAGTGGTACGGTATCGCCACAAGAAGAATAATAAACAAATCCAGCGGTTAAAATATTGCAGAATTGAAATTTGTTGTTGGAAACACCGTTTGTATCGCGAAAACGATTTGACAAGGTTGCCTGTTTATTCCATTGAAAATTTAGTGTGGTCAAACTCTAACACTGTGGACATAATATAAAAAGAGGTGGTCTCTAACACTGTGGACATAATATAAAATTTTATCAAAATCGGTGCGGTAACTGAAAAAAAACACGTCATCCACGTACGCGGCATTGCGTATTTTGCTTTCGTGTGACTTTTCAGTGGTGTTTACGATCAAGTATTCGTTTTTACTTACCCTGAGATTGAACCCCAACCACCACGCCGAATATAAGCAAAACCACAATCATTTTTTCAATACCTACGTAACACTAATAATGATCAAGAAATTGGACACAATACTTAGTTCTTACTACATAGTTTGATGGTATGCACATGTACAACTAATACTAATGGCATGTCTATACAAATATTATAAAGAGGAAAGGTTTGATTTTTTGTTTGTTTGTTTGTTTGTATGAATTGAATAGGCTCCGAAACTACTGGACCGATTAAAAAAATTCTTTTACCATTAGAATCCTACATTATCCCTGATGAACATAGGCTATATTTTATCCCGGAATTCCCACGGGAACGGGAATTACGCGGGTGAAACCGCGAGGCGCTGCTAGTACATTATAACTTATAAGTTATGTATTATAATAAATACTAGTTTAAATGATAGGTTAATATTATAGGTACCTAACTATTTATTTCCTCAAACGGCTAAGTAGGATGTAAGATGACAGAAGAATCAGGTTTTGAGATGTTTTTTCCTTGTATATAATTTCTTGTAGGTAACTAGCGTAGACCGGCGACTTATCTCGTTTGTTTTATAGGTAAATATATTTCGTTTGAGAAGAGAACCTTCTAATAATTGTGGAATTTATTCACAAAGAAAATTACAACTAATACAATATTTACAAAGTTGAGCTATCTAGAAACCGTTGCAAACTATTTATAGATAGCTCAACTGGTCCAAATAACTTACCTACGTACTTCGATTTTTAAAATAATACATTAAAGTATTAAGGTAGTAGGTACTTGTGATTCTGATAGTTATCTATTTCTTAAACAAAAAAAACAAGACGTAGGATATTTCTTTTTGTAAAATCAACTTTTCTATCAAGCCTTTTCCGCTTACGCGTACCTACGCAGTAGGCACTCATCAAATTATTTCTTTTTTGAAATGTGTGAAGGATTGTACTTCTTGTACTTCAGTAGGTATGATGATGATAATGATGAACCATAAAGACAGGCAGAATTTTTAACATTTTGCATTTATATCAAGATCAGGTTACTCTCGACCACAGTTCCAATTCGGATTCACGGAATTTGACAGATCTCGTGTCATTTCGTACTGAAAAATGACAGGACTTCTGTAAAAATCTGTGGATCCGGATTGGAACTTTGTTCGAGAGTAACCTACCAGTTGGCGCGTAGGTATATCTATTATCTGTGGTTGGCGCTACATAAACCAAAACCAGTTTCAAGACTTGTACGAGCACAATGAACTTCAAGCATGCATCATGCTAAAGAAAATACCTAAATGTAAACATTATCCTAGGCCAGGAGGGTTACTCTCGAACACAGTTCCAATCCGGATCCATAGATTTGACAGAAATCCTGTCATTTTTCAGTATAAAATGACACAAGATCTGTCAAATTCCGTGAATCCGGATTAGAACTGTAGTCGAGAGTAACCCACCAGTTCCTTAGGTAGGCTAAGGGCCGGTTTCACCATGCTCTGTTAATGTCTGTTAGTTAAACTAACAGCTTGTTAATAATTAACAGACTGTTATATCTAATCGCTGATCTGACGGCCACCATATAAACCAGCTAAACAAAAATACATGCTTGCGTTTTATTTAAACAGCGTTGAACGTCGTTTTAATTTAGTCGCTTGACATTTTGACGCCCGATTACGTAACACTCTGTTAGCAAGACTTTGGTGAAACTGGGCCTAAGCCTAAAGAAAGAGCGAAGTTCTTAGCGAAAACGCATTTTTCTTAGATTCTTGAATTTTTGAGGTGTAAGTTTTTCTCAGTGGTTCCTGATAGGCCCTCTATCGTCGAGTAGCCGAAAATTAATTTGTTATGAAACTGGCCTAAAAACTTATCTCGCTGCCTAACATTCTACTCCCCTAGTACTTTTTCCATGAAATTATTATTAGAAAGAACAGTAAAACTTTTCAGTACAAAAAAAGTAACTTTATTTTAATTAAAACACTACAATTCGGTTAAGAAAGGCTTGATAAAGTCCTCATGTTTGATGACGTGAGTGAAGCTAGTGAATGTGTTAGTATTACAAGCGTCATTGTTCCTCGGCGCTGTTGAGACGACTCCGCGTAAGTAATGTGCTTTTTATTGACTGTTTTCAGTGAATAAAATAAGCTTTTTAGAGGCGGAATGGTATAAAAATATTTTTACTAGCGTTGATTATCTTTTAGCGTAGTGCGTCTCTGAGTGCAACAATTACCCAAGTAAATTTTTTTAATATACAACTAGGTATACCTAAATGATATTACAAGCCGATGGCCCACCTAACGATGCATTGCCTTAATAAGCACGTCCTTCTACTTGTTATTGATCTAGAAACCGCCTACAGTGAGTTTCTAGTTTTCCGTTTTCCTCTTAATATTATTTACTTCCTTATTTACTGAAATAAAATATAATTATGTAGGTATTACATTTTACTTACCTTGAGATTGAACTCCAACAAACACGCCGAATATAAACAAAACCACAAACATTGTTTTCAAAATACAAAATAGTTACTAACAAAACCAACTCAACACTACATAGTTTGATGGTATCCACTTATCTAATACCCACCTACTTTTATAATGTAAGTTTTGAATATAAAAAATACTAGTTCAGAAATGATAGGTTAATTTTAAATTATTTATTTTCTCAACAGACTAGGTATGATATTTCGAACTTCGTCTAAAGGTGACTGAAGAAACAAGTTCTGATGTGTTTTTTCCTTGTATATTTCTTGTAGGTATGTAACTAGCTTAGACTGGCGACTTACCTTGTTCATTCTATAGGTATGTTTTGTTTGAGAAGAAAACATACCTAATAACTTGAATTTTAAAAATCATACATTAGTTTCGTACTTAAACAAAGGTGATTCTAATACCCACCTAAGTAGGTACCTATTTATTAAACAAAAAACCACAATAGGTAATGTTAGTAGGCTAACCAAATTATTTCTTTTTAGAAATGTGTAAAGATTGCACTTCCACAGCCTGGTTTGATGATGATCATAATGAACCACAACTAAAGGCTGGAATACTGAAACGTCACTCAAATCTAAGCACACTTAATATTGCTCTGCCTCTGTTTGACATTACTCATTTGTAAGAGATGGCAATAATTTAAGCGTGAACTTAATTTAAGTAGCGTTTGAGTATTCATGAAACTGGCCCAAAAACTTCTCACTGCCGAACATTCTAGTACTTTTTCCATGAAATGATTATTAAGAGGCATATTACAAAGAAACCGTGATTTTACCTATGTTTGGCGTTCTTAACCAGAGAAACTGTAACTCTTCGACAATTTCAACTTGTTGTATAATGAAGAACAGCTTTAAATATAGTCCATAGCAGCCTCGCTTTTCCCGATTTTGTCTTATATACTTATTTACAGCCAATATTCCGAAGCATGTTTTTGAAAAAAACTCGCGCGGGCACTTTTTCAAGCTCTTAGACTGCACAACTGTACAAAGCAGAGAAAATGAAAAGTATACAATAATTTATTTAATTCCAATGCGGCCTTGGAATTTCGAACAATGTCTTGGAAATCTATAAAAAACACCAATTCCAAAACCATAAAACTCCTAAACACGTTTAGATTTAGCTGTGAATATCTCCATAGTAAATTCATATTGGTGAATGAAATTTATACCAAAATAAACAGTACTTCATTACGAACAAGACTGCATACTTTATTTTTCTTAGAAAATATAATAAAACTTAAAATAAACGATATTAAAATGGTATAAAATGAGACGCGTCGGCCCGCTCAAACTCAGTAGCGCTTCAGCGCTCGTGGAGGTCGGACCTATGTCAATTTTCGCGCCCAACGATCGATCGTAATCTTGTATGAAACGCATATTAGGACTACACTGACTAACTAGTTTTGATCATGTACAACATACGACATGACATGTAGTACAACTCAATGATGGAACAAACCGATGACTCACCTGATGTTAAGTGGTAACCACTGCCTATAACGATGCATCACGTTACGTCCAATGAGGACGTGCTCTGTGATGCATTGTTATGGTTTGACATGTACTATGTTATTAGACTAATTTGTCACATACATGGTTGCATATTTATCCATGTATATAATATGTTTATATACGTTTATGTATTCGTATATACGTGTATATAATTATGCGTGTATATATACTTTTTTGATGACAGCTGTCAAACTTCAAACGGCTATATCTCGAAAACTACTCACTCTAGAGTTCTCGTTCCAAAACTAAATGAAAGGTGTGATCAAGATCTAACTTTTTGATGACAGCTGTCAAACTTCAAACGGCTATATCTCGAAAACTACTCACTCTAGAGTTCTCGTTCCAAAACTAAATGAAAGGTGTGATCAAGATCTAACTTTTTGATGACAGCTGTCAAACTTCAAACGGCTATATCTCGGAAACTACTCACCCTAGAGTTCTCGTTCCAAAACCAAATGAAAGGTGTGATCAAGATCTACATTTTTGATGACAGCTGTCAAACTTCAAACGGCTATATCTCGGAAACTACTCACCCTAGAGTTCTCGTTCCAAAACTAAATGAAAGGTGTGATCAAGATCTAGCTTTTTGATGACAGCTGTCAAACTTCAAACGGCTATATCTCGGAAACTACTCACCCTAGAGTTCTCGTTCCAAAACCAAATGAAAGGTGTGATCAAAATCTACATTTTTGATGACAGCTGTCAAACTTCAAACGGCTATATCTCGGAAACTACTGGCCCTAGAGTTCTCGTTCCAAAACCAAATGAAAGGTGTGATCAAGATCTAAATTATGATAAGAAAATAAAAGATAAGGATTTAAAAGTACAAACATTTATTTTGTTTATTGATTAACACATTTATTTATATAAAAAATAACATTTTTTCTTACGGACACATTCATTTATTAAAAAAACCGAATCATTTTACGATATTGGTAAGCCTACTCAATCCCACTAAAAACAAAAGTTGGGATATTATCCTACTAATATTATAAACGAGAAAGTTTGTGACAATGTTCGTTACTCTTTCAAGCAAAAACTACTGATCCGATTTGGATGAAACTTGGAATATATATTGTCCGTGACCTGGATTAACATATAGGCTACTTTTAACCTGGAAAATCAACGGGGTCAAAATTGTTAGTATTCTTCACATTGTATTTTTCTTTAACTAGACAATTTATGCTATGTTCCTAAACAAACAACACGTAAGATATTGTTGTTTTTAATTCGAAATAAGTAGGAAGAAAACTTGTCTATTTTAGCATAAAAAGTGCAAAATGCGATTGGCTTTAATTTCACTTTAGGTAAGTTATCTGAAAACAAAACCTATCCAGGAACGTATATAAACACTATTCGAATACTAATAATACAATAATATAGTGGAAATATGCTTGAATTAGAAATGACTTTGGTATTACGTTTGTATGGATATTCCTTCCTTCGCCGGCTCCTTAAAAAAAACAGTAAAACTTTTCACTACAAAAAAACCAGTGCGTGCAGTCCCTACGCGCGGAAGAAGTTATACTTCGAGTGCCACGCATTCACTCTCGCTCTGTGTTTAATGTGAAATTAATTGAGTATTTATTTTTAAATTTTAAAAAAAAACGTGTGCAATTCACACGTGGTAGAAATGAAACCTTCAAAGAATACTTAACCAATATGCAGTACTAAGTTTCACCTCAAAATAAAAAGTAAAAAGTTGAAAAAATTTAATAATGTCGCATTGGATTTGAACTTGCTCCCGTTGTCGCGGTCTGACCGCAATCCATCGTGTTACTGTTTCGCCAACAGTAGCTCTGCTGCGATGGTTGAAATTACGGCTTTGTCACTTTTTGTTTGCGCTCTTTTGTTTTCGCAAAATGTAAGTGTAATAGTAACTAGTAGCTCATCTGTAATCTGTTAAACGGTTGTGCAAATTTGTTAGAAGTCGCATTAGAAGTATAACTTCAAAAAAGTCACTTTATTTCGATCGAAACACTACAATTCGGTTAAGAAAGGTTTGATAAAGTCCTCATGTTTGATGACGTGAGTGAAGCTAGTGAATGTGTTAGTATTACAAGCGTCATTGTTCCTCGGCGCTGTTGAGACGACTCCGCGTAAGTAATGTCTTTCAATACCGCGGTCTGTCGCGGGGAAGGCAAGCCCACCGCCGCTGTCACCTTTGCATAGCGCAGAGTTTGCTGAAAAAAATACGAATACTTACACTTACTTAATTACAATTGTTATTATTATATCAAATCTACTTTAACTTCATTGCATGACCTTTACCTTTATACTGAGCCTTATCTTGTTATTCATTCAATAAACAATTTTTACAACAACTCGCCCTATCATATGACACACCACTTGATATTTTGGTAAGACTTTATTTTTTTTACTCCCTTTGGAAACTCATAACTTTCCAACCCCTTGACCGATTTATTTTATCTTTCAAACCAGTACTATCCGTATACCTATCAAATTCTGTGAAGATCGGATAAGCGGTTCAAAAGATCTCGACGAACAAACATACAAACATACAGAGCATTTTTGCCCAAGTTGTCACTAATATGTAATAACTAATATGTAATAATTATGTTACATTGCTGAGTGCCGGCGCAGATCTTATCATTGGTGATGTACTCTCCGAAGTCAGGTGGTGACTCGTCTATACATGTTCCCACTTCCACGTACGGCATCTCGAGGACCCGGAGTACGGGAGACGCCTTGCCGTTCGCTGCTGTTAGACCCCAGCCTGCCACCTGATATGCACGACTCAAGTCACTCAAGTAACCAAGTTGGCGTTTTTCATAATGAAATGGTGACTCTATTGGTATGTATTCTCTGGTTGCATTTTTTTTAATTAACCTAAATTGACAGCTCTTAACTTACAGCCATCTTTGTCGTTTCAGCTTATGACAAAAGGGACGACAACATTTTTAGTGCGCTATTTATTTTATTTAGGAAATCCTAAGGTAAACACTACAGACAATTGTACCTACTTACAAAGTAGCAGGTAGCAACTTAGAGCATTACTCTTAGAAGGTACTGAATAAAAGTGCCGTTAAATTAGGTTAGTTTAGAAAAATGCAACAAGAGAATCAATGTACCTATGGTGTAGTTCAATATTTATCCTAAATGTAATTTACCTTTCCCTTATTAATAGTTTGAAGTTGCAACCGATCGAAGTTGGAGTCAAAGCTGAGACAGACCGGCCGGATGTACGGTTTGAACTGTAATGGCGTCGTGAGGATCACAACAGCGATGTCGCCTTGGAAACTGGCGCCTGCGCCCTGGTAGTGGACGGGGACGTGGATACTTTTAACCTGGATACAAACATTACAAATGGATCTGATGACTTTTCTGTGGTGACGTCGAATTTTGAACTGCCATCTTCATCATCATCATTTAATAATGAACGCATGTCAAATTGAAGTCGATTTTTCAATTAATTTTAATTCATTCTCATTTTCCTTCGACGTCTATTCCTCATACTATGTGTGGTGTTTGTATCAATTCAGTAGATGCTGTAACCTGTTTCATGTACACAAGTGGTTAGGTACCTGTTAGTGTCAAGCTCCTGATCTGTCAATGTCACCCATACGTTAGGGCGGCAGACGAACGACTTGACGAAAACTTGACTTAACATATATTATTTCAAATTCATCACTTGACACTGGCAAAATTGTCGAGTCAAGTGATGAATTTGAATTAGAAGAAGAAGAAGAGTGGGTCGGGAGACACTGGCAGAATTGTAACAACAAGTTACAAAAGTCATAAACCAAGAAGTTGAATTTGAGGGGATCGGGGCGAGAGCCGATGGACACGGTCCGGTGTAACAGTGAGCTAGTGGTGCAAGATACAGGATTTTACACTAGGTAAAGGGATTTTGACAGCTCACTTCAGATTTCTGTGGTTCGTCTTTCTTGTCGTTCCAAGGACGGTACAGCTTTCCGACCGCTATCGCGAACAGAGAAGGCGGTAGCAGCTTGTCGATGTCAGTCCAGAAGCAATGAGCAGCTAAAATACAACAAATCTGTTAAAATAATAATGTTATTACAGGCTGTGATCTGTCTGTAAGGCATTTATGTGCCTATCCAAGGCATTCGACACAGTCTTTCTGCCCATTCTAATAATCAAATTAAAACTCTTAGCATTCGTAGTAATGGGTAGTTCCTTAGACCTCATCTGAGATTATTAACTTACATAATAATACCGAAAAACAGTTGCTTAATACATCAATACTAGCCACTGTGAAGTAGATTACTCCAAGGAAGCGAATTGGGTCCAACACTTTTCCTAGTAGGTAAACAACTTATATGTGGATTCTATATGGCTATATGGTAATTTTCATGAATAATCTTTAGCTTTGCTTGGATAATTATATTTTGATATTATTTGTTAAGTTGACAACTTGTATGTGACTTACCTGATAGAACAAGGTTACTGCTAATAATACTGCCTCCACAGATCTGCATATATGGTGTACTATCTTTCTTATATATACCGGCATGCCATGGCAGTTCCCCTCGCTTTACTGTTCTCCCTCCTACCACTAACTCTTTGCCGTCAGGGGTTACTCTACCACATTCTATAAAAAAACAGTGGTCAAACAAAATCAGCTTTATTTACTTTCGGTCTTATAATCGCCTCAATGTAACCTATGATTCTCTTCTAAGGCAGAGAAATCGAGATTGCATTATTTTAAAGGTGATTCTAAGTAAACCCTTTTACTATAAGAATCCAATCTAGAGTCTGACTATATTAAGTCTGCAACAAAACAATGAGCAACCCTAAAAAATGTAATATACCTAGCATCATCTGTTCGTGACAAAATTTTGTCAAATCGTTTAGCGGTACAGACAGTGTTTCCAGCTAAGGTTTCTCTAAAACTCCGTCAGGTTTGCGTAATCACACTAGAAACTTACCCGGTGCACATCTAGCTATGTAATCCCATTGACCATCGTCCTTACATCTCATGAAGTTCAATGTATTAGGCGAGTAGAAGTGTGGTTCCCGACATCTTGGACTGATAATAGAGCCGATGGGTTCGTGGTCATTGCAGTCGCGGGAGCCCACGATAGCACCAGAGACTAGGCAGCGATAGTCTACTGAATGATGTGGTTTGAGCTGACACATGCCTGAGTGAAAACAATCACGAGAAAAAGAAAACATACTACCTTAGGTGGCCTTTTTACTCATTATTATTTGTGAGACACTAAAAAACCTAATAGATTGGCTAAACATAACAAAAAAACAGGAAATACGAGTTTTAGTTAACCATAAGGGTAGATAAAGTACGATTCGCGGTTGAAAATAACGGCGAGAGCCACAAGCTTAAAATTCTTAGGTTCTTACCCTTGACAGATAATAACATGTTACGTGTTCCGAAAACCAGCGTAAAAATAAGATTATGGATCATTGCCACTGTCGTCATTCATCTGTGTTGCCACATCACTGGCGTAAAAAAGTATTTTCCTCTACACTACAAGTTATCGGGCTTTACGAGCTTATAATTAAAAAAAAAAATACGTTACGTTACGAACGCAACTTTTTTAAAAATATCATTGTAAAAAACACAAAAACTTATTTTGCACTACCTATAGCTCTAAGGAAACCACAAGGTTTATAAGGATAATGCTATATGTGTCTCGGCAAGCTTTCAATCCATCTGTTAGAAAAAACGCACTACGCCGTACCCACGTTCGCAAGTTACAGTAAGGGCCCCAGCTAATGGCCTTACCCTCAGTTATATTATAGCAACATGGGTATTGGGTAGGTATAGCTCGGAACTTTTTCTTCTTGCATTGCTTTTGTAACTTTATTATTAAAAACATCTTACGAACACAGCTCGGCAAGCTGTCAGGCCAAAATCCATTAAAGCAGTTGATGGAATTTGAACCTACAACGCCGTACCCTCGGTCGCAGGTTACAGTGAGGGCCACTAGTACAAAGTCTTCCCCTTTAGTGACATTTCCAACGTGGGTGACGTTTACTGTGTACGTTCCGAATTCCGGATAAGGAGGCAACACGCACTTGCCGATTTGTTTTCTGGAAGAATAAAATTAAAAACATATTAAATAAATAATATAGTTAATAGGTACTTTATTGCACACCACGACTAAAAACTAAACATACTTACAGGAAACTGAATAATATAATATGACGGTTTACCTCGAACAAAGCAGTTTTTCCCTATGTAAAGATGCTGTATCCTCGATAACTAGAGTAAGTAAGTATTCTACTTAAACAATAATAATTCTACTTAGTGACAAAAAAATCACTTAAACAAAAATAAATATTCATCACTTTCATACCTAAGTAGGTACCTAGGTATTTCTACAAAAGAATGAAAACTTACGGTGCTGCCTCTGCGGTTTCGTTCCAGTACTTCCTGATGAAACTCTCATGTTTCCTTAGCGAAGTGAAGCCGTAGTACGTGTCGATAGTGCAGATTTTGGCAGCGTTTATAGGCCCTGACAGTACTCCACGCAAGTAATACTTTTCAATGCCAGAAGTTGTGGTGGAGTAGGCCAGGCCGATACCACTGTCACCATCACAGATGGCAGAGGTTGCTATAAATTGTTTTCTGTTAACTCTTTTGAACGAAACCTTTTTGAAATTTTTTTTTATTCAACCAAAGTGGTGGTCTTATAAGGTACCGAAAATGGAGAATGGCACTGCGAGACCATGATGGATGGCCCAAATAAAGGGAGACTGTGGCTGATGATACAACAATACATAATATTTATTTTAGGACTAGAGGGCGCTGCGTAAAATGTCTATGAATATTTTATTATCTTACGTTCCTTGGCGTCCACACAAATTTTATCACTGATGGCTATAGTGAACAATTTGCTTGACACGTAGAATTTGTTAGTTGATTTGTCAGCGGCACATGTTTCTAGTCTCACATTACGTAAGTTCTTCACGTATTGTAGTGGATTTTCGGTATTGGGCCCCCAGCCAGCTGCCTGAAATATAAACTCATTCTTACCAACAAATTCATAAAATTCACCTGAATACGCCTTTACCTACATCGTTTATTTTTACTACAACTCAAAAACGATTTAACCTAGAATAAAAATAAAAACGGTTTTGGAAAGTCTAAACAAAGCCCTATTATAGGTCTATCACCCCATTTGATATTTTGTTCGATTTTTTTTTATTCCGTTTGGACTCTTCCTCATATTATTATATAGCTTTACAACCTCTTGACCAACCACGAGATCTCAGTTCAGGGCGAAATACTAGTACTTTATTAGATACTTATTCCATCACAATCTAAAGAAAAGAACCTAAGGTAATTAATTACCCGACTTTTACTTAGTCGCACTTATAGCAACGTCGGGAAACGCCACAACAGAGGCCCTAGTACGAGTTTTGGTGTGTAAATCTGGTGTGAAACGTCTGACGCCCAGCACACCAGTGGGCGCTGATTTGTATGGAGACACTGAGCAGATTCTTTGAGAAGCTTGGTCTACACCAAGCCCGTACTCGCATTTCGAGCTTCTCAAAGAATCCGCTCAGTGTCTCCATACAAATCAGCAGTGTGCTGGGCGCACTAGTGAGGGCGACACTGAAAACTTGTACTAGGCCCTCAGAACTGTCTGAGTGTGTATTTATTTATCTCTTTCTAGCAAAAGGTATTAGTGGTTACCTTTCCCGTTTTGCCTTCCTTGATTTGTTCCTGTTCGAAGGTATAGTCAAAGTCGATGCAAA
Source organism: Eulithis testata (assembly GCA_947507515.1). NCBI lineage: Eukaryota > Metazoa > Arthropoda > Insecta > Lepidoptera > Geometridae > Eulithis > Eulithis testata. Next base: position 5,855,386 of record OX382216.1, read on the forward strand.
CCGGTCGAATATAGTCGTTATATCGGAATGGCGTGGTGACTATGACCACGGCAATGTCATCCATGAAATATGGTATTGAATCAATTCTGTGAAAGGAAAAGACAACCGCTTAACATCAAGTGGGCCATCAGCTTGTTCCATTAGCTATACAAAAAATAGGTTAAGGTGTAGGATGACCAGGGTGAAAAGTTAGTAGAATCTGACCACGCTGACTTTGCAACACTTATAGTATGGCAGAATTTGATAACTTATAGTTGGAAGCACCATTTGTACCGCGGAAATGATTGTATAAACAGATAAAGAAACCGTTACTCAAGCATAGATTTGAGTAGATTTTTATGCTTGAGTGAGTCCGGATCAGTGCTTGAGCAGTAAATCAGCATACGGGTCTTAGCTTGGTTAAACTCCACTGGGGCAATTGAAATAGGCAGCTAGGTAGCTACAGTAGCTACGTACCCTTGTGGGCTGAATCCTGGCGCCAAATGCAGTTCTTTCATCTGAAAAATAAGTAGGTAGGTATACCTAAGTAATTATACCGAAATACATACCTACATGTTGATTGTTCGTGAATATTTATTTATTTATTTATTTATTTATATTATATACCAGCATAAAGCACCATTAATGCTTCTACTAACTTACATCTGATTTCTGAGTATTTTCATCGACCAGATCTGGCCATTTTCGAGACAGCTTTCCAACAGCTACGTTGATTCGTAAGGGTTGTATTATCTTCACAGCATCCATGGTAAGCCAGAACAAGTTGGCAGCTGTGAAGTCAAGGTAGAGGGGGTAGGGTATCAACATAAAGGATTTTCTTCAGATAAAAAAGGCATCAAATATGTTTCTTCCGTTTACTATAACATCAAAAACTCAGTTCTCCACAAATAAAATAATTAAATTGTCACAGCAAGTTGACTAGTAGAGTATGGGCGGGGCGGGTTACCTGTCACCACGACTTTGCTGCTGATGAGGGACCCTCCACACATCCACTCGAAAGATTCTGCATCAATGTCATATGTGTAAATGCCTGCTTGCCATGGAACCTCTTTGCCAGTCGGAGACACCGTCCCGCACTCTACACAATGTCATGATAAATAAGAAAATAGGCTGCTATAAGCTAAGCTGTCAAAAATATGTTTTTAAGCAGTGGTACGGTATCGCCACAAGAAGATAAATAAACAAATCCAGCGGTTAAAATATTGCAGAATTGAAATTTGTTGTTGGAAACACCGTTTGTATCGCGAAAACGATTTGACAAGGTTGCCTGTTTATTCCATTGAAAATTTAGTGTGGTCAAACTCTAACACTGTGGACATAATATAAAAAGAGGTGGTCTCTAACACTGTGGACATAATATAAAATTTTATCAAAATCGGTGCGGTAACTGAAAAAAAACACGTCATCCACGTACGCGGCATTGCGTATTTTGCTTTCGTGTGACTTTTCAGTGGTGTTTACGATCAAGTATTCGTTTTTACTTACCCTGAGATTGAACCCCAACCACCACGCCGAATATAAGCAAAACCACAATCATTTTTTCAATACCTACGTAACACTAATAATGATCAAGAAATTGGACACAATACTTAGTTCTTACTACATAGTTTGATGGTATGCACATGTACAACTAATACTAATGGCATGTCTATACAAATATTATAAAGAGGAAAGGTTTGATTTTTTGTTTGTTTGTTTGTTTGTATGAATTGAATAGGCTCCGAAACTACTGGACCGATTAAAAAAATTCTTTTACCATTAGAATCCTACATTATCCCTGATGAACATAGGCTATATTTTATCCCGGAATTCCCACGGGAACGGGAATTACGCGGGTGAAACCGCGAGGCGCTGCTAGTACATTATAACTTATAAGTTATGTATTATAATAAATACTAGTTTAAATGATAGGTTAATATTATAGGTACCTAACTATTTATTTCCTCAAACGGCTAAGTAGGATGTAAGATGACAGAAGAATCAGGTTTTGAGATGTTTTTTCCTTGTATATAATTTCTTGTAGGTAACTAGCGTAGACCGGCGACTTATCTCGTTTGTTTTATAGGTAAATATATTTCGTTTGAGAAGAGAACCTTCTAATAATTGTGGAATTTATTCACAAAGAAAATTACAACTAATACAATATTTACAAAGTTGAGCTATCTAGAAACCGTTGCAAACTATTTATAGATAGCTCAACTGGTCCAAATAACTTACCTACGTACTTCGATTTTTAAAATAATACATTAAAGTATTAAGGTAGTAGGTACTTGTGATTCTGATAGTTATCTATTTCTTAAACAAAAAAAACAAGACGTAGGATATTTCTTTTTGTAAAATCAACTTTTCTATCAAGCCTTTTCCGCTTACGCGTACCTACGCAGTAGGCACTCATCAAATTATTTATTTTTTGAAATGTGTGAAGGATTGTACTTCTTGTACTTCAGTAGGTATGATGATGATAATGATGAACCATAAAGACAGGCAGAATTTTTAACATTTTGCATTTATATCAAGATCAGGTTACTCTCGACCACAGTTCCAATTCGGATTCACGGAATTTGACAGATCTCGTGTCATTTCGTACTGAAAAATGACAGGACTTCTGTAAAAATCTGTGGATCCGGATTGGAACTTTGTTCGAGAGTAACCTACCAGTTGGCGCGTAGGTATATCTATTATCTGTGGTTGGCGCTACATAAACCAAAACCAGTTTCAAGACTTGTACGAGCACAATGAACTTCAAGCATGCATCATGCTAAAGAAAATACCTAAATGTAAACATTATCCTAGGCCAGGAGGGTTACTCTCGAACACAGTTCCAATCCGGATCCATAGATTTGACAGAAATCCTGTCATTTTTCAGTATAAAATGACACAAGATCTGTCAAATTCCGTGAATCCGGATTAGAACTGTAGTCGAGAGTAACCCACCAGTTCCTTAGGTAGGCTAAGTAGGCTAAGGCCGGTTTCACCATGCTCTGTTAATGTCTGTTAGTTAAACTAACAGCTTGTTAATAATTAACAGACTGTTATATCTAATCGCTGATCTGACGGCCACCATATAAACCAGCTAAACAAAAATACATGCTTGCGTTTTATTTAAACAGCGTTGAACGTCGTTTTAATTTAGTCGCTTGACATTTTGACGCCCGATTACGTAACACTCTGTTAGCAAGACTTTGGTGAAACTGGGCCTAAGCCTAAAGAAAGAGCGAAGTTCTTAGCGAAAACGCATTTTTCTTAGATTCTTGAATTTTTGAGGTGTAAGTTTTTCTCAGTGGTTCCTGATAGGCCCTCTATCGTCGAGTAGCCGAAAATTAATTTGTTATGAAACTGGCCTAAAAACTTATCTCGCTGCCTAACATTCTACTCCCCTAGTACTTTTTCCATGAAATTATTATTAGAAAGAACAGTAAAACTTTTCAGTACAAAAAAAGTAACTTTATTTTAATTAAAACACTACAATTCGGTTAAGAAAGGCTTGATAAAGTCCTCATGTTTGATGACGTGAGTGAAGCTAGTGAATGTGTTAGTATTACAAGCGTCATTGTTCCTCGGCGCTGTTGAGACGACTCCGCGTAAGTAATGTGCTTTTTATTGACTGTTTTCAGTGAATAAAATAAGCTTTTTAGAGGCGGAATGGTATAAAAATATTTTTACTAGCGTTGATTATCTTTTAGCGTAGTGCGTCTCTGAGTGCAACAATTACCCAAGTAAATTTTTTTAATATACAACTAGGTATACCTAAATGATATTACAAGCCGATGGCCCACCTAACGATGCATTGCCTTAATAAGCACGTCCTTCTACTTGTTATTGATCTAGAAACCGCCTACAGTGAGTTTCTAGTTTTCCGTTTTCCTCTTAATATTATTTACTTCCTTATTTACTGAAATAAAATATAATTATGTAGGTATTACATTTTACTTACCTTGAGATTGAACTCCAACAAACACGCCGAATATAAACAAAACCACAAACATTGTTTTCAAAATACAAAATAGTTACTAACAAAACCAACTCAACACTACATAGTTTGATGGTATCCACTTATCTAATACCCACCTACTTTTATAATGTAAGTTTTGAATATAAAAAATACTAGTTCAGAAATGATAGGTTAATTTTAAATTATTTATTTTCTCAACAGACTAGGTATGATATTTCGAACTTCGTCTAAAGGTGACTGAAGAAACAAGTTCTGATGTGTTTTTTCCTTGTATATTTCTTGTAGGTATGTAACTAGCGTAGACTGGCGACTTACCTTGTTCATTCTATAGGTATGTTTTGTTTGAGAAGAAAACATACCTAATAACTTGAATTTTAAAAATCATACATTAGTTTCGTACTTAAACAAAGGTGATTCTAATACCCACCTAAGTAGGTACCTATTTATTAAACAAAAAACCACAATAGGTAATGTTAGTAGGCTAACCAAATTATTTCTTTTTAGAAATGTGTAAAGATTGCACTTCCACAGCCTGGTTTGATGATGATCATAATGAACCACAACTAAAGGCTGGAATACTGAAACGTCACTCAAATCTAAGCACACTTAATATTGCTCTGCCTCTGTTTGACATTACTCATTTGTAAGAGATGGCAATAATTTAAGCGTGAACTTAATTTAAGTAGCGTTTGAGTATTCATGAAACTGGCCCAAAAACTTCTCACTGCCGAACATTCTAGTACTTTTTCCATGAAATGATTATTAAGAGGCATATTACAAAGAAACCGTGATTTTACCTATGTTTGGCGTTCTTAACCAGAGAAACTGTAACTCTTCGACAATTTCAACTTGTTGTATAATGAAGAACAGCTTTAAATATAGTCCATAGCAGCCTCGCTTTTCCCGATTTTGTCTTATATACTTATTTACAGCCAATATTCCGAAGCATGTTTTTGAAAAAAACTCGCGCGGGCACTTTTTCAAGCTCTTAGACTGCACAACTGTACAAAGCAGAGAAAATGAAAAGTATACAATAATTTATTTAATTCCAATGCGGCCTTGGAATTTCGAACAATGTCTTGGAAATCTATAAAAAACACCAATTCCAAAACCATAAAACTCCTAAACACGTTTAGATTTAGCTGTGAATATCTCCATAGTAAATTCATATTGGTGAATGAAATTTATACCAAAATAAACAGTACTTCATTACGAACAAGACTGCATACTTTATTTTTCTTAGAAAATATAATAAAACTTAAAATAAACGATATTAAAATGGTATAAAATGAGACGCGTCGGCCCGCTCAAACTCAGCCCCATCATGACGTACGCCTCAGTGGCGTTTGCACATGCCAACAGCTTAGGTCCCTTACAAGCTGTGCAAAACCGATTCTTACGCATCGCTACCGGTGCTCCCCCGTACATGCGTAATACCGACCTACATCGAGATTGCGAGCTCGAAACCATCGCCGAGTTCATGAAACGCGCCTCCAGGCGTCACTATGACTCGGCCCCCCATCATCCTAATCCTTTAGTATCAACTATTCCGGATTATACAGTAGTACCGCCCGTTAACAAAATCCTCCGTAGACCTAGACACGTGTTAGGTGACCCGGATGACAAGATCACTGCCGCTAATGCGGTGCTGATCGACTCATCAAACCCGACCTCAAACACACACCATACAAACCGGCCCCACCGGTGGGGTCGGAGAAATCTCCCGTAGCCGCCCCCTCTGGGCGGGCCTCTCCGATCATTTCCCTCCCAATCTGGCAACAGCCCAAGCCGAGGTCCGTACCTAAGTGGTGCCCTTGCGTTTGTTGCCAACAAAACCATTTGATATGGTCGAGAGCCCTCAGCACTCACCAGTAGTCCGGTAACGCTGTCAGCAATCGTCAGTCGATTACAACAGCATTTTAGTCCATTCGAAAAAAAAAAAAAAAAAAAAAAAAAAGCTCAAACTCAGTAGCGCTTCAGCGCTCGTGGAGGTCGGACCTATGTCAATTTTCGCGCCCAACGATCGATCGTAATCTTGTATGAAACGCATATTAGGACTACACTGACTAACTAGTTTTGATCATGTACAACATACGACATGACATGTAGTACAACTCAATGATGGAACAAACCGATGACTCACCTGATGTTAAGTGGTAACCACTGCCTATAACGATGCATCACGTTACGTCCAATGAGGACGTGCTCTGTGATGCATTGTTATGGTTTGACATGTACTATGTTATTAGACTAATTTGTCACATACATGGTTGCATATTTATCCATGTATATAATATGTTTATATACGTTTATGTATTCGTATATACGTGTATATAATTATGCGTGTATATATACTTTTTTGATGACAGCTGTCAAACTTCAAACGGCTATATCTCGAAAACTACTCACTCTAGAGTTCTCGTTCCAAAACTAAATGAAAGGTGTGATCAAGATCTAACTTTTTGATGACAGCTGTCAAACTTCAAACGGCTATATCTCGAAAACTACTCACTCTAGAGTTCTCGTTCCAAAACTAAATGAAAGGTGTGATCAAGATCTAACTTTTTGATGACAGCTGTCAAACTTCAAACGGCTATATCTCGGAAACTACTCACCCTAGAGTTCTCGTTCCAAAACCAAATGAAAGGTGTGATCAAGATCTACATTTTTGATGACAGCTGTCAAACTTCAAACGGCTATATCTCGGAAACTACTCACCCTAGAGTTCTCGTTCCAAAACTAAATGAAAGGTGTGATCAAGATCTAGCTTTTTGATGACAGCTGTCAAACTTCAAACGGCTATATCTCGGAAACTACTCACCCTAGAGTTCTCGTTCCAAAACCAAATGAAAGGTGTGATCAAAATCTACATTTTTGATGACAGCTGTCAAACTTCAAACGGCTATATCTCGGAAACTACTGGCCCTAGAGTTCTCGTTCCAAAACCAAATGAAAGGTGTGATCAAGATCTAAATTATGATAAGAAAATAAAAGATAAGGATTTAAAAGTACAAACATTTATTTTGTTTATTGATTAACACATTTATTTATATAAAAAATAACATTTTTTTCTTACGGACACATTCATTTATTAAAAAAACCGAATCATTTTACGATATTGGTAAGCCTACTCAATCCCACTAAAAACAAAAGTTGGGATATTATCCTACTAATATTATAAACGAGAAAGTTTGTGACAATGTTCGTTACTCTTTCAAGCAAAAACTACTGATCCGATTTGGATGAAACTTGGAATATATATTGTCCGTGACCTGGATTAACATATAGGCTACTTTTAACCTGGAAAATCAACGGGGTCAAAATTGTTAGTATTCTTCACATTGTATTTTTCTTTAACTAGACAATTTATGCTATGTTCCTAAACAAACAACACGTAAGATATTGTTGTTTTTAATTCGAAATAAGTAGGAAGAAAACTTGTCTATTTTAGCATAAAAAGTGCAAAATGCGATTGGCTTTAATTTCACTTTAGGTAAGTTATCTGAAAACAAAACCTATCCAGGAACGTATATAAACACTATTCGAATACTAATAATACAATAATATAGTGGAAATATGCTTGAATTAGAAATGACTTTGGTATTACGTTTGTATGGATATTCCTTCCTTCGCCGGCTCCTTAAAAAAAACAGTAAAACTTTTCACTACAAAAAAACCAGTGCGTGCAGTCCCTACGCGCGGAAGAAGTTATACTTCGAGTGCCACGCATTCACTCTCGCTCTGTGTTTAATGTGAAATTAATTGAGTATTTATTTTTAAATTTTAAAAAAAAACGTGTGCAATTCACACGTGGTAGAAATGAAACCTTCAAAGAATACTTAACCAATATGCAGTACTAAGTTTCACCTCAAAATAAAAAGTAAAAAGTTGAAAAAATTTAATAATGTCGCATTGGATTTGAACTTGCTCCCGTTGTCGCGGTCTGACCGCAATCCATCGTGTTACTGTTTCGCCAACAGTAGCTCTGCTGCGATGGTTGAAATTACGGCTTTGTCACTTTTTGTTTGCGCTCTTTTGTTTTCGCAAAATGTAAGTGTAATAGTAACTAGTAGCTCATCTGTAATCTGTTAAACGGTTGTGCAAATTTGTTAGAAGTCGCATTAGAAGTATAACTTCAAAAAAGTCACTTTATTTCGATCGAAACACTACAATTCGGTTAAGAAAGGTTTGATAAAGTCCTCATGTTTGATGACGTGAGTGAAGCTAGTGAATGTGTTAGTATTACAAGCGTCATTGTTCCTCGGCGCTGTTGAGACGACTCCGCGTAAGTAATGTCTTTCAATACCGCGGTCTGTCGCGGGGAAGGCAAGCCCACCGCCGCTGTCACCTTTGCATAGCGCAGAGTTTGCTGAAAAAAATACGAATACTTACACTTACTTAATTACAATTGTTATTATTATATCAAATCTACTTTAACTTCATTGCATGACCTTTACCTTTATACTGAGCCTTATCTTGTTATTCATTCAATAAACAATTTTTACAACAACTCGCCCTATCATATGACACACCACTTGATATTTTGGTAAGACTTTATTTTTTTTACTCCCTTTGGAAACTCATAACTTTCCAACCCCTTGACCGATTTATTTTATCTTTCAAACCAGTACTATCCGTATACCTATCAAATTCTGTGAAGATCGGATAAGCGGTTCAAAAGATCTCGACGAACAAACATACAAACATACAGAGCATTTTTGCCCAAGTTGTCACTAATATGTAATAACTAATATGTAATAATTATGTTACATTGCTGAGTGCCGGCGCAGATCTTATCATTGGTGATGTACTCTCCGAAGTCAGGTGGTGACTCGTCTATACATGTTCCCACTTCCACGTACGGCATCTCGAGGACCCGGAGTACGGGAGACGCCTTGCCGTTCGCTGCTGTTAGACCCCAGCCTGCCACCTGATATGCACGACTCAAGTCACTCAAGTAACCAAGTTGGCGTTTTTCATAATGAAATGGTGACTCTATTGGTATGTATTCTCTGGTTGCATTTTTTTTAATTAACCTAAATTGACAGCTCTTAACTTACAGCCATCTTTGTCGTTTCAGCTTATGACAAAAGGGACGACAACATTTTTAGTGCGCTATTTATTTTATTTAGGAAATCCTAAGGTAAACACTACAGACAATTGTACCTACTTACAAAGTAGCAGGTAGCAACTTAGAGCATTACTCTTAGAAGGTACTGAATAAAAGTGCCGTTAAATTAGGTTAGTTTAGAAAAATGCAACAAGAGAATCAATGTACCTATGGTGTAGTTCAATATTTATCCTAAATGTAATTTACCTTTCCCTTATTAATAGTTTGAAGTTGCAACCGATCGAAGTTGGAGTCAAAGCTGAGACAGACCGGCCGGATGTACGGTTTGAACTGTAATGGCGTCGTGAGGATCACAACAGCGATGTCGCCTTGGAAACTGGCGCCTGCGCCCTGGTAGTGGACGGGGACGTGGATACTTTTAACCTGGATACAAACATTACAAATGGATCTGATGACTTTTCTGTGGTGACGTCGAATTTTGAACTGCCATCTTCATCATCATCATTTAATAATGAACGCATGTCAAATTGAAGTCGATTTTTCAATTAATTTTAATTCATTCTCATTTTCCTTCGACGTCTATTCCTCATACTATGTGTGGTGTTTGTATCAATTCAGTAGATGCTGTAACCTGTTTCATGTACACAAGTGGTTAGGTACCTGTTAGTGTCAAGCTCCTGATCTGTCAATGTCACCCATACGTTAGGGCGGCAGACGAACGACTTGACGAAAACTTGACTTAACATATATTATTTCAAATTCATCACTTGACACTGGCAAAATTGTCGAGTCAAGTGATGAATTTGAATTAGAAGAAGAAGAAGAGTGGGTCGGGAGACACTGGCAGAATTGTAACAACAAGTTACAAAAGTCATAAACCAAGAAGTTGAATTTGAGGGGATCGGGGCGAGAGCCGATGGACACGGTCCGGTGTAACAGTGAGCTAGTGGTGCAAGATACAGGATTTTACACTAGGTAAAGGGATTTTGACAGCTCACTTCAGATTTCTGTGGTTCGTCTTTCTTGTCGTTCCAAGGACGGTACAGCTTTCCGACCGCTATCGCGAACAGAGAAGGCGGTAGCAGCTTGTCGATGTCAGTCCAGAAGCAATGAGCAGCTAAAATACAACAAATCTGTTAAAATAATAATGTTATTACAGGCTGTGATCTGTCTGTAAGGCATTTATGTGCCTATCCAAGGCATTCGACACAGTCTTTCTGCCCATTCTAATAATCAAATTAAAACTCTTAGCATTCGTAGTAATGGGTAGTTCCTTAGACCTCATCTGAGATTATTAACTTACATAATAATACCGAAAAACAGTTGCTTAATACATCAATACTAGCCACTGTGAAGTAGATTACTCCAAGGAAGCGAATTGGGTCCAACACTTTTCCTAGTAGGTAAACAACTTATATGTGGATTCTATATGGCTATATGGTAATTTTCATGAATAATCTTTAGCTTTGCTTGGATAATTATATTTTGATATTATTTGTTAAGTTGACAACTTGTATGTGACTTACCTGATAGAACAAGGTTACTGCTAATAATACTGCCTCCACAGATCTGCATATATGGTGTACTATCTTTCTTATATATACCGGCATGCCATGGCAGTTCCCCTCGCTTTACTGTTCTCCCTCCTACCACTAACTCTTTGCCGTCAGGGGTTACTCTACCACATTCTATAAAAAAACAGTGGTCAAACAAAATCAGCTTTATTTACTTTCGGTCTTATAATCGCCTCAATGTAACCTATGATTCTCTTCTAAGGCAGAGAAATCGAGATTGCATTATTTTAAAGGTGATTCTAAGTAAACCCTTTTACTATAAGAATCCAATCTAGAGTCTGACTATATTAAGTCTGCAACAAAACAATGAGCAACCCTAAAAAATGTAATATACCTAGCATCATCTGTTCGTGACAAAATTTTGTCAAATCGTTTAGCGGTACAGACAGTGTTTCCAGCTAAGGTTTCTCTAAAACTCCGTCAGGTTTGCGTAATCACACTAGAAACTTACCCGGTGCACATCTAGCTATGTAATCCCATTGACCATCGTCCTTACATCTCATGAAGTTCAATGTATTAGGCGAGTAGAAGTGTGGTTCCCGACATCTTGGACTGACAATAGAGCCGATGGGTTCGTGGTCATTGCAGTCGCGGGAGCCCACGATAGCACCAGAGACTAGGCAGCGATAGTCTACTGAATGATGTGGTTTGAGCTGACACATGCCTGAGTGAAAACAATCACGTGAAAAAGAAAACATACTACCTTAGGTGGCCTTTTTACTCATTATTATTTGTGAGACACTAAAAAACCTAATAGGATGGCTAAACATAACAAAAAAACAGGAAATACGAGTTTTAGTTAACCATGAGGGTAGATAAAGTACGATTCGCGGTTGAAAATAACGGCGAGGGCCACAAGCTTAAAGTTCTTAGGTTCTTACCCTAAGAGACGTCGCCAAAATGACAGATCATAAAATGTTACGTGTTCCGAAAACCAGCGTAAAAATAAGATTATGGATCATTGCCACTGTCGTCATTCATCTGTGTTGCCACATTTATTTATTTATTTAATACTTTATTGCACAAATTATAAATTTGTTACAAAGGGTAGACTTAATGCTGAAAGCATTGTCTGCCAGCCAACGCAAACGAGGTGGTGTAGTGAGGAGGTTGGCGTAAAAAAGTATTTTCCTCTACACTACAAGTTATCGGGATTTACGAGCTTATAATTAAAAAAAATATAATACGTTACGTTACGAACGCAACTTTTTTAAAAATTATCATTGTAAAAAACACAAAAACTTATTTTGCACTACTTAAATAATAAAATATTTGTAGTTAAAGCCGAAGATTCTCTATCTGACTGTGTGTAGAAAAGCCATTTTCGCGTCCAAAATATAATTTTCATGCAATACTATCATTGATATGGTAACCGAAACATTAAAAATGAACGAATTGAATAAAGTTACTGCCAAAAAACTACCACATTTCTCGATTAATTACAGATTTACTAACCCCTTCTCGCGGGAAGTGACATCTTGCTGGATGAACTTGACCATACTGACGCCATTTTTAATCACAATATTTTGCCGCAATCGTGTTATTGAGATAGATAGTTATACTACCTCTACAAACATAGTTTGAAACCATCGGAGCACTAGAATTGTGCTGGCAAGCGCAAAAATATTAAAGCCTATATAAAGGCCATCCGGTCTGTATTTGAACTGTCACTGTCGGTTGTCAGGACTGACAGCCATTACTGATTTTGTCCTATATAATAGCCACAGGGACTTAGGAGGCTATAGCACTAAGGAAACCACAAGGTTTATAAGGATAATGCTATATGTGTCTCGGCAAGCTTTCAATCCATCTGTTAGAAAACTTAAAACAATTAAAACCCACCACGCCGTACCCACGTTCGCAAGTTACAGTAAGGGTCCCATTAGCAACATGGGATATAGCTCGATTTTTTTTCATGCAATACTTTTGTAACGTTATTTTTAAACACAACTTACGAACACAGCTCGGCAAGCTGTCAGGCCAAAATCCATTAAAGCAGTTGATGGAATTTGAACCTACAACGCCGTACCCTCGGTCGCAGGTTACAGTGAGGGCCACTAGTACAAAGTCTTCCCCTTTAGTGACATTTCCAACGTGGGTGACGTTTACTGTGTACGTTCCGAATTCCGGGTAAGGAGGCAACACGCACTTGCCGATTTGTTTTCTGGAAAAATTAAATTAAAGTGATAAGAAATAAATAAGATAGTTATATAAATAATATAGTTACTATAGATAGACTATACTTTATTGCACACTACGACTAAAAACTAAAGGTACAGGAATTTTAATAACTTAGAACGGTTTACCTCGAACTAAGCTGTTTTTCCTTGTACTCTCGATAGCTAGAGTGTATTTCTACATAAAACAATAATAATTCTACTTAGTATAAAAAAAAAATCTTCGACTCCTAAAGTTGTTGTTATTTTTTTTTTCTTTTGAATGTTTGACCCGATTCACCAAATAAAGCTACAAAAGAATAAAACTTACGGTGCTGCCTCTGCGGTTTCGTTCCAGTACTTCCTGATGAAACTCTCATGTTTCCTTAGCGAAGTGAAGCCGTAGTAAGTGTCGATAGTGCAGACTTTAGTAGCGTCCAACGGCCCTGACAGTACTCCACGCAAGTAGTACTTTTCAATGCCAGAAGTTGACGTGGAATAAGCCAGGCCGATACCACTGTCGCCATTACAGATGGCAGAACTTGCTACAACAAACTTTGAACGAAACCAGCGTTTTTCTTTTTTATACATCAGCGAGATGGGTAAGGCGATGCTTGAAGAAACCCCCGATTTGTAACAATTCTCATGTTAAATTTTTCTAGACTAATGTGACAGCTCTAAAATGATAGCCGTCTTTGTCATTTCAGTTTATGACAAAGGAATGGCAACACTTTTAGTTGCTGTCAAATTAGGTGACATTCTACAAAACGCCCTCTAGTCCCAAACTAAACAAATCTTGTACTATTGGTACTAGATTGCTGATAGAATACTTATATACATTTTTTTAAATATGTATTTATCTTACGTTTCTTGGCGTCCACACAGATCTTATCACTGATGGCTATAGTGAACAATTTGCTTGACGCGTAGAGGTCATTAGTTGCTTTGTCAGCGGCGCACGTTTCTAATCTCACATTATGTAACCTCTTTACGTATTGAGGTGGGTTTTCGGTATTAGGCCCCCAGCCAGCTGCCTGGAAAATAAAATCATAATAGCCAAACGGTAGCGGTTCGCACAGGTAACGTGAACGTCTCAGTTTAGTTCCAATCCAACTTTTGCAGAAATCGGTTTACGATAGCCCAGGAAGAGATACCGAACTATCTGTATCTCTTTCTAGCAACAAGTTCATGTCATTTGTTATTTGTTACCTTTCCGATTTTGCCTTCCTGGATTTGTTCCTGTTCGAAGGTATAGTCAAAGTCGATGCAAACCGGTCGAATATAATCGTTATATCGGAATGGCGTGGTGACTATGACCACGGCAATGTCGTCCATGAAATATGGTATTGCACCGCTTCTGTGAAAGAAAAAGAAAACTGCTTAACATCGAGTGGACCATCAGTTTGCTCCATTACTTTTATAACCGAGTCCAAAATAGGAGGAGGTTCTCAATTCGGTTTTTTTTTTTTGTTTGTTACGTCATAACTCCGTCATTTATGAACCGATTTGAAAAAGTCTTTTTTTATCTGAAAGGGTATGCTTCCAGATTGGTCCCATAAAATCCAATCCCATTTTATCAAAATCAGTTTAGTAGTTTGGCAGTTAAATAAGAATAACTCGAAAAAACACGTCATTCACGTACACGACACTGCGTATTTGCTTTCCTGTGACGTTTCTGTGGTACTTACGGCAATAAAATAGTCCCAATGAACTTTCATCATGATCATCATCATTAGGTCATGAGATGGATTCTCGATAAGTATAAGTTACCGACTTCAAAAAAGGAAAAGGTATCAATTCGGTTGTATATTTTTCAGTAGTTTGTCAGTTGATTAAGAGTAACTGGAAAGAACACGACATCCACGTACACGACATTGCGTATTTTGCTTTTCTGTGGTGTTTCCGATCAATAGAACAGTCCCAATGAAATGCTATCATCATCATCATCATCATCATTTGATGATAAATGCGTATCAAATTGAAGTCGGTTTTTCTAGTTTTTTAAACTTATAAATTATTCGTAAAAAAGTAAGCATAGGTAAGGTAGATATTACTAATGTTTAAAAAATAGTAGAATCTGACGACGCTGAATTTGCAACACTTAAAATATATAATAATAATTAATAATTTATAATTAAATTATTTATTATTAATTTGAATTTAATAATTTATAGACGGAAGCACCGTAAGTACCGTGAAACCATAAGGCTCTATGCAGATAAAGAAATAGTTACTTAGGCAAAAATTTGAGTAGATTTTCATATAAAAATCTTTGCACGAGTCCGGATCAGTGCTGGATCAGTAAAACAGTATACGGTTCTTAGCTTGGTCAAACTCTACTGTGGCAGGTGAAATATGTACCTAACTACCTACGTAACTACAGTAGCTACGTACCCTAGTTGGCTGAATCCTGGCGCTAAATGCAGTTCTTTCACCTGAAAAATACCAACAAGTACCTAAGATTATACGAGTTTTCGACCGCGATATGACATCATTCCTATTATATTGTTAGTTCGAAGCAGTTCAATAACCGTCTAGCTGTGTTCGATTAATCAGCGTTAATGTTATTTTTTTTTTATTCCATTTTTCTGTACCCTTTTGGATAACCTGTTGAATTTTCTTTTGTAGGCAAACAAGTTTTACATAGAATCCTATATGAGGAAACTTCAAATTGGTGATTGGTTTTTTTAGGTTGATATTGTGTCGAATTTATCACAGTTTGTTTTACGAATAAAAAAATATATATTAAATATTAAAATCCCTGCCAAACTGTGCCTGTTTAGCAGGTACAATCGGAGCCTAGAAAATAGGTAGCTAGCACAACCAGCGAAGGAGGCTAGGTGGATACAATATAAAACACAATCCATCGTGTAAATTTCTCAACTTTCAAAATTTATTACAACTAGGTGGTACAGAGCCGTGCGTTTTCGTCAGCGCGATGCAGGATTCGGTCTTTTTTAGTCGCGCAATCTAGTTTTGACTTTATACAACACTCACTCCATTATAGTTATACAGTGCCCACTGCTAATAGTTACTTACATCTGATTTCTGAGTATTTTCGTCGACCGGATCTACCCATGGCCGAGACAGCTTTCCAACAGCTACGATGATTCTCGAGGGTTTAATTACCCTTTCATCAAATGACATGGGAATCCACAAAAAGTGCCCAGCTGTGAAGCCAAGACAGAGGTTAGGGTAGGCATGAAGGATTTTCTTGAAGTGTAAAAATCCATCAAAATGTTGAGTTTCTCTCTTCTTCTTCTATATGGCCTCTGTCCGTCATTTCGACAGACAATTTGCCAGAGTCAAGTGAAATATTTGAAATATTATCAGTCAAGTCAAGTCATTCGTCGAGTCGGCTGTCGTTTGTTTTGAAGGGAAAATGGTGAAATTTTCCCTTCAAAACTTGAAAACGAAATATATCACTTCAAGGAAATTACTTTAAACACTTTTATGCCAATGGCTCACACTCTATGCCACGACCACAAGTATTATTGGTTAAAATTCCACCAATCATTAAACAACAATACCCACTATAACACAAGAAAAACCATTAAAATCAAAGAGATGCTGATTCCCCTAAAAATGACAGAACTTGAAATTCCTTGAGTTTCTTTAGTTTGATAATCATTGTCTGGTTGACAAGATCATGGAATAACCTAATAAAATGGAAACATGTGCGAAACCGGGACGGTCCACTAGTAAATATTTACCTAATACAGCTAAAGACAACATCAAAAATAAGTGACAATTTTATATGTCCAAAAAATTCGTAAAATTGACTCAGCAAGTTGACTAGTAGAGTTTGTCTGGGCGGGTTACCTGTCACCACGACTTTGCTGCTGATGAGGGACCCTCCACACATCCAGTTGAAGAATGGTGCACTAACGTCGTGTGTGTAAATGCCTGCTTGCCATGGAACCTCTTTGCCAGTCGGAGACACTGTCCCACATTCTGCACATAATAAATAAGAAAAAGGCTGGTGAGCTGTCAAAAATATGCTTAGGCATCGACAAAATAAGAAAATGTAATAATCTGACCACGCTAAATCCAGCGGTAAAAATATGGCAGAATTTTAAAACTAGTTGGAAACACCGTTTGTACCGCGAACCGCGAAAACGAGTGACAAGGTCGCCTGTTCATTATATTGCAGACTTAGCGTGATCAGACTCTAATTGATATACCTACCTAATACTGTAGAAATATAAAAAACTTTGAAAAAATAATTTCTTATGGCTACCTACCTAACAGTGGACTAGATAAGTCTTACAGAGTGGTATACTATTATTACCTTGGTCACAGATCATAAGCCTTGGTAGGTTAGGTAATGTACCTACCTACGTTAGAAAGATTTTTTGTTACTTATAAGATTACCTATTATATTAGGTAGTTAGGTACCTTTAGGTTTGTAAAATTGTAACAAGACGAAGACCATGTGAGTTTTTGAAGCGCGGAACAAAAATAACAAATCAATATTAAAAAACTTTCGAAAAAAATAAACACGTTTGAAAAATATTCGACCTCAAATCTTGAACCGAGGTTCACCAAACCGGTCTTAACTTCAACGGCTTAAGGTCGAAATTGGTCCACTAAAGCTGTAACTAGCTTTGTAGTTATGTTTTATGTTGTACTTATGTATTTAGTAAGGACTTGGTGATTTAACAATAAATATCTGTCAAATCATCGCTTTTTAAATGATAAAATTAACCTCCATCTAATTATTGTTTTTGCGCAAGGAGGTTGTATAGCATTGGCTATACAACCTCCAATCTTTCTTTTTCTCGTAGTCATGGTAGTATGGTATGGTATGGTATGCAACTCTTGAATAAAACGGATATAAACAGAGGGCCATGAACCACTCACGTCGTTCAGGAGAATCCTTCACTTGCTCGTGATTCATTTATGGCCCTCGCTTTAAATCCGTCTTTTATTCACTAGTTGCTTAGTATACTATTTTACACAGCGTTGATTATCTTTTAGCGTAGTGAGTCTCTGAGTGCAACAATTAAGTGGGGTTTTTTTTAATACAACTAAATGATAGTACAAGCCAATGACCCACCTAACGATGCATTGCCTTACTAAGCACGTCCTTCTACTTGTTATTGATCTAGAAACCGCTTAAAGTGAGTTTCTAGTTTTCCATTTTCCTCCTAATATTATTAACTTCCCTATTTATTGAAATAAAATATAATTATGTTGGTATTACATTTTACTTACCTTGAGATTGAACTCCAACAAACACGCCGAATATAAGCAAAACCACAAACATTGTTTTCAATACAAAATAGTTATTAACAAAACCAACTCAACACTACATAGTTGGATGGCAAACACATAACTATTACCTACTTGTATCATTTAAGTTATAAGTTATGAATATAAAAAATACTAATTCAAAAATGATATTACAATTATTTATTTCCTCAACCGACTACGATATTTCGAACTTCGTCTAAAGATGACTGAAGAAACAGGTTTTGAGATGTTTTTTCCTTGTTTATTTCTTGTATGTAACTAGCGTAGAACGGCGACTTAACTCATTCGTTTTATAGGTAGGTTACCTATAGTTTGTGAAGACAACCTACCTAATAACTAGGTACATTAGTATTTCGTATGAAGTTAAAATAAAAAAAGGTGATTCTAATACCTACCTACCTAGGTACCTATTTTTTAAACAAAAAAAAAACAATAGGTAGGTAAGTAGGCTAGTTTTTTTTTTGTTAAAATCTACCTGTCAAGTTTCTATTTCTTACAATAATGCGCGTTTTGTAAATGTGTGGAGAAGGAATATACCTACTACCGCAGCCTTGGTTGGATGATAATAATGATGATAATGAACCAAGACTAAAGGCGGCCATAGACGTACAAATAATTTGATCAAACAAGCTAGTTCAAACAGTTTGGTCAAATTGGCATGACTGTCTGTGGCATGATTTGATCAAATTTAATGAGAAATCAAATGGAAGGAAGAAATATGTTTTTTCGTATTTTTATTTGACCAAACAGTTTGTTCAAACTATTTGATTAAAATTTTGAGTGTGTGTGTTGCGGGCGCTCAGTTGTTGCTACGGAAGTGTTCCCTTGCGGACGTGTTGTATTGCAATATGAACTGACACCGCTTCAAGTCTGCCTGATGGTGTGTGGTCGCTTGAAAGGTCATGCCAATTTGACCAAACTGTTTGAACTAGCTTGTTTGATCAAATTACTTGTACGTCTATGGCCGCCTAAGTAAAGACCATAGATTTTGTCTGCAGTAAAGACAGATAGATTTATATCAAGATAAGTTGGCGCGTATATTATCTGTGGTTGGCGCAACACAAACCAAAACGTTTCAAGACTTGTAAGAGCACAATGAACTTCAAGCATGCATAAAGGTAATAAAAATACGTAAATGTAAACATTATCCTAGGTCAGTTCTTTACGTAGGCTAATCCTGAAGAAAGAGTTCGTTTCGTTCTTAGCGAAAAGGCCAACATTTATTTAGATCCTTCCATTTTGTGAGGTGTTTTTTTTCCTTCAGTTTTCCGACAGGCCATCTAGCGTCGAGTAGCTGAAACATACAAACTAAGTTGTTTTAGACTCAGCACATAGATGACGCTGTAAGCAACCCAAGCAGAAAATTGTTTTCCATATTTTTATAGAATTATGTAATCTTGAAGTCAATATTTATTATTGATTAATCAATATGAAATCAGACTTGATTTCGTTTACGACTATTTTAGTTAACGTAAGTTAATAATGCAAAAGCCTTATTCAAAAAATCAATATTTATTATTTAGGTAACTAAATTAGTTTTAGTTCAAAATCACAGATTATTTCTCAGTAATCACTGGTAATACTTAATAAATTGTACATATTCGAGAGATAACTTGCAGGAGTTATGTTATCGGCTTTGAGTATTAATTCTATGTATTTTGCAGAGCGGAAGTGAAAGCCGAGTGGATGTTTAATAATCCGAAGCATTCCACTTTGCGCACTAAAAAGATGAGCACCAAGAACTTCCGCACCTACGCTAGTCCACTTTGGCGCACCAATCGATTTTAAGCTTGGTGCGCAAAAGTGGAATAGTCTTAAATATTTAAAACTATTCCACTTTTAAAATAGAATAGAAATAGAAATTATTTATTTTACGCAAAACACATACAAAGATACAATGAAATAAACATTAAATTATAAAGAAAGATGCGTAAAAAGGGTACTCGCTCAGCAAATGCTAAAGGTGCACGGTGGCTCCTTTAGCGCTGGTTTTCAGGAGTGCCTAGAGTGAAGTGGCGTACAGCCTCTGCGACACGCGCTCCGTTTTACAAGAAACTTAATCTAATCGTTTAAAATATTATGTGCGTTATCTAATATACAATTTATAGTACTGGCATTAATCAAAATCATAACTTCCCTTTTTAAAAACATAAATTAAACAAAAACAAAACAGAAAACATAATCAGATACAACTAGAGAAAACACCAATAACACATTCCAAATACAAAATATATAAAATAACAAGTTAAAACTAACATGAGGTGAAGAACGACCACTTATTGAGCAGATATTTGTAAATCTAACAGGTATTTTTTGAGAGAGCTTTTAAATGAATAAACTGAATCTTTATTTCTATTCATTATTTCTATTGAAATGAAATGAAATGAAATTTATTGAAATAACAACAGACATTAATATTACATTTTCAATATTGTAATTCGGTTAACAGCGTTGTGTTTCCTGGTTGGACAAAATTGATACCCAAACTAGGATTAACCTGTGTTATGGCGTATCAATGCCCTCCGCCAAACAAATTTGATTTTAAATTATATGGTAGTATTTTAAACTTTAATTAAGAAGTTAAATACATACAATAATAAGTACATTTCCTAACATAAAATTATATAATTCTATTTTTGTTTTATTGTATTGTTGTTGGGGGAGGTATATTGTTCCAGCATTTCGTAGCAGCATTTTTGCGCACTAAGGATAAAGTAACGTCTAGTGACGGGGTCTGAATAGTTTAAAATCTACTGAATAAACCATACCACGTGGTAGATATTGCCTTGATCACGAATAAATGTGACAATCGCAAACGTACCGTAAGGCCGTGCTCACTTTGGATACGATTTCATCCGAATTTGATTCGCGCGTAAACGTACGACTACGCACGAATGATCCCGACCTTCCAAGGACTGTGAGAGCGCTCACACTGCATCAGTCGTACGTATACGTACGTTTACTTACGACGTCCGAATACAATCAGAACTTGTTGGGATTTATCACGCAGTCGTACTATTTGACGGAGAAAAACGTATTCAGTGTGAGCACTCAATTCGTACGAACATTACTCGTACGTCTACGTACGAACAAATTCGTGTCCAAAGTGAGCACGGCCTAACGCTAGCGTATCCGAGATACACTACGCGGTGACACTACAACGGTTGTCAGTCGAGCTGGCATTGGCGCGCAATATAACTCGAATACGCTAACGCGGCGACTATCGGATTTGTCGTTGATAAAGGTACGATCCTGTCATAATGTTAGATACGATTATAAAATCTTGAATTATTTAAAAATAACGTTATTGTTGTTTCAATGTCTCTTGAGAATCATCATCGGTTCGCGAACGTCGAACGCCTGAACGAGTTCCTGAAAAATGAAATTTTCCCGATATTGGGGCTGATTCTATTGATGTATTTTTTTAAACAAACTCAATTTGACAGCACTAAAATAAATAATAATAATTAGATAAATATCCTTCGACATTTTACACAACGCTCGTCCCAAACTAAGCCAAGCTTGTACTATGGGAACTAGATTGCTGATAGAATACTTATTACTTTTTTTTGTTGTACATACTTATAATACATAGTATAGTAAATGACAGCTGCCTTTGTCGTTTCAGTTCATGAGAAAGGGATGGCAAGAATTTTACTGCTGTCAAATTAGGCTAGTTCAGGAAAATGTCTTAGTGATGGGCGCAGTGCAATGCATCACAGAGCACGCCCTCTGTGGATGTGCGAAGTGAGGCAATGCATGTTATAGGCTGTGTGGTTCCATCGTTAAGTCGTATAAAAAAAATATATAACAATAGAGTTTAGCAAAAGCAAGCAAGCAAATGTAATACTGTGATGTGATGTGATGTGATATACAGGAAGACTGGTAGATAATGCTCTTAGCATTAAGTCCTCCTAGCACTACTTGTTTGTGTGAAATTTTAAAATAAATAAATATTATGAGTCTAACCAATATTACTATTGCTGCGCCCTCAAGGGTACATGACTTTGTATAGTCCTTTCCATGAAAGAAGTCCCGCAGACGCGGCGCTGTAGTCGACCTTAGGTATTATTTCTCGGGCAGCACTTTTAACAACTTTAGGCATTGAAAACAAGACTTTGATCACAGAAACCAAATAAAAACGCACTAGCATCCGAACACATTAACAGCACCTGACAACTAATTTAAAATTTAGTTTTAAAATTTAGTTCCGGAAATTTCCGCGGGACTTCTGTCATGGAAAGGACTCTACATGACTTTGTCGTTTTGGTCCAACTGTCATGATAACATCTATGTAAATAAACAATTTGAATTAAAAAAAAATGACCGTTTTTAAACTAACTATGACGTAAGCTGTATAAATAAAACATGTATGCAATCAATAAATAAATGAAATACCGTAAAACGAGGCGACTTTCAAATTACGGGGCGTCTTTGATGATAACAAAACCGAATACGAATACCGATATTTCTAGGACCCGTCTTCCGTTTTGTTATCATCAAAGACGCCCCGTAATTTGAAAGTCGCCTCGTTTTACGGTAAGTGAGTATACTGACCCTCCATTTCTCCATATCCAGAGACACAATAAACTGGTTTTCTTCACCGATGTCCTGCCCGTCTGCTTGCTGAGGGATGGGTGTTATCACTGGTAGCTCTGTTTCAGGGTCTGGAAGAAAGATTTTATATATTATTTTATTTAAACCAAAAGACGTGGATTCTTAGATACAGATTGAACTTTCTACACCGAAAGCAGCCATTTGCTACGAGTTTCACGAGTGTGGTGACAGATATTTTGGTGGAAAGTTTCGCACGCGTACGAAGTCGCGGGTATCAGCTAGTGTCAAATTAACATCTGGTGACAGATATTTTGGTGGAAAGTTTTGCACGCGTACGAAGTCGCGGGTATCAGCTAGTGTCAAATTAACATCCGGTGACAGATATTTTGGTGGAAAGTTTTGCACGCGTACGAAGTCGCGGGTATCAGCTAGTGTCAAATTAACATCCGGTGACAGATATTTTGGTGGAAAGTTTCGCACGCGTACGAAGTCGCGGGTATCAGCTAGTGTCAAATTAACATCTGGTGACAGATATTTTGGTGGAAAGTTTCGCACGCGTACGAAGTCGCGGGTATCAGCTAGTGTCAAATTAACATCTGGTGACAGATATTTTGGTGGAAAGTTTCGCACGCGTACGAAGTCGCGGGTATCAGCTAGTGTCAAATTAACATCTGGTGACAGATATTTTGGTGGAAAGTTTCGCACGCGTACGAAGTCGCGGGTATCAGCTAGTGTCAAATTAACATCTGGTGACAGATATTTTGGTGGAAAGTTTCACACGCGTACGAATTCGGGGGTATCAGCTAGTATATACTAATCTTATAAAGAGGAAAGATTTGTATGTAAGTATGTTTGTAACGAATTGGCTCAAAAAGTACTCGATTGATTCGATTTGTATGAAACTTGGAATATATATTGTCCGTGACCTGGATTAACACATAGGCTACTTTTTATCCCGGAAAATCAACGGGGTCCAACGGGACGCGAACGAAGTCGCGAGCCTTAGGAAGCTAGTGTCAAACTAGTAGTTCGCCCCGAAATGAGATCTCGTGGTGGTCGGAGGTTAATAAAACCCAAACAATTTTTATTGACAATGGTTGTAATAAACTTAGCAAATCGCATCGAAATCACCGTCTAGCTAAGTACCAGTCTTACTTGAACTACAAAATCATTGAAGCTCCAAGAAATGGTAGCTCACGATATACTGGGTTTTCCAATTTTATAATTTTTACAACAACTCAAAAACTTTTAGACCTAGAACCAAAATAAACGGTTTTGGAATGTCTAAACAAAACCCCACTTGATATTTTTGTACGACTTTTTTTTTACTCCTTTTGGACCTTCATAACTTTACGACCCCTTGACCGATTTACTTTATTTAACAAACCAGTAAAACTTAAGAGTACTATCCGTATACCTACCAAATTCTGTGAAGATCGGATAAGCGGTTCAAAAGATCTCGACGAACAAACATACAAACATACAAAGCATTTTTGTCCAAGTTGTCACTAAGATCTCGTTCGTTTCGCTCACTCGATCAATAAACAGGGTATCTGTCAGTGTAACAGTGTAGATCTTACCTAGATTCACTTTAAGCATGGCATCTCTCACTAGAAAGGACAAATAGTATATATTCTCCACGGAGCGGCTGAAGCTCTGTGGATCCAGCACCACGTGGAAGTAGCTGAGTGGCCTGCCCTGGGCGCGGTATGCTTTGGTAATAAACCGGTTTACTCGGCTAACCATCTCACTGCCTTCTTCTACTTTTTCTAACCTGTTGGAAACATATTTTGCATTTCGATAGTGTCAAGCTGGGTACTGACCAACATTACGAGGTCTAATTGACAGTCGTCATGGCTCAGTCGGTAGTAGCTCTGCCTTCCGTGCTGTGGATCGTGGGTTCGATCCCCACCGAGAACAAACATTTGTGTTGTAAACATAGATGTTTGTTCTGTGTCTGGGTGTTTCTATGTATTATAAATTCTATCAGCCATCTAGTTTCCATCGTACAAGTTTTGCTTAGTTTGGGACTAGAAGGCGTTGTGTTAAGTGTCCGTGAATATTTATATTTTATTTAATGTAACATGTTACACAGCGAGCATTCGTGCAGTCGGTGCGTCGTGTTACGGGGAAACCGGCGAGCAACGACGTACCGACTGCACGAATGCTCGTTGTGTAACATGTTACATTACACCTCGTAACGTTGGTCAGTACCCAGCTTTACAAGTAGAAGTTTGTTCTGTTTGGAACTAAATGCATAGCACGCATGTCGGGGTTAATTTATGAAACACTAGCAACCCGCCCCGGCTTCGCACGGATGCAATGCAGTGATGATGATCAGAGATCGGAATAGGTAGAATGATTTTATGTACTTGCATCAGAGTTTCATAACATGGATATGGCTTTTCTTCTTTTTTGTAGGAAATTTTTTTTTATTAACCTGTCGAATAAAAAAAAATTTAGTGTCCGCCGTATGCGTTTCCATAAAATTTATCCAATTGATTTAAAGCTTTGTTGTATATGTTACTATGCGCTAATTTGTGACGTTTTCTACGCATATAATCGCGGGAAACTTCAGCTATTTTGCTAATTGAAGTTGACAGTTCGCTTGTTTTGTATGCAAACTATTATTTATTCACAGGCATTGTGCACAAAACTACCTACGTTTGAATATTGACCTAATTCTCATCATTTTGTCTATTGTATACTTTGTTTATACTTTTATGGTCTACCTTGAAAGTACAAATAAAAAAATGGATTGATCCTAACGCCTCCTTGTAATATTTATTAAATTACGGAAAACAATTCTTGTTAATTTTAAAATACCGGAATTCCCGCAGCATATCCATACTAACCTATCGTTTGAGGTCATTGATCCTAAATCATTCTACCTATTCCGATCTCTGATGATGATGTATTATACATGTAAACTTTCCTCTTGAATCACTCTATCTATTAAAAAACCCACTTCAAAGTTCGTTGTGTAGTTTTAAAGATCTAAGCATACATACATACAGAGATTAGGACAGACGCGGGAAGCGACTTTGCTTTATACTTGTTGAACACAGCGCCATCTGTGCTTCAACGGCTGAACTAAATAAGTAGGTAAGTCGATACCTAATGAATCTTTCACTTCGAGTACTACATAGACTAGTTAGCTAATTAGTTTGGACAGTTGTCACTGTAGGGCGCTGTTCCTTGATATAAAAGACGCCGCGTGGTCTAAGCTCGTCCTCTTTTCCCGGCGGTTATACTGACTAGCTGTGCCTACCTACTAAATTACTAATAAATACGCTTTGTTTCATAGCCAAGGATTTCCTTCCTCCTGCATTAGACAATACTATGTGATTTTAGGGGTTAAATACGAGTCTTAATTAGGTACACTTTTATGGAGTTGAATTGAGACACTTGTGTCGTCAGTTGTTACGTTAATTTAGAAAAAACCTGCTTTAACCTGGCCCACACTCCTCTAGTGTGTGAGGCGTTTCATACGCCTCCTTACAGAGCCTACAGAGGGCGTGGTACGAGTTTTGGTGTGTAAATCTGGTGTCAATAGTCTTACGCCCAGCACACCAGTGGGCGCTGATTTCTATGGAGAAGCTTGGTCTACTCCAGTACTCGCATGTCGAGCTTCTTAAAAAATCCGCTCAGTGTCTCCATACAAATCAGCGCACACTGGTGTGCTGGACGTCAGACGTTTCACACCGACACTATACACTAAAAACTCGTACTAGGCTTGTTAAGCCGACAGTGTCCAATCAGGGCACTGACCACTTTGCGCAGATTGCTTCTGCTTAGCGCTAGTATTCAGTTGGTGTATTGTTTATCAAAGCTTTGGAATGCCTGAAGAATTCTTCTACATGGGCCGATTCCTTAAGGCAAGAAATCAGAAGAGTCCTTTTAGCCAGGCTTCTTGGTATGCGGCAGAAAGGCTTGGAGCCTATCTGCAGACTATAGAATAAATAATAAATAAATATTTACGGACATTTAACACAACGCCTTCTACTCCCAAAGCAAGCAAAGCTTGTACTATGGGAACTAGTTGGCTGATAGAATACATATATACATATTTTTTTATAAAAACATACTTATAATACATAGTAACACCCAGACACCGAACAAACATCTATGTTTGACACACACAAATGTTTGTTCTAGGTGGGGATCGAACCCGCGGCCCACAGCACGGAAGGCAGAGCTACTACCGACTGAGCCATGACGCCTGTAAAAGAAAAAAAGCGTGTTGAAAAAGCGCGTTGAAAAAAGCGTGTTGAAAATTATATAAATTGTCAAAAATCTTATTTTGCAAATTCAAAAAAAAAAAAAAAAAAATATCTTTATTTCTGTAACAAGATGTACAAACAATTTTAAAAAGATTGAATAATGGAATAATCTAATCAAATTAGTGTATTGTCATCGGTCCTCGATAAATCTACAAAGTTCGAATGAAATCTGGCCGTTTAAAGTGGGTCAAAATCGCGCCCAAAGAAGTCGGTTAGAAACATACAAGTGAAGCTAATATAATGCGTGTAAAATAGAAGTTAAATAGGGTAAACTACCCTAATCTTGGCACCCCCACCAATTGTTGGCACTTCTCTGATTTATCCTATTTACCAGACCTCACGATGTTGTAATATAAACAACAACTTAACATAATAATAAACATCGTGAGGTCTGGCTTTTTCTTAGTAAATAGGTGGTGGGGGTGCCAAGATTAGGGTAGTTTACCCTATTTAAACTGATAACATACTTGTCAACGTTCTCAGGTGCTTGTAGTGCAGCGGGCTGTTGCCTTTGCACACGAGGTCGCTGTGCGCGCGGCCGCTGCTCGGGCGGGGTGGCGGCGAACGTGCCGAATGTGAACGCAATCGGAGGCACCTCGCGGGGAAACGACACCGACCAGTGCTGTGGGTTCTCACGCTGCAAATAACAATTGCCGAATCAATACATTTATACCATTCCCCCTTTAAAAAGCTTATTTTATTCACTGAAAACAGTGAAAAAAGCACTGTTTTGGTGTTTGAATTTAGAACACACTATTAAATTTGAACCAGTTGCAAAAGCCATAAACCAAGAAATAGTGAAATATTTGTGAACGCTTGTCTATAACTGCCAAAACACAAGACAAAGAAAAAATAAATGGATACAACCTTATGCTCACTTCGGCATACATTTTAGGCCCTTCGCACATGGAGCTACTCAAAAAGAACTAGTCACAAACTTAAATCACTAACGAGTTGCCTGAGCGTCACAGCCCATACATGTTCTATGGAGGTTCTCACACGACGCGACTAGTTACTAACTGGTCAGTAACGCGTTAGCAACCGATCACGCGCGACGCGTCGTACCGGGTCTCCACGCTACTGGTTTCCCGAGTTTCTTTGTTTTTTGTGATAAAAATGAACGAGCAAACATTAAATATTCAATTTGTGAAGGAGGTGAGAGTGTCGTCGTGTGAGAGGTACAGTTTCTAATTGGTTTGTGATTGTAATTACTGATTAGTTCCATCATTTTTGAGTAGCTCCATGAGCGGAGGGCCCTCTAATAGAGATGTCGTCAAAATTATTATTAGATAAAGATCTCTTCCGAACAGTATACAGCCCCAGGAATATGAACTCTAGAGAAGGCTTTTACCCTAATTTCAATAAAACTGAGAACTTACTATATGCCTGGCCAGCTCATGTCTATCATAAGTGTTAGCGTTGCTACTGACGGCTTCAGAGCAGCAGACAGCGAGGTCACTGGTGGCTCGGAGCACCCTGGAGTCTAGGTAGCCTTCACCTGTTAAATATATTCATAGTATAGTACAATAGCATGTTAAGAATGTATCCCTGAAAAGGAATTATCGAAATCTGATTCTATTTCGTCATGGGAGAATGAGATTTGCACTGACGTCCCGCATTGGGGTGTATTGTCCCCGTACTGACCTCACCTCAGCCAGCCCAACTCTTGAAGTAACAGAGAAGGACTTTAACTTACTCTTATTAATATGACAGGCGTCATGGCTCAGTTGGTAGTAGCTCTGCCTTCCGTGCTGTGGGTCGTGGGTTCAATCCCGACCGAGAACAAACATTTGTGTGTGGCAAACATAGATGTTTGTTCTGTGTCTGGGTGTTACTATGTATTACTAGTATGTATTTACAAAAAAAAAAGTATATAAGTATTATATCAGCAATCTAGTTTCCATAGTACAAGCTTTGCTTAGTTTGGGGCTAGAAAGCGTTGTGTTAAAATGTCCGTGAATATTTATAATATTTATAATGAACTAGCAACCCGCCACGGCTTCTCACGGGTGCAATGCAGTGATGATGATGATGTATTATACATATAAACCTTCCTCTTGAATCACTCTATCTATTAAAAAAAAACTGCTTCAAAATCCGTTGTGTAGTTTTAAAGATCTAAGCATACATACATACATACATACATACATTAGGACTGACGCGGGAAGCAACTTTGTACTATGTAGTGATTGTGATGTTTATATTTATTTATTTATTACTAACTTTATTGCATGTTGTGGTATCCTATAATTAGAGAAACACTTAGACCTAAATCCTTAGTTTTATAAATTGTATTTTCATGGGTTTTCCCTGTGGGATACCCTTATAAAATAAATAACTCTCATTTGGTTGAGGTCAGTATTATTTTGTCGCAGATTGTGTTGGTTTTCAATTCACTATGCAGCTCTGAGTTGGAACCATCTCTCTCTTCCCGACTATTGGTCCCACATGGTGGTGGGGTCAGCCTTCCTCACATTCTTCCTCCACTTCGCCCTATCCATGACGTCGTCATCGGAAACATTGCATTCCTTCATGTCGCGGTTTAACACGGCTGTCCAGGTGGTTTTTGTTCTCCCTCTAGGTCTTTTGCCGGAGACGGACAGTTCCAGTACTCGGTTTCTAACGTAATTGGGTGACCTTCTTTTGACATGTCCATACCATCTCATTCTGTTCTCCTGTAGCTTGTCTGCGATGTCGCGTACTCCGAGGTTACCTCGAGTTGGATCCATGAATAGGATAACTATAGATTATTATGTAGGTACCTGGATGTTTGACGCGCTCCTCAACCCCGCCTTCAGCCATCAAAGCCTGCGCCTCTTTGACAGCTGTGGCTGTCTTCTCCATGCGCTCAACATTATTGCCAGCTTCATCTTCTGTAAAGTAGAGTAATGCAGCTCAGTTGGTATAAGTTCTGACTTCCGTGCTGTGGGTCGTGGGTTCGATCCCCACTTAGAACAAACATTTGTGTGTGGCAAACATAGATGTTTGTTCTATGTTTGTGAAGAATGTATTTACAAAAAAAATATAAGTATTCTATGTGAACACGAACATGCCTCAAATTCAAATTCAAATCGTTTATTGCACTTATGTTGTTATAAAGATGTTGTACAAAAGTAGTGTAGCAAACATAAACCCTGTTAGGGCACAGCAATTTGTTGAGGTGTAGGTACATAGGCACTAGGTGGCATATAGGTATCTGAGATACAAGATACAATACAAAATAAGTTCACGGCAATAATGCCGGCAGTTGCATGTACATAGTGTGAACGAGGTTATTTACTAACCTAATGTGGACAAGTCTTCTAGCAATGCCCTGTAGCGTAGTTTGCGGTCATGGCTCCCAAAACTGCTTCGTGAGGGTTGGGTGCCGTTGAGCGAGGTCATTACGAGGAGATAGGTATCTTGATGCCTTTATGTACAGTACAGTGCACTAGAAGGCTATTTTTTCTTTGCACTTACTGTCAGTAAGATATAAATGAAATGAATATGTTAAATACCATGTATTTATAATCACCTCTTTAACAGAATATATATGTATTGAAACGTATTGAATGAAACCATGTAACTAAACGAAAACAAAACAAACAATTTTTTTTTTTTTACAAAACAAACAAACAGTCAAGCAAGTTAATTTTTTTTTGCTCCTCGGACCCTCGGAGCAGACTATAGTTTTAAAACCATACCGCCTAGTCTAACTTTATGTTTTTTCCCTTTGATAAGTGTTTGCTAGTTTTTTTATGTGTTTGTCTTGCGTAAATGATAAATCAAGTCAAGTCTTCGTTAAGTCGGCTGTCGTTTGTTTTGAAGAGAAAATGGTGGATTTTCCCCTCCAAAACCTGAATCTAATTTTCATATTCAGAAAAACCACTTTTTTTTAGTATTGGCGTCGCACTGTTTTTGTGCATTTGCCATTTTAGCGTAAAAAAAATTAGGGAAACATATTATCTATTCTAAAAAGCGCGGGATTTGACATGCGGGTTAAGAAGAAGGATCAGCAGGGTTAGGTTAGGTTAGGTTAGATACACAAAAAAAAATATTATACAAAAGGGAAATAGGTACGTACAAATTAAATTTCTATGTTATTCATATAAATAAAAGATGATAAACAATGATATTTATAAGGGTCAAGGGTAGCTAAAAGGATAGTAGGAAGGGGAATACGACATGGAACGAAGTTCCTAGAGGTGTTGTTTTCTTATAATATTTTCTATAAGAACCTTAAAGAATCCTAAAAACAAAAACTTCCAACAATACCTACATTCATTTGTTTCGGTTGAGAACGTACAGGCACACGATATTAAAAAATAACTTCCTGCACCAATTTATTCGAATGACTGTACCAGCTATTGGTATGTTTTCATTCAGATGTGTATCAGTAACTGATATAATTTCTACATAAAAAAAATATTTACGCAAGATATACAACTAACATAAGCGAAAAACATAACGTAAGACTAGGCGGTATGGTTCTAAACTATAGCCTGCTCCGAGGAGCGAAAAAAATAATTATTCGAATGACGTTGTCAAAGTTTGAAAAAAGTGTTGCGACAACTTTTTCCAACTTCGTTCCAAAACACTTTACACACATTTATTACTATGGCTCACACTTTATGTTACGACCTAAGTATTAATGGTTAAAAATCCACCAAAATTACAAAACAATACTCACATTATCACAAGAAAAACTAATAAAAATGCTAAGTGTTGTTTCAAAAAATGTCAAAATTCGAATCTTTTCTGGTGCGTGTGAAAATGAATATGGCGCCGATTACACTATCAAATTATTAATCATCTATCAATCAATCATCGAACAAGCTTCGTGTGTTCATCTAAAAGAGGACCAGAAACTAGATGGCGTTAGTATTACCGTTATTTCAATAGTTTTTTAAAGTCGCTCGCTATAGTACGGGAGCCGACAGTAAAATATCAACGCTATCTGATACACGGATGAGACCCATGGCAACAGATCCTTAACTTAAATATATATGCTAACCTCCATAAAATCAGAAAGAACAATCAGAGTTGGCCGATATTTTACTAATTTAAAGTTTAATTTTTAAAATTTAATTTTTATTTTGTTCAATCAGATTTACTGTCGGCTCCCGTACTACTACCTGAATGCCTAGTGAGAGTACAGAGTGACCTTACCTAAATTAGTTGTTAATCGAATCTAGCTACTTATCTATATCTTCTATACTATATATTTATTATAATAATATTATAAAGAGGAAAGGTTTGATTTTTTGTTTGTTTGTTTGTTTGTATGAATTGAATAGGCTCCGAAACTACTGGACCGATTAAAAAAATTCTTTTACCATTAGAATCCTACATTATCCCTGATGAACATAGGCTATATTTTATCCCGGAATTCCCACGGGAACGGGAATTACGCGGGTGAAACCGCGAGGCGCTGCTAGTTAGGTAATAAATCATCTAAAGTTTATATGATTTATTACCTAATAAGTTAGATCATAATATGATCTAAATAAACTGATGATTTCATAACATCCGAAGACTGAAACTACCTAATAAATATTATATGACGTAGGTAGGTGTTGGTACCTATGTATCCAATATTGGTTTTGCTATTTTGATGGTAGGTACCTATTTAAAGGTACTTTATTTAGGGAGTTTTGAGGAGTCCGTTGGATTTAAACAATACTTTACGGTAAAAAAAATATTTATTTTCATTATCAATTAGGTAAGTAGGTACATATTCATTGCTTAAAATGTCAAGTAGGTAACTAGGTAGGTAATAAGTGTTTGGTGAGATAGGTACATGCACCCTGTTGCGCATCCGAATTTAAGGCGGGGTTATCCGAAACTTTTAGGTTTTTTAACAACTGTATCTCTACTGAAGTGCAAAAGTTGCACGAAAAAAATATATTTTATTAAAATTGAACACTTATCCTAGAGCTTTGTAAAGATAGAAACGTGAATAATAATAATTTTGTCGATAAAAAAAAAATCGTAAAAATGACACTAAATCGATATTTCAAACGGTTCATACTACGATGTTTCTTCTTGAAATCATGTCAAAGTTATATCAAAAGATAGGGCTTATTATTTACTAGGGAACTGTAAAAAAAAATATATTATAATTTACTTATTATTCATCTATGTGAAAGAAAACTATCAAAATCCATACGTTCAACCCGTTCAGGCGCTCGCGC
The DNA here is from genome assembly GCA_947507515.1 of Eulithis testata. Taxonomy (NCBI): domain Eukaryota; kingdom Metazoa; phylum Arthropoda; class Insecta; order Lepidoptera; family Geometridae; genus Eulithis; species Eulithis testata. The sequence continues at coordinate 5,888,408 of OX382216.1, forward strand.
CTTGCTCGCTCGCTCGCGCCCAGTGCCCGTCTAGACGTCTTCGTCCTAAACTTCTTGGATAACCTCGCCTTAACAGAATTTTTGTCATTTTGCACCAAGTCACACAATTTCTGTCAGAACTCGAGGACCTAGTTTGGAAAGGTCGTCGAGAATAGCCCTCTGATGAAAACTGAATTATAGATTTTGTAAGTATGAGAATCTTTACTCAAATCTATAGTATATGTTGAGTATTGATTTCTTTATCAGAATACTAGCTTTAGGCCCGTATGCCGATACAGAAATCGTTACTCAAGCATAGATTTGAGTTTGATACAAAAATCTATGCTCGAGTCCGGATCAGTGCTTGAGCAGTAGGTAAGTCAACTACTTTATTGCACAAAATTATAAATCTTGTTACAAATTGTCTGCCAAACATACAAACATACGGACCTAAGAACATAAAAAGCATACATACCTACTTAATCTTAGGCCCGTATGCTGAATTACCTACTGTTACCTACCTAATTATCTGCTCAAACACTGATCCGGACTCAAGTATAGATTTTTGTATGAAAATCTGTAGAGATTTCAAATCTGTACTATAAAGAAAGAAAGAAAGAAAGAAAACCATTTATTCATACCACCACTTAAATAACATGAAGAAATATCTTTCCTTTTTTTTCTTTACTTTGTATCAGCGTTATCGTTCGTTATGTACCAGTCAATCCCAATACCAAGGCTGTGCGTTGCTATTATTCAAAACTTTGCCATTATAAGGCTCATCCGAATTGTCCTGTATAAACGCTTTATGGCTTGATATCTGAGTAAATAAAGTTTGCGCGTTGACATTGCAGCTGTGCCCATTCGGTGCTTTTGAGGAAACCACTCCACGTAGATAGTATCGTTGTTCGCCATAGACGTTCTTCAGTGGAAACACTAGTCCACCACCACTGTCGCCTTGGCAGAGCATCGATTCTGTAAAAAAAATATACATTATGGCCTGTGTGCGGTGCGAAATCTACGCTTGAGTAACGATTTCCGTCTCGGCATACGGACCTAAGACTATTATGAGAGGGTAAGCAAGTTGATAAACGATGTGAGGCAATTTTATGACTAAGGCCCGTATGACGATACAGAAATCGTTACTCCAGCAGTCAAGCATAGATTTCAGTTGAGATTTTCATACAAAAATCTATGCTTAAGTCCGGATCAGTGCTTGAGCAGAAAATCGGCACATGGGCCTAAGATCACAGAACTTCTTTTTTGTGATCCTACACAATACACACTGCACACACCTACACAACGTTTTTCATACAAAAACGTATGTGCGTTACGATCGCGAGACCAAAGCTTTACATGTAGGTAGGTACCAAAGAATGTGCAATACGTAGTTCCTACGTAAGAAGAAGCGGGACTTCCATTCTACCAAAATTACACACTGAAAATCTCGTTTTGTATGAAACGTGGTTCAAATTTTGACCCCCGTTTCATACATTGTTCGTTTTTCGAATGCACGAGTCTAGTTCGAGAGTTTCGCCAGTCTGGTAGGTACAATCTGCCAAGGCAGGTCAACAGCATGAACCGGAATCCAAGAAAAACAGGAATAGTGTTATGAACAGAAACGTAAATTACCGTTAAGATACCCAGCGCAAAACTTGTCGAACGTAATGAATGTGCGAAATTCTTCTGGCGACTCCGAGTAGCAGCGGCTTTTGTTTATGTATGATAACTGGGCCACTTTGAGCGTACGCGAAGCTTTAGTACCGTCTTCAGATGTGAGCCCCCAGCCCGCTACCTGATGCAAATAAATCTCAAATTATTATTACACTTACCTACGTGTACCTTCGTACCGTACAACATCACTACATAGTATAAAGCAAAGTCACTTCCTGCGTCGTTCCTAATGTCTGTATGTATGTATGCTTAGATCTTTAAAACTACACAACGGATTTTGATGCATTTTTTTTAATAGATAGAGTGATTCAAGAGGAAGGTTTATATGTATAATACATCATCATCACTGCATTGCACCCGTGCGAAACCGGGGCGGGTCGCTAGTCTGTACTAAACTAGACCAATGTATCGTGAACTTAGTATAAATTAGGGAAGCGCTTGTGGCGTAGCTTGCTTAGCCAATCTTCACCGATTATCTAAGTTAAGCAACGTTCTGTGCGGTCACTATTTGGATGGGTGACTCTTAGTGGCATTTACATCTGAGCGCTTCCGTGCTTCGGAGGGCACGGTCCCGGCTCTAGCAGTCGTTAAGCCACGACGGAGGCCTTAAGGCGGCCTAAAAACACCGTCACCAGAGTCGTCCGCTAACACATACGAGCTTGCTTAGTACAAATTAGGTACATGGTCCTCAGGTAGGTACCTTCTTAGTAGGAAGGTGGGTACCTCTAGAAACCTAATTGTTATTCTTTGGGGGAATAACCGGTGTGGATTTCGAAATATTAAGACTTTGTAGACTTTACATAGGTTTATTCGTAGTTTTGGATAATTAGGTAAAATTTAGATGTGCTCAGCACAATGAATCTAAAAGTAATGAATTTAACTTTTTAATAACAATGCGCAAAAGGCGCGATTATTGTTGCTCGGTGAAATTGACAGGCGCTGCGCCGTAACACTAATAGGTAGTTTAATTCGCACTAGATAGGTATTTGTAATTTTGGTAATATCAGAAATATCAAACCGCGCCTTTGTAGCCGCTCATTTAGCACGCTACATGAGGAATATCCTAGATCGCGCAAACGAAGTTACCGCGGATCTTGAACATAAAGTACCTAAAACATGGTAATACTACCGAATTCCATCCATGGGTCCTCGGAGCCAAAGGTCGCTCAGCAAGGATGATCCTCCCTTTGCGATGGAGAAGACACATTCCACTCCACCTGTTCTGCTCACCTCTAACCTTAAATTCTACTATCTTCTTCTTTCTAAATATATAAAACTCTTTTGAAGCTGACTGATAATCAACGCACAGCCTAAACCATAAGTCCTAGAGGTATGAAATTTGGAGGGTAGTATCCTTATATAGTGTAGGGGTGCACTAAGAGAGGAGTTTTGAAAAGTCGCACCCTAAATGGTCTAAAATTAGGATCAAAGATTTTAACTAAATACCTAATGCTTAAAGATGCTACCACGTGAGCAAGACCGCGGGCGCCAGCTAGTTCTTTATAATGTTTACTAACCTTGCCTGTTTTCCCTTCAACTAGCTGGCCCTGTCCATAGTCATCATCGAAACGGAGGCATACGGGACGTATATGAGGCTGATATTGTACTGCATTGGTAAGCACCAACAAAGCAATATCGTACTGTAAGTTATACAGCGAGCCATGAAAAGAACTTGGAATTATTATACGCTCAACCTGTAAAACATAAAAACTAAATTAAAAACTTATGAGTTTCGGTACCTATGGCTTCATGTAGATTAAATGCCTACATCGGTCAACAGCCAAAGCAAGAGTTTAATGACACTCTTTTTATGTAGGTATGTACAAAACAAGTAGGTAGTAAACAAGTACGTACGTTAGATGTATGTACATCGAGGTCATTAGGACTATTCCACGGCCGATAGATGTTGCCTAGTGCTACGGCGAAGCGCTCCGCAGGCATAATACCGTCGTTCTCCGACCAGAAGCAATGCGCGGCTGGATTCAAGAAAAAATGCACTTCTATAAGCAGGTAAGCTCACAAAATATGGAATGTTTTGCTGCTCCGACGATTATCATCTAACTACAACAAAACAAAAAACATGTAGGTACTACATACATCTATCTATCAATCTATAGGTACTATTATAAAACTGTAAAAAAGCCAAAAACTAAAATTAAAGATATGGATAAACTAAATATAGAGATCTACTAAATAAACGATTCTGATTCCGAAAATCGAGTTTGTCTGCTTGTTTGTTTGTTCGCGCATCACGCCTAAACTACTGGACCAATTTCAATGAAACTTATACCATTCAGAAGCCCCTTTTCCGGATTGAAACATAGGGTACCTATATTTTATTGAAATTAAAGACGTGAATTCTTAGACACAGCTTGACCTCTCTAAACCAAAAGCAGCCTTTGACACGAGGTTCATCGTATGCTGGTTGATAGATATTTTTTGGTGGAAAGTTACGCACGCGTACAACGTTGCGGGTATCAGCTAGTGTAGTACACCTAAATACAATGTGCCGGTTGGGTATTTTTGTCTACCTGATATGATCCGTGTGGTAGTGATGAGCGAGCCACCGCAGATCTGTCCGTAAGGATAAGAGTTGTTTGTTGGTTTCTTGTAGATTGCAGCGTGCCAAGGGAACTCGCCTCGCTCGGCACTAGACCCATTTACCACAAGTATACTGGCTTTCGGAGTCACAAGACCGCAATCTGTAAAGAGAGACAGAAGCTTAGGGTAACTCCCATTTGTTCTATATGACTGTTACGTAAAACTTTTTTATATAACACATTTGCTCGTAAAGGGTCTCTTATTTCACCAATTTCAGTATCGTGATGTATGTCATTACGCACTCGTGCGTTATGGTAATGTAAAACGTACGGTTTATCAAGATGCTCCCACTAAAACGAACGGGGGGGGGGGGCGGGGGGCGCTCGCCGCGCTCTACGATAAAAAATAAGCATTTAATTCTTTTACAAATTGTTCAAATTTTTCTAACTGCTTCAACAAGTGAATAAAGATTTATTCTTTGAAGAAAGTCCGAGTTTTATTTATTTCCTCGCAAATGTGTTATAAAACGTCGTATGACATACGTGCGCTTTGAAAATTACAGCCTCTGCTTTCTTTCAACTTAACGCACTCATATCATAATGTACTATTATCGTTTCGTAGTCCTACCAAATGGAAGTTATCAGATATTAGGGATAAAAAAAGTTTTAACAGTTCTATGACGTAACTAGCTGATACCCGCGACTTCGTACGCGTGCGAAACTTTCCACCCAAATATAGGTTAACCAGCATAAAAATGAACCTCGTAGCAAATGGCTGCTTTTAGTTTAGAGAGTTTAAGCTGTATCTAAGAAAACACGTTTTTCATTTTAATAAAATATAGCCTATGTTTAAATCCGGAAAAATGGCTTCCGAATGGTATTACTTTCGTTGAAATTGGTCCAGTAGTTAAGGCGTGATCCGCGAACAAACAAACAGACAAATTCGATATTCGTAATATTTAGTTTATCCATATCTTTAATTTGAGTTTTTGGCTTTTTTACAGTTTTGTAATAGTATAGATAGGTAGATAGATATATGGATAGATTAGTGCCAACATCATTGGTTTGGTTCGAGCCACTGAAATACTTAGTCTATACTATACCTACGTGCCTATTAAAGCCCCGTTTTCACTAGGGGACATGTCGCGGGAACAAATCACCCGACATTCACTTATTTGTCTCCGGCGACTGTCGAGGGACACGAAGGTCGCGCGTGTCGACGCTCGCAGAGCATCGACTAGCAAGCTGCGCGACTCGTAAATGTCCCAAGCGACGTCAGGCGACATCGCGCGGGACACGTGAATTTCGTGTCGAGCGATAGAGTCGCAGAACAAATGTCCCCTAGTGAAAACGGGGCTTAATATCAGCTAACTAGTAAGCAAACGTCACTTTCTGGGTAGTAAGTCCAACGTACTTGGAGAGCAAATAGGCACTGGTGAAATCCAGTTACCCTTTATGCAGCGCATGTCCGTGAGGTCTCCATAGATGTAGTGGTAACTTGGCTCACGGCACTTCGGGCGGACGATCATGCCATCTGGAACCGAGTTTCCACATTCCGTTTCTTGATTGAAGTCCTGTGTGTCTTGGATAGGGCACCAGTATTTTATGCTATGATGCTTTTCGAGATTGCACTGAACTGTCGGAAAACAGATATAACGTAAATAAATGTTAATAATTTTATGATTCATTCATTCATTCATTCATTCATTCAAGCAACCTCGTATAGATAATGAGCTAGTGGCGAACTCTGGTGACGGAGTCTTTAGGCCGCCTTAAGGCCTCCGTCGTGGCTTAACGACTGCTAGAGCCGGGACCGACAGTTTAACGTGCCCTCCGAAGCACGGAAGCGCTCAGATGTAAATGTAAATGCTGCTAACGGTCACCCATCCAAATAGTGGCCGCACAGAACGTTGCTTAACTTAGATAATCGGTGAAGATTGGCTAAGCAAGCTACGCCACGAGCGCTTCACGAGTTAACTTCAAACTTACTGATGCATTTTAGCGGTTCCTTTGCCCACGAGCCACCGTTGCAGCTTACGTATGGATCTGGTGCGTTCAGCGCATATCCTGCCTCGCAGGAGTACATCAGCTTAACTGAAAGCAAGTCCTGGCCGGGGCGAGCATCAGGATAATTCATTACAGTGTAATTCCCGTTGGCAGGGTAGTCCGGAAGCACGCATCTACCACTGCATAGAAGGTCACAAATCTTCATTACAGAAAGTATTCATTATAACTTCAGACACACTATCTCCGTAGTTTTAACTGAGTTACAGAAAGGCAGGGTACTAAGTTCAATTAATATGTACAGTACATGCAATCTAAATAATATATAAAACTCTCTTGAACCTGACTGATAAACAACGCACAGCCTAAACTATAATGTCTAGACTCTAGGCCTTATAGTTTAGGCTGTGCGTTTCATACCTCTAGGCCTTAGAGGTATAAAATTTGGAGGGTGTAGGGGTGCATAAAGAAAGGAATTTTGAAAAGTCACACATAAGGGTCTCGAGCAACGCCGCGGGCGACGACGGCTAGTTACATTATACTTACGCCTTACATATCGCATCGTACTCATCTGAGCCGTCAGCACAGTCTCGTTCCTACAAAATATATATAAAAATGCTATATATAATATAACACAAAGTCTGCCAATTTAATTCAGAAAAGAAAAACAGAATTTAATTAGGTACCGACTTACTAACTGACCTCATTGCAAAGCTTTGATTGGCTAATGCAGCCACCATACTGGCACCTGAAATTTCCGCTCAAATGACAGTTATATCGGTCTGTTGAGCACGTCTCTATATCCTCGTCAGACCCATCTTGGCAGTCAACTCTGCCGTCGCATTTCGCAGTTGAGCTCTGCAGAATTTGGCCATTGTTACAAGATTTATCTAGAGTTTTACATTGTTCATTCCTCCTCCAACGAACATCGTCCTTCAGATGAAGCCAAAGTAGATGTTCGGTGCACCTGAATTAGATGACATCATGTTACTTAAAGATTTAGTCAAAAACGTCTAGTTCGATTCGAGCTGTATGATACAGTTGTGTAGAAATATTTGGTACAGTCCGTACCAAACATTTCTTCACCAATAAATTCTTTATTATTAGGTATTCAGGGCTTTTTTCTATTAAAAGTGTTTAGGTACTGTTTAGGTTTCCATACTTAGCAAATAACTTAGATACTCTCTGATTTTCTAACTTCCTCATTACTTTTATAACTTAAAATGTGAAATGAATATTATTGAATCATCAGTAATAGTAGAAACTTACTCGTATTGTGTCTGTTTATGTCTGCATTTGGTTAGTAGCTCGTCTGACCCATCAATACAGTCTGACACTCCATCACAGGTGACACCGTTCTGCACACAACCTCCGTACACGCACCGGAATCCATTTGGGCATCTAAATCAAAGAATATGTAGGTAATACGTAGTTCCTTCCTACGTAAGAATAAGCGCGACTCCCATTCTACCCAAATTACACACTGAAAATCTCGTTTTGTATGAAAAGTGATTCAAATTTAGACCCCCGTTTCATACATTGTTAGTTTTTCGAAAGCACGAGTCTAGTTCCAGAGTTTCGCTAGTCTGATATCAAGATTTTCATACAAAATCTATGATTGAGTCCGGGTCAGTGCTTGAGCAGATCGGCATACGGGCCTTAGGCTTCCAAGCCCGAACTGTGTATCTGTTTTTTTTTTAACTTTTATCAAAAACTTCGGTAAGTATGTTTAATAATAGCAATAACTAGACAGTAAGCTGTAGGTAGATAGTTGTTAAACATCAATGTCTTGTACAATATAAAAATAGTAACTTCATTTTTTGTAACCTTTAAAGAGCACTTTTAAATACAGTATGAATACTGTATTCAATCAAACAAGTTTTTTTTTGTGATTTTTGCGTCGATTAGGTAATTAAATCAGTGTAAAAGGTATAAGAATTTATTCTTTCTTTATTCTTTATTGTACTTAAAGGGAACTTAAAGATAGGTCATGTACAAAGGTGAGCTTAACCCTAAAAAGAGTTCTCTACCAGCAAACCTTCCACGATAGAGAGGAGAATTTAGTTAGTGTACCTACCGGTTGTTTCTGCAGTTTATGAATGTCTCGTCACTCGCATCGGGGCAATCAGCGGAACCATCACACTTCTTCGTAGCTTTGATCAGAGTTCCATCCTTACACTCCCATTCTCTGCAAAAGTTTTTTAAGGACATAGGGGTTGAGGAACTGGTTGAAGTGGTTGGATCTAAATTACCAATTTATTAACTTAACACAAGAAATAAAATACTAAGTACCTACATAGATAGTTTATATAGTTCGTTCCAAAACGGTATGATGCACGATGTGATATAAATGCTTACCCATCGTCTGCATCATTTATGTGACACAGATCGTAGAGCTCGTCTGAACCGTCCGCACAGTCTATAACCTGTAGTAAAAGAAATGTATTTTTAACAAAGTATTTTCCCAATATTTAATTTTTATATTGATCCAGAATTTGTGATAGGGACGATCGAGTTATTGAGCTCAGCGATATGAAAATTAATTATAAAACCAAGCGTATAAAAAGTCGGGATTATGTTTATTCTGTAAGGCATGCCGATACAGAGATTTTCATACAAAAATCTATGCTCGAGTCCGGATCAGTGCTTAAGATGTAAATCAGAATACGGGCCTTTAAACACCAGTATAGGTAACTTTGTAAAAAAATTAAATTTTTTTGCAATAAAGTATTAAATAATAAATAATAATAATAATAGGTAGTAGGTACACAACACAGGGAGCTAAAAACTTACGCCATTGCAAACTGCTGATTGGTCTACACAAGCACCGTATTGGCATCGAAATTTTGGTCCATACGACAGTGTATTGCATCCTCTTTGGTCTGTTGCGCAAGTCTCCAGTGTTTCATCTGAACCATCCAGGCAATCTATATGTCCATCACATTTTTGATAGTTATCCAATACTTGGCCATTCTTGCAAGTCCTCCGTAGAAGTTTACAACGTTGTGACCTCTCACGGTTATCTACCGCCTTGTAAGGTATTCTCCTAAGACACCTAAATCATAATAAAACTATATATATATATATATATATACAGTATAATATATACTATATATGTATATAACGCATAGATTTGGGTTATAACGTGTTATTATTAGTGTTACCATGCAATTCACCCCAGCATGATAGCAGCTATCTAAAAAGACTGTATTGGTCCATTTTCATGGACTCTTATATTATAAGGTTAGTAAGAGAGGTGGTTTTCGGGATGCATATTTTTTCGTTTGAAGTCAATAAATCTCATGAAGATTTTGAAGCGGGCTTTTTTTTATGTGGTGTATAGTTCAGACACCGTTATAAAATAGAGTAGTTAGTATACTAACTCTGAGTAGGTGGTTTCATTCCGGCACTTGAGAATGAGTTCGTCTGAATTATCGGCGCAATCCTTTTCTCCATTGCAAGTAGCATAGTTTGGCACGCAACCACCGTATGCACATTTAAACCCAGCACACCTGAAAGCATATAATAATTTATTAGTAGGTACTTTAGTAGCATTTCCATCTATTTGTATACTACCTAGGTACCTACTTATTATAAAACTGTAAAAAAAGCCAAAAACATAAATGAAAGATATGATAGGTAGGAGATCTAGGTAGGTACTAAATAAACAATTCTAACTCCGGAAATCGAGTTTGTTTATCTATTTGTTTGTTCGCGGATCACGCCTTTACTACTGGACCAACGAAACCTATACCATTCGGAACTATTATTCGATATTAGGTATTATTATATTCCCTTTTTCCTCATTGAAACATAGGCTATATTTTATTGAAATCAAAGACATGGATTCTTAGATACAGCTTGAACTTTCTGAACCAAAAGCAGCCATTTGCTACGAGGTTCATCGTATGCTGGTTGAAAGATATTTTGTTGGAAAGTTTCGCACATGGACTAAATCGCGGGTATCAGCTAGTCATTATCTCTAATTGAAAGTTGTTTGGCTTACTTACGGTAGGTTTCTACAGAGCAGAAAGGTTTCGTCTGATCCATCAGGGCAGTCGACAGCGCCGTTACATTTCTCTCTGAGCTGGATACACGTACCATCCTCACAGGTCCATTCGTGCTCACTGAAAGGTTTATTTATTTATTTAATACTTTATTGCACAAAATTATAAATTTGTTACAAAGGGTGGACTTAATGCTGAAAGCATTGTCTGCCAGCTACCCAAACGTGGTGGTGTAGTGAGGAGGTTGGCGTGCGACATTACAGAGAATAATATTAAATCTTAAATAAAAATTAAGAACTATAGGTATACCTTAGGTACTACATAATTATAAATAATAAGAATGGAACACATCACCGGCGTCTGTCTTTCCTGATCACTATAATCTGAATGTCTTCAAGTCAAGAGTGAATAGGTAAGTGTCTTCTAGACCGTCTTGCTCCATCGTCGGCTTCATCATCGCTTACCATCAGGTGAGATTGAAGTCAAAAGATGGTCTATTCAATATAACAATAAAAAAAACCTACATAGGTTACCTGCGGGCCTAAGATGCGCACCGCGAGATATTTGTCATGTCGTTCTGTCAAAATGTAAGCATTTTGTACCAGTTTAGTAACTATTGCATTATCTGTGGTAATGTTGTCGAGAAACCGCGCCTTTGAACTTCCAACTTTTGACATTTCTGCATGACTATTATCTCGTCCTCAGAGAGGTACGACGAGTAAGAAGTGTCAAAAGTGTACATTATGGCGCGTTTTGTCGACACCATTAGGCACCACAGTTAATGCTATAGTTCCTAAACTGGTGCAAAATGCTTACATTTTGACAGAACGACATGACAAATATCTCGCGGTGCGCATCTTAGGCCCGCTGGTCTAGGTACTTATCCTGAGATAAATACTGAAAGTGGCGGGAACTAGCAAAGACTCGATAATCATATACAGTGGTAAGTATTTTAGGTTTAGGCATAGCATAAAGTAATGAAATGATTATCAGATGAAGGCCCGTATGCAGTGGCGTAGCGTGCCTTGGCGGGGCCCCGTATAAAAATTTATTTGTTGGCCCTTATGAAGGGTAAAGATTTGTCACAAAAGAAAAAAAGTGTTTGGATAAAATTAAAAGAAATATTTATTCATCATAACTATCTGTCTGTAACTTTTTCAAAATTTTTACAAACAATTCAAATTAAATATACGCTCTCCTTGCCTTTTTTTCGGCAAACTGATTTATTAAATCATTTATAGCTGATGATGACTTTAGTTTTGCTGAAGTTTCTGCCTTTATGGACAATAGTGACATTGGGACAATTTGGGAAGTTTTTTGCTTACGCACTTCGGGGCCCCCTTGGCCCGGGGGCCCCGTATAATTGATACGGCAGATACGGCGGTAGCTACGCTCCTGCCCGTATGCTAATTTATCTCTCAAGCACTGTACGGTCTCAAGCATAAATTTTTGTATGAATATTCTACTCAAAATGCTTGAAAAATTATTTCTGCATCAGAATGATTTAGGCATACTCATTTTCCTTTCGGTACGACTCTTGGCAAGCATAAAATTACAACTGATGGGAAAAATGAAAGATTCCCTTCCTTCCTACTACCATGCACTAATAATTACTACTAAGTACCGGTACTAGGACAAATACTCACTTGCAAAAACGTGAGGCAAAGGTTTGGGGAACAACTTGCATCGACGCCAACGCTAAAATCAAACATTTTGGGTGTTATTTCAAAAAATCTCATTACCTAGTCCAGGCTTAAGCCAGGACCAAGTATGAAGTTTGGTTTAGTTAGCACATTAACTTATTGATGAGTTAGTAAAAACCCAAGAAAAAGTAGTTTGCTTGAACAGCGCGGCATTCTGAAAGCTGAAGTAGCTGGAGTACCCCACTCCGGCTAATTATCCAACCATTATAACTCCTTTCTGAAACTTCAAGCTCCTTGCATAAACTTCAAGCTTTCCGTACCTTTTTCCTTACACCCCGTATACCTCCTGTTCTACTGCTTTACATCCTGTATACCTCATGTTCTACTGTTAAGCACCATTGATATTTTACTCACCGAAAACAATACACAAAATAACTATTTCACTGCTCACTACTCGACTCATCCTTCTGAACTATACAAAAGATTGTAAATCGGCATTTCGTACGTAAACATCGTAGTGTAGATAAGTACCTACACTACTATCTATCTGTACAAACTTAGGCCCGTATTCCGTAGCCCACTGATCCGTTCCTACTCAAGCATAGATTTTGGTAAGTATAAAAATCTGTACTCAAATCTATGCTTGAGTAACGATTTCTGTCTCGGAATACGGTCCTTAGTAACCAAAGTACCTACAAGAGTAGTACTCACTAACTTCTATTCTGTGGTACCTACTTGTGTGATATACAAAGCTCAAGGTCAGAATATATTGGGAAGAAAACAAAAACAAATAGTAGGTGGCAATTTTTTTATTCTGCAGCTTTACGTTAGTTACTTATCTAAGGGGTCATCCACAAATTACATCACACTAATTTCGTGATTTTTTGACCCCTTATCACAGCTGTGTGTCACATTTGTGAGTGTGACGTCACATATCTTGCGATATACAACAGCACTTCCGAAATTAGTTTTCTTTCTATTTAAACTATGTTTTAATACGAAATGTGACGTCACAAAACTTAGGACCCCTACCACCTCTTGTCACACAATATCACACTTCGTCGACCCCCTCCCTCGTAAGAAACGTGATTTGAGATGCTATAACAATAGGAAATCTATCCAGGTACCTAGGTACCTACCGAAATAAAAAAGCACTTCCTGCTTGCTGGCTACTTTTTATTGTTTAACCGCATACGTATTATGGAAAAACAAATGAATTTTCATATTCTATGTTATTTGTCAATTGACGGCGGTAAGATTTATCCAAATGGTTCTGAATAAACCCTTGATGGCTTGATATTTTGGTAAATGTTGTGTGTGCGTGGATATTGCAAAGGTGCTCGTTCTGTGCCTTTGAGGAAACAACTCCGCGTAGGTAGTAGCGTTGTTCACCGCGCTTGCTTGTTGTTGGAAACACTAATCCTCCACCACTGTCGCCACGGCAAAGCATCGACTCTGTAAAAAGTTACGATTATACGAGTAACCAAGGCCTTTACATCTGAAGATGATTTGTACAGCGTCAGGGAGCAATCTATGCCTACACTTAACTGGGACAATGTTTAGATGGAGTAGGCCCAGCACCTATACCACCCTTTCAGCCTAGTGAAGGAAAACATCGTGAGGAATTAAACCCTTGGCTTAGTCAACTATTGACGATGTCTTTCCTGTGGATATCGCTGAATAGGCTGAGAGGATGCTATAGGTGCAGGGCCATCTAAATATTGTCCCAGGAATTACGCATTATTTGGCTAAAATCCTGATTTTAGACCCTTTAGGGTGTGGGGGTTTCAAAATTCCTTTCTTAGTGCACCCCTACACTATATAAGGATACTACCCTCCAAATTTAATACCTCTAGGACTTATAGTTTAGGTTGTGCGTTGATTGTCAGTCAGCTTCAAATGAGTTTTATATGTTTCGAAGATATACCTACTAAAGTAGCAATAAATAATTACCGTTAAGGCTCCCCGCGCAAAACTTATCGCTCGTAATAAACATTCGGAATGAGTCTGGTGATTCCAAATAGCAGCGGCTGAAAGCGACATATGAGAGCTGAGTCACTTTGAGCACGGGTGACGCTCTCCCGTCTTCAGCCGTGAGACCCCAGCCAGTTACCTGCCAGAATATTCAAAATAAGCTGCACTTCTTACGTTACATTATTGGAGTTTTAGTAAGGATCCCAAATTTTTTAAAAAATATATAATATAGCCTATGTCACCCGGAGATAGTGTAGCTTCCCAATTAGGGCGTCCAAAACCGGAAGGTTTTCAAAACCGGTTTTGAATTTGCGGTTTTAAGGGCCCAAAACCGGAAACCGGTGCTAGCCCCGGTTTTTAGTATCTACGATTTTGAACAAGAAAACAATATCTATTCTTAACAAAATCTACAAATAAAACTAATTGTACGATATACCTCTTTTTAATCAACCATTTATACCTGCTTACTAAGTAGACTACATTAATTGTTTAATTACATGAACTTAAAATATATATAAAGCTTAGGTAACTAGATCAAATCAACAATATTATACTTTTAACATACAAAACAATCAATCATCATCTTAAGATACTAAACACAACCAAAAGTTTTTAGTTTCTATATTACTAGCAGCGCCTCGCGGTTTCACCCGCGTAATTCCCGTTCCCGTGGGAATTCCGGGATAAAATATAGCCTATGTTCATCAGAGATAATGTAGGATTCTAATGGTAAAAGAATTTTTTTAATCGGTCCAGTAGTTTCGGAGCCTATTCAATTCATACAAACAAACAAACAAACAAAAAATCAAACCTTTCCTCTTTATAATATTTGTATAGATGTATAGATAATTCAATAACTGGAAAACCGGAGTCAACTCCGGTTTTGTCTCTCAACGCAGGTTTAAAAAAATCGTTGTTTTTGAGTCCGGTTTCCCGGTTTTCAGGAAAACCGGTAACCGGGTTTGGACGCCCTATTCCCAATGGTGTAAGAATTTTTCAAATCGGCCTAGTAGTTTCGGAGCCTATTCAATGCAAACAAACTCCTCTTTATAATATTAGTAAGTATAAATACTTACTTAGGTCTATAGAATAAAACTACCTAGTCGCACGAAGTTTAAAATGATGGACACAAAACTAGCATAGAATAACATAAATAGAGGGAGGAAAAGTAGTACTTATCTACTATTTCTTTTTTTTTTCAATGAATTTGGCCCGAAAAATAGAAGTAGCAGTAAACAGTGTATGGCGGAAACACTTTTTGAATTTTTGAATATAAAGTGCCATCTAGGAACTATATTTAGTACTACTATTTCTTCTTCTTTTATTTATGGCCTCTGTCGGTCATTTCCACAGATAATTACAGCGTTAACTATTTACCTTGCCTGTCTTCCCTTCAACCAGCTGCCGCTGTTCGAAGTCATCATTGAAGTCAAGACAAACGGGACGCAAATGCGGCTGGTATTGTACCGCATTGGTAAGCACCACCAATGCTATGTCATCTTGGAAGTTAGTCAGCGACCCGTGGAATGAATCCGGTACTATTATACGTGAAACCTGGAACAAATGAACAGTAGATATAGACTGGCGAAACTCTCGAACTAGACTCGTGCTTTCGAAAAACGAACCATGTATGAAACGGGGGTCAAAATTTGAATCACGTTTCAGACAAAACGAGATTTTCAGTGTGTAATTTTGGTAGAATGGGAGTCCCGCTTCTAACGTAGGAACTACGTATTAAATATATATTTGGGTATAGTAAAAATCATGGGAGTTTGCTTTGTTTTCTTGTTTAATTAATGGCTCTTTTTCTTCTTATATTATGGCGTCATTTCGACAGACAACTTTGCCAGTGTCAAGTGAAATATTGGAAATAATATCAGTCAAGTCGGCTGTCGTTTGTTTTGAAGGAAAAATGGTGAAAATGTTGAAATTCAGGGAAACCACTTTACACATATTTATTCCAATGGGTCACACTTTATGTTACGACCTCAAGTATTATTGGTTAAAATTCCACCGAAATTAAACAACAATACCTAGGTACTCATAATAACACAAGAAATAATATTAAAATAAAAGCGCTAAGTTGCAACAAAAATTGTCAGAACTCGAATGCCTTTGTTTAATTAATGGCTCTATCATTTATGACAATCTTGCGAGTTAAAACAGTCAAGCAAGTTAAAAAACAGTACGTACGTCAGATTTATGTATATTTGTATCACGAGGATTGTTCCACGGCCGGTATATCTTGCCTAGTGCTACGGCGTAGCGCTCCGCAGGCATAAGCCCAGAATCTGACCAGAAACAGTGCGCGGCTGGAATCATGAAAAAATACAAAAAAAGAATTACAATAATGTTTTTACCAATACGGTAGTACCTAGGTATTCCACTCGACACCACCGGTGGTATCGTTTGGAATCACTATTCCGTTCGACACTATCGACTATTAGTGACGTCGATTTGTCGATGGAAAGTAAAGGTTTTGGACAACGTTAACGGGATGCAAATAAAATAAGCTTTTTGAAAGACCTTTGACTTTAGAAAGGTGATGCGTCACAGTAGGTAGCGAGGAGCGAAGCGATGAGCGGTTAGGTTAATGTAAAAGACCTAAATGAAAAGAAAGAGCGAAGTGAGCGTCGCGTAGCGCCACGCCACTTCGCAAATTCAAAAACAAATTCCTATTTGTTTTGTGAACAAAACGAATGGAAAAAAAATCTGTAATAGACGTTAGGGTAGTGTCGAACGGAATAGTGATTCCGAACGACGGTATCATCATCATCAACCTATATCGGTCCACTGCTGGACGTAGGTCTCTCCCAAGACGCGCCACTGAGCCCGGTCTTCGGCTCTTCTCATCCAGTGTTTGCCAGCTACATGTCTCAGATCGTCACCCCACCTAGCCGGAGGGCGTCCTACACTACGCTTGCTTAAACGCGGTCTCCACTCTAGTATAGGTTTAACGACGGTATACCAAAGCTAAATAATTCCGTCTGTCGTGAGGCCATAGTTATTGTTAGAGGTAGTGGATCGTGGGGCAGCAGCGTGTGGGATATCGTGAGAAGAAGAAACGGATAGGCGTGGAACACTTTCATTTATTTTACAGACGCAAGCGCACTTTACAGGTTCAATGGCGGTCAGAGAAGAGAGCGGGAACATCGAGATAATTTGCTACGTAATAAATTATAACCTCTAAACTATAGAAACGTCAAAATAGACATCTGTCATATTAGTCAATGTAATGCATACAATTTATCAACTTCGAACAGTTATTCAACAAAGAATGGTATATTTCTCTCTAGAAACTGAACCTATTTTGCGGCTTGGATGCATGATTGTGAAAATTGGAAACTTTTTACCTGATACGATGAGTGTGGTAGTGATGAGCGATCCACCGCAGACCTGTTCGTAAGCGAACGATGCACTCAATGGCTTCTTGTAGATGGCGGCATGCCAGGGCAGCTCACCTCTCTCGGCCATTACTCCATCAACCATCAACAAAGTACCTATCGGGGTGACAAGACCGCAATCTGGAAAAAGCGTAACTTGAGGGTAATTAGGGGTTTGATGATAACTTATATACATATATTTTTTTAAAGAATGGATACCCAACACAGTTTTACACAAAACAAATCAAGGTAAATTTAAAAGGAAATATTTATGCTTCCATAATTATAGGGTACCACAGCATGCGTAGGTATAGGAACAAGGAACTTATACAATAACATAAAGTAGGAAGAATAACAAAGTTACACATAAACAAAAATACCTAAGCCTAAGGCAATTAGGTTAGTAGACAAACTTTGACATGGATACAATATACTACTGACGCAACTAAAGTAACGAAAAAAAGGGAAACGATGGAACTTAACTAGACTTACTTGGAGAACAAATTGGCACTTGGCGATCCCACTGCCCGTTTATGCAGCGTATGAGCGTAAGAACTCCATCGGTGTAGTGGTAGTTTGGCTCTCGGCACTTCGGGTGGACGATCATACCATCCGGTACCGAGTTTCCGCACTCCGTTTCTTGCTTAAAAGTCTGGGGGTCTTGGGAAAGGCACAAGTACTCTATGCTAGGGTCCTTGTTAAGATTGCACTGAACTGTTGGAAAACCGATTAAAAAGTAAATTAATCTCAGTTATTGCGTAAGAGGCGTGATTTTGAAGTGAAGAGTGAAAACTTCTTCAGCATCGTTGTGATTTGAATTTGAAAGTCGATGAAACGAAAAAGCGACGGTTCGACCCTCACAAAATGCAAAACACTTCGATAGCGCGTTCTAGGATCCGACCAAACTTAGCAGCGCCATCTAGTTCTGATTTAGGCAACGTGAGCATAGAACCTTTTCTAACTAAATAAGTACTACATATTGGTTTTTGAAGGTTTCACTTCTACCATGTGTGAATTGCACACATGTTTTTTTTTATATAACTTACTAATGCATTTTAGCGGTTCCTTTGCCCACGAGCCACCGTTGCAGCTTACGTATGGATCTGGTGCGTTCAGTGCATACCCTGCCTCGCAGGAGTACATCAGCTTAACTGAAAGCAAGTCCTGGCCGGGGCGAGCATCAGGCTTGTTCATTACTGTGTAATTCCCGTTGGCAGGGTAGTCCGGAAGCAGGCATCTTCCGCTACACAAAAAGTCACAATTCATTTTGAACTACACAAATCTTAATTTAAGAAAATATTAGGTATAGGTAGGTACTTCACATTTAGCTCACATCCTCAACAAACCCTCACCCTAGCTGCGTACAAAACTTTGAAGTTATTGGTTATACGTATATAAAGTACCTACCTACCTACCTAACTGTACGGAAGATTCCCAAAATATAAGTTACACTTAGTTTGGTAACCAAGGAGCCCATATTGTTTTTACCATGTACAAAAAGTGTCTTAATTCGTTTTATGTAAAATGCAAATTTTGTACGCTTCCGGCACTAAAGTTTTCATTTATTTATTTTATTTATTTATCCCTATATTTTTTACTGAGTTACTAGGCTGCTCTTAAACATCGGTTTACTAGTATGTTCACTTAACAAAATGAAATGAAACTTGCGAATACTTACACGTTACATATTTCAGCATACTCATCTGAACCGTCGGCGCAGTCCCGTCTCTGCAAAATTATAAAGGCTCGAGCAGACCGGATGCGTATACGTTTATACGTCGTAGTCACGTCGCAGTCTCGCGCGTAGTTACCGAGTTGTAATGTATGAAACTCTACGAGACAGGACACACTGCTTGCGTAACGTAACGTGCGCGTCATTACGCAAGCAGTGTGTCCGGTCTCATACAGTTTCATACATTAGAACTCAGTAACTACGCGCGAGACTGCGACGTGACTACGACGTATGCACGTATACGCATCCGGTCTTAAACGTTAGTAGTACATTACTGCAGCGGCCAGCATAAGAGGCAATGATGGAGGAACGTGTAAATTTGGCCGAATGAAGCCGAGGCACACATACGTTTAAGTGTGTACTAACCTTGTTGCAAACCTTCGATTTGTCGATACAGGCACCATGTTTGCACCTGAAATTCCCGCTCAAGAAACAGGTATGCCGGTCCGTCGCGCATGTATCCAAATCCTCGTCAGATCCGTCCTGGCAGTGAACTCGGCCGTCGCATTTTAATTTTGCTTTTTGGAGCATTTGGCCGTTCTTGCACGATTTATCTTGATTAGAGCAATGCTCCATCCCTGCCAAACGTTCTTCACGGCTTTGATATAGCCAACGCACTTTGTAGAGGCACCTAGCAAGCAAGCTCGTATGAGTAAGTGGCCAACTCTGGTGACGGAGTTTTTAGGCCGTCATAAGGACTCCGTCGTGGCTTAACGACTGCTGGAGCCGGGACAGTTTACGTGCCCTCTGAAGCACGGAAGCACTCAGACGTAAAATGCTAGAAACGGTCATTCATCCAAATAGTGACCGCGCAGAACGTCGCTTAACTTAGCAGAGGTTACTATTTAATATAACGTGGGGTGCTTTTTACCTAGCAGTAGATAAATATTGTCGTGTCCTGTCAGGGTTCATATTGGAAGCCATTACTTTATTTAAGATCTCCAGTACCCACAATATGAATGCAATAATTTAATTTTTCTTCATTTTTGTAGCACTGCATTTTCTTTATTTTGTATTACTCTAGTTTTGTTATTTATTTCATGATTCATCATGTACCTACTACCCATATTTTTTAGGTTACAGTAAGTTTTTTCTGTACTTTGCTTAGTTCAGTTTTACTTAATCGCATGCTGTGGTATCCTATAATTAGAGAAACACTTAGACTTAAGAGGCCTATTACAAAGAAACCGTGATTTTACCTATGTTTGGCGTTCTGAATCAGAGAAACTGTAACTCTTCGACAATTTCAACTTGTTGTATAATGAAGAACAGCTTTAAATATAGTACATAGCGGCCTCGCTTTTCCCGATTTTGTCTTATATACTTATTTACAGCCAATATTCCGAAGCATGTTTTTGAAAAAAACTCGCGCGGGCACTTTTTCAAGCTCTTAGACTGCACAACTGTACAAAGCAGAGAAAATGAAAAGTATACAATAATATGTCTTAAATACTGGTTAATTTCATAGCGGCCTTGGAATTCAGAACAATGTCTTGGAAACCTATAAAAAACACCAATTCCAAAACCATAAAACTTCTAAAAACGTTCAGAGTTAGCTGTGAATATCTCCATAGTAAATTCATATTAGTGAATGAAATTTATACCAAAATAAACATCAGTTCATTACGAACAAGACTGCATACTTTATTTTTCTTAGAAAATATAATAAAACTTAAAATAAACGATATTAAAATGGTATAAAATGAGACGCGTCGGCCCGCTCAAACTCAGTAGCGCTTCAGCGCTCGTGGAGGTCGGACCTATGTCAATTTTCGCGCCCAACGATCGATCGTAATCTTGTATGGAACGCATAGTATGACTACACTGACTAACTAGTTTTGATCATGTACAACATACGACATGACATGTAGTAGCGACATGTTGTACAACTCAATAATGGAACAAACCGATGACTCACCTGATGTTAAGTGGTAACCACTGCCTATAACGATGCATCACGTCACGTCCAATGAGGACGTGCTCTGTGATGCATTGTTATGGTTGGCATGTACTATGTTATTTGACTAATATGTCACATACATGGTTGCATATTTATCCATGTATATAATATGTTTATATACGTTTATGTATTCGTATATACGTGTATACCATTATGCGTGTATATATACTTTATTGATGACAGCTGTCAAACTTCAAACGGCTATATCTCGGAAACTACTCATCCTAAAGTTCTCGTTCCAAAACTAAATGAAAGGTGTGATCAAGATCTAACTTTTTGATGACAGCTGTCAAATTTCAAACGGCTATATCTCGGAAACTACTCCTCCTAGATTTCTCGTTCCAAAACTAAATAAAAGGTTTGATCAAGATCTAACTTTTTGATGACAGCTGTCAAACTTCAAACGGCTATATCTCGGAAACTACTTATCCTAGAGTTCTCGTTCCAAAACCAAATGAAAGGTGTGATCAAGATCTAACTTTTTGATGACAGCTGTCAAACTTCAAACGGCTATATCTCGGAAACTACTCATCCTAGAGTTCTCGTTCCAAAACCAAATGAAAGGTGTGATCAAGATCTAACTTTTTGATGACAGCTGTCAAACTTCAAACGGCTATATCTCGGAAACTACTCATCCTAGAGTTCTCGTTCCAAAACCAAATGAAAGGTGTGATCAAGATCTAACTTTTTGATGACAGCTGTCAAACTTCAAACGGCTATATCTCGGAAACTACTCATCCTAGAGTTCTCGTTCCAAAACCAAATGAAAGGTGTGATCAAGATCTAACTTTTTGATGACAGCTGTCAAACTTCAAACGGCTATATCTCGGAAACTACTCACCCTAGAGTTCTCGTTCAAAAACCAAATGAAAGGTGTGATCAAAATCTATATTTTTGATAAACGTTTGAAGTTTGACAGCTGTCATCAAAAATGTAGATCTTGATAACACCTTTCATTTGGTTTTGGAACGAGAACTCTAGGGCCAGTAGTTTCTAAGATATAGCCGTTTGAAGTTTGACAGCTGTCATCCAAAATGTAGGTCTTGATCACACCTTTCATTTAGTTTTGGAACGAGAACTCTAGAGTGAGTAGTTTCCGAGATATAGCCGTTTGAAGTTTGACAGCTGTCATCCAAAATGTAGGTCTTGATCACACCTTTCATTTAGTTTTGGAACGAGAACTCTAGGATGAGTAGTTTCCGAGATATAGCCGTTTGAAGTTTGACAGCTGTCATCAAAAAGTTAGATCTTGATCACACCTTTCATTTAGTTTTAGAACGAGAACTCTAGGGCAAGTAGTTTCTGAGATATAGCCGTTTGAAGTTTGACAGTTGTCATCAAAAATTTAGATCTTGATCACACCTTGCATTTCGTTGTGGAACGAGAACTCTAGAGTGAATACTTTCTGAGATATAGCTGTTTGATGTTTGACACTGAAAAATGAACGGGATCCAACGGGACGCGAACGAAGACGCGGGCGGAAGCTAGTATATTCATACACGAAATATACGTATACACGCATATATAGACGTATATACGAATACATACAAGTATACGAGTATATACATGGATAAAAATGCATGTATGTATTTGCCACTCAAACGCCACTCAATTGAAGTCCCGCTTAAATTATTGCCATCTCTTACAAATGAGTAATGTCAAACAGAGGCAGAGCAATTTTAAGTGCTGCTCAAATTTCAATGACTTGAGTATTTCAGCCTTTGAGTATTCCAGCCTGAGTGTAATAATATTGGTGACATATATTTAATTCGATGACTCTAATTACCTAATCTTCACGTACCAAGATTAGTTAGGTATAATGTAAAAAATCAAGCGTAAAGCGACGTTCAATGTGCGCCCTCTGTTTGCTGCAGGGTGAAGACTCTGGTATCGAAATTTGACAGATATCGAGCTCTGACGTATTGTAATATGGCTCTTAAGGAGTCCTTAGGTTTATAAATTGAATTTTCATGTGATTTCCGTTGGATACCCTTAGTAAATAAATAAAAAAAGAACTAGAACTTGAGCTAAAAATCTTAACTCACTCGGTTTCAGTTTGTTCATTTCTGCACTTGGTTAGTAGCTCGTCTGAGCCATCGATGCAGTCTGATACTCCATTACATATGACGCTGTTCTTCACACAGCCTCCATAAACACAGCGAAATGAATTTGGACAACTGTAAATTGCTATAGTTTAATGGTGATACAGATTATAGGTACAGACGGTGCATTAGAGGGTAGGAAAATTCGTGTCAGAGGAAAATTATCATGTAGGTATGTATTTATAACGTTTTAGGTGTTTAAGATTTTTTTCTCTTTTTAATGTTTGTGGGAGCAGGCCCGGGAGAAAGAAAAGTGGAAGATGTTGGGGGACACCTCTGCCCAGCAGAGGGACGAAATAGGTTAATTTAAAAAAAAAAATGTTACCTCATAACTCCGTCATATAAGAACCGATTTGAGAAATTCTTTTTTTTTATCTGAATAAAAAAAGAATTTCTCAAATTCCATATTTCCAGATTGGTCCCATATTTTTTTTATTAAAATTGGTTCATTTTTTTGGCAGTTAAATAAGAATAACTGGAAAAAACTGTTCTTGACGTTCAA
This sequence comes from Eulithis testata, assembly GCA_947507515.1. Classification (NCBI taxonomy): domain Eukaryota; kingdom Metazoa; phylum Arthropoda; class Insecta; order Lepidoptera; family Geometridae; genus Eulithis; species Eulithis testata. Next base: position 5,911,908 of record OX382216.1, read on the forward strand.
AAACCATTCCGTGGGTCTACCTGTTGTTTCTGCAGTTTATGAAGGTCTCGTCACTGGCATCGGGACAATCAACGGCACCATCGCACTTCTCTGAAGCTTTAATATGGGTTCCATCGTTACACTCCCATTTTCTGTAAAAAAAAATTGTAGGTATATTCTGTAAATATTCTGTATATGTATTGTAAAAAAACATTTTTATTGGCAAGGTAATGACGATATATTGAGTTGCAGGTACTGTCTACCTACTTATATCTATACTTTTATTATAAAGAGTAAAGATTTGATTGTTTGTTTGTTTGCATTGAATAGGCTCCTGACTGAACACAACTCAATATAGGCAAATATCTAAGGCTGGTATGCTGATAAAGCAGTCATGACTCAAGCATAGATTTGAGTAGAGATTTTCATACAAAAATCTATGCTTGGGTCCGGATCAGGTGCTTGAACAGTAAATCAGGGGCTAAGAGAAGGTTGTGATAGTGAGATATAAACGACCAATAACATTTGTGATGAACATTATTTCCTATCAGTATCCACATAAGTAATTATTCAGAATGGAGAATGATGCTTACTCATTCTCTTTATCAATTGGGTGACATAAACCATAGAGCTCGTCAGAACCGTCCGCGCAGTCTGTAACCTGTAAAAACCAACACATTAAATAGGTAGGTAGGCAAACACCCAAAACTTTGATATTCCAGCTCTACCTACTACCCAATTAATAATTAATCTGACGTCTGCGGATAGTATGATTGCTACAATAATACTCGAATATTATAAATAAACCGAGTATTAAGTACTCGTAATATTGCCTGAAGACCTATGGGCTAAAATAACCACCGAGTTGTGCCCTGATACAATGAGGCAGCGTCGTGGTAGACCGCGTATGAAGTGGCGGGACGAGCTGGACGCACGGCTCTAGAACGTGGAGACTGGCGGAAGTAGGAGTAGACCTTTGTCCAATGGGACAGTACCTATGGGCTAGTAGCAAAAGTAATAATAATATTCTCATCTAATGGAAATTCTGAGAAGGTAAACCAGTCAATAGATAGGAAAACTTTCTATTTGACTTGATGGTATCGATAATAACAACCCAAATGTTGGAGAGTTCAACACATTCAATGACTTACTGTAAGTCATTATCATTAGCAAGCAAGCTCGTATGAGTTAGTGGCCAACTCTGGTGACGGGGAGTTTTTAGGCCGCCTTGAGGCCTCCATCATGGCTTAACGACTGCTTAAGCCGGGACCGACAGTTTAACGTGCCCTCCGAAGCACGGAAACGCTTAGATGTAAATGCCACTAACGGTCACCCATCCAAATAGTAACCGCGCAGAACATCGGTTAACTTAGATAAATCTGTGAATATTGGCTAAGCAAGCCTAGCCGTGAGCGCTCCAGTAACTGTAAGACATTGTATCTATGTGTTGAACACTCCAACCGAATCTTACCCAACTTACTCCAACATTCCGACTTACCCCATTGCAAATTGCGGATTGGTCTACGCAAGCACCATAATTGCATCTGAATTTCGGTCCGTGAGACAATCTCTTGCAGTCTCTTTGGTCCGTCGCGCACGTCTCCAGCGTTTCATCAGAGCCATCTCGGCAGTCTATATTTCCATCACATTTCTGGAAGTTATCCAATACTTGGCCGTCCTTACAAGTCCTCCATGGACGTTTACACTGCTCAAATAACTCACGCCAATTTACAGCGTTGTATGGTATTTTGTTGATACAGCTATAATATGTAAGATAATAAATAAAACTGTAGGTAGTTATGTATGGGTAGGTACGGAGGTAGGTAATTATATGCCTCTTCTATTCAGTGGTATTATCGTGTCCAGCGGCTAGCATTAACAATTACAATTCAGTGACTATAATTCGGTGTGCTTGTTTCAAGTGTAAATCCCAGAGAAGATTTTGGTAATAGGTGGTAATAGTAAAGAACTTACTCTAAATAAGTGGTTTCATTCCGGCATTGGTAAAGGAGCTCGTCTGAATTATCGGCGCAGTCTCTTATGCCATTACAAACAGCACTGCTTGGCACGCAGGCGCCGTATACACATTTAAACCCGGAACATCTGATAATATTCATATTTAATAACAATGTAACGTAGGTAAGTAGGTATAATCAGTATTTTAAATCATACTTATTTCATTTAGTTATTTCTCTTTTTTTGTTTTTCTTCTTTTCTTGGTGTGCAATAAAGAATATATCTATCTATCTATTTTTCAGATATTTAGGGGTCATCCATAAATTACGTCACACGTTAAGGGCGAGGGAGGGGGTCGACGAAGTGTGACATTGTGTGACTAGGGGTGGTCGGGGTAGTTTTTGAAATTTCAAAATCTTATACTAATGTAATTTAAATAATTAAAAAATATTTACCTAGGTATACCTACCTAAATGGAAATAAAACGAATTTCGGAATATCTAGATGTAAAATTGCAAAATATGTGACGTCACACCCTTTCTCACAAATGTGACCAACTGTGACAAGAACAGGGGAGGGGTCAAAAAATCACGAAATTAGTGTGACGTAATTCGTGGATGACCCCCTATAAGTATGCTTTCTTACAGCACATTCCTACAGAGGAGGAAGGTTTCGTCGGATGCATCGGGGCAGTCGACAGCACCGTTACATATCTGCTCGGCCGCGATACATGAGCCTTCACTGCAGGTCCATTCGTCTGCCCTGTAATTTTTAGGTCCACATTTCACTGCTCAAACACTGATCCGGACTCAAGCACATAATTTGTATGAGAAACTCTATTCAAATCTATGCTTGAACAACGATTTTTCTTCTTCCAAATTCTCAGTTTCATGGGTTCAAGCGCCTAGGCTTGCTTAGACAATCTTCACCGATTCTGCGCGGTCACTATTTGGATGGGTGACCGCTAGTGGCCTAAATACTCCGCCACCAGAGTTGGTCACTAACTCATATGAGCTTCCTTTTTTATTGGGCCTACATAACTAGTCCAATTATTGGTTTTACCTGATGCTAACATTGTGTAAAAGTTACATAATTATATAATGTAGGTACCTAAGTGTAATTACACTTATTACCTAGTATTTTTTATGCTAGCTAGAAGCAGTTATCTAACTCTCGTATGCTGACTAAATAGGTTGGTACTCTCAAGCATAGATTTTTTGTAATTTTTCTGTGAAAATTTCTTTGAATTAGTGTATCTAGGCAGTACCTATTTCTTTTTTGTTGATATAGAGTAGGTAGGCCCCCGTGCTTGAATTGCAGTTGAGACAGAGTTTTTGGTGCGAACACTAGGTACCTAGGTACCTACCTACTTATGACCACGTGTAGGTAGAAACGTGACAAGACTATGCTAGCGCTGCGCCACTGCTACCGGATCTTTGCTGCTACATATTATTTTCCTCTTATTGTATATAAATAGTGGGTACCGTACCACATAGGTACCTAGGTAGATACTGGGATTTAGAAAATAAATCTAGGCACTTTAAATATAAAGAAGGAACAATGAGTATACATAATTATTATTACAATTTCAATCAGATTTCATACGGATGGATTTTTAGCTGAAAGATAATCTAATATGTAGGTATGTAATGTACTCACTTGCAAACTTGTGGAGCAAAGGCTGCCACTTGAACCGAAGTCAAAGCTAAAATAAAACATTTCGGTAGGTAGGTAGGTACTTAGTTTTATCACTGTATCACAAGTTTCTAAAAATGTCCACACATAAATGACACCTACCTAACTTAGATATAACTATCTATTCAAAGTTCTATAGTCACTGCAGTACCTACTCAATACATTAAGAGCTTTCACATGGATTACTTATAATAATAATATAAATTTTACATTATGTAGGTACAGTAGGTAGGTAGGTAGGTAGGTTGGTAGGTACCTACTATAATTATCTACCTATTCAAAGTTTTATAGTCACTGCAGTACTCAATACATTAATTACTTTCACATGGATTACATAAATTTTACATTATGTACAGTAGGTAGGTAGGTAGGACCTACTTAGTATTCTACAGAGTAAAACCTAATATTTGAAAAAAGCTACTTGCCTATATAGCACCCTCTAGGGTGGAACAATTGTAAATTTATTTACTCACCAATAACTAGTATCAAAATAACTATTTTACAATTCACTAATAGTTCCATCATTATCAAAACTAAACACCGTCTGACATACTCAAAAGATCCCTATTCATGTAAGCCAGTTCCTAATGTGGTCGGTATTACTACGTCGTCGGTAGGTCGCTCCGACTATCTGAATGAACTTTGTTGACCTATAAGCACAAGAGTAGGTAGGTACCTACCTACATTACAGACTCAGTTGTATTTTATTCTGTGGCAAGTTCAGGAGACTTAGGGAAATAATCGCAGAAGACAATAATAATTCATAAGTTTATACTTAAACAGTTTTTCATAAATTGTTAAACTTCAGTTCGACTACGTTCCAGCTTCATCATCATCTGATGATGATGATTATCATGATGGGTGTATTTTGTACTTATGTAAATGTAAAATTGCATGTAGGTACCTACCTATTAGCTACCTATGTGTGTGGGATGTTCATTTCTTCCCAGTAAGCTTCATCATGTGAGTGTACTAGGATAATTCGATTAATAACTTGGAATTGACAGCTGTCATCAAAAATGTAGATCTCGATCACACCTTTCATTTGGTATTAGAACGAGAACTCTAGAGTGAGTAGTTTCCGAGATATAGCCGTTTGAAGTTTGACAGCTGTCATCAAAAATGTAGATCTTGATCACACCTTTCATTTAGTTTTGGAACGAGAACTCTAGGGTGAGTAGTTTCCGAGATATAGCCGTTTGAAGTTTGACAGCTGTCATCAAAAAGTTAGATCTTGATCACACCTTTCATTTAGTTTTGGAACGAGAACTCTAGAGTGAGTAGTTTTCGAGATATAGCCGTTTGAAGTTTGACAGCTGTCACACGTATATACGAATACATAAACGTTTATAAACATATTATATACATGGATAAATATGCAACCATGTATGTGACAAATTAGTCTAATAACATAGTACATGTCAAATCATAACAATGCATCACAGAGCATGTCCTCATTGGACGTGACGTGATGCATCGTTATAGGCAGTGGTTACCACTTAACATCAGTTGAGTCACCGGTTTGTTCCATCATTGAGTTGTACTACATGTCACTACTACATGTCATGTCGTATGTTGTACATGATCAAAACTAGTTAGTCAGTGTAGTCATACTATGCGTTTCATACAAGATTACGATCGATCGTTGGGCGCGAAAATTGACATAGGTCCGACCTCCACGAGCGCTGAAGCGCTACTGAGTTTGAGCGGGCCGACGCGTCTCATTTTATACCATTTTAATATCGTTTATTTTAAGTTTTATTATATTTTCTAAGAAAAATAAAGTATGCAGTCTTGTTCATAATGACTGTTTATTTTGGTATAAATTTCATTCACCAATATGAATTTACTATGGAGATATTCACAGCTAAATCTGAACGTTTTTAGGAGTTTTATGGTTTTGGAATTGGTGTTTTTTATAGATTTCCAAGACATTGTTCTGAATTCCAAGGCCACATTGGAATTAATCAGTATTTAAGACATATTATTGTATACTTTTCATTTTCTCTGCTTTGTACAGTTGTGCAGTCAAAGAGCTTGAAAAAGTGCCCGCGCGAGTTTTTTCAAAAACATGCTTCGGAATACTGGCTGTAAATAAGTATATAAGACAAAATCGGGAAAAGCGAGGCCGCTATGGACTATATTGAAAGCTGTTCTTCATTATACAACAAGTTGAAATTGTCGAAGAGTTACAATTTCTCTGGTTAAGAACGCCAAACATAGGTAAAATCACGGTTTCTTTGTAATAGGCCTCTTAAGGCTGTTCTCCACGGTGTTTTTGCATGTGTATTGTTAAATCACTTTTATCGGCGAATCTCTTATTACATTCACTGCAGGCATATGGTTTTTCTCTAGTGTGTGTTCGCATGTGCATTGTTAAACCAGATTTTTGAATAAAAGTTTTATTACATTCACTGCAGGAATACGGTTTTTCTCCAGTGTGTCTTCGCATGTGTATTGTCAACTTACCGCTCTGAGCGAATCTCTCATTACATTCACTGCAGGAATATGGTTTTTCTCCAGTGTGTGTTCGCGTGTGTACTGTTAAATGATATTTTTGAATGAAGGCTTTATTACATTCACTGCAGGAATACTGTTTTTCTCCAGTATGTTTTCGCATGTGCATTGTTAAATAATATTTTTGAATGAAGGCTTTATTACATTCACTGCAGGAATACTGTTTTTCTCCAGTATGTTTTCGCATGTGTACTGTTAAATTATATTTTTGAATGAAGGTTTTATTACATTCACTGCAGGAATACGGTTTTTCTCCAGTGTGTGTTCGCATGTGTCTTGTCAACTTACCGCTCTGAGCGAATCTCTTATTACATTCACTGCAGGAATATGGTTTTTCTGCAGTGTGTGTTCGCATGTGTACTGTTAAATGATATTTTTGAATGAAGGCTCTATTACATTCACTGCAGGAATACGGTTTTTCTCCAGTATGTATTTGCATGTGTATTTTTAAACAAGATTTATGAGTAAATGCCTTATTACATTCACTGCAGGAATACGGTTTTTCTCCAGTGTGTGTTCGCATGTGTCTTGTCAACTCACTGCTCTTAGCGAATCTCTTATTACATTCACTGCAGGAATATGGTTTTTCTCCAGTGTGTTTTCGCATATTGTGTATTGTTAAATCACTTTTAGCGGCAAATCTCTTATTACATTCACTGCAGGAATATGGCTTTTGTCCAGTATGTATGCGCATGTGTTTTGTTAAAGCACTTTTATCGGCGAATCTCTTATTAAATTCACTGCAGGAATATGGTTTTTCTCCAGTGTGTGTTCGCATGTGTTTTGTCAAGTCACTGCTCTGAGCAAATCTCTTATTACATCTACTGCAGAAATATGGTTTTTCTTCAGTGTGTTTTCGCATGTGTATTATTAAATTCGCTTTTTGATTGCATGTTTTACTACAGTCATTGCAGGAATATAGTTTTTTTCCTATGTGTTTTTGCATGCGTCTTGTTAATTTTCTTTTGTCATTACAGTAGTTTTTTATATGTCTAATCAACTGAGATTTGGATAAGAATTGTTTATTGCAAACATCACAATAAAAACACAAATATATTTTAGCTTGCTGGTTCTCTACAATATTTACGTTTTCTAGATACAAATCTGTATTATTTGAACCACTAATAGCTACAGTATATTCATCGGATGTTACTTGTGAATCTTCACAGGCCATGACAGGGGTTCCTTCTGTTTTTACAACAACTTGTTCTAACTTAATAGTTGCAGGAATATTTGTAACAGACATATGCTGTATCGGAGTGATTGATAAGATTGGTATTGGTGCCAGAGACAGCATTGTGATAGTACTGCATGTTATCTGAAAAGCAACATGTACAGAAGTGAGCCACACAGTACTGGCTTAAATTAGCATACAAATTAGTTGTAGAACATTTTTTGTAAAAGCGAATGAAAAAAGAATGCTGTCAACTGTGAATTTAGAGCGACACAGAGCTACGGTATTAGTAGGCAACTTTTATTTAAAAGTAGTGAATGCATGAGAAATAAAAGTATCAAATTGAAGATCAACACAACACACCCAACGACGAAATAAAACTGACAAGCTAATGCAAGAAACACCTAAACACACATCCGACAACTTGGCTACAGAGCTCACTACCATCAGCTACCCTAAAAGGCTACACAGACAACACATAGGTAGCAGGTAGCAACCCTCTTTTACCTCAGTTCCATTGAGCAATAGACGTTGCATAGTCCTCTCAGATCTGCGAGCCATGTCGGAGAACATGTGGCACTTCTCCAGCTGCCGGTGACAGACATAGCATATTGTGCTCGGCATCCCTGCGTCGGATTGTGTATAAAGCTGAAACAAAATCCATTTATTTAAAAAATTCCATACAAATAACGGTTAGGTTAGGTAGTACCTACCAAACCCACCGCCCTACACTGCGCTAATTAGGTACAACAAATAAGTATTATAATAAACATAATAATCTTACCTTGGAGTTAGTAAGTTTCTCGAATATCTGGAGATGCATGTTGTCAATGTTCAGCATCCTGATATTACCGGCTAGACATACTCTGCAAACGGAACTACCTTTATTAGACATTACGAAGCGTTTACATAAAAATCCTAGCAACAAAATAGCAAAAACTAGAAAATCCAAGAAATTCAAAGAAAATAGAAATCGCTCAAGCTCAGTTCAATTGCACCGAACATCTATCCATCATTTTTTTTTTTTTTTTTTCGCTCCTCGGAGCTGGCTATAGTTTAGAACCATACCGCCTAGTCTTACGTTATGTTTTTCTCATAAGTTAGTTTGTTTAGATAAAAAAGACATGAATAATTATCGGCCTATTACTCTAATCCCTATTTTTGCTAAAATACTTGAGAAGGCTATGCAAAAGCGTATAGTAGACTTCTTAGAAAAATTTAAAGTTATTAAGGACGAGCAAAATGGCTTCCAGAAAAATAAATCTACTACATTAGCAGCTTTTAAGTTAGTACACAACGTTATTAATTTCGTTGACAAGCGCGTACCAGTTTCAGTCATATTCTTTGACATGAGCAAGGCCTTTGACTTTGTAGACCATAAAATATTATTACACAAATGTGAAAAGTATGGTATCAGAGGCCTTGCTCAAAAATGGTTAAATAGTTACCTCTCAGATAGACCACAGTACGTGGAGGTTAAAGGTTTCAACGAAACTTTGACGGCTACTGCTTATAAGTCCGATTCCCAGTATAATAAATTTGGTGTCCCACAAGGAAGCATCTTGGGACCACTGTTGTTTTTATTGTATATTAATGACTTACCGTTAATCACTAAACACCAATGTGTTCTTTTTGCGGATGACATTTCTATTGTTGTCCCTTATACTGATCAAAGAATGAACTACGAAGACATACTTAATTCAGAGGTAGAATCAACTCTTAAATGGCTAGAATGCAATAATCTTCGTGTGAATCTATCTAAAACTAAATTTATTCATTTCCATAATTATAATAATAAATTCAATCTAAATTTAACTCTGACATGCCGTAATGAAATTATAGAGAAAGTAGACGAAATAAAGTTTTTAGGTTTAACATTGGACAAACATTGTAATTGGAAATCGCACATTAACTATACATGTAAAAAATTAAATCGTTTTGTTTATGCAGTCAAAAGATTACGCCAGATGTCAGGTCAAAGAATAGCATTAACTGCGTATCACGGTTATGTTGCTTCAGTTTTGAGATACGGTCTTCTTCTTTGGAGAAACTCCACTGACATAAATAGAGCTTTTATTGTTCAAAAAAAGTGTATTCGAGCTTTAAGTGGTGTTGGCCCTCTCACATCATGTAAACCACTTTTTAAAAAACTAAAACTGTTAACGCTTACAGGCCTTTACATTTTTCAAATTGGCTGTTTTGTTAGAGACCATGAGGTCATATTTGATAAATATGCAGATAAACTGCATTCACGTCTTAAACAGAGAGACCCAACAAGACTTATGCTGCCAAGCCATAAGACTGCAATGACTCATAGGAATAGCTACATGATGACAATTAAGATATATAATAAAATACCTAGAGACATTAGAGAGCTACCAATAAAGCAGTTCAAGACAAAGCTTTACTTGTGGCTAGTAGATAAATGTTTTTATTGTATTAAAGATCTTCTATTATGAATTTAATTATTTTAATGATTTTAATCTATTGAATTTATTTTGACATTTGTATTTTATTATTTTAATCTGTAATTTGTTCTCTTTTATTTTATACATTTATTAGTTTGGTTAAATTGAAACAATTTGCATGTCGGTCTCCGATGAAGTATGTGACACTAAATTAAAATTATGAACATCTTGTAATTTGACCATACTTCTTGCGAATAAATACATTTCATTTCATTTCATTTCATTTCATTTCATTTCATAGTTGTATGTCTTGCGTAAATTTTTTGTTTTATGTAGAAATCATATCAGTTACTGATACACCATCTATCCATCAATAAACGTAACTAAAAACGGTTATGGGTCGGTTATCATACCATATCGATACCCTACATCCACATAACCGATTTCACGAAAACTACCTACTGTTAGGCCGCGGAGCGGATACCTACGCTTTCGTACCATTTTTACTCGTGAGTAGGTACACGTACGAACACCCACGAACGATCCCGACTTTCCAATTACCTACCTACTATGGGAGCACGCAGCGCGCAGCGCAGACTGGCCTCAAGTTAGCCGACGACCAAAACGAAAACTTCACAAACCAACCAAAACTATAATGAAACACCGATACGATACGCTAAATTCGCCACCTCTCTTTCTAAGTATGTAGTTTTACTGGTTGGAAAGAGATAGGGCGAATTTGAGTGACGTAAAGTTAGCTACATATTTGCATGTAAGTGGCGTGCGTAAAAATATGTCTTAAGAAACTAACAATATGGTTTACTTTCTACTGTAACTTTTTTTGGTCCATGGTTTTGCGGCGCGAAAGCACGAAGCGCATATCGATATTTGAAATCCGTTATTGAAATCGATATGCAAACTGTATAGCGGCTACGTAGCCGTTTGGGAGAAAAAACGAAAACGCCCATCTCTAAGGCATCAATTGGTTCATAAAAAGATGTAAAAAATGGCTAGTCTTATTTCTACCTACAAAATGGCGAACACTGTGCCTAATTCCATAATCATGTTTGCTAATGTTGTTTGCTAACGTGACGTGACGTCCTAAACCCAAAAGTTTCTGAAAATAAGAGCGCCGCAAATAAATGCAAAAAATGATAGACTCAACTCAACACTCAAATCTCAAATCAAATGTGCGGTAGAAAAGAAAGACAATAGGATTTTGCGAATTTATATTGTAACTAGGTATTACTGTAGTTTTATTACAATTCTGTAAATAGGTACTTATATAGATTTCATGTAATTATAATGATCAAAAACTTTCTGTGCTGTGGACAAATGACATCTAACTTTCTGTGAGGTTATATTCAGTGAATTTGTGATTTATTATAAAATCGTTGAGAATGGATTCACCTCCTGCTCAGGAGGTGACTGAGCTTCTAAAGCAATGGGAGGAGCAGCATACTTCGCCGAATTACGACCCTATGCCGACTCTAACCAGGCGAGTTCATGTTGTTATGATTTCTAAGAAACGTCAATCTAAGCACATTGAGCAAATCGAGTAAATCTCATCAGTTTCCAACAATGTGCTGTTCCGACGACATCCTAACATCCACACGATACATTACAATATAAGTGTCAATAAAATTTTCTCATAAAGAACTCTCTGCATGTTGGTGAGGTAACCCTCAGAAGTTCATAATTCCACCTCAGTATTTTTCAAGTTCAAACTTTGGGTGTGTAAATTACCTTCTAATTCTAATTCGTTGTGGGGGAAGGAGATCTACACTGACGTCCCGCGTTGCAGTGTATTGTGCACTGTCCCCTGCTGATGTCACCCCAACCAGCACAAAAACACAAATTAGTATTGAACAGGTATCAACATTAGTTAATTGTGTACTTCAATCCTTATGCAGATAGAGCTGTCATTACTAACGTTGCCAACAGTTTTGTACATAGAAGCTTTCATAGGGTTTAATGAATGCCAGGTCAATCAACCAATGGCAGCAAATATATGTTAGTTGACAGGAGCGGTCTTTAAAGTTAACACATCTTCAGATAGAGTGCTCTATGCTCTAACTAGGCAATTAATTGTTATAGGCATCTCCGTATAACTCGAGTTAAATATGCCTGTCCAGATAAAAACACAGCCGACATGGCCGAAATTTTCTAGGACACATCATCATCATCATTATAACAAAATACATTGCCTTCATGTAATCTCTGTTATCGCTTGGAATTGGGTGTGTTGGATATCTCAGGTGGTAGGTGAAATGAAACGAGAAGTGGACTGTAAATAAGGTAGGTATGTACTGGTACAAGTTCGTCGTCCGGCTGCAGCGGCGACGAGCTACGCGATGCTTTAGTCTCCGACAGGGTGGGTCATCTCAATTTAAAGTCCGGGGTTTCAAATTGAATATTCTCAGACATTTCACACAAGGCGTTCTAGTCCCAAACTAAGTAAAGCTTTTACTATGGGGACTATATTTCTGATAGAATACTTATATACCTACATATTTTTTACAAATACCTACACACATATAAAACAGTAACACCCAGACATAGATGTTTGCCACACACAAATGTTTGTTCCTGGTGGGGATTGAACACACGACCCACAGCTATTATCAACTAACCTGTGACGCCTGCCAAGGAAATGAAATGTGGCACTGCAGACAAGTTGAAACATGCTAAATTGTAAAACATGCCATTATTACATAATCTTACTTTACATATGATTTAACAAAATATATCTTCAGGCCCAATGGTGGAGGGATCTATATCACATTTTGGCTTAAAAAACTCCATTTAGTCACTAACAGGTATATTCATATTGATCTTCTAAATAAAATAATGGTGAAGCGTCTTATTTTAAAGCTGCGCTAAAATGACAGTTAAATATGAATAAAGGGGTAAGGTTTTTAGCTAGTTAAAAACCTCAAATTCTTTTTTTATACAGTTTTCAATTTTTTTAGCTGTATGATACTTTTTAAATTATGTCTTGTCTCGAAAAGCAGAATTTATCTACGAGGCTTTATGTGACTATTTCTTTCCATTTACAGGATAGCAGAGATAATAGAAGCAGAGACGGAGAACTTTATGAAGAAAGACCCGGACCCATTTGATGAGAGGCATCCATCCAGGACGGACCCGGAGTGTGCACTAGGACATGCCCTTAAAGTCATGTTCAAGAAGGACAACTTCATGACTAAGGTATCCTTCGTGGCTAGTTTATAGTACCAAAATGGTGCAAAATGCCTTCATTTTTGTTGACAAAATAAACACAATCGTTACAGTCAATATGTTTTTACAATCAAAAAAATCCTTAAAACAATCTGCACAAGATTCAAAATGTCAAACATGCACAAGGCTTGGCGGTGGAAACGCAAATCAATATCTTCACAGAGTTGTGCATGTTTTATTGTGAATGTTTTTTTGGTGGAAATGTACAATTAGGTATTCTATACAAATACATACATGAGTATGTATGTAGAGTATCTACTTGGGTATGCAAGTAGAGGAAGACCAAAGAAGAAGTGGTTGGATTGTGTAAAAGAGGATATGAATTGACGAATGATACGAGTGATTGAAAGAAAAAAACATGTTGTGCCGACCCCACCTAGTGTGGGATAAGGGCAGGGGAATGATGATGACATGTGTATGTATAACTTTCTTTGTTTTTCAGTTGGTAAATGATTATGTACGCGACACGTACTACTCCCGCCAGAATATAACGGGTCGCGACGTTTACAAGCTTAACGTAGCCGCGTGCCGACTCACACTAGACCTGATGCCGGGGCTTGAGATGAGCGTCGTGTTTCAGGTATACACTGACAAGGTTTAAGAATAGAATAGAAAAAGTTTTGTGTCATAAAAAGAAACAAGCATAGGTACAGAATAGAGATATAGATATAATAAGAAATAGCTCTGCCTTTCGTGCAGCGATTGGTCTATAGGAGAGAAGACAAAACTAAATCTCTTTCCGTTAGACGAAGAAAAGTCAAAGTCAAAAATCTTTTATTCATTATAATCTCACTGATCACTTTGAATCGTCATTAGGTTTTGTATGATTAGGTATGATTTCAATTTTTTTTATTGGATGAGTTGGAGCTAGTTCGTCCCAAGCTTGTTTGTCCTCTAAATAATCAGATATTTTATAGTATGCTTTTAAAAGAAGTCTCTGTTTTATTACGTTTTTGAACTTGCCAATTGACAACTGAGACACATCACTTGGGATTTTGTAAAAGAAGCGTACACATTGCCCTTTGAAAGATTTACAAATTTTTGAGATATTTTTTTAACATACAATAAGTTTTCATAAAAGAGACTAACTGTGATTTTGTATTCGCTTCGGTACGAAGAAACCTTTTGTAAAATTACAAGATATGTGACGTCACACTAGGGAGAGAGGTGTCACAGATATAACCAACTGTGACAAGGAAGGGGGTAAAAAAATCACAAAATTAGTGTAACGTAATTTATGGATGACTCCCTAAGCTTGGAAGTATAAAAAACTGGAAAAACCGACATCAATTTGATATACGCATTCATCATGAAAATATGATGATGATGACAGCAGTTCATTCTATTGATCGTAAGCACCACAGAAACGTCACAGAAACGCAAATACGTAGTGTCGTGTACGTGTTTTTTAGAGGTAATCTTATTTAACTGCCAAACTACTGAACTGATTTTGATAAAAAAATTAGGTGACCAATCTGAAAGCATACCCTTTCAGATAAAAAAAAGAATTTTTCAAATTGGTTCATAAATGACGGAGTTCTGAGGTAGCAAACACTAAAAAAAAATTACATCTGAATTGAGAACCTCCTTTATTGAAGTCGGTAAAAATGAGACCGCTTATGCTAAGCTTGGAATAAAATGAGACTCCTATGTACACAATTTAGTATTTGTTCCAGGATAATGAAACATTGATCCAGCGGCTTGTAAACTGGGCTCGCAGCGCGACAGAGCCTCTGTGTTGTTACGCGACTGGTCTCTTAGCCGCTGCTATGGAAGTCCACGAAATCGCCACCAACTTCAGGTTAGTTACAACATTGATCCAGTTACTTGACTAGACCACATTAAAAGTAAAAAAAGTAAAAATAAAAAAAGTAAAAATAAAAATTCTTTATTTGCGTAAAACTGTTGCTGGTACACTTAAAAGCACATTAAGGTTTGGATAATGGTAACAAGTAAGTAGTACCGTTTAACGACAATGATCCAGCTTGAAAACTGGATCACTATCTGATCCAGCTTGAAAACTGGATCACTATCTGATCCAGCTTGAAATCTGAGCGTCTGTTACTAAACAATTTATATTGAAAATATTTTGTTGCAGAGAACTTAACGGAATGATGGTACCGCTTATGCTAAAGAGGCTGCACAGTTTAAGAATGCAACACATTCAAGATAAGGTACAAATTCTTCCATTTCGCCATGACAGGCGTCTGGCTCAGTCGGTAGTTGCTCTGCCTTCCGTGCTGTGGCTCGTGGGCTCAATCCCCACCGAGAACAAACAATTGTGTGCGGCAAACATAGATGTTTGTTCTGTGTATGTCTGGGTGTTAGTATGTATAATAAGTATGCGGCTGCATCCACAGGAAAGACGAACAATACACGCGGAGGCGTGTTTTTAACCGACTTCAAAAAAGGAGGAGGTTCTCAATTAGGTTGTATTTTTTTTTATGTTTGTTACCTTAAAACTCCGTCATTTATGAACCGATTTGAATTTTTTTTTTTATCTGAAAGGGTATGCTTTCAGAATGGTCACATAAATTTTTTATCAAAATCAGTTCAGTAGTTTGGCAGTTAAATAAGATTACCTCTAAAAAACACGTACACGACACTACGTATTTGCTTTCCTGTGACGTTTCTGTGAAACTCCGTCATTTATGAACCGATTTGAAAAATTCTTTTTTATCTGAAAGGCTATGCTTCCAGGTTGGTCCCGAACTGCCATCATCATCATCATTTGATGATGAAGGCGTATCAAATTGAAGTCGGTTTTTCCAGTTTTTTAAACTTATAAATTATGCACTGGTAGTGCATAACTGGTGCCGTGCCAGTGCCGGCGTTGGTGGACAAACGGCCTTAGTCGCTTGTTTCTTGTTTCTCGTTACTTTTTGAGGAAAATAGCTTTGCGCAATTCCCCCATCACTCTTTCACCTCCGAACTACTTGGCGCACTGATAAATGCCATCCCTACATGGTAGATATCCCATATCTTCGCACAAAGCGCTTTGCCACCTTCATAATGCGAACTGCCAAGGAGTGGAACTCTCTGCCACCATCAGTATTTCCTCAAAGATATAACCTAGGAATTTTCAAGAAAAGAGTGAATAGGTGGATTATAGCTAAGCGTGCTCCACTTTAGGCTGCAGCTACACTAACCACTAGGTGTGCTGCCAGCCAAAGGCATGTGCTACAGCTCATGAAAAAAAAAATCTAATACAAATATCTACTCATGCTAGGTAAGTAATAAGTACCTATATCATTGTATTACAGGCAACTTCAAAACAAAACACAGTCACGCCGCCGAATCAAACCCGGCACTTTGCACGTTTCGAGAAAAAAAGGCCTAGTGATATCAAATGTAACGGACCTACTGACAAAAAAGGTAAGATACAATCAAAATGTAGTTTTTCCATTAATGTTAGTTTATTACTGTAATATTGAAGCGCTCGTGGCTAGGCTTGCTTAGTCAATCTTTAAAGATTACCTAAATTAAGCGACGTTCTGCGCGGTCACTAATTGAATGGGTGACCGTTAATGGCATTTAAATTTGAGCGCTTCCGTGCTTTGGAGCGGACGTTAAACTGTCGGTCCCGGCTCTAGCAGTCGGAGCCCTTAAAGCGGCCTAAAATGTCCGTCACCAGAGTTGGCCACTAACTCATACGAGCTTGCTTGTTTAATATTAGTTTTTGGCTTCTTTACTTTAATAATAGTATAGATATGAGGTGAACTCGGTAGGATATGTGTCCTACGAAAATGGAAAGTCTTCCACGCCGAGCGACCTTTGTTCGGGGTCCGAGGACCAATGGATGGTATTCGGTAGTATTACTTACTAGCTAACGCTCGCGATTTCGTTCGCGTCTCGTTAAATCCCGTTAATTTTTTGGGATAAAAAGTAGCCTATGTGTTAATCCAGGTCACGGACAATATATATTCCAAGTTTCATGCAAATCGGATCAGTAGTTTTTGCGTGAAAGAGGAACAAACATACATCCGGATAGGCTACTTTTAATCCCGAAAAATCAATGGGATCCAACGGGACGCGAACGCAGTCGCGGGTGGCACCTAGTATTTTATGGTTTGATGTTTCAGATCGCATGAAGGACGAGGGCGGAGGTGGCGAGCCGATGCTCGTGGAAACTCATACTGAAGACCCTGAAACGCCGGTCAAGAATTATAATTGTGAGTTATTTATACAGGAAATAACAAAAAAAATACTAGTCTCGAATACTCAAACGCCACTCAATTTAAGTCACGCTTAAATTATTGCCATCTCTTACAAATAAGTAATGTCAAACAGAGGCAGAGCAATTTTAAGTGGTGCTCAAATTTGAATGACGTTAGAGTATTTCAGCCTTAGCTCTTTAAATAAAACTCAAGCATAATGGACCAATCTTGAGTCTTAATGCGGATCCGCGAACAAACAAACAGACAAAACTCGATTTTCGAAATCAGAATAGTTTATTTAGTAGATTGTCTACTAACCTAATTGCCTTGTTTATGTGTAACTTAGTTATTCTTCCTACTTTATGTTATTGTATAAGTTTCTTGTTCTTATACGTATGATGTGGTACCCTATAATTATGGGAGCACTTTGTTTTATTTCCTTTTTTTACCTTGATTTGTTGTGTCTTAAGTCCATGTTGTTTTTTAGATTTGGCATGTTTTTTTTTTTTTTGTGTAAAGGATGATATGCATAGGAGAGGAGTGAACACTGAGATGACGAATGATAGAGAAGAATGGAAGAAAAGAACATGTTGTGCCGACCCCACCTAGTGGGATAAGGGCAGGAAGAAGAAGAAGAAGAGGCCTTATTTGTTTTGTGGAAACGTGTGTTGCGTCTATTAAAAAAAAAATAGATCTGCATAATATAGTTTATCCATATCTTTAATTATTACTTTTGGCTTTTTTACAGTTTTATAATAGTAATTTACTTATATGTTATTGTACTTAGAATGTAAATCTGTCTTTGGCTATCTGCTTTAGAATTAAGATTCACCATTATTCTTAAGAGCTGTGGATTTTATTACTCAATAAAAATAAAATATATATAAGATGGTATAGTACATATATTATTAAATAGGATAGTATATATGTGAATGTATTGTTTGTGGTAGCGATAGCGAGTTCTCCCGAGCAGTACGGCATGATGTCACCTCCGGCACGGCCGCCGCCGCCGCCTGCGCCCCTGCACATCGAGACCAGCTCCAACTCCAGCTGGGCTGAAATGGAAACCTACGTCATTGGTGAGTACTAACATTACTTTTATTCATTTACGGTAAACTACCCTAATCTTGGCACCCCCACCAATTGTTGGAACTTCTCTGATTTATCCTATTTACTAAGAAAAAGCCAGACATCATAATAATATAGATACCTGCAATTATCATCTAATTTAACACCTTGTTTTCAGGTAATATACAAATATACCCGGCCACAGACGCTACGAGACAAATGCTTATACTGAGGTACCTGACTCCGATGGGCGAATACCAGGAGGTAAGTTAATCGTGTTACACTATCAATATTATCTCTGACAGACTGAGGCTCGCGGGTTCGATCCCCACTGAGAACTAACATTTGTGGTTTCATATTTCTCAGTATATTTATTAGTTCAACTAGGTGCCGCCCTCGACTTCGTTCGCGTCCCGTTGGATACCGGGATAGTCATAGTCATAGTCATAGATATTTATTCACCATTTGGAACACAAAATGGGACACTTGGCTTTGTTTATAACATTGTTCTTTAGCGGCTGTACATGGGCCTTGTCATATTATTTTTAAAAGATATGTAATTGTGAAGCGGCTGCTGGATAAAAAGTAGCCTGTGTTAATCCAGGTCACGGACAATATATATTCCAAGTTTCATCCAAATCGGATCAGTAGTTTTAACGTGAAAGAGTAACAAACATCCATCCATACCTACAAACGTTTATAATATTAGTAGGATTACATTTTATTATGGGTGTTTCTATGTATTATAAGTATGTATTTACAAAAAAAAAATGTATGTATGTATTCTATCAGCCATCTAGTTTCCATCGTACAAGCTTTGCTTAGTTTAGGACTAGAAGGCGTTGTGTGAAGTGTCCGTGAATATTTATTTATTTATTATTTATTTATTAACAAAACGCATTTTTCTTTCAGTTTCTCTCCCACGTCTTCGAGCAGAACGCCCTAGGTCTTATCCTAGGATACCTAAATGTGCGCGAGTCACGTGACTCGCGACTTGCCTTCGAAGCGCTAAAGTACTTAGCGGCGTTGCTTTGCCATAAGAAGTTCTCCATAGATTTTATCAATATGGGCGGTTTGCAGGTAAGAATGCCAAAATATTTATACAGCTATATATTTATATATATTTTATAAGAGGTTTGTTCAACGATTTAGGAATTTTCGAAGTTTTTCTTTCATGAAATGCGTCATATACAGCGTTCACACTATGCTCAGACCGCTGCCGGC
Source organism: Eulithis testata (assembly GCA_947507515.1). Classification (NCBI taxonomy): domain Eukaryota; kingdom Metazoa; phylum Arthropoda; class Insecta; order Lepidoptera; family Geometridae; genus Eulithis; species Eulithis testata. The sequence continues at coordinate 5,931,326 of OX382216.1, forward strand.
ATTATTGTCGTGATTAATTCCGGACATATTGCCACAGACACATCGCCTTTATTCTTATTAGAGAGCAAGGACATGAACTTGGGCTGTGAGCCGGGACAGAGGCATGATCGTGTTCACACTATGCACATGCCCACTTCCCTGCCGGCTGCGGCTGAGTGTGCATGCACCTTAAATTTAGGAATGTTTTTACAAGAAAAATGTATATTTTACATCTCTCATATTCGGTAAGTAGGTCCTTATTACCCAAAAATGGGGCTTGTAGGTGACCAATTAGCGCTCCAGGGTAATAATGTAGCTAGAAAAACCCTAGGGCGGTAAGTAATTAAAAAAAAAACACTTCATTCTTTCAAAAAGTTCGCGTACATCTAACCATCATACTGGCAATAGACATCATGCATTCAGCCCAATGACAAAAGAGGTCGCTTCGCTATTCAGCCTTGTCTTCGTATGAGTATAATAGTCATCAATTTTAAATATTGAACGGCGAAGCTCAATTTCGTTCTTGAAAAAAAAATTGAAAAAAAAAATGAAAACCGGGAATAGAAAACTTTTACTTTAAATATTGTTTCTTTTTGGGATTTTTTTATAATTACGTGCTAATTAGGAAAAAAACATGAGTTCTGCAAGTGATGAAGATATAAGCTGCACTCCCGATTCAATGAAAATGGAAGCTGAAGCAGCAATTAACAATATTTTATTCTTGTAATGCCGGTTTTTTTCTACTTACCTCACAATCGAGATGTAAAGCAGAGTAGTTAGCTCGGGTGTAAGCATCAATTGCACCCTCGCAATTGATGCCTTACAGCCCTTGGCTACTAATCTACTATTTATGTATATGTGTATTATGTATTCTATCAGCAATCTAGTTTCCATAGTACAAGCTCTACTTAGTTTAGGACTAGAGGGCGTTGTGTGTAATGTCGAAGGATATTTATTTATTTATTGTAAATACTGTATTAGTTGTAATTTTCCTTGTGAATAAAGACTTTATTTAATGTATTTTTGCAGAAATTTCTAGAAGTTCCCCGACCGTCAGTAGCGGCGACCGGCGTGTCCATATGTTTGTATTACCTCGCGTACTGTGAGGACGCAATGGAGCGCGTCTGTTTATTACCGAGGCACACTCTAGCTGATCTAGTCAAGTAAGTAACTATATTATTGACATTTCTTCATTTCAAATTGTATTTAACTGATATTCCTGCACTAAGAAAAATCACAAATCTATTTCTAAATATATAAAACCCTTGAATCTGACTGACACTCAACGCACAGCCTAAACTATAAGTCCTAGAGGTATGAAATTTGGAGGGAAGTATCCTTGTTTAGTGTAGGGGTGCACTAAGAAAGGAATTTTGAAAAGTCGCACTCTTAAAGAGTCTAAAATTAGAATCTAAGATTTTAACCAAATAATGCGTATGCTCTTACCGCGCGAGCAAAGCCGTGGGGGACAGCTAGTAATCTGTAAGGGGACAGCTCAAACTGGATTGAGACTAAACCATTATTAAAACCCATAAACGTACATACATATGACATTGGTATTATTTTGTTCAGCCTGCATCTTCCCACTGCACGGCTATCTTCAAACTTCTACTCGGACTTCTATTACATCTACTAGCCGTCGCCCGCGGCATTGCTCGCGTTCTAGACCCATTAAAGTGTGACTTTTCAAAATTCCTTTCTTAGTGCACCCTTACACTATGTAATGAAACTACCCTTCAAATTTCATACCTTTATGACTTATAGTTAAGTTAGGCTGTATTATCAGTCAGCTTCAAAAGAGTTTTATATATTTAGTTTAGGAAGTATTAGGACTTCTGCCACAACTGCACATCCAAGCTCATACACGAATGCCACCTCGCCCTAGAAAGCATTGCCACTAAAAATAGGATAACCCTACAGTGGATAAAGGGGCATAGCGGATCACTGGGAAACGACGCTGCTGATGAGTTGGCAAGAAGGGGATCAGAGACTGTATCGGAAGGGCCAGCACCCTTCCTTCCCCTACCCTTCTCCCAGCTACGCACATGGGTGCGTCTAAACACCCTAAACGCACACAACCTACGCTGGACACGTACTACCGACTGCAGACAGTCAAGATCTGCAATTCCAGCCCTCACACCAAGACTAACACGCCGTCTACTGAGCCTGGATAGACGTAACCTTAGAATCATCGTAGGGACCTTGACAGGCCACTGTCCCTTAAACAAACATCTATACAACATCGGAGCCACAGACAGTCCACTCTGCAGAGGCTGTCTTACCGAAGAAGAATCAGCTGCCCACGTAGTCCTGGAATGCGAGAGCGTAGCTACACAACGACAAGAAATCCTAAGCACCCCTAGGTCACTCCTCCAAGCCTGCGAAGCCCCCAGGAAGCTTCTGTGCTTTTGGGAGGAGTTAGGCTGGCTACACGCATAGCCAGTTCACCCCCCCACGTATAATGGACCAACTTTGAGTCTAAATGCGGAAACGGGAGTCCATAATAATAATAATAATAATATTAGGACTTCTATTGGGAAGTACTATTAATTCGAAGAGGGCCTTTGCCTCTAGAACTTCTATTTTTTTTCAGATACGCCCTCTGGTTATTGGAATGTTCACATGACTCTGGTCGGTGTCACGCCACAATGTTCTTCGGATTGTCGTTCCAGTTCAGAGTTATATTGGAGGAGTTTGACAATCAGGTCAGTCCAATACTATACATATTAAAAAAAAACACTATTAAAAAAAAACACTATTAAAAAAAATTATAACAAAAAAAAAAATTATCTACACCACTAATCTATTACATGGGTCACAGCTCAGTCGGTAATAGCTCTGCCTTCCGTGCTGTGGGTTGTGGGTTCGATCCCCACTGAGATCAAATATTTGTGTGTTGGGAAACATTGATGTTTCCTTATTGTGTTTGTTCTGTGTCTGGGTGTTACTACATATTATAAGTACGTATGTACAAAAAATGTATATAAGTATTCTATCAGCAATCTGGTTCACATAGTACAAGTTTTGCTTAGTTTGGGATTAGAGAGCGTATTGTGAAATGTCCAAGAATACTTTTTATTATTCTTTATTTACTAAACACACATGAAACAGTTGTGCAGTCTATGAATTTGGGATTTGAGGGTGTAGTGTGATATGTCCAAGAATACTTATAATTTTTATATAATTATAATTCTTATAATATTTTATATTTACTAGATACGCATGAGCTGTCTATGAACGTTTGCAACGGTTCGTAGATAGCTCAACTTTTTGTATTTTGTAAATGCTATGGATATTGTAAATACTGTACAGATGTACGTTGTTTTTTATAAATTTACTAGCCGTCGCCCGCGGCGTTGCTCGCGTTCTAGAGCCTTTAGAGTGTGACTTTTTAAAATTCCTTTCTTAGTGCACCCTGGAATTTGCTTATATTATAAGGATACTGTTACGCCGACGTCACTGGTGTCGAATGAACAGGTGGCAACACATACTGTTTGATAGTGGCAACACTAAATAAATATCGTTTGCAAGCTGTCACTGTCAAGTCGGTGTTCCAGATGATTGATTGATTGATCGATAAAGTAACGCCATCTGTTGGGTAGTAGCGGAACTACTTTGTGAACCATAGAGTAAACACGCACCGGAAATTACTAGAACATTCCCGCGAAATTTCGAACTTGCTAGAACCGACTGGCGCGTAATTTTCGGATATAAAAAGAGCTTTGAGCGGCGACTGGACAGTTCTGTTTTCGACTACGAAAGCGATAACATCGGAGTTCTAAGAGTGATCTAGTGCGATTGTACAAGTGTTTTGGAACTTTATCGAGTATTGTAGTTGTGACCTAGTGTTTTCGTTGTGTACTAAGTTTGTGTCAAGTATCTGAATATACGTGTATTTTTTTGGTCAAACCAATCTTTTAGTTCAATCAACCCAGAGCTCGTAACAATTTGGTGTCAGAAGTGGGATTGAACAGTACTGGCGCGACCAAAGGAGGTATCAGGACTAGGAGTTAACTACAGCTGGATGTGGAAGCAAGGATGGAAGGTTCTACGTCACAAGTGTCTTATCGAGTTTCTGACTCATGGACGAAGTCAGCTGCTGGATTTTCTGGAGAAGACGGACAAGCTCGTCAGCAGAAAGAGCAGCAGGTTTATCGGGTAGAACAACAGGCCCGTGGGATAGAAGAAAAATGCCGTTGGATGGGAGAATTGCTGGACCGTCGTCTGGAGCAAGAAGAAGTCCAATGGAAGGAAGAACATACTCGCCTTTTAAAAGAACAGAAAGTGTGAGAGAGTTGATCTTGGAAGTGGAAAGTCAGCTCACCGATACAAGGAAGGTTCTGGGTGTACTGAAGTCTGGTGCTGGGAATATGGCATCGGTAATTGCTGCCACACCTGCGTTTAGAGGCTTCAAGGCACCATCTTTTGACGGGACCACGTCGTGGTTAGCCTATAAAATTCAGTTCGAGGCCGTGGTGAAAACTAATGGGTGGACGAAAGAGCAAGCCAAGACCGCGCTTATACTGAGCCTTTGTGGTCAAACTCTCATCATTTTAGAGGCTCTTGGAGAGGATGTAACATACGAGCAACTGCTGGAAGCGCTGGAGACTCGTTACGGTGATGCACATCTTGAGCGCGCGTTCCGTGCTGAATTAAAGAACAGGAGTCAGCGTAGTTCTGAGAATTTACAGCAGTGGGCCGTGGAAATCGAAAGATTGGTTCGGAAAGCGTATCGATCTAAGCCTGAAATTATCGGCGCCATTTTAGTAGGCGAATTTGTGGATGGGATTCGAGACCTGGAAGTAAGAGCTGCTGTAAGTCTCGAGCATCATAAATCTTTGAAGAAAGCTCTGGCCCATGCTTTGGAGGTGGAGACTGCACGTCTGGATTTTCGAGCACCTCGCATAAGGGAAGAAGTGACAACATCTACGTGTAGCTGCGATAATCGACCGACGTTCAGCCCCAGATGTTACAGGTGTGGAGAAAAGGGTCATTTGAAATCCAGTTGCAAGAAACGGGTGGTCGATGATAAGGCACATCTCCAGACAGGAGGCGTGAGTGGTACCTACACCCACCGGATGCAGGAAAACTGGAGGAAATGTGACACGCTGGATTCGAAGGAGAATGTCTTCGTCAGGAGGATGGAAACAACCTGCGACAATCGTCCGAAATTGAGTCCCAGATGCTACGAGTGTGGCGAGAAGGGCCATCTGAGATCTAATTGCCAGAGATGGGTTTCCGCAAGGAATGAACCGCCACGTAAGGGACGGACGATTAGCACCCCTATTCATCAGCAACAGGAAAACTGGAGACATCGTGTCAAGGAGGAACCTAAGGAAGCAGTGTCTGTCAGCACGCTGGGGTCAGGCTTGAGTAGTGAATGGAAAGAAACTTTGCAGCAGGCACAGCGAGAAGACGCTGACATCGAGCCTATCGTTGGGTGGTTAAAATCGGGTGCACCCTTGCCTAATTGGAGTGATGCTGCGGAAATGAGTACAACAATGAGAAGCTATTGGGCACAACGGGATGGTTTAGTTGTCCATGATGGAATTTTGTGCCGCAAATGGGAAGATGATCAAGGAAACCGCTGTAACCTGCAAATGGTTGTTCCGAAAGCCATGGTACCTGAAGTTCTGCAGTTCTGCCATGAGGGGAAAACGGGAGGTCATTTGGGAGTAAAAAGGACTCTGGCGAAAATACGAGAGTGGTTTTACTGGATTCACTGCAAAGATGATGTGAAGGATTGGTGCCGGAATTGCGTTAGTTGTCTAGCAGTGAAACGACCTCGGACAGATGGCAGAGAGGCATTGAAGAACGACTGTATTCAGAAGGCTTTGCGGAAAACCTGAATCTCGTTCGTGTTCATCGATCGACTTGCGTGACATTACGGGTCTAACAATGCTCGGGACGAGCATGTCTTAGGAGGGGGTAGTGTTACGCCGACGTCACTGGTGTCGAATGAACAGGTGGCAACACATACTGTTTGATAGTGGCAACACTAAATAAATATCGTTTGCAAGCTGTCACTGTCAAGTCGGTGTTCCAGATGATTGATTGATCGATAAAGTAACGCCATCTGTTGGGTAGTAGCGGAACTACTTTGTGAACCATAGAGTAAACACGCACCGGAAATTACTAGAACATTCCCGCGAAATTTCGAACTTGCTAGAACCGACTGGCGCGTAATTTTCGGATATAAAAAGAGCTTTGAGCGGCGACTGGACAGTTCTGTTTTCGACTACGAAAGCGATAACATCGGAGTTCTAAGAGTGATTTAGTGCGATTGTACAAGTGTTTTGGAACTTTATCGAGTATTATAGTTGTGACCTAGTGTTTTCGTTGTGTACTAAGTTTGTGTCAAGTATCTGAATATACGTGTATTTTTTTGGTCAAACCAATCTTTTAGTTCAATCAACCCACAGCTCGTAACAATACTATCCTCCAAATGTCATACCTCTAAGGGCCGTAAGATCAAAAGCAGTTTTAACTATGGGTTTCGTGAACTACGATTACATTTGATAGATGGATTAATCTGCTGTCATCTCTGTCAGTTTAAGCTACCGATGGTCGATTAACTACCATTGATCTTATGAAATAATCGGAGACTGGGGTTAAACTCTATTTCGTGGTTTAAACCACTATTGATCTTACGGCCCTATGACTTATAGTTTAGGCTGTGCGTTGATTGTCAGTCAGCTTCAAAAGAGTTTTATATATTTAGATTATTATTTCAGGACGGTCTAAGAAAGTTATACAACGTGATATCAACGCTGCCGATTCTCGGCTCTGACGAGGAAGAGTCGCGAGTGTCCGACGACGAGACATGTGCCGCCAGACAAATTGTACGGCACGTGTGTGTTGCACTGCGCAGGTAATGTACACATAAATAGTACATCCCCTACTTCCCACTAATATTAAGGCGTAGGGTAAAGTCAGACAACCTTCTCGCTCGCACATTTCAACATTTTTAAAGATATAATATAACTAAATGTAATTATGTGAAATTGCAGAGCTTCAGGGTCGAGAGAATAACAATGTACGTAAATCCTCTCCTCCTCCTCTCCTGTATGCCAACTCTCCTATTTGCTACTCTGATACTGCCAAAAATCTTGGCATTATTTTCGATTCACAGCTGTCTTGGACTAGTCAGGTCAATGCTATTAGCAAACGAGTTCACTACTCGTTTAACTCTTTTAAACGTTTTCAAAAATTCTTACCTTTTGAGACCAAAGTCATTCTTGCACAAACTCTTTTAATACCTCTCCTTGATTATGCTGACTCTTATTTTCTTGACGCCACGGAGGAGATCTTTAACAAATTGGAACGTCTTCAGAACTTGTGTATTCGTTTTATTTTCGGTCTACGCAAGTATGATCACGTCTCAATGTTTAGAATTCAATTAAAGTGGCTACCTATTCGCCGCCGCTGTGACCTGCACGTTCTGTCTCTTCTATTTAACATCCTCAATAACCCTCTTTCTCCTTCATATCTTCGTGAGCGTTTCAACTTCCTTATCCCCCGTGGTGAGCCCTGCAGAACTGCTAAATCTCTTTTACTAAAAACCCCCCCTCACTCTACTAGCCGCTATGGTGGCTCTTTCACAGTCTTCTCTGTCAAGTTGTGGAATTCTCTCCCTCATGATATTCGTGCTAGTCCTTCGCTCAGCGTATTCAAGCGTAAAGTCAAAAAACACTTTCTTTCCCTGTAATTTTATATGTATGTAGGTATGTTTATTTTATGTGTGTAGGTATGTTTATTTTTTGTATGTAGGTAACAGGTTATATTGTATGTGTACTGTATGTATGTAGGTTTAGTATAATATAGTTGTGCTAGGTATATATGTAAGTTTATTTATTTATTTGTATGTAGGTTCATTTGTTAGTAGGTTTATATTATTTATTTGCTATTCTTTTATCTATATGTGTTGTACACGTACCCACTTTCATTTTCCCATCTCTCACATCCTAAGGTTTGCTGGAAGAGAACTCTTTTTAGGGTTAAGCTCGCCTTTATGTACATGTTTTAAGTTTAAGTTTTAAGTTAAGTATCTCTGTGTACAATAAAGAATAAAGAATGTAAAGGTTCAGTAAAAATAACACATTGATCCAAACAAGTTTACCGACCAAAAAACTTATACCAATGCGATAAATGAAAGTGCACATTTTTTGGTTTAGAAAACTTGTTTGGATCAATGTGTTATTTTTACTGAACCTTTACATTCTTTATTCTTTATTGTACACAGAGATACTTAACTTAAGTTCTGCAATTTCACATAATTACATTTAGTTATATTATATCTTCAAAAATGTTGAAATGTGCGAGCGAGAAGGTTGTCTGTCTTTACCGTTCGCCTTAACCTTTGAAGCCAAAATTGGCTGTTCATCTTTGAGCCCATTATAGGCATCAAGCAAGCAGCAACAGTGTCGCTTGGAGATTAATCGTTAGTTTGTTGTCGACAGGTACTTAGAAGCACATCTAAGGTTGCGCGCAGCTCAAGTTTCAAGACAACACGGCGATAACGTGCCAGAACCACCGACTTATAAAGTAAGCCATTTACTTATACATTATAACTTATCTACTTGATAATTTGACACAATTCTTTAGTGTTATAAATGTTTAGTCTCAAAATCTATCATGCGAATTAGGAACAAATACCAATGAATAATATATACCGAGAATATGATTGTGTAGTGAAGGCCGAAAGAGACGTTTTATCGCGATTTGACTTATTTTTGTGAAAAAAAAAACACTTTTCAACAAGTTCTTTCCAGTAATAGAGATCAGACTAAAAGTACTAAAAATAAGAAAAAAATACAAAACAGTGACAAAACAGTAATTTGGCTTAATTTACGTCGCTTACCAACAGGCGAGACTGAAGTCAAAAGATTATTTAATACAAAAAAAGAAAAACGTAAACTAACAACAAAATATAAAAGCAGTTAAAGAAGTTTCAATAGTAATATTTTCTCTGAACATGCCCTCTTCTATCTAAAATCGAATTAATATGTATAACTCGGTAATTCCTCTCTCAGGCTTCGAAATCGAATTAAATAACTCGGTAATTCCTCTCTCAGGCTTCGAAATCGAATTAAATAACTCGGTAATTCCTCTCTCAGGCTTCAAAATCGAATTAAATAACTCGGTATTTCCTCTCTCAGGCTTCGAAATCGTCGTCAGAAGAGATCCAAGATCAAATAGAGTTGTTGCAAAGTGTCGCGTGGTCGCGCTGGGCGCCGGTCGATGAATTAGTAGAGTTGGGCGGAGTCGCTTTATTACTGCAAGTCGTCGGACTGGCTTACGAGTGGAATTTCAATGGAAGGTACGTAGTTTTAGGTTAGTTTTTGTAAAATTTAGGGTCAATATTGTAAAGTTTGGTAAAAATGTCGACTTTGTAATAAGTAGGGCTTTGGTAATCAATTAGGAGTAAGGTGAATTGATTACAAAAGCCCTATGTAATTAGGTTTCTAAGATACAGGGTCAATATTGTAAATTTTGGTAAAAGTATCGACTTTGTAATGAGTAGGGCTTTTGTAATTAATTGAAGTATTAAGGTAAAATGATTACAAAAGCCCTATGTAGTTCACTATGTAGTTTTAGGTTAGTTTTATAAAATTTAGGGTCAATATTGTAAATTTTGGTAAAAGTGTAGACTTTGTAATGAGTAGAGATTTTGTAATCAACTAGGATTAATAAGGTTAATTGATTGCAAAAGCCCTATTAACTGTGTAGTTTAAGGTTAGTCTTCTAAGATACATGGTCAATATTGTAAAGTTAGATACCTACGTAAAAGAGTTATTTTTTTATTAATAAGGCTTTTGTAATCAATTTAGTGTCAATATTGCATAGGAAGATAGATAAACGCGTCAACTCTGTAATAAATAGTGTTTTTGTAATCAATTTAGGGTCAATATTGTATAGGTATATAGGTGAAAGGGTCAATGTTGTAATATTTGGGGCTTTTTTGCAATAAAAGGCGTCAAGAAAACTTATTTTTTTTTCTTGTAAATACTTATATTGTGTGTCACTGACCCCATTGAGTCAATATTATAAACTTCAGTAACATTACTATCTCACGTTATTCCTGCAATCTATAATACAATTTATCTCTTATTTTCTCTACCCTTAACTCTAAATTCGTTTGCAGATCAGAAACGGTTCGTTCGGCGCTAGACGTCATCTCGGTATGTTGTGTCGCGCCGAGAGTTCAATTACTGCTCACTGAGAAAGTTGAAATGAGAGATTCTGATCCCACTACTGGGGTTAATATTGTACTGGGTAAGTTTTTGGGTCAACATTTATACTATAAAACTGTAAAAAAGGCAAAACTGAAATCAATGTATATAAAACTCTTTTGAAGCTGACTGACAATCAACGCACAGCCTAAACTATAAGTCCTAGAGGTATGAAACTTGGAGGATAGTGTAGGGGTGCACTAAGAAAGGAATTTTGAGAAGTCACACTCAAAAGGGTCTATTTAGAACGCGAGCAATGCCGCGGGCGACTGCTAGTTAAAGATATGGATAAACTAAATAAACGATTGTGATTCCGAAAATCGAGTTTTTCTGTTTACCTGTTTGTTCGTGGATCACGCCTAAACTACTAGACCAATTTCAATGAAACTTATACCATTCAGAAGCTCTTTTTCCGGATGTAAAGAAAGGCTATATGTTATTGAAATCAGAGACTTGAATTCTTAGATACAGCTTGAACTCTCTAAACCAAAAGCTGCCATTTGCTACGAGGAAACCGGACTTTAGAAGGTTTCGTTTGCAGGCGCGGCGGACGGCGAAATAGTATCAGAACCGGAAGTTCAGAAAGCAGCATTGAATGTACTCGTCAACTGCGTGTGCGCACCCGTGCATAGAGTAAGTCTAACAGTATTTACGGAAGGGTCTTTAAAAGATTGACGGCATTATTCATCTGTTCCTTTTAGAGAGCACAGTCAAACAAGTTGGTATGTATGGATGTATGGATATTTGTCCCTCTTTCACAGTTTGTATGTTTGGATGTTAGTTCCTCTTTCACTCAGAAACTACTAATCCGATTTGGATGAAACATGGAATATAATATTGTACCTGAATTAGCACATGGCTACTTTTCATCTCTGAAAATGAACGGGATCCAACGGATCTCGAACGAAGTCGCGGGCGGAAGCTAGTTAATTATTTATTCATTAATTATTTCTTACTCTTTTGCGCAAAAACTACTGATCCGATTTGGGTGAAACTTGGAATATATTGTCCCTGAATTAACGCGAAGGCTACTTTTTATCCTGGAAAACCAATGGGATCTAACGGGACAGTGGTGGGCGGAAGCCAGTTAATTATTTATTAATTATTTTTAGGCTGGTACATCATCAACAACGCGTTTCTCTATATCCGGTTCCACTAAGAAAAGAACAGCGCTGAAGTCTTACGAAGATATAATACAGAAAGTTTGGGAGAGTGTACGCACTAGCAACGGTATTATGGTAAGTGTGTGAAGCGCTCGTGGCTAGACTTGCTTAGATATATAGATAGAAAACTCTTTATAATAGAAACCACTTTTGCGGAAATTATAAAATAAACACAGAGTTCATTATTCTTATGTGAAGTACAATGGGCGGCCTTATCGCTATGAGCGATCTCTTCCAGGCAACCTTTGGATGGACTGGATTTTATATGAACGAAAGTGACGGTGTAATAAGAAAGACTACATTTAATTAATTTCACCAACTATGTTCATAAATTGAAATATATATAAACTACATAATATGTAAATAGTAATACTTACATGGAAAATATTCCTACTAATATCATACTAATATTACATACAATATTGCTTAGTCAATCTTCACCCATTATCTAAGTTAAGCGACGTTATGCGCGGTCACTATTTGGATGGGTGACCATTAGTGGCAATTACATGAGTGTATTCGTGCTTGAAGGGCACGTTAAACTTTCCCGGCTCTAGCAGTCGTTAAGTCACAGTAGAGGCCTTAAAGTGGCCTAAAAACTCCCGTCACCAGATTTGGCCACTAACTCATACGAACTTATAGTAAGTGTGGATTCTAGAAATTTTTATCGAAACTTTTAATTTATAACTGTGATTCTTCTTATTTCTTAATTATCATTTATCTAGTTTTACTTAAGTGATATTTCTAATTTTATGTTATCTATTCTAATATTATAAAGAGGAAAGATTTGTTTGTATGTCTGTAACGAATTGGCTCAAAAAGTACTGATCCGATTTGGATGAAACTTGGGATATATATTGTCCGTGACCTGGACTTACACATAGACTACTTTTTATCCCGGAAAATCAACGGGATCCAACGGGACGCGAACGAAGTCGCGGGCGGAAGCTAGTTCTTCAATAATTTTCGAATAATTTGTGTGCTATGTGCCTACTATTGCGTACCAAATAGGTAAATTTAACTTTTGTGCATGTCGGTCTTCGACGAAGTTTGTGAGATTAACAGTTGTAATATATGTATATTATTCCCAGGTACTCCTATCACTGATGATGGTAAAATCCCCCATAACGGACGCAGACCGAGTGCGTGGGTTAGCTTGCCGTGCATTGGCCGGGCTGGCGCGGTGTCCCACTGTAAGACAGATCATATCTAAACTACCCCTGTTCACCACCTCGCAGATACAAGGTAAGTACTAATTTTGTTATGAGAAAAAGTAATGAAATTCCCTTTCACTGTAATAAAGGTTGTCTGGAAGAAATCGCTCCCTAGCGATAAGACCGCCCATTGTATAGGCGACCAAGAAATTGGTTTACCACTCTAAGGCTGAATATCATTTGCACGTACAAAACGTCAAGGGCTATTTTCGCTTGACAGATTAATAACTGCTACGTCAGAATCTGTCATTCCTGTTTATTTAAACTCCTTAGCGAATAATTATGTTACTGGGAGATGTCATCAAAAGTGGTAAACCAATTTCTTGGTCGCCTATACGTAATCGTATCTTATTTTCTGTATAATCTGTCTCGAATATTAGTTTGTAAGGTGTACCTACGTACAATAAAGTATTTTCATTCATTCATTAAAATCCCCGTTCTTTATATTAACATCCTCCTTTGTGAAAGTAAAATATTCCTACGCAACAGTATAATCCCCTGTTGAGGTAAAAAAATCCCCTTCACGATAATAAATCCCCCTTCGTTATAATAACATCCCCCTTTGTGAAAGTAAAATATTCCTACGCAATAGTATAATCCCCTGTTGAGGTAAAAAAATCCCCTTCACGATAATAAATCCCCCTTCGTTATAATAACATCCCCCTTTATGAAAGTAAAAAATTCCTACGCAACAGTATAATCCCCTGTTGAGGTAATAAAATCCCCTTCACGATAATAAATCCCCCTTCGTTATAATAACATCCCCCTTTGTGAAAGTAAAATATTCCTACGCAATAGTATAATCCCCTGTTGAGGTAATAAAATCCCCTTCACGATAATAAATCCCCCTTCGTTATAATAACATCCCCCTTTGTGAAAGTAAAATATTCCTACGCAATAGTATAATCCCCTGTTGAGGTAATAAAATCCCCTTCACGATAATAAATCCCCCTTCGTTATAATAACATCCCCCTTTGTGAAAGTAAAATATTCCTACGCAATAGTATAATCCCCTGTTGAGGTAATCCCCTTCATGATAACACTCAAGCATCGCACACTCACCCACATCCACCAATTTACTTTCACTTACATTTTCACGTCACTTAACATTCACCCTTCATTTTATCTTTATCTTATCTTTATCCTTTCGATATTCTCGTATGTGTGACCTACTCAATGTGCAATACATACTGTTTCTAACAAGATGTATCCTGGACACAGGAGTATTTGGGCCACGACGGCAGGGTCTGCGCGTCAAGGGTAGAAGCTGGCCCCTGAGATACAGTTCTTAACTAGTTCGGGAGCCGGAATATACCCAACCCGCTCGAACTCGTCGTTGTAGGCTCAAATGCCAGGAGCATTTGAGCCTACAACGACGTGTTCGAGCGGGTTGGGTATATAATGGTGTGATATTTTTACTGAACCTTTGCATTGTTATTCTCTCGACCCGGAAGCTCTGCAATTTCACATAATTATATTTAGTTATATTATATCTTCAAAAATGTTGAAATGTGCGAGCGAGAGGGTGGTCTGCCTTTTACATACGCCTTAATAAGGTCTTATAGCTATTTAGGTATCTCTTTGAGTACTTTTTTTATGAAATAAAAGTAATAAAAAGGTATTTTCTGCTACATAAAGTTACAATTTACAAATACCTTGTTTCAGTACTAATGCGAGATCCAATACTACAAGAGAAAAGGCAAGAGCACGTTATGTTTCAAAAATACGCACTTGAACTGTTAGAGCGAGTTTCTGGGAAAAGCAAACATAAAGGAGCCGAGTTTGAGACGTCACTCGCTAATATACATAGGGTGAGTTTTGTATACGGGCGAGTTTTTAATACAGAATGAATGTACCTACAGGAGGAATTTTTGTTAGAGTTGTGAGTTTTTTTATAATAATATTCGACATATTATTATAAAAACTCACTTGTGTAGGATTGTAGGTCGAGTTTTGAATACAAGGTGAATTTTGTACACAAAGGGTAAATTATGGTATACAGGGTTCGTAAACAAGACTTTATGGGCAGGGTGAGTTTTTAATATAGGGCGAGTTTCTTGATTTATGAAATAAAATAATAGTACAAATAACGCGCTCGAACTAGATAGTTTCTGGGAAGAACAAACTCAAAAGAGACCTCATTCGTAAAGACAGTTTGGGTTTAAAAAAACAAATGTTTCTTTCAGGCAAACGTAGTAGCACAGACACGTATAAACTATAACGAGAGACAGCTGCTTCAGCTAGTAGCGTCCCACCTGCAAGCGCGCGGCCTCACGGAGAGTGCTGCGACGTTACAGAAGGAGGCGGGCCTGCCCCCGCCCGCCCCGCGCCTGCCCGCGCCCGTGCCGCCCCCACCGCCCCCCGTCTACACACCCTCGACCCCCATCAGGGTAAGTACAGCTACACACCCTCGACCCCCATCAGGGTAAGTACAGCTACACACCCTCGACCCCCATCAGGGTAAGTACAGCTACACACCCTCGACCCCCATCAGGGTAAGTACAGCTACACACCCTCGACCCCCATCAGGGTAAGTACAGCTACACACCCTCGACCCCCATCAGGGTAAGTACATCTACACCCCCTGTACCCCCATCAGGGTAAGTACATCTACACCCCTGTACCCCCATCAGGGTAAGTACATCTACACCCCCTGTACCCCCATCAGGGTAAGTACATCTACACCCCCTGTACCCCCATCAGGGTAAGTACATCTACACCCCCTGTACCCCCATCAGGGTAAGTACATCTACACCCCCTGTACCCCCATCAGGGTAAGTACATCTACACCCCCTGTACCCCTATCAGGGTAAGTACATCTACACACCCTGTACCCCCATCAGGGTAAGTACATCTACACACCCTCGACCCCCATCAGGGTAAGTACATTTACACCCCCTCGACCCCCATCAGGGTAAGTACATCTACACCCCCTCTACCCCCATCAGGGTAAGTACATCTACACCCCCTCGACCCCCATCAGGGTACGTACATCTATGAGAGATGGAGGTATTGTTATACTACACTCTGGCACTTTCTGTTGATAATTCCGCACAAATAGAGACAAGTTTGACCCCCCTTACCCAGTTTATATACCCCTCGACCCCATAAGAGTGAGTACATCTACGAGTTGGAGGTGTGACAGAGAGTGCTGTGGCGTTATAAACAGAGTTAAGGTTGAACCCCCTTACCGCCTCCAGTTTACACACCTTTGACCCCCATTAGGGCGAGTACATTCACATGCGGGAGTACTGCGCCGTGACAGAACTGAAGCCCAAGGTTTGATGATGACCAGCAATTATAAAGAGAATCTAATGAGATTTTTATGATGGGGGTTTTAAAAATTGATAAATTACCTTATTTATTTTTCTGTCAACAGCAACGCGTATCTGTCAGTAGAACCAGCAGTACAGGATCAATACACAGAGACTCGCTGGATCTGAATGTTTCACTAATGAATTCTTCAATCAATAACTCTATGCATTTGGACGAAACGCCCGGAACACCGCATGTTATCAAACTTAGGTAAGTTGTACATATTGTAAACACAGGTCACAGCTCAGTTGGTGGTAGCACTGCATTCCGTGCTGTGGATCGTGGGTTCGATCGTCACCAAGAACAAACATTTGTTTGTGGGAAACATAGATGTTTGTTTTACGTCTGGGTGTTACCATGTTTAAATGTATTTAAAAAGTATATAAGCATTATATCAGCAATCTAGTTTCCATAATACAAGCTTTGATTAGTTTAATTTAGGGCTAAATGAGGCTGTGTGAAATGTCCGAGACTATTTATTTATTGAACCGCTAAATATAAGGCTACTTCTTTATTTATTTTTATTTATTTATTTGAACATCAACATAATGTACACTAATTATATCATAAGTGCCACTACAATTACAGGGGAAGACAACATGCTTAAAATATTAAATGAGCGAGTAACAGTTTGAAAAAAAAAGAAAAGAAATTAATATGTATATGTAGGTTCCTCAGGATTATTAGGGCTATTCTCTGACATACTGCGGGCGATGTGCGGTTATTTGTGAAAATGAGAAAGTCCGTAATGTTCGGCACACCGTATAATCAATTTTACAGCGAACCGGATAGCTAATTACTACTACACTTAGTAACGAAACGTGAGGACAGTTCCGAGACGTCTTCACTTAGTGGCGATCGGGCTGAGACTGAGCAGTCCGTTCGTTGAGCGATGACACCGCGACTCTGTCAGAGCGCACGGCAGAGGGCGCTTGCGTTTCGTTTTGAGCGACTATTCATGACCGGATGCGACATATATAAACGGTGTAAAAAAATTAAGACATAACCAACGTTACGTTTACGTTTAGGACCATTTAAAGGGAATATACAGTTAAAATAAACTACCTAATAATGACATTTATTTGATTAAACTTATATTTTACAGAAAAGTACAAAACCAACAGCTAACAACGCCAATACCATCGGAAAACAAGCGTTCCCTACAGAAGCAGATGAGCGTCGCAGCCGATCCAACGCATTCGCAGCACAGAGTCACTCTCGACACTATTATAACGGAGTATCTATACAACCAACATGCACTGTGCAAGAATCCAGTCGTCACCTGTCCGCAATTCAATTTGTTCGAGTGAGTATATACAAAATAATAGGCCTTTACATATATTGAAGATGATTTATAGAGCGTCAGGAGGCAACCTATGCCTACACTTAACGACACACTGTAGCGCCTGGGACAATGTTTAGATGGAGTAGGCCCAGCACCTATACCATCCTCTCAGCCTAGTCAGTCATATCCACAGGAAAGACAAGGTCAGTACGTGCGGAGCTGACTAAGCCAAGGGTTTCCTCACGATGTTTTCCTTCACCGTAAAGCTCGTGTTAATGCGCATATAAAGTATATACAAGGTGCTACATAATTGCCCATAAGTGCCCTGTAAGCCCAAAAGGGGTAATTATGCCCCCTTTGGGCTTACAGGGCACTTGCCGGCCGAACACTTGAGTGCTTGGACGTGTGCAAAGGGTCAATAAATCGCTATTGAAATTTCCATACAAAAGTACAACTTTTATTATTTTAGAATTTTGCGACAACCCTAACCGCCAAATTATGTTTCCAGATTTATCTTGGATCTAACAAAAACCGCCAAAAACCGCGTTTATTTTGGACTTAACTAGGTTTTTCATATTACGTAACATATAAATCTGACAGCTTTGACAGGGGTTAAGTCCAAAACAGACGCGGTTTTTGGCGGTTTTTGTTAGATCCAAGATAAATCTAGAAACATAATTTGTCGGATGGTGTTTATTTACTATTTGCGTAGACCTATACACACACATGCACACGTAGGTATTCTCCTACAGCGTCGCACGCACACGCATGCTGTGTGTAGGTACATTTTAGGTAAAACTTACGAGCGTCTTTCATGAATGAAAAACTTCGAAATCTCAACAGTCGTAGAACAAAAATTGTTCAGCATGACCTGTAAAATACCCCCCTTTCGGACTTATAGGTTTAATTTAATTTATATTTATTAATTTCTGTAATTTTGGACCTATTATAAAAAATTTAAAAAAGCCAAAAACTTAAATTAAAGATATGGATAAACTAAATATACAGATCTACTAAATAAACGATTCTGATTCCGAAAATCGAGTTTGTTTGTTTGTTTATTCGCGCATCACGCTTAAACTACTGGAACAATTTCAATGAAACTTATACCATTCAGAAGCTCTTTTTCCGGATTGAAACATATAGGCTATATTTTATTTAAATCCAAGACGTGAAACATATAGGCTATATTTTATTTAAATCCGTGCGAAGCGGGGGCGGGTCGCTAGTTATGAATAAACTTGATTCTGATTCATTTATCGGCCGATAAATAAATAAAATAAATAAATATAAATATTCACGGACACTTAACACGACGACTTCTAGTCCCAAACTAAGCAAAGCTTGTACGATGGAAACTAGATGGCTGATAGAATACATACATAATTTTTTTTAAATAATAACTTATATTGTATTGCAGGCCTCACAAGTGTCCAGACCCGCGTCCTACGCTATCGTCCCTGGGCGCTATAAACAATGTATGCGCGGCCGTGTCCCGACGTGCACTCGGCGCTCACACGCGCCGCTCACTAACTCGATACGCACACTCACACTTCGCGCCTGTACGCACACTGCGCACTCAGGACGACGACGCATACTTTACGCACACGCTGTTCCACGTGAGTACAGGACAGGAGTCCGTATTCCGTACAGAGCCCCGAGTCTGTGCATCTGTTTGACTTTCGACTCGAGTATAGCACACGCAAACGCATTCACAAAGCGAAAAATTTTGTTGGGAATTGAACAATTCCCAAGTCTCTCGCTAGAGGCGCTTATCCGGTTTTCATACAAAATTTATCGCTTTACGAATACGTTTGCGCGTGCTATACTCGAGTCGAAAGTAAAACAAATGCACAGACTCGGGGCTCAGGAGTCCGGAGGCGCTCGTGGGGTAGCTTGCTTAGCCAATCTCCACCGATTATCTAAATTAAGCAAAGTTCCGTGCGGTCACTATTTGGATGGGTGACCGTTAGTGGCATTTACATCTGAGCGCTTCCGTGCTTCGGAGGGCACGTTAAACTGTCGGTCCCGGCTCTAGCAGACGTTAAGCCACGACGGAGGCCTTAAGGCGTCCTAAAAACTCCGTCACCAGAGCTGGCCACTAACTCATACGAGCTTGCACACTATAATATGTCTTGAGTACATACACTACACGGTGTAACATAATTACCCTAAAAGCCCGAAAGGGGCGTAATCAGACCGACCACCTGTGTGCTTGGACATGTGCAAAGGATCGATACATCGTAATTGACATTTTCATACAAAAGTACAACTTTTAGTATTTTAGAAATTTGCGATCACCTTGGGTGTTTGTTTACTATTTGCGTAAACCCGTACAAACGCATGCACGCGTAGGTACCCTCCCGCCGCAACTCACGCACACGCATGCAGTGTGTTGTTACATTTTAAGTAAACGTTACGAGCTCATTTCATGAATGAACATTTTCTAAATTTCAAAAGTCGTGCAACAAACACTATTCGCCATGACCTGTAGAATACCCCCCTTTCGGACTTATAGGGTAATTATGTTACACCGTGTATATTAAAGTCAAATTAAAAGTATCGACGCCATTAACGAAAAAAAATGTAATTCAAAGTATATAAATTTGGTGTATGTAGCGTTTTTAATTTGTGAGTAGCAATGGTATCCATGTAATTCTACCCTATTAAAGTGTATAAAAAAAAATGTTTATTTGCAATAAAAGATTAACAAAGAATCTTTAAAAAGACACTTGTTAAAATGACGTACTTAATTAGTTAGAACGTAATTTGATAAAAAAAAATTAAAAAAAAAAACGGTTTTTTCGTGAACGCAATACACAAAGAAATCATTGTTGAAAAAATTGTTACTTGGAATGTGTTAGGTACACATTCCGATTCTCAATAAAGTGGTGACTAATAACAGAACTTACGCTAAGGCCCGTATGCCGATACAGAAATTGTTACTCAAGCAAAAATTTGAACAGAAATTTTCATACAAAAATCTATGCTCGAGTCCCGATCAGTGCTTGAGCACTAAATAACATACGGGCCTGAAATGTTATATTTGTTGAACAGCCGACGCAGCAGCAGCTTCTAGCAGCGACATCTAGCGGAGACATTCGGGTATTCAATCTGTTCAGCGGCACCGAAGAGAACTCTTACCAAGTGCACGAGTCCTATATCTATCACATGCAGGTTTGTACTAAAAAAAAACATGTGTGCAATTCACACGTTGCAGTTGTAAAATTTATTCGTGATCAAGGCAATATAGGGTTACTTGACCACTTTTCCAATCTGCGGGCCTAAGATGCGCACCGCGAGATATTTGTCAGGTCGTTCTGTCAAAATGTAAACATTTTGTACCAGTTTAGGAACTATTGCATTATCTGTGGTAATGATGTCGAGAAACCGCGCCTTTGAATTTTCAACTTTTGACATTTCTGCATGACTATTATCTCGTCCTCAGAGAGGTACGACGACTAACAAGTGTCAAAAGTGTACATTATAGCGCGTTTTGTCGACACCATTATGTACCACAGATAATGCAATAGTTCCTAAACTGCTGCAAAATGCTTACATTTTGACAGAACGACATGACAAATATCTCGCGTGCGCATCTTAGGCCCGATGGATCCATAGATTTTGACATATCATGTAACTTTTTAGTAAATAATTTATAAGTTTAAAAAACTGAAAAAACCGACTTCAATTTGATACGCATTCATCATCAAATGATGATGATGATGATGATGATAGCATTTCATTGGGACTGTTCTTTTTTTTTTTAAAGATTCGGTTTTTGGAACACGTTGAAGACATAGATATAGTGTTATGGAAACATATACGCCGATTGATCGTAAACACCACAGAAAAGCAAAATACGCAATGTCGTGTACGTGGATAGCGAGTTTTTTTCCAGTTACTCATAATCAACTGACAAACTACTGAAAAATATACAACCGAATTGATACCTTTTCCTTTTTTGAAGTCGGTAGCTTATACCTATCGAGAATCTATCTCATGACCTACCTTCCGGTTTCACCATCAGATGATGATGATGCTGATGATCATAAGATGCATTGGGAATTGTCATGAAATTCTTGGGAACTGACTTCAATTTGAAACGTTGAACCTTCATCATTAAATAATGATGATGGAAGTTCATTGGGACTGTTCTATTGATCGTAAGTACCACAGAAACGTCACAGGAAAGCAAATACGCAGTGTCGTGTACGTGAATGACGTGTTTTTTCGAGTTATTCTTATTTAACTGCCAAACTACTGAACTGATTTTGATAAAAAAATTATGGGACCAATCTGGAAGCATAACCCTTTCAGAAAAAAAAGATTTTTTCAAAGAACCTCCTCCTTTTTTTTGAAATCGGTTAAAAATGACACATTTTATCATAAAATTTTGTGACAAGCGTCACAGCTAATTCGGTTATGACTCGTGCTTCCGTGCTGTGGGTCGTGGGTTCGATCCCCACCGAGAACAAACATTTGTGTGTGGCAAACATAGATGTTTGTTCTGCGTCCGGGTGTTACTATGTATTAAAAGTAAGTATTTACAAAAAAATAATTATATATGTATTCTATCAGCCATCTAGTTCTCATAGTATAAGCTTTGCTTAGTTTGGGACTAGAGAGCATTGTGTTAAATGTCATGTGTAGTTTTGTGTAAACATGTCATTGTGTAATCGTAGTTTACGATACATTTGTAATATTTGGCGTAAACATGTGAAACCCGTAGATAACGATACATTTGTAATATTTTGCGTAAACATGTGAAACCCGTAGATAACGATACATTTCTAATATTTTGCGTAAACATGTGAAACCCGTAGATAACGATACATTTGTAATATTTTGCGTAAACATGTGAAACCCGTAGATAACGATACATTTGTAATATTTTGCGTAAACATGTGAAACCCGTAGATAACGATACATTTGTAATATTTTGCGTAAACATGTGAAACCCGTAGATAACGATACATTTGTAATATTTTGCGTAAACATGTGAAACCCGTAGATAACGATACATTTGTAATATTTTTATTGCAGGCAAGTCGAGACGGCTTACTACTCTTAGCTTCAGCCACAACTCCATGGCGTCCCTTATCAGCATTATGGAACATGAAAGAATATGAATTACTGTGAGTATTCTCAATGAGAGCACCAGTGGTCTAGTGGTAGCTACCCTGCCCCTAAGGTCGCGGGTTCGGTCGTGTCAATGGGTTGACAGGCGTCATGGCTCAGTCGGTAGTAGCTCTGCCTTCCGTGCTGTGGGTCGTGGGTTCGATCCCCACCGATAACAAACATTTGTTCCATATCTGGGTGTTATGTATTATAAGTATGTATTTACAAAAATATATAAGTATTATATCAGTAATCAGATCCCATAGTACAAGCTCTGCTTAGTTTGGGACTACAGGGCGTTGTGTGTAATGTCCAAGAATATTTATTTATTTATTTTATTATATTTATATTCCTTGTTCCAGATTCCAACTAGATAGCGAAGAGTACGTAGAATTCTCCAAAATGACAGACGATAGAATAATAGGAACGAAAGGCGAAACGGCCACAATATTCGACACCCGCACGGGTCGCGATATTCTGACTCTATCGCCCTCTATGAGCAACCAATACGCTAAGAACAGAGCTACGTTTAACCCCACTGATGAATTGGTGCTGTCAGGTTAGTAAACCATTAAAAAAAAAAACGTTTTTACGTCATTCTGACCTTCCGTCATTCCGTGTTGCCATCCTTCCGTCATCCCGTCTGTCGATCTTTCCGTCATTCCGTCTTGACATCCTTTCGTCATTCCGTCTGTCGATCCTTCCGTCATTCCGTATGTCGATCCTTCCGTCATCCCGTCTGTCGATCCTTCCGTCATTCCGTCTTGCCATCCTTTCGTCATTCCGTCTGTCCATCCTTCCGTCATTCCGCATTTTGATCCTTCAGTCATTCCGTCTTGCCATCCTTCCGTCTTTCCGTCCTTCATTCCTTCCGTCTTGCCATCCTTCATTCCTTCCGTCTTGCCATCCTTCAGTCTTTCCATCCTTCATTCCTTCCGTCTTGCCATCCTTCAGTCTTTCCATCCTTCATTCCTTCCGTTTTTCCGTCCTTCATTCCTTCCGTCTTTCCGTCCTTCATTCCTTCCGTCTTGCCATCCTTCAGTCTTTCCATCCTTCATTCCTTCCGTCTTGCCATCCTTCAGTCTTTCCATCCTTCCGTCATTTAGTCCTTTAATAAACAGCGCATGATTTGTAAAAACAATGCATATTTGTTTACAGATGGCGTGCTATGGGACGTAAACACGGGCAAGGAAATTCACAAGTTTGATAAACTGAATCAAACGCATAGCGGTGTTTTTCATCCGAATGGCTTAGAGGTAAACATTTAACTGAGTTTAATTTCCATGGATCAAGTTTGGAGGTGTTTATACTCAATTCTTTAGAGAATCCGTGAGCCTAACTAAGGCTTATTGCCTCGGGGAAGCTACTTAACATCAAGTGATATTGTGATAAAATTTTGGTCTTCAAAAAGTATATAAAATATAGGATCATATAATCTTTACAAATATATATTTTTATTCTTTTTGTAAAAAAAAAGCATACTTCTTTCCAGATTATTTCAAATACCGAAGTATGGGACCTTAGAACGTTTCATTTACTACGGACAGTGCCTACATTAGATAAATCAGAGGTAAATATCACAACAATATATATTTTTCACATCCTTGCTAAAAATGTACCAGAGCGGGGATAAAATAGCAAATTTCGCCCCTAGAGGAAACATAATGTTTTTTTTTTGTATTTTAAGGTTTTTATTCATAAATACAATAATCATTAATAAATACTCGACTTGTAATTTTTTAACAAAATAAATTACATACTTACACAGAATATAAGTGACTAGCTTCCGCTCGCGACTTCGTTCGCGGCCCGTTGGATCCCGTTAATCTTTCGGGATAAAAAGTAGCCTATGTGTTAATCCAGATCACGGACAATATATTATTTTCCAAGTTTCATCCAAATCGGATCAGTCGTTTTTACGTGAAAGAGTAAAGCCCCGTTTTCACTAGGGGACATTTGTTCTGCGACTCTATCGCTCGACACGAAATTCACGTGTCCCGCGCGATGTCGCCTGACGTCGCTTGGGACATTTACGAGTCGCGCAGCTTGCTAGTCGATGCTCTGCGAGCGTCGACACGCGCGACCTTCGTGTCCCTCGACAGTCGCCGGAGACAACTACGTGAATGTCGGGCGATTTGTTTGACAGGCGTCATGGCTCAGTCGGTAGTAGCTCTGCCTTCCGTGCTGTGGGTCATGGGTTCGATCCCCACCGAGAACAAACATTTATGTGTTGTAAACATAGATGTTTGTTCTGTGTCTGGGTGTTTCTATGTATTATAAGTACGTATTTACAAAAAAAATGTATGTATGTATTCTATCAGCCATCTAGTTTCCATCGTACAAGCTTTGTTTAGTTTGGGACTAGAAGGCGTTGTGTTAAGTGTCCGTGAATATTTATTTATTATTTGTTCCCGCGACATGTCCCCTAGTAAAAACGAGGCAAACATCCATCCATACTCACAAACTTTCGCGTTCATAATATTAGTAGGATATACACAAATCACATTTAAGCTGAATTTTAAACTACTAAAACATTGTTGTTCTTAGGTTATATTCAATCCGACGTGCACAGCACTATTCGCGGTGTGCAGCGACCAAGACGCGGAGGAAAAGAGTCAGTTTGACACGAGCTTTAAAACATTAGATCCCTACGATTATTCAAGTATAGGTAAGCAATAGAAAGAGGTTACAAGTTCTGTTGTATGTTTATTGTTATTTTTGAAGTTATACTTCTAATGCGACTTTCTTGCGAAGTAGAGGTAGGCCTAACAAAAGATGGATGGACTGTGTGAAAGAAGATATGAGTAAGAAAGGAGTGAACACCGAGATGACGACTGATAGAGGAGAGTGGAAGACGAAGACATGTTGTACCGACCCCACTTAGCGTGGGACAAGGGTAGGAAGATGATGATGACTTCTAATGTGTGTGGCCTTCTAAATTACGTGAAAGAGTAACAAACATCCATCCATCCATCCATCCATCCATACTTACAAACAGGCGTCATGGCTCAGTCGGTAGTAGGTCTGCCTTCCGTGCTGTGGGTCGTGGGTTCGATCCCCACCGAGAACAAACATTTGTGTGTAGCAAACATACATGTTTGTAACATCCGTGTCTGGGTGTTTCTATGTATTATAAGTGTGTATTTACAAAAAAAAATGTATGTGTGTATTCTATCAGCCATCTAGTTCCCATCGTACAAGCTTTGCTAGAACTAGAACTAGAAGGCGGGACTAGAAGGCGTTGTGATAAGAGTCTGTGAATAAAAAATAAAAATAAACTTTTGCGTTGTAGGGACTTGTAGTGTAGGTATGAATGTGAATTGTGTATGTCAGCGATTTAGAGTGCATGAGAAAGGTATGGACGAGCGGTCGTCAGTTACTGCGCACTGGCGATCGGTGCGGTTGTTGCGTTTAGTAAGAGGGGAAAGCCTAATAAAACCTGGTTCATAAAAGTGTGTTTCCAAGAGTAACTCCCAATCCCCACAGCGTTTATAATATTAGTAGGATAGGATTGTACACTCTGTATACTAAACGTATTTTGTGTTCCAGCTACAATAGACGTGAAACGTAATATCTACTCGCTGGGCGTATCTCGGTACGGCACTCAGATATCGCTGGTTGAGAACATGGGCGACTTCGAACAAATGCAGGAATCTTGCGTCAAAATATACGACGTGGGACGGAAGCGTGACCACTCGGACGATGCCGTGAGTATCTACTCAACGAATGATTTGTCTTGCTTGACTAATATTGTTTCAAATATTTCACTTGACACTGCCAAATTGACGGACAGAGGCCATAAATAAAAGAAGACGGATTCGAGTTCTGTCATTTGTAAGGGAAACATAGTCTCTTTTATTTTAATGCTTTTTCTTGTGTTATAGTGAGTATTGTTGTTTAATTTTGGTGGAATTTTAACCAATAATACTTGTAGTCGTGGCATAGAGTGTGAGCCATTGGCATAAAAGTGTTTAAAGTAATTTCCTTGAAGTGATAGATTTCGTTTTCAAGTTTTGAAGGGAAAATTCCACCATTTTCCTTTCAAAACAAACGACAGCCGACTTGACGAATGACTTGGCTTATATTATTTCAAATTCATCACTTGACATTGGCAAAATTGTTTGTCGAAATAACGGACAGAGGCCATAAATAGAAGAAGAGATCATGAACAAATCTGACAGTCGATGATAGAACTAGTATAGTAGTTCCACCATGTATTCGAGTCATATTGCGCGTCAACTCCAGCTAAACTGCCGTACGTTGCAGCGTCACCGCGCAGTGTATCTCGGATACGCTAACGTTACGATACGTTTACGATTGTCACATATTATTTTTCAGGATGAAGAAGAAGAAGAAGACATCAATGGCAATTCAGAAAATGACGACGGATCCGATTCCAACTCTGATAATGATGATCGTGAGTATTCTATAAACTGACGAATTCATAAACGACTGGCTGATACCCGCGACTTCGTACGCGTGCGAAACTTTCCATCAAAATATCTCTCAACCAGCATACGATGAACCTCGTAGCAAATGGCAGCTTATGGTTTAGAGAGTTCAAGCTATATCTAAGAATCAACGTCTTTGATTTCAATAAAATATATATGTTTTAATCCGGACAAAGGTCTTCCGAATGGTATAAGTTTCATTGAAATTGGATCAGTAGCGTGATCCGCGAACAAAAAAACAGACAAACTCGATTTTTGGAATTAGAATCATTTATTTAGTAGATCTGCATATTTAGTTTATCCATATCTTTAATTTTTAGTTTCTGGCTTTTTTTACAGCTTTATAATAGTATTTCTTATAGGTAGATAGATTATTTATTTATTTTTAAGAATACACTCATCGGACATAAGAGGTTCGTAGTGGTTTGATCAATATCGTTGTTCCAGTAGCGACCAGCATACTGCGCGACGCAGTAAGAGGACTGGCTGAAGGCAGCTCCGGAGGCAGTTCACCCGAGGACAATGCAGCACCACGCCGCCCTGGACGAGCGCGCAGACCTGTGAGTACTACTTGTATGCCGGTTACTAGAGAGTTAAAGCCCAATTACACCATACCATTTTCTTCTTTATTCTTTATTGTACACCGAGATACTTAACTTAAAACTTAAACTTAAAACATGTACATAAAGGCGAGCTTAACCCTAAAAAGAGTTCTCTTCCAGCAAACCTTAGAATGTGAAAGATGGAAAAATGAAAGTGGGTACGTGTACAACACATATAGATAAAGGAATAGCAAATAAATAATATAAACCTACTAACAAATGAACCTACATACAAATAAATAAATAAACCTATATAAATACCTAGCACAACTATATTATACTATACCTACATACATACAGTACACATAAAATATAACCTGTTACCTACATATTCTTGTATGTACCAGTGCAATAATTGAATACAATAGTTGAAGCGCAAGAATTGACGTTCAAGAATTGTAAGCAATGTTTACACACGGATATATTAAACAAAGTTGAATGCAATTATTGACCACCACCAAGAAAAGCTTTGAAGCAAAACTTGCATACCAGATCAAAAATGTTACGTGTTGTTTACACAATGCAATTAATTTATTGCAATCAACTATTGCACTGGTATGTACAAGAAAATGGTATGGTGTAATTGGGCCTTTATTCAGATTGTGATCAACACAGACAGTCACAGCTCAGTCGGTAGTAGCTCTGCCTTCCGTGCTGTGGGTCGTGGGTTTTATCCCCAAAAATAAACATTTGTGTGTGGAAAACACCGATGTTTATTCTGTCTGGGTAAAAAGCAAGCTCGTATGAGTTAGTGGCCAACTCTGGTGACGGAGTTTTTAGGCCGCCTAAGGCCTCCGTCATGGTTTAACGACTGCTAGAGCCAGGACCGACAGTTTAACGTGCCCTCCGAAGCACGGAAGCGCTCAGATGTAAACACCACTAACGGTCACCCATCCAAATAGTGACTCTGATGATCAAAAACTTAGATAATCAGTGATAATGATGATGTCTTTTATAAGTATGTATTTACGAATAAATGTACATTCTTGCAGCAATCTAGTTCCCATAATAACTTTACTTTGGGACTAGAGTTTTGTGTGATATTTCACGTGCTCTGTGTGGCATTGCGTTCATAACGTAATATATCATTTGTTTCCAGCCGGCAGATGGCAACAGCAGCGATACGGACGATGACTTGGATCTCAGTGATATCATTGAGTTTGAACTGGACTAAATAAATGTTACTATCAGTTTGTAAAAAAACACTTTTATTTATCACTTACCCACTATTCTCAGGCTCCGACACGGTTTAATAGCTCTCGGCGAAAGCGGAAGATAATTTGTGTAACTTTTCTATCATATACTTGTCTATACTGCAAAGCACTCTCCACCCTCCATTCAAAGTCAGAGCTATTGAATCGTGTCGGGTCTTATTAGGTAAAAGGTTTTACAAAGTAACAACTGAACTAAATCATAATTTTCCTGTATCATGCCTTATTAGTTTATCAATCTAAAACATTAAGAGGTACATTAGCTAGAGTTACGTCTTATTTTTTCAGATATTAAAGAAAATATTATATCAGGCTTTCACCCCTCAAAGTCATAAACAGAGGCTGAACAGCCCGCCAACCGGTTTCAACCAGCTTTTGCCTAGTGCAGCTTTTGAATCCGCTTCTAGAGTCCTATGAATTGGAGGGGTTTATATAACTTGAATTTCTTTATGCTCTCTTCTGATATGGGACTAGTTTTGTTTATTATTTATTTTTGTACAAAAAAGTATCATCACTGCACTGACTGGATTTTATAGCATTGCTAAAAATCAGTTATATAAATAACGCCATCTACCGTTGAGTAGAAGATACGTTGACATCAGAAATTCGTAATAGCGCCACCTAGCATTCAGTAGTAGTCAACTTTTCATCTTTTCTGAATCGGAAATTACAGAAATAGCGCAACAATTTTTAAAAAAATTACTTCAGATAAAAAAAATGTATCTATTGGTATAAGCTTACTTACCAACTTTTTCAAACTTTTGTTTACATTATTATCACCAAAGTACAACTAACTAAACCATAAACTAATTTAATTTTAAACTAAAGTTTTGACTTATTTCCAATGTCTTTCTCTAAAAACTTAACAACATAACTTGCTAATCGTTCAGGATTGGTGAAATGCACATCATGACCACCTTCCACTTTGATAACCTCATAATTCTTCACATTTTTTTGCAGTAAATCCAATATTTCCGTCGCGGCCTCTTTACCCTTTTTATAAGGCCGACTGGTTTCGTCTAAAGCTGATATTAGAAGAGTAGGGGGCGCGTTTAGTGAAAAAAGTTTGTAGTAGTAGTCTATGGGGTAATTCTGAGGGGCTGGGTTCTTAAGTCTTTGGTCCCATGATAGCCTGAAATTTATTAGCAAGTTTTAAAAATATTTTTGGAAAATTCCGTATTATCTATCATAGCTGGTAACATCAGTATGGGGTATGGACTCCACTTTTATTACATTTAAATCAAAATGCCTTGTTATGAGATGAAATACCTAAATGTTTGAAACAATGTCGAGATCGTTTGATAATCCTGATGAATAACCTCTTATCTTGGAAGCAGGTGCACTGAGTTACTCAAATTTTCACCAAAGAGTAGGTAGTTAAAAGAATCATTGCAAAAATATCAGCTTTCTTATAAAAATGTCGCATTCAAGTTGGAGCCCTACAGCCGAATACTCAAACGCCACTCAAACCCCACTCAATTTAAGTCCCGCTTAAATTATTGCCATCTCTTACAGATGAGTAATGTCAAACAGAGGCAGAGCAATTTTAAGTGGTGCCTAATTTAAATGACGTTTGAGTATTCGAGCCCTAGTCTCTCAGCATCCACAACACCATCGGGAATGCTGGAACATTGCTGTCATCACCCCAAAGTCCTTCTCCACTACTTTAAGGAGTTGGGCTGGTTGGGATGAGGTCAGCAGGGGGACAATGCACAATACACCCCAACGCGGGATGACAGAGCACATCTCATTCCCCCACAACGAATTATAATTATAAGTACCTATATCAAGTATTCTATCAGCAATCTAGTACCCATAGTACAAGCTTTGCTTAGTTTGGGACTAGAGAGCGTTGTGTGATTGGTCCAAGAATATTTAATTAGCGTTGATTCTGGCTCTATGGGAGTGGCCTACACTAACTAATATGGTAATTATACAAACCTGTATTGGTCAGGTCCAACTGATCGCAGGTTCCTGGACAGTATTAGCTCAGCTTGAGCCTCAGTAAAGGCACGCGCGCGACTTACTGCTTTCACGGCTGCACTTCGAGTGTAAACTTTGAACTGGAAATACAAATACATAACTTTTTATTTGAGTAAAAATATCGAATTTAATTTGAAGAAAATGAGACCCCTCCTGCCTATAAAAATGCATTGCCTCATGTAAGGTATTACACTGCGCCTATCACTTTAGCCTCGGTCACATACAGCGAATACTCGCTGCGAATGCCTACTCGCCGCGAGTATTCGCTGTGTGTGACAGGCATGCAGCGAATTGTCGAACATTATTTGAAGCGAATACACTCGTAGCGAGTATTCGCTGTGTGTGGCCGAAGCTATGGCAGTAATAAGTAGTAGGTACTTTCCTGGATGAGCTCTGTCACAAAAAACTCTACTGCACTTGTATTTGACAATGAACCAACATACCTCATGGTTATCTCTCTCATAATTAGCGTAGTAATCCTGATAGAAAGTAGTGTAGTACTCCGTAGGATCATGCACTTGTAACCTCTGTAGTGATGGACCAAAGTCCAGAAGTACAAACTTTAGTATCCGGTTAGGGTATACTGCGTTGAAGAACAAACCTGTAATAATCACATTTGCTTTAATTCATATCTGAGTACTTCACCCAAAGAATATGTGATATAGTTTCTATGTAAGAAGAAGCAGGACTCCCATTCTACCAAAATTAGACACTGAAAATCTCGTTTTGTATGAAACATGATTCAAATTTTGACCCTCGTTTCATACATTGTTCATTTTTCGAAAGCACGAGTCTAGTTCGAGAGTTTCGCTAGTCTGACTTCGGTGTATTCTATGGGTGCTTTTTAACCATAGCTATGTTGTGTATGTGTTTGAAATCCACCATTAAGGATCATTTGTTTTCAGTGACAGGTGTCAGGGTTCAGTCGGTAGTCGCTCTGCCTTCCGTGCTGTGGGCTGTGGGTGCGATCCCCACCGAGAAGTGTGGCAAACACAGATTTTTGTTGTGTATCTGGGTGTTACTATGTATTAAAAAAATGTATTTACAAAAAAATATGTATATAAGTATTCTATCAGCAATTTAGTTCCCATAGTACAAGCTTTGCTTAGTTTGCGACTAGAGGGCGTTGTGTAACCATGTCTTTGAGTATTTATGTATTTACATTAAATGATTCCTATTTGTGGATGTCAAACACATCCTTAGCAACATACCTTAGTTTAAAATCACCCTTAAAGTTAACTAGTAGCTACCTTGTTCGCATCCCATGGAATGTCCAATATACACAAATTGTTTCCAGCCGAGATGTTCGAGTGCAATCTCCACTGCAGCCACAAAATGGAATCGAGATAATTTAACACCTGGAAAAATTTATATTTAAGGGACAATTTTCATACAGCCCCAATATAAACATAATGTAATTTTAAGAGTGCAATCATCATCATCATCATCATCAACCTATATCAGTCCACTGCTGGACGTAGGTCTCTCCCAAGACGCGCCACTGAGCCCGGTCTTCGGCTCTTCTCATCCATTGTTTGCCAGCTACATGTCTCAGATCGTCGCCCCATCTTGCCGGAGGGCGAGAGTGCAATCTTGCAAGAGTGCAATGGTATTCTGTAAGTAATTATTTCTATAATGTATGTTGTCATTACCAATAGGGAATGCATCTGACTTGCCGTTGCCGGGCATGTCAATCCCGACATAGTGGAACCTATCTGGCAGGTATTCCATCAACGGGATGAATGTAGAGAGGCTGTCTTGACGTCCATGCACTAGTAGCACTGGTACTCCGGTTGGATTGCCCCAGGATACCACTGAAATTGTAAACAAAATCAACACCGAAACTCATTGTCATGTCATGACGGTTTTCAAGTTTCACATGACAATGTAGAAATTCTTCTATATAGTGGATTGTTTGAACTCGAGGTAGGTATCCTAGTCACCGTTAATTTTATTATAGATACGTAGGTAGGTACACGATAACATTTTATATATATTGTTTAGGTACTTACGTGCTATTTTGCCCCAAGGGGCCGGAATGAACCATTCTTTTAGAACCTTTTTCATTTATTAGTTGGAACAAGTATTTAGGTAGGTAATATGTGGTTTTGAGTCACCAAAACATAGGTAGGTAGGAACTTCGTGTATCTTCTCCGGTATTTTATCAGCGTTGAAAGAATGCAGTAGTAACAAAGCACTTTCGCAACCCAGATTATACATTTAATCCAAAGTTCCAAAGTCCAAAGCAAAGAACTTTAGCAGAATACTAATAAAATCAATTTCCGCGGACGAACAAAAATCAAAACAAACAAAATTAGCCAGCTGATTTTGACTTTGACACTTTTGACAGTATTATTGCTCAAAATATGAAAACCCGAAACGTAACGCACAAATGACTAGTGATGGGGCTGTCCCTACAAATTGATACGTATCTTATGGATACATTTATATCATTTTATAGATATACTTGACAACAAGGTACCCACCTTGTAGGTATCTGATTACTTGTAATAGTCACAGTATTGAATTAATTTTGATACACTAGAAAAAGTTCTAGTAGCTACTTAAAACCTTTTTGAGCTGACCTATTGCGAGAAGAAATTGGTCAGTGGAGCAGGTATAATAGGTAGGTAAGGTGGGTGATAACTGCAATATATACATACTTAGGCTCGTATGTTGATACGGAAATCATTACTCAAGCATGAGTAAAGGAGATTTTCATACAAACATCTATGCCTAAGTCCCAACCAGTGATTGAACAGTAAATCAGCATACGGGCCTAAGATACATCTAAGTAAAAAGCAGATGCCATAGGTTTACCTACCTACTTTTTATATAAGAAAATGTGACGGAGCAAGTATGCAGAAAAAGGCCTAAGTAGGTACTAACCTAATGTTAAGCGGTTACCCTACGTATAACAATACATACCTCATACTAGGGGTCTTGTTTCCCTATGAGTAAGTACACAAAATTTAAATGTCAAACCCATCCCAACTGGAAATTTAATTTACAATTTACATTTGATACTCTGACTGCGCTTGTCAAAGGCAGTTTTTAACAAGCTTTCAATGTGTGGCACAAGTAGCTCAGGATGAGTAATATGAACGTCATGACCACCAATTACAGTCACGCGGTGAAAATGTGGAAGAGTTTCATCACATTTATGGAATAAGTTTTCTGCGAATAGTTTCGGTTTTGCTGTATCTTTCGATTCAGATGCGTCAATGGATAGCGTCGGCGGCATGTTTGTTGTTAGTATTGTGTATAATGTCTCTTCCGAGATTAGGGCTGTAGCTATCTTCTTCATTCGTGGCTCCCAAGACAGCCTAGAAAACAAAAATAATCATTTCGTTGTTTTTATAAATACCTAACGTTTCACAGACTTCTAAATAATTTGAAACATTGATTTTTACAGGTCTCCATATCTAAGGACTGTACAAAGAACTTACTTGTAAGTGTCAATACCCATTGGTATTAAAGATCTAGAAAGAACTATTTCAGCTTGTTCCTCAGTGAGACTTCTATTTCGAACTACTAAACTAATAACGCTATCATACGTGTGTAGTCTTGGTTTTCCCGAAGTCCATCTGAAAAAGTATTTAAGTTTTACATTGATTTAAAAATGTTTAGTTACTAAAACACTGATAAAATACACTCACTTGTGAAAATTTTCATAGTAGTCACTGTATAGCATTTTATACCATACAGGTAGTTTGTTATTGACATAATAGTACATTGAAACTGGTGGTAAGGGATCGAGAAATACCATTTTCTTTATTTTTCCGGGGAAAACATGGTGGTATAAAAGACCTGTAAAACATAATAAAATATCTAAGATAAATATTTATAAGATTATGATAATATTTATAATCCCAGCTAGAAAATTACTTACCAATAACGACACCCATAGAATGAGCCATTAATATGAACTGCCTCCATCTCATGTGCTCTACTACACGTTTAATTACCTCAACCATGTACATTTTTGATATTATAGGACCCGGAGGAAATGGTTCTGACTTTCCATGACCTAAAAAACAAAAAAAATATCTAGTTGGGAAGTTGTTTGGTAACGCTTTCGGCGATCATCAGACAAAGACTATCCTTCCTAGTTTCTAGAGTTCTAGACTATCCAAAAAAACCTAGGTGTATTTAAGTGGATATTTTAATGGTTAAACATGTCACCTGGCATATCAAACCCAACATAGTAAAAGTTATCTGATAGTTGATCAACTAAAGGTATAAAAGTGGCCGCAGTGTCCATGTATCCATGTATTAGAAGAACAGGGGTTTTGCTTGGATTGCCCCAGGAAACCACTGAAAATAAAAAAATATAACTTTAATAAGCATTCCAGTGTACGTAGTACGATAATAAAAGTACTGAACTAAAAGATACGAGAATAAGAAAACATATTTAAATCACTGATACATTATCATTATCGTGTGTAGCACAGTATAGCATTACGTATTTCATCGACATCAAACTAATATATTAGAGTGATAAAAAGATATTATTACCAAGCCCGTCCCTAGATAGAAATTGAACCACTAGACAGTGACGTGACATGACAATGACATAATAAAAAAATTACAGACAGCAAAGCGACAGACAGAGGCTCAGAGGCTGAGGTGTGTTGGTTGGAGCCTTGGAGGTGTTTTGTTTGTCGCTAAATAATGATGGAAATAAAGTTACTCCCTTTTCTTGTACTTACTAGCTATTTTTCCCCAGCGGGCTTTGACGCTCCATTCCCTCACTTTCTTTGGCATCTTGTGTGCTGTTTCACTGTTCACAGTATTACCACACTGTCGTATTACAAAACACTGCACTTATATAGACACGCACAGGGTATGGCCTGTTTGTCTCTACTACCTACATACATAACTAGCTGGCTGGAACCACAGAATATGATTGCTAGAGAAACGAAACGAAGCGAAACATGTCAGTCGCTCGCACGCAGTTTACAACACAAGTAGGTTTGTAGTTTGGGGATAAGTGTTGGTATGATCTCAACGATGATTTCGATCGATAAGTAGGTAGGTAGGTACCTACCTATGTGGTTAATCCGACTTCTTTGTTTTTACCTACATATTATTATGTGACTAGTTTATCTTCCAGTTTTACAGAGTTCAAGCGATATTTATTGATTAGGTAGGTACCTACCTAGCTAGATAGTACGTACCTACGTATTATTATTAATATCTAGGTACCAACGGTAGAAGGTACGTAGGAATACCTATAGGGCAGGGCCTTATTTACGACCTCAGTTATATCGACTTTTATCAAAGTTTTAAGCCGTGTTTTGTCTTTTGCTGTGACAAGCTGATTCAAATTCAACCGAAAAAGACGAAACACAGTTTAACAGGGACTAGGGTTTTCCTAAATCCGTCCACCATTGGTAGACCCGAGCCTGTGGGCCAACTCCAAGGAGGGGCTTGATCTTTCTAGCCCCTTCGGGGTCTGCTAGTGATGATGATGAAACAGTAAAGCAAATATAAAGTTTAGATTTAGTATAATGATAAAAAATATTATTTCCGTTTCTTATAAGCTCAAAAATGACGTGATCATAGTTCAAACTGTCTCTATTTATGGAGAATATTTTCTTCGCAGAATTTTCCTGCAATTTTTCTTCTAATTCAAAGCCGTGAACGATTAACAACTGCCATTTTAAATTGCTTTTCAAACACTCAGTGTTAATTTGTGATTTCTTTTGTCTTGCTTCGGCTATTGATCTGAAAAAAAAAGAAAATACATTAGGGTAGGTACCTAACCGACGTAGGTAAGTATACCTATTTTTTACATTATGGTATACATCATATCTGACGTCCATACCTATTAGGTGGTACGACTAAAAGTAAAAAAACAGAGTTGCTACCACATTTATCGTTTTTTGTAGTACCATTGGTACCTACCTGAAACTCATAACCTTTCGTTTGTTCCGCGGTGTCTTGTCCTTTCTTTTGCCCCGCGTAAACCTATAGTCGAGTAAATATACGTACCTTTTGCTATGGAATCTTTTAAAACTAATCACCCAGTGATCAAAGTCTGTGTAGAGTTCTTCCAAGGAGGTCACATTACTCGTTGAACTTGAATCTGAATTAAGCAAATAAACTGCATAAATAAAACACGCTTACTTTGTGGTTAGAAGGTCTCATTTATAAATTAATGTTTCATGTATTATGTCGGTTTTTAGGGTTACGATCCTGTAGGGTTTCGAAACCCTTTTGGTGCGACTTTGTCCGTCCATCCGTCTGTCACAAACCGGATTATCTCAGAAAGTATTAATACTATTGACTTCAAATAGTTTTAGATCATTTGTAAGCATTTGAAAAAGAGATAATTTTTTTTTAATTATATTTTCTAAATGACTAAAATAGGGTGGGTGAAAATTTAAAAAAAATTACCACTATCGGATTGAGTAATACAATATCATTTGAAAGGTGTTGTTTTGTAGATTTTAAGCAAGACCATTTTTTTTTTTCATTTCAAAAATATCGATGGTATTTTACTGAGATAACTCTGTGACTTATAAGACATTCATTCGCAATGATATTTCTTCTAGATTATCAAGAGAATTGTCCCTCCGATTTCATTATAATTAAATACCTCAATGACTGCATAATTAATAACTTAATAGGAATAAGTAAGTAAGTAATTATTACAGTAGTTATCGCTTAAATTGCCTAATTAGTTGTAAACCCATAGGTCTGGTTTACAACAGGCTTTAAAAATACTAGTTACTTTCTGTGATGGTGTATACCCTACCTACTAACTTAGGTGTAAGGTAGGTAAGTCACTCCTATACACCAAATAAATAAGAGCTATTTAACCGTGTCGGGGCCTACCTACAGGTTGACCAAAGTTAAATTAAGTTCTTCGGTTAATTTATACCAAAATAATTAATTTACATTAATAACTTGACATTGAGATTTTATTGTTTATTTAGTTAGTTACCTAGACTAGGTAATTAGGTATTGCGCAAATGACTCTAGATAGAGACCTAGATAACTGCTTCATAATTACAACTAAGGTATTAATAATTTACTTACCTAATTAAGTAAAAAAATTAAATATATTCACAATATTCACTCACCATTTTCTATATTTCTACAATCCATTTTGGTATGACCATTCCGCTCACTACCACTCAACTTTATGATCAAAGAAAAAACAATTGAAAAAAACAAAAACAATGTTGTTTTAACAGCGAGTGCCTTTGTACTGAATGTAAACAAACTGCGCGGGCGCAGATAGTAGCCACAGATGATGTTGTAGTTAGTGAGGTAGGTTTGTGACGATTACCTACTTGTCTTTACTAGTGATGTGATTTTATTGTTAATTAAATATCAATACATTTAACTAGGTGAATACTTATTATTATGTACCTGGAAGTAATATGGGTGAATCAAGTTTATAAGTCAGTACTACCTACCTACTTAGTTTAGTGCACCTGGGTGATTAAGTCTACTATGTGAATTATTTTTATGGATACCACGAATACCGCCTCTATTGAAATTTGAAACACAATCGCGCTGTACTGATTTAGATGAAATTTGGAATCCTCTAAATATTAAGAAACTCTTTTGAAGCTGACTGACAATCAACGCACAGCCTAAACTAGTCATAGAGGTATGAAAGTAGTATCCTAGGTAGTGTAGGGGTGCACTAAGAAAGAAATTTGGAAAAGTCAGACCGTAAAGGACCTAAAGGGTCTAAAATCAAAGATTTTATCCAAATAATGCGTATGCTTCTACCATGCGAGCAGAGCCGCGGGCGACAGCTAGTTAATAATATACCGTGATCAAAAATAGCTCAATAAGGTAGAAAATAGACCAAAAGGATCTTAAAAGTTCCTATGAAATCTGTATGAACTCCAGTAGGTACTATCAGCCTGCAAGCCCGTCTTTGGAAGAGAGATTTTGCCCTTCTTTATCTAACTTCCGGCGAACTTCATCTTTTAGCCCGTTTTTAATGTACTTAGTACCTAGGTATGCATTAAAAACGGGGTAAAAGATGATTGCGCGCGCTTGTAAAGATCTTAGGAAGTTAGATGAAGAAGGCCCATGAAGTTCGCCGGAAGTTAGATAAAGAAGGGCAAAATCTCTCTTCCAGAGACGGACTTGCAGGCTGATAATGATAATGATTCGTCTTTAGGGATTCGACCTAAAGTCAAGAATAGTCAGGCTGACTCTACAACCCTCTACACTTTTTTCACCGTCACACCATGTAGTTATAATGAAACTTTCAATAAAAAAAAGTTTATATTGAAGTTTTCGGGAGTAGTCTTGTTACACCCTTTATTAAACTGCAGTTACAACACTAGTTACTAACGTTTCTAGAAATATCGTGACAACACTAGTTACGATCTAAGCGTGGCTAAATAACGAGGTGTTTATGGACATCACTAGACACAAAGTTGGTAATACTAGCGGGGATATTCCGCAACTTCTTGTGGGGCAATTTAGGTGTTAGATAATCGTTATAAAATCATTCGTTTAGGTAACGTAGTATAGTATTATGTGATCTGTGGTTACGTGTTGCGTGATGCCTCATGGCGTTTCCTAAGAAGTGGTCGAGTGAAGTACATGACCTTTGGAATAGAACACGAAGGTAATAAATAAATAATAAATATTCTTGGAGATTACACACAACGCTCTCTAGTCCCATACTAAAGAAAGCTTGTATGATGGGAACTTATTCTATCAGCAATCTAGTTCCCATCATACAAGGTAATATATAGGTGTACATCTATACAATACAAATATTATAAAGAGGAAAGGTTTGATTTTTTGTTTGTTTGTTTGTTTGTATGAATTGAATAGGCTCCGAAACTACTGGACCGATTAAAAAAATTCTTTTACCATTAGAATCCTACATTATCCCTGATGAACATAGGCTATATTTTATCCCGGAATTCCCACGGGAACGGGAATTACGCGGGTGAAACCGCGAGGCGCTGCTAGTAAATAATAAATATTCTTGGACATTACACACAACGCTCTCTAGTCCCAAACTAAAGAAAGCTTGTATGATGGGAACTAGATTGCTGATAGAACTTATTCTATCAGCAATCTAGTTCCCATCATGCAAGGTAATATATAGGTGTACATAGGTAATATTTTTTTTTGTAAAAACATAGTAACACCCAGACATAAAACAAACAAACATCTATGTTTGCCGCACACAAATGTTTGTTCTCATTGGGGATCGAACCCACGACCCACAGCACGGAAGGCAGTGATAACTTCTTTTATTCTTTATTCTTTATTGTACACAGAGTTACTTAACTTAAAACTTAAACTTAAAACATGTACATAAAGGCGAGCTTAAGCCTAAAAAGAGCTCTCTTCCAGCAAACCTTAGGATGTGAAAGATGGGAAAATGAAAGTGGGTACGTGTACAACACATATAGATAAAGGAATAGCAAATAAATAATATAAACCTACTAACAAATGAACCTACATACAAATAAATAAATAAACCTACATATGTACCTAGCACAACTATATTATACTATACCTACATACATACATACAGTATTTTTCTCTTTTCAACCCTTATAACTTTACAACCCCTTGACCGATTTACCTCATAATCTAACCAATTAAACTTCAGAGTACTTACTATCCGTAGACCTGCCAAATTCTCTAAAGATCGGATAAGCGATTCTAAGGTTATGCTCTAGCAAAGATACTGTTTTGAGAATAACCCTTGTCAAATCCTAACGCCAAAGTAGGTAGGTACCATGTTGCATTTGGACTGCTAATATGGCGTGGCCAAGGCCCACCAAGGTGACTGGCGCGCAATGTATCCAGTCAAAACACGAGTTATTCATAGGTCACTGATCTTTCCTTACTCTCTCAAGATCAATATTAATTCCTTCTGGTAGGTAATGGCCGATTTACACTCATGCAAGTAGGCACTTGAAGTAGAGGGACATGGTGCGTGGTAATAAACGACTGGGATATCGAGCGCTGCTGGCCGTTACCAAAGAATATGTAATACTGCGAGACTTCCATTCTACCAAAATTACACACTGAAAATCTCGTTTTGTATGAAACGCACTTCAAATTTGGACCTCCGCTTCATACATTGTTCGTTTTACGAAAGTACGAATCTAGTTCGAGAGTCTCGCGGCTGGCCATTACAATGGTAGGTACCTACCGATTATCTTGGTGCATTTTTCTAAACTAACCTAATTTGACATCAGCTTAAGTGGTCCAAGAAAGACAAGGTCAATACGTGCGGAGCTAACTAAACCGCGGGTTTTATCATGGGGTTTCTTTCACCGTATACATGTGTTAGTGCTAGCCGTTGTCCCAGCGTAGTGTATATTTTTTTTTAAAACTTTGTGGGTAGGTTACAAATAGTAGTTTATTAGGTGCCAAATAACACCGCAATACAGGTCATTCACCCAACTGCACCACGATGTCGCAAAATTCAATTTATGAATGGCTAATTCTGTAGCTTTCCATGCCAACCTGTCGCTAAGACGGTATCGCTCGAATCTCGTAGTACTGTTTGTTCACCATACATAAATTGAATTTTGCGACATCGAGGTGAAGGTGTTCGAATGACCTGTATTGCGGTGTTATTTGGCACCTACTATAGCACCCATCCTTTCCGTGCTAGTTAGGAACTGCGTTACGGCAAAGATGATTCTTTTAAAAATAAAAATAAAAAAATGAGACTTTCGTCCCATAGGAATACGGGTCATTTTGATTTAAGCAAACAAAACAAAACCCAGCGAGCCTATGGCTCGGTAGGCTTGACATAAAAAAAAACTATGTAGGTAACTCTCCCGCCACTAACTCGCCACTGTACTTAAATGTGTGTAAATCAGGTTTCATAAAGTGCATTTGGTAGAGATACTAGTAACTTGTACTGCCGCTGACAAACCAGATTTTTGTGTACTATGCCCTTGACGTCCATTGACCTTTGCGGTGTAGGTATATCGGCCTTATCGTACCTACATTACATTTAGTTTTATCGAAGGATTTTATAGGTTAATGTTCTCCGATACCTAGGTACGTGAGTACTCAGGTATGTAATATCTAGGTACCTAAAATTGTTACTAGATAGGTAGGTACCTACCTAGTGGAAAAGATATGGGATGATGTTCTACGCTGCCGAAGTTATAGTTATATCGTTGTAGTTTCTATTCGCCTTTGGCGAATTCAAGGTCAACGCTATTAAACAATGCCGGTACCCGTACACGTATATACCTACTTTACCTTATAGCCTAAAGTTAACTTTTATTAAAATAAAGATTATTTCATTATGAACACGGTGGTATAGGGTTGTCTGCGAAAAATCAGTCCTGAATTCCGGTTGTCGAGGTTTAAAAAGTGAAATTTTTAATTAATCATATTCTGGACTGAAATTTTTTAGACAACCTATTTGCAATTTATTGACATATTTAATTGATAATAAAATAGTTTTCATCTATTAACCAGCTCGGTCCAAATCTTTGTATAGCGGGATCCTGTACTATTAGGTACCTACCTACTAATTCGAGCCACTCGAGCCACCAGAAATGAAACACAGTTGTAATCACTTTTAATAGAAAATTGTAATTGTCTAAGTTAAAACGACTATTGACATGAAACACTGCAATGTAATCACTTTTTTAGTGATGGTGAAGTGTTTACGTTTGCGCAGCGCCTTACAGATGGGTAAACCACGCGGCACGGCGGAAGTGACACTATGAACATTTTTCTTCAGTAATTTTGCGGAATCACGCGGATATTAAAAAATACTCTGATAGACTAGGTAGCCTACCAATATTTGGATAATGATGATGATGATGATAGATAGGTTATTTAGGTACATGAAAAATAAATAAAAAATAATTTCAAATTGGTTTAATAAGATATAAATAAAATTAATGACTAGATTAATGTCAACTTACATACCTATTTATTACCTACTAAGTATTGTAATAAAATAAAGGTAGGCTAGGTACTTACATATTCATTGTAATAAGTATTTAAGTTAATGTTAGGTCTTAAAATAGTTT
Organism: Eulithis testata; assembly: GCA_947507515.1. Lineage (NCBI taxonomy): Eukaryota > Metazoa > Arthropoda > Insecta > Lepidoptera > Geometridae > Eulithis > Eulithis testata. Next base: position 5,973,899 of record OX382216.1, read on the forward strand.
ACTCTGGTGAATGTCAGAAACCTACTCCTAACCTGGTATTGATCAAACTATAGGTATACAGGGCGTCCCACCACTATGCCACATGGAGGAAAAGTATCTTAAATAATGTAGATAGAACATTTTACTGAAAGAAGACTTCATTTTGATTTTAAAAACAACTTAAACTGCATTCAAAGAATTTTGAATAATTGCCTATCTGAACCGGGAATCGAACCCACCAAATTGTAAAAACTTAACACCCGTTATTTTATGATACCAATTAAAAGGCTCAATCATAAGAATTATTTTTTTCCAAGTAATATAGCATCTTAAATAAAAAGAAGTCCATGAAATTTTACATTTATAATTTAAAGAAAATTAGCCTTTCCTTTTACTTAGGTACTTCACGAAACTACTAATGACATTTTAATAACAAAAACATTTAGAAAGTACCTATGTAAGTATATAGTAGGGTAGTAGGTGCCTTCATCGTATCATATAAATAGGTTTTAGTTACTTACGTACCATTATAAGTAAATATAGGTGCGTATGTACCTGCTCATCGTTTTCAAGAGATTATTAACACATTTTAAGTATTTTTACACAAAAATATAAAATAAAATATTTAAATTATACTTACTTGCAATCATAACCTATGTACACAATGCACAAGCGTTCATTTTTTCACAGATATTCCCATATCAAACTACTAAACTACACTATGATCAATTATTTCTACGGCGTGAAATACACAGCACACTTTATCAAGAGTTTCACATACGTGCGTTTACATCACAACACCTTCAGTAGTCCACACATTTTCAAGTCTGATGACATCTGAAGCATCAAGACAAGTCTCATGATGTCAGTTGACACATCAACACTAGTTTCATGATGATAAGTCTATCATGACGTCGCTTTACACGTCATGAGTATCATGACGACAGTTCAAGCATTTTCGCGACTATCGGCGTTATCAACACTAGTTTCACGATGACAGATGTCAATCATTTATTAATTTCTGTAAGTTCGGACCTATAATTTGCTATAAAATAAGAATAAACTTAATTCTGATTCAACATGACGTTAGTTTACACGTCACGAGTTTTGTAATGACAGGTCATCCATTTTCACACTAGCTTCACGATGACACATGTCAATATATCGTCAGTTTACACGGCGTGCGTATCATGATAACAGCTCAAGCATTTTCACTAGTTCCACGATGAGAGATGTCAACATGACGTCAGTTTTTACGTCACAAGTCTTGTGATGATCTCAGCTCAAGGGTCCTCACGAGATTCGTGAGAGTGTCGCTGCAGTACTGCCAGCCGCTGCTGTGTGACTTCAAGGTGATGCTTCCTCCATTTGATCCGTCTATTTTGGAACCACACTTTCACCTGCGAGACAAGGTAGGTATGCTTAATATTGTGGTCTATTCATTTTACATACTATTTATCTGCGTACCTGTGTAATAATTTGAAACGGTCGAAATAACTATTTGTTTCGCCTTAGACGGACTTTACTTGGAGCGAGTAATTAAATAAGCAACTGAAAAGGTTTTAGTGCAAAACTCGGGGGGGTTGGTCTTGCATAAATAATAAAATAAAACCACATTACTGGACCAATGGAAAAACTACACCCAAAAATTGTACCTAAGGCACACGTTTCCATGGGTCTATCTATATTATACCGCTTCATTTTACACTTCTTCGTTCAAAAAGTGATAGGGCAAAAGTGTTTACGTTCGCGCAGTGCCTAATTTGCCGACATGGAATAAGATTACTCAAAAAAAATGTAGGTACTTTAATAATTATGTCACAACTTATTACATAAATTCAATACTTTACGTAATCATACACATTTTTTTTTGTCAACTTTTGAGTTTTTCACAGCGGTAAAAGAAATTCAAAAAGGCAGGCACATTTCAACCACAAAATATCTGAAATCCAATATAGCGAACGCATCACTCCTATTTATTTCTCTCTGTTAATTCACCTGTGCCTCTGTGAGCTGCAATGCATGTGCCAGGTACAGCCGCTCCGGGCCGACCATGTACTGCTGCCGCTCAAACTCTGCTTCCAACCTCTCCAGCTGCTCAGGAGTGAAGATCGTGCGTATTCGTTTACTTCTACCTGAGCTGAAAAGCCAAGGTTTCATTGTCTCCTATGAGTCTTAGGGCCGAATACTCCACTTAAATTAAGTTCACGCTTAAATTATTGGACTTGCTGACGTTTCGGACAAAATATTTTGGGACAAAGTGTCCCAATTGTCACTTTTGATTTTAATATATTTGTTGCTGACTTGCCATATCTTACAAATAAGAAATGTCAAACAGAGGCAGAGCAATTTGAAGTGGTGCTTAATTTTGAAGACAAAAAAATTAAATGAAAGAGTTTATTTGCAACTAGGTAATTAACATGATACAATTATTCCTTAGAGTAAGTATATATTGACAAAAATCAAGTGACGTTTCAGTATTCCGGCCTTAGTATCTAGCTAGTTGGATGTATGGGTGAAGGCAGAATTCCGCGGGGGTACGACCCCAGACATGTTTGCAAAGGTCCAAAGGGACATTTTTTACTAGATCGTTATTAGACATCATTGGAATTTTATGCCCGTATGCTAATTAACTGCTCAAGCAGTTCCGGACTCAAGCATAGATTTTTGTATGAAAATCTCTACTCAAATCTATGTTTCAGAAAGGAGTTCTTTATCGGGCGGGATACGGGTCTAAAACGCGGAATTCTGTGATTAGACTCACCTATTTGAACAGGATATAGAATGACTTCTAGATTTCATTGGACCTATTTGTGGCCTCATCTCCGTCCGGGGACTATCTGCAACAATATGGGTTGAATAGGATAGGTCCTTACATGGCTAATTGCCGCACTCAGAGACATTGCATAAATATTAGCGATGACTTTATTTGTCATTACTTGATGGTAAGATCTGGATGACTATAAGCGTGCTTTTGCACACAGTAAAATATGAACGAACAAGTTAAGGCGTATGTAAAAGGCAGACAACCCTCTCGCTCGCACATATCAACATTTTTGAACTAAATGTAATTATGTGAAATTGCAGAGCTTCAGGGTCGGGAGAATAACAATGCAAAGGTTCAGTAAAAATATCACATTGATCCAAACCAGTTTTCCTACCAAAAAACTTACACAATTAAAGTGCACATTAATTTATCGCATTGGTGTATAATGGCGATGGCGAGCTTAACCCTAATAAGAGTTTTCTTCCAGCAAACCTTTGAGGCTTGCTAAGGATGTGTTTGACATCCACCTACAGGAATCTTTACAATAAGTATTAGATAGTATTATATTATGATCTGTGGTATTACTGAAATGAACCGTGTTTTTTAATTCATAAGTTATGCGCGGTATTTTTTTTTTTTTACGTAGGCAAACAAGCGTAATTGTAACATTTTGGATTACGTGTAACTGTTGGTCCCGGCTCTACGGAGGCCTTAAGGCGGCCTAAAAACTCCGTCACTAAAGTTGGCTACCGTAAAACGAGGCGACTTTCAAATTACGGGGCGTCTTTGATGATAACAAAACGGAAGACGGGTCCTAGAAATATCGGTATTCGTATTCGGTTTTGTTATCATCAAAGACGCCCCGTAATTTGAAACTCGCCTCGTTTTACGGTACTAACTTATACGAACTTACTTGCTTTTAGTTAAAACCATGTTAGTAACTATCCCTTACTTCTTTCAATTATTTGAGTGATGCTAAAGTTATGATTTAGACTCTGGAAAACGTAGTATACAGCGTGTATCCACAATGGCGACATTAAATTGATACACGGGTAGATAAAATTGATATATATCTGTATAATTATAGTTAATTATGTGTGTGACGGACGACTCATAATTGACTTGCGAATGCATACATGTATATGGCTAGCAGAAATAGATACCCATTTTGTTTTGTATAAATAAACTTGTTAGGCGCTCGATAGGTTTTTTGACGCTTGCTCAGATAGCGCTAGACGAGGGGCGAAGGGTTGTTTAAGTGTAGAACAAAAACGAATAAATGTGTGTACTGTACAAGTTTTTTTTTTAAATAAATAAATAAATATTCACGGACACTTAACACAACGCCTTCTAGTCCCAAACTAAGCAAAGCTTGTACGATGGGAACTAGATGGCTGATAGAATACATACATTTTTTTTTTGTAAATACATACTTATAATACATAGAAACACCCAGACACAGAACAAACATCTATGTTTGCCACACAAATGTTTGTTCTTGGTGGGGATCGAACCCACGACCCACAGCACGGAAGGCAGAGCTACTACCAACTGAGCCATGACGCCTGTCATGTTAAAATAATCTTTTATTTTAAAAACCCCAACCTGAAGAAAAGAGGGAAATCTCTCATCCCTCACAATGTGGCTCTATGTTATTTTGGAAATAAACATTATCGTATCTTATCTTAGTTGTTCAAAGATGAATGGACTGTGTGAAAGAAGATATGAGTAAGAAAGGAGTGAACACCGAGATGACGGCTGATAGAGGAGAGTGGAAGACGAAGACATGTTGTACTGACTCCACTTAGAGTGGGACAAGGGTAGGAAGATGATGATGATCTTAGTTGTTAAAATGATGTCCAAAGTTTTGAGCTCCATTACCAGTTTCACTTCCCGATAAAGGAGCAACCCTAAATAGAATTATCTTCTTACAAATAATTAAAACGTTTGTACCAGAGGGTAGCGCTCTGTTAAGCGCTTGATAAGTGGCTTAAAAGTTGATTTAGCTATTTTTATCTTGCTAACGAGATGATCGCCATTCGTCTCTGGAACAGCATCCCTCATCTCTATCGCGAGGCATCTTCTATTGATGTATTTAAATCCAAAATATATAATCACTATTTATCTCTAATGAACGAATCATACAAATAAACATTCCCTGGCACAAAAAAGCGAGTTTAAGTTATATTAGGTATGTGTATATTATAATTTATATTTATTAGTTTATATAGTATTACCTTCGTATTTATGTTTATTTAAGATAGGTTCATGTGTAAGTTTTGGCTAAATTGTTTTCTAGTAATATATTCCTGTGCGCACTACCCTAATAAACTGTTATCCTCACTACCCAAAGGTTAGCTGGTAGAGAATGCTATTTTAGCATTAAGTTCAGTAGTAGTTTTAGCCAGTATACACTACTTTTAAGTTGTGCAATAAAGAATTTTCTATCTATCTATCTATCGATTCGCAATATAAATTGAACCGTGATACCAATTTTACTCTACTCTACTTTAGTCACAAGAACGCTTGTTTTTGGTATCACCTAGGTACTTATTTTCTGCAAAAGTTTCTCTGTGTTTTTCATAGTTACAGAAAGTATGGTAATTACATGAGTACGTCGTTGTGAGGTAGGTACAGTGATAGTACCAAGTACCTACATTATCTATTAGTTGTATTAAAAAATTGACGCTTTCTAGATGTACAAAGTTCAAAGCAAAAAATGATTAAATCATTAAAATACACTGGAACTGAAAATAAAGTAAAAAACAAAACGTACCATTTGATTTGATTTGGACCAGTTGAGCTATCCATAAATCGTTTGCAACGGTTTGTAGATAGCTCAACTGTTTCATGTGTATTTTGTAAATATTGTAAATACTGATCCGAACTTAGCATAGATATTTGTATGAAAGTCTCTAGAATGAGTAATGATTTCTGTTTCGGTATACCGGTCGTAGAGTCCGTGCAGTATGAAAATGTTATTATTCTTACCTTGCCGCAGACCTGCTGGTACTCCCACTATATTCCTAAAGCCCTCATTGAGCCTCTGCACCTCATGCCCCGCGTACAAGTAGCTCTGCAACTGCCTCTGGCTCTGCAGCCTCTCCTGAACACTCAGATTCATCACATCCTCATCGTTCGTCAAACCTAAAATAGCAGCAATTGTAAAAGACTTTCCCGCCAAACTAGTCCCCTTTCCTGTCAAATCGACGCCATATTGACTGCTGTCACAATCGTCAAGGGTCGACACAGGTGACGATGACCGATCATTATTCTCAAATCTGTCAGAATTTTCAACGAAGCCGGAGTTTTCGACGAAACGATCCGGGCTTTCGTACGCGTCTGTATTTGTAAAGTCGTGGAATTTTTCTTCGCCGTCGGAGAGGGCAAGTCGGTCCACATTGTGTTGGTAAGAAACGGCCAGTAAATCCGTCAAATTGGCCGGATATATCGAGCTCTGACGCTGTTCCATCATCGTGACTTCACTATAAGCACTTTATTCACCATCATCATAACTACAATCATCACCAGATTAAGCAAAGAGTTCATCTAGTTAATGAGGAAGGCTCTATTAGGCAAGTTAATTTCTGAACGAAACGCGAGCAAGCACTGGCCACCGAGACGAAATTGCGGTTATGATTTTGAAAGGTACAATTTAAAATGAGAATCTTGGGCGGGGCCAGACGTCATGCGATCGGTTCGGCGCGAAAAAATGACATCGCAAACGGTCAATTGGGGGTGCATGATATTAGGATGGTGGGGGTTATATATCACTCCAGATTCATTTACTATCAAAAATGAACTCTATGAGGTTGCGTTTAGAGTCAAAATGGCTGCAGCCCATGCTTTGATCGATTTTGAAAGTCCGTCTAAATATCAATTTTGAAAAGTTTATTTATTAATTTTATGGAAAACCAACAGCTTAAATGTAACTAGATATAAATTTTTATAGTAGTGGAAAGCTAATTACAGGTTTTCACGGTTCAAATTACAGTAATTAGTGTGTAATTTTGGTCGAATAGGATTCCCGCATATTCTTACGTAGAAACTACGTATTAGATATTTTTTGCCAATACTAAGTAGACTCTTCCAGTTCTTTACTGTCAAAGCTAAACCAAGAAACTGAGCACGTTCATGCAATTTTTTTATTTATAAAAAAAAAAACACCTATAGCCAAGAGAATATTGTCCACATGCTCTCTATATTGTATTCTACGGCAAGGGGTGATATCCAGCGGATTTGATTGGAGGTTAGTGCGCATGCGCCGCTGTAGGCGGAGTCAGGCTTAGAGGGTGTGGTAGTGCAGTGATTTGCGGTCGGCAAAGCCTTTGATTGAGGCAGAGTAGGACTTGAATTTTCTTTTTATCTGTACCACAAATCATTTGATAAGCAAGAAATCGTATGAGGTAGCAAACTCTATTGACGGAGTTTTTAGGCCGCCACGCCGTCATGGCTTAAGGCGTATATAAAAGGCAGACAACCCTCTCGCTCGCACATTTCAACATTTTTGAAGATATAATATAACTAAATGTAATTATGTGAAATTGCAGAGCTTCAGGGTCGAGAGAATAACAATGCAAAGGTTCAGTAAAAATATAACATTGATCCAAACAAGTTTTCTAACCAAAAAATGTGCACTTTAATTTATCGCATTGGTACAAGTTTTATGGTTGGAAAACTTGTTTGGATCAATGTGATATTTTTACTGAACCTTTGCATTGTTATTCTCCCGACCCTGAAGCTCTGCAATTTCACATAATTACATTTAGTTATTATTATCTTCAAAAATGTTGAAATGTGCGAGCGAGAGGGTTGTCTGCCTTTTACATACGCCTTAACGACTGCTAGAGCCGGGACCGAAAGATTAACGTGCCCTTCGAAGCACGGAAGCGCTCAGATGTAAATGCTACTAACGGTCACACATCCAAAAAGTGACCGCGCAGAACGTTGCTTAACTTAGATAATCGGTGAAGATTAACTAAGTAAGCCCAGCCACGAGTGCTACATCAAAATCAGTAAACTATAGCATACGGTATTTACTTTGGAATGTCTAACCATATGATACCTATATTTTATACTCCCTTGGGACCCTCATAACTTTACAACCTCTTGACCGATTTACTTCATTTTTCAAACATAGCACTATCCGTAGACCTACAATTCTGTGAAGATTGGATAAGCGGTTCGAAAGTTCTAAAAACAAATATACAAAGCATTTTAAAAAAAAAAAAAAAAAAAAAAAAAAAAAAAAAACTTGGCGATCGCGCGTCATGCTTTTCGAACTTTTACAAAGAAAAACTAGTAAATCTAACTTAAATTCAGTGAAAAGTGTTTAGGAGTGATAAAAAGTGCTCGAAGTTACTGTGTTAGCGTTATCTACGCTTAATAACTCACGATTACACTAAAATTTCGCTTCTAAAAATTTCCATCTCAAACACATTTCCAACTACCCCATCAAAAAAACAAAATGAAAATTTTTGCTACAAAACTTAATAAAATGCGTCTCAACTCGTAAAAACAACAACGAGAGTAATGGAAGGGACGCAAGAAACCCTAGGGGACCCAGTTACCCCGCCAAACCACACCAAAATTGTTAATTACAACAAAGGACCCAAAAAACTCACTCAACAAGTCTTTCATCCTAGCCTATTCCATAGAACAAGCCCCGCTAGGGCATCTACTCCAACTCTGCCAACAACCAGTGGTACCCCCATGGAAGAACAAAGTCAAGATACTGTAGCTTGGCAAAGAGCCCTTACTTTGCGTTTGCACAAAAGAAAAAAAATGTCAGACTCTCCTCCATCGCCTCCCCACACTGCCACCTCAAATAGATACGAGATTCTGCCAGTGGATGATGAAGAAGTCATTATACGACAGAGAGAAATAAAACCACCTCCCCTCTTGCTTTACGGCGTCGACGACGTCAACAAACTTACACAAACATTAGAGACAGCTTTACAGAAGTCTGACTATACATTCAAAATTATAAACAAAAACCAAATAAGAGTGTCATGTAACTCCGTGCCTGCCTACAAGTCCCTCATGTCACTGGTTCGTGAGAAAGGACTAATTGGGCATACGTTTACAAGGAAGGAAGAAAAATGTTGCCGAATTGTCATAAGAAATCTACATCATACTACTCCACATTCAGGAATCATTGAAAAAATCGAGAGCTCAGGAAATAAGGTCCGTGGTGAAATCATTAATGCCAAGTACGGCCCTGATCGAAAACCTACCTCAACATTTTTTGTGAACCTTGAACCTAGTGAATTGAACCCTGAAGCCAAAAAAATTCGTGTGATCTACAACACCTCAGTCATAATAGAGGACCCCAAAAAAAGTAATACAATTGTACAATGCATGAGATGCCAACAATATGGACATAGCAAAAATAACTGCATGCGTCCGTATCGCTGTGTCAAGTGTGCACAAGCCCACAAAACATCTGAGTGCCCCAAAAAAGACCGGAACACACCTGCCACATGTGCTCTGTGTCTAGGAAGTCATCCAGCCAACTTCAAAGGATGTGAAGTCTACCGAGAAATACTAGAAAGAAAATTCAAAACTAGGCCAAGGGAGACAAGGTACTCCGAACAAAACTTACAAGAAAAAAGAATAGTGGACACAGCACCACCTAAACCCATGAAGCCCACCTTGCCAAATAAAGAACAAACGCAACACCCAACACCACATACAGCCCCGAAGAAAATTGAAGAAATAAACCACACCGTTTATACAAGCCAATCACAGCCTTTGCTAGATAACCTCAAAAGCCAACATCAGAGTTATATGAATACTTTTAAAACAACCTATGCAGACAGTACTAGGACCAAACCACCCACAACAAACAAAACTCCCTATCCAGACAGGACTAGGACGAAACTACCCACAGCAAATGCAGATGAGGAGATGAACATCACACCCTCAATCGAAGAACTTCTCACAAGACAAACACAAAAAATTGACACCCTCATACAGCAAATAGGTTCTCTTATAGGGCTTATTATGATGCTCATTGAGAAGAAAATATAATGCATTCATTAAAAATAGGAGCGTGGAACATCAACGGGCTTGCTCCAAATAAACATGAGCTCGAGTTACTAATAGACACACACAACCTTGATGTGGTTCTGATCTCAGAAACCCATTTTAAAATTAGAAGTTTTGTGGAAGTACCAGGATTTAACATGTATTTTACAAACCACCCAGATGGTAAAGGCCACGCTGGAGCAGGCATACTTATCAAAAAGTCGATCAAACACCACTCTCTTCCTCCATTCCAAACTGAGCATATTCAAGCCGCTACCATCTCAATAGAAGATAAAGCAGGATACTTTAACTTATCATCAGTTTATTGTCCACCGAAGCACAAAATAAAAGATCACATGTATACTCAGTATCTCTCAACCTTGGGCCGGCGCTTCATAGCTGGAGGAGATTGGAATGCAAAACACACCCACTGGGGCTCTAGATTAATCACTACACGCGGGAGAGAGCTAAAGAAGAGTCTTGACAGTGCCAACATAATTACAATCTCAACTAAGGAGCCAACACACTGGCCTACTGATCCTCTAAAACGCCCCGACTTGATTGATTTCTACGTAGTAGGAGGTATGTCACAACACTACTTCCAAACTGAATCTTGTCTGGATGGAACATCAAACCATGTCCCAATCATTCTTACAATTAGCACTACTGTAATCTTGTACGAACCAACCATCACTCTGCACAACAACAAAACAGACTGGGAGAACTTTAAAGACTATGTAAACTCGAAAATAGACTTGAACATAAGACTAAAATCAGAAGACGATATAGAAGAAGCCACCAAAAACTTCACAAATCTAATACAAGAAGCATGCTGGAAATGCACTCCTGTAATAGACGAAAAATATAGAAAACCCAATAACCTATCGAAAGACATCAAAAATAAACTCCGCCAAAAAAGGCAACTGAGAAGAGTATGGCACGGAACTAGAAAGAAGAAAGATAAGGAAGAGTTTAATAAGGCAGCCCGAGAACTTAAAGCCCTAATCAAGGAAGCTGAAGACCTTACTCTTCAGGCACAGCTAGAGGGCCTATCAGCTACCCCAGCCTTCAACTACTCACTGTGGAAAATCACCAAAAAATACAATCAACCGCAGCAAACTAAGCCCCCACTCAAAGTGGAGGACGCATGGATAAGAACCAACAATCAAAAGGCTGATGCATTTGCCAACCACCTTGCAGCTGTTTTTGTACCTAATGAACCAAACCACAAAGATGAATCTGACATAGATGAAATCATCAACATGGACACTCAGCTTGATTGGCCTCCCAAATCAGTTTCACCACAAGAAATTAAAAAACAAATATCTGAAATGAAAGATAAGAAGTCACCAGGCTTTGATTTGATAACTAAAAAAGTACTTCTGGAACTCCCAAAAAAAGGAATAGTTTTTCTTACTATTCTTTTCAATGCTATCCTCAGAGAATCATACTTTCCGATGCAATGGAAAATATCAGAAATCATTATGATATACAAACATGGAAAACCGGAAAACAATCTAAGCTCATATAGACCTATAAGCCTGCTGCCTATTATTTCAAAACTTATGGAGAAAATAATACTGAACCGACTAAGACCAATCCTAACAGAGAAAAAAATAATACCAGAACACCAATTTGGCTTCCGCAAAGAACACTCAACTATTGAACAGATACACAGAGTATGCAGTAAAGTGCGACATACACTAGAACACAAGGAATTCTGTTCCTCCGCCTTCCTCGATGTACAGCAGGCATTTGACCGTGTCTGGCACAAAGGACTTCTGTGCAAAATAAAAATGTACTTACCACATAGCTACTACAAACTGCTACAATCATACCTTTCAGACAGACTTTTCAGAGTAAGAGAAGTAGACAGCTACTCTAAACTGCATGAAATCAAGGCAGGGGTACCCCAAGGCTCCGTTCTTGGCCCTGTCCTGTACACCATCTATACAGCAGACATACCACAAGCACCAGATATAACGGTAGCCACATTCGCGGATGACACCGCGATTCTGTCAAGCGACAAAAACCCTCATGTTGCCTCGAATAACCTGCAAGTGGCACTAGACCAAGTATCACAATGGCTAGACAAATGGAGAGTGACCGCAAGTGCCTCAAAATCAACACACATAACATTCACTTTAAGACAAGGAAACTGTCCACCAGTAAAACTAGGAAACAATGACCTACCGCATAAGGACTCCGTCAAGTATCTTGGGATGCACCTAGACAGGAAACTTTTGTGGAAAACACACATCAAAACAAAAAGAGACGAAGCCAATCACCGGTCTAGAAGCCTGAACTGGCTAATTGGAAGAGCATCTAAACTTTCCTTGGAAAACAAGCTCCTAATATACAAGGCTGTAATTAAGCCTATATGGACATACGGAATACAACTCTGGGGTACTGCTGCTAACTCAAACATAAGTATCATCCAGCGTCTGCAGAACTCTATCCTGAAGTCAATATCAAATGCACCATGGTTCATGACAACTGAAGAGCTCCATGAGAACCTAAAAATTACCACAGTCAAGGAAGAAATACAGCTCCTAGAAAACTCATACAAAACCAGACTGACAAAACACCCCAATCCGTTGGCTGTAAAACTACTGGAGCCAAATACGCAAAAAAGACTGAAGCGCCGGAATATACTAGAGCCAAATGTACAAAACTGAATTAAAATGGGGCTAAACTCACTGGAGTACAGCCCTGCACGCCACTAATTATCTTTCACAAGATCTGCTTATAGCCAGCAGGCTGATCGCAGATGTGCAAACAAACAAAAAAAAAAAAAAAAAAAAAAACAAAGCATTTTTGCCCAAGTTGTCACTAAAACAGTTACGCACTACATTTATTTATTTAACTCTTTATTGCACAAAAGAACAAATGTACAACTAGGTGGGCTTAATGCTATAAGCATTTTCTACCTGCCAACCTTACAGTGCAGGAGAATGGTTGGCGTGCAAACTTAAGATAAACAGTACCTACATGTTTAAAACAATCAGAGTGAATTTAATAAACAGAAAAGAGAACAAATTGCACTAATAGTATGGGTTAAGTTAGAGTACCTAAAAAAGAAGAGTAAATAAAGAAACCTACCTATGTATTTCGCTTTGATGCATCCCAAGAGGTGTTCATAAACGAGTCTCTACATCCGATCCGAATCCGTGAAAATATTTCTGTATCTAAAATATACAGATGACGGATGACGGAAATCGGATCTAGTGCGTAACGTCATCCGATTTCTGTATATAATAATAAATAAATCTTTTATTTTCTCTCTACAAAACAGGGTAGAACAAACAGAGGCAGATAGGTAAACTTAAGTAGGTACGTATTAGGAGACAGTAGGTAAGGACATGCTATTGATTTTAAGTGAACCTGTTTTGTGAGAGACTGGTGCCTGAAATAGGTTTGATAATATATTTTAGATACAGGGCCTCTACTGTGAATAATGATTACCGAAGATTCGGTAGTGACGTTTGTGCTACACTGCGCAGTAACGCTGTGACTTAGAAAGAGCCTAGACCATAGCTAGAGGCGACCGCGCAGTGTAACCCAAACGTCACTACCGAATCTTCGGAAATCAATATTCGCAGTAGAGACCCTGAAATATTTTCACGGATTCGGATCGGATGTAGTGCGTAACCGCTGTTAGATCTTAGTCCGCTTCGCTCAGTTGATCAAAAAAATATTGAGATTTTGTATTTACAAACACATTTTCAAAAATATTTAAATGTGCGAGCGAGAAGGTATATTTTATTTTATTTTTTATTTTATTTATTTAACAAAACCCACAGCCCTTAATACTATTAAATAATATCTAACTAGGCTAGACTTATATCCAATTACGGATTTACTTTTTATAAAATATAATTTTTAAAACAGACAGTCGAAATTATTTCAAAATTAATCAGTAAGTATAGGATAGGATATAAAACATTAGTCGTCGCCTCACTCCGTCCCTGTGCCCTCCTCCCCCCTGCCCTCTTCCCTCTCATGAAACAATTTAATATCATAATCTACGCCCAATACCTACTTGAAACGTCAAGTTATAAATGTATGGATATTGTTACGATTAAATTTCTAATTTTTTTTATTTCATTTGTCGCACAATTTTAGTCTGTGACATAATTAGCGTAATTTGGAACGCATCGTTTCTGAAGCGGTTGCCAACTCGGCCACCCCTAATTTTGCTATTTTGCCTCGATTTTCTTTATAGAGGACACCGAGCTATTTCCTATTAGTAGAACTGAATGGTTTTGCTATCATTTTTGACTAAATTCAGTCATCCTTTCGGTCCATATTGTTCTTTAATTCGATACAGTTTTTTTTTGCTAGTTTTGCCAAAAAGTGGCATATTTTCCGCTGAATTTGGAGTTTTGTCGCTGCAGCGGGCCACACTATTTCATTGAAGATTGTACTTATTGATTTTGTCAAAGGAATCTCCATCTTTCTTTTTACGAGGAATTTTACCTGGAAAGCTGCTGTCGTAGCTAGTGCTTATTTAATTCAATTGTGGTAAGTTCGTTGTGAAAAGTTCGGCCGATTTTATTGTTGATCTCGCACAGTGCCTTGATTAAGTGAAATTCCTCAGATTGGCATAAACAACCCGGTGCCCATTACCCACGCCACGCGGCATCGCGTGTCGTTGCAGCACGCGGCCTCCTAAATACTTATCAAGCCCTCTGGACTAAACCCCAGGTATGCATTTTGCTAGCAGCATCAGCTAACCCTACTTTTTACAAAATATAAAAATAATTTATTTCAAAATTCTTCTAATTTAGTCAATTTTCCTTTTAAATCTTTATAACTCCACATCCAAAAGTTGCCCCTAAATGTACTTTACCTAGAGGAGAAGTATCAGCCTAAACCGTTCAGTGAAACTTCATTTTTCTTCATAAAACATATTTTTTACCCCGTCCTTAGGAACGGTTATAATACATTTTCAATATTAGTCTGTAATTGGAGTATTTTCTCTCAATTGCAGGGGGATTTTGCCTTCCTACATACCTGCTGGATTTTGCTTTCCTACATACCTGCTGGATTTTGCCTTCCTACATACTACTGGACTTTGTCTTCCTACGTACTGGATTTTATTTCCTACATACTACGTGGATTAGTTTTCACAATTTTCACCCTTTACTACTGCAACCGGGCGGCTCTGCTCACGGTCCAGCCGGAACGTTTAGAGCGAGCATTTCAAGCCTGGACACATACTTCAAACCCCTGCTCTGTTACCACGGACGGTGGTGGCTCTTGGCCGGTAAACTTAGATAGTTGTTCACCGATGACGCCCAGGCTGCTTTTGTAGTCGGAGGACAGGCGCTTCTGTGTCCTGTGTCGGTGACATCTCCATTGTTAGGTAGGGAAGATTTAAACTCTTATTATTACCGTAGCTACGCCTACGGTTGGCGCCCACATATATATTACCTACATAAAACACACCGTTGACTTCAACTTTAATTTATTAAATCTAATTTGCAATTCATCTTGAGACCTCACTATACCCATCTCTTAAGACTAGTTAAGCCGTAGCACTATTTCTTTTAACTTACTCTAAATTTGTATAATTTGGTTAATCTGATAAAAAGGTTAGGAAAATAAACACAAGTCAGAACGTTGTTTACTTTTTTATTCCAACCTCCCATTAGGGATTTTGTCAGGTTACAATATGCCTTTCTTTTAACATATTTTTTTACTTAAAACAATTTTACAAATATGATAATTGACCTGATCCTCTTCATTATAATGCTGGTTATCATCAGACCTTGGTGTAGGCTAAGGTTGCCTCCTTATCTTGAACAGATTTAAAGGACTATTTTAGAGCTAATGAATATCATCATAACTTAGAAACGGCTCCACCAATTTTTACCAAACATAGCTATGGACCATCCTAGATATAGAAGCTTTTATACAAAAAAAAAATATTGTAGTCAGAGACCTTCTTTGAGGTGTACAAGGCCATAGACAATCACACAAATATTTTTCAGAGATGGGTACGGCGATACGGCGCTACGCAGGATAGCTATGAAACGTAGGCTGCCTCTACGGTTTCGTAGATAGGTCTACGAAGCGTAGAGCGTCTACGAAAATTATTCCCTTTTATTTTTCTGGACAAATTCACGATAAAACATAAATTCAATTCAATTCGAAGGGATATCTTATTAAAATACTTAAGTACTTGGATATTACGACTGACTAGAATCCGCCCGCGGCTGGACTCGGTAAATAAATTAGCTTATCGTATACTACAAAGTATAAATGTCAAAGTTTTAAATGTTTAGTAGTTTCCATGATATAATTGTTTAGATTTTTGTATGTTTGTATGTTATATTAGTGGGATGGTATTTTTATACACGGTATAAATAAATATTGCCCGGACAAAGATCTATTACCTACCAACTTTTACATGTAATTGTAAACAATAAAACGAGTTTTTTCTTGTTTACAAATGTAATAAATGACAAGACCCCGACTTACAGGTTGCAATCAAACGTGGGGGGAGAACAAAAATGTAAAGTTGAAAGAGGGTCCACAATCAGATGATGCGCTTTTGATGCGTGCCACCCCTGCTTTGTTAGGGTTGGCAAGTGAGGGCAAAATTGGATAAGTAAAAATATTGAAAAAAATTCGTCTAATTTTCAATCTAGAAAACAAGCAGTCAAGTTTAAGGTCTTTATGACAGGCGTCATGGCTCAGTCGGTAGTAGCTCTGCCTTCCGTGCTGTGGGTCGTGGGTTCGATCCCCACCGAGAACAAACGTTTGTGTGTTGTAAACATAGATGTTTGTTCTGTGTCAGGGTGTTTCTATGTATTATGAGTATGTATTAACAAAAAAAAAAGTATGTATGTATTCTATCAGCCATCTAGTTTCCATCGTACAAGCTTTGCTTAGTTTGGGACTCGAAGGCGTTGTGTTAAGTGTCCGTGAATATTTATTTATTTATTTATTTATTGCTTTCATATTGTACAAAGGGTCTTAAATAAATTTAGTGACAGCTTCCAATATGAATCCTGATAGGGCACAAACAATATTAGCCGCTAGGTGGCTAAATAGTAGACAAAAACTTATATTAGACTATGTAAAACCTAGATAGACGACAAGGTTAGGTAAATTAGCAAAGTTGTCAAACAACGCTTCTGTTTTCAGCTTCATCTTCTTTTATTTATGGCCTCTGTCCGTCATTTCGACAATTTTGCCAGTTTCAAGTGAGATATTTGAAATCATATCAGTCAAGTTTTCAGCTTTCAGCAACTTTCAAATAGTGTCAAAGAGTGGTTTTGACAGCTGTGAATGCCTTACTATATTTTGTAACAGACCTATGGCAAATTACGTGATGACAGTACTCTATTCTATCTATACTAGGTGCCAAATAACACTGCAATACAGATCATTCACCACGATGTCGCAAAATTCAATTTATGAATGGCTAATTCTGTCGCTTTCCATACAAACCTGTCGCTAAGACGGTATCGCTCGAATCTCGTAGTACTGTTTGTTTACCATGCATAAATTGAATTTTGCGACATCGTGGTGAATGTGGGTGAATGACCTGTATTGCGGTGTTATTTGGCACCTACTATAGAGTAAGTAGAGTCGTTGGTTTAAGTGCATATGTACTTTTTAATGCTTATCTTTTTCGTGCACGAATGGTGGCACCCCTAGCTCTTTTATTGTCAACTTCGCTGCCCTTCGGTGATTAAAATTCCTCGTCCTAATATCGGGATCATATATTAAGTGCGCTAATCGGCGTTGCTGACAACCCTGCTTTATTTAGTTTTACTAGGGCGCGCACGTGGCTTCTGTCGAGTGTTTGATAAAAAAACAGGCATTTGCGTATTCTGATGGTTTCTACAGCGTCAGTGGTAGCTGTTACTACTTTAGGACGCCAATGGTGGATTTAAGATTTCTAGCTGATTATATCAGCACTCCTAGCCCTTTCAAAAATAAGATTCCAGTTTTTATAACCCGATACGGCGTAAAAGGTCGGTTATATTGACAGCAGTGTTTGACAGTATGAGTGATGGTCTCTGCACCACAGTATTAGAACCCAAACCTCTTATTTATCTGGTATTCCATTTCGTAAGTCAACAGTCGTATTTTAATTTCAAACTACTTACAATTGGGTGTAGTAATTCTACAGATTATAAAGCCCTGTGAATTATAGCCGCAATTCGGCGCCATGCATCAAGCATACCGTAATAATGCGCCATAGCATAGCTCACTATCTCATTATGTGCCGTACCTACTGAATCATGAGGCCATAGACATCTGTGGAGACTTCTAGAAGTATTTATTTTCATTTAACTATGAAGGTAAACAAGTGTGAATAATAATGGACCTAGAATGGATCCCTGTGGGACTCCCAAGCTAATTAGTAGTGTTGGTACAAACTCATACAAAATCATTATAAGCCAATGTTTGTATGCGGTTAGGAAAATAAGACCAGCGCAGCGCCAGAAGTTCCCACTACAGAATAATTTAATAAAGAAGTATTTTGTAGTTCACTTTATCAAAGGCATGTGGGAAGTCAGTGTACAAGCTATCATTTTGTTTATTGGGATCTAACCCTTTGAAAATGTATTGCGTAGTGTGTAATAAGGAAGTGGTTACCTTATAACAGTGGTATAAATGCCTACTTATAGCATATAAACATAGCATAATTAATTTTTTTATTATATTAATGTAAAGTACCTACAGTGTGTGTATCTACCTACCTACGATGTGACATGTAACAATCATTGTTATCAATAAAATACTATCACTATGACTATGAAACTTTCTGCAAATACTTTCGAAAAAAAAATACTTACGTAGATTCGTTCCAATCGAAGCGACCCCACGTATCGCCTGTGCTCGGAGCTCGCCAAGTACCCTCATAACGTCCAATAAACCTGATTCCTTTGTCGTCCAGCAATTTGTCATCCATTGTGCCGCACCGCCCGGCATGATAACATGTTGTTCGAGTGCTGCCACGCGGCGGAAAAACAATTAAATATTGTCTCTGGTAAGATGACAGTTATTTGAATTAAGAAGAGCGATTGCTTTTCATAACTTTTTAGGTGGAATAAAAAAAGAAAATTGTTTTTTTATTTTATTTTATTGCGAGTTTAAGTTTTAGAGGTATGATCGAATTAAGAAAAAACTATAGACAACCTCTTTCTTCTCCAGTTTTATATTTTGTAAGTACTACGATGGTAAAGTGATGTGTTATGCAGTGTTTAAGTATGTAAGGTCAAAACTCTTATAAAAAAATATAAGAACTTATGTTGTGCGATAAAAAACTTAACTTAAAACTTGTCGTATGTCATAAAATATTCTACGTCGTAGCAAAAGGCTAGAAAAGCAAGCACGCTCGTATGAGTTAGTGGCCAAATCTGGTGATGGAGTTTTTAGGCCTCCTTAAGGCCTCCGTCATGGCTTAACGAGTGCTAGAGCCGGGACCGACAGTTTAACGTGCCCTCCGTAGCACGGCATTATGCTTAAAAGTCTCCTATGAATTCAAAGTCTTTGTATTTTATATCTCTGGTATTTTAAATTGCTAATTTTCTATAAAAAGTGGCCGCATGTTATTCTAAGGTAATGCGGTCGCATAGCGATAAAGCCCTCATCATCATCATCATCATTTCAGCCCGTTTGTACCCACTGCTGAGTATAGGCCTCCTCTCTATTACGCTATTCTTTCCGGTCCCTTGCGATTCTTGTCCAGTGATTCCGAGCCAGTTCTACGATGTCAAAAAAAATAAAAAAAATAAAGCCCTAATATAATAAAAATACAAAATCACCTGAATTTAGCAAGCATTACCCACCGCGCAAACAAAGCGTCATTAAAAAGCCGAATCTAAACAAATTGTTTGAAAATGGCGTTATTAAACTGGCGCGTAATTAATTGCTCGCCGGCATTAACCGAATAGTCGGCCGTCAGTAAATGAGAACGGGGAACACGAAGTAAGCGATGTGGCAACATTTTAGCGAAAAAAAATAAAAATTTGTATTGGTAAGTAGGTAAAAAAAACACGTGTGTAATTCACACGTGGTAGAAGTGAAACCTTCAAAAAGACTTTCAAATCGGAACGATGCTAAAGAAGTTTTCACTTCAAAAAAGTTGCAAAAAGTGAACGAGTTCGCTCGAGACTGGAACCCACGCACTACGAGCTATTCTCGGTTCGATCCAATCCGTTAGACCGCTTGGCCAGCAGTCTCCTTAGAACGCGTTCGATAATTAGGGATTTCTCTTCTCGTTTCTTCGCTTTTTTGTTTCATTGACTTTCAAATCACAACGGTGCTAAAGAAGTTTTCACTTCAAAAAGTATTTGAGATTTTATTTTTAAAACCATCGAGTTTGTTATTGAAAAATCTTTAGAAGGTGGATTCGTAATTATAAGAAAAAACAAAAAAAAAGTAAAAATCATTACGGTTGTGTCTAGAGTCATTTCCATGAAAGAAGTCCCGCGGAAATTTCCGGAACTAAATTTTAAAACTAAATTTTTAATTAGTGGTTAGGTGCTGTTAATGTGTTCGGATTCTAGTGCGTTTTTATTTGTTTTCTGTGTTTAAAGTCTTGTTTTCAATGCCTAAAGTTGTTAAAAGTGCTGCCCGAGAAATAATACTTAAGGTCGACTACAGCGACGCGTCTGCGGGACTTCTTTCATGGAAAGGACTTTAAGCTCTGGTTTCGAGATCGTAACGAACAACGCTATGCGGTATGCGGATCAAGGCGTGCCGCGTTTGCTCTTCGCCGCTGACGCAGACTACGACGGAACAATGCAAGGTTTACACAATGCCAGTGACTGGACTCAGTTATCTTGGTTTCGGACCCAGTCACTGCCGAAACGTCACAAAACTATTGTTTACATGCACCCACGGGCCTAAGATGCGCACCGCGAGATATTTGTCATGTCATTCTGTCAAAATGTAAGCATTTTGTACCAGTTTATGATCTATTGCATTATCTGTGGTACCTAATGGTGTCGACAAAACGCGCCATAATGTACACTTTTGACACTTGTTAGTCGTCGTACCTCTCTGAGGACGAGATAATAGTCATGCAGAAATGTCAAAAGTTGATAATTCAAAGGCGCGGTTTCTCGACATCATTACCACATATAATGCAATAGTTCCTAAACTGGTACAAAATGCTTACATTTTGACAGAACGACATGACAAATATCTCGCGGTGCGCATCTTAGGCCTGCCAGTAACTAGTCAGCGCTGGACTGAGTTACTGTACTGCCATGTTACTGACCCCGTATAAACTGTCCTCAAGAGACCATTCTAGACGTTTTCCATACGATTATGTGTCCGGCGCCGCATGTCGGATACCGCAGCGTTGTAACCATCGCGAGACCAAAGCTTTACCCGGTACAAAATTAAATTAATAACGAAATGCCTGTAAAGTAATAAAATAAACAAATTTTATCAAAATTTCACCAAAGGCAGTATCGAAGCATTTAATAGCATAGTTATTGAAGTTAACATCAAACGAAATTATTTCATAAAGTGGTCTCCTTTGATCCCCGTTCATAATAAAAATATTCAATAAGCGAGCGGCCGGGGATGCCAGCAACAAAAATGGAAATTATATTCTCAATAACGAAGTGCCGTTAACCCGCATGTCAGATCCCGCGCTTTGTTTATTATATACGTGTCCCTAATATTTTTACGCAAAATTGCGAATGCACAAAAACAGTGCGACGCCAAAACAAAAAAAAAAAACGAAGTGCCGCCGGTTTCGCTTTTATAAACCTTTATCTATTTTATCTATGTATTAACCTACTTCGTAACATTTTTTACATTTTTATAAGTAGGTAAGTAAATACCTACCTTTCGGTCTAAAATTAATTCAAATGATAGCGGGAGAAAATTTATTTTTGCGCCTCTTGCTCATTAAAGGTTTGCTAAAAGAAGGTTTGGCAAAGTAGAACCTAATAGATTTGATTTAAAATAAAAAAAAATGTGTGAGTAGGTAAGCATTCACATAAATATATTATATATTTAATTTTGATATAATAAACAATTATCCATGCTTGCGTAATATTAGTTATAGTTAGCGATGTTATATTTTACCCAAGTAAAGTGGGGGCGAGCCACAGTAAAATTATATCTTCGAGCTGGCAACACCGGCGGGTAATTACAACATTCCGCGGGCACGCTGTAGGTACACCGCGATATGATTTGTTATGAATATGCTCGCAGAATATTACTTTGTCTTGTTTGTACGTTTATTGGATTTTTGGTGAAGCTTTTGCTCGTATTTTGGAACTCAACTCAAGATTACTGAACACGTTTAAGTTAGATCTAAAGGTTCATTATTTACACCTTGTATTTACTTATCTGTCTGACTGAGTACAAATCCTCCTTGTGATTTTATCCAATAAAAACTTTTCACATCTGTCATATTCGCAGCGTTGCCAGAATGTTACTTTTGTAACATTTTACGTTACTTTTGACCCTCTCATGTTACCTCCATGTTACACGACTCAATATGTTATTTTGTGTTACTTTTAGGTCAATATAAATAAAATTGAGAAATATATAACAGCACACAAAAAAATATGGTGAAACGGAACGCATCCAAGAGTGTTTTTGTTCGTCATGTTGGCGCACTTGATTTTGTGGACTGACTGACTGATGCGACGTCCGCGCGAAAATCTGTCACTTCGTCGTACCGCATACTCACTCGCGTGTATTTTTCAATCTACCATCCCGCTTACTTGCGAGCGAGCATAGAGTGCTCGCAAGATAACTGTTGTGAACTTTTGAATTTGTGATTCAAATTTGGCTGGGTTGGTTGGATAGTTTTATTTATTTTATTTCAGAAGTGATTGCTGTGAACCGTTTATACAGTGACTTGTATTGCTAACATTACTTGGTAAGCAAATGTTGCATTTATTGTAGGCAGTTTTAATCTAATAAGTGAGTAGGTATTTAGGGAATCCGTAATTCAACAACAAGTCGTGTTTGAAACTGAAATATGTTTATTTTTGTATTGTCATCTATGTTACAAGTAAATAAGCATAGTAGGTATACTGTGTGCCGTTCACTGCACATTGTTATGTTTTAGTAACTTTAGTTTTGTTTAAATGGACTAGGAGTGAGTTGGCAGAGTAGGTTACCGGCTGGCGTAGCCCTAGAATTTGATTTTGTTAATCGATTTCCGCTAATCAAAGGTAAATAAATAGGTACCTAATAGCTACCTACATATTTGTTTCAAAAGTTGAGTTAAAGTTGTCAAAAGTTGTAATTTCAATGTTCTTATTATCTAAACAAGACTAATAGGCCCGCGGGAATATCCCTAGAGTCCGCACCACCACTGAAGTTCCGCGTCAAAGTTTTTATTGTCTCTGGTTGGAATATGAACCAAAATAAATGCTCTAATCAGTCAGTGCTTGTGCGGACTCTATGACTCGTTTAGCCTTTCGAATCGAGACGCGCGCGATTTCCATTCCAGCCAATGTGTGTGCCCAGTGCTGGCATTCAAAAAGTTGTTGCATAGTTGTCCGAAATGAACGATTTCAATATTTTTTATTAGCTTATTCATGTTGATGTCTCTTTCGAAAAAAATGTATTTTCGCGTCAGTTGTTGGTGATGCCGTGATGTACGCACTCACAGTATCGATCGAATCATACGATTTTTCTCGGATGCATGGTTTTTGTCTTGTTTTTAATGCTTAATCTAATATCGCTCTTTTTTCATGTATGGTGTGGTGGTGAATAATGTATGTATTGCATGTTTTGCTATGATAACAAAATAAACATGTATCTGAAGATAATGGAGAGGTTTTTGAGTGCTAAAGCTTCGACTTCAAAAGAAAAAAACGACGATCGAGAAAATGTAGATAGCTCATTCAATGAGGTACCTCCTGAAAAAAGGAAAAAGCAAATTTATAATTTTAACGAAAACTGGCTCGTAGACATTGCATTTAAAAATTGGCTCTCAAAAAGGGAGCAACAAACCGGCTCAATCACGGCCTTTTGTACAATTTGTAATTGTAACGTACTCAACCATAGGCCTGCTCTTATAAAGCATCAAAATACAACAAAACATAAACAAAACGTTAACGCTATTAGTAAAACAACATCCATAGACGAAGCATTTAACTTAAAACCGAAAAAAGAAGAAGAGCTAAAGAAAAGAGCTGAACTTAAACTATGTGCTTTTTTCGCTGAACATAATTTGCCACTGTTGTTGTCAGACGACTTAATTCCTTTTCTAGCTAACACATTTCCTGATTCAGCAATAATCAAATCTGTTAATTTAGGAAGAACAAAAGCAACGAATATCGTTAAAACTGTACTTGGTCCAATACTGACAGAAGAACTTGTATCAAAACTCAAAAAAACAACATTTAGTGTAATCATGGATGAGACTACAGATATAAGCGTTAAAAAGCAATGTGCACTAGCAGTGATATTTTTTGACGAGGATGAATTCTTGGTTCGTACTCAATTCCTTGACATGTATGAAGTTATTTCTGGAAAAGCCAAAGACCTCACAGATGCATTATTGAATTGGCTTACAAATAAACAGATCCCTTTAAAAAACTTCGTTGGCTTTGCTTCTGATACCACAAACAGTATGGTTGGGCAACATAATTCCGTGTTCAGCCACTTGAAAGAAAAAGTACCACACATTGTATGTGTAAAGTGTAGCTGCCACATGATTCATCTGGTGGCTTCTAAAGCTTGTCTCAAGCTTCCGAGATTTGTGGAAGATTTTTTAAGAAATGTTGGATCACATTTTAGCCGCAGTTCACTCAGACAAGAAGACAAATCACAGACTTCAAAAGAACTTGTCTAATGTTTTACATAGAATCAATAAAACAAATAACGCAACGATATGATTTTTCTGACCCAATATACGGCATTATAGAAGTCATTGAACCGAGCGTAGCACAAAATTTTGAAATAAAAGATTTATCTAGCGTGGTGATCAGATTCCCAAACATTAAAGATGATGTTAATGATGTGGAGCTACAAAAAGAATGGAAAAAGCATGCATTCCTTGAACATAATGAATTAGGTTTGTCTCAAAATGTTGAAGAATATTGGAGAAAAATTTTGAAGTTGAAGGATCTGACTGGTACTCTAATATTTCCAAATTTAAAAAAGGTTATCGGGCTTTTGCTTGTGTTGCCTTTTTCGAATGCAAGCGTGGAAAGAATTTTCAGTCAACTTAAATTAATTAAATGTGAAAACAGGAACAGGCTAAATACTGCAACCATTTCTTCTTTGATGGCTACTAAAGCAAACATTAAAAACGCCACAAAATTTGAGCCTTCGAAAGCAATGATGCATGCAAAAATAACATATAGCAAGAGTGGTGAAGGTACTAATTGCACAATATTATTTAACTCAAAACGTGTTTTAAATCTCAAAACGTTTTGAGTAACTATTTTTCATGACTACGATGATAATATAAACGCTTTTTTCCAGGTTCTACCAGTTCAAATTAGCTGTCCTGTCTCCATTATATCTCTATTATAATGGCGTTATTTTCATATTCATTGATGACAAAGTAAGTTGCAATATTGAAAGATATTAATAAATTGGTTGGTATATTAAATAGACACACATCATTATGTTTTTCCTTTTTCAGCATCGCCAGTCGATTATTCGATAAACAATTATTACGATTTTTTCGAAGTTGTACAAATGGGACAGGACAGACAACTTATTTTAGTTTTTGTGTAATAAAGTATACTTATGTTTTCAATATAATATAAAGTAATGTAACTTTTCTCGGGAAAATGTTACTTTTTGAGCTGTCTCATGTTATATCTGACTATCTGCCACTGGCAACACTGCATATTCGGTAAGTAGGTCTTTATTACACCCAAATGGGGCTTGTAGATGACCAATTAGCGCTCTAGGGTAATAATGTAGCTAGAAAAGCCCTAGGGCGGTAAGTAATTTGAGGGACTCCCGTATGTGTGCCTCGTCTTCGACTCGGCCCACATTTACACGTTCTTCCCTTGTGAGGTAAGTAGGTCCTTATCACCCCCAAATGGGGCTTGTAGGTGACCAGTTAGCACTCTAGGGTAATATAGCGCTCTAGGGTAATAATGGAGCTACAAAAGCCCCAGGGCGGTAAGTAATTTGAGAGACTCGCGTATTTACACATTTTTACCACAAATTACTTACCGCCCTAGGGCTTTTCTAGCTACATTATTACCCTAGAGCGCTAATTGGTCACCTACAAGCCTTATTTGGGGGTAATAAGGACCTACTTACCTCACAATCGAGATGTAAAGCAGAGTAGTTAGCTCGGGTGTAAGCATCAATTGCACCCTCGAACTATAGGCGCCCTCGCTGCGCTCGTGCGCCTAAATATCTCGAGCTGCAATTGATGCCTTACAGCCCTTGGCTGCTAATCTACTATTACAATAGAATTTTTTTTTTCAATAAAGTTACCTTCATCTATAGCTTTGCGGTAAAACCCCTGAGCTTTCTGACATAGATGTTCGGTGTCACTGACACCGCTTTATTACGAACATAATATTACAACCGCTTCTTATAAATACACATAAAATTAGCAAACATATTGGTCGCGCACCCTCGTCTTTAAGGGTGGTTTCAATAATGAAATGACAATAAAAATAACAAGCCAAAGGGCTAAGGTCTACAATAACTTTTATAAATTGGGGGTAAGGGTCCCTAAATAGTGCCACCTGCAGTGACACTCACGAATTACCTATTGTTTATAGCGATAAGACCGCCCATTGTGCTTCATACCTATTTGTTTTTCATTATTTATTTGCATCTGACATTTCTTTGACAGGCGTCATGGCTCAGGCGGTAGTAGATCTGCCTTCCGTGCTGTGGGTTGTGGGTTCGATCCCCACCGAGAACAAACATTTGTGTGTTGTAAACATCAGATATTTGTTCTGTTTCTGGGTGTTTCTATGTATTATAAGTATGTATTTACAAAAAAAAATTTATGTATGTATTCTATCAGCCATCTAGTTTCCATCGTACAAGCTTTGCTTAGTTTGGAACTAGAAGGCGTTGTGTTAAGTGTCCGTGAATATTTATATTTATATTTATCTTATTTTTTCTTTTATTTTGGTGTAGATACAATAAAAATATAAATCAATCTATCTAATTACATCCATACATGTTATGTAGTTCATCCATAGATAGTAGAATACGTATTAGCAGATCATATAGGTAATAAATAAAATTCGTTTATTGCAGGCACGGTAGGTAACAAAACATTGTACACAGACCCATTATACTAATATTATAATAATGTGATTGTAAGTTTCTTTGTTACGCTTTCACGCGAAAACTACATAACCGATCATCATGAAACTCTGTACACATATTCTTGGAGGTATTAGAAGTAACATAGGATACTTTTTATCCCGGATAATCAACGGGATCCAACGGGACACGAACGAAGTCGTGGGCGGAAGCTAGTATCACATAAAATTAAGTGGGTAAAAATAAAATAAAAGAAATGGAAATAAAAATAAAAACACATAATACTATACCTAGTAGTAGAGAACTATAGAGACCCCGACGAAAGTACCTACCAGCGTGTTTTTTCGTTTAGGTACTTAGGTACCTACTTGCCTGTAGGTTCAATTTAGCGCGATTTGGTCAGTATGTTATGTACCCCTACCTAATTCCCTTATCCCAAAGTTTATTCTACTTTCCGACCCCTGAAGGGTTAATTAAATATACTACAAGATAAGGATTGCCTGACATAACGAACTTGTGTCTGGTAGAGATCGGTACTTAGCGATAAGACCACCCCACTATTATAGGTCAGATACCGGTTTTAATAACGTTTTATTTTTAATAATATTTTTAAAAAAGGCACCGTAAATTTTTAATTTCCACTTACCTACCACTTGGTGGTCAGGTACCGGGTTAGCTAATATTTTTAACCGGTTTAGTCTCATGATCTCCTTTGAGCCGTCCCCTTCAAGGGGATTATGAGACTTTTAGTCCCAAAATCCCCTTGATTAACCAACTTCAAAAAAGCAGGAGGTTCTCATTCTCAATTCATTCTGTGTAACAGTTTGCCTAGGCTGATAGAATGGTATAAGTGCTGAACAAGCCTACTCCATCTAACCAACCATTCCATATACTGCAGTGTCCCGTTCATCGATGCATGGGTAAAAGTGACCGCTGACGCTGTAAAATCATTGAGGTGCAAAGGCATGTTTTTTTTAATCACTATATTTTTATTGTTTGTTGTAAAAAAGGTCTTAAGTATAAATAATAAATGCTTCAAACATGAGCCCAGTTAGGGCACGACAACTTCAAGAACAAATCACTACTTATGTGGGGAATGTTAAATCTTATACACGGTATAACATAATTTCCCTATGAGTCCGAAAGAGGGTATTTTACAGGTTATGGCGAACAGTGTTTTTTCAGACATAAACACCATATTTGTGTTGCAGAAGAGGGCTATTCGTGCAATTTATAACATGGGTCCCAGAGAATCACTAAGAAATAAGTTTGAGGAAATAAATATAATGACAGTACCTTGCCAGTACATCTATGAAAACTTATTGTATGTTCAAAAAAATATCAATCTATTCAACAAAAAAAGTGATAATCATAATGTTAACACTAGAAATAAAGACAAACTCGCTGTTCCCACCACTAGGCTCACAAAAATTAGTAAATCTTTCAAAGGGCAATGCGTACGCTTCTTTAACAAAATCCCAAGTGATGTGTCTCAGTTGTCGATTGGCAAGTTCAAAAACGTAATAAAACAGAGACTTCTTTTAAAAGCATACTATAAAATATCTGATTATTTAGAAGACAAACAAGCTTGGGACGAAATAGCTCCAACTCATCCAATAAAAAAAATGTAATCATACCTAATCGTAATCATACAAAACGTAATGACGATTCAAAGTGATCAGTGAGATTTTATTGAATAAAAGATTTTTGACTTTGACTTTGACTCTACGACTTTTGAGATTTCGAAGTTTTTTGCATAAAACGAGCTCGTAACTTTTACTAAAAATGTACCTACACAGACCTAGCAGTACCTAGGAGTGCATGCGTGTGTACGGGTTCACGGAAATAGTAAAGAAACAGTTAGGGTTGTCGCAAATTTGAGAAGTTCAATTACGATTTATTGACCCTTTGCACATGTCCAAGCACTCAGGTGGTCGGTCTGATTACGCCCCCTTCGGGCTTATAGGGTAATTAAGTAACCTTGTATCTTTCACAAATATATTTATATTTAGCCTAGCGATTCTAGCATGCCGTTCTTTTTTAGACACGTTCTAAAGAGGAAAGTTATCAAGCACTCAGTTTATGTAAAAACTGCTAGAAGAAAGAAGACGCATTAGTGAGAGAATACCTTGTCTTCTCACACACGAATGCATAGGGCTTATCACACCAGATGTTGTCAAGACCTCCATCTACAAAGCCACCGCAAGACTGCTTCGTGTTGTTACGTACTATCTTGCTGGGGCAGCCGTTGCACCAGTCTTCGAAACCTGCTTCTTCTAAGGTCTGACCTGAAGAAAAGAAAAAAAAATTAAATACTCAGTGTTTATTACATGCTCGTTCATATCAGTGCGTTGGTCCGTTTAGTGCGTGTGGCCCCTGACGCTGTATAAATCATCTATATTCTAAAAACGGTGTAAATGGACCCCTAAGGGGATTTCTGGAACTTTTCTCCAATTTTCCGCTACCGACAGTCGCCGTGGTAGCTAAAGGGATTTTTGGACACAAGTTCCAGAAATCCCCTACGCAGGGGATTTAGTCAGGGGAAAATTGGAATGAGCCCTAGATTCGATTCAAAGGCCTGATTAGTTGGTCCGTTCATTGTGTTAGTGGAGTCAGTGGCATAACTCTAGTGACGTCATGGCTAGAGCCTGGATCGACAGACGTGCCCTTCGAAGCACGGAAGCACTCAGATATAAATGCCACAAACGGTTACCTACCCATCCAAATTGTGCATTGAACGTCGCCTAACTTAGACA
Organism: Eulithis testata; assembly: GCA_947507515.1. Taxonomy (NCBI): domain Eukaryota; kingdom Metazoa; phylum Arthropoda; class Insecta; order Lepidoptera; family Geometridae; genus Eulithis; species Eulithis testata. The sequence continues at coordinate 6,003,641 of OX382216.1, forward strand.
ATTGGTGAAGGAAGATTGGATAAACAAGCAAGCCACGAGCGCTTCATTTGATTGCTTACCATGTATTGTCCACCACGCATCAGCCTGCCCCCACTCCCTGTACCCGAGCGCCACAGTATTATCAACAGCGTACAGCGGCCGCGGTGAGGCACGCACCAGCTCGCTGATAGCTTGCGCCTCGGCCACGTTGTTGATGATGGCGAGGTAGCCTCCTTCAGCGTGGCAGATCTTCTGAGCGCGCTCCCAGGTGTAGCCGTGCTTGTGGTATTTATAGCAGTGGTCGGTGCGAGAGTCGAGGCGGTAAGCTGTTGGTAATATTTTAAGTAACTTAGAAACAAAAGAATGAATACTAGTTAGACCTAATACTCGAGTGAAGACCGCGTAGTGTAGGACGCCCTCCGGCTAGGTGGGGTGACGATCTGAGACATGTAGCTGGCGAACACTGGATGAGAAGAGCCGAAGACTGGGCTCAGTTGCACGTCTTGGGAGAGACCTACGTCCAGCAGTGGACCGATATAGGTTGATGATGAGGATGATGATGATGATGAGAAACAAAAGTAGTAGCGGCCCACGGTCACCGTCGCTTAGAAACATTGACAACATAGGAGCACTATCGGTGCGTTGCCTACCCTGAAGAAGTTTAAGGAAACTTTTTGTAAGCAATTCAAAAATTTCTTACTTGTTTTAACAATAATTTTTAGTGGTTGTGGTTTCCTACCATCCGCGCTAGTTGCCACATACACCATGATGAGCATAATGAAAATGAACAGGTATTGGCCAAGTCTTAAGAAAAACTCCACAGAGTCCGTTGAGGACGTGTTCTGTTAGGTAATGCACTGCACCTATCACTATGAGACGTATATGTGCAAGTAATCGCACCGTTACCAACTGATACAGCAATGTGAACATCACTGTTTGGCGACCGAAATAAGTGCAGCGTAGAAAAAGTATAAAAGGAAAATAGCAAAGGATAAATAACTCTACTAAATTGTAGAGGCATATCCTCTGATAGTTATGACCTACCTTTATCGATAGTCCCGCATTCAGTCAGCTTATCCGACTTAGAATACTTTCTATAACAGATGTATGGGTACAGCTCCGGACAGTTGTAATCCCACACAGTACCATCGTTGGAGTACACTAGGCACTGCTGGTTTTGGAAACCGTTCGGTTCCCCTTCAGCCCAGTTGTTTATCGCCAGTTTTTCTATTGGAATTCCTAAAAAAACATATCTATTTAAATTTGAGGAAAGAAACGTAGGCACTGAGGCCTGAACGCTGATTTACTGCCTTTTCAAATCATTCAAGAATCTTTATTCTCCAGGCAAATGTACAAACCTTCAATGGTGGTGTACGCGCCAATACCGAACGTCTGGTGGACACCGGAGAAGTAGACCTTTAGTTTTGGCTCATGCGTCAATACTATTTCTTTTATGACTGTCATTATTCCCTCATTTAAGGGCGACGCTAGCTCAGCACCTGGAAATTATGTTTTTCAATTTATAAATTTAAGTGATGATTACCCTCAATCCTCCCGCATAGACAGAGACACCCACAAGTCGCTGTGACCCCGCTTACCAGGCTTTTTGTTCTAGTATGGGGAACAGAGTCACTAAACGGTACTACTTACTTGTTACCATTATAATTATCTAAACCTTAATGTGCTTTTAATTGAACCAGCAACAGTTTTTGGCAAATAAAAAATTTTTACTTTTTTTTTACTTTTACAAGGAATCTTGAGTAGGTATTAGGTACATAGAGGTTTGAGAGGATGTCTACTCTGTTTAAGGATAAAGTCTTGACCCTATTTTTAACTTTAAAAAACTACTTTCGTTTAATATTTATATATAAGCGAGAATTTTTGTTGGGAATTGCACGATTCCATACAAAATACAAAATTTATCGCTTTGTGAGTCCGTTTGCGTGTGTTACACTCGAGTCGAAACTCAAAACAAATGCACAGACTCGGGACTCAGTTCGCAGGACCCCGAGACTTCCGTACCTTCATAATGGCAGAGCAATCTCGCTGTATGCCAATCCACTGGTACAGGGTTAGCTTTGAACCAGTAGCCGACATTTGGGTAGTAGGTGTAGTCGCTCCGGAACTCGTTCATCCCTAAAATATAGAACCATTTTTTTAACGTTTATCTATTTATTAATAAATAATGTTTATTTACGTAAGTAGAGTACTCCGCTCATAAAAGACTGTTATCTAGTACTTAGATAAAAATAAGTGACTCTTTTGACTCCGTAACTACTTGTACAAATATTCTGTGCCGTAACTCCTTTTTCTTGCATTGCACTAGGGTAAAAAATTGGTTGGTTATTCATATTCAAGTTTTTAAAGATGAATAAAAATGTTTGCTTTCGAATCAACAGGATCAAACGGGACGCGGACGAAGTCACTGGCGGTAGCTAGTTCCAACTAAAGTCGTAAAGATGTTCGGGTGTTTGTGACTCAGTACGCTAAAATTGAAATGACTGAAACTCATTTAGGTAGTTTGAATAAAACTTGCAAACTATTGACCTGAAATAGAATAAAACGAGTGCAATACAAAGAGGCGAGACAATAAACTAAGGTGGTCGACATAGCTCAGAGGATTAGTAAGCTGAAGTGGCAGTGGGCCGGCCAAGTTTGCCGTAGAACCGACAATCGTTGGAGCAAACGAATACTCGAGTGGAGACCGCGTTTAGGCAAGCGTAGTGTAGGACGCCCTCCGGCAAGATGGGGCGACGATCTGAGACATGTAGCTGGCAAACAATGGATGAGAAGAGCCGAAGACCGGGCTCAGTGGCGCGTCTTGAGAGAGACCTACGTCCAGCAGTGCACTGATATAGGTTGATGATGATGATGATGATGATGATGATGATGATGAGTCAATAAAAATGTATTTTTCATAGCAGTTTTTATGAGTAAAAGTATAGTACTTCTGGCTAAAGCAGTGTCGCGGCACAACGCTGCGGTGTGCAGTACAACGCAGAGTACCGCGGTTGCTCCCCGCCGCTGACGCGGACTGTGACGTAACAAAAGACCATACTAGACGTTTTCCATATAATTATTGTGCCCGGCGCTGCATGCTGCATATCGATGCGTTATGCGTTACGAACATTGGACAGTAGCTACTGTTTGCTCTAGTCTAGATTGTAAGTAAGTCTAGAGAGGAAAAAAAACGATAATAAACTTACCATCTGAATTCCTTACATCACCAACAGCAATATTCACAAAAAAACCAAGCAGTATTGTTTGGAACCACATTTTAAAACACCGCTAACTACTTGTATATTATTATTTAAATATTATTTGTTTTTTTTAATAATAATTAATAATACTATAGTTACAGTGATAAACCGATCAATGTGTTTGATGAACTGACCGATGCTAAAGAATCAATTTCGCAGTGTCCGTGAACTTGGAGAACGAATACTTACAAGCTATAGTCTGCCCTCACTAAGTCTGCAGCGTTTAAAATATAACAGAACTTGGAAACCTATACCCTCTCTCATTACATTACTAGATTTATCTTGGATTTATCGAAAAACCCTGTCTCAACTCATGTTTTGGGCTTAACGTAATGAGAGGGATAGTGCCGCCCCCCATCTGTACCTCTGTGAAAAGGATTTGGTAACTAAACCTATGAGGCCGAGAGTTACAGGTCCTGACACTCCCGACACGGTTTAATAGCTCGTACCTTAAATGGCGGGGAAGTAAACTGCCTAGTGTGCAACGAAAGAGATTATAATTGTCCTCCACTTTCGCCGATCGTGCTCAACACTGTCGGCCCCCATGTAATACGTATGGAAGTTTCTTACACTCCCACGATTATAAATAATAAATTCCGGATACGAAGTACGAAATTTATTGCTTTAAGACTTAATACAGCTCATTTATTTAGAAAACTAACAGTGAGACGAAATTGTCGTGTCAAGGCTGTCAAAAGTAATAGCCGCGTTTTTCCCGATTTGACGGGACACGCTCGTAGGGTTGGGAAAAACGAAGGAGGACGATGCAATCGCCACATACGCTAAGGTCGATAGCAAAATAAATCTTTTTGGTATCACCCGTTTTATTCCGTTGCAGACTTAGCAAGGACAAACTCTAGGTATAAGAAGCGGTCTAACAGGCTCAATTTTCCTTGTTTTGTTTGTGATGAGTGCTAACAGGTAGGTACGAACTTCTTGCAAAGGGGTAATTTTATTGAGATAATAACCTCAGTATTGTAACATATAATTTGTTTTTATGTGCAATAAATAAGGAAAATAATGAAAATCTTGTTACTTAGAAAAGTTAAGACGGGAATTTTGCTCTGTTTCACAGAAAATACAAGAATTACAATATTTTCCTATAATAAATAACTAGGTAAATTAAACATAGATACCAAATTCAAATCGTTCATTGCACTTATATTGTTTTATACTACAGTGTTTCTGAGTTCTTGGCCGACAATAGTTTTAACTTAATCATAACATAACTTATCAGAATGTACGTGTTCTTTAAATTATCTCAGTACCTATTAAATTATAAATTCTATGTTATTTTCTCCATCCTATGTAATGTTTGTGCGCCGCTAGGCGAAGCACAGAGGTTCATCTGTTGTTCAACATCTACCTATGTGTTATAACCTGTGTTTACAAATAAATAAATGAATTTTAGAAAAAAAAAAAAAAAAAAAAAACCTCTATACATTTTTGCATTTATAGAGGTTGTACAAAAAGAAGTGTAGCAAACATAAACCCTGATAGGGCACAGCAATTTGTTTAGGTAACGGGTGATTTTTTAAGAGCTTGAGAACTTTTTTAAAAAAAAAAACGCATAAAATTTGCAAAATCTCATCGGTTCTTTATTTGAAACGTTAGATTGGTCCATGACATTTACTTTTTGAAGATAATTTCATTTAAATGTTGACCGCGGCTGCGTCTTAAGTGGTGTTGGACGCAACGTTACGGTGAATGGCGATCGCTATCGTTCGATGCTAACAAACTTTTTGTTGCCAAAAATGGAAGAACTGAACTTTGTTGACATGTGGTTTCAACAAGATGGCGCTACATGCCACACAGCTCGCGATTCTATGGCCATTTTGAGGGAAAACTTCGGAGAACAATTCATCTCAAGAAATGGACCGGTAAGTTGGCCACCAAGATCATGCGATTTGACGCCTTTAGACTATTTTTTGTGGGGCTACGTCAAGTCTAAAGTCTACAGAAATAAGCCAGCAACTATTCCAGCTTTGGAAGACAACATTTCCGAAGAAATTCGGGCTATTCCGGCCGAAATGCTCGAAAAAGTTGCCAAAAATTGGACTTTCCGAATGGACCACCTAAGACGCAGCCGCGGTCAACATTTAAATGAAATTATCTTCAAAAAGTAAATGTCATGGACCAATCTAACGTTTCAAATAAAGAACCGATGAGATTTTGCAAATTTTATGCGTTTTTTTTTTTTAAAAAGTTCTCAAGCTCTTAAAAAATCACCCGTTATAAGGCACTAAGGTAGTAAATTTATCTAGGTTTAGAGATTTTAATTTTCATCTAGAAACTCGTGTAATTAATAAAAAAACATTTAAATTTTTTTTAAGATTCCTACAAGAGGTGACTAGTAGGTAAGAAATTAGCTGTCCCATACAAACTGTCGCCAAAGTTTTCGGTTGTATCGAGACGGTTTGATTTGACTACCTATTACAAAACTTATTACTAAGATTAGTAAAATCAGTATAATTTTTTTCAGGTAAGTACAGCTTTACGGAAGTTGGTAAAATATCATAATTCATTTATTTATTGCTTCCGTGTACTATTAAAGTAATGCTTAGGTGTAATAATATAGGGTAAGCGCATGCACTTTGCAAGGGCACTGCAACAGTCAGATTTAAAATCAATACCAGCTGGCCTAAGATGCGCACCGCGAGATATTTGTCATGTCGTTCTGTCAAAATGTAAGCATTTTGTACCAGTTTAGAAACTATTGCATTATCTGTGGCGACAAAACGCGCCATAATGTACACTTTTGACACTTCTTAGTCGTAGTACCTCTCTGAGGACGAGATAATAGTCATGCAGAAATGTCAAAAGTTGAAAATTCAAAGGCGCGTTTTGTCGACAACATTACCACAGATAATAAAATAGTTCCAAAGTTGTTCCAAAACTGGTACAAAATGCTTACATTTTGACAGAACGACATGACAAATATCTCGCGGTGCGCATCTTAGGCCCGCAGATAACCTTAACCTTCTTTTATTTATGACCTTCGGGCAGAATACTGAAACGTCACTCAAATTGAAACACCACTTAAAATTGCTCTGCCTGTCTGACATTACTCATTTGTAAGAGATGGCAATATTTTAAGCATGAACTTAATATAAGTAGCGTTTGAGATTCGGCCGTTAGTCCATCATTTCGACAGACATTATTACATTTATTTAGAGTATTTTATTTAAGTTAAAGTCAAGTTAAAGTCAAAAAGTTTTTATTCAATAAAATGTCACTGAATCAAGTACCGTAAAACGAGGCGACTTTCAAATTACGGGGCGTCTTTGATGATAACAAAACGGAAGACGGGTCCTAGAAATATCGGTATTCGTATTCGGTTTTGTTATCATCAAAGACGCCCCGTAATTTGAAAGTCGCCTCGTTTTACGGTACCTAGTAGTTGGGTAAGTAAACTAGCATAAGTATTTAAGTAGGTAATTAAAATAAAAATACAATAGAACACTATAATATTCTAATGTCATGCGATAGCATTTCGACTGAGCGAGTTAATCGATTTCTCGCATATGAATGCTGCAGGCTCATCATCACACGAGATATCATAAAGTTTGCCATTTCTGATGCCTCCACAGAGATTCTTTTCTACAGGGCGCGAAGAATTTCTAGGAGTGTCTTCAAACCAGTCTTCGAATCCAGCTTCTTCTAGTGTTTGACCTGAAAACATGCTAATTATGAATTTATGTTTTCTTACATGAATACAAAAATCTTGAGACTGAAAAACACTGTTCATAATGGTATCTAAGTATTGTAATAATATTATCCTTGAGAAAGAGTTCGTCCGAAGAAGTAGTACCTATAACTATTTCTGTGTGTGCAGAATGATGCTCGCATTACTGTGTTTGAAGGGTATGAGTGCCTGTCATGAGACCGCAGTGTATTGCTTTACAGAGCACGTCCTTACGGACTTACACTATGGTAATGTTAAAGCATATTATATGCAAAATCCTACTAATATTATAAACGCGAGAGTTTGTGAGTATGGATGGATGGATGGATGTTTGTTACTCTTTCACGTAAAAACTACTGATCCGATTTGTATGAAACTTGGAATATATTGTCCGTGACCTGGATTAACACATAGGCTATCCCGGAAAATCAACGGGATCCAACGGGACGCGAACGAAGTCGCGGGTGGAATTTAATATTAATGACGTTGTTTTTAATGTTTAATTAAATATGACGAGAAGTACAAGCAGGTATAGTTTGATTTTTTGTTATGACAATGTTACTTATCATTGAAACAGTAGATTTTCTATTGGTACTAAATTTTGAGGACTTATAAATCCTGTAGTATTTATCTTATTGAAATAAGCATTATCTTTATCTTACCGTGTATAGTCCACCAAGACCCAGGCCGGCCCCATTCGCGGAAACCAATTGCTACTGTGGAGTTATTTCCCGAGTTTTTGATCATTTCATTGAGCAAGTTGGATTCGCCCTTGCTATTGACGATAGCAAGATGGCTGCCTTCCGCGCGACATATCTTCTGTGCGCGTTCCCATGTGTCTGGTCTGTCGTGGAGTTTGTAACAGTGGCCTGTGTATTGATCTAGTTTGTATGCTGTGAAAAAATAGTCAAGTCAGTTATTCTTCTGAGAATAAAAAGGTCCACACACAGCAGATATAATGTAAGACCATTATAGCACGATACATCTCATTAGGTACATTTTTCCAAGGAAATCGTCAGGAGTCCACACCAGCTATCTCTACCTACTATTATAAAACTGTAAAAAAAACTAAAATTAAAGATATGGATAAACCAAATATGCAGATCTATTAAATAAACGATTGATTCTGAAAATCGAGTATGTCTGTTTGTCTGTTTATTTGTTCGCGGATCACGCCTAAACTACTGGACCAATTTCAATGAAACTTATACCATTCAGAAGCCCTTTTTCCGGATTGAAACATAGGATTTTATTGAAACCAAAGACGTGCATTCTTAGATAGATACAGCTTGACCTCTCTAAACCAAAAGCAGCCATTTGCTACGTGGTTCATCGTAAGCTGGTCGACAGTTATTTTGGTGGAAAGTTTCGCACGCGTACGAAGTCGCGGGTATCAGTTAGTATGAAATATAAATTAAAAATTACGTCGGTGAACAAACATGACATGTCAGGGTATTTACTAACCTTTATCTATCGTCCCACATTCAGTAATCTCGTCGGTCGCAGAGAACTGTCTGTAGCAAATGTACGGTAATGGATCGTCACAGTTGAAATCTCTCTCGACAACATCGCTCGAGTACACCAGACATTGCTGCGGCTTGTCCAGCCCTATTGAATCCTCCTCCCAATTATACTGCAGTGTATTGGCTGGTTCTGTAAATACCATGTGTTTTTTTCACCAATTTATGCTGCAAAATTAATTTTGCAAAAAAAAAATTGTGATGAAAATCGGAAGAAGCAAGGGTTAGTAAGATTTGTAGGAAGTCGTAGTAGTTTTATAGGGTTTTGTAGACTTTTTAGGGGTTTGTAAGGATTTGTAGGGGTTTGTAGGAATTTGTAGAGGTTTTCAGGGTTCGTAGGGGTTTCTCAGTGGCGCGTCTTGGGAGAGACCTACGTCCAGCAGTGCACCGATATAGGTTGATGATGATGATGATGATGATGATGACTTTTAGACCAGACCTTTTAAAAAGAAATCACCAATAACAAAAGCCTGGCGAACCCCAGAGAAATATACTTGGAGTTTTGGAACAGCTTTTGCGACCAGCTCTCTAAGAACTGCTTTTATTTCAGGTTTTCTTGGCGATGCCAACTCTGCACCTGAAGGAAAAGCTGAAATTAGGGTCAAGATACACTGACGTTGAAGCGAAGCGTCAACCTGAGGACTTAGGACAAGTTTTCAGTGTATAGTGTGGGTGTGAAACGTCTGACGCCCAGCACACCAGTGGGCGCTGATATGTATGGAGACACTGAGCGGATTCTTTGAGAAGCTCGACATGCGAGTACGGGCATGGTGTAGACCAAGCTTCTCAAAGAATCCGCTCAGTGTCTCCATACAAATCAGCGTCCACTGGTGTGCTGGACGTCAGACGTTTCACACCAGATTTACACACCAAAACTCGTACTAGGCCCTCTGTTGATAATGATGAAGGGGCTCAGCTCATGCATCAATTTAAAACGATTGCATATTCTATACTTAGCCTAGTGTCTGATGTCCCTGATAAGTAACAAGGTCTTAACAAACTGGAGGCTTTTGTCCAGGTTCTGATGATGACATCACTATGATGGTAATCCAAGATCTAATGAAGGCTTAAATTCAAAAATTCAGTGTTGGTGGCAAGTTGGAGTTCATACTTCAAGGTCTGATTTTGACCAGCAATGATGAAGAGGATTCAGGGCTTGAATATCATAGTTTTCTTTTTCTGATAATAACCAGCTGTGATGAATAGAATCTATGGATCTTTTCAACGTCAGGAAGGTAAAATTAGTAATTTACCTTCGAAGTGACACAGTAGTCCAGCTGTTCGCCAGTCAGCGGGTACTGGGTGGACCTTGAACCAGCCTTCTGCATCAGCGTAATACGTGTAATCTGATCTGAACTCGTTCGTACCTGATAATAACGTACTGGGTGTAATGACCAAAGACTTCGGGGAGTTAAAGTACCAATCAATATGAAAAAAAAAACTAGCTGTTCGATATAAAAAAAACCTAAGTATAGGTTTTAAAAACCTAAGTATTGGCAAAACTGCATGGTGCTTAAGTCGTATATCAGCAGCCTTAAAGGCTTACCTAGAGGTGGAAGACGCTAGGCGAATGCTGGTTATACAGTTTAGGGGACTGTTCTGCCTCTGTTTATAAATTTGGGGATCAAAACACTTACATTCAGGCATGCTCTCCGGCCACCGTCCTAGGAAACAGTAGACAGAGCTGGATCCCAGAATATGGAATCCAGGGTAGCAGGTTATATTGACAGTAACCAGGTCATAGACCTCACCAGGCTTCGCACCAGCAATGTTGGTGACTTCATACATCCCGTTTTCAGGGTACGATGGTAGCACACACCGGTTGCTTACAGTAAATCTAGAAAAGAAATCGCCCTCTTCAATATATTAAATTTGTCTTACAAATGCACGGTGTAGTCATATCAAGCATAAACTGCGATGTCTTCAGATTTCTTGGTATGGTATCTAAAGTCTTCGAATACCTGGAGACTAATACTTTGCACGGAAACCGGAATCATTTTAGCAGAATCTGGGCAAGCTTAGAAGTCTTAGAAGTCCACACCATAGGTTTGCAGAAATAATGATTTTGGACCTTTTTAGTTCTCTTATTATGTCGCCAGTCCTACAGGGCCTTTGTACGTTCTTTCAGTTTGTTATCATTTGAAAATCTTTATTACTCAGCAGTGGTCAGTGTCAGTTCTGCGCCCACCACCACTCACTAAATATCTTTGGACATTACACACAACACCCTCTAGTCCCAAACTAAGCAGAGCTTGTACTATGGGAACTATAGATTGCTGACATATAATTTTTTTTTGTAAATACATACTTATAGTATATAACCATAGTAACACCCAGACACAGAACAAACATTTATGTTTGCCACAGAAATGTTTGTTCTCGGTGGGGATCAAAACCACGACCCACAGCACGGAAGGCAGAACTACTACCGACTGATCCATGACGCCTGTCACTAATTTTAAGGTTCTGCGTACCCACTACCATTTGCAAATTCTAAGAGCTGTCTTGGTTCTCCTAAGATTTTCTAATTTTATTCAACTTTCAGTACAGGTTAGATAGAAAACTGCGCCAAAGCCAACTGATGGGCTTTGACGCAGTTTTTGAGTAAATAAGCTCTCTCCCAAAGCACATTGGAACTCAATGGACTCTGAACACATAACAACGGCGCGCCCACAGCCATTATCCACCACGGCACCCATCGCCTGTCATTTATTTGGTGGATTTTTAAACTGCCGAGCATGTACGCCGTACCTTGAGCCACGCCGTGGTGATGTGTCCCTATAGATACGAATGTACTTACGTTGGCATTGTACGGTTCACTTTAACCGTACCAATACGTTTACCGCAAAGTTTAACTGCCTCATCAGATCCGTCTGCACACTCGTCAACCTAAAATCATTAGCACATTCGAGAAAGCGATTCATACGTTTTTGACTTATGTTTAGGTTGCCCTTATAAAAACTATGCAGGTGGTTGGAATAATTTATTTATAGATAGGCTTTTTTGGACCATGTCTTGGGTCGGCTTGCACCACGATCTCTAAACGTGTTTAGCAGCTTATTAGCGAGTTGTCAAGTCATAAATCGACGGATTTTAATAGCTGTTACACCCGACAAGTGACTATGATGCAACTTGACTTTAGGATTAATTGTTTTTTAAGAATTTCGGAGTCACCTAAGGTCTAATATTCAGAGATTTCAGACAACAGATAAGCTATAATAATATCTAAACTATCGATTCTATTGCTAAACATTTCTTGTCTCCTAAGGCGCGCCACTTAGATAATTCTTTAGATCTTCTCTTTCCGCTAATTTATTTTAAGAGTTGGCCTTTTGATGATAGCATTATTGAAACTCCAGAGGTCTTAGGTACCATAATCAAAACATACCCCATTACAAGTGGCGCCTTTATCAATGCAAGCGCCGTAAGCACACTGGAACAGATATGAGGAGCAGTCCTGCTTCGAGCAAGCCTTGGTTGTCTCGTCAGAGCCGTCAGCGCAGTCCTTGGCTCCGTCGCAGAGGTTCGATGCTGTTACGAAGCTGCCGTCATGGCATTTGAACTGACCCCTAGAATGGAATGGAATAGTATAGCAGTCAAGATAATGAACAAAAATGTCTGAGAATGACGTCAAAACTTTAAGTTTTCTATAGTTTTCTAAGAGTTTCTAAGAGGAGTAAAACCTTGACAGAATGGTGGCCTAGGGGGCACAAGAGAGGCCTTGGCAGACCAACAGCCAGATGGGTAGATGATGTCGTTGCCGTACAGGGGAAGACCTGGATGCAAAAAGCCCAAAATAGACACGAGTAGTGTTTGAGGAAGGAGGCTTATGCAGTGGGCAGCAGTGGGTTACTACAAGCTACCTATGATGATGATAGTTTTCTATACTCGAACAATTTGAATGGATTAACTTAGCTAAAGGGGTAGTTCAGAGCTCCTAGTACGTATTCTTCAAGATCTTTCAAACAATGATTAGACTGAAAATTCAAAGGCAATTTCACGAAATGCAAAAGAACTTTGTGGCTTCAGCTTCAAGATTTCTGTTTTTCCAAACTTTGACGTCTTGAACAAAATGGATCCGCTAAAACCACAATCGATTTTGATGAAGAGAAGGCCAACAGAGCAGAAAAAACGCTAAACTCGAAACAGGTCATTACGATTCAGTCCAGAACTGCTTGATAAAGTGCTCGTGCTTGAGGACGGACGTAAAGCTGGTGTAGGTGTCCGTGTTGCACTCTTGTTCACTCCTGGGCGCTGTGGAGACGATGCCGCGGAGATAGTACCGCTCCCCGGAGCTGGTCTCCGGGAATGCTAGGCCTCCGCCACTGTCGCCGCGGCATAACGCTGTGTCAGCTGTCAACATAAATAGATGATGTGCGTACAATTTTTTTAATAAAAATTTTAAAATTCTCGATATGGAAATCTCCGTAGATCCTTTTTATCATTACTGCTCATCATCAGACCCTCAAGTATGGAATCCAGTTCATTACATATGAATACATTGGGATGAACTTAATGTTTCAAACTCTAATTATGCCTAAGACGCCTCAAAACTGGTTTTCAGAGCTGATGAATTCTCACAACTTGGAGACGGGACGCAAATCAACAAGCTTTCTTACACAAAAACCTCATTCAAATCGGAGCCCTACTTTCAGAGGTATGAAGGTACAAACTCCAACACTGATTTCGAGGAATTTTTCAGGTTCGGAGATTTCGGGTATCCAGAAATGAAAGATTTATAAATTTCTGTACTCGGAGCTTAAGAAAGAAAGGTAAAGAAAAAACCTACGGTCCTGAGTTCCAGCACATATCTTGTCCCCAGTGATAAACTCCCTGAAGTTAGGTGGTGAGTTTGCGATGCAGGTGTCTACTTCAACGTACGGCAAGCTCACAACTTGGAGCTTGGACGACTGTTTGCCTTTTGCTGATATGAGCCCCCAGCCAGCTACCTGCATTGGTTTCTAAGAGTTACTTTCGTATGCCGAACAATGATGCTCGTGCTGTATTCCGGTTTGAAGGGTATGGATGGATGCCGGTGTAATTATACCTTTACGTCGTGACAAACGCAATGCAATTCCTGACAGAATGGCCCTAATGTGTTTCGTACCTTTCCTTCATTCCCGGCCTGCAACTGCTGTTTCTCCAAGATGTAATCGAAGCTGAGACAGACAGGTCTAATGTAAGTCTGGTATTTAAACTCCTGGGTTGCTATTACCACAGCTATGTCCTCCTGGAAGTTAGCACCTGCACCTTGGTACCGTGCAGGCAGGTGTAATGCTTTCACCTGGAATATTGTCATAACTAAAACCCTTCATCATAAAAGTATCTATACAAATATTATAAAGAGGAAAGGTTTGATTTTTTGTTTGTTTGTTTGTTTGTATGAATTGAATAGGCTCCGAAACTACTGGACCGATTAAAAAAATTCTTTTACCATTAGAATCCTACATTATCCCTGATGAACATAGGCTATATTTTATCCCGGAATTCCCACGGGAACGGGAATTACGCGGGTGAAACCGCGAGGCGCTGCTAGTTATTTATAAAGTACCTAAGCACTAGCGGCACCAAAGTGATAAAGGGTCACAAAAGACCCTGAAACCTAAAAGAACCTGGTACCTAAAAGAGACCAGGGTTGAGCAGAGAAAATTCTTATAGCAAGGTCAACTCTCTCGGTACATATCGGTATGTAAAGAATCTTGGAACCTAGAGACTTACCGTCATAGTAAATAGGTAAAAATTACCGTCATAGTAAATAGGTAGTTTTAAAAAATATATTGTAGCTTAGAACTTGATCTTTTAATAGTAAAACTTTTGTATGAAAAAAATTACACACGTAACCTAAGATACTTAGGTACCTACTTATATTTTTTTCCGTGATTTTTTTTTCTTTCATTAAGTATTTTCGTATACTGATAGTAATGTATAAATTCATAAAATAAACGAACGTGAGATTTCTGCGCCTCGTCCAAATTGTTATTCCATTTCCTGTACAACTTGCCGACGGCCACAGCGAATTGAAAAGCTGGTAATTGCTTCTCCACGTCACTCCAGAAGCAGTGGGCAGCTGCATCCGAGAGCATCATATCACAAACACAAAATCATGGTGTAGGTACTAGATCACTAGATGTAGGTAAATAGAATTAAAACTGACAGACAAAAACCACTTGAAGAAAATAAGAAGATAGGAAGTTAGCTGTTCCATTTTATACTGGTCAATGATCAGTGGTCATCATCAGACCCTGGAGGATAAAGTAATGTTATAGGATCCCAGAACTACCTGTTTTCGTATTCATTTTGGGAGGTACCTATGAGGCTGCAAACGAATAAATGTCCAAGCCGATTTGACTGAATAAATGCTGATTGAACAGTCTTGAACAATTCCCTTAGCTAGGTCTTGATACTTGGGCCTGTTACCTGATATGACCACATTGGTGCTGATAAGCGAGCCTCCACAGATCTGCTTGTACGGGCTCGTTGTCCTCTTGTAAATGCCAGCATGCCAGGGCAGCTCACCACGCTTTACGGTCTGCCCTCCGACCACTAGTCCCTTGCCGTCCGGAGTCACCCTACCGCATTCTGTGATGGATATAGTAAGATAAGATTTGTGCGAGGGAGATAAGATATGTGGGAGCATTCAGCGCAGTAGTTCTGTTCTGCACAGAACCACATTAGTGATGGAAACCACGTAAAGCCAACAGCGTGTGATGAAATTGAAAATCGTGGCTTATTCCAGAAATTTTGCGTGTTAAAAAATCCCCTTAGATTCTCCTGCGACTGCTGACTGGTGATTATTGGACAAAAAGTCCAAAATTCTCCTTTTGTGGGATTTGGATAAAACCATTAAAACATCTTGTATAGGTACCTAAACCTAGACAACATGTAAGTAGGTACACGGTGCAATAAGGAAACTAAAATAAAATTATGCATAACAGACGCTGTGACATAACATAATGACTCATCAGCTCTCACGTAGGACGGGTCCCGTAAAAAGATACTAAGTTTACTGAAAGCTTTTGAGTGCCTGCCACATACATACAACATCCATTTTGAGAATCCAATCGGTCGAAAATTTATATTATTTTGCACCATCAAAAGCCATTGTAAAAGCTAAATTCTACTCCGTTCCTTTTGAATCAGTGAAGGATGAGAGGTGAGGTAAATGGAAGATCCAAGGGGGCTCGTTCTACAGCTGAAAATGATGCAGATCAAACCTGGTGAGCATCTCGCTATGTAGTCCCAATCACCACCAACGCATCGCATGCGTGCAAGAGTGGTAGAGCGGTAGTTTGGCGGTCTACACCGAGGACTGACGATGGTGCCTGCTGGTTCGTACGTGGAACATGCTCGGTGCTCAGACTCGCTGCCTGCGACCAGGCAACGGTACTCCACTGATGGGTGAGAGTCTAAACGGCATTGCCCTGGAAGCAGAAAAATTGTAGAGCTCTACTAAAATCGGTACAGTACGACTCTAAACTAATTACTAAATATAAGAAATAAATTACAACAAAGACAAAACTTGACACTAAACACTATTCGCACGCTTACATGAACACTTGAACAACAAACCTTAAAATATTTTCTATTAACCGACCCGTACATTATATAAAATATCCTAAATAAAATGACTACCTATTATGTAATACTAATTAACGATCTACTAGCTATCTATAAACCTCGGCCTGCCTTCATATTGCTATACCCTAAGCAGGGTCCATGAGACATATCTATTTACATCCACCACCAATGTAAAATTTACCTAAACCATGTGAAAGCAATAAATATATTGAGTATTGAGTATTGAGTATTGAGTACTTTTGCCACCAATCATGCTCTGTACCTAACTGTTCTGTTGTCTGATTTCAAGAGTGTCACGTTATCAAACTCTCCTGTATGTTAAACCATGATACACTCGCTCTAATCAGAAGTGCAACGACTGAAAGAGTATTATCAAGATCAAGGATTTGTAGACGTACCTAAATTCTTGAAACCAAATTGAAACCAATTTCTATGTGGCTTAAAATTGCCTTGGTAAACCCATAGTTTTGTAGACAAGCTACAAGACCACATGCAAGACTTGCTTCAAAATACTGAGGTAAATGGATGTAGTAACTTGTACTGCTTTCCTCAAACAAACCTTTGTGTGGGAGATATTCAACTCAATGCACAAACAACATTATAGCAGATTTGGTACAACTGAATAATTGTTGGCATTATGACAACAGTGCTTCCTCGTCGAATAGTCTTTGTGACAAAAGCACAAGACAAAAATAAATTGAATTTTTGGAAAAGAAGCAAAATGTGGGTTTTGCCGGAGAGCCCATAGTCTAATTTTAAGTGTTTGAATGGTCAATAATTCTCCAGACAATTGTAGGTAGATAAATTGAACAAGTAATTTGTAAAAAATACGAATCAAAGTTATAGGTAAGCATTCTCTATATAAAGTGGTCCCTTGGTAGGACACAAGGAATGCTGGATTTCAATTAATTAGTATTTACATCCATCTTCACTGAGGAGTATTACGAGTAGGTACCTAGTAGAAGATTTGTAAATTAAAAATACCTACTAGAGAAACAGACTTACGAGTTATGAACACAGAGCAAAGGGCAGCTTTTATTACCAACCTACCTACCTACCTGTTTATAAAGTTCAAGTAGTTAAAGTACTTACCCTTCATACATATTACCTCTTAAATTCTCCACATCAGGCTGCGCACTTATCACAGCAAATATAAACAATAGAATTATCATTTTCACTGGCAGAACGCAGAGCCATGTAGTAACTTACATTATAAAAAAAAACATTGTTTATTTTTATAAAACGCGTTGGACAGGCGCGTCTGTCCGACCAGTGTACTGATGATACTAATAACCTGATTCAAGAAATAAGTAAGTATCCTCACGAATTATTCACCAATGTAGGTAAGTAGGTATACTTAGGTATGTACCTCTTTACTATGTAATAATAACGCTGCCTCGATGGTTACCGCAAGTTTTAAAGCTTTGTAAAAGTACGCGACACACTTGTTTGAATAAAAGAAAAAAACTTAAAAATGTCTGACGCCTTGAGACTTGGAGGAGGCTCTACTTACCTACTGCATTTTTTAGTGAGCTTTCTGCATCGAGATAAGTCGATGGTTCAACTGTAAATTATTTTGAATCATTCGAAGACTTTTGTTAATAAAAATGGTGTATTCGTAACATTTTAAAAATCCAAGACATTATAAAACTAGCGAGATATCATTGGCTGATGGTTCAAAGACATGTCACTACTATTACAACTGTTAATAGTTTCTACGCTTGTGTCCGGGTACTGGGATAACATGAAAGACTTGGAGCTTGTTTCACTCTCAGGCGGATTACTCAGAGCATCTTGAGACCTTCTTGAATTCGATTTTTCTGAGAAGTTTGTGTTTATTCCCTGTTCGTCAGTTCCGTCGTTCAAACTGAAGCAAGCTTCGGTACCTCTGTTACTGTTCTGATAGCAGTGCTGAACCCCAACATTTCGTCCAATTCTGGCCAGTTTGAAACGCTTACAGCGTGGCGCCTTTCTTGGCTTTGGTTTCTTCACTCTTGATTTCTTTTCAGGCCTCCTTCTCTTGTCGCGCCGGGTTTTAGTTCTGGACATTCGTTTTTTACGTTCCATTGATAATTTTAACTTCTGGCAGAGAGGGCAGTTTGGGTCTAGGTATATCTGATCTGTGGGTTTGCGCCTAGCGTTCGTAATACACGCCGAAGGCTAGGGAAAAGAGAATTCTAGCATAAGTAATGCGGGTTTGATATACCGCGTTTACACTATGCCCATGCCGCTGCCGGCATTATTGTCGCGTTCTTATTGCCACAGCAACATCGCCTTAATTCTCAAAGGCATGAATTTGGGCCGGAAGCCGGGACAGAGGCATGATCGTGCTCACACTATGCTCGTGCCTACTATAATGCAGACTGCGGCATCGTGTGAACGCAACAAGGATGCTATGTTAGAGAAAGTGTTAGGTTAGTTCACGTGGCTTGTAGCGTACCTACATGTCATTGTGTACGCATTATTTGTGTATGTTGGGAACTGAACGTTCAGCTCAGCAGTTGCTACCGGTAATCTTATGTTAGCAATGCAGCGTAGAACCAACCTCTATGATTTATAGAGTATTGGCTCGCGCTGGCCGGCAGAGTCTTGAAAATGGTAGTCACGACCAGCAAGACGTGTCAGTCGAAAACAATGGCAAAATATGGATGTGGAAATACCAATTATTACGGGAAATACTATCCTATCCTACTAATTGATCGAGTGAGCGAAGCGAACGAGATCTTAGTGACAACTTGGACGAAAATGCTTTGTATGTTTGTTCGACGAGATGTTTTAAACCGCTCATCCGATCTTCATAAAATTTAGTAGGTACACGGATAGTACACTTAAGTTTTACTGGTTTGTTAAATGAAGTAAATCGGTCAAGGGGTCGTGAAGTTATGGGGGTCCAAAGGGAGTAAAAAAAAAATTGGACAAAAATATCAAGTGGGGTGTTTCATCAAGATTCTCTAATAGTTTTTTAATTTGTAAAAAAATATAAAATTGGAATACCCAGTCCAACGTGAGCTACCATTTCTTGGAGTTTCAATGATTTTGTAGTTCAAGTAAGACTGGTACTTAGCTAGATTCGATGAGATTTGCAAAGTTTATTACAACCATTGGTCAATAAAAATTGTTTGGGTTTTATTAACCTCCGACCATCACGAGATCTCAGTTCGGGCCGAACTACTAGTATTTATTTAATTATTTATTAAAAAAGGAACACCAACAGTGTGTAAACAGAAACATTCCCTAATATTATTATCTAAGCGGTCCAGTATTGGTACACACACCAATTACAGGTGAACAAAACATTCAATATAGTGCAACCATTTATGAAACTTAAAATTATAAATTACTTACTAGTATTATAAATGTGAATGTAAGTTTGTTTGTTACGCTTTCACGCGTAAACTACTTAGCCGATCATCATGTACACATATTCTTGGAGGTATTAGAAGTAACTTTTGATCCCGGAAAATTAACGGGATCCAATGGGACGCGAACGAAGTCGCGGGTGGAAGCAAACTTAAGCTTTGTAGGTATAGGTGTCAGCTTACTAAAACCACTTACTAAAACTGATACCCGTGACTAGGCACGCGTGCGAAACTTTCCACCAAAATTATCTGTAAATCGCTGCTTTTGGTTTAGAAAGTTCAAGCTGTATCTAAGAATCCACGTCTTTGATTTGAACAAAATATGACCTATGTTTCTATCCGGAAAGAGGGCTTCTGAATGGTATAAGTTTCATTGAAATTGGTCCAGTAGTTAAGGCGTGATCCGCGAACAAACAAACAGACAAACTCGATTATCGGAATCAGAACCGTTTATTTAGTACCTAGATCTGCATGTTTAGTTTCATGTTTTGGCTTTTTTACAGTTTTATAATAGTAGGTATAGATTCCTTACTCTAGCAGTAGACTGTCTGTTCTGCAGTTCGTCTTTCAGCTTAGGATAGGCTGCATTGTGGTCATCCACGTACTGTGAACGTCTATCCCCTTGGGACTCATAATTCTCATACTCTCTCTGATGGTCTGACTGGAACTGGTCTACTCCGTTGGGGTTTTTCTACAACATAATTATGGGGACACTATCTTCTTCTTCTAAATATATAAAACTCTTTTGAAGCTGACTGACAATCAACGCACAGCCTAAACTATAACTCCTTTAGAGGTATGAAATTTGGAGGGTAGTATCCTTATATAGTGTAGGGGTTGACTAAGAAAATATCTTTGAAAAGTCACATTCTAAACGGTCTAGAACGCGAGCTACGCCGCTGGCGACGGCTATTTATTTATAACCATTACAAATTATTTGTTCATAATGTGTGTTCATAACCTGTGTTGGGTGTTCTATTTTCATAAAATAAAGTACATGAAGGCTCATAGACTGAGACGATGGTATTAGCGCTGGATAAGTCTAGGTTCTTTTAGGTCATAGACAAGTGAAATGGTGCCTATATTCACTAGAAGCTTTGTGATTTGATCAACGAGGCTCAGTTCTTGCACTCAAGAAACTCGGCGCATAACAGGTAGGTAAAGCTGGCTGTCGGACATCGCTATATGACTACAATGTTCAATAGGCAATAGTAGATTAGTAGCCAAGGGCTGTAAGGCATCAATGTAGCCCGAGATTTAGGCGCACGAGCTCAGCGAGGGCGCCTATAGTTCGAGGGTGCGGTTGCAATTGATGCTTACACCCGAGCTAACTACTCTGCTTTACATCTCGATTGTGAGGTAAGTAGGTCCCTATTACCCCCAAATGAGGATTGTAAGTGACCAATTAGCGCTCTAGGGTAATAATGTA
This sequence comes from Eulithis testata, assembly GCA_947507515.1. Lineage (NCBI taxonomy): Eukaryota > Metazoa > Arthropoda > Insecta > Lepidoptera > Geometridae > Eulithis > Eulithis testata. The sequence continues at coordinate 6,024,451 of OX382216.1, forward strand.
GCTAGAAAAGCCCTAGGGCGGTGAGTGATTTGAGGGAAGAACGTGTAAATATGGGCCGAGTCGAAGACGAGGCACACATACGTGAGTCCCTCAAATTACTTACCGCCCTAGGGCTTTTTTAGCTACATTATTACCCTGGAGCGCTAATTGGTCACCTAAAAGCCCCATTTGGGGGTAATAAAGACCTACATACCGAATAATTGAGAGATGTAAACAATATTTATTAATTTAATGTATCTAACACACTGGAATGTATAGCTAGCATTTTTAATCTATTTATTTACACTCCATCGGTAACGATGTTTGTGAATTTATGGTTTGCAAGGAACTGTCCAAACTTGATAGGCCTGATGGTAGCTTCAGCAGACGAATGAAGCTCAGGGCGTAAGACATGTATGTATAGGGTTGCCATCCGTCCCGATATATCGGAGAAATATGTTAAAAATCACAAAACATTTTAAAAATAACAAAATCTTCTGAAATGTATGGCCATTGAAGATATTAGAACATTAAATTCAACATTAAGTATGTTATGTATGATAGTAAAATGAACAATTATAATAATGTCCCGACGAGACCCTAGCCAAATATGGCAACCCTAGGCATATACCACATAATGGTGGGCATACGTTACACGCTACGAGAAATCGTTACGATCAGACTGTACAGTTCGAACGGTACCGATAAACCGCTATACGTGTATGTTATAAAACTGTACAGTTTTTAGAACAAACATGTACCTAGGTAGCGATTTATCGGTACCTAATACCGTTCGAACTGTACAGTCGATCGTAACGATTTCTCGTAGCGTGTATGCCCACCCTATGGTCCCTTGCCACAGCAGTGTACTTTGAAAACTTATATAGTTCCGACTATAATTTTCTAAGGTAGGTAATTTTTTACGAGTGACCTGATGATATTTCAAAGAAAAACCAACCTCGGAAGGCTTCTTCTCCCTCATCGGCTGTGGGCCTTCCTCCATAATTTGCAGAACTGCTTTCCCCATCTCTACGTCTGGGTACTTAGACTTACTTTCTGAACTGGGGCGATACTGAAAAATAACCTTTGTAGATACGTAGGTAGGTACTTGAGCGTATTATGTACTTAAAAATAAAATAACATCAGAGAACATCTTACAGTGCGTTTTTCCTTTGAAAACTAATTTTTTTTTATTTTTTAATTAGTTGTAGTCTTTATTAGGTAATATAGATTGTTTTTATCATATTTTTGATATAAATTTATATTTTTACATAGAAAAAGAATACTCAATCTCACTTGCACATTTTATTTTTATTTTGCATTTGTTTTTCATAAGTAACTGAAAGAAATAAGTCAGAGATCACTTTCAAAGGGAAAATAAGTTTGCATTACAGAAGTAAAATGGAGGGCTCCAATCCAACAAAACCGTAGGTACCTACCACCGAACTATATCCTACGCCCTCGCGTCTCCGCTAGGATATAGTAATCAATAATCAATAATCATTTATTTGGTAAGGGTATCACACGTCAGAATAAAGTCTAATATTAGTTACTTATTGATCCCATAAATAGCATAATAAAATTCATAAAATTAATTAATTAATAGTTTCATCTACAATAAAATCAAACTTTCCTAAATTATTTATCTATTTTACAATCATGTTTTTTCCATGAACTCCTCGTAACTGTAGAAGGTGTTGCCTATGAGCACGTGCTCAAACTAGGAGCTGCAGTGACTGTGTTAGGTAGTCTATTGTATACTGCCGGCCCCATTATGTGCGTTAGGTTGTCAGACTTAGCTAGAGTGCGTGATACTGTGGCAAGCCTATTTGCACTTCGGGTATTATACGAGTGCCTGTCCTTATTCCTATCAAAGAGCTCCAGATTGTTTCGCACGTACACCGCAACCTGGAAAATGACGATCGATGGGAGTGTCAGTATTTCCAATTTCTGGAAGTACGGCCTCGCGGAAGTATCTTGTGATATGTTGACCATTGCTCGTACGGCTCGCTTCTGCATGCGGAAGGCCCTTTGCCAATCGGCTGCGCACCCCCACAGCTCCGCCCCGTATTGTAGGAGCGAATGGATAGTGGCGAAATAACAGGAGCGGACCACGTGGCTAGGCAAGAACCTAGACTGTCGACCGAGTGCGTAGCATGCGCCACCCAGTTTTCCACATACCTTATCGATATGAGATTCCCAGGTGAGTGTCCTGTCCAGCTCAAAGCCCAGAAACGTGGTACTACTTGTTCTAGCTTGGTACCTCCCGCCAGAACCGTAAGAGTTCTACATGGGTGTCCCGATAGGCAAATATGGATGAAGTGGGATTTCTTCAAGTTGAGTACCAAACCATTGTCCTCGAACCACCCAGCCAGTCGAGAGGCAGTAAGGTTTAGCTTCTGCTCCAAGCCATTCAGTGTGGCGGATGTTCGGTGCTCGCGTCCCCCGGTAAAAGTGCCCGACGGGCCGTGAGGTTTTAGTCAGTAGAGTCTGACATAACCTACCGCTGTAACAAGCAGTAGGTATCCATGATGGATTTCAACACGTAAAAAAAAGGTACCTACTGGGTGAATACTCAAACGCCATTCAAACCCCACTCAATTTAAGTTCCGCTTACAAATCTATGAGGCTAGTTAGATTAAATTGGACAAATTTTTAGGCTAATCATGATGATCTAAGTTTAAGTATCTATATAAACCTACCTACATCATGTAGCTTTTTTTATGCGTATAAAAGTTTGGTAGGTACACCAGATGGACGATGTATCCGATCCTGATCGAAGAATAGATAGGTGCTGGATAAGCCTACACCATCTAAATCATTTCGCAGGCACTGCAGCGGTTCATATCTGCATAGGTAAAAAGTGGTCGTAGAACTATATTAGAAGAGATCCTTCATTACTTGAAGCGCTCGTAGCTAGGCTTGCTTATCCAATCTTCACCGATTCGGATGGGTGACCGTTAGTGGCATTTACATCTGAGCGCTTCCGAGCTTCGTCGGTCCCGGCTCTAGCAGTCGTTAAGCCACGACGGAGGCCTTAAGGCGGCCTAAAAACTCCGTCACCAGAGTTGGCCACTAGCTCATACGAACTTGCTTGCTATTACTGAGATCATATGTAATACTAGCAACGTAGCTAAGTAGGTAGGTACCTAAATTATAACAGCTAATACCCTCAGTTAAATATCTAAACGCTCGATAATGTTGCCAATTCAGCGAGGGGAGGACGGGTAGGTACGTACGTACTAAAGTAGAATGATATAAATCTGTCTCCTTTGCCCAGGGCCGGATTCAGACAACACAACAAACAATACATTTTACTATTTAGCCTCGAACCACTAGCAAAATAAGGCCTCGCCTTTGTGCTCTTGACGTTTACTACAAAGTCACGTCATAAGTTTTGTAAACTACCCGCTAGGGGCGCTGCTCAATGTCTATACGAAAATATAGTTTACGTTAACTTTGTAGTTTACGTAAAACAGCGTAAAATTAACAAACTAAGCATGTCGGCGGCATGTGTTTGAGTTATAAGGACCTATCGATTTTGACAGAGCAATAAAATCAATCGACTGACTTATTAACTACCTGCTGCTTTTAATGAAGACAAAAATTGCACAAGAACTGTGGCGAATAACACCACAGCCCCAGCTCCCAGCCGGATTGTCCCAGTCCGGCTCTGCGTTGTGGAATGCGCGCTATTTAAATGAATCCCAGCTCGTGTCCCCCACGCCACGCTCCACTTGATACAACTCTGTGAAACTTTTATATTTAAAATGCTCTTTTGTTCTGTTATACCTTACTCGGTAGGTAGGTACCTAAAACAGATTCAACTTTTGCTTTTGGTTTCGTTTATATTAGGTATGCCTAGCTACCTACTTGATAAAAACATTTTTAAGGGTTTTTTTAAGTAGGTATCAAGATCCTCGGACCAATCTAGAAGCAGACACTTTCAGATAAAAAAATAATTTTTCGAATCGGTTCTTAAATGACGGACATAAAAAGGTAACAAACATAAAAGAAATATGTACAATTGAATTGAGAACCTCCTCCTTTTTTGAAATCGGTTAGAAATAAAATACTATACTATAGTAGGTGCCAAATAACACCGCAATACAGGTCATTCACCCACCTCCAAAACGATGTCGCAAAATTCAATTTATGAATGGCTAATTCTGTCGCTTTCCATACAAACCTGTGGCTAAGACGGTAATCGCTCGAATCTCGTAGTACTGTTTGTTTACCATTCATAAATTCAATTTTGCGACATCGTTTTGAAGGTGGGTGAATGACCTGTATTGCGGTGTTATTTGGCACCTACTATAGTACCTACATTACCTATACTCAGAATATTAAAATGTATCTATGTATTTGTGGTTTGGTTAGGTACTTTTTTTGCAGAATTTGAACTGTCTAAAATAAGACAATCAAGTTTGTTAATCGTAAAGTTGCTAGTTTTCAGTCATAATCTTTTTGAAACTTGAGAAAACATTTACTAATGATGTTGACTGTACACAAATGCGAAAGTGCCTTCTAGGGAATCGAACCCAAAACCTTCAATACCGAGAGCATTGCACACTACCACAGAGCCCGTAGTCTGAGTGTATAGTAATATATAATCTGTGTATGAGTTTTTATATATTATTATGTTGATTTGCGACAAGCGAGAATCGATAAACTCACAGTTTTTGTATGGAGAAGAATAAAATAATGTTTGCAAATTTCCCGCTAGAGGAGCTTCTCGGGTTTTCATACAAAATATCTCGCAAGTCGCTTCTCGATATGCCTTTCGATCAACTACAGGCTTTGATAAAAGCCAAGGCTACAACAGAAACCATTTTTGTTAGTTTTCATACACAATTTATTTCAAACCTTAGGATTATTTATGAAACAATTTATTAAAATTGGTATAGAAATACCCTACTATGCAAAGAGGAAATATATCCGTTAAGTTGAATCTATTTCACCTCAAAGCCTATTTTTACCCAACTACAAGACAAAAAGAAAGGTCAGTACTTATGTTATAGTACAGTCAGAATATCTGATTGGCTGAAAGCACCCTCCCACATCCCCTCCACTTTCACTAAGAGCTATTAAATAGTGAACAGACCTGTAATACCAGGTTTCTGTATTGTACAAATTACTTCTTTGTTTAAGATTGTTAAGTGTTTAAGTGAGCAGTAGGAAATAATATTCACTAAGAAAATTACAACTGATACAGTATTTACAAAATACACATGAAACGGTTCAGCTGTCTACAAATCGTTGCAAATGATCTTTGTTCATGGCTTTTGTAGCTAGTTACAATTCTGCTTGTATGCTAGATTCGTAAACATAATAGTGGATTAGAAAAATCTATTTTCAAGGGAGATTCTCATGATACAGCTGAACTATTTCACATGTATTTTGTAAATATTATAGATCTGTATTTCATTTGTATTGGTAGTTGACAATAAAATGTATATTTTTATTTGACGAAGGCCCATATTCCGTAGCCTTACTCGAGCATAGATTTTTGTATGAAAATCTCTACTCAAATCTATGCTTGAGTAACGATTTCTGTCTCGAAATACGGGCCTAAGATTTTGATAACAATTTGTTCTAACAAGCATCCGTTAGTAGTGAGTGTGAACTGTCTTTTACATTAGTTGATTAGCCAATATGAGGCAACAATAATTGAAAGATTGAACAAATTTTTGACAATGAGATGAATTATTTGGTGATGCTCTATAAAGATACAGCCGAATGCTTGTAGAATATAGAAACCTGGCATAGATGACATCAAAACAAAATTGGAATTATCATACTTTACTTATACAGACAAACCCTTAAAATTACACATCACGGGCATAAAGACAAACAACTGGGAGACTTGAACTAGCTTTAGAAAACGCCTAAAACCATCCACAACTTTGAAACATGACCAAAAACTATTGTTGTACCAAAAACACTGTATCATCCATTCACACCGTCCGTAATGAAAATGTAAATCACAATTTTGAGTAGAACTAGGTTGTTGATTACCGGCGGCCGCGTCCTCGGCCTCCGCGGCTACCCCGGGGGCCACCGCGGCCTCCACGGCCTCTGCCACGGCCGCCCCGAGCGCCTCCACCCCTGGGAAAGCCATCGCGTTTGCCACGACCCTTCGGCGTATCATCAATCAACAAAGTCTCCAGCGGCAAACTGTCCGGCAGCAAGTAGTATCTGATATTGTTCCCTCGAATGCTCAAGGTCTCCAAATTCATCTCCTCCTTACTTTTCAGAGTCATTTTCACTGCTTTCAGATGTGTGTTCATAGCTACATCGACCCCTGTTATTGTTCCGTGGACGACACTGCCGTTTTTCAGCTCGATTGTGACAGTCTCGTGGCTGAGTTTCATCAAGAACCTGACTAACTTCATTTTGGCAGTGTTATTTGCTAGTTTTCTATAAAAACAAAGGCGGCGTCGTCGGTAAATGGATGAAGATAACCTCAAAATTAGCAAACAAATTCGGAAAAATAAAATATGGCGGGCGGCTTTTTTCGTTCGGTATTGCCAGCTAAGTATATAAAAAATCTACTTTATATGCAATACAGCGCAGGCAGTAGATGTTCGGTGGCAGGCAGCCGAACATAGAGTTTTTTCTCCATGAATTTCCCACCCAAACACCAAAGCCAGGCAGGGAGCTCAATGATTCTACCAAAAAACTCAGTGTCAGCTGAAATGGAGCGGAATTTTAGTTTTTCACCAGTTTAAGGTTTATACCACCTCTTTGCATTGAACAAGAAAAAGAGTTGAGCATTACACTGTCAATAAAGAAAACTGACAGCAACTGACAGTACAGACCTATATAAAAAAATTCTTGACTGTGTTCTTGACGTTCTTGATAAAGTTGTAAAATAGCTTATTTTACTGAGCATAAAATAGATATAATCTCTACCTCCAGTGTTGTGGTACATTTTATTACCTACAATGAATCCAGGTGAAGATATCGAAGCCGTTGCCGATGAAGAAGTGGAAGCAGAAGAGAAAGAAAAGACTATTTGCGCCAGATTAGTTCTCTCGAATGAACAGGTTTATAGATCATTATATCCAGCTACCTAACTACCTCGTAGTACTACAAATATCTAGTCAACAATATTTGATTGAAATCTGCAAACTATTTGAGTGGCCTACTACACCAAGAAGTTTGAGACAAGTACCTACTCAGTGCGAGGTAGCTACGTAGGTACCTACATCTACGTAACTACCTACCCCATTTTAAAACGCAAATATTTTTGTTTGATCAATAAGTTGGTAGTAGGTACATAGACCGTAGCCACGTAGAGTTAACTAGCTTAGCAGCAAACTCATGATCATGATTTAGTTGTGTTCTATGCAGTCGCAATGGATGAAATCATAACTTTTTCTAGTGCTGTTATATCACCAAGCCTCGAAGTTTCTGCTAAAGAAGTAGACCATCTGGGAAAACTTTCAGAGTTAAAAGAAATCTTTCCTAAATTCGTTTTTACAGAGGAACAAGTAAGTTTGCAAGAATTTAGGTGTGTATCCTGTGCCGTATAAAATCTGATAAGTCTGTTAGATGTCTAGTAAATAGGAATTTTACTTACACCTAGGTGTTACCTAGTATAATTTTTTACTTTTTTTAGGAAAATGACTTGCGTGAAGCCTTCAATCTACTGGATTACTCGGGGGAAGGAAAAATCAAAGCTGAAGATTTTCGAGTAGCCATCAAAGCGCTAGGTAAGTTTGAGTATTTTGCACATTAAATCATACTCTTCTCTCGTGTCTCGAGTACAATATAGGTAGTAGGTACCAAGTAAATTAAGTATCCAGCTTTCGAAAAGGTACGAGTATTTTCGTTTGACAAAGCATGTGTATCGCGAAAAACTTTTCACGAAATCGATCCTTGAAAGCTGTAAAGTAAAGCACCTCAATTAAGATAATAGTAAGCAAATTATGTTATTTCTGCCTATAAAAAAATCACTGAATTCCAGGCTACGAGCCAACAAAGGAAGAACTTCAGCACATGATAAGTGCAGTAGACAAGGGAGACTCTGGAAAACTCAGTTTTGAAAACTTTGAGACCGCCATTATGAGGAAGATAATGGCTCAGGACAGTGACGGGGATATTATGAAAAGCTTCCGGCTTTTCGATATGGACGATGCGGGTAACTCTTTGTAAAAAGGTACCTAGTCAGTAAGTAGCTAAGTTTGTCCTTAACGCATCTTGATGTTACAGGTTTCATCAACTTTGACAACATAAAACAAGTAACCGAGATCCTCGGTCATTATTTGACTGACGAAGAAATTGATGAAATGATTGATGATGCTGACAAAGACTTTGATGGTCTGGTAAGAATAACCTACTAGGTACTTGAACACAACGGTGGTGGTGGGACCATCAAGAAGACCACAGCTAAATAACACTGCAGCACTGGATCCGTGGAAATCGAACCCACACTCGCATGTCAGCCAGTGGACGCACCAGAAAAACTTTATATTTATATCAAAGCTAGCAATAACAAGCGTGTTTTTCTTTTCCCTCGTAAGAGTTTTATGTTGCTGTGGTAGATAATCTACAAATATCCGAGTTGGATTTAATATTGCTTAATCGGATTGGCTATTCTAGTAACCTAGTGTAACAAAAACTCGTTTGTTCACAGATATCCGTGCAAGAGTTCATGAAGATGATCAAGAATTGTGTTCACATTGTAACTCCTTAGACAAGAACCTAAATTATATTGTAAAATTTACTATTTAGTAGAAGTGTTTTGTAGCTGGCACCCCTAAACTTATTAGGTGTTTTCTAGGGCAACTCGGACGGAATAAATGCAGTTGTCTACAATCTATAGCACTTTCCAAGTATTTTTTACGGGCTTATCTACCTATCACTCTGGATAGCATAGCAGTCTCTGGATAGCAAACTTTTACATTGGAAGCATAAAAATGAACACTATTGGTTGAGATTACCAAAAAATCATGCTAAAAATCAAAAGCTGTGACTGGAACGTAGTTGTCAAAATTCGTTTGTTTACGTTTTTGTTCTGTCATTTGTTTTGAATTCTTACCGGTCGGGGTGTGTGGTTTTTCAATCTTTTAAACCTATTTTTAATAATTTTATCTGCACAGGCGGTTTGTATTTTAATTGACAAAGCTTCGTGGTAAACACAAGAGCAAATTGCCTCATCAACATCAATCAAAATGGGTAATTATCCATATTTTGAATCACATCGAAATTCAGACTAAACACACAGAAAGTCTTATTTATCTTATTATTTACAGAATCCGAAGATTTTGAAAACAAATGCGAGAACATGATGAACATTGTCGTAGAATCGCGAAAACGCTTCGGCAAAATGTGCGTTGATTACGAGCAGAAAACATCCCTAATGGAAAACAAACTACTCAATTTGCAGATCGAAACCTTCTCCAACTACAAATTCAAGCCCAAAAACCCAGTACTAGCAGTAAAAGAAGACTCCAAAGAGGTTGATAACTTCTGTCTTGAACTGATAGAAATTGCAAAGAGGTTTGAAGATGTCCGGAAGAAAGTTAAAAACACGCAAGAAGTGGTGACTCAGATTAAGAGTGATAGTGTAGGGAAGCGTTTACGTGAGCCTTTGAGTGCTGATGTTATACTTGCTAAAGTTAAGGCTAAAAATATTACTTAATATTCAAATAATAGGTATACCTATATTTTGTCATGCCCGTCTTAATTTATTTTTTATTTTGTACTCCTATTACTAGTTTATATGATCTGTGCTGCTATTTTCAATCAAAATAAATTATAAAGAGCTACATACTAGTACACTTTTTAACCATTGATGAAAAATAATAGTCTCGCCAGTATCCTAATTTGTAATAAAAGGCGGAAACCAGGTTTTTGATGAAAATAGTGATATAACAAACAGATGGCCCACTTATATTATTCTAGCACTTCATTATTTATAATATTAGTATATACTTTATAGTGGAAAGAACACTAATAAAATTTTATGATGAGATATTCTGCATTTATTTTTATTACGTATGTAGGTATTTAGTTTTTTTTTTCAGTAATGCTATGATAACACATGTTGTGTCGATCCCACCTAGTGTGGAATAAAGGCAGGGAAACGATGATGTTCTAATACTCAGTTAACTCTTAAACCCTACCCATCCCTGGAGAATCGCTATTACTACCCTGGGGTCCAGGAAAACCCCAGTATATTTTGGTTTAATATTTTGGAAATAGAACAACATTTTAATAGCATCTATTTTTTATTGAGATCAGTAGTTAATTAGCCTTATGCTAACACAATAAACACTTGTTAAACTTTCTTTGTCAGACATTCCTGGCATATATCCTGGGTATGTTCCCTGCACAGGAGGTTTCGGCACATGCCACACCTAATTTTACTTTTATGGTTCTTGATCCATAAATAGACCACACATCTTTTTTTTGTGGGCATAATAGGGTTCTGTTCTACCAATGGACATTTCTTTTCCAAGATACCTCCGAGGGGAACTTGGAGATGGGTAGGCAAAGTTGGCCATGTGAATCCTTCTTCCATTTGATGATTTTTTCAGAAAATGCCCTGTTGTCTGGGTTTGAATGGTAGCCATTTCCAGTAGGACATAGGAATTAACGCTCACCATATTCTAAAAACCAAAAAATGGCCATTGGCCATCTTTTGGTCCGTTTGGACACGCTGTAGCGATGACATAACTGATCCATCATATCCACGCTGCATTTGGTCTTATTATAAAAATCTACCATCTCTGGTATTTGGTTTCACGTGTCAGGATGCGCATCTGCATGCATAGTTGAAAACAAGGCAACCATTACCTTTTATTACTATTTTGGCGGGCAGTATGTTAGAAGAGTAAGCTCATCAGAGTAGTACACTATTACTACCCAGGGGTCCTGGAGGACCCGAAAGTCGCTGTAAATCCGCCTGTGCATCAACTGTGCATATGCACGACTGACGATTAGCTGCCCGGTATCATTTTATGACATTACCTAAAATGGCGCCAACGTGCGTTTTTCTATTGCAAAATTATTTACGAAACTTGAATGTTCAAAGCACATAAGACCCCAGGGTAGGGTTTAAGGGTTAAAGGCTCAAAGATTTAATAAAAATGAGTACACAGGGGGAAACTTTACCAAACTTGGACCCCATTTAAGTTAGCTGTTTTATTTCGTTGGATACAACTGGTAGCGACATCTGTTGGCTTTTTAAAATAACTTGGCTGTTCAACGCGCGCCATCTAGTATCGAGTAGTTTACTAGTTAGTTTTGTAACTTATTACCAGAGACAAAAAAGTCTATCAATTTAAACACTGTTTCGGAAAGTTTATTGATTTTTGTAATGTAATGCTTACTGACGGTTTGTCTAGGAAATGGTTTGCTATGAAATCTCCATTCAACCGATTTTATTATGCTCTATTGTGCTGGTTACCAAGGATACCTACCTAAATTATTTAGTCAATTTTGACATATTCACTATTGATTAAATTCCTTACAGCAATTCTTCGAAGTAGGTAACTGTGCACGGTATTTTATTTCAAGACAAGGCCAGTGATACTGGAAAAAGATGTCTAAAGACCTTGGTAAACTTTTTAAAGAGCATTGTGTAGTTCCAGATGTTCTCACGACTGCTCCGTCTGAGTTACTAGATATACAATATTCAAACGGCACTAGAGTCGACATAGGTAATGAGCTCACTCCTACTCAAGTCAAAGATAAGCCCGTTGTGAAGTGGACACCCAAAGATAACGAATACTATACGTTAGCAATGGTAGATCCCGATGCGCCTAGTAGAGAAAACCCCAAGTTCCGTGAATGGCACCACTGGCTCGTTGGGAATATTTTTGGAAGTGACATGAACAAGGGTGAGATTCTTTCTGATTATATTGGATCTGGTCCTCCCAAGGGCACAGGGCTTCATCGCTACGTTTTCGTTCTCTACAAGCAGCCAGAAAAATGTGATTTTACGAAAGTTTCAAAACTCCCCAGTAACTCTGGTGACAATAGAGGCAAGTTCTCCATCGCAAAGTTTGCGCAACAATACAAACTTGGAGTACCAATAGCTGGAAACTTTTATGTTGCAAAATACGATGATTACGTACCAAAGTTGTACGCAAAACTCAAGGGTTAAACAAACGGACCTAAAAACCGATAACTTTTCCGCAAAATCGACTAGTGAACGGTCAGCTTTACACATGTCAGATTGTCTATGGCGAAGATCGATAATTTCCGGCTCCGCGTGACGTTCCTATTTTTCTTTGGCGTCCGCCATTACATTTTGGAGTTTGCGTAAATTGGTCGTTTGTCAGCTAGTGCACGCCGCAGAGCGTTATCAGTGACATTTTGTGTACGTGCGTAGTATCGCAGAGTTTCATAGAACCAAGTGAAGGAACGTTCAATCGTATGTCCATCCAGAATCTCAACACATTCGATCCATTCGCCGATGCTATCAAAAGCTCGGAAGACGATGTCCAAGATGGTCTAGTCCACGTCCGGATCCAGCAGCGGAACGGGCGAAAGACGCTGACGACCGTGCAGGGCCTCTCCTCGGAATATGACCTGAAGAAGATTGTCCGGGCATGCAAGAAGGAGTTCGCGTGCAACGGTACGGTTGTGGAGCATCCGGAGTACGGCGAGGTTTTGCAACTTCAAGGAGACCAGCGCGAGAATATTTGCCAGTGGCTCACGAAGTCGGGCCTCGTTAAACCCGAGCAACTCAAGGTGCACGGCTTCTAAACGACGTCGAGCGCTAACATGTTCATCATTCATCTTCGTATACTATGAGATCGTGCGCGTTATAGCAAAATCCCTATCAAATATGTATTTAGAAAGCACTGACGTCTACAGAGAAGCGTTCGTCGGCCGCGTTGGCGGCCCTCTTCCTGTGCCTTGCGACTCCATAACTAAACTATATAAAGTGTATCGACGCCGTCTCTAATCCTTATTCGCAATAAACGCCGAACGAAATAGTAAATAATCAATTTTTGTTTTTTTACGACATTGTATTTATAAATTGCTGTAATAATTCAATTATAATAAACATGTTTTTGTATGTGGTGGTTTTCTTTGTGCAGTTTTGGCGTAGGGATTACGCAAGTTGAAATTATTGTCACGCCTCGCCTTGGTGAAAGTGAGCTATGATCTTGTTGCAAATTCCTTCTCTAGCCGCGGAGTCGTCGAAACGTGGTATTTTTCCGTTAGGTAGGCGCAGCCAGCTGAGTCTATAACCTCTAGAAACATGACGCAGCGCGGGAGTTCTTAGTATTGGTTCCTCGAAAATCTTAGAAATACATTGCGGGTCTATAAATGAATAGCGTTCTTATTTTTACACACAGTATCTGTAATTGCTCATTTTGATGAAACGTCATAACCTTCAAAGTAAAGTAGGTCGTATGCAGCGGGAATAAAGCCTAAATGTTGTTATATAGCTTCTATGCTTACTCTATGCTTCTATGACTCATGTCCTGTTTATAGGTATGTTACCTCGATCACAGATCATAAACGCTCATTGATGTCATCGCTACCAAACACAACCAAATAGTTAAGAGAATAAGGTAGGTATTCCCGAATCAACCAGGTGCCTAACCTACAAGGCACGAATCCACCTTAAGTCAAGGGGTCATTGACCGAAGCAGCTTAGATTGTAGGTTTGAAAAGGTCCACGGTGGCGGCAGCAGGCAGTGCCATCTGTTTTTCAGTCATTACCTACCTATCCCGTTTCTATTATGTAGTTAGATACCTACTTGGAAGAATGATAAAATGGGTAGGTAGGTAAGTAGGTTCCATTATCCATACGCGGTAGGTTCGTGGTTTTCCACTGCAGTGGTTGGCTAGGGCCCTGTCATGTCACGTCACAAAGTTGCCTGGTAGGTATTCTACCAAGCAACTTGGGCCCACGACGCCCAGCCAGACACGTCAAAAAGTAGGTGCCTACCTACCTATCTGGCAATAACCCTGCTATGGTCCTTTATGTAAGTATAGGCACAGATTATATAGTATACTATACGTATAGGTAACTACTGTGGTAACTACCTAGGTACCTACCCTAGGAATATAAATACACCTACCTGCATTGCTATGATGACATCCCCAAACCGAATACCTACCTACTATGTAGAGTATGTAGGTACCCTAACCTACCAGGTAACCGATTTAGGACGTGGTTACGTTACATATCTATGTAGTGCTAAACATTCCCCCATCGCGGTAAGACTTTGGGTAGGTACCTACCTATACCTATACCTATACCTACCCGAGGTAGAGTAGAGATGTAATTAACAGTTAAATTTTCAGATTCGTGATGAATATAACAGTTTGGTGATACTATATCATGCTATATCATACTATGTCATATTACGCTTCCGAAGTGCTTCAGAATCTTTGGAAAACCGCTTTGAAACTCTTTGCTGCTTCAGAATCTAGTTTTTGGTTTTATGACCTCCGTCAAAATTGGTAGACTTTTCTCTCTGGATTTGATTACCTATTTTGATAACAAACCATCTAGTACTTATATTCCGAGCTTTACGACATTAGGTAGGTACCTATTATACTTCGAAAACCTGTAGAAAAATGCTACAAGATCTAAAAGTTAAATAAAGATGTCAGCGGGCAGCGTATTGGACGATTGTCACGAGGTTCGAACATGTTGCTGCTGCGTACCGCTGCGTGTTGGATGCGTTTGGATCGCTGTTGCTGGAATAGTGATGGCAGCATGGGGAGCAGTCTGCATTCTACTCACAACATTAAAACAATCTCATCTAGAAAGCGTGGGCCTCTCCGGAGAGTTAGGCCACCTAATGCTATTTATATTTGCAGTTCTAAACTTCCTTCTACTATTGGCTAGTCTCTGCTTAATGTGCGGAGCTTGTAAGAGAAACAACACGCTGGTGACAATTTACGTGTGGTTCTTAGCAATTTACTTGACGATGATGGTCATCGTAATGCTTCTGGCGGTGATCTCATGTGCGATTGCAGGCAACATACAATCGATGGTCATGTTTATGTTGGTGGCTGTGCTTATTATGATTGTGTTTGTTCATTTCTTTCTGGTCTCGAATTCGTATAGAATGAGAACGTTGTGAAATAAAATTGTAATAGGTCTATTAAAATGTAGGTATTTTTACTTGATAGGTAGAATCGTAGACTCATGGCTGCTGGACTCTCCGATACCCACTATATATCCCCTATATACATAGCATACTATACATACATAACTAAGGCTGCGTCCCCATCAGACATGGCGCGGGGCCGTCGTCGCCGTACCGTGCCACGGCGCGGTGAATGATGGGGACGCTCCCCTAATAATAATAATAACTTATCCCACTTCTAAACCTACCTTTTTAAACGTTTAGGTAGGTATATTATTGTTCTAAACCTTGTAGCGAACGAAACGCAAATACGAACTGTATTTCTCATGCAAAAAAAGTGTATTAGGGCCATATATAATATGAAAAGCACGGAATCCCTTCGATCTGTTTTTAAAGAAAATAACATACTTACTCTTACTAGCATATTTATTTTAGAAATTTGTCTGTTTGTTAAAAATAATATAACATATTTTAATAAAAAATCTAGTCGTTCTGAAAATCTTCGTAATAGGCATAAATATAACATCTGTATTCCTCAAATAAATAACACAATGTTTTACAAAAGCACTTATTATACAGCCATAAAAATATATAATAATTTGCCAACAGACTTAAAAGAACTTGAGGGAAATTTATTCAAACTTAGATTAAAAAAATGGCTTGTGAACAAGGTATACTATAGCTTAGAAGAGTATTATGATTCCTACTAAATATTAAGTTTTTATTCGTTAATTGTATAATAACTATAAAAATAGCATTAGGTGAGTACCTACTTATAATAAAATTATAAGATTTACCTATGTAAAGTATTGTACGCCCGGCATGGGTAAACTGTTGAAACTCTAGGTACATAATACCTATCTTTATGATCTCTTTTTTACACAGTTTCACAATAAATGATTCTTATTCTTATTCTTATTCTTATTCTTATTCTTGAACTTGGATTTGACATTGACATTGACGTTAGTTTCATTCCTCCCTTTTACTTTTTTTTTATGTTTCTTCTGCTTCATTCAGATCAGAATAAAATATTTTTCGCATTGGATGCATTTTTCCGAAAGATAGTATAAAAATCGATTTCTTTCAGTTATTTTCATACAACACAAATTTTCTATAGCTTAATATGAAGTTATATAGCTATTAGCGATTTATGACCACCCAGTGTTTTAATCTATTTACAAAAGGCAAGTAAAAGTTCGATCGGAAAATATGGTCAAGTTTTTATTTGATTTCTAGTGCTCTAATGAATGGTTGGTGTATATTTCAGTTAAATAAGTTTAGAAAATGTCGGATAAAGCGTTGACGATGGGCCAGCGAGTGCTGGTCGTCGGGAAAGACGTGAAAGGCTCTGTTGCTTACGTCGGCTACCCAACCTTTGCTACGGGCAAATGGATTGGCGTGATCCTAGACGAAGCTAAAGGAAAGAACAATGGAACTGTTCGGGGGCATGCCTACTTCAGCGTAAGTTAATATTTGACCACAGAAGATATTTTTACAAAATAAAACAAAACTCGAGTTGTAGCAGAAAAATACAATTGAGTCATACCCATGGCCCTCCTCATCCATACAAAGTGCTTTAACTGATTTAATGACTTATCAATCATGGATGCAGTGTTAGTGCTCCACAGTAGGCAAACTGTGAGCGGCTGACTGAGTGAGCCGCAAATTTGTGGCGAACTGAAATTTGAGCAAACTGTTATGAGTTAGCCGCTCACTGAGACAGTCGGCGCACGTAACGCTGCAAACTGCGTAAAGTGAGATCAAAACAACAAACTGTGGACACACTGTTTCAAATATATGGAAGGGCGTACTAAACCGATACGCGACAAACTCGGTAAGAGGCTAACAGTTTGCCTACTGTGGACACAGCTTTACAGTACAATCAATATTAACCTGTCCAAACCCAGAAAAAAATTTACCATCCATAAATGGCTCCCACGGGAGCCAGCGAGATTGGACAGGTTAAGCTTTCTAGCATCCCTCCATGTTGTGAGTCGTGGGTTCGATCCCTACCAACAAAGACCCAGATCTTACTTCATAGGATCATTTCTATAGTAAGCTCTTCCTGCCTCATCCACAAACACAAATATATTATGGCACTTTGTTACCTCTTATAGTGTGATGAAAACTTTGGGGTGTTTGTCCGTCAAACACAAATCCAACTCCTGGATGCTGAAGATAACCCTATGGAGACATCCATCACTACTCTATCGGAGGAATCAAAGCCTAGCAATCGACGGCTAAGCAGGTACACCCTACCTCTTAAGATTCTATATCCAGTTTACAGACTACCGACTTCAGCTGCAGAGTGAATGAATGATTCTAAATTCAATACAATAAAGCCTATTTTTGCTTGCACTTTATAACAACAAAATGGAAGGTTGTGTTTCCATTGGAGATGTGCGAGGCTGAGTGATGAGGAAAAAATCCACCAATAAAATCACTAGAAATGAAGTGATAGTATTGGTTGAGTTTTCCATCCCACGGTACAAATTTTCCTTACACATCTTTGGTGAAAACACGTTGCAGCATTTAAGTAAGATTCATTTCATATTCTGTGGTTGTGCTCTGTGGCCGAGTTTGAAATTATTAATAGGACAATATTTTTTTTATTTAGACTTATTTACATGAAAAATAGTTTTTCAACTAGACAGTCATAGGGTTGAGGTTTTTCTACTAGATTTTGTCAATTTAGAACTTCTAAATCTTTATTTCACTGATTTAGCTATCTAGATGCAGTGGTGTGAAGTTTCACTATTATTATTAGAAAGTTGTGTGTAATTTTTAGTAAGTGGTGTGGACTATTAGGAACTCATCTTTTCTAGTTTTACTGTTTGTGCTATTTTCTTTAAGATTTCATACCATTCATACAATAATTACAATCTTTTAGTTTTTGGCACTTCAATAATGCAGGCCAGTTTTTTATGGTTCATGTTTAACTATTTCCAAGTTCAAATATCTTAGTGAATAAATAAATAAATATTCTTTGATATATCACACAATACTCTCTAGTCCCAAACTAAGCAAAGCTTGTACTATGGGAACTAGATTGCTGATAAAATACTTATATACATTTTTTTTTGTAAATACGTACTTATGATACATAGTAACACCCAGACACAGAACAAACATCTATGTCTGCCACATGAAGGTTTGTTCTCGGTGGGGATCGAACCCACAACCTGCAGCACGGAAGGCAGGGCTACTACCAACTGAGCTATGACACCTGTCAAGTGTTGCCATAATAATGATTTTTGTCAAGTCCTCTCCTGACAACACCATGTCCGAGCCCGGAAAGAGTCCGCACTAGGATAACGGGGTATAAATACGTCATTTACATTCGCTATAGAATGCAATTCAAGTAATTCTAATTTCAAGTTTTAGTATTGCTAGGTCAATCAACTCTCCTGAGTTTTCAAATTTCAGCATTGCCAGTGCAGTAAAACGTACACGGCTGGAATATTTGTTAGCTAGTATGTAGTTTTCATTAATTTCTAAAACAAAAGAAAAATACCTACTAACAGTACAGAAACAGATTAAATTTACCAATAGTTTATTAGTTTTATCTTTGGTTGATGACAATATTTTAATTTATAAATATTAGTATTGAGTCCAAAAATTCTTGTTTTATTTTCCAATGTAAAAATTTGTAAATGTTTGGTCTTCTGATACATGCTTATGATACTCGACATGATTTTTAAATAACACAATGTTATCTAGAATAGAAAGTCGTAAAATGTAGTGATGTGAATTTCATATTATCATTTACTTTTGCTAGAGAGAACTGGAAAAAATTTGCTTATAGAAAAATAAAAAAATCTAATTTCAGAGTTATTCCCATCGAGCCCTCTGGCTGCCCCACTGGTGGACCAGATGGAAAAAAAAGAAATGAGTGGGCTTGATGGGATTTTTTTCCCATCTGGCCCACCAGTGGGTTTGATGGAAAAAAAACAGTACCAATTTAAAAGGTAAATTCATAAATTACGAGACAGTGCAATGGTAGCGATACTATTGTCAAAATTGCCTAAAATAACCTATTGCTGTTGCCTTTCCTTTATCAGAATCTAAAACGGCAAAGAAAGTTTTGATTTTAGCGCTGTCAAATTAGATTATAGTTTAGGAAAATGAAACAAGCATTCGCTTGTTGCATTTTTCTAAACTAACCTAATTTGACAGCTCTAAAATTATAGCCGTCCTTGCCGTTTCAGTTTATGAGAAAGGGATGGCAACATTTTTAGTATTGTAAAATTAGGTTAGTTTAGAAAAATGCAAGAAGCGAATCAACCGATATCAACCAGTACCAGTAGTATGTACCAGTACCAGTATCAACCGATATCTAACTAAAACCACTTTTTAATAGTGGATCAAACGATTCACGTGAGAGGTAGCAAGCCCATCGCCGCTTCTAAAATACAAATTAGCGTTCAGTAGTAGTGTTAACGTGTGGTACAATTTTATACGAAAAGCAATAATGATTAGGAAATCAATCATGGTTGACTGATTGCATTATTTAAACCGAAGCCGGCTACGGATACTGGTTTTCAGTACTACCGACAGTTTGTTGCGTTTCACTGTAATATGAATTGTTTTCAATTTTAAAATAATATTAGTTTTTATTATGCTTCGAGTGAAAGTTAATAAAATGAAAAAGTAAGTTTATTTGTACAAAACACATGCATATGGTAATTGATTTAATATTAATAATAGCATTTAAGAACTTTTATTTAGTTTATTACATGATTTAAAAAGAATAATAAAAAATTCCATTTATCCCCACTGGTTAGGATAATGGGAAAGCACCTCAAATCGCCCTTAATAAATAATAAAATTAAAAGTATGTGATGGGAGTGTATCCTTTGGAACATGTACACATATAGTACATTAGTTATTCTGTCTGTGTGTACAAACAAAAAGCTTAGTTTTTTTCTAGTTCTCTTCAACGTACAGTGGCGTATATAAATTGATTAACTAGCTTAAAATAATTGCAAGTTTTGAATATCCGACGTATTTGTTACCAAGTTATGATGAAATTATGCACGCCACGCCACTTTACCGTGTGTTAGTACCTTAACTGTCTGCTCCACTTTGACCCTTCCTAACATGATGCCTAACTAAGACGCACTTAGCGCGAGACGAATTTGTATGTCTAATTGTGGTTTTGATTTTGATACATTGTAACTTAAGGTCTAAATATCGAGTAGGTATGATAAGACCTCTTCTGAAAACTTTTGGGGCGTAAAGAAAGTGAACAACTTTATTTATTTTTTCTTCTAAATATATAAAACTCTTTTGAAGCTGACTGACAATCAACGCACAGCCTAAACTATAAGTCCTAGAGGCATGAAATTTGAAGGGTAGTATCCTTATAGTGTAGGGGTACAATAAGAAAGGAATTTTGAAATATCACACTCTAAAGGGCCTAGAACGCGAGCAACGCCGCGGGCGACGGATAGTAACTTATATTTACCGTGTGACCGTGAAAATAACATCAGCTATTCCATATAGAATGCAATATGTACTTAGCAAAAATTTATGGAACAGATTTTGCTGTTTTTTTTTTTTTGCTCTTTATGCATTGGTTCTGTAAAGAAGTTGTTTATATTAGGTACTTTAAGCTCCGAAGTTTTTAGAACAGGTGGGTTACTCTCGAACACAGTTCCAATCCGGATCCATAGATTTTAACAGAAGGCGTGTAATTTTTAAGTACAGAATGTCACGAATTCTGTCAAAATCCGGATTCAATTTGGAAAGGTGGTGGCGGTGATCAAGAGTATCTCTACTGGTCGTAATCGTTAGTTCGTCTTGGGTTAGGCATGAATTTAGATGTTTAGTAATGCAGACTGCTAATTCATAGTTGGTTTCTCTTCTTGCTAGTATAACTGTGGCCCAGAGATCTAGACCGACGACGTGAGTAAACACTAGTAACGCACCTAGCCTAGCTTCGCACCTGGATTAATAAAGTGCACGCAATTTTGAACCTTATTTGTGAATTTGCAGTGCACTTTGTTAGCCGACTACATAGATTGCTATATTTGTAACCTTAAGCTACTAGATGGCAGCACTGGCATTTCAAAATGGCGGACGCTGTGTACATGTTAAGGTTGCAAAAATGATCTTCTTTTTCATACTCTTGCAAAAACACTTTATGACAAGAATTTTAAAGTTTTTAAGTGAATAAAATAATAGTATTAAATAAAATCATAAGCAATTTTAGATTACTAACACATGTATGTAAAACACAGTAAATAATCTCTGAATTGTAATATATGATACCCGCAATAAAATGTGTATCACACTCTGTGATACATACACACAAAATACTATCGATTGATGTGATATTTGTTCTCGTAAATCTAATTGAAAATCGAGAATCGAGTGCGCTATTTTGTATCGAGTAAAATGGTCCGTTGAAACCTGACGTTGGCGCTTGTGACTCCATACAAAAACAATCGAGTTTGATACTCGATTTCCAACTCGATTAGCGTGAACAAATCACGTTACTCAGAGTTAACCCCTAGCTCGTACGATAACTAACCTTATGTTGACGGCTCTCCGAAGGGTGCGACGTAAGGCATCCCCCGCGCAACCAAAGCCGGGTACACTATCGATGTCCAGGTAAAGATGTACTAAAGTACTCCTAGGTATAGCTTGGGAGCACTTACGTGTGCACAATTGCTTGATAACGTCGTGTTAGTTATCAGAAGTTTATCCGGGCAAAGAATCTGCTCTCGAAAACAAAAACCTTTAGTAAGATCATGTTTTTCGAGAAACTACCCTCAAAAATATAAAAAATATCAAATTGATCCAAATTAAGAAAAATATACACTATACAAAATCTGATCTACGTACCTTTTTGTTTTTTCTCTGAATGAAAGTATTTTTCTATATAAAGCGATGTTATCAAGCAGTTATGCTTACGGGAATCAATCAACAAGGAATAATAGATACGGTGATATGCAAATTGCATTTTGCTATCCTGTCTGTGGCTTAGCTAGTCAGTCATTTATGTTACTGTCTTATTTTAAGCTTTTTAGGTTCGTATAACAAAACAATGCTCAATTAGGGTTATTTCCATTTTTCCCCACCAAGTTTTTCCTTTAGTGGGGATGATGGGAAAAATGTAAAGGTATGCGCATTCTCCAATACAAATTTTATTTTGTTCAGTGGGAACGATAAGCGTACTAAAAACGTATAGTACTTTTCCCCACCTCTTGGGACATACTTGGTGGGAAGGATAGGAATAACCCTTCACACAGCTGTCTATGTTTGCACAGAAAATGTAAATAATGTTCCAGTATTTACAAAATACACAAGTAGAAAAACATGGAATCAAGACAAATTCACGCTTTATTTCGTCTCTGAATGTTAGCTGCAGCCTATCAGCACTCTTGTATTCCAGCATCAGTCATATGCTCATTTTTGAACAGCCAAGATGATCAAAAAGCATTTTGAAGATATTACCACTATCATTATGACCACTCTTGAATTTGGAGGGTTAACGTACCCATCACCCATTGGTTCCACAGAAAACTTGGCTCATATCGATGGGTACTTTAATCCCAAAGTTTACGGAAGTGGTCTTAAACACAGTATTTTATGTGAATTGTAGTTTTATGTTAGGTTCTTGTAATTCTGTGTAAGCTTTGGTCTCGCGATCGTAACGCACAACGCTGCGACCTGCGATGCCGGACACATTATCGTATGGAAAACGTCTAGAATGGTCTCTTGTTCCGTCGCAGTCTGCGTCAGCGGCGAAGAGCAAACGCGGTACGCGTTGAGCCGTATACCGCAGCGTTGTGCGTTACGATCGCGAGATCAAAGTTTTAATGGCTTTATTCTGGTCTGTTAGCGAAATATTAAGTTTTTTATTATCCCAAGTTTTTATTAAAAATCTGATCAAAATATTAGTATTGCATTGTGCTGAGTCTTTACCCACCTGCTTGTCTATGTTAGCACAATATGTAGCAAAGCTGAAGAATATTATTATGTACGTACACGCACGCTTTGCCCGGTATAAGTGTTTCTTTTAGCGTTGGACCATAATACACGGTACATCTCTGCAATTACACTCTGCGCTAAGGTAAACATTCAGGCGCGTATACTAACTCAACTTAAATTTTTACTAGTTCTTGATATAAACAAATCGAAAAGTGCGACCCACAATAATCTGAATGGAGGCTTGTATACTTTTGGCGCGGTGTGTAATTGAGGGTAGTTTTATACGAGGGGAGGTCCAAAAGTCCGCGGAACGGGGGGGAGGGGATGCAGGTAGCTATCTTTGTTTGGTATGTCGCTAATCGGTTACTCATTAGGGTATAAACAAGTTTATTTTTAGCCCTTTCACACCACTCGTTTACGAGATATCGCCCTGTTAACAAGTCAATCCGGAAAAAAACTGCAACTATGGAGCAAATTGAGTTTCGTGCCGTTATAAAGTTCCTTACCAAGCAAGGAAAACCTCCGAAAACCATAATGAATGAGATGGGAGCCGTTTATGGTGATCAGTGCCCTAGTAAAACCATGATTTACAAGTGGAATGGTCTTTTTAAACAAGGCAGAGAGTCGATTGAAGATGACTCTCGCCCAGGACGGCCGGCTGAGGTCACCACACCGGATATCGTTGAAAAAATAGAAAAATTAATATTGGAAGATGCTCGTCTGAAGAAAAAACAGCTTTCTGCAATAGTAGGAGTATCAGATACAACCATTTTGAGGATCCTACACGATCATCTTGGCATGTCAAAAGTCAGTGCAAGATGGGTGCCAAGAATGCTCACGCCGCTTCACAAGCAACAAAGAATTGAAGCGTCAAAGCACTTTTTGGAGCTGTGTAGCGAAGAATCTACCCCTGTTTTGGAGCGGATTGTTACCGGGGATGAAACTTGGGTTCATCATTTTGAACCTGAGTCCAAACAAGAGTCGATGCAGTGGCATAAAAAGGGCACACCACCCCCTAAGAAGTTTAAGGTGTCGGAGTCGGCCGGAAAGATTATGGCTACAATTTTTTGGGATTGTGAAGGAATCCTGTTGATCGACTACAAGAAAAAGGGTGTCAACATTACCGGAGAATATTACGCAAAATTATTGGAGCAATTGAAGGAAGCCATCAAAGAAAAAAGGCGGGGTAAACTGTCAAGCGGTGTGTTGCTTTTGCAAGACAACGCACCAGTTCACAAGAGCAAAGTTGCGATGGCTGCTCTAGACCGGTGCGGCTTTGAATCACTTGTCCACCCACCCTACAGCCCGGACCTTGCCCCTAGCGATTATTATTTATTTCCAAATTTAAAAAAGGAACTCAGGGGAAAAAAGTTTCAAGACGATGAAGAAGTTAAGGCGGCAATTTTGACTCATTTTGAGGGCAAGGAGAAAAAATATTTTTTTGATGGTATTCATAAGCTAATTTCAAGATCTGAAAAATGTATTAAGCTCAAAGGTAATTATATTGAAAAGGAAAAATAGTTTCATTGTTTCATTTTATTTCCAAATCCTCTATTCCGCGGACTTTTGGACCTCCCCTCGTACCACGAACCACAATCGAACGAATGCTGGCAAAAGCTGAAACGAGACAGATGTCAATACCAGACTAGTGTGAGTGAGAGAGGGAATCGTACACTTTCGTTTGCATTCGTTTCTTCACATAGAATCGTCAGTGCTGGCTGAAAACAAATTATGTAGCGCGATTTTCTTCGCGACTTTACTTAGTTGTACTACTGGTATGCCAGTGGCTGTATAGTCGGGATTTACCACTAATCAGGCTGTCAGTCGCGTCTGATGCTTTGTTTCCAGTTCATTATATTCTTCCTGGTCCTCGCTGAATGTATAAACGTCTTGCTTAGTAGTTAGATTTGTATATAGTCATTTCAGGGTTGGGTCTGTGAATGTATTACTTACAATGGTTTGAAAACTAGTCAAATGTTTTAACTTTCTTATCTAATGGCAGCTTCCTAGGCTTATCGGACAGTAATAACCCGAATTCACCCATCAGAAACTGAATAGTCCACAAAATCGTTCCAACCAGCATTCTCCCTGCGCAGTTCCTATTATCCGCCTCTAGATGAGCCCCTACATCCATTTCATCGTCTTTAGTTTGAGAAACAATTTTGTTACTGTCCGAATGGTCCAAAGCCTTGGTTTCTTAAGACATGGCTATGATCTTCGACATGCCTTTACGCCTCTTAGGAAATCACGGCTGTCCGTGCTCACAAACTATGTTGACTATGTGGCCATGAGCCACGGGGCTCGCATGGTTTAAAAAACACTAAGCGTGCCATTAGATTCTATAAAAAGTAAATAATAACCTCAAAATCGCATTCACAGTCCTAACTCTGCGACGTTCCGCATTCCGTTAAAGTACTTGTGACGTTGCAGTTCGCGCACATCGCTCGGCAGCAGTCGGCAGTCGCTTGTGTCGCTCGTGTCGCACGCGTCGCCGAGTGCTGACCGCGCTGCCTCGCCGCAGATGACTAAACGCGCGTCTTTTGTTGAGGTTAGTGTCACAGAAGTGTGTACAGGGATTCGAGTTTTGACATTTTTTTTTGAAACAACATATCGCACTTTTATTTTAATAGGTAATTTTGGTGGAATTTTAACCAATAATAGGTCATAATCGTAACATAAAGTGTGAGCCATTGGAATATATGTGTGTAAAGTGGTTTCTCTGAATGTGAAAATTCGTTTTCAGTTATTGAAGAGAAAATCCACCATTTTCTCTTCAAAAGAAACGACAGCCGAGTGACTGATTTCAATTTATGTTCTCAACTTCTAACTGAAATCCTCGCTTGCAGACTGGCTTTGTGGAAACCCTCACTCCTCATTACACGCCAGGACAGAGTATCACGTCACCGCAGCCCGTGTCATCGGTCGAGGACAAACTTGCTAATTTGCAGGCGCAACAGGAGGTAAGAACTTGTTTTATTTTAACCTATTTTGTCTCACTCCAAGATCTCCTTCGATGACTTCTAGTAATCTCTTCATCTCAAGCTTCATCGCACCATCTTAATTCAAAGGCGTCAATTCGGCAATAATTTCTCGGCTAACCCCGAAACCGCTAATCATCCAACCAAGGTGTGATGGTCGCCCACCTATCGGAAGAAATCCGTCTGATATGTCCCAGCTCTATTTGGACTTGACAGTATTATCTCCGCATTCAATCGGGTCAGCCTTCACTACTGAGTATGCATCCACCGTATCAACTAGTGACTGTGATGATTATGTGTTAAACATTGGAGTTACACAGTACTTTTTGCAGCGCAATATGACTTATTTTAGGTTTCTTTTGTAAAATTAACCCGTTGAACGGCGATGAATGCGGAAGTCGCGTAGTAACGGTAGTAAGTAGGTAAATAATTTGATACAAAAGCATACAGTGATGCTACCCTACCATTTAACAGTTTATTAGAAACGATTTAACAACAGCCAAAAGGTGATTGAAACCAGGCATATAAGATCAAGACCTTACAAATATCGCGCCTACCCACAACATACAGAAAATGACAGTTATCATTATAAAATGTTTGGTTTTTGACATCAGTTATAA
Organism: Eulithis testata; assembly: GCA_947507515.1. Lineage (NCBI taxonomy): Eukaryota > Metazoa > Arthropoda > Insecta > Lepidoptera > Geometridae > Eulithis > Eulithis testata. The sequence goes on from OX382216.1 coordinate 6,051,040, forward strand.
TCATAACCCCTGTATGTCAGTTTACAAAAAATGCCGATCGGGAAACTGGCACCTTTCGAAGTCACTACGAACTGGCCGGCGTACATTCGCCGCGTAAAACAATACATAGCCCTCAACGATATAAAAGAAAATCTTCGCGTTTCTTTACTTATCACTGTTGTAGGGGATACCGGGTACTCTATCATGTGTAAACAGTGTTCTCCTTGTCACCCCGAGTCGAAGACTTTCGACGAGCTAGTACAACTAGTACAAGATTACTTAGAACCACGGAAATCGCGAATACCCGAACGGCACGCGTTTCGTTCCCGCAAGCAACGGTCAGGAGAATCACTGCTGGAGTATTTGAAGAAGTTGAAGCATTTAGCGGTTAGTTGCGACTTTGGTGCGAGTTTGGAGGAGAATTTGCGCGATCAGTTTGTGTGTGGGCTGGCCAGTGAGATGATAAGGTCGAAGATATTCGCTAGAGAGAGCATTGGATATAAGGAGGCGGTTAATTTAGCGCTGGCGCTGGAAACAGCTGAGAGGTACGCTGAGGTGAGCTGATGATATCTGACTGTGGCGCTTTGAGGAAATGAGGTGTCGCTGTGAGTAAATATTATAAAACTGTAAAAAAGCCTAAGCTGAAATTAAAGATATGGATAAACTAAATATGCGGATCTACTAAATAAACTATTCTGATTCCGAAAGTCGAGTTTGTCTGTTTGTTTGTTCGCGGATCACGCCTTAACTACTGGACCAATTTCAATGAAACTTATACCGTTTAGAAGCCTTTTTTTCGGATTGAAACATAGGCTACATTTTATTAAAATCAAAGGCGTGTATTCTTAGATATAGCTTGAACTTTCTAAACCAAAAGCAGCCATTGGCTCGAGGTTCATCGTATGCTGGTTGACAGATATTTTGGTGGAAAGACTCGCACGCGTACGAAGTCGCGGGTATCAGATACTTACATAATTATGGTGATAAATATTTGGTGTAATGAACCCTGCCCTGAACTTTTTTTATTCAATTAAATGGAACAATACGAACTTTCCTCAAAATCTTTAATAAAAAAACCTTTTCTTATATATTCATCTTTTCACAGCTTTATGACAGTTATCAGTTGACCCCATAAAAATGTTATCAAAATTGGTTTAGTGGTTTGGTTTTTAAACCAAAATAACTAGAAAAATATGTCATCCACGCACACGACACTGTGTATGCTTACTTTTGCTTATATAGTTAGATAGATAGTTATAGTTTTCTTTTGATAGTTTACGACTATCTTTTTTCCAGTGTAATTTATGTGATACGGTTTGAATAAATAGTTTTTCTTTTTTTCTTTCTATATTTTGCTTTCGTGTAACTTATAAGTGGTGTTTACGATCACTAGAACAATCCCAATGAATTGCCATCATCATCATTTTGATGATGAAGCTGGAAGGTAATCAAATTAAAGTTGGACACCCTAGTTTTTTAAAGTTATAAATTATCAGGCAGCTGGTGATCGTAAGAACTGGAGGACTGGATGGGGGAGACCTTTGCCCAGCAGTGGGATAGGTTAAGTTATTAAAAAAAATGTTTATCTACTATTAACAATTCACAGATAACCCAACTAAAAGCAGAAGTCGAAGATCTGAAAGAGAAGTTGGAAACGCTGAAGGTACGCCGCGCGGAAGACAGAGAGAAACTACGCGAGTTAGAGCGAGTCAGACTACAGTTGGAGCAGTCCAATGAGTTTAAGAGCAAGATTATGGAATCTCAGGCGCAACTGCAGAGGGACTTACAACGCGCTAAACAAGAAGTAAGTCAACATTTTCCATCACTGAACCAGAGATATTTGTCTACTCGTTCTATCAAAATTTCATTTTGTACCAGTTTTCGTTACTATGTATTATAAGTACGTATTTACAAAAAAAATGTATGTATTCTATCAGCCATCTAGTTGCCATAGTACAAGCTTTGCTTAGTTTGGGACTAGAAGGCGTTGTGTTAAATGTCCGTGAATATTTATTTATTTATTGCATTTGTCTGAGGTAATATTGTCGAGAAAACACGCCTTATTTTATCAACTGCCGTGGTCGTATGCCACCCCTAAGCGCTCGTAGTTAGGCTTGCTTATCCAATCTTCACCGAACGTTCTGTGCGGTCACTATTCGGATGGGTGACCGTTAGTGGCATTTAAATCTGAGCCCTTCCGTGTTTCGGAGGGCACGTTAAACTGTCGGTCCCGGCTCTAGCAGTCGTTAAGCCATGACGGAGGTCTTAAGGCGGCCTAGAAACTCCGTCACCAGAGTTGGCACCTAACTCATACGAGCTTGTTGGCTTACCCCTAAGAAAACGATACATTCGAGCAGTAGTGGTAGGGCAATGACATATGACCATGGTTATCCTCTATACATCACTATAGTACATAACAATTTCAGATGAAAATATTTTCTTGTTTCACACTTTTTAGAGAGTTTTAGTTATTGAACTTTATTTTTTTGCTTTCCTGTGACTTTTCTGTGGTGTTTACGATCAATAGAATAGTCTCAATGAACTGCCATCATCATCATCATTTTATGATCAAGGCGTATCAAATTGAAGTCGGTTTTTGAAGTTTTTAAACGTATAAAATTTTTCAGGTCCGTGAAGCACAAGAGGCTTTGGAATCACATATGGAGGAAACCGCTGAGTTAGCGGAAGCCGCTGAAATGGCTGCTCTCGACAAGGTACCTATCCTACCTCCTACTCATACTATATTGATATCTTCTAAGCGTTTCTGAAGAGTTCGCGTCCCGTTGGACCCCGTTGATTTTCAAGCATAAAAAGTACCCTATGTGTTAATCGAGGTCACGAACAATATATATTCCAAGTTTCATCCAAATCAGATCGAGAGTAGTTTTTGCGTGAAAGACACCCTTACAAACTTTCGCGTCTATAATATTAGTAGGATTCTCTGCGCTCACACGTTTGATACTTGTCTTATAAATAAAACTTGACGCAGTTTTTTTGACTTGAAGACATCTTTGGTTTAGTTGAATCTCACCAATAACAAGTAAGTTTGTTCCAGGAAATGGCTGAAGAAAGATCAGAGTCCCTTCAAATGGAGTTGGAGAACTGTCGCGAGAAACTAGAAGAGGCTACTTTAGATCTGCAGCTGATGAGGGCTGAGATGGAGGCCGGAGGGAATATACGTGAGTTTTTATTCATAATTGATAAATATTGATGGGAATTGATGAAAATTGATAAGGATTGATATTGATTGATAAGGGTTGATAAGGATTGATGACTCCTGGTATAAATTGATAATACTAGAGTAAGTTGGATATACAGATGCGGGCTGAAATGGTGGGAATATAAGTGAGTTTTGAGGATTGATATGATTCAACGACGAATCTACTGTCAATAAGGGATTAAATAAAAACTGCTCGTGAATTTTATTTGATGGTTGATGACGGATTGATAGCGATTGAGGGTCGATGATGATGTTGATGTTTTCTGTTTGTGAGTGGTTACTATTTCAAGGCATTTGAAATTAAGTTATATTTTTTTTAATTTCAATTAATAAATTTAAATAGAATTAAGAATTTACATAGTTATATAGTTGACTGTATTTATTACGTAATTTAAATATGTAATATTTAGAAATAAGAATAATATAATTTTCTTATATCTAAATTAATATAAAAACATACAAAGACTCGCACAACCACATACAATTTAATGTTAACGTTTTGTGTTAATGCAACAATATATTATTTTATTTTAATATTTAATTTATTATAGAAGTAAAATCACAGCCTACAAGTGTACGTACTATTCTTGGTTATTTCACTATAAAATAAATCATTTATTTCAGTTGCTAAAAATATTTTATAATTTACATATTTATTTATATTTTTACTAAAGCATGTACTTGGCACATTCACTGCTTCAAAACTCTTCTTGAAAATCTGGCTTGCATTATTTGGTTCTAATTCCTGCTTAATTAAATACCTATTAAATAATTTATATTTTTTTACAATAAATTATAGAAATCAAACCATAAAAACGAAGCGAAATCACACCTACAATTCTATCAAACTTTGAGTCTAATATTATCTTAAGTAAATATTTATTTTGCCTATTTATTAAAAAAGTTGACTGCAGGAAATCAACAAGAAAAAAACCATAAATTAGAAAATTTACGGAAACTCCAGTGAATGTGTTAAGTCTTTGTATTTTTTTTTTATAATGCATGTATTTTGTGTTTAGTCTCCCTGACATTCATAAAATGACTCAAGTATACGTTCTGTAGATACTTTAAATAAAAAAATTTTCGACCAGTAACTTAACATTGACAGTTCCAAAAGTACCAAGTGACACTTTGGGGACTTTAAACTCATGACCGACCTTTTGACACTTTAGCGACTGTACACACTTGACCGACCTTTTTACACTTAAGCGACTGTACACTCTTGACCGACCTTTTGACACTTTAGCGACTGTACAGACTTGACCGACCTTTTTACACTTAAGCGACTTTAGACACTTGACCGACTTTTTGACACTTTAGCGACTGTAGACACTTGACCGACCTTTTTATACTTTAGCGACTGTAGACACTTGACTGACCTTTTGACACTTTAGCGACTTTAGACACTTGACCTACCTTTTGACACTTCAGCGACTTTAGACATTTGACCGATCTTTTCACACTTAAGCGACTGTAGACCCTTGACCGACTTTTTTACACTTTAGCGAGTGTAGACACTTGACCGACCTTTGACACTTTAGCGACTTTTGACCCTTGACCGACCTTTGACACTTTAGCGACTTTTGACACTTTAACGACAGTTTACGACGGGAGTCCCGCATGCATAGTATTAGTAGCGTTATATGACGGTGTGTGTGGTTGCGCGTTGAATAGAGCACCCGTACGCAGCGAGCGACGGCGCCACGGGATACGAGACGAGGCAGCTGCAACAACAGAACCAGCGCATGCGAGATACACTCGTCCGGCTGAGAGATCTCACCGCCCACGATAAACATGAGATGCAGAAGATCAATAAGGTGAGATCTCAGAACCTTTTGAAGTGAAAACTTCTTTAATAATAATAATAATTAGTAATAATTTAGATTATTTATTCAGACAACTTGGTCCAGTTTGGTTAAGATAAAAAAGATAAAGATAAAAATGTTTATTGCATAGTCTTAAAGTTAACATTACATCTTACAGTAGAAATAAGTGGACAGTGGAAAGTACAACGGTTAGTAACATAAAAACACTTATTAAACTAGGTTAGTCATTTTTAACTAGTAGCGATTTTGCACCGTTGTGATTTGAAAGTCAATGAAACGAATAGTCGATGAAACGAAAAAGCGAGGAAACGAGAAGAGAGATCCCTAATTTTCGTACGCGTTCTAAGGAGACTGCTGGCCAAGCGGTCTAACGGATTGGATCGAATCGAGACTACCTCGTAGTGCGTGGGTTCCAGTCTCGAGCAAACTCGTTTACTTTTTGCAACTTTTTTGAAGTGAAAACTTCTTTAGCATCGTTGTGATTTGAAAGTCGATGAAACGAAAAAGCGATGAAACGAGAAGAGAGATCCCAAAGCAAATTTTTGTACGCATTCTAAGGAGACTGCTGGCTGTTTGTTTTCCATACATAAATTGAATTTTGCGACATCGTGGTGAAGGTGGGTGAATGACCTATATTGCGGTGTTATTTGGCACCTACTGTAGAAGTCTAGAAGGTGTTGTGTAATACCTAAAACACAATTGTAACATTCAGGACCTAGACCAGTACAAGTCTGAAATCGCGGAGCTATCCCGCACGAAGGAGAAGCTATCCTCGAGGGTTGAAGAGTTGGAGGCACAGGTGGCTGATCTGAGGGAACAGGTGGACGCAGCGCTAGGGGCTGAAGAGATGGTGGAACAACTCGCTGAGAAGAAAATGGGACTGGAAGATCAGGTATGACAGGCGTCACGGCTCATTCGGTAGTAGCTCTGCCTTCCGTGCTGTGGGTCGTGGGTTCGATACCCACCGAGAACAAACATTTGTGTGTGACAAACATAGATGTTTGTTCTGTGTCTGGGTGTCTATGTATTATAATTATGTATTTACAAAATAAAATGTATATAAGTATTCTATCAGCCATCTAGTTCCCATAGTACAAGCTTTGCTTAGTTTGAGACTAGAAGGCGCTGTGTTATATGTCCGTGAATATTTATTTATTTATTTATTTATGACACGGTTTAATAGCGATCGGCGAAAATGGATGGGTTTGGGGGGTGCTTTACGCAGCCAAAAAGATAATTTGACGCCTGCGCATTCAAGATGAACGCTATTAATCCGTGCCGTTACCTATGTAATTAACTAAGTAATTCACCCTCTTTGGGTAAAGGTCCCAAATCCAAGTTCAAATTATAATCTGCATTTTGAGTTATATCAACTGCCAGTGTTTGAAATACTCTTTGGAATCTATCTAGTTTCTATAGTACAAGCTATGCTTAGTTTGGGACTAGAGGGCGTTGTGTGTAATATCCAAAAAGTATTTAAAAAAAGGAAAACACTCGTATCCAGCTTTATACCCACTTTCCAGGTGGAACAGCTAAAACAGGACGTGTCAGAGTTAGAAGCTCTTCAAGAGGTCCACGAGCAGCTGGTGGAATCCAACCGGGAGCTGGAAATGGACCTTCGCGAAGAGCTGGAAATGGCTCATGCTGCAACTAGAGAGGTGAGGGTTCTCCATCATTTGACAGCTGTGCCTTGATCACGAATAAATGTGACAATCGCAAACGTATCGTAACGCTAGCGTATCCAGGATACACTGCGCGGTGACATTACAACAGTTGGCAGTCGAGCTGGAGTTGACGCGCAATGTAACTCGAATACGCTAACGCGGCGACTGTCAGATTTGTTCGTGATAGTGGTACTGATCATTTGACATCATTTGACCTTTGACAGGCATCATAGCTCAGTTGGTAGTAGCTTTGCCTTCCGTGCTGTGGGTCGTGGGTTCAATCTCCGTGCTGTGGGTCGTGGGTTCAATCCCCACCAAGAACAAACATTTGTGTGTGACAAACATAGATGTTTGTTCTGTGTCTGGGTGTTACTATGTATTATAAATATGTATTTACAAAAAAAAAATGTATATAAGTATTCTATCAGCCATCTAGTTCCCATAGTACAAGCTATGCTTAGTTTGAGACTAAGAAGCGTTGTGTTAAATGTAAATGAATATTTATTATTATTATTATTTAGCAGCTGATAAAAAGATTTTTTTAGATTTCCACGAGCAGCTGCAGAAATCACTGCTTGAGACCTGTTAGAAATTACGTCAATTATGCCATCAATTCAATTCAATTCATTTATTTCTTGCACGCAAGTGATTTACATAATATTAGGTATATTAGGCAAATACACATTTATACAATGTCAAAATTAAAGTGTAACAACTTAATAATAACAATAGTCACTTAGGTACAACCTAACTAATTTAATAAGTATTGTCCAAATGTCAATTCAAATAATGAACCCAGTCGACTACTAGCATAATGTCATGAGCTGAGCTCCCAGGCTCCTTGGTCATCGAGATAATCATTGATTTTGTAGTAGGCTTTTTTGATTAATGTACATTGTACAACTCTTTTAAATTTATTTTCAGACAGCTTTATTATATTGTCAGGCAGTTTGTTAAATAGTTTAATGCTTAGTCCCACTAAAGACCTGCCTACCTTAGCTAATCTAGTTTTATAACAAGCCCATCATTAAATTGTACAATTTTCAGAAAGTCCCATCATTAAATTGTACAATTTTCAGAAAGTCCCATCATTAAATTGTACAATTTTCAGAAAGTCCCATCATTAAATTGTACAATTTTTTTTTGTAATATTATGTTTTTTTTTACAGTCTATACGTGAGAGAGAAGCTGCCTTAGAAACTATAATGGACAGAGATACAACAATAAATAAATTCAGAGAATTAGTGCACAAAATGACGGAACAATACAACGATTTGAAGGCTCAAATAGACTCTAAAGGTACGTGGCAAATTGACCTTTATCGCAATGTATTAGGGTTCAATATAATTCAAATACTTGTAATATTAATGGGTACTTTAGCATGGATGTAGAAGTAGAGGTAGGCCTAAGAAAAGATAGATGGACTGTGTGAAAGAAGATATGAGTAAAAAAGGAGTGAACACCGATAATAATAGTAGGAAGTAGGATCTTAATTTCAAAGTTTTTTTACAACATATAATATAAAAAATAAACATATATTATAAAAAACTATTATTATTATGAAAACATAATTTCTATTATTATTAATTCCAGACTCTACGTCAATATCAGAGCAGGACACATCGGCGACCGAGTCGCGCGTCTCTGGCGTTGAGATCGGGTCGCTGGTCGCGGCAAGTCGCGCCTGCACGCGATCAGTAGATCTACAACTGCGTGCGTTGGAACTCACTCAGGCGCGCGCTAGAGCTGATATGCTGGCCGCGTGTCTGCCTGAACACTTCATGGCCTCTGCTGGTAAGTAAAATACACTACATAGTGTAATGGGCTCTGCTGGTAAGTAAAATACACTACATAGTGTAATTGCCTCTGCTGGTAAGTAAAATACACGACATAGTGTAATGGCCTCTGCTGGTAAGTAAAATACACTACACAGTGTAATGGCCTCTGTTGGTAAGTAAAATACACTACATAGTGTAATGGCCTCTGCTGGTAAGTAAAATACTCTACACAGTGTAATGGCCTCTGCTGGTAAGTAAAATACACGACATAGTGTAATGGCCTCTGCTGGTAAGTAAAATACTCTACACAGTGTAATGGCCTCTGCTGGTAAGTAAAATACACTACACAGTGTAATGGCCTCTGCTGGTAAGTAAAATACACTACATAGTGTAATGGGCTCTGCTGGTAAGTAAAATACACTACACAGTGTAATGGCCTCTGCTGGTAAGTAAAATACACAACACAGTGTAATGGCCTCTGTTGGTAAGTAAAATACACTACACAGTGTAATGGCCTCTGCTGGTAAGTAAAATACACGACATAGTGTAATGGCCTCTGCTGGTAAGTAAAATACTCTACACAGTGTAATGGCCTCTGCTGGTAAGTAAAATACACGACATAGTGTAATGGCCTCTGCTGGTAAGTAAAATACACTACATAGTGTAATTGCCTCTGCTGGTAAGTAAAATACTCTACACAGTGTAATGGCCTCTGCTGGTAAGTAAAATACACTACATAGTGTAATTGCCTCTGCTGGTAAGTAAAATACTCTACACAGTGTAATGGCCTCTGCTGGTAACTAAAATACACGACATAGTGTATTGGCCTCTGCTGGTAAGTAAAATACACTACACAGTGTAATGGCCTCTGCTGGTAAGTAAAATACACTACACAGTGTAATGGCCTCTGCTGGCAAGTAAAATACTCTACACAGTGTAATGGCCTCTGCTGGTAACTAAAATACACGACATAGTGTATTGGCCTCTGCTGGTAAGTAAAATACACTACACAGTGTAATGGCCTCTGCTGGTAAGTAAAATACACTACACAGTGTAATGGCCTCTGCTGGCAAGTAAAATACTCTACACAGTGTAATGGCCTCTGCTGGTAAGTAAAATACACTACACAGTGTAATGGCCTCTGCTGGCAAGTAAAATACTCTACACAGTGTAATGGCCTCTGCTGGTAAGTAAAATACACTACACAGTGTAATGGCCTCTGCTGGTAAGTAAAATACTCTACACAGTGTAATCTGTCAGTTTTTCGAAGGCGAATCCAACTTGACTTCATTAAAGCAAGCAAATAAACGACAATGGCTTAACGACTGCTAGAGCCGGGATCGACAGTTTAACGTGCCCTCCGAAGCACGGAGCGCTCAGATGTAAATGCCACTAGCGGTCACCCATCCAAATAGTGACCGCACAGAAGGTCACTTAAGTTAGATAATCGGTAAAGATTGACTAAGCAAGACTTTATTCACTTCATTGTTATAGTCAAGACGAATCAAAGAATATTGAATATTTCATCGTATCAATTCTGCCTTTAATTTTTAGTATCTTCGCTAAGAAGAATAGAAGAAGAATCCGACTTGAATTAAGCTATTCATAGTCTAAAAGTAGAATAACTCCATTAGGATTTAGTATTTTTTTATTGGGAATTAAACACTTCCGCCATTTTGTAAGTTTGACAGTTTGTAATTATTTGTTTTATTTCAGGGGATCACGATGCAATCCTACTTATTCTGCTAATGCAGAGACTCAACACGAAAGCGGACATTATTCTTGGACAAATTAGAGACAGGTATGTTTAAATCAGGGACCGTTTCGGTTACCCCTTGAAGGGGTTTTCGATAGGGTTTTTCCAAGCGGTTAATAAAAAACCCTCTCCTTAGGGGTTACACTATTGTTTGATAAGCTGTTTTAAGGGGTAACCCCCGTCAAAACCCTATCGTTTGTGTTACCCGATCATAGGGTTTTCAATTGTATTGGGTTTTCGTATTATTCAAAAACCCATTCGTGAGGGTTACCCACTCGACAATTGTAACAGGGTTATACTTTACAACTCGAAGCATTGTAATTTGCTTCCTATCTACTTTATATTAGGTTCATAATAATCATAGCACGCGTCGAGCCACCGCGGCACCTCCTCGCGGCGAGGCGGCATCTTTGATCTATTTTGCTACAGAGTTGAAGAGACAAGCGATTATGGTTATTATATGTAGTACACTAAAGTTCATTTTTATTTTTCATTCCTACTGAGCATACCTACGAGAAATGGTGTGATTGTTTGCATCGATTTATTAATTTGTTTATTATTGTCATTTGCCACTCGAACTGCTTGCATAGAAGTTGGAAGAAGAAATAAAAAAAAGGGCTTGACATGCCACTGCCGAGACATGATGCTGTCCATCGATATTTTCAATACGACCCATCAAATAAAAACAGCAAGTGTGTGTTATGTGGGAATTATATGAAGGTGAAATAAAATCGATTACTTATACCTAGGTATATTAGTAGGTACCTACCTAGCTATGTACTATGTAGTATGTGCATGACTAGGTACGAGTAAGTGTAGAAAGTACCTACTTTCAACACTTACTCGTACCTACACCTACCTAGCTATGTAGTATGTGCATGACTAGGTACGAGTAAGTGTAGAAAGTACCTACTTTCAACACTTACTCGTACCTACACCTACCTAGCTATGTAGTATGTGCATGACTAGGTACGAGTAAGTGTAGAAAGTATACTTACTTTCAATACTTACTCGTACCTACTTACCGGTCCCTGCCCGTGGTCCATCTACATAGTAGGTGGTTAGGTACACCTGGCTGTACCCAGGGGCATTTTTTTCGACCGTTTCCACTCGCTCCTACTCGGTTCTCCTACTGGTAGGAGCACGAGGACCAATATGTCCCTATGCTCCTATCGTGACCCTATATGCAACTAGCTGATACCCGCAACTTCATATGAAGGTATAGTAGGTGCCAAATAACACCGCAATACAGGTCATTCACCCACCTTCACCACGATGTCGCAAAATTCAATTTATGTATCGCTAATTCTTTCGCTTTCCATACAAACCTGTCGCTAAGACGGTAATTGCTCGAATCTCGTGGTACTGTTTGTTTACTATACACAAATTGAATTTTGCGACATCGTGGTGAAGGTGGGTGAATGACTTGTATTGTGGTGTTATTTGGCACCTACTATAGGATAAAATCGATTACTTACCTACCTAGCTATGTACTATGTAGTATGTACCTATTGTTGGTACTTACTCGTACCTACCTACTTACCGGTCCCTGCCCGTGGTCCACCTATATAGTAGGTAGGTACACCTGGCTGTACCAGGTGCATTTTTTGTATAGATAGATTAGTAGGTACACATAAGTACAGAATAAGAGAAATAGTTTCATACAATCAAAATTTTATAAAACTAACCTAACCTAATATTAGTACCTACATATATATACAAATGCTACAATACCCATGTCTAATGTTTATATCCCCATTTCCTCGTAATAAGTTGTCTCCTAATTTGCAGTTCCGGGTGTCGTCATAGTATTGTCAATGACATCACCATTAACATCAAGTCCGGACTAAAGCCTGGCTATAAAGTACTAGCTCAAACGAATTTACTTTCTAATTACTTACTATTTCGCAAGAAAAGCTCGATAATTAATAAGTGACAATATTTGTTGTAGGTACGTGACTGTCCATTAGTAGGAAGGAGCACGAAGATGTGCTTGTCCTTATGCTCCTACCGCATACCGGTAGGAGCATAAGGACATGAGAACCGAGTAGGAGCAAGTGGAAACGGCTGTTTTTTTCTTTCCGTGGTGCACCTCAAGATAACTGGGTATTCCTACCTATCTAGGTACTTAGTACTTACTTTATAAATAACTAGCCGTCCCCTGCGGCACTGCTCGCGTTAGAATGTGACTTTTCCAAATTCTTTTCGTAGTGCACCCCTACACTATACAGGATGTCCCACGGCCATGCCACATGGAGGGAAAGTATCTTAAATAATGTAGATAGAACATTTTACTCAAAGAAGACTTTATTTTGATTTTAAAAAAAATTTAAACTGCATTGAAAGAATTTTGAATAATCGCTTGTCTGAACCGGGAATCAAACCCACAAATTGAAAAAACATAACACCTGTTATTTTATGATACCAATTAAAATAAACACAATTTATATGATTTATTCAGTTAAATGTTTGTGACAGAATTTATAACCTGACTAGGTATATCTGTGAATTCGTGATGTAAGTAAAATATACATGTTACTAATTACAATTTGAATCTTTATTGTAACAAAACTTCTCACTAGGTAGGTATTGTTGTTTATATTCAATTCATTTCATGACCAAGTGGATTATCTCTTGCATACAGTTTTTACGCCGTTCTTCATCCATCTTGCACAAGTGTTTTGCCACCAACATTGAAAATGCATAGCACTCCTGAACAATGTCTTCTCTACTTTGTTCAGTTTGTTCATTGTTGAAGGTATTCGTCTCTTTATCCATCATTTCTTTTTTTAACGTTATATCAAAAGATACTCTTGAAGTAGAGTCTGATAAATCTGGCGTAGATGCATTAAGAGTCTAATAATATAGGCAGCATATTACCCGAAGCCTCGTTTTCTTCGATTTCTTCATACTCGACCGATTCATCTTCATCCGAGTATTCGTCACTTTCGGGAATAATTATTTCTTCTGAAAATAACAAGAATAACTAGTGAAGTCGCGCTTAAGCGGCGCTACCTAACCTAGATAGGTACCTACCTACGTAAAATAATATGAAAAAAACTAGCTAACAACTGCAAAACGTAGGCATGTGCCAATGTAATGTTTGGACGTGCCTCTGACTCCCACCTTGGACATCTAGGATTTGAGTGCCTGGAGATTTAAAAAAGAAAACGTGACGGATGGCAATCCCATCATTCGATCGATAATTATTATAATATTAGGCACCTATGTACTATACTACCTAGTAAGTATCTATAGTATGTGCCAAATAACACCGCAATACAGGTTATTCGGTCATAGTACAGCAAAGGGTGTGCAGTAGTAAAAAGACTTAGAAAAAATTTTGAAGAAAAAAATTATGTATGTATAAGCACCCCTTTTTATGATTGCATCCTGTAGGGGGTTTATAGAGGGATATCTTTTGTTAAGGTCATTGACCTCTGAAGTCAACCATAACAGAACTACGGGCTAATAACGGTAAAAAAAACTCTGCTGAAATTTCTATAAAAAAAGACAAGAATTTTGAACAAAAAAATTATGTATGTATAAGCATCCCTTTTTATGATTACATCCGGTAGGGGGTGTAAGGAGGGGTATCTTTCGTTAAGGTCATTGACCTCTGAAGTCAACCATAACAGAACTAGGGGCTAATAACGGAAACTAAGCGATGGATGGGCTCGCTTCGCTCGCATTTTTTATACTAACCTAACCTAACCTAGGCCTCCCTTGGTCACTCTAGGTCACCTGAGGCTATTCGATCACTCTAGGTTTCCCTAGGTCACCCTAGGCCTCTCTAGGTCACCTGAGGCTATTCGATCACCCTAGGCCTCCTAGGTCACCCTAGGCCTCCCTAGGTCACCTGAGGCTATTCAATCACCCTAGGCCTCCCTAGGTCACGCTAGGTCACCTGAGGCTATTCGATCACCCTAGGCCTCCTAGGTCACCCTAGGCCTCCCTAGGTCACCTGAGGCTATTCAATCACCCTAGGCCTCCCTAGGTCACGCTAGGTCACCTGAGGCTATTCGATCACCTTAGGCCTCCCTAGATCACCCTAGGCCTCCCTAGGTCACCTGAGACTATTCGATCACCCTAGGCCTCCCTAGGTCACCCTAGGCCTCTCTAGGTCACCTGAGGCTATTCGATCACCGTAGGCCTCCCTAGATCACCCTAGGCCTCCCTAGGTCACCTGAGACTATTCGATCACCCTAGGCCTCCCTAGGCCTCTCTAGGTCATCTGAGGCTATTTGATCACCCTAGGCCTCCCTAGGTCACCCTAGGCCACGCTAGGCCACCCTAGGCCACGCTAGGCCACCTGAGGAAAGGAGGCTTATACATAATAAAAAAAATCTTCAAAATTTTTCTAAGTCCTTTTTTATCGAAATTTCGGCAGTCTTTTTTACCTAGTACTGCACACCCTTTGCTATACTCCAACCGGTTATTCACCCACCTTCACCGCAATGTCGTAAAATTCAATTTATGTATGGTAAACAAACAGTACTACGAGATTCGAGCGATTACCGTCTTAGCGACAGGTTTGCCATTCATAAATTGAATTTTGCGACATCGTGGTGAAGGTGGGTGAATGACCTGTATTGCGGTGTTATTTGGCACCTATTATAATAGATAATTACTCAGTACAGTAAGTACTACCTATACTGAGTAGTTACCTACCTACCTAAGTAGTAGCGGTCCTATAAGTCCGAATTTCTTCCAAGCAAAACAAACATACAAACTTACCTTACAAACATTACCGCTTTATAATATTAGTACCATATTATATTGTAATATTAGTAGTATATATTATCTACCTACTTAGTCGAAAACACTTTCACTTACCTTTGTTCATTTTTCTTATGTTTTCACGCAGTGGCGCCTGTGGCGCACCTCTTTCTTAGTCCAACCAGAACCCAACAAAGCGATCGGGCGAACGAAACTAATAATTAAATGACACAAATCAAGAGTATAATTTTATTTTCAAATTCCCCCACCTCGCTGCGTGAGATGGAATGATAACCATGGTGTTACATCAAAAAACCCTATCAAGAGGTAACCTCATTCAATCGGATACCCTCAATGAGAGGGTAACCCCATAGACTGAAAACCCAATGAAAGGGTTACCCTTTCACTTGTGGTAGGGAGGAGGTTTATCAAATGAAAGGGTAACCCCATCGACTGCAAACCCAATGAAGGGGTTACCCCTTCAAAGGAGTTAACTCGAAATCGGGGTTGTACGGTCCCTGGTTTAAATATTAAAATAAACATGTTCATAAATAAAATTAATAAATTTATACAAGAGTATAGATTAGTTATTATTCAAAAACCAATTGGATCACCATTTTCTTAACTCTGTCACCGTACACGTTAATATGTTTGTACCTAACCTATCTACGAATTTTGTATAGGCGCGTCCACACAGAGCGAGGCCTCGCGAGGCATTTGCCGCGCGGCTCGAATAGTGTGGACGTGCCTCGGCCGAGGCAAGCGCGTGCTCTGCCGCGGGCGAGCGACCGAGCGGCCGAGCCATCGACGGCTTTTGGTTTTGCTCAAAGGCGCCTCAGTCGTTTGCCGCGCGCACTCTTGACGCGTATTTTCGTTCGTGCCTCGCTCGAGCATAATAATATTACAATGTTCTATATTGTTTATGTGTACAGATTCCCAGCTGTGAACGTGTGGGATACAGAAGTAGTCACCAAGTCACATACAGCGGCGCAGTACAGCTTCAGATGTCAATTGGAATACCAACTTCACATGATACAGGTAGTTTCCTTTGACTTTTCCCCAGATTTCCTTGTTTTTGGAGTATATCCACGTACGAAGTCGAAGCGTAGATCAGACACCAACCACCATTATAAAGATACAGAGAATAAGGTGGATGGAAAACGCAAAAAATCTTCTCCCTAGAAATCGATTAATTTATTCATAAGTAAATACATATTTTTATCATAAAATGAGTCCCTATTAACAGAAATAAAGTCAAACAAAAATCTGTTTGGCGTTTAGCCGCCATTTTTCCAAGATGGCGGCGGAAAATTACTAGATGACAAAATAAAAAAAAATTAAATAGCACATCAAAATCTATAGCACTACTAATTTTGAAAACTCCGATAAACCCTAGACTGCAACTAATTATTTTGTTATTTTTTTATCCCCCAGTGTTACGTATCGATGTGGTCGACAGCGCTGTCGACGTGCTCGCCGGACTTGTTAGTGTCGTGTGCGAGTGCATTGCCCGACGCGCTGCAGCAGGAGCGCGCGCTCGACGCAACAGCACATCTGCTGCGCGCCAACGAACTGGACGAGAACTGTAGCGCAGACGGTGAGCTATAACAGCCTTTGTGTATAACTGAATAGAGTGTAGGTTTCTGTGGCATAGCGCGAGCGAGCGGACAAACATTTTTTGTAGGTTGTATGCGTTCGGCTTTTGTTTTCTAGAATTTTCTAGTTACTTTGAGACGGGTGTGTTCGAATTATGCGTTCGTCTTTTGTTTTCTGTGTTCTAGAAGGTTCAAGAGTTTTATAGAAGCGCACAGATATGTTTGAGTAATGCACCTCGACTTTCGATCCGAAGGTTGTGGGTTTTAATCCCGACCGTGCATCTATGGATTTTTCGTTTCGGAAAATTTATATGCGCATTAACACAAGCTTAGCGGTGAAGGAAAACATCGTGAGGAAACCCTTGGCTTAGTCAGCTCCGCACTTATTGACCTTGTCTTTCCTGTGGATATGGCTGACTAGGCTGAGAGGATGGTATAGGTGCTGGGCCTACTCCATCTAAACATTGTCCCAGGCGCTACAGTGTGTCGTTAAGTGTAGGCATAGGTTGACTCCTGACGCTCTATAAATCATCTTCAATATAATGTAAAGGCCTCAATATAAACAGTTAATTATGTTCCAGGTTTGGAACGTTGCTGGACGTACCTATCGGCGATGTGGTCGGCATTGAACCTGAGCACGATAACGAGTGCTCAGTTGTGTCGCGAGGCGGTGCTGCACTCGTGCTGCGCGCTCGACGCGTTGTCGCGCGCACTGCACGCCGACGCGCAAGTACTCACGCATATACTGCAGGTCAGTGACAGTAAAGCTTCGGTCACACATGACAGGGGTCATGGCTCAGTCGGTAGTAGCTCTACCTTCCGTGCTGTGGGTCGTGAGTTCGATACCCACCGAGAACAAACATTTGTGTGTGGCAAAAATATATGTTCGTTCTGTGTCTAAGTGTTACTATGTATTTACAAAAAGAAAATGTATATAAGTATTCTATCAGCAATCTAGTTCCCATATTACAAGCTTTGCTTAGTTTGGGACTAGAGAGCGTTGTGTAATATGTCCAAGAATATTTATTTATAGCGAATACTCGCTACGAGTTTATTCGCTGGGAATAATAATCGCAGCGACCATTCGCTGCCTGCTTGTCACACACAGCGAGTTCTATAAGAGAATTTCGACAGTTTGTTGGTGCGCACAGACGTGTCTAGTCTACAGCAGTGCGCTGAGCGGGAGGTCTATTCGCAGCGAGTACCCTGTCACATACAGCGAATACTCGCGGCAAGTAGGCATTCGCAGCGAATATTCGCTGTGTGTGACCGAAGCTTTGAAGAGAGAAAATATCGTTTGCAACGGTTTGTAGTTAGCTCAACTGTTTCATGTGTATTTGTAAATATTGTACATATTAAGAATAAGAATAATTTATTAATACAAAACTTAAATAATAACAACAAGATAGTATAGGTAGGTACTACTAGGTACTTAATTAGATACAATATAATATAAGTCTTCTTCTTCTAACTTAAGAGCTCAGCTCTTGTCGGTGTAATTATGCAGTTCTTGCCATTTGTTCCTTTCCAGTGCAGTTTCCTTGACGTCCTTATACGACATGACAGCGATCTTTTCCTTCAGCTGGCTCGTATAGCTTTTACGCGGTCTTCCCCTTCCTCTCTTTCCTTCTACCTTTCCTTCAATGATATTTTTAATCAAACTGTCATGTCGTATGAGGTGTCCTATCATTTTTCCTCTCCGGTTTTCAATAACCCTCATAAGGGCTCTTTCCTCATTTAGCCTACTCAGTACTTCCACGTTAGTAACTTTCTCCGTCCAGCTTATCTTTTAAAGATGTATTATTTAAACTTTGTGGGTAGGTATACAATTAGTTGTAGAACCCATCTTTTCCGTGCTAGTTAGAAACTGTGTTACGGCAAAGGTGAGATTCTCGTCCTACGCGAATACGGGTCATACTGTAAGGTGCATTGGAGTAATTGCGAAAATGGGTATATTCCGAAAATCCATAAAATCTAGTAACATAATGCGATATTTTCTTGTTGGCAACATTGGTCTAGACGCCATCTTGTGTAAGGGAAACTCCAGCTTCTTTGGCAATAACACGTATATTATGACACTTTCGTGGACTCTACATTAGTTTACAAATCTTATAGGCAACAGGCAAATAAAACATTAACTGTGGTTGGGGCTACATAGCTCGCATACAACCAACACTTCCAAGCGCTCGTTCGAGACTGCCGTTCCGACGTTTCAACGTCCGACCGCCATCTTCTACCGGAAGTGTTGTCAGTAGGCGGAGCTTACATTTTGAGCTAATTGGATGTACAAAAACGACTATTTTAAGATTTTAAATAAATCAATTGATTCCCAAAATCATAATTAAATTATAAAAAATCAATACAGTATTTATAAAAATTATACTAAAAATTCAAACATTATTTAAAACCAAAAATCGATTCAGTAAGTAAAATTACTTTTAAAATTATAAAAATTAATAAATTGATTAAAAAACTAGTCAATTAATTTACTAAAACACGAAAATCATTTATAAAACCATAATCAAATTAATCAAACCTAACACTTGATTGGCATCGCCGTGACAGTCCTATATATCCTCGTGCCAACAGGAAAATATCGCATTATGTTACTTGATTTTATGGATTTTCGGAATATACCCATTTTCGCAATTACCCCAATGCACCTTATTATTTTTGTACCTGTTTCTGTAGCATGTTTATTTTTTTCAGGAATCAGACCGATCACTGGCTCTAGGCCAACTTCACGAGTCAATCTCCACGTCAAGTTCTGCCTTACAGCAACAGTTGAAGGGAATCCGACGTCGGTTGCCACCTGGTGCTATACTCAGTGCAGTGCCTTTGGACCCTCAGGTGAGAGATACAAGGATCAGTTTACAATGACAAATTGGGTAGATCTGTCTTTGGATCCTTGAGTGAGAGAAATAGAGTTCAAATTACAATGAAGTGAATATGAGTTGATATAAATAGGGGAAATGTCCCTGTTCAATCTCTGCTGTTGAATTGAGGGTAGATTGGTAATTCACCACTGAACTCGATCGACGGTGCCACCGCGTGTAGCGGTAGGAAGCCTTTGAGCGTTGAGCTGGTCGGACGTTCCGTTCCCTCAATATTGACCGTGTCTATTCCTCACTATTGGACGTTTTAACAAACTGTTTTGTGTGTGTGGATTCACTGCTGTGTGTAGTGTGCTTTTTCTAAGAGCTTTTGGACCTTGGATAGCCGTGCTAACCCCTTGGACACCTATCTGGACTTCTACGGCGTGCCGTGCACGCCTGGAGCTGATCTCCAGCACCAGCAGTCGAACAGAGGTAGGTGGTGTTCAATTAGCCCTCTTGGATGCAGCAGGATTGAGTTTTTCCACCCACATACACTTAACAAACACCTACTTAAATATTTTCAAAAACCGCCAGTAAAATTTCTCTTTATAAGAATTGTGAAAACTGCACAATCAAATTGGTCCTTCGTCAACCGGATTGGTTTTTTGAAAATTCAGTACTTGTAATTCTATTCTGGCCGTGCTAGATAGGTAGGTACCTATTTTCATACTTGTGTAAAATCGTACAGACGTTCTGTACGCCCCTTTAATTTCCCTTCTGATCGTATCAGATACTTATTTTAGTTTTATCTAGCTCGTAGCTTGATAATACTACGTAAAGACGTTCTTTACTGTCCCCAATTTCTCGTAAAATCATTGTTAAAATCCCCGCTATTCACCATTTCATTTCCCTGCGTAACCGCGTATATATTTATATTTCGCTGGCAGCTTTTTACTTAAATATTTTTATATTACACACCCTTATATATGTCGTACATATTATATTTAGTGTGTTTGTAATTAATTTGCATCGTTTCATTCGTTAATTTTCGTTATTTTTGAACATTACTTTGTCCACGTTTACTGCGTAGTTAGTAAAACAAAATGGCGCCTCCCGCCAAAGATAGTAAAAAGGCCGTGTCATCTGATGATGAGGTCCAAAATCATGATTTGACTGTATTAATTCATAGAAAACAACGAATGTTCGAGCAAATACAAAAAGCTTATGATTTGTCGCGAAATATTTCAGACGCTGACTCGAAAGATCTGTTTTTGATGTACGTGGCTGATATCGATCAATTACGTACTTCATACGAGTGCTTAATCTTTCAAATTCTAGAAAGAGAACTTGAAGATGATCCGAAGTCGTCACTTCGTAGTCATGAATTGAAAAGTTTTGATGAATTGTACTTTCGAATAAAATTGTGTGCATCGAAATGTAAGCCTAATGCCGACTGCGTTAAGGCCGAAACTCCCTCGCACTCTGTAGAATCTCGACCACGCCTTCCAAAGTTAGAACTTTTTACATTTGATGGAAACATAGAAAACTTTAATACATTTTATGAGACATTCTGTTCTCTGGTTCATAATCAGACAAGTATTCCGAAGATAGATAAATTTCACTACTTATTGTCATGCACAAAAGGTGCTGCGTTAAATATTGTCAAAAGCGTACCTATTTCTGCAAATAACTACGAACTCGTTTGGAAAAGTCTCCTTGATAAATATAAAGATAACAGAATGTTGGTAGGTAGGTATTTAGATAAAATGCTGAGTTTTTCGCCGCTTCAAAAAGAATCGTCTGCTAATTTAAACTCGTTCATTGAGAACTTTGACCATTCATACAAAGCAATAGAAGCGTTAGATGTTGATAATTTGAGCAGTTACGTAATGTGTCACATTGCACTGAGGGCCTTAGATCCCTACACTCGTAAATGCTTTGAGCAAAATTTAGATCAAAAAACAATTCCAACCTTTGATGATTTAATCACTTTCGTACAAAATCATATCAAAGTTCTAGATCATTCTTCGTCCTATTCAGTTACGAGTAGCACAAATGTGCAACAATCCAATCAAAGAAAATTCACTGTACCTAGGCAGGGTAAAAATAATTATTCTCATGCATCCTCTTCAAACACAAAATTTACGTGTCTGCATTGTGGAGAAAATCACATGATTTTCCGTTGTGATCAGTTTCGTAATCTGACGAACGTTCAGCGCATTAGCCGTGCTAATGACCTGAAGTTATGCCACAATTGTCTAAAACCTAATCACATGTCAAAGGAATGCAAAAGTGAATTTAAATGTTATGTTTGTAAGCAGCCGCATCATATACTGTTGCATCGTGAGTCTAGCGATAGTGCACCAAAACCGGTTTACTATTCGGACACCGCTGCATCGGAGAAGCCTCCATGCAATACTCATGCGCCCGCTCTTATCAGTAACAACCACCTTGCGTCTACGCATAACTATGCAGTTATACTAGGAACAGCTGTTGTACACGTTCTGGATTCGTTTAACAACTACCAAACTTGCCGCGTTTTAATTGATTCTGGCGCGCAATCGAACTTTATGACACTTGACTGCTTTCAACGACTGGGTTTATCTGCTCAAAAATGCCCTTACAATATTTATGGTCTAGGTGGCGAAAACGTAAAAACAAACGGGATGGTATCGTGTACCATAAAGCCGCGTAACTGCGCGTCTCCTTGTTTTGATTTAAATGCAGTTATTTTGACTCGCTTAACTTCCGACTTGCCTACTGTTCAAATACCTAACAATGTAATCCATCAGTACCAAGATTTAGAGTTAGCTGATCCGTGGTTCTTCAAAAAATCGCCAATTGATATTATTTTGGCTGCTGATATTTTTCCGTATATATACGATGGCAAGAAATTAATAATTAATCCTGATGTGCCAGTCGCGTTAGGTAGCGTTTTTGGTTATGTCGTGACGGGAAGACTAGAAATGCAATCTTCTAGCAACAATTGCCATGTTGTAGCGTCTACAACATCGCTGGTGTCGTACACCATTGAAGAGAATTCTTTAAATGAAACTCTCAAACGCTTTTGGGAGGTGGAAGCTTCGCCGTGCGAAGTTCCTAACGATCCGTTAGAAGAATTAGCGGAACGAATTTATGTAGAACAACATTATCGTGATGAAATCGGTAGGTATGTTTCCCCGATCCTTTTGAATCCTGAGCATAAACCACTTGGTGACTCATATGATACTGCTCTGAAGCGACTCACTCAGGTCGAGCGCCGTCTCGCTCGATCCTCTGACCTTCGTAAGGCCTACGTCGACTTCATGAAGGAGTACGAGTCCCTTGGTCACATGGAACCCTATGAGGGCACGGAACCCTCAGGTTACTTTATTCCACACCACTGTGTGTTACGTCCGTCGAGTACTACAACACCCTTGCGCGTAGTTTACGATGGCTCCGCCAAAACAACGTCTGGTACGTCGCTTAACGATGCACTTCTGACCGGCAGAAAGCTACATCAGGATATACTTAAAATAATAATTAACTTCCGACTTTATGATGTATGCTTTACAGCTGACGTTTCAAAAATGTATCGCGGGGTGCTAATTAACCCTGTCGATAGAAAATACCAGCACATTCTCTGGCGTGACCATCCTACGGAACCGGTACGTACATTCGAACTAACTCGAAATACCTACGGTCTTCGCAGTGCGCCTTTTGTCGCAGTACGTACTTTGCACCAGCTGGCGTCGGATGAGCTAGCTCGCAATGAGCAGCCTAATAGTAATTCGCATCACTTCGCTTCAGGTAAGCTGGTTCACACTGAACAGCCAATCAGAACCAAGGCAGCGGAGATATTAAAAAGGGGTTGCTATGTTGATGACGTCTTGTGGTCATGTCAAAGCCAGGAAGAAGCTTGCACGTTGCAAGACGATTTAACCACGCTTCTCAAAGAAGGTGGTTTTGATTTAAGAAAATGGGCAAGTAACCGTCCAGAGTTGCTATCAAGAATGCAATCGGACCAGGTGTCTGCTATCAACTTTCAAGACGATACGTTATCGTCATCTCTCAAAGTTTTAGGTTTGACTTGGTTACCCGCGTGTGACTCATTCTCTTTTAATTACAACTTGACTGACGCCAAACAAACTAAACGTTCTGTTTTAAAATTGCTCGCAAGTATATTTGACCCGGTAGGTTTTATCTCACCATGTACTTTTGTCGCGAAGTGCATAATGCAAGATCTATGGAAACTTGGCCTGGGCTGGGATGAACAGTTACCACCTGAACATACTTCTCAGTGGAACAGGTTTATTGCAGAGTTATCAGCGTTAGGTAATTTGCGAATCGAACGTCATGTTTTGGTATCGAACTTTAATGAAGTTCGATTGGTAGGTTTTAGCGATGCGTCATCGCGAGGCTATGCAGCCTGTGTGTACCTACGTAGCGTAGATAAAGATGGCCATGTAAAGGTACGTTTGTTGACGAGTAAATCAAAAGTCGCGCCTTTGAACCCTATTTTGTCAATACCTAGACTTGAACTTGAGGCAGCCGTGCTCCTCTCTAAACTTGTTAGTTTTGTCGTACAAAACCTAAAAGATTTTGAAGTTTCGATTATCGCTTTGGGTGATTCGAACAACGTTTTAGCGTGGCTACAAACCCCGCCTTATAAATTAAAAACTTTTGTGGCTAACCGTGTTAGTCAGGTGACCACCGTGGTCCCATCCAATTGCTGGTTTCACGTGAACAGCGAGAATAACGCTGCCGATGTTTGCTCGCGCGGTGCGATGCCGGCTCGCTTCGTGGAAGGTGCTGCGGAGTGGGTTCACGGCCCGGAGTGGCTATATAAAGACGAAGATAAATGGCCAATAAGGGCATTTTACGTAAAAGACTCTTCTAAAATTCTCGAAATAAAATCGAATTGCGATACTTTTGTTTTAAGTTCATGTGACGATAAAAATATAATTTTAAAAAATGACTTAGAAGAATCATTTAATAAATTCTCATCTTTTAATAGATTGCAACGTGTTATGGCTTGGTGCCATCGATTTATATCAAACTTAAAATCTAAAAAATGTGCGAGGTCAGATGGACCCCTCAGGTCATCGGAGCTGAAGACAGCTCACGACACCATCGTTCGAGTGGTGCAAATGAATCATTTTCACGATGAAATTGCATCGTTGCGTAAAAATAAATACGTTGCATCCTTGCGTAAGCTTGCACCCTTTGTGGATTCCCATGAATTCCTCAGGGTGGGGGGTAGGCTCGTGCAGTCCGACCTACCTTATAATATGAAGCATCCCGTGCTTCTACCTAAATGTCACACGATCAAACTGATCATTGAATACTTTCACCGATTGTATTTACATGTGGGGCCGCGTACGTTACAAGGCATCTTATGTAAAGAATATTGGATAGTCAATGCTCGTAGCATTATTCGATCTGTCTTATCTAAGTGCAAGATTTGTTTTCGCTGCCGACCAAGCTCGATTCAGCCCGCTATGGGTACGTTACCCGCGCCTAGGCTAAAACCAGATAAGGTTTTTAACCACGTTGGTTGTGATTTGGGTGGACCTTTCTTTGTAAAAGAAAGTTTGAGGCGTAACGCGAAGGTTTACAAGTCGTACTTGTGCCTATTCGTTTGTTTTTCAACTAAAGCTGTGCACTTAGAAGTTTTAACCGATTTAAGTTGCGATTGTTTTTTAGCTGCATTTGATCGTTTTGTGGCTCGCCGCGGACTTTGCAGTTGTCTATATTCAGATTGTGGTACTAATTTTATTGCGGCAGCCAAACATTTAAAAGAAGTCGTAAACTTTTTAAATAATAAGGATAATCAAGATAAGATTGTCAATGGACTGACAACTCGTCAGGTAGAATGGCGTAACAATCCTCCCAACGCAGCTAGTATGGGTGGGCTTTGGGAAGCAGGGATTAAATCTGCAAAACATCACCTCTACCGTGTAGTTGGTGATCGGTCCCTCACTTTTGAGGAATTAAGTACTGTCTTCTGCAGAGTAGAAGCCGTTTTAAATTCACGCCCTCTATGCTCCTTATCGGACAACCCAAACGAGTTTGAAGTTTTAACCGCGGGTCATTTCCTGATAGGTCAGTGTTTATTAGCTGTTCCGGAATATGATTTTGATGATGTTGCTCAGAACAGATTGTCACGTTGGCAATCCATTCAGAAGGCTTCACAGTCATTTTGGAAGCGTTGGTCAGATGACTACCTTCACACTCTTCAACAGAGAGCGAAGTGGTTTGAATCACCCCCTAACTTAAACGTCGGTGATTTAGTTTTGCTAAAGTCAAATCTGACTAGACCTCTTCAATGGAATTTAGCTCGAATTGATAAAGTACATAGTGGCGTTGACAAAGTTAATCGCGTTCTAACTTTACGTACAAAAAATGGTTTAATCCAGAGACCGACGAATAAAGTCTGTCCATTGCCTTATGTAAATTAGTTACTTTTACATTACTTAGATTTATTTAGTCATGTAGGTACACTCCACACTCTGGAAAACTTAACAAATAAGTATTATTTAAGCTTCGTAAGTTTATTTCCTTATACTAGTTTCCTTATATAAAGGTATATATTTTTTTTGTATAACTTTTACATGCCCTACACACTTCATTCATTTAGGGAAATCAATCAGATTGATTTCGGTGGGGGGTATGTTCAATCTCTGCTGTTGAATTGAGGGTAGATTGGTAATTCACCACTGAACTCGATCGACGGTGCCACCGCGTGTAGCGGTAGGAAGCCTTTGAGCGTTGAGCTGGTCGGACGTTCCGTTCCCTCAATATTGACCGTGTCTATTCCTCACTATTGGACGTTTTAAAAAACTGTTTTGTGTGTGTGGATTCACTGCTGTGTGTAGTGTGCTTTTTCTAAGAGCTTTTGGACCTTGGATAGCCGTGCTAACCCCTTGGACACCTATCTGGACTTCTACGGCGTGCCGTGCACGCCTGGAGCTGATCTCCAGCACCAGCAGTCGAACAGAGGTAGGTGGTGTTCAATTAGCCCTCTTGGATGCAGCAGGATTGAGTTTTTCCACCCACATACACTTAACAAACACCTACTTAAATATTTTCAAAAACCGCCAGTAAAATTTCTCTTTATAAGAATTGTGAAAACTGCACAGTCCCATAGATAGATAGATAGATAACATTGTACACAAGAACAATGTTTTAGAGACTAACGTATTTATTACGATAAAATAAAATGGGCGTCCTTATCGCTGAAAGCGATTTCTTCCAGGCAACCTTAGCATAGCTAAAAGCAAACAGTGACAAATGGAGAGCGGTGCACAAAGTGTAAAAGTAAAAATAAAAAGATAATTAAAAATAAATAGAGTTAAAATTAGGGGACGTCCATTAATTACGTGAGGCATTTTTGAGAATTTTTCGAAACCCTTGGTTATATATCGTAAGATTTTCCTCAACTTCCTCCCTCCACCCTTAATCTCATGCTAGATTCTTCAAGACTTCTATTTTGGATGTAAAAGTGAAGGATTATTGAAAAAAAAAAAACTAAAACGCACGTGTCGATACAGCTAAACAATCGAGCGCTACTTCGCTGCTCTGCGAAGTTCGGACGAATACAACAAATACTATTGTCTCAGATTTGGACATATTTTATTCCAGAAATAATTTTTCATGCAATTTTACACCGTTTTCTGCGAGAAAAATAATTACGTGATATTTGCCAAGACCCCCTCAGCTTGATCCCCTCCCCCCCCCCCCCTAGAACACCTCACGTAATTAATGGACGCCCCCTTACAATGATAAGTGAAGGATATGGTCGGTGCTATCGGATGCAATAATCCATATAAGCTGATAAATAAGCCATAAAAATAGGGCACATCTCCCATCAGCTCCCTTCTAGGGTTAACACTCTTTATTTATTTGGGTGTTAACCCTAGGATTCTTCGTGACTTTGGGATTCAAAAGCCCAAGACAAGACCCCTCCCCCTTTTTTTATACAACTAAATAGATAAACAAGTGTACGGCCCGCCTGATCGTAAGCGGTTAACGTAGCCTATGGACGCCGATGACACCAGAGCCCTGAGTCTGTGCATTTGTTTGACTTTCGACTTGAGTGTAGCACGCGCAAACGCATTCGCAAAGCGAGAAATTTTGTATGAAAACCGGCCTCTAGCGGGAGATTTGGGAATTGTGCAATTCCCAACAAAATTTCTCGCTTTGCGAATGCGTTTGCGTGTGCTAATACTCGAGTCGAAAGTCAAAACAAATTTACAGACTCACTCGGGGCTCTGGGGCTACACGCGCGTTGCCGACCCTTGAAGAATTTTAAAACACCCTTTTGGAAGTGTCCCATACTGTAGTCACGTCACTAGGGAAAACTTCAGCCGGAAGATCGTTCTTAATAATAAATACATAAAAGTAATACTAATAGATAAGTTTTGGCGTCATGGCTCAGTCGGTAGTAACTCTGCCTTCCGTGCTGTGGGTCGTGGGTTCGATCCCCACAGAGAACAAACATTTGTGTGTGGCAAACATAGATGTTTGTTCTGTGTCTGGGTGTCTAAAGTTAGGTCAATAAAGTAGGTATTTATGTAAAACTTATGATAGTACCGAAAACCAAACTAGATGTCGCTAGTGAAGTTGTCCGTAATCTGAATCGCGCTATCGAAACGTTTTGGTGAAATGTGGTGTTCGTGCGCTCTAGCGCCGCTTACATCGAGCGAGCGAGCATTCTTAGAATATTCCTAGAATGTTTACGAACGCTTTAAGAACAACGAAAGAATTTGACATAGTTGGGATAGAATGAGCATTCGCTCGTTTGGTGTAAATGAACATTTACATACGTAAACAATAAATTACGTGCCACTACAATGTCCTATTTGTTAGTTGTTGGAGCGTCTCCGCGGCGACAGTGCGAGTGCGCTGGCTAGATGCGCACGCGCAGTGTCGCTGGCGGCGCGTGGAGCCTGCGCGTGCGCGTGCGCAGCCGGCGAGCGAGGCGATGCCGTGCCGCTGCACCACGACACTATGCACAGCGTGTGGGCTGCTGCCATCGACAAACTGTACCATCAGGTATGCACATACTATACATAATATGCTTTAAGATACTTTAATAGCGCGTTCAGACTATGCCCATGCCGCTGCCGGAATGATTGCCGCGATAAATTCCGGAATGATTGCCACAGCAACATCGCCTTTATTCTCACTAAGGAGCTAGGGCATGAACTTGGGCAGGGAGACGGGACAGCGGCATGTTCGTGTTCACACCACTTCCCTGCCCAATTCCCTGCCCAAGTCCCTGCCCACTTCGGCATAGTGTGATCGCGCTATAGGGATAACTTGCAGGTAAAAAAGTAGCATGTTGGTCCAAAAAATGACTGTTACAGGTAAAAAGTAGCATGTTGGTCTAAAAAATTACTGTTACAAGTAAAAAACTTATATTTTTGGTCCGAAAAGTGACTTGCAGGTGAAATTGTCGCATTTTGATCTAAATATATACATTTACTAATTAAAAAGTCACATATTATGGTCCAAGAAGTGGATACATATTTTCCTTTCTTTTTTTTAACAACTAATTTTATTTAAAATCATCCTCAATAATGATTTTTTAAATTAATTTATTTCTCAAAGTTCTTAGTTATGAAGATAGTTTCGTTAATTTTTGTTTTTGTTTATTTGTATGTGTTTGTTGGCAGGATGACCACGGCCCAGTGAGAACGATAAAGCACGCGTTATCAGTGGTCAGCGGTGACGTCACAAAACTCGCGACATTCGCGCACGACAACGAATACGATATGATGTCGCGCGAAAACCAACCCACTGAGAAGGTACATATAGAGTTCAAAATATAAATTAACACTATCTACAACTAGTACAAGAAAATTTTAAACTAATAGTTTTTCTCAGTTCAGCCCAGTCGGTATTGCTCTGCCTTCCGTGCTTTGTGTTGCTCTCCGATCAAAAAAAAAGACATTTGTCTGCGGCAGAGATAGATGTTGAAATGTCGATGAATATTTATCTATACTATATATACTAATATTATTAAGAGGAAAGTTTGATTGTTTCTTCGTTTGTATGTATGTCGAAACTACTGGACCGATTTGAAAAATTCTTTCCCCGTTGGGAAGCTACACTATCTACAAAAAAAATTAGGGGTCCTTACTAAAACAAGAAAATAATTGTTAAATACCCGTGCGAAGCCGGGACTGGCCACTAGTTTATTATATTTTGTTACAGCCGATCCCACCAGTGGTACTCCGAGCACAACTAGTTAAGAAACAACTGGAGGAGACGAAGAGTCTCACCATCCGACTTGAGAACAAGGAGGCTGACATAAAGGAGTTGAGGAAGGCTCTCAAAGTGAGTACATCTTCTTTGTCGTATCATTTTTTTCAGAGTGGTAGTGGTCGTCATGTTGGAGCAGTGGCCCGTCTTACAATCTTACGCCATTCTTCCCGAACCGCTGCTCTTACGTCATTCTTCCCGAACCGCTGCACTTACGCCATTCTTCCCGAACCGCTGCTCTTACGCCATTCTTCCCGAACCGCTGCTCTTACATCATTCTTCCCGAACCGCTGCTCTTACGCCATTCTTCCCGAACCACTGCTCTTACGCCATTCTTCCCGAACCGCTGCTCTTACATCATTCTTCCCGAACCGCTGCTCTTACGCCATTCTTCCCGAACCACTGCTCTTACGCCATTCTTCCCGAACCGCTGCTCTTACATCATTCTTCCCGAACCGCTGCTCTTACATCATTCTTCCCGAACCACTGCTCTTACATCATTCTTCCCGAACCGCTGCTCTTACATCATTCTTCCCGAACCGCTGCTCTTACATCATTCTTCCCGAACCGCTGCTCTTACATCATTCTTCCCGAACCGCTGCTCTTACATCATTCTTCCCGAACCGCTGCTCTTACGCCATTCTTCCCGAACCGCTGCTCTTACGTCATTCTTCCCGAACCACTGCTCTTACGCCATTCTTCCCGAACCGCTGCTCTTACATCATTCTTCCCGAACCGCTGCTCTTACGCCATTCTTCCCGAACCACTGCTCTTACGCCATTCTTCCCGAACCGCTGCTCTTACATCATTCTTCCCGAACCACTGCTCTTACGCCATTCTTCCCGAACCGCTGCTCTTACATCATTCTTCCCGAACCGCTGCTCTTACGTCATTCTTTCCGAACCACTGCTCTTACGCCATTCTTCCCGAACCGCTGCTCTTACATCATTCTTCCCGAACCGCTGCTCTTACATCATTCTTCCCGAACCGCTGCTCTTACGTCATTCTTTCCGAACCGCTGCTCTTACGCCATTGTTCCCGAACCGCTGCTCTTACGTCATTCTTCCCGAACCGCCGCTCTTCTGGCACATTCGTTCAGAGGAACATCAATTGCAGCCTTGACTTGGTCCTTTAGTTTTCCTGGCTGGAGTAGTCCTCTTACATTCCAAGTACCTATATTTTGGCTATGTATCATCTTTACGGATGTCCCAGTAGTCCGTTTTCCATACGATGCCTGGTGTGAGTACATAGCCTATTTTTATTTATTTACTGAGCTTCGCTTCTAGACTGATTTTTTTTTTAATGAAAATAGTTTGAATTCAATCACCATTGCCGAAATCGACCAAGAAAGATAACAAATGAATGACTCGACTGATATTTTCACTGTTTTTTTTTTCAATGATAATTTTTAGTGTAGACGACTTTGTTTTATATATAGATTTGTCAGCGGTGACGTCACAAAACTCTCTTTATTACAGTTAGGTGGGCTTAATGCTATAAGCATTTTCTGCTTGCCAGACCTACAATAATAATAATTATTA
Organism: Eulithis testata; assembly: GCA_947507515.1. Lineage (NCBI taxonomy): Eukaryota > Metazoa > Arthropoda > Insecta > Lepidoptera > Geometridae > Eulithis > Eulithis testata. The sequence continues at coordinate 6,082,182 of OX382216.1, forward strand.
TACTACAATTAACTATAATTATACCTGATGATGTGTGGCTTTATGTTAATTGAAATAAATATTATCTTACCTTACTTTTGTGTTACAGTGACAAACGTCTTATCTATCATTATTAACGTTTATATTCTAGGCAAAACAAGAGGAGCTGTCAGAAATGCAAATCCGTAGAGAACTAGGTGAGAGAAAGCTGACGACCGCCGCAAGAGACTCCGAGTTACGCGCTGAACAGTTGCAGAGGAAGTTAGAGGACGCACTGAACCAACTCAAACGGTAATCTATCTTCTAAATATATAAAACTCTTTTGAAGCTGACTGACAATCAACGCACAACCTAAACTATAAGTCCTAGAGGTATGAAATTTGGAGGGAAGTATCCTTATATAGTGTAGGGGTGCACTAAGAAAGGAATTTTGAAATGTCGCACCCTAAAGGGTCTGAAATTCGGATCGAAGATTTTAACTAAATAATGCGTTTCTTTAATATTCCGTACATGATAGACCCTTCAAAATTGGTACATAGATTAGTCAATTTCGTCAAATAAATTGACTAGACGAGTGTTTCAGAATTTTCAAAAAAATTCAAAATGTACGCTGCTACCACGCGAGCATAGCCGCGGGCGCCAGCTAGTACTATTATAAAACTGTTAAAAAGCTAAAAACTAAAATTAAAGATATGGATTAACTAAATATGCAGATCTACTAAATAAACGATTCTGATTCCGAAAATCGAGTTTGTCTGTTTGTTTGTTCGCGGATCACGCCTTAACCACTGGACCAGTTTCAATGAAACTTATACCATTCAGAAGCCCTTTTTCCAGTATATTAAATTCTAATTTTTATTTTGATCTATTTGCTGCATGTATGTTTCTTTTTATCGCAAAAAATACACGTTTTCTAATCTATTCTATTCTATTCTATAATCTCAGTTTGGGAGAGATTTTAATCTAATAAAGATGACGTCATATCTCGGCTGAAAACTCACTGGTGAATCGGGTTTATTCCATCCAGTCGTACCAGTAGTTCGATTATCTAACTGTTTGGACAAAAATATTCCAACTGTTAGACTGATTGATCGAACATTTTGGATACACAGATTAGTCAGACTAAAAATTTGCAATATTTTTGTCCAAACCGTTAGATAATCGAACTACTAGTAGGACTGGATGGAATAGTAGTTATATTTGGAATAAAACCTGTGTATCCAAAATGCGATCAGTCAGTCTAACAGTTTGGAATATTTTTGTCCAAACAGTTAGATAATCGAACTATACTAGTAGGACTGGATGGAATAAACCGTGAATCGAGATTTCCACGTCATAATTTGTTGAATTATATTTTTCAGAAAAGAGAAGGAGTTTGAGGAAACAATGGATCACCTCCAACAAGACATAGACTCGTTGGAGAGCGAGCGTGGAGCGCTAAGAGATAAACTGAAACTGTACACAAAACCCAGGGGCGCTCATCACGGTACGTATTTATATTATTCTTGTAAAAACGGTTTATTCCATCCAGTCCTACCAGTAGTTCGATTATCTAACTGTTTGGACAAAAATATTCCAAACTGTTAGACTGACTGATCGCATTTTGGATACATAGATTTTATTCCAAATAGAACTACTATTCCATCCAGTCCTACTAGTAGTTCGATTATCTAACTGTTTGGGCAAAAATATTCCAAATTTTTAGTCTGACTAATCTATGTATCCAAAATGTTCGATCAATCAGTCTAACAGTTTGGAATATTTTTGTCCAAACAGTTAGATAATCAAACTACTGGTAGGACTGGATGGAATAAACCCGATTCACCAGTGAGTTTTCAGCTGAGATATGACGTCATCTTTATTAGATTAACTGTTAGACTGACTAATTGAACATTTTAGATACACAGAGTCAGTGTACCAGTCTGGAATATGTTTGTCCAAACAGTTAGATAATCGAACTACGGGTAGGACTGGATGAAATAAACCGTAAAAACTTCTTTATTTTGATCATAGCTTTTAATTCTGTTCACAGTAATATTGCGCTATGTAAATGTTACATTCACACTGTGTCGCAGTCGGCAGGGACTTGGGCAGGGAAGTGAGCATGAGCGTAGTGTGAATACGATCATGCCTCTATCCCGGCTTCCGGCCCAAGTTCATGCCCTAGCTCCCTAGTGAGATTGAAGGCGATGTTGCTGTGGCAATGAGTCCGCGGCAATAATGCCGGCAGCGGCATGGGCATTGTGTGAACGCGGTATAATGGAGGAAACTTTGCTGGTTATGAACACATAGTTTTTAATTTCAGGAGATATTGAACTGTTTGTTTGTTTCCCAAAGAGAATAAAAACAAAGTATTGTTGATGATTGGATCTTCAATAAAATATTATTTTGGTATTTTAGTAGTTTACTGTTTGGTTTTACATCGAATAAATATTTTTTTTAAATATTGCACGCACTTGGGTTCCTCCATAACACGTTCCTTGATCACGAATAAATGTGACAATCGTAAATGTATAGTAACGCTAGCGTACACGAGATACACTGCGCGGTGACACTACAACGGTTGGCAGTCGAGCTGGCATTCACGCGCAATATAACTCGAATACGTTAACGCGGCGACTGTCAGATTTGTTCGTGATAGAGGTACATTAGTGAATAAAAAAGATAAATTATCTATATAACATATTGTGTATCAAAATTAGGTTTTAATTATTTAATATGAATGCAGCAGTGGCGCCACCTACAACCATCAGAGAAATGATATTATCACGTAAGGAAACTTACATTTTATATTTGTACTCTAATTGCATGTTTCATTAAAACTTTTGACCCACTCTCTGTATACTTTTCTGTATGTCAGCCAAATACTAGGTGTAATATGATAACTCCCAAAAATTTGGGAAATTAAAGAAAATTGGGACTGGCGACACAGTTCAGTCGGTAATAGTAATAATACCTGTGTTTTCCGTGCTGTGGGTCGTGAGTTCGATCCCCACTGAGAATAAACATTGGTGTGTGGTAAACATAGGTGTTGGTTTTCTGTCTGGGTGTTACTATGTATTAAGTATGTGTTTATATTTTATGTTAATCATGTTTTAATATTAAATAAAAACTGCCTTACAGAAACTGGGTCCATAAATTCAATAATATTATAAATTACTTGCATTTTTCATTTAATTTAATTAATACTTGTTTCATGTTAATTTTCGCAAGTTTAATTATTTTGTCAATAATAACAATAATATTCTAATCTATTTACCTAGACTTAGGGCCGTAAGATCAATAGTGGTTTAAACTACGAGATAGAGTTTAACTTCCAGTCTCCGATTATTTCATAAGATCAATGGTAGTTAATCGACCATGGGTGGCACTTTGACACGCGACTTGACAGTTGGTTAATCCATCGATCAAATATAATCGTCTGACAGGCGTCATGGCTCAGTCGGTAGTAGGTCTGCCTTCCGTGCTGTGGGTCGTGGGTTCGATCCCCACCGAGAACAAACATTTGTGTGGCAAACATAGATGTTTGTTCTGTGTCTGGTTGTTTCTATCTATTATAAGTATGTATTTACAAAAAAAAAAGTATGTATGTATTCTATCAGCCATCTAGTTTCCATCGTACAAGCTTTGCTTAGTTTGGGACTAGAAGGCGTTGTGTTAAGTGTCCGTGAAAAAAAAAAAAAAAAAGTTAACGAAATCCATAGTTTACTGCTTTTGATCTTACGGCCCTTACAATTTTAATGGTTTGGCTTCTCGTATATTTACAACTGAGAATACTATGAAAGTTGAATAAAAACCTAAATCCGTAATAAGCCTGTCACTAATATTAACCATTGAAATAAAATAAAATATAAAGAATAGAAGGTATTTATTTTGTTATTTTACTAAGGTTATTTATTATAAAATTTAATCTTAGAACTATAATTAATAATAACAAAAATGGCCACCACTCAGTATGGTGCCAGGGCAGGATATGTTAGTACCCTGCCCAGGCCCTGGTTTTCAATATAAATATTACGTGATTTTTATTCAACGTTCATAAAGTATGACTATAGTATCCGAATTCTCAAACTCCACTTAAATTAAGTTCACGCTTAAATTATTGCCATCTCTTACAAATGAGTAATGTCAAACAGAGGCAGAGCAATTTTAAGTGGTTAAATTTGATTGACGTTTCAGTATTCCGGCCTAGATTTGTAATTTTAAATTTAAAATAATGTCAATATTATAGCCACGGTGACTCCTCCTTTGCTGAAAGAAACAGTTTCCCGTAAGAATAAAATTATTATACAACTCTGAGGGTGATCACGAATAAATCTGACAATACTTACGTTACGTTAACCAAACGCATTAACGGGAAATAACTTAATTCACAAAGAAGATTATGACTAATACAGTATTTACAATATTCGCAATATTTACAAAATACACATGAAACAGTTGAGCTATCTACAAACCTTTGCAAACGATTTATGGATAGCTCAACTGGTCTAAATCAGTAGCAATCGGAAGCGTGTACATGTACGTACATATACAAGACATTATGTTTTATTTACAACATTGTTTACAACGCATCTACCTGATAAAAAAAAAATCAATTATAACCCTATTTGTTAAGAATATACTCAATCTAAACATGTTGCAGTACCATTGCAGGGTGCATGTACTTACCCTAGAGCTGTATTACACCTAAGCAATAAAATGTACATGCAAGCAATGAATAAATGGAATGAAACTGGCTGCATTGCCGCGCTGAATAGCAATGTATCAGCATTGCTATTCAGATAATCACCAGCATTCGGGTCACGTATTTGAGTCATATTGCGCGTCAACTACAGCTCGACTGACGAACGTTGTAGTGTCACCGTGCCGTGTATCTCGGATACGCTAACGTTACGATACGTTTGCAATTGTCACATTTATTCGTGATCAAGGCACAGGGTTTTATATCGTTGTTGCATGGGTGTTTATTATTTGCGTCCATGTTTTACAAAACAATTATTTTAAATTGTTTTTTTTTTGTTTGTTTTGTCAATACCCTTTTGAGTTTTCGCGAAATTAGAAAATAAATCGCTAATATAGTGAATTTTTTCGCGATTGATTTTTCAATGAAACTATTATTTTTGAGATTATGTTTTAAGTAGAAAAAAAACAATTGTATCGTCCTTTTAGGTTATTAGTATTATAACTATTTAGTTTTATGATTTTTGTTACTTGTTTACTTACTAAGGAAATTAATCCTGTGCATTTTATACTAACGATTGACAAGTGATCTTAATTTAATAGGCATTGGTAACACCTTTATTCAACTGAAAGCAGATTCTATTTACGATAGATTCTGGATATGATAACTTCAAAGTCAAGTATGCACTAAGTATAAAATCTTTGAACATCAAGCGTCACTATAAAATGCACACATTAATTATTATTTTACCGGTAATGGTTTGTAACTAATTTTTATCGTATAATTTTGTATTATTTATCATTTTTAAAACGGTTTTTAGCATGTCAATGTGTCGCTCTATGTTTAACATTATGTGCCATCAACTTATTTGTTCAGTCAGAGGGCGCCACTATCGAACAACTGACAGCAAAGCTAAACAAAATGGTGTCGCAATTGTTTTTGTCAACACCAAGGTTGACTTTCTAAAATCACTACAGAACAGAAAATAGGAAAGGCTTGGAACTGCACGTGATTATCGCTTAAAAATGACATTTTACAAGAAAATTACAACTAATACAGTATTTACAATATTTACAAAATACACATGAAACAGTTGAGCTATCTACAAACCGTTGCAAACGATTTATTGATAGCTCAACTGGTCCAAATCAGTAGCAATCGGAAGCGTGCCCAAGACACTGGCTGCATTGCCGATCTTCTACGCCGAGCCTATCTTTGGCTCGGGGTCCGAGAGCCATGAATAGTGTAACTTGAGAATTATCTGTGTCGATTAGCGACAGTGCCATCTATCGAGCGCAGTTCTGATTAGTTCTTATGTAGCGTGCTAGATGGCGCTATACATTTATTGCAATGCAGATTTAGTTAAGTAAAACTCTAGAGGGACTGAATAAATACGTTTGTGGCAATAATAACAAAAAAAGTATCGTGCTGTGCTTGTCATGCATATAACATGACATTTATGTTATGCTGTCTCGCTCTAACAACTAACTATAACTGCTCTCGGATATTAAATTTAAACACGTGGGAAAGAGATGTAGCATATTTGGAACTAAAATCAATTTTCGTGGTTGCACAGTGATGCTCGGGCTTCTTTACTTTTTCTTTAAATGAAAAAAAGTACAGCCGTATTTAGAACCAACTCTTTTTTTTAAAGAATATCTGTCTACCCTCAAAACAACCAAAATGCTATCCTCTCTCTTTTTCTCACGTTAAGCCGAGAGCGTTAGTGAGAGACAGAAGATAACCAGTAGTTTTTCAGAAGAAACGCCGGTGAAGATAAACCCAGGAGTGGCAGCCGGGGAAGTCAATGAGGCACTCCAACAACAACTGAAGGTTCTTAGCTGGTAAGTGAACAAAAACTATAAAATACTAGCTTCCGCCCGCGACTTCGTTTGCGTCCCGTTGGATCCCGTTGATTTTTCGGGATAAAAAGTAGCCTATGTGTTAATCCAGGTCACGGACAATATATATTCCTCATCCAAATCGGATCAGTAGTTTTTACATTTAAGAGTAACAAACATCCATCCATGCTTGCAAACTTTCGCGTTTGTAATATTAGTAGGATGGTTAACTTCCAAATAAAGAGAGATAAAGAAAAAAAAGAAGTTATTTAGTCTTCTAAATAATCAGATATTTTGTATTATGCTTTTGAAAGAAGTCTTCGTTTTATTACGTTTTTGAACTTGCCAATCGACAACTGAGACACATCACTTGGGATTTTGTTAACGAAGCGTACACATTGCCATTTGAAAGAATTACTAACATTAGTGAGTAAATCAATAATCAATAATTTGTGAGTGATTTCTTGGCGCAGCCGGATTGGATTTTAAACAAAACTTGTCTTCGCAGGACTAACTGTTTACCTAAGTACCTATCTACCCATGATTTTTAGGCTATACCTAAGTACCTACGTACTTAAATGTGGGTACCTGTATATAAGTGTAGGCAATAAAAAGTTTTTCATTCTTTCTTTCAGGACTCTTGAAAGAGAACGCGGCGCGCGTGTGACAGCTTGTCGACGTGCAGAATTGGCCACGTTGAGGAGCCTTAGGCCTCTGGAGAGGCCAACCGCGGCCTCTGCCGTCGCACGCCGACAGGCCCACGCTATGTTAGAGAAACGAACTCTAGAGTTACAATCTGTAAGTATAGGTACAGGCCATTTTATAAATCCTTAGGCCTTTGGAGAGGCCAACCGCGGCCTCTGCCGTCGCACGCCGACAGGCCCACGCTATGTTAGAGAAACGAACTCTAGAGTTACAATCTGTAAGTATAAGTAGAGGCCATTTTTTGAATCATTTGGCCTTTGGAGAGGCCAACAATAGACCTTATTGTTACTGATGTAACTATCTTTCTCTAGTTCCTATAATACATGCTTTGCTTAGTTTGGGACTTGAAGGCGTCGTGTGAACTGTCTATGAATATTTATTTATAATATGAACTTCTATCTAAAGATGCTGACGCATTCTAAAGATGGTGGGAAAAAGCTCGGGATACGGGGCATTCGAAGTATTTGAGAGATCTTAGCCCAGCAGTGGGACGAGATAGGTTGTTCAAGATCTTCTTCTTCTTTGGTGACATGACAGCTGTTATGTCAGACGTCAAGATGACACCGATTGTCAACGTCAAGTCAGCAGTCTTCCCTCTCTCATACACATTTTTTTTATTATGTCAAGCAAGCGAAGGGGCCTTTGCCTCCATTCTCGTGAAGACACGCATGTTTCATGTAAATAATAAATAATAAGACGTTTATTCAGCCACCACAATAAAAATATGAACAGAAAACAAAAAATAAAGTAAAAACTAAAATAAGAAACTATAAATAGGCAATAAGTAGGTATATTAACTTGATCCAAGAAAAACATTTGGTGGAAACACTAACTCCCATCCTAAGAATATCCTGTGTTGTGGGTAGTTAGTCTCTTTTATCTTGCTTGGTGCTTTTTATGTAATTTTACATTGAGTAGATAATTATATAATATTATATTATGTAAAATTGTATTTATCGTTAAAATAATAAAATATCATTACTTTTAACGGTCAATAAACCTAACATTGAAGCGTTTGAGTGATAGGCTAACAAAAAATAATCTTAAAACTTTCTTGTTCCCAGGAATGGACGATGTTCGTAGCGCGTTCCGGCTTAGTTCAGTTCCCGAAAGAACCTTCTCAATACGCAAGAGCATTGAAACAGCATAAAGAGAAGCAAAGAGAAATCAAGAAGCACCTAGAGGTATGAACGAAATGAAATGAAATGAAATGAAATGAAATGAAATGAAATGAAATGATTTATTTTGCTAGAAATATGGTTACAAGTTATTAAGGTATATTTAGTAGGTCCCACATATTTCGCCAAACACATTGGCATGCAAATTATGTTATTTAAATTACAATCCTAATTATTTTTACATTCAAGACCTAATCTGTAACATATTCTATTCCGGCAAATAAACATATCTTCTCTAGCTCTAGCTAGCTAAGTCCCGGCTCTAGCAGTCGTTAAGCCGACGACGGAGGCCTTAAGGCGGCCCCAAAACTCCATCACCAGAGTTGGCCACAAATTCATACAAGCTTGCTTGCTTAAGGTTGAACAAGTCGCAGTCAGTCGCTCACCTTTCCATACAAACGTGGAAGGGTAACCACTCCACTGTTTGACGTTGACCAACCAAAACTAAGGATTATATCAATATATCTCGTCATAATCCCGTAAAAAAGTATTCATTTAAAAAAATACAAGCTTCTAAACTTTCGTATGGTAAGTATTTTTAGCTTGTATTTTTTTAATTATTTCTTTTTTTACGGTTTGGGCTGTATACAGACATAGATTATGACGAGATAAATTGATATAATCCTTAGTTTTGGTTGGTCAACGTCAAACAGTGGAGTAGTTACCCTTCCACGTTTGTATGGAAAGGTGTGCGACTAGTGTAACCTTAAAATATCTTATCGATCAGTAGTTATCGGTTGTTAGCCCACAGGAACTTAATTCCACTAATTTTAAAACAGTTAACGTTCAATTCAGTTCCAATAACAGTTCGACCGATCTGCAGCTTATACAAGGTGTAACATAATTACCCTATAAGCCCGAAGGGGGCGTAATCAGACCGACCACCAGAGTGCTTGGACATGTGCAAAGGGTCAATAAATCGTAATTGAAATTTACACACAAAAGTACAACGTTTATTATTTTAGAAATTTGCGACAACCCTAATTGTTTGTTTACTATTTGCGTAAACCCGTACACACGCATGCACACGTAGGTACCATCCTACCATGCACACGCATGCTGTGTGTAGGTACATTTTAAGTAAAAGTTACGAGCTCATTCATGAATGAAAAACTTCGAAATCTCAAAGTCGTAGAACAAACACTGTTCGCCATGACCTGTAAAATATCCCCCCTTCGGACTTATAGGGTAGTTACACCGTGTATAAAAACTTCCAATATAGCGCTGTAAGAATCAATACTTCTTAACTTCTCAGGAGAAGCTATCGGAGCTGCAGGCAGAAGCGAAGCGTCAGCTTCTGATACACCGGCCGTGGCGCTGCGTTGATGCTGACTTCACACAGTTCCCGGTGCCAGAGCTAACTGCGGTAAATGGGCATAGTCTCTTATTCATATCATAGTCTCATAGTCATGGCATAGTCTCAAAATTCATGGCATAGTCGCATAGTCATTTCATTGTAGGAAGTTTCTACTTATGTATATTCTGTAGTTTAACTAATATTTTTTTTAATATTATCTTCAGGCTCTAACGAGAGAATCATTGGATCTCGGTACCATCCAATACCCGGCGCCGGCAGACGCACAAAACGACGATACTATCTACGTAACGCCAAATCAACTCGCTAAGTGAGTACTATATTTAACATAAAAAATTATGTAACTATTGTATCAGCAATCTAGTTCCCATAGTACAAGTTGGGCTTAAATTGGGACTAGAGGGCGTTGTGTGTAATGCCCAAAGATGTTTATTAAGGCGAAGAGTAAAGCCAGACAACCTTGTGATATTTTTAACCGACTTCAAAAAAGGAGGAGGTTCTCAATCGGTTGTATTTTTTTTATGTTTGTTACCTCAGAACTCCGTCATTTATGAACCGATTAGAAAAATTCTTTTTTTATCTGACAGGGTATGCTTCCAGGTTGGTCCCGAACTGCCATCATCATCATCATTTGATGATGAAGGCGTATCAAATTGAAGACGGTTTTTCCAGTTTTTTAAACTTATAAATTATTATTGAACCTTTGCATTGTTATTCTCTCGACCCTGAATCTCTGCAATTTCACATAATTACATTTAGTTATATTATATCTTCAAAAATGTTGAAATGTGCGTGCGAGAGGGTTGTCTTCCTTTACTCTTCGCCTTAATAAAACAATCCCAATGAACCGCCATCACTATCATCATCATCATCTAATGATGAAGCCGTAAGGTAGTCAAATAAAGCAAGCAAGCTCGTATGAGTTAGTGGCCAACTCTGTTAACGGAGTTTTTAGGCCGCCTTAAGGTCTCCGTCATAGCTTAACGACTGCTAGAGCCGGGACAGTTTACCGCGCCCTCTGAAGCACGGAAGCGCTCAGATGTAAATGCCACTAACGGTTAATCCAAATAGTGACCGCGCAGAACGTCGCTTAACATAGACAATCGGTTAAGATTGAAGTTGGCTTTTCTATATTTTTTTTTAACTAATATTTGTTTATTTCAGTATCCGTGAGTTGGTAGCGGAGTTGAAATGTGAAGATGTGAAACTGGAATTGCGACCTCTGGCCAACACCGTCTGCGCAGCTTAGGCCGGAATACTGAAACGTCACTCAAATTTGAGCACCACTTAAAATTGCTCTGCCTCTGTTTGACATTACTCATTTGTTAGAGATGGCAATAATTTAAGCGTGAACATAATTTAAGTGGCGTTTGAGTATTCGGCCGTTAGTGATATTTATTTGTATTATAATATGTTTAGTATTAATACTCATCTGCTATACATATGTATAAATAAATGTATATGCACTCAGTAATTCAAGGTTTGAAGGGTATGGGTTCCGGTGTTATTACACGCATGAGACTTAACATCTTTATGTCTCAGACTGATGGACGCAGTGCAATGCATCACTGAGCACGTCCTCAGTGGACGTGCGCAATGTGACATCGTTATAAAAATGCTATTCGAAGGTGGTCGCCATTAGAGTGCAGTTTAGAGATAATTTTTTTTATTCATCTGTTATCAAGCGGTAATTACTGCCTATAACGATAGATTGCCTCACTGCGCACGTCCACTGAGGACGTGCTTAGTGATGCATTGCACTGCGTCCATCAGTTCTGAGACATAAACGCTCTAATTATGTTTCCGGATTTATCTTGGATTTTTCTGGGGTTTAGACCCGGCCTAGCTAGGCTCGGCCTAAAGTTAGGCTCGCGTTAAAACTGAGACGTGATTATGTAAGAATTTCAACGAAGTTTTAGAAAAACCCGTTATTATGTGAAAATATTCATTCATTCAATCAAAACTGATCAGTAAATGAAGTCAAAAAAGAATTTAGCGTCAAAACAAGGTGTAGGTAGGTACCTCCGTTTAATGATTTTAACAATGTAAATGTCGAATATATTTTCGAAAAAACAGTATCTAGTAAATAATATAAAATAGTTGAGAAAAACCAGTCACCAAATTGATTTTCATGACAAATGTGAAGTTAGACCAGAGTTAAACCAGCGGGCCTAAGATGCGCACGCGAGATATTTGTCATGTCGTTCTGTCAAAATGTAAGCATTTTGTACCAGTTTAGGAACTATTGCATTATCTGTGGTACCTAATGGTGTCGACAAAACGCGCCATAATGTACACTTTTGACACTTGTTAGTCGTCGTACCTCTCTGAGGACGAGATAATAGTCATGCAGAAATGACAAAAGTTGCAAAATTCAAAGGCGCGGTTTCTCGACAACATTACCACAGATAATGCAATAGTTCCTAAACTGGTACAAAATGCTTACATTTTGACGGAACGACATGACAAATATCTCGCGTGCGCATCTTAGGCCCGCTGGGGTGGGGTCGGTAAGACCTCGGTGAAGGTGCTAAATATGTAACGTCATATGAAAAAACATAGTTAAGTCCAAAACACGAGTTAGAGACGCGGTTTTTTGTTAGATCCAAGATAAATCTAACAACATAATGACAGGGAAAGGTGTTAAGTTACATGTGCGTGTAATGGAACCGGCACCCATACCCATGTCTGTATATTTGTACTTTTAAACGAATATAAATTAACTATTCTATATTGCAAGTCACATGCGTATTATAAACTAGCTTCCCGCGTCTTGTTAGATCCTGTTGATTTTTTGGGATAAAAAGTAGCCTATGTGTTAATCCAGGCTACGAACTGTATATATTCCAAGTTACATCCAAATCGGATCAGCATTTGCAGCGTGATTGAAACACAAAACATTCACATTTATAATATTAGTTATTGCAAGTATTATAAACTAGCGACCTGTCTAATGCAGGAGGAAGGAAATCCTTGAATATGAAACAAAGCGTATTTATTAATAATTTAGTAGGTAGGCACAGCTAGTCAGTATGACCGTCGGGAAAAGAGGACGCGCTTAGACCACGCGGCGTCTTTTATATCAAGGAACAGCGCCCTATAGTGACAACTGTCCAAACTAATTAGCTAACTAGTCTATGTAGTACTCGAAGTGAAAGATTCATTAGGTATCGGCTTACCTACTTATTTAGTTCAGCCGTTGAAGTACAGATGGCGCTGTGTTTAACACGACCCGCCCAGGCTTCGCACGGGCGCAATTCAGTGATGATGATGATGATGTATTACATAAAAACCTTCCTCTTGAATCACTCTATCTATAAAAAAAAACTGCATCAAAATCCGTTGTGTAGTTTTAAAGATCTAAGCATACATACGTCTGTACGGTAAATTATACGGCTATTGCTGAACCAAACATTTCCTTTGGTAGGATTGGTCCTTAGGGCCCAAGGATGAATTTAAGAAGTGGAGCCACCGCGATCTTTGATGTTAGTTTTTTGAGGTTTTGGCAGCTTCGGCTCTGAAAGAAAATAGGGTCTCAATCTGTATTGATGCATTAATTATGCTAATATTCGACACTAAATCGATATTTCAAACGGTTCATACTACGATGTTTCTTCTTGAAATCATGTCAAGTTATATCAAAAGATAGGGCTTATTATTTACTAGGGAACTGTAATTTTTTTTTATTATAATTTAGTTATTATTCATCTCTGTGTAAGAAAACTATCAAAATCTATACGTTCAGCCCGTTCAGGCGCTCGCGTCTTGCTCGCTCGCGCCCAGTGCCCGTCTAGACGTCTTCGTCCTAAACTTCTTGGATAACATCGCCTTAAAACTATCTCTATGATGTTAACTGTACTAGGTTAGTACCGAGAGGTTGTAGGAATGTCTGCCGTGCCTGTTAGTAAGCCTTATTTATTAAACTGGTAGCTAATCTTCGTTGTAATATCCAATACAGTTTATACTGTAGGTACTTTAGGCATTTATGTACTTATAGCTAAATTATTAATAAATCGAATTATTTGTTAAATATATCTTTTATTTTATACCAGGTCCCGTTGGATCTCGTTCATTTTTCGGGATAAAAAGTAGCCTATGTGTTAATCTAGTTCACAACCAATATATATTCTAAGTTTCATCGAAATCGGATCAGTAGTTTTTACGTGAAAGAGTAACAAACATCCGTCCATCCATACTTACAAACTTTCGCGTTTATAATATTAGTAGGATTATAATTTGAGATTTTGACTTTGGAAAAAAATAGGTAAAGCAAGCAAACTCGTATGAGTTAGTGGCCAACTCTGGTGACGGAGTTTTTAGGCCGCCTTTAGTCCTCCGTCATAGCTTAACGACTGCTAGAGCCGGGACAGTTTAACGTGCCCGAAGCACGGAATCGCTCAGATGTAAATGCCACTAACGGTCACTCATCCGAATAGTGACCGCGCAGAACGTGGCTTAACTTAGATAATCGGTGAAGATTGACTAAGCAAGCCACGCGCGCTGGAAAAACATGAAATGAAAATACCCGTTTCTGTGATAATTTATTTTCACTATCTATCTAGGTAGTTACAAAAGTTTACTATCAAGATAAAGTCTTGGAGTGGTGGCGCTCTTTCCCATCAATTTTATATAAAACTCTTTTAAAGCTGACTAAAAGAGATCAACGCACAGCCTAAACTATAAGTCCTAGAGGTATGAAATTTGGAGGGTAGTATCCTTATATAGTGTAGGGGTGCACTAAGAAAGGAATTTGAAAAAGTCTCACTCTAAGGGTCTAGAACGCGAGCAACGCCGCGGGCGACGGCTAGTAGACTATAAATATAATATAGAATAAAGACATATTTAGATCAATGCTTTTACGGATCATCCTCATTTCTAACCGAATTCGAAAAAGGAGGAAGTTCTCAATTCGGTTGTATTATTTTTTATATTTGTTAGGTACCTCAGAACTCTTTTTGAACTGAATTGAAAAATTCTTTTTTATCATCAGATTGGTCCCATACACTTTTTATCAAAATCGGTTCAGTAGTTTGGCTTGCACCACATTGTGTATTTTGCTTTTTTGTGACTTCAATGCTGTTTACGATCAACAGAACAAAGCCAATTAACTGCCATCATCATCATCATCTGACAATGAAGTCGGTTTTTCTAGTTTTTAAACTAAGCTGACCTTTTCGCATTTACGATTAATTACTCGTATTCTGTGATGATCTTGTCTGACCTCTTAAAAGATCGCCACCACTCGCTTTAAGGTCTTTTGCACATTATAAGATATTTTTCTTGTGTCTTATGAGAAATGTCTAATTAGATATTCAGTCGCTTGATTGTTTATATGAGACCGTAATCCCCACCAGATAGTGGGGAGAACGCCAACTTTTTTTAAGGTTGTCATAATCCCCACTGGTGGGGACAACTTAGTGGGGATTATGACAATAAACCGACCGCACATATTACAAGATTTTTTTCTTATGTCGGATTAGACACAATCATACAATTTTTTTTTTGTGTTGTGTTCGTGTCCGTACGTTTTCACTGCAAAACATTCACAATAAAACATGCACTTTGTGAAGATATCGATTTGCGTTTCCACCACCAAACCTGCAGTTTGACATTTTGAATCTTGTGCAGATGGTTTTAAGGATTTTCTTGATTGTAAAAACAAATCGTTTGTAAGGATTGTGTTGTTAAGGTTTTATTCTGAATGTTTTTAGTCGAAACACGCAATTATAATGTGCAAAAAACCTAGCACGTTAAAAACGGAAGACCACTTGACGACGGACAACCGCTCCCAGTAGCATTAGTCATAGAGTTCTTTCCCTTCTCGCATATAAACGGGTATGGTATATCACACCAGATATCATCTAGTTTCCCGTCGACGAGCCCCCCGCATGACTGACGGGTTTTCTTCTGCGGATGGCGTTGGAAGTCGGGACATGTTTCGCACCAGTCATCAAAACCTGTGGTTTCTAGTGATTGACCTGGAATTGAAGGTGGACGTTGAAGATCTAGGTATGTCGGTCGATAGTAGCTCTGCCTTCCGTGCTGTGGCTCGTGGGTTCGATCCCCACCGAGAACAAACATTTGTGTGGCAAAACATAGATGTTTGTTCTAATAAACCAGTACCTACTCGAGTAAGACGGTTGTTTCATTGCGCTCCATACATCCCATCCTCGTCGCCAGTGAGATGTATGGAGCGCAATGAAACAACCGTCTTACTCGAGTAGGTACTGGTTTATTACTGATGGTGACCGCAAGCGGGTTGGATATACATCAGTGTTACTATGTATTTACAAAAAAAAAGTATATCGGTAAGTATTCTATCAGCAAAAGAGTTCTCATAGTAGATACAAGCTCGGCTTAGCTTGGGAGTTGGGACTAGAGAGCGTTGTGTGATATTCAAGGATATTTATTTATAGGTACATTGCAAATTGTGGCAAATGTTGTTTGTGCAATAGTAAGTGCCAAATAACACCGCAATACAGGTCATTCACCCACCTTCACCACGATGTCACAAAATTCAATTTATGTATGGTAAACAAACAGTACTACTAGATTCGAGCGATTACCGTCTTAGCGACAGGTTTGTATGGAAAGCGACAGAATTAGCCATTCGTAAATTGAATTTTGCGACATCGTGGTGAAGGTGGGTGAATAACCTGGATTGCGGTGTTATTTGGCACCTACTATATGCCTGAGTGTTACTATGTATTTACAAAAAAAGTATATAGGTAAGTAAAGTATCTATCAGCAATCTAGTTCCCATAGTACAAGCTCTGATGAATTTGGGACAAGAAAGTGTGAAATGTCCAAGGATATTTATTACCTAGAACATTCCACCAGGAATCAATCTGCCCCCACTGCCGGAAGCCAACAGCCACTGGGTTACCCCCAGAGATCGCTGTGAGGGCCTCTGCCTCCTGGACACTGTTGATGACAGCCAGGTAGCCTCCCTCCGCGCTGCAGGCCCTCTGCGCTCGCGGCCAGGTGTCTGCGTCTGTGTGGAGTTTGTAGCATTGACCGGTGCGGGCGTCCAACTTGTACGCTAGAACAGATAAGGTTGGGTTCACACGGCATTGTCCTGCACGTTTTTGATGTATTCGTTTTTTTAACGTACGTATTCACCCGGGTGTTCGGTAGATTTTTGTTCGTGTAAAATACGAATAGCCGTAGCGAGACAGAGCTAACCATGTGCTACTGCAAGCCGAATACGTTAATGTTCATTCGATTTGCTTGACAAGTCCGTTGAGTATTCGTTTAAACGTATAAAACGGTGTACGACTTTTTGCGGTACAAACGCCATGTGAATGGTTACATGTACAATGTATGTGCCACTATTTATTCGTTAAAACTTATACTGCAAAAAAACGTGCAGGACAATGCCGTGTGAACCCAGTCTTACACAATCTATAATGGCGCGTTGAAGCGCTCGTGGCGTAGCTTAGTCAATCTTCGCCGATTATCTAAGTTAAGCGACGTTCTGCGCGGTCACTATTTGGTTGGGTGACCGTTAGTGGCATTTACTCGAAGGTACTCTGAAGTCTGTTTTTCTAGTTTTTAAACTTAGCTGACCCTTTCGCCTTTACTGATAAGTAACTCATATTCTGTGATGGTCTGGTCTAGGACCTCTTATAAGATCGCCACCACTGGCTTCTGAACGCTTCCGTGCTTCGGAGGGCACGTTAAACTGTCGTGGCTCTAGCAGTCGTTAAGCCACGACAGAAGCCTTAAATCGGCCTAAAAACTCCGTCACCAGAGTTGGCCGGTAACTCATACGAGCTTGCTTTTTTATGGCGCGTTTAGATTAGGCGGCAGTGGGCAGGGAACTAGGCAGAGAAGTAAGCATGAGCCAAGGACGGCATGAGCCTAATCTAAACACGATAATTCAGGAAACAAACCTTTGTCTATAGTGCCGCAGTCAGTAAGCTGGTCGTTATCGCAGGACTTCCTATAGCACAAGTATGGTAGAATCTCGTCACAGCTGTGATCTTGCACTGACCCGTCGGTGGAATACACCAAGCATTGTTGCTGTTTGTTGGTTGTGGGTGGGTTTGTATTCCATTTGGTTATATGCAGTCGCTCAAGGGGAAGTCCTGAAGAGAAAAAAACAAGTCTTATCAATGTGCCTATAAAAAGTCAATGATAGATTGCTATTTTTGTGTAAAAACAGAATCCGGCAAGCAGCTAAATATAATTTTTATTTGATTACTAGCTTCCGCCCGCGGCTATGTTCGCATTCCGTTGGATTACGTTGATTTTCCGGGATAAAAAGTAACAATGTGTTCCCACGTATCCAGGTCACGGAAAATATATATTCCATGTTCCAAGGTTACCTTTGCTTACCGTACGCTTTTATCTCAGTTTTGTGAGGCGGCAGATGTTTTTGGGCCCAAGGCGCCAAATTTGGGAATACGCCTCTACATTCTAATTCGTCGTGGGGGAATGATATCTGCACTGGCCACTGACGTCCCGCGTTGAGGTGTATTGTGCATTGTCCCCCTGCTGACCTCACCCCAACCAGCCCAACTCCTTAATGTAACGGAGAAGGACTTTGGGTTGATGACAGCAATGTTCCAGTATCCCCGATGGTGTTGTGGATGCCGAGGAGTGAGACCCGATCAGCTCCTGCAGTCCCGTTTTGGATCTGGTTTCGGTTGTGGCAGAGCAATGCAGCAAGAGATGGCTCTACCGTTTCTTTTTCCTGAAGACAGCCGCGACAGAGGTCGCTGCCTGTCGCTCCGATCTTGAGGAGATGGTTGTTCAGATCGCAGTGGCCTTTTATCTAAGTTCAAGGTGCCTCTACATTTATTGACTAACCTTCTAAAGAAGTGTACACTCCACTTCCGAACGTCTGGTGGACACCACTGAAGTACAAGTTTGCCTTGGGCTCGGATACAGCGGCGGCTTGTTTTATCACCGCCAGTAGTTCTTCGTTCAATGGTGACGCTAACACAGCTCCTGGAATTATTAGATAGATAAACTCTTTAAGATGGGCAGACGACATCGTCAAAATCGCAGGCCGTAAATGGGAGAGACTAGCTCAGGACCGCAGTGGATGGCACAAACTTGGGGAGGCCTATGCCCAGCAGTGGGTAAAGTCGGGCTGTGGATGATGATGATGATGAAACTCTTTACAACACCTATTCATACGCCTGTAAAGGCAGATTTTAGTGAAATTACAAGATCTTAATTATATTTATTCTATTATTTTAATTAATTTAAGATCTTTACCAACCTGAAATTTAACGAATGGAATAAATGATTTGATTTGATTTTATTGTACACAAAGAAATAGAATAAAAGGAGAAGCAATTTAAGCTATTGAGTACAATGGGCGGCCTTATGGTCTTGTTAAAAGCAATCTCTTCCAGACAACCTCTGGAGACATAGACAAAATCAGACGGCGGTGTACCTAGGTACAAAAGTTAAAACTGAAATAACATATACCTATACTATAACGCGCAATTAATATTACATACCTACATTCAAATAATAAATATACTATTTTACTTAGGTAATTAGTCTTTATTATGGAAAAAATAACGGACTAAGCAAATTAACGTAGGTACCTATCACGCGAACGACACGGACTGGCAGTAGGTTACGTCATTATGTCCGTAGTAGGGAGGTTAAAATAAAATAAAAATAAAGCTAGAGTTCTTAATAAAAAAAAATGATTTTAATAAAGAAAATTTTTGGAACATTGCATAAGTTATGAGTCGAGCAGGATTCGAAGCCGCGACCCTTTGATACGGTGCGCTACCAAATTCAAATTCAAATCGTTTATTGCACTTACGAGGGGAGGTCCAAAAGTCCGCGGAACGGGGGGGAGGGGATGCAGGTAGCTATCTTTGTTTGGTATGTCGCTAATCGGTTACTCATTAGGGTATAAACAAGTTTATTTTTAGCCCTTTCACACCACTCGTTTACGAGATATCGCCCTGTTAACAAGTCAATCCGGAAAAAAACTGCAACTATGGAGCAAATTGAGTTTCGTGCCGTTATAAAGTTCCTTACCAAGCAAGGAAAACCTCCGAAAACCATAATGAATGAGATGGGAGCCGTTTATGGTGATCAGTGCCCTAGTAAAACCATGATTTACAAGTGGAATGGTCTTTTTAAACAAGGCAGAGAGTCGATTGAAGATGACTCTCGCCCAGGACGGCCGGCTGAGGTCACCACACCGGATATCGTTGAAAAAATAGAAAAATTAATATTGGAAGATGCTCGTCTGAAGAAAAAACAGCTTTCTGCAATAGTAGGAGTATCAGATACAACCATTTTGAGGATCCTACACGATCATCTTGGCATGTCAAAAGTCAGTGCAAGATGGGTGCCAAGAATGCTCACGCCGCTTCACAAGCAACAAAGAATTGAAGCGTCAAAGCACTTTTTGGAGCTGTGTAGCGAAGAATCTACCCCTGTTTTGGAGCGGATTGTTACCGGGGATGAAACTTGGGTTCATCATTTTGAACCTGAGTCCAAACAAGAGTCGATGCAGTGGCATAAAAAGGGCACACCACCCCCTAAGAAGTTTAAGGTGTCGGAGTCGGCCGGAAAGATTATGGCTACAATTTTTTGGGATTGTGAAGGAATCCTGTTGATCGACTACAAGAAAAAGGGTGTCAACATTACCGGAGAATATTACGCAAAATTATTGGAGCAATTGAAGGAAGCCATCAAAGAAAAAAGGCGGGGTAAACTGTCAAGCGGTGTGTTGCTTTTGCAAGACAACGCACCAGTTCACAAGAGCAAAGTTGCGATGGCTGCTCTAGACCGGTGCGGCTTTGAATCACTTGTCCACCCACCCTACAGCCCGGACCTTGCCCCTAGCGATTATTATTTATTTCCAAATTTAAAAAAGGAACTCAGGGGAAAAAAGTTTCAAGACGATGAAGAAGTTAAGGCGGCAATTTTGACTCATTTTGAGGGCAAGGAGAAAAAATATTTTTTTGATGGTATTCATAAGCTAATTTCAAGATCTGAAAAATGTATTAAGCTCAAAGGTAATTATATTGAAAAGGAAAAATAGTTTCATTGTTTCATTTTATTTCCAAATCCTCTATTCCGCGGACTTTTGGACCTCCCCTCGTATGTTGTTATAAAGATGTTGTACAAAAGTAGTGTAGCAAACATAAACCCTGTTAGGGCACAGCAATTTGTTGAGGTGTAGGTACATAGGCACTAGGTGGCATATTTAGGTATCTGAGATACAAGATACAATTTGCATAAATAATTGTTACAAATTAGTCTTAACTGTAGGAGGCATTTTACAACTTATATATCTTTTACAGGTATCATAAAACTTATACTTAATATTTTGTATGTCTAAGTTTATCTTACCTATATAATAATTTAATATTGTACTTTTTATAATATTATATTAGAAATTACTCATAAATATGGTATATAATTATTATATTACTTATAATATATATTGGGTATTATTTCTACTCTCTGCAAGGAATTCTTGCAGTGAGTAGAAACAGTTTTGGATGAGAAACTTTTTTAAGAGAGTTTTATATCGATTGAGGTTTTCTTCATTTTTTATATCAGTAGGGATTTTATTATAAATGTTCACTGACATTGAATATGGACCGGTGTGGAAGAGTTGTAGATTTGAGGAGGGAATAGCTAATCTATTTTGCAACCACCAGTGGTATTTCTTTTTGATTTTCCAAATTCCAAATTGAGCATTTTTGTACAAAAATTAGAAACCTAAAAGAATCGATCATGCTTGTTCTATTATCCATCACAGGTACACATATACCTTCATAGTGACATTGCATTCGCGCCGTGTGCCAATCCACTGGCACTGTGTGGACCTTCATCCAGTAGCCCACTTGTACGTAATGCGTGTAATCACTCCTGAATCCAATTGGACCTGCAAAACGCAATGCCCGATTTACTAGGGCCGGTGGCATCTATCATTTTTTATTCTTATTTTTGCAGCCAACAACCAAACCATACTTTTATAGAGGATAGTGTAGAGTCCTTTCCATGAAAGAAGTCCCGCAGACGCGGCGCTGTAGTCGACCTTAAGTATTATTTCTCGGGCAGCACTTTTAACAACTTTAGGCATTGAAAACAAGACTTTGATCACAGAAACCAAATAAAAACGCACTAGCATCCGAACACATTAACAGCACCTGACAACTAATTTAAAATTTAGTTTTAAAGTTTAGTTCCGGAAATTTCCGCGGGACTTCTGTCATGAAAAGGACTTTAACAAACGAAACTTGTTTATCATGCATGGCTCTAACGTCAGTCCGGGCTAAGATATTAAGACTTAGAAGTTTCTGTTTTTTTACTTTTTCCACTGGCCATCAACCAAACCTTCTTTTTATATTAGAGCATAGTCATAGTGTAACAAACGAAACTGCCGGAAAGTAAAAAAAAGCCCGGACTGACCGTTACAGCCAGTAACACTATCACTTTGTTTATTATACGTTATCTCTAAGAAATAAGAAATAAGAAACATTTATTGTAGAACTGTGTGCAGCATTTCTTATCTTAGAATAGTTTCAACAGTCTACCCATTCCGGTCGTACAATATCTTAACCACATAATACTTAACCATCTATCAGCCAAAAACTTGTTACAAAGTATTATAGTACTCTTCCAGAGTATAGTGTGCTTTACTAATCAGCCATCTTCTTAGCCTAAGTTTAAATAAGTTTCCATCTACTACCTAGTGCGTTTGAAATAGTTACCAGAATTCTCTTGAACATCATTCCCGGTGTTCGCCGGCATAGCATCCAGGATCTGCTTCTCCTGCGTCGCCAGTGAGGCTGCTGCGTTGGCAATGCGCAGGAGATTGTAGTTGTCCATCTTTGTAGACGGCAGTCGCAGTTGCAGCTTGCCGTTTGATGTTACGTAATGGTCTGAGGCATTTGATGCTTCCGCTAGAAAAATAAGCGTAACTAGTTTCGTGCATAGTGTGGTGCGGACTCCTAAACTGATCATCATCATCATATCACCCGTACAAGTCCACCTGACATGGGCCTCCTCAACAGTATTCCATAGTCAGTTCTGGTCTTCTCCATCCATCGACGTCCCGCGATCGTCTTCGGTCCATCAGGTGGGTGGCTGTCATACACTTCGCATCCAAACTATGCTGCATTTACTAAATTGTCCCACTTGCTTTTCTACGTGCACCAGAGTCGACCTATACAACTCAGATGTCGCTGTATAGCAGTTGCAACTTTTTGGCTCAAGAGAATCTGACCTCGACTCTTCAGATTCTCTTCTCTCGTCAGACTCTCTTGACCCACTAAATTGAAAGAATATTTAACTTGAAAGAACAAGAACAGTGACGTCACATAGTCTATGTTATCAAAACCATGTAATTGTGCGTCATTTATTGACATCACATGAGGAGAAACGCCAGACTAACCTGTGGGCAGATCCAGAGATCTAATAACCCTCGGCAGCGCTGGATTGGAAAGCAGTTCGTTGTACCGGTCTTTGAAGTCTACGAACGGATCCACCTCTTCATCACACAACCCTCGGAAGTCGTCCGTGTCCAAACTCCACACCATCAGACCGCCCAGACCACGGTCTACTGCCATCCTGAGAGAGTCAAAGCGCATTTGATTACCAGAATGATTTGATACGAAATCCATCAGAAAGTATACAAGCTTTGCTTAGTTTGGGACTAGAGAGCGTTGTGTGATACTTCCAAGAATATTGATTTATATTTATAAATGAAGAGTGCGCAAGCAAATATGATCAAGGAAAATATCGTGAGGAAACCCGCGGCTTAGTCAGCTCCGCACGTATTGACGTTGTCCTTCCTGTGGATGCAGTCGACTAGCCTGAGAGGATGGTATAGGTGTTACAAGCCTATACTCCACCTAAAAATGTACCAGGATCTATAGCGTCTCGTTCATCAGGGTATTTTCGTTAGGAAAATTTATATGCGCATTAACACGAGCTTAGCGGTGAAGGAAAACATCGTGAGGAAACCCTTGGCTTAGTCAGCTCCGCACGTACTGACCTTGTCTTTCCTGTGGATATGACTGACTAGGCTGAGAGGATGGTATAGGTGCTGGGCCTACTCCATCTAAACATTGTCCCAGGCACTACAGTGTGTCGTTAAGTGTAGGCATAGGTTGCCTCTTGACGCTCTATAAATCATCTTGAATAGGATGTAAAGGCCTATTATTATAATTATTATTAGGTCCTTATAGGTAACCAGCAGCCCCTCATGACCTTTAACAGAAATTGTGTTATTTTGTACTGAAAGGTGATAAGATTTCTATCAAAACCATGGATCTTGAAACTATACTGTGTACTTACTTGACTTTGATAGAGATGGACCGTCCGCTGTCGTAGCAGATGACGCGGTCGGCATCTCGGATGTACGCTGTGGCGGACCTCTCGTCCCAGCCATGTGACCATTTGGACATCTTGTTCTTAGTCTCCATGCAGATCTGGCAAAACAATTATATAAATTAGGTACCTACATATTCAGGCTCTTTAAAATTAACTTTATTTTACCTTACCTAATATGTAGTTTCACTTCAGGCTTGAACCAGTCAAATAGTAACAATTGCAAGATACTGTACGAAAACCGAATAAGCGCCTCTAGCGGGAGGTGTGTAAACAAAAACTGAGAGTTTCTCGATTCTCGCTTTTCGGAGATAAACAGAATAAAACTCAGACTGCGGGATCCAGGAACATCACAAAACGATCGCTAAATAAAAATATAAGAAGGATTACTTACCTCATTGTATCCCATAAGGCCATTCTCCGCAGTATACGGCCCTTGGAACCCGATAGTCTTGGTCCTTGTGCTGCCGAACACGATGTTCTTCACGGTAGCGTCTAACAGCTCGAAGGTACGTCCGTAGCACGGCAGGCCGAGGATTATCTTGTGCGGAGACACGCCATTCTTGATCATGTAGTTTACTGAGAATTCCTGGCGTGGAATTGAGAAAAATGCTATAGTCCCCAAATGCAGTAAGTAAAAGTAACTGTAGGTAGGTACTTAGACCCCCATAGAACTGCTTCGCTGCCCAGCATAATGTCAAGTGACGTGGCTACGAAAACCAGAAGCTTTTGACGGCAAAAAACGCGCTGAAACGCGCTAATGTCACTATTTAGTCACAGAACACCTGTGTTTTAGTATGCAACGATAACCCCCCAAGTAGGACATTCGAGTATTATTGGGCAGATAACTGCCACACGGGGATAGTCCCGTATTATTGAGCATTATTGGCTATCCCCGTGTGGCAGTTATCGAGTTCATCCACATTCATTGCGCAGTTTGATAGTCTGATTGTGGACGCTTTCAGTACAAAAGCAGCAATGTGCTGTCTCGATTTAACATCCTTTAATTATGTACTCATAGGTATTTCTGTTTTTTTAACAACTTTTAGGATAACTATGCGTTGTTTCCATGGAAAACCACACAGCGTAACTCTCCCCAAGTGTTCGTGGAAGTTTTTCTAAACCGTAGTGCGACCGCCCCGGCACGAAATGTACCTACAACCAATTTTGGAACCTGTTTGTGTGTACGATTCCAACTTCTTCTAAATTGGACCAAACCAAACTAAGCTTGTTGGAACCAACTAAAATAGGAACTAACCAAGTTATTAAGATCGTTTGGGCCACTGCCTTTCAGTGGCGCATTCGAGCCGACGGAGCCGTCCCACGCGCCGTGGTAATCGAACGCCAGGAGGTGCATGAAGTCGAGGTGCCGGTTCAGCTTCGCGAGATCGTAGGCGGCTTCCATCGTGGACTTGCCAGCGCCGAACGCAGCTGTGAGAAGGTAGTTGTGGGGCTGAAAGGCCTCTTTTAGTTCCTGAAATGTTCAGTGTAATATTACAAAATGTATAAAATCTAGAAGACATCTCGTAATTTTACAAGGGCTGAAAAGGTACATTCCTTAGTTGGTTTGGATTACTTAGGTATATTACACATTTAAATTTTTGAGTATTAGGTAGGTAAGTACGTAAGTACTTTATTTTATGATCAAATTAAACTTGTGTTTAGTATGACCTACCTAGGTAGTTTACTTTTAGATACGATTAGGTACTTGGTAGGTAGAGGAAGCTTGGTTCATAAATAAGTAAGGTAGGATTTAAGTGTGTACCTTTAGCAGAAGCACATAGTTCGCTTTATCGTAGGGCTTTCCATCTCTCAGCGTTGGAAACTTCCAGTGCATGTCCAAACCGTCGAAATTATGAAGCCTGAAAATCAATAACAGGTAGAAGGAAATTCACAAACCCTTTGAAAGCTCATTTCAGAATAAAAACACCAAAGACTCTCAATATGGTGAGCTCTTCTAGAATAAATAAAATAAATAAAAGCCTTTTATTCCTACTAACAATTACATATTACCTATATTAAATTAAAATATTTAAATAAAAAAAAAAATTGTTAGACCCCTCTTGGTTATAGGCCTCTTCCAGAATACAGTTGGAAAACATCATTGAAAGCAAAATAACTACTTAGCACTACGGAGTTTTGCTGCAGATGTAGAGTTTACCTAGAGCCTACTTCTTACTTCTTGTAGCTTTGTTTATTCAATATACTAACTAGGTACTCCTCTTCCAGGATCCTAGCAGTTCAATCCACTACCATTACTATTAATTACTGTGAACCATCACTATTAAGTCCACCGCTGGCATATATACCTACACATCGTTCAGATGTGTCACTGTTGCTAATGGCGGAACCCTAGTATCTTCTAGTGAATGTCGATTCTTAAACCCTTCGTGAAAATAACAGAGAAATCCCAATTAGATGCAGCCAAAAGAATATTTGATAAACTTACTTGAAGAACTCCAGCACGCTCTGGATAAAAGCCTGCCGCGTGGCCGGAGTGGCTGCCATTGCTGAATACTTCGCGGAGCCCTCAGACCAGCCTCCGATAGAGACGCTCACTCGAAGGTGTGGGTAGTTGTCCTTCAAAGCCACTACGCGACGGTAGCCGGCCTTGCCGTAGTTCGTCTCAAGATCCTGCCATAGATCTGAGAAAAGCTACGGCTGTTATCCTTGATACGATGGGCTCCTTAGATCACAAGAGATAGAGTTTGAGGATTTCTAAAGAAGTCTGAAGCAGGGAAAATTTGAACTAAGTATGTCGTCCGCTGCTTCCAATGTCTCAAGTAAACGAGACAAAGTAAGTGATCACCCAGATGAAAATTTCACTAACTATTCAAATATGGTGACTAGCGCTGTATATCTCTGAACGTAAGTATAAAACAAGCGCTTTTTATTGTGTACCTACTAGCTGAACCCGCAACTTCGCCAGCAGGGAACTGTGGGGGAAACCTGCCAGGTTTTGCCTGGCAGGATTTCTGAACTGTTTTTAATTTTCATACTAAATAGTGACATTAGCGCGTTTCAGTGCGTTTTTGCCATCAAAAGCTTCTTGTTTTCTTATAACTGTAGCCACGTCACTTGACATTATGCTGGGCAGCGAAAGCCGTTCAGAGCATGCGATACGGGGGCTGGCCAGTAGGGCTGGCCCATCGCCTGCACCGAATCATCGTCATTTTACAGATACGTATTTGATTCCTTACCACCACTTCTAATAGAGTGGGTCGTCTCATTCAGCGCCGCGAAGGAGTAGATGATGTTTGTGCATAGCGACGGTTCAATATCCTCAATGCTGAACTGGCCCAGGTCCTTGCGGTAGTTTGACCAGTTGTGCATGTAGCATACTACCTTCTTTCCATGACTGGGACCTGGAATCAAAATCTCGTAGAGCATCGTTTACCTTTTGTGGTTTGCATCATTTATTACGGAAAAGATTCAATTATTAGTCTTCACGTTATCAAATATGTGCCTATATTTTTGCTTCTAACTTCTAACTACTTAGACCACAAGTAAGACAATATAAAATAAAAAAAAATTTGATGAAAAAAGATTATAAGTAAGTACAGTCAGCAATAAAGTAAATTAGATTAGTAGATTATTATACAAGGGGATAAAGCAGTGTCTTCTGTCGCGGGTGACGATTCAAATCGCGAGCGTAACGAAGGACTCGAAGTTTACTCCCGAGCGTAGCGAGGGTGTTAAAAACTTAAATCACGAGCGAAGCGAGGGATTTAAGACGAGTCCTGAGAGTAGCGAGGGATTTAAGTTCACCCAAGACTAAGACAGCTTTATCACCGAGGAAAATACTCTACTTTTCGTACCATTTGCGAAAAAATTAACACAATAATAATATGAGATGCCTTTAAGAACATTAACTTATTTATAAAAATAAATTAAAATAAACTTACCGTTTATGTATTTGAAGAAAACAAAAACGCGGCATTTTCCTAGACTAATATTTTTTTGTCGGAAAAGCAAAGGCATCAAGCTCATACGGCCTGCATAATAAATGCGTATTCCTTTTTCAAAAAGATGTATAATGCTTTGTACACAAACTTAATGGTGTAAACACAGATGTAGTTCAGTAGAAATTGTATTCCAAATTTAAATCACTTTCTCCCCCTAGAGGATGAAAGAAATCCAGTACAATTTTCTCTCCCTGTTTTTAACAGATTAAAAATGACTATTGTTATGTTCGCTTTTTGTGGCATAGAATGTCACTTTTTGAGCAAGTGGTACGAAAGTATGAGTTATTGGTACAAACAAATACAGTATTTTAGTGATCTTTTTGAGTTATACGCTCATAAGTTACAAAACCTTAAAAACAGTATAATTGTATGTTACTTACCGTCTAAAGTATACACAACACTTTGCAGAGCGAGAATGAAGAATACAACCAACACCATATTCACAGCACAAACAAATTAACTTTTTGACTTCTAGAGGTGAACAAAATTCGTCCCACAACAGGACGAACTTTTGTTTATACCTACTTACTAAGAACATTTATTTTTATATTCTCATTTATTGTTATTTCTCGATAGCCACGCGTCATATACGAGATGTTTTTGGGTTGAACACTTGCGTTGTGTCTAAAGATGATTCGCAGTAAGTAATCATGAACTTTAGACGTAACTAAAGTCGTTTGACAAGGTTCATTTTCCTCAAACACGTAGCTCGCACATACTTGTGGTATATTATTATTTTAACCAACGCATCAAATTAACGAGGTTATCAATTCAGTATGACAACTCTGAGTAGCTGGTTAGTTTTTCATTGTTGTCTAGATGAGAGCATTAGAATGATGCTTGTCCGGTGTCCCTCAGACGGAGTCCCCGGACCGAAATTCGGAAGGGGTGGTATAGTAAGTATGACGGCGTTGTGTTTGTCCCTCTGTCTGTGCCCTCGTAGCTCTGAAAGTGAAGCTCCGATTTGAATGCAGATTCGTTTTCCAAGGAAGATGATTTATCTGGGATGGTTCTTAGCCATGATTGGATAGAATACGTCTTACATATCTAAATTTTAAAATGAACTCTGTTCCTCTTTATAGGGCTACTCTTGACCACCGCCTTTCCAAATTGGATCAGGATTTTGACAGATTTCGTGTCATTTTGTACTGAAAAATAACACGACTTCTGTCAAAATCTATGGATCCGGATATGGAACTGTGCTCGAGAGTAACCCAGTTGTTTCTTCATTGCGTACCTACAATTTCTATCTATCGTAGGTCATGGGCGAATACTCAAACACCACTCAAACCCCACTCAATTTAAGTCCCGCTTAAATTATTGCCATTTCTTACAAATGAGTAATTTCAAACAGAGGAAGAGCAACTTTAAGTGGTGCTCAAATTTAAATGACTTTTGAGTATTTCAGCCTAACTCTATTTTCTACCTGTTCCTACGTTACATCTCTGTATAAAACAGTCACTTTCATTTTCATCATAGTTCCAACAGATCTAGAGCAGTATGTTTCATGTAGTGTGTATTCCACTCTCACTGATAGTAATTGTCAGTTCACTCAACTGTTAGAAGGTTGTTCGTCAATTCCACCGTTATTTTTATCATTATCAGCCTAAGCCCAAAGCTAGACGCAAACTGCCCATTGGTTTCCAGAAAAACTACCTATTTATACCTTTTCAAAATGTAATGTTTGGGCGTTTAGGACCTCTGACTACCCCTTTGGAATTCCTCAAGGTATCTTGAGAAGCCTTCAATAGGTGATGACGTCATGTCTCGGCCGAAAACTCGTTTCATCTACTGGTGAATTGAGTTTTTTTATGACGTCATTGCAGCCCAATTAGAGAAAAATCTCTATCATCCACTTCACTAATTACAGACTGGCGAAACTCTCGAACTAGACTCGTGCCTTCGAAAAACGAACAATGTATGAAACGAGGGTCAAAATTTGATTAACGTTTCATACAAAACTAGATTTTCAGTGTGTAATTTTGGTAGAATGGGTGTCCCGCTTCTTCTTACGTAGCAACTACGTATTACATATTCTTTGATTATAAATGGTGAGATTGTGGCCAAAGGACATTCTATCTCATATAAAAAAAATCGAAGTGAGGATAAGGCCCAAGGAGGATTCTTGGTTTAGAGAGAACCTACTTTGTTTACATCACAACCAAGTATTTCCTGTTTACTATGGTGACTCCCCACCACAAAGTTATATATCGTAAGGAAAGGATAAAAATAAATTAAATCATGGCAATTAAAACAATAATTTTATATTTATCTTTACATAATTATGCAGTAAATTATCCTCAAAGTGTATGCTGTAAAAAAGCTAAGAGTTTTTTTTAAATTTAGAGTAAAAAAAATGATAAATTCTGCAGTTGTTTTGTTCGCAATCTAAGTAAAAATAGTTTCGCTTCCGCATTGTATTCATAATGCATTAAATAATGCATAATGCTTAGTATCTGAAAGCTAAAGGCTAAGGTAAAATAAATAAATAGGACCATTTATTTACGTAATACATAAGTTATTTCTAACATCTTCATGTACTTGTACACAGTTAAACAATATTCTTTCTTATTTTGAGTAAAATTCTTAAGCAAATAAGTAATCGTAATATATTTTTTTTAATATTTTTATTTAGACCTTTCTACAATAATGGTGTAGTTATTGAGCAATTTCTCTACTGGTTCTGTTTTATACAGGGTGTGATAGTGCCACTCAAAAACTTCGGGGGGTTGAATAACGACATTTTCATGCAATGTAGCAATTTTTTTTTTAAATAATATGGCTATAATTTGGAAGTTTTCAAGAGTAGAGTGAATAGGTATCTTCTAGGTAACCGTGCTACATCGTCGACCACATCATTGCTTAACATCGGGTGAGATTGTGGTCAAACGGTTGCCTATATTGTATTTAAAAAAAAATAAAAAAAATAAGTTTCCGCTGGTAATTTTAATAGATTAATTTACTCCTAAGTACAGAAGAGCGATATTTTCTAAACCAATAATATAATTATGTTATTCCTAAGGTAACGAAATAAAACATTTTGTATATTAAATAAATTTACGAAATGTTTTATTTCGTTACCTAACTTAGCCAGTGTCTTGTACACGCTTCCGATTGGTACTGACTTGGACCAGTTGAGCTATCTATAAATCGTTTGCAACGGTTTGTTTGAAACAGCTCAACTGTTTCATGTGTATTTTATAAATATTGTAAATATTGCAAAAACGTATCTTATATCTTCATTGACCCCTTATTATTTTTTGAAAGTGGTTAATTCACTCTGTACGATCCCACCAGACAACATAGTGGGAAAAACGACCATTTTTTGAAGATTGTCATAATTCCCACTGGTGGGAACCATTTAGTGGGAATTATGACAGTAAACCGGTAATATTTATGCGAAACACGATTTGCACGGCAGACTGCCACCCTGACAGCTGTCAAACTTCTTCCTAGTCAAAGAGTCTGTCATCTTCTCGCACACGAATGGCAAAGGGTCGTCACACGAGATATCTCCCAGTTTTCCGTTAATAAGCCCCCCGCATTTGCGATTTTCGTTCTTGCGCGGTGGGGTAATAGTGGGGCAGTTGGGACACCATTCGTTGTAACCTGCTTCTTGCAGCGTTTGACCTGGGAAAAGAGTCCAAGTCAAAAGGCTTTAATTCAATAAAATCTCACTGATCACTTTGAACCGTCATTATTTTTTGTATGATTACAAATTTTTTTATTGGATGAGTTGTAGCTGGTTCGCCCCAAGCATGTTTGTCTTCTAAATAATCAGATATTTAGATATAGTATTTTATAGTAAAGTACACCTAGGTACACTTACATAGGTACGTTTTTATAGTTACAACTAGCTGATATCCGCGACTTCGTACGCGTGCGAAACTTTTCACCAAAATATCTATCAACCAGCATACGATGAACCTCGCAGCATATGGCTGCTTTTGGTTAGAGAGTTCAAGGTGTATCTAAAAATCCACGTCTTTAATTTCAATAAAATATAGTTTATGTTTCAATCCGGAAAAAAGGCTTCCGAATGGTACAAGTTTCGTTGAAATTGGTCCAATAGTTAAGGCGTGATCCGCGAACAAACAAACAGATAAACTCGATTTTCGATATTTAGGTTACCTATCCAAATCTTTAATTTTAGTTTTTGCCTTTTTACAGTTTTATAATAGTATAGAATAGATAGATAGATAGATAAGTATATTTGTAGTAATTCGTTTCGTTCGATTTGTCTTTTTTGACGACGAAGAATTAAAAAATAAAAATAAAATAAAATAAATATTCACGTAAATTTAACACAACGCCTTCTAGTCCTAAACTAAGCAAACCTTGTACTGTGGGAACTAAATGGTTATAGAATACATTATCCTACTAATATTATAAATGTGAATGTAAGTTTGTTTGTTACGCTTTCACGCGAAAACTACTTAACCGATCATCATGAAACTTTGTACACATACTCTTGGAGGTATTAAAAGAAGCATGGGATACTTTTTATCCCGGAAAATCAACGGAATCCAACGGGACGCGAACGAAGTCGCGGGCGAGACTTAGTATATACATATAATTCTGAGCGACGAAGTGTTTTTACCATCAACAGTCCACCAGGAGTCCTCCTGCCCCCACTCCCGGAAGCCAACAGCAACATTGCTTGTTATTCCTGACTTCCCGATCATTTGATTGAGCGTGTTGGCTTCCTCCTCGCTATTCACGATAGCAAGATGGCCGCCTTCAGCGTTGCAGATCTTCTGACCCCGTTCCCATGTGTCTACTATCTCGTGGAGCTTGTAGCAGTACCCAGTACCACTGTCCAAAGTATATGCTGAAATATTCATATATAGTAGGTGCCAAATAACACCGCAATACAGGTCATTCACCCACCTTCACCACGATGTCGCAAAATTCAATTTATGTATGGCTAATTCTGTCGCTTTCCATGCAAACCTGTCGCTAAGACGGTATCGCTCGAATCTCGTTAGTACTGTTTGTTTACCATACATAAATTGAATTTTGCGACATCGTGGTGCAGGTGGGTGAATGACCTGTATTGCGGTGTTATTTGGCACCTACTATAGCAACGGTTTGTAGATAGCTCAAATTCAAATCGTTTATTGCGCTTATGTTGTTAAAAAGATGTTGTACAAAAGATACCAAACCAAACATAAACCCTGTTAGGACACAGCAATTTGTTCAGGTGTAGATAGGCACTAGGTGGCATATTTATGTATCTAGTTTTAAATATTTAAATAACTTTCATCTAGAAACTCGTGCAATGAATAAAAACAGTTTTTTATTAAATACTTTTTTAACATATTTTTGAATTTTATTTGTACATTCTCGTTTTTGATGTCATTTGGCATTTTATTATAGATTTTTACACACATTGCATAGGGCTTAACTGCTTGATGTTGTGTTCGGTCGAAATAGATACCTACGAGAACCTAGTGCCTAGACAAACCTTACCTAGGCTTTAAGGCAGTATTTAGTTTTTGATATGTATAATATTTTATAAATAATAAATAAAATAAATTAATAAATGTGTATATGTTTGTTACCTCATTTAAAAATTCTTTTTTATCTAAAAGTGTATATCAAATTCATATTTAATAGACAATTTGGAATATATAATTCCAAGTTTCTTTGAATATATAATTCCAAGCTAATATTACAATATTGTAAATATGTATTAGTTGTTATTTTCTTTGTGAATAAAAACTTCATATAGTACTTTCAATACTCAATCCTATCCTACTATCCTTCCTACTAATATTATAAACGCGAAAGTTTGTATGTATGGATGGATGGATGTTTGTTACTCTTCCACGCAAAAACTACTGATCCGATTTAGATGAAACTTGTTTTTTTTGTTTGTTTAAATAAAACTTTTATTCACAAAGAAAATTGCAACTAATACATATTTACAATATTGTAATATTAGCTTGGAATTATATATTCAAAGAAACTTGGAATTATATATTCCAAATTTTCTATTAAATATGAATTTGATATACACTTTCAGATAAAAAAGAATTTTTCAAATCGGTTTTTAAATGAGGTAACAAACATTAAAAAAACATACACCCGAATTGAGAACCTCTACCTTTTAGAAGTCGGTTAAAAGAGGGATTTGACAAAGTTTAAATTTATCTTCAAATTCCATACGTACCTTTATCCACCGTCCCACAGTTAGTCAGAGCGTCAGTTGGGTTAGACTTTATAAAACAGATGTAAGGCAAGTGGTTGTGACAGTTCACATCAGAAACCTTCCCATCGGAGAAGCTCAGGCATTGGTGGACGGATCTGGGGTCAGTTGGTCCTGGGTTCCAGTCATTCTGGATTTGATCCACTGGCACTCCTGAAAAAATATATATAAGTCAATATAATATAAAACTCTTTTGAAGCTGACTGATAATCAATGCACAGCCTCAACCATAAGTCTTAGAGGTATGAAATTTGGAGGGTAGTATCCTTATATAGTGTAGGGGTGCACTAAGAAAGGAATTTTGAAAAGTCGCACTCTAAAGGGTCCAATAAATTAGGGTCAAAGATTTAAAGTAAATAATGTATACTGTACATGATAGACCCTTCAAAATTGGTACATAGATTCGTCAAATAAACTGACTCGACACTTGTCCCAGAATTTTCAAAAAAATTCAAAACGAACAAAGCCGCGGACGCCAGCTAGTACAATACATAATCATAGACATTTTCACAACCAACGCCTTCTAGCCCCAAGCTTTGTAATATGTCTTTAAGAACCAGATTGCTTATATTTTTTGTAAGTACATACACACATCTATGTTTGCCACACAAAAATGTTTATTCTCAGTGGGGATCGAACCCACCACCCACAGCGCGGAAGCCAAAGCTATACGTCAACGACATATGACACTGGTCAAATATTTTCCGAAGATTTTACCTAGAACTGCTGATAATCAGGCATTTTCATCGAATATAGATTATTTTTATAGCGCCAAGGGCCACTTTTTACCTATGTCTCTATGAACGAGGCTCTATATTCCCTGGGACATTGTTTATATGCAATAGTAGCCGTCGCCCGCGGCGTTGCTCGCGTTCTAGACCCTTTAGAGTGTGACTTTTCAAAATTCCTTTCCTAGTGCACCCCTACACTATATAAAGATACTACCCTCCAAATGTCATACCTCTAGGACTTAATAGTTTAGGCTGTGCATTGATTATCAGTCAGCTTCAAAAGAGTTTTATATATATTATGCTTGTAGTAGGTACCTATACCATCCTCTCAGTGTACTTGGTATCCACAGGAAAGACAACGTCTATAGTAGGTGCCAAACAACACCGCAATACAGGTCATTCACCCACCTTAACCACGATGTCGCAAAATTCAATTTATGTATGGTAAACAAACAGTACTACGAGATTCGAGCGATTACCGTCTTAGCGACAGGTTTGTACGGAAAGCGACAGAATTACCCATTCATAAATTGAATTTTGCCACATCGTGGTGAAGGTGGGTGAATGACCTGTATTGCAGTGTTATTTGGCACCTACTATATACGTGCAGAGCGGACAAAACCGCAGGTTTCATGATGTTTTCCATCACCGTTTAAGAGTATGTACTAGCAAACCTGTTAAAGGACTGTTATCAGCGGTTCGTCGAGCTCCTGCGAAGTACTGTCGATGGTTAGGTACAGCCGCAGCTGATAGCTCCTTCATGATCGCCACCATGTTCGAGTTACTGGGAGTTGCCACTTCACCACCTGGAAACAAAAAAAAACAAGGTTTTAGACAGAAACTGTGATGAAATAATATAATGTCCGATTTTTTTCATTATCAGGTGAGGTGGACCGCTTACCATCAGGTGAGATTGAAGTCAAAAGATGGTCTATCTATCTATCTTCTAATTTTAGACCCTTTAGGGTGCGACATTTCAAAATTCTTTTCCTAGTGCACCCCTACACTATATAAGGATAGTACCCTCCAAATTTCATACCTCTAGGACTGATAGTTTAGGCTGTGCGTTGATTATCAGTCAGCTTCAAAATACTTTATATAAATAAGAATAAATAAAATTTGTATAATAATATGTATTTGTACCTACAGTGTGTGTATGTCGGTTTTCCTTTAAGATAAATAAATAATAAAATTGTAAAATTTTCAATAAAATTTTCGCAAATATTTTCGGAAATTTTAAGTTTTATGTTATTGATAAATGTGCACAGCATCCATCATTGTTATTTGCCTGGGCCTATCAATTATCGCATTACATGATATTACGAAGGAACCCGAGCGCGTGAGCGCGTTGATGTCTTTTGTAGGAAAATATCAACATTTACATGGCGAAGATGATTTTTTAATGGTTTCAACTTATTTTCCACTTTTCGTTTGTAAAACTTGATGAAATAATCAAAATCATGATGGGCTTGGTGTAGACTAAGCTTCTCAAAGAATCCGCTCAGTGTCTCCATACAAATCAGCGCACACTGGTGTGCTAGCCGTCAGACGTTTTACACCAGCGGACCTAAGATGCGCACCGCGAGATATTTGTCATGTCGTTCTGTCAAAATGTAAGCATTTTGTACCAGTTTAGGAACTATTGCATTATCTGTGGTAATGTTGTCGAGAAACCGCGCCTTTGAATTTTCAACTTTTGTCATTTCTGCATGACTATTATCTCGTCCTCAGAGAGGTACGACGACTAACAAGTGTCAAAAGTGTACATTATGGCGCGTTTTGTCGACACCATTAGGTACCACAGATAATGCAATAGTTTCTAAACTGGTACAAAATGCTTACATTTTGACAGAACGACATGACAAATATCTCGCGGCGCGCATCTTAGGCCCGCAGATATACACACCAAAACTCGTACTATAGGCCCTCGGAGCCTTTGGGAACTAAGGTCCGTATGCTGATACAGAAATTGTTACTTAAGTATAGGTTTGAGTAGAGAATTTTAGAAGCGCTCGTGGCGTAGCTTGCTTACCCAATCTTCACTGATTATCTAAGTTAAGCAACGTTCTGTGCGGTCACTATTTGGATGGGTGACCGTTAGTGGCATTTACATCTGAGCGCTTCCGTGCTTCGGAGGACACGTTAAACTGTCTATCCCGGCGCTAGCAGTCGTTAAGCCATGACGGAGGCCTTAAGGCGGCCTAAAAACTCCGTCGCCAGAGTTGGCCACTAACTCATACGAGCTTGCTTGCTTAGTAGAGATTTTCATACAAAAATCTATGCTTGAGTTCCTCAGAGCTCGGTGTTATTTCTCCAGACGGGTTATTGTCATACCTTCATGCTTGCAAGTGAGACTTGCAGTTTCCCAGTCAGCAGGGCCTGCGTGTACCTTGAACCAGCCGTCAACATTCGGATAGTAGTTCGTGTAATCATTCCTTAGCGCTGTTCCTGTAACAAATGTTTATTCATTATTACTTTAACCATATAATTAGGCCCGTATTTTCATCTTACGCGAAAGTTTGTAAGGATGAATGTATGTGTGGATGTTTGTTGCTGTTTCACGCAAAAACTACTGATCCGGATGAAACTTGGAATATATATTCAACTCGATGAATTTACGAACCGTGTAAAACCCATGATTCAAACGAAAGTTTATTTATAATATTTGGTATTTAATTAAAAATTTGTATGCTCATGTAAGAGCAGTTTCTTTGATAGAGAGAAGTTCTTGTAGTAATGTTTGCTTACCCGGTTCTACTACGAACGTTACCGGCTTGGGCGTGGGGTTGTTGAAATCATTCCCATATTTTGTATCCACCGTCGTATTGGGGCTGAATGATCTGGAACAATCAAACACAATATTATAAAACGGTAAAAAAAAAACCTAAAATTAATGAGAAGGGAGAGGTTTGAAGGGTATGGGTGCCGGTGCGCACACGCACACGCACATGCCACTATGTTTTATGTGGCTTAACACCTTTCTTAGAGTGTTAAACGCGGTAGGATGAATTAAAGGACGAAATTTATTTAATACTTTATTGCATAAAATTATAAATTTGTTACAAAGGGTGGACTTAATGCTGAAAGCATTGTCAGCCAGCCAACCCAAACGTGGTGGTGTAATGAGGAGGTTGGCGTGCGACATTACAGAGAATAATATTTATTTTAAATAAAAATTAAGAGCTATATTATGTACCTACTACATAATTTAATATATATATATTATATATATAGAGATTCAGACGATAGTATAGCAATAACTTACATAGTTATGGCAGGAGTGATTCCAAGCTTATCACACTGTTCTTTGGTTTCGTCAGATGCATCAGCGCAATCAGGCACCTAGAACAAATAGTTGCGATATTTATTCATTTATTTATTGAAGATTGCCAACAAAAGAAACACAAAATAACAAAAGTTTCATCTTTCATAGTGCTTATATCTAGTGTTCTTTCAATTACAGGCAACCACAGTTTTCACTGTAATAAAAATTTTGCAACAACTAGACTAAAACTACATCTCTTAATAATTAAAAAGAAAAGAAAAAAGAATATAAGTGGATTCACAATAATTAAAATAAAAAGAAAAACATCAAAAATCAATTCAATCACCTAAATGGTTAAAAAGACTCAAATTTAAAGACAAAAATGGCATAATCGTATGAACTTTGAAGTAAGTATAACTTTGAAGTAAGAAAGAAAATAATAACTGAGATATCGCGATGTTCCCAAGAAATAAAACTAATTAACACCACCGACCATGTTAATCTCATTAAATCTTCATCATTGCTGGTCATCATCAGACCTTGGAGTGAAGGATAAGACTCGAGTTACAACGTGAATCATACTAATATTATAAATGTGAATGTAAGTTTGTTTGTTACGCTTTCACGCGAAAACTGTTAATATTAGGTTCTTGAACGTACTCTGACACAGTTATGTCACTGTCATGTCATGTGTGTGACATTAGTTGATTACTAATATAGCTGTCTCGCTCTAGTCTTCTTCCCTGTTCTCCCTCGCATGGTCGATACGTACTGTTTTCTTTGTATAATTAATTTACTAATTAAATCGTTATTTATAAGTGTAATCATTGAACATTTGACGAACATTGAGTAATTTGTTTTAGTGAATAAAACGTTATCAATGCACCCTGCGAATATTATTTCTGGTAGACATTCCACCATCGATTAAACGTAGACTGCTGATCCACGTTCTGCCACCTCTATTCATATCAGGTTATTGGCCCTGGTGATACAATCGACTGGAATAACTGGAATAATCGTGGGGTGCGAGTCTGCGTGGCTTTCACTTTGTGTGCGCAAGCGCGTTCCATGTGCTGCTCGTCATGGCGCCAACGCCTACACCGCCGACCGCAGCTGAGGATGTCGCTGCTGCCACCGTGTCCACTGGCGGCTCTACTATCAATCATGCACAGTACTACAGTGTCGAAAAGCTTGAGGGAATGAACAATTACACAAGTTGGAAATTTTGTATGAAGATGGCACTAACCCTTGAGAACCTTTGGTCCTGTACTCAGGCACCGGGTGTTGATGTTGATGACTGGAAAGACCAGAGAGCTCTCGCCCGAATCTGCTTGGCAGTGAAACCGCACTGCTACCAATATGTACAGAACGCTAAAACAAGCAAGGAGGCATGGACAAATTTATCCAAAGTTTTTGAAGATAAGGGACTTCATCGTCGTGTTCTCTTATTGCGGCAACTTCATAGAGTCGAGTTGAAGTCGTTCTCAAGTGTCACTCAGTATGTGGATACAATCATGACACTGGTACAACAATTAGCGGATATTGGAAAACAAACCGATGATGGTGAGATTGCAGAGCTACTTCTCAGTGGATTACCAGAATCATTCGATCATATCGTTTCCGGGCTTGAAACTGTTTGTTTGACTGGCAGTTTATCAAGTGAGTTTGTTCGTACCAGACTACTTCAGGAGGAGTTCAGAAAGTCCGAGTCAGGTGCAGCTACAGCCTTTGTTTCGAGACATCATAATACAACCTGTACTTATTGCAAGAAGAAAGGTCACATAAAAGCTAAGTGCTTCAAGCTTCGGCGTGACAAGAAGAACAAAACTGAAGATGGTGAAAAGACTTTTGTGGCTTCAGCTTTCTTCGCAAACAATACGGATTGGGTGATCGATTCAGGATGTTCAGCGCACATGTGTAACAACAAAGATTGGCTCATCAATTTTAAGGACTCTAAAAGTAATATAAAAATAGCAAATGATGAACAAATCTCATGTTTAGGATCTGGTGAAATACTCTTGGAAACAGATAAAAATATGGTAAGAGGCATTCAAAATGTATCTTTTGTCCCTGATTTATCAATCAATTTATTGAGTGTCTCAAAACTATGTGAGAAGGGTTTTACAGTTATTTTTAATAAAAAGGGGTGTCATATCTACGAACAATGTGTAATCTCTGGCAATTCAATTTGTAAGGCTTTTAATGAGAACGGCATCTACAAATTATATGGTAAGGCCTGCATTCCGAGTCCGTCGTCTATGTGCGGTTTGGTGGCGCATTCTTCCGCTCTCCTGCCTATGCAGGAGGCACAGAGTGCTAACAAAGCTGAGGTGCCGATTGATGTTTGGCACAGGAGGCTTGGCCATCTTGGAGTTCAGGGTATGCTAGCGTTAAGGAATGGTGCAGCTAATAATGTTATGTTTCAGATCAATGATGATAAATCATTGCAAAACTGCATTCCGTGTATGGAAGGAAAAATGGCGGCTAAGCCATTTCCAACCACTGCCCGCCGTGCTTGCCAACCCTTGGAACTCATACATTCGGATATCTGCGGCCCTATGCCTGTGGCAAGTTGGGGTGCCGCTAGGTATCTATTGACTTTCACAGACGACTTCACTCGCAAAAGCTTTGGCTACCTGCTTCAGAGGAAGAATGAGGTAATATCTACTTTTATTGATTTTAAATCTTTAGTAGAAAAACAGTTGGGTTTACCAATAAAAATACTACGTTCCGATAATGGAGGTGAATATTGTAATAGCAAATTTTCTGATTACCTTAAAAAGGAAGGAATTGTCCATCAGACTACTATTCCATATTGTCCTCAGGGAAATGGTGTTTCTGAGCGCCTAAATAGGACTCTCTTAGAAAAGGCAAGATGCATGCTGCAAGGGGCGGGTCTAGAGAAGCGATTTTGGGGTGAAGCAGTCATGACTGCAATTTACTTAAAAAATAGGTCCCCAACATCATCTTTATCTGGCCTTACTCCGCTGGAGAAGTGGACTGGATCAAGGCCAGATCTTGGTCATCTCCATGTATTCGGCTGCATTGCTTACTCACTCATCCCTGAGCAAAGAAGGAATAAGTTAGATGCTAAAAGCAAAATGTATATCTTTGTAGGCTATAGTGACACCTCTAAAGGCTATAGACTTGCGGATCCCTCTAATCCTAAAAAGGTTATATTATCTAGGAATGTAGCATTTATAGAAAATAAGTTTTATGAGACTGACACTAATATTATTTCTAATAACAATAATTTTATAATTTATGAATTTAATGAAAATGAATTGAATAATAATATTAATGAGTCTAGTCATCAGAACAAATCAAGTTCTAATACAAGTATTTTAGATTCTAGTAACAATATTGAACTGAATTCTAGCACTAATCATAGTCAGCCGGATTCTAGTCACATAATGGATCAGAATCCGAATATTATTGTATCAGATACTGAAACAAAATCTGTAATTTCAGATACAGACGAGTACTACTGCACTGGCAGCGAGAACGAGGCTGGCTCGCCGTGTTCACCGATCGCTGGCACGCCCTCTGAGCGGGTGATGTCGCCGCATCTCGTGGCACCTCGAGGGGAAGCAGCTGCCGCCCCAGAGCCTTTGCCTTCGTACTCTACTGCTCGGTCTGTTCGGTCTACTCGTTCTAAGTTGCCTTTGAGGTTTGAGGATTATGAATTAGATTTCTCTCTCATGGCACATCATGCACTTCCAGGCGACCCTCATAACTATGAGGAAGCCATGTCCTGTACTGACAGTCAAAATTGGCAATCTGCCATGCAATGCGAATATAATTCGCTCATTGCTAACAATGTGTGGAAAATAGTCGACAGGCCACCAAATACAAATGTAGTCAAATGTAAGTGGGTCTATAAACGCAAACACGATGCTTCAGGTAAGTTTGATAAGTTTAAGGCTCGTTTGGTCGCCAGAGGTTTCACACAAGTTAGAGGCATAGATTACAATGAAACCTTCTCTCCCGTAGTTAGACATAGTACCATGAGAATCTTGTTTAGTTTGGCTAATGAGTTAGATTTAAACATAGACCATGTTGATGTAACTACTGCATTCCTAAATGGAGAATTAAAAGAAACAATTTATATGGAACAACCTCCAGGTTTTTCTGATAATGATAACAGTAAAGTTTGTCTCTTATCAAAAGGAATTTATGGCCTGAAACAGGCAAGTAGAATCTGGAATGCAAAAGTTCATAAACTACTATCTGAAAATGATTATAAACAGAGTAAGTGTGAGCCTTGTGTTTATAGTAAGAAAGTAGGTAATGATCTCATTATTATAGCTTTGTATGTCGACGATTTTTACATATTTTATAGCTGTAACAAAAATGAGCTGTTGCCATTACTAGAAAATAATTTTGATGTTAAAAACTTAGGTTCAGTCACTAACTGTTTAGGTATGAATGTATATAGAGATAGGGTTAAGCATATTTTGAAACTTGACCAGTCAGAATATATTAATAAGTTGTTAATTAAATATGGCATGAATAATTGTAAGCCGGTGTCAACTCCCATGATATTAAATTGTAAATTCGATTTTGATGAGAGTGAGCACCTTGATGACTATGTGTATAGCTATAGAGAACTTCTAGGTAGCCTAATGTATCTATCTGTGTGCACTAGGCCCGATATTTCTTTTGCATGTAGTCAACTAAGCCAGTTTAGCAACAATTTTAATAGGACTCATTGGCTAGCTTTGAAACGCATCCTGCGATATCTAGGAGGCACAGTAAATTATTGTCTATTGTTTAATAGGTCTAATAATTTAGATATAACTGCTTTCTCTGATGCTGATTGGGCTAACGACATTGTTGATCGTAAGTCTTATACGGGGTTTGTAGTTAAACTGGGTTGTAATACTATCAGTTGGGAATCTCGTAAACAGCGCTGTGTGGCTTTATCAAGTACAGAGGCTGAGTATCTTTCTATATCTGATGTTTGCAAAGATCTCTGTTTTATTAGAAACTTTTTATCAGAAATTATTAGTAAAGATATTCAAATAACATTGTATAATGACAATCAAAGTGCACATAGGCTACTAGAGTGTAAAGAATATTGTCACAAAAGAACGAAGCACATTGATCTTCGTTATCACTATGTTAAAGATTTGGTTAGGAAAAATGTCTTAATCGTTAAATATCTGCCCACAGATCAAATGACAGCTGATGTACTGACAAAAGCCTTAGGTGGTAGTAAGCATAAATTGTTTACACATGACCTGA
This sequence comes from Eulithis testata, assembly GCA_947507515.1. NCBI lineage: Eukaryota > Metazoa > Arthropoda > Insecta > Lepidoptera > Geometridae > Eulithis > Eulithis testata. Next base: position 6,125,634 of record OX382216.1, read on the forward strand.
ATGTAGTTCCTAAGTAGGCGTAGGTATTGCTATTCTGTTCATGTAATTTATATTAAACATGTACCCACCTAACTACTATGTCAAGATAAGTAGGTCTGCATGAATCAATTGTAGAGTCTTTTGTTTTTGTAACAATGTAGAGTCTTAGCAAAATTTTATGTAGAGTTAAAGTTTCATGTTGCATGTAGGTAGAGCATGAATTGTATTGATATAGTAGAGTCTCAAATTATGATTTCTTGTGAAATGTATTTTGTTTGAGTCGCTCAAAAACCTATGGGGAAGTGTTAATATTAGGTTCTTGAACGTACTCTGACACAGTTATGTCACTGTCATGTCATGTGTGTGACATTAGTTGATTACTAATATAGCTGTCTCGCTCTAGTCTTCTTCCCTGTTCTCCCTCGCATGGTCGATACGTACTGTTTTCTTTGTATAATTAATTTACTAATTAAATCGTTATTTATAAGTGTAATCATTGAACATTTGACGAACATTGAGTAATTTGTTTTAGTGAATAAAACGTTATCAATGCACCCTGCGAATATTATTTCTGGTAGACATTCCACCATCGATTAAACGTAGACTGCTGATCCACGTTCTGCCACCTCTATTCATATCAAAAACTACTTAACCGATCATCATGAAACTTTGTACACATACTCTTGGAGGTATTAGAAGTAACATATCCTATGTTACTTCTAATATACTTTTTATCCCGGAAAATTAACGGGATCCAATTACTAAACTATTACATTATAAAGTAGATAGATAGAGATAGAGAAATATTTATTTGGCACACCACACAACATAGTAAAAGACACAATCGAATAAAAAAATACAACAAAATAGGCAGGTAAATAAGAAGGTATCTTACTTGTATTGTTAACTCGGTCCAAATGAATAATATACCTAAATATTTATGAGTTTAAAAAACTGGAAAAACCGACTTCAATTTGATACGCATTCATCATGAAATGATGATGATGATAGCAGTTCATTGGGACTGTTCTATTGATCGTAAGCACCACAGAAACGTCACAGGAAAGCAAATACGCAGTGTCGTGTAAGTGAATGACGTGTTTTTTCGAGTTATTCTTATTTAACTGCCAAACTACTGAACTGATTTTGATAAAAAATTTATGGGACCAATCTGGAAGCATACCCTTTCAGATAAAAAAAGAATTTTTCAAATCGGTTCATAAATGACGGAGTTCTGAGGTAACAAATATAAAAAAAAAATACAACCGAATTGAGAACCTCTCCTCCTTTTATGAAGTCGGTTAAAAATCCTACTATATAATATAATTTATAATAATATTATAAACGCGAAAGTTTGTAAGTATGGATGGATGGATGGATGTTTATTACTCTTTCACGTAAAAACTACTGAACCGATTTGGATGAAACTTGAAAAAATATATAAAATATATATTGCCCGTGACCTGTTTGGAAAAATATATAAAATATATGAAAAAATATATATTGTCCATGACCTGGATTAACACAGGCTACTTTTTATCCCGAAAAATGAACGGGAACCAACGGGACGCGAACGAAGTCGCGGGCAGCACCTCGTAGGTAATAATAGTAAGTAGTATATACATACCCCATTACAAATAGCGCCTCTATCAACACACGCTCCGTAAGCGCACTGGAACAGATAATCGGAGCATATTTTATCAGCGCACGCCCAGTCGGTCTCATCAGAACCGTCCAGACATTCCTTGGAGCCGTCGCAGTAGTTCGCTGCCGTTATAAAACTACCGTCTTTGCATTTGAACTGACCCCTGGGTGAAGGAAAAGAAAATACTCATTTTGCGTCTTCCGAGTACGTAAATATTCATGGATTTTTCACGCAACACCTTCTAGTCCAAACTAAGCAACGCTTGTACTATGGGAACTAGATTGCTGATAGAGTAACAATATTTTTAATTTTTTTAGTTATCCTTATCTTTAATTCTAGGTTTTGGCTTTTTTACAGTTTTATAATAGTATAGAAGTGGGAAGTAGAATGGGTAGGGATGCGATGGCAAGGAAAATGGACGAAAAAATTTTAAAAATGTCAATGGCGATGATGATGTTGATGATACCAATAATGGTAATGATTATGATGATAGCAGTGATAATAGCGAAAAAATTATTATAGATTTGAACAAAAATTTTGTTAAAGATTTTGTTCCCTCACGTCTCACTCCAGAACTGCTTGATGAAGTGTTCGTGGCTCATGACGGACGTGAAGCTGGTGTACGTGTCCGTGTTGCACAAGTTCTCGCTGTTAGCAGCAGTGGACACCACGCCGCGCAGGTAATAACGTTCAATGCCTCGGACCGACTCGGAGAATGCCAGTCCGCCGCCGCTGTCGCCTTTGCACAGGGCTGCGCTGGCTAAAGAGATAAAACGTACGCTGTACCAGCTAAAATAGAGATTAATCCCCCAATCTTATAAAAAGTTAGAGTAGACATTATGTCCTGTTTACGTGGTAATCAAGGCATAATGTCTACTCTAACTTTTTATAAGATAGACCAATGACTCTATTGCAGGCACGGAAGACATATCCTAGGCACGTAAGCACGTGTAATGTCGTTGTAATGTCGCACGCTTAGGCTTGTATGTTTATTTACTGCTTAAGCACTTGATTCGGACTCAAGCACAGACTTTTCTATGAAAATTAGTACGTAAATCTATGCTCGAGTAACGATTTATATATCGGTATACGGGCCTCAGATTACCAAAAGATGTTTCAATATTCTGAGGCCGCACGCCAACCTTCTTGGTACCACCACGTTTGGGTTATCTGACAGATAATGCGACAGCATTAAGTCCACCAAAAGTATAAGGTCTTTTACCACCCTTTGTGTAAAAAAAATATATTTTGTGCTGTTTCTATAAAGAGACTAAAGAGTTCAATAAATAGGCACAACATTATACCACGGATCGACTCGGAAAAAAGTAATGTGTTTACCTAAAGAACGCATCTATTTCTATCGCGTAACTCTTATGTTGTCGTTGCGTGTGATGTACGCGGACCACAAAACCGTGGCAGTTCAATTACAAGCTTTATTTCTAAACTTCAAGTTATTTAATTTGTATATTCGTGTTAGTATGCTGAAATAAAAACTTACGAATAAGAATAAGAATATTTTATTGTTTAACTGTGTACTTACAGTCCAATGTCCCCGCGCAGATCTTATCGCTAGTAATATACTCGCGGAAGTCAGGGGGAGACTTGTTGATGCAGGTGCCGACTTCCACGTAAGGCAAGTCCACTACTTGTAGTACTGGGGAAGCTTTCCCGTTGGCGGCTGTTAGACCCCATCCTGCTACCTGTACGGAACGAATATTCTTATATATAAAATTCTCGTGTCACAATATTCGTTCCCGTACTCCTCCGAAACGGCTTGACCGATTCTCATGAAATTTTGTAAGCATATTGAGTAGGTCTGAGAATCGGCCAACATCTATTTTCATACCCCTTAGTGATAAGGGTTGCACGCGAGCAAAGCCACGGGCGACAGCTAGTAATATAATAAAATATCTTATGAAACTTTTTGTTCATTGCAAGAATTTCTACTTAAAAATTTAAACTTCTAAAACCAGATATATAAATATTCCATCTAGTGCCAAATAGTTGTGCCCTAGCAAGGTCTATGTTTACTACACTACATTTTGTACAACACCTTTAACAACTTAATAACAATTCAGTAGTTCGGCAACTAAATAAGAATAACAGAACTGTTAAAAACGTACACGACATTGCGTATTTTGGTTTCCTATTATTTTTCAGTGGTGTTTATCTACGATCAATAGAAGTATATCCCAGGGAACTGATGATCAGATGATGAAGCCGGAACGTAGTCAAATTGAAGTCGGTTTTGCGAGTTTTAAAACTCATCCATTACTAGCCGTCGCCCGCGGCTTTGCTCGCGTGGCAACAGCATACGCATAATTTGGTTAAAATCTTTGATTCTAATTTTAGGCCCTTTAGGGTGCCACTTTTCAAAATTCTTTTCTTAGTGTACCCCTACACTATAAGCATACTACCCCCCAAATTTCATACCTCTAGGACTTGTAGTTTAGGCTGTGCGTTGATTGCCAGTCAGCTTCAAAAGAGTATTGTATTATATTTAGATGAGCACTGTACAATAATTACCTTCCCAGTATTTCCACTATACAGCTGTTGCTTCTCGAAGTGATAGTCAAAGCTGACACACACTGGACGGATGTAGGTCTTGAATTGGAACGGCCGGGCGACGATAACCACGGCGATGTCGTCTTGGAAATTAGCGCTGGCTCCTTGGTAGCGCGGAGGCAGGTGTATCACTTTAACCTTAGAACGAAAACAAGTCAATACAAATTAAACCTAAATCCTCCGTAGACCTAGACACGTGTACAACCCGGATGACAAGATCACTGCCGCGGTGCTGATCGAATCATCAAACACACACAATACAAACCGGCCCCACCGGTGGGGTCGGAAATATCTCCCATAGCCGTCCCCTCTGGGCGGGCCTCTCCGACCATTTCGCTCCCAATCTGGCGACAGCCCAAGCCGAGGTCCGTACCTAAGTGGTGCTCTTGCGTTTGTTGCGAACAAACCATTTGATATGGTCGAGAGCCTTCAGCACCTTCAGCACCTTCTTCACCAGTAGTCTGGTAACGCTGTCAGCAATCGTCAGACGACTACAAAAGCATTTTAGTCCGTTCGAAAAAAAAACAAATTAAACCCTGGCCAAAAAGTAATCTAGTAGTAAAGAAGAAGGCACAAACTAGTATATGAATTGTAAATGATACAGAATACTCACGTTAGATTTTTGCGCCTGGTCATTCTTGTCGTCCCAAGGTCTGTACAGCTTGCCGACTGCTACAGCGTACTGCGACGCGGGCTGCTGCTTCTCCAGGTCACTCCAGAAGCAATGAGCAGCTGGAATTTACAGGTACCTACTACCACCGTACTTATTTCTGCCACCAAACAGCGATGCTCGTGTTTCTGTGTTTCGGTATTAAGGGTATGGGTGCCGGTGCAATTACAGGCACATGAGATTAACACCTTTATGCCTCAGAGTGGTGGGCGCAGTACAATGCATTCAGACACATCGTTAGTGGATGTGCTCAGTGAGGCAATGTATCGTTATAGGCAGTGGTTACCAATTAACATTACGTGGGGCATCGGCTTGTTCCATCATTTATAGATGTACTAGGTGCCGCCCGCGACTTTATTCGCGTCCCGTTGGATCCCGTTGATTTTTTGGGATAAAAGTAGCCTATGTGTTAATCTAGGTCACGGACAATATATATTCCAAGTTTCATCCATACCGGATCAGTAGTTTTTACGTGAAAGAGTAACAAACATCCATCCATACATTCTCACAAACTTTCGCGTAGGATAAAAAAATAGAATTAGATAAGTACATCCACATGAAACCCAACACCCTACCTATGTACACTACGGCCGGCGGATCTAGACCGGTCTGAAGTTGCGCTTTCGGAAATTGTGCGCAGGTACAGGCGAGACAAACCACCTATTCGACCCTAAAAGTGACTACTGCGCAGCGTTCCGAACGAACTTAACGCCGGTCTAGATCCGCCGGCCGTACTGTATCTCGCAGAAACGCACGCAGCGCAACGAAAACCTATTTTTCATTGTTTTCTGGTCTAATGTTTCTTTTCTCACCTGACAGCACCACGTTGTTACTGATAAGCGAGCCTCCGCAGATCTGCATGTACGGCCTAGTCATTGTGTTGTAGATCCCAGCATGCCACGGAAGTTCACCTCGCTTTACCCTCGTACCGCCGACCACAAGCCCCTTGCCGTCAGGGGTTACCCTGCCGCATTCTGGGGTAGAATAAAGGGCTCAGATGGTCACGTATGATCGTGTTTGGCAGTTTTTGGCATGTTTGCCAGACGAGTGGCAAAGCCTGCCATGTGGTGTGGACGTGGAATTGCTCCATCCATCTTTGGAGGATGTCGTAAGAGGTGACTGAAATAGCTCAGGCACAGATCATAATAGCCCAGGTAACAGGCAAAGTCTTCTCTGTTTCTGCCAAACGTGGTGACCACGTCAAAACGGTGCAGCCGCATATTTCATTTGCTCGAGACACTGTTTTGTAAATATTTCAAGCATCATTGCAGTTTGAAATCTTAGGTCTAGAGCATTTGACAAACTGAAATCCATACTACAAGGTATTTTAAAGTTCAGTCTGTGGATAGGCATTGGGTAGGACTAATTTATTTATTTATTTAATATACTTTATTGCACAAAATTATAAATTTGTTACAAAGGGTGGACTTAATGCTGAAAGCATTGTCTAATACTTCTGAAGCTATATCTTACTTCAAGTCTGAGATCTTTTGTCGACGTAACTCAGGCCTAGTTATTTGCTGGTGATGAACAAACAAGATCTCTAGCCGACCAACTAATAGGACAGCGTGGTTTGTCGGTTGGTAATAGACGCCAAAAACCATTCACGATCGAAATCTAGGTAGGCTCTTATGCTTATACGATTTGATTTTTCAAGTATATGAACTAGTAAATACTTACCTGGAGTGCATCTCTCAACGTGATCCCAATATCCATCAAAACATTGCATATACGTGAGAGGGGTGGCGGCGTAATAGTTAGGGCGTCTGCAGCGAGGCTCGACTGTGGTGCCTGCCGGTTCCGAAGCCGCACAGACCCTGGAGCCTTGGATTTTCCCGGAGACGAGGCATCGGTACTCCACTGATGGGTGCGGATCAAGACGGCATTGCCCTAGTTTCAAGGAGAGTTAAATTCAATCTGTAAATGTCTTAGATATTGGGATTCCGGACTTAGTAAAATATCTATTACAATTTCCTAGTCTCTTGTGTCTTTTTTAAAAGTATACCAATAATGAACTAGGTAGCATTGAATAGATGAACCGACGTGAAATTCTAATACCTACGTACCTAGGTCTAGGTACCTAGGTAAGCGAAGTTTTTACCTGGTAGGTGTTGTCTTTTTGTATTCTGGGGATTTTACCCATTTACAAGTAATTGAATCCTAGCTTACTTTATTAGACGAACAAATGGTATTTCTAATTTTATAAAGAAAATTACAAAGAATTTTTAGCAAAAAATACTGACGACATACTAAATAATTTAGGATGTTCTAGTATTTTGAATATGTTTTTCTAAATCTCACACACATGACCTTGACTAACTAAAAAAAAAAACTTACCTCTAAAATTAACTAAATCACCTCCAACGCTCACAGCGAAGAGGCACAGTAGAAAAAACACCATTTTAATCACAAAAATCAGAAAAATTACATCTTCGGCACTGCTGGATTTAATAAAAATTAATTCTACCTAATGCGTTTGACGTAAGATGTTTATTCTCGCGTCAGAAGTTGTGTTCAACACGCGGGTGACCTCGAATAACCGTAGGATGGTACGGCTGCTATGAAAAGTGGTTTTACAAGATTTATTTTCCTTGTTCTCCACTAGTGTATACTTACTGTTCCGATATTTCTGGTCAGTAAGCTACTCGACGAAGCATGTCCGTGAATATTTATTTATTTATTATTTATTATTATTACTCGTGGCGTAGCTTGCTTAGCCAATCTTCACTGATTATATAAGTTAAGCAACGTTCCGTGCAGTCACTACTTGGATGGGTGACCGGTAGTGGCATTTACATCTGAGCGCTGCCGTGCTTCGGAGGGCACGTTAAACTGTCCCGGCTCTAGTAGCCGTTAAGCCACGACGGAGGCCTTAAGGCGGCCTAAAAACTCCGTCACCAGAGTTAGCCACATACGAGCTTGCTTAAGTAACCTGCTAGGTGGATGACCATGAGTTCAGGGTTTTTATGAAAATAGCTAAAAGATAATGGCCTAGGTAATTATCAAGGCAGATTTGTGATATATACTCCTTAGGCAATCATATTTTTCTTTTTTTGGTTATATAGGAGCTTTGGCTCAGCCGGTGTAGCTCTGCCTTCCGTGCTGTGGGTCGTGGGTTCGATCCCCACCAAGAACAAACATTTGTGTGGCAAACATAGATGTTTGTACTGTGTCTGGGTGTTACTAGGTATCATAGGTAGGTCATTATTGTAAATAAACTTAACTAGGTAAGGAAAATAAATATATGAATAATATGTCTAGGTAGTGCTACAGGAAATATGTAACATAAAACTTTACATTATGTACTTCCGTTTATTTCCTAAGTAAATACACCGTATTATTTCAATAAGTTATAAATACATAGCGAGTAATATATTTTCCTGAAGTTCATAACAACTCAACTTAAAAGTTATTGAAATTGTAAACAAATGTGGCATTCGACTGTAATCTTATAAGTCCACGGTGTATTTTCAAATAATTTGTCTCGACGCGGAATCAAACCCGCAACTTTCCTTCGGAGCCCTTTTATGTTTCTCACCAATATTTTTGAACGGGGGACGGGTATTTTGAGCAGTTTTGCTTTACGCCAACTTCAGAGTCCTTCAGAGCCCCGAGTCCGTGCATTTGTTATGACTTATAGCAATCGCAAAAGCATTCGCAAAACGAGAAATTTTGTATGAAAATCGGATAAGCGCCTCTAGCGGGAAATTTGGGAATTGTGCAATTCTCAACAAAATTTCTCGCTTTGCAAATGCTTTGCGATTGCTATAAGTCAAAAGAAATGCAGAGACTCGGGGCTGAGACAGCTCAAAAAAACTCGTGAATACTACCAGTGTCGGGGCGGGGCACCTTGTGGAACTATCGATATATTTTTTACAGAAAACATTGTTATTTCTACAAGACTGATGCTTCCCGTGTATGTAATTTCTTTGTATAGTTTTGGTACTATTATGATCCGAGCTCTGAATTTTGTAGGGGTATCTACCGTAAAGATTACAATCGCAGGCCTTCTTTGATTTTTAAACATGTTTTCACGAAGCAACTGCAAATGCCTTAATAGTTAATATCAAGTAATGAAGTAACAATAACGGATATTATAGTCTATATTATATTTACAATTTATTCTAATAGCCTATACATTTTAGCATATTTTTACCGGGTTAATGAAACCACTTCTGAAAACTTCGGGGTTAGTACCTATCTATACTAAAAACTATTTGGAACGAACATTGTGAGAGTGAGAGAATCAACTGTTTCATAAATCTATACCACAGATCATATAATACTATACTAGTCTATATCATCCAATCATAAGTTATTGGACAGTTTACTTTGAAAAATGCGTCTTTTTCAATGTTTATCGCGTTTACAGGTGTTTACGTCAAAATAATTACTTTCTTTGCGTTTTCGTGACTGCTACTGCATAATAGATTATGATAAAACCAACAAAATTAATGAATGCAAATCGGGACCTGAAATGCCCCAATGCCTTTATTCATATTGATGGGTACTTCAACCCTCCCAAGTTTTCGGGAGTGGTTTTATTACACCCTGTATCTATCTTAGATCGTACCACTTCTATATACCCGCTATATAATGAGAAACGTCTAATAATTCGCTAGTTTAGTACAAAATTGAGTTCAAAATCTTGTAATTTAGTATCAAGCTAGTAAGAACCCACATGCCGAGTGTGTACGTTTCACGTTTACTACAAAGTCACGTAAAAGCACGTAAACAATAATTTTGACAATCAACAGTTTTGTAAAGTACCCGCTAGGGGCGCTGTTCAATCTCTATACACAAATATAGTTTACGTCAACTTTGAATACGTAAAACGAACACACTAAGCATGATCACAAACAAATCGGAATCTGAACAAACTTGACGTAATCGAGTCATATTGCGCGTTAACGCCAGCCGAACGTTGTAGTGTCACCGCGCAGTGTATCTCTGATACGCTAACGTTACGATACGTTTACGACTGTCACATTTATTGACGAATATACAGTACTATAGTAGGTGCCAAATAACACCGCAATACAGGTCATTCACCCACCTTCACCACGATGTCGCAAAATTCAATTTATGAATGGCTAATTCTGTCGCTTTCCATACAAACCTGTCGCTAAGACGGTAATCGCTCGAATCTCGTAGTACTGTTTGTATACCATAAATAGTAATAATAAGGCTCGACCCTCTATCCACCTCTAATCTGACGTGAGATTTTAAAAAATACATAAATATATTTAATGTAAATAAGTGAGAAAAAACATTTGTGTGGCAAACATAGATGTTTGTTCTGTGTCTGGGTGTTTCTATGTATTATAAGTATGTATTTACAAAAAAAAAGTATTTATGTATTCTATCAGCAATCTAGTTCCCATCGTACAAGCTTTGCTTAGTTTGGGACTAGAATGTTGTCGACAAAACGCGCCATAATGTACACTTTTGACACTTGTTAGTCGTCGTACCTCTCTGAGGACGAGATAATAGTCATGCAGAAATGACAAAAGTTGAACATTCAAAGGCGCAGTTTCTCGACAACATTACCACAGATAATGCAATAGTTCCTAAACTGGTACAAAATGCTTACATTTTGACAGAGCGACATGACAAATATCTCGCGTGCGCATCTTAGGCCCGCTGGTCACGGACAATATATATTTCAAGATTCATACAAATCGGATCACTAGTTTTTACGTGAAAGAGTAACAAACATCCATCCATCCATACTTACAAACTTTCGCGTTTATAATATTAGTAGGATAGGATGTTGTTGCCATTTGTCGTAGATTCCGTGATTATTACAGCAGCGCGTAGTATTATAAACAGTGTTCCGTGGTGCGTGGATGATGATATCAGTGGTGCAGCGCGTGCGGCGTGAGTACGGCCCCGCCGGCCGGCAGGACTGACGTGATGACCGGCGACGCGTGGTTTGTATTCACACCGCTAACGTTTGCCACGTTACCGCCACAGAAAATAACCTGGACAAAGAAACAGACAATAATAATAAAAATAATAATAAATATTCTTTGAGACATTACACACAACGCCCTTTAGTCCCAAACTAAGCAGAGCTTGTACTATGGAAACTAGATTGCTGATATAATACTTACATACGTTTTTTTTTTGTAAATACATACTTATAATACATAGTAACATCCAGACATAGAACAAACATCTATGTTTGCTACACACAAATGTTTGTTCTCGGTGGGGATCGAACCCACGACCCACAGCACAGAAGGCAGAACTAATACCGACTGAGCCATGACGCCTGTCTATTATTTATTTATGACATTATTTATTTATTGAAGTTATACTTCTAATGCGACTTCCAACCACGTTGCGTTACGGGATGACATAGTCTCTGTCACTTTATATTTCCCTCGAATAGAAAGAGACAGAGGTTAATACGCTACAAATGCTACAATCAAATATAGATGGCAGTGTTCAGCAATTCAGCATTTAACCGCCCGTGTTTTTGAAGATTACTTCCAACTGACAGCGGGGCGAATAGAAAGAGACTAATACGCTACAGTCAAAATATAATAGATGGCAGTGTTCATGCAACTTTTTATTTTTTATTTTGAAGTGAAAATTTAGTACTGCATATTGGTTAAATACATAAAAATAAATACCAAATTAATTTCACATTAAACACAGAGCGAGAGTGAATGCGTGGCACTCGAAGTATAACTTCTCCCGCGCGTAGGGACTGCACGCACTGTTTTTTTTTTATTAGTTTATAGACGAGCAGCTTTCGCTGTTATGTCTACGTCACACAGTTTTATAATGTCTTTTTTAATACAGTTGCTCAAAAAGTGGCGTATTGCAGGGACGTATAGCGTTCGGGATGTGGGCTATTACACACTCGTGCTTTTTTTTACCTTTCCCGAACTAGTGCGTTCTCTTTCCCAACTGTCAAAATAATGTTTATTATAAAGAAAAACCAACCATGAAGTTTTTACTAAAAAAATTCATAGAACTTTTTATGATTCATGCAAATACGTATATTTCTAAAAAGAAGCTACTAATTGGTTTCAATATCAGATTTAATGATTTGTTTGAATGAGTTAGGTTAGGTTTCATTTCATCTAATTAAATTTCATTTTCATTTCATATCAATAATAAAATTCTACCTGAAGACTTGGCTGTATGGGCATAGTTCCCTTTGCCTACCAGAATGGGTGACGAAAAAAAAAATCTCTGCTTATATTCTACGGTTGGCGCCATTTTTCAGAAATTTTCTTTTTATTAAATTGCTTCATTTTTTCGCAACTGTATTAAAAATAGTCGTTCAGTACACGTGCGGAACCGTCATTGCAACTTGTTCCGACTGTCAACCCTCGCCTTCGGCTGAGCCTCGGCTCGGGTAGACATTTGTCGGAACTCTTTGCAATGACAGCCTTTCCGCACTTGTAATGAAATATACTATTATCACTTTTTTAGTCACTTTTTTTAAGCACTGTTTTATTTATTCGTAGCCAGTTGTCGAGTTTATTTTTGAAGGCATTTATGGAGTCAACAGTAACGTTCTCAGGCAGCATATTAAATACTTACTTGGACATTTCGCACAAATCCTTCCATTCCCAAACTAAGCAAGGCTTGTACTATGGGAACTAGATTGCTGATAGAATACTTGTATACATTTTTTTTTTGTAAATACATACTTATAATAAATGGTAACACTCAGACATAGAACAAACATCTAATGTTTGTCACACACAAATGTTTATTATAGTTGGTACTAGGCAGTCGGTAATAAGCAGAGATCGGAATAGGTAGAATGATTTAGGATCAATGACCTCAAACTATAGGTTAGTATGGATATGCCTCGGGAATTCTGGAATTTTAAAATTATCAAGAATTGTTTTCCGTAATTTCACAAATATCATAGGGAGGCGTAAATTGAGAAACGTATCAATATCATCATCATGATCTCCAGCTGAACTTCACCCATGTGACGGATGCTATAGAGTCAGCCCAACGCGCCGCTGTCGACGTCACAAATTTGCGCATAGTAACATATACAACAAAGCTTTAAATCAATTGGATAAATTTTATGGAAACGCATACGGCGGACACTACATTTTTTTTTATTCGACAGGTTAATAAAAAAAAATCCTACAAAAAAGTTCCACAATCTCTTCCTTTAAATTTCAAATGTAGTAGTTACTACTTTAACTATAATATTTAGCTCAATCCGGTTAATATCGGAACTTTCCGGAAGAAAAGCCATATGCATGTTATGAAACTCTGATGCAAGTACATAAAATCATTCTACCTATTCCAATCTCTGAATAAGGCAGACCCTTCTGTGTTGTAGGTCGTGGGTTCGTTTCCACGATATTTGTACATACTTGTGAGACAGGCGTGGCTTGTTGTCCGGGGGCTGCTAAAACATACTGTTGTTGCCGAACACCTCCAACCTGAAATAAAATAAACAGATGATTTTTCTAAATATCGACTATTTAGCTTCCGCCCGTTACTTTTCCCGCGTAGATTTCACACGACGATTTCCCGCAATTTCATGAAGCTAACGAACAATCGAGTTGCATAAAGATAGTAAGATTTATTATTTACTAGCTTCCGCCCGCGACTTCGTTCGCGTCCCGTTGGATCCCGTCGATTTTCTGGGATAAAAAGTAGCCTATGTGTTCACTCACGGACAATATATATTCCAAGATTCATGCATATCAGATCAGTAGTTTTTGCGTGAAAGAAGAACAAACATACATACATCCTCACAAACTTGGAGTTTATAATATTACTAGTAGTTCGCCCCGAACTGAGATCTCGTGATGGTCGGAGGTTAATAAGACCCAAACAATTTTTATTGACCAATGGTTGCAATAAACTTTGCAAATCGCATCGAAATCACCGTCTAGCTAAGTACCAGTCTTATTTGAACTACAAAATCATTTAAACTCCAAGAAATGTTAGATCCAATTTTATAATTTTTACAACAACTCAAAAACTATTAGACCTAGAATCAAAATAAAAACGGGTTTGGAATGTCAAAATAAAACCCTATCATATGACACCCCACTTGATATTTTTGTACGACTTTTTTTTTACTCCCTTTGCACCCTCATAACTTCACGACCCCTTGACCGATTTACTTCAATTAACAAACCAGTAAAACCTAAGAGTACTATCCGTATACCTACCAAATTCTGTGAAGATCGGATAAGAGGGTCAAAAGATCTCGAAGAACAAACATACAAACATACAAAGCATTTTTGCCCAAGTTGTCACTAAGATCTTCGTTCGTTTCGCTCACTCGACCAATAATAAGATTAATGCTAAACTGTGACAAACTAATACGCATGATCTTTTCCCATTTAAGGTGGAGGTCCATGAATTTAACTTTTTGTACATCTTTAGTACTGGGTGTTATAAAAAATACCAGTGTGGTAACTAACCTGGTGTATTTGCTGCGGTTGCTGTATCTGTCTATGCTGGTTATCTGATTCCACCACAACCTGCTCCATGTAGTTACCTGTAATAATTAAATAAATATTGGTCTATAGTAGGTGCCAAATAACACCGCAATACTAAATATGTGTACAAGCTACTTAGTTTGTACTAAATCTGTGTACAAGCTAATTAGTTTGATACTAAATCTGTGTACAAGCTAATTAGTTTGATACTAAATATGTGTACAAGCTACTTAGTTTGATACTAAATCTGTGTACAAGCTAATTAGTTTGATACTAAATATGTGTACAAGCTACTTAGTTTGTACTAAATCTGTGTACAAGCTAATTAGTTTGATACTATATTAGGTGCTAAATAACACCGAAATACAGGTCATTCACCCACCTTCACCGCGATGTCGCAAAACTCAATTTATGAATGGCTAATTCTGTCGCTTTCCATACAAACCTGTCGCTAAGACGGTAATCGCTCGAATCTCGTAGTACTGTTTGTTTACCATACATAAATTGAATTTTGCGACACCGAGGTGAAGGTGGGTGAATGACCTGTATTGCGGTGTTATTTAGCACCTACTATAGTATCAAACTAATTAGCTTGTACACAGATTTAGTATCAAACTAAGTTGCTTGTACACAGATTTAGTATCAAACTAAGTAAAGCTTGTACACAGATTTAGTATCAAACTAAGTAAAGCTTGTACACAGATTTCGTATCAAACTAAGTTGCTTGTACACAGATTTAGTATCAAAATAAGTTTCTTGTACACAGATTTAGTATCAAACTAAGTAGCTTGTACACATATTTAATATCAAACTAAGTAGCTTGTACACATATTTAGTATCAAACTAAGTAACTTGTACACAGATTAAGTATCAAACTAAGAAAAGCTTGTACAGTTAGCGACAATATGATGTATACACTTGGCTCGCACTTGGCGGTCAGACTGCAGGCCTTTACTTCGCTTACCAGAATTAGTTGTGTTTGGAACACTTTCGCATCCGAAAAGGCAGTGTTGCACCGTCCACCGCGGCTCAAAAGGTATATGCGTTTTGACCTGAAAAATATCTAAATGTGAATATATTTCGTTGTTGTATTTGGGTCGTGAAAAATTCTGACCTAGAATCGCCTGTATAGAGGATAGCCGTGGTACACATTCTCTCAGTAGTAGTAGGTATGCTTTAGGTCCTACTAAAGTAAGGTCTTACTAGCCTAACGGTCTAAAGGATAGCCGTGGTCATATGCCACATTGTCCTAGAGTTTAGGACAATGTGGCATATGACCACGGCTATCCCCCTAACATCATCACAGGTACATAACAATTTCAGATGCGAATATTTCTTGTTTCTTATTTTTTAGAGCGTGATTTTAACTTTTGGAGGAGGAGGTTGTATAGCATTGGCTATACAACCTCCAATCTTTCTTTTTCTCGTAGTCATGGTATAAAGTATAGTATGCAACTCTTGAATAAAACGGATTTATACTGAGGGCCATGAACCACTCACGTCGTTCAGGATTCTAACACTTGAATCACTCGCTACGCTTGTGATTTAGTCATCATGAATCACTCCTTAAAATCCTTCACTTGCTCGTGTTTCATTTATGGCCCTCGCTTTAAATCCGTCTTTTATTCACTAGTTGCATAATATACTATTTTTCAAAAACGGAAGGCATCTCATTGCGGGTCTATCTTTCGTTCGTTATTACAAGTATAATAGAAGTAACAAGTGTGGTGAAAGGTACCTTTAACTCTGTGGTAAGCATCAGGATATGCCTGCACGGCAGTTTGAACACTTTGCTAAAGAGGCAGGAGCATTCTTGAGTTGATGTACCGTATTTACAAATTGCAGCGCTACTGTGCCTTCTGTAAATAAAAAGTTACTTATAAAAAAAACCTCTATGAAGACACTAGCTGTCGCCCGCAGCTTTGCTCGCGTGGTAGCAGCATACGCATAATTTGGTTAAAATCTTTGATCCTAATTTTAGACCATTTGGAGTGTTAACTTTTCAAAATTCCCTTCTTAGTGCACCCCTACACTGTTTAAGAATACTATCCTCCAAATTTCATACCTCTAGGACTTATAGTTTAGGCTGTGCGTTGATTGTCAATCAGCTTCAAAAGAGTTTTATACATTTAAGATTAGATAGAAGACTAGCCGTCGCCCGCGGCGTTGCTCGCGTTCTAGACCCTTTAAAGTGTGTCTTTTCAAAATTCTTTTCTTAGTGCACCCCTTCCCTACATAAGGATACTAACCTCCAAATTTAATATTTCTAGAACTTATAGTTTAGGCTGTGTTGATTGTCAGTCAGCTTCAAAAGAGTTTTATATAGAAGATAGAAGATCACCCCTAATTGTGCAATTTATGGGCCTTACTTATGACAGACGAATAGTTAAACAGTTGAATCAAAGGTTTATTCCATCCAGTCCTACCAATAGTTCGATTATCTAACTGTTTGGACAAAAATATCCAAACTGTTAGACTGACTAATCGAACATTTTGGATACACAGATTAGGCAGTCTAAAAACTTGGAATATTTTTGTCCAAACAGTTTGATAATTCAATTACTAGTAGGACTGGATGGAATAGTAGTTCTATTTGGAATAAAATCTGTGTATCCAAAATGTTCTGTCAGTCAGTCTAACAGTTTGGAATATTTTTGTCCAAAAAATTAGATAATCGAACTACTGGTAGGACTGGATGGAATAAACCGAATCAAAGTCTAGCTCCGTCACTGTTTGACATTACCTGTTAGTAGGTGACAGCAATAATTTAAACAATATAAACATAAAGTTAAATAATTTAAACATAAAGTTTATGCAGCGATCGTAAGTAAAGGTACAAGCTGGAAGCGGGCGACGTGTCGTCGCTTCATGTCGCCACGACACGTCGTTGCGTCCTTTTCTATGTATTTCTCTGAAACTGGCGTCAGCCGCTCGACGACGCGTCGCTAACTACGGAGGGAATTTCATATATTACCCTATATTACCGGGGGTATATTACCTGCCGCCTCGGTCATCAAGACATTTCTGTGCCAGTTTCGTTTGATGACTCATAAGGTTGTACGCGTACTGAGTTATTGTGTCTGTGGGCGACTGCTTTAGCGTTTCCGTATCCTGTAAACGAAAACTAGTTAATACTGTCACTCCGGCAAATAAGTACACGGAAAGGTTTGCGGAAAGGTTTGCTGAGTACAGAATAGAGGTAGGCAGTGGCAAGTCCAAACAACACACACACTAGGTATATCGTTAAAAATCTTTACATAGATATACACTCTATTGTACACAAAGAAAAATTACATAAGTACAGGAAATAACATAAAACAGACAGTACAATGGGCGGCCTTATCGCTAAAAGCGATCTCTTCCAGACAACCTTCGGATGGACAGGAATTACGAAACCATAGCACGGTGCACAAAGTTTTAAACACAATAAAATTAACTAAAATAAAATTATGGAAAACACAAACCCTACTATTTAATATCTATACTATACTACCTACTAGACATAATATTTTTCGTCCTACATTTTTTTTTATTAAATTGAAACTAAATTATTGAACCCTCTATACACTCAGGCATTACACACTCACACCTTCTCACACACACACACACACACACACACACACACACACACACACACACACACACACACACACACACACACACACACACACAACACTTATATCTAAAACTTAGGAAGTAGTCGTTTAGTGATGGTCGTTATTTTTACATAATAGCATGAAATATGTAAATCCGTTATTGGCTATAAGATGAATTTGTAAGCTACCTACTCTGTACACCCTAAGAGCTGTGGATTTTGTTTTAAAAAATAAAATAAAATAAATGAAATTACTCTCAATCTAGTGACTGCGAAATTCCTCCGTTCGTCTTCAAGTTGTGTTACCACGTTGAAGAGTAGTGTTACGAACTCATCCGGTTGCATTTCCGTACGAAGTGACACTTGGAACTTGGCTAGTAACCGCTCCAAGCCCTGGAAAAAATATACCAATATGAATATACTCCTTAATATTAGGTGTTTGTTTTTTTCATTTCCAAAATATAGATATTTATTTAAAGACTAGCTGATACCCGCGATCGGAAAAAGAGCATTCGAATGGTATAAGTTTCGTGGAAATTGGTGCATTAGTTAGAACGTGATCCGCGAACAAACAAACAGACAAACAGATATCAAAAACAAACAGACAAAACTCGATTTTCGTAATCAGAATCGTTTATTTAGTAGTTCTTTAATTTCGTTGATCGATATCTTTAATTTTAGTTTTTGGCTTTTTTACAATTTTATAATAGACTAGCCGTCTCCCGCGGCGTTTGCTCGCGTTAGAGTGTGACTTTTGAAAATTCCTTTCTTAATGCACCCCTACACTATATAAGGATACTACCCTCCAAATTTTATACCTCTAGGACTTATAGTTTAGTCTGTGCGTTGATTCTATGTCAGCTTCAAAAGAGTTTTATATATATTGATGAAGTATAATTACGATTTCCTCGTGTTTTTAGTTTATTTCATTTTCACCACATAAGCATATGGTGTCAACTGAAACACTATTAGCTTTAGTAGATGCCAAATAACACCGCAATACAGGTCATTCACCCACCTTCACTACGATGTAGCAAAATTCAATTTATGTATAGTAAACAAACAGTACTACGAGATTCGAGCGATTACCGTCTTAGCGACAGGTTTGTATGGAAAGCGACAGAATTAGCCATTCATAAATAGAATTTTGCGACATGGTGGTGAAGGTGGGTGAATGACCTGTATTGCGGTGTTATTTGACACGTACTACACAATACAATACCTTGTGTAGTATATTAGTGTAGTTATCAGCTTCGAGCCACGAGTCCAGCTTGATGACGGCGCCGCCTGGCCGCGTCAGCAGGTCCCACAGTCTCAGGGTGCCAGCCCCTGTGCCTATAATAGCACGCTTCAGCACCTGACAAACAAATGTAATACTATGCTGTTTAAATAAATAATAAATAAATATTCACGGACATTTAACACAACGCCTTCTAGTCCCAAACTAAGCAAAGCTTGTACTTTATTTATTTATTTATTTATTTTTTACTTTAACTAACACGGTTAGACCAATTACATTAGTTAAAGAGATAATAAGTCACATGCATAGAAAGAATTAAGAAAAATAACATACCTTAAAAATAGAAATAGTGTTAGAAATAATATTAAGTATGGGAACTAGATGGCTGATAGAATACATATATTCTTTTTTTTTGTAAATACTTGTTTGTATTGTTTTTTCTTTAATACATAGTCACACCCAGACACAGAACAAACATCTATGTTTGCCACACACAAATGTTTTTTTCTCGGTGGGGATCGAACCCACGACCCACCGCACGGAAGGCAGAGTTACTACCGACTGAGCCATGACGCCTGTCCAGTTGCTACTATTTTGAAGTAGCTTTAGTTTTTAGTTAGATTAGTTTAGATAATAAGTAAAGGTCGTCTGGAAGAAATCGTATTAAACTATAAGACCGCCGTTTGTACGACTTTGTCTGTCCTTACATAACTGTAAGTTGTACCTGCCCTCAATAAAGTTTTTTTTTTTTAATAGTATAAAAGCAAAGTCGCTTCCCGCGTCTGTTCTAATGTCTGTATGTATGTATGCTTAGATCTTTAAAACTACACAACGTATTTTGATTCAGTTTTTTTAATAGATAGAGTGATTCAAGAGGAAGGTTTATATGTATAATACATCATCATCATCACTGCATTGCACCCGTGCGAAGCAGGGGCGGGTCGCTAGTACTTATATAAGTACATTTTTTTGTAAATACATAGATAAATATATATACTTATAATAGTGTCTTTGGGTAACATCTTTAATTACTGAGGCTAATTAGTTTCAAGCTTCTAGCTCTAAAAATGACGATACTTCCATGCAACTTTTAACAAAAAAATATATATGTACCTGCAATTGTCCCGGTGTATGGTCGGCCCTGAGTAGTGCGAGTGCGTATGTCTTGCATCGCGCCGCAACGTCGTGCGGCGACAGTGCGGCGCTGTCGTCGCGTCGTGCCGTCTCCGCGCACAGTCGTGCGGCAGAACGCGCCGCTTGCCACACTGAGCACGTCACGTGCGCCACCGGGAATGCTGCTCGAACCCACTACAATAACAACAAATAAAAATACTATCTTATGACTTTGGGTTGAACTAAACCAAAGATCCCGCGGTACACCCAAACTCAGGTGGATGAATGGCGTCAATAATAGGCCTTTACATCTATTGAAATATGATTTATACAGCGTCAGGAGGCAACCTATGCCTACACTTAACGACACATTGTAGTGTCTGGGACAATGTTTGGATGGAGTCGGCTTGGCATCGATACAAACAGTTATTAAAGTTGGGGGCTGACGTAGAAAAAGCCAAAGAAAGGCCCAGTTGGAGCCTCTAACTAGGACAGGTTATCAGTTAGGTATTTTTAATTTATTTGAGATAGAATGTCCTTTTGCCACAATCTCATCTGATGGTAACTATAGTACATAACTAGCTGATACCCGCGACTTCGTACGCGTGCGAAATATCTGTCAACCAGTATACGATGAACCTCGTGTCAATGGCTGCTTTTGGTTCAGAAAGTTCAAGCTGTAACTAAGAATCCACGTCTTTGATTTCAATAAAATATAGCCTATGTTTCAATCCGGAAAAAGGGCTTCTGAATGGTATAAGTTTCATTGAAATTGGTCCAGTAGTTTAGGCGTGATCCGCGAACAAACAAACAAACTCGATTTTTAGAATCAGAATCGTTTATTTAGTTATCCATATCGTTAATTTCTGTTTTTGGCTTTTTTTACAGTTTTATAATAGTATAGATTAGCATTTTCATGCCAGTTTTTGTTGAAATATGTGAAGCCTTCTATCATAAGAACTTGTAATCATATTTGTAGCAAATAAACCATCTCATTTCAGGTCAATACTGTAGCGCCTATGATGGCGATAATGATGAACTCACCTGTTGACATTTGGTAGGGTCACATACAACGCATCGCACTTGTCTCCACGCGGGATTGCATGATTTAAACGTGTCTAGCAGCCATGTTAGGTCATCTCCGATCATTGTTGATATACCTGCATACATATCACTTTTAAAAATATTATATTCTCCGTCATTAGATTAATTGGGAGTTACTTTTAAAATACAAATATTGATTTTTAACAGACTTCAAAAAAGGAGAGAGTTTATCGGTCTTTTATTTAAACCAATGTCAATATATTATTTTACCTGAAACGGTATACTTCCAGATTGATTCCATACAAGTTTCATCAAAATTGGTTCAGTAGTTTGGCTTTTAAATAAGACTAACTGGGAAAGACATGTCATCCGCGTCCATGACATTGCGTAATTTCCTTTCCTGATATAAATATTCATGGACATTAAACACAACGCCTTCTAGTCCCAAACTGAACATAGCTTGTACTATGGGAACTAGATTGCTGATAGAATACTTTTTTTGTGTAAATACATACTTATAATACATAGTAACACCCAGACATAGAACAAACATCAATGTTTGCCATGCACAAATGTTTGTTCTCAGTGGGGATCGAATCCACGACCCACAGTATGGAAGGTAGAGCTACTACCAACTGAGCCATGACGCCTGTCTGAGACTTTTCAGTGGTGTTTATGATCAATAACATTATCCCTATGAACTGCCATCATCATTATCATTAATAATCATGAAGTGGAAGTTGGAACATACCTGCACTGACAATCACAGATTTCCCATTTCCATCTTCAGCCAAGAACAATGTCACGTTGAATTTGACACTAGGGGGCGTCCCGGTACCAACTGTCGGTATCGAGCTGTCAAACTCTATGCCTGTTGGAATAAGATTCAAAATCGTATTACAACCTTTACTAGCGGTCATCTAAAAGTGATCGCACAGAACGTCGCTTCACTTATCGGGGAACAACTAAGGTGGTGAACTTTTAACTAAGTAAAAATGAACATTGGCTGTGGGTGGAGCCTTACTGACTTTTAATTGTTTTGTTTCGACATTTTTCTAATCGTCTAATCTAAATTAAGGCTGCATTCAGTGATGGAGTGACGGTGAGCGCGTATGGTACATGCTGAGCGTAATTCCATACATTATATCGTACCAATACATCAGCGCTGCACTGTACACATTCATACGTTTTCACTATCACTGCATAGTATAAAGCAAAGTCGCTTCCCGCGTCTGTCCTAATGTCTGTATGTATGTACGCTTATATCTTTAAAACTAAACAACGGATTTTGATGCAGTTTTTTTTTTATAGATAGAGTGATTCAAGAGGAAGGTTTATATGTATAATACATCATCATCATCACTGCATTGCACCCGTGCGAAGCCGGGGCGGGTCGCTAGTCATTAATATAGCTACGTTCGACCGACGTCAGCGCTCACCGTCGGTCGTCGGTCGTCGGTCTTTCATATTTATATGCAGCCTAAAAGAATAGTTTGAAGTCGGATTGGTTTGGATTTGAGTCAGAAACTCACCAGTCTCAATGCAAAGAAATTGCGGTACAGCGTTGAACGCGAGCTGCATTGTAGGGGTAGTCAGGTACACGCAATTCACGCAACCAGACGATGAATGCAGTAGTTTGACACCCGCATCTGAAAATCATATTTTTATTTTTATTCTTGGACATTATCATTGTCTAATGCAGGAGGAAGAAGATCCTTGGCCATGAAACAAAAGCGTTTATTAATAAAATAATTTAGTAGGTAGGCACAGCCAGTCGGTATGGCTGCCGGGAAAAGAGGCCGGGGCGAGACCACGTGGCGTCATATATACTAAGGAACAGCGCCCTACAGTGGCAACTGTCTTAACTAGTTAGCTAACTAGTCTATGTAGTACTCGAAGTGAAAGATTAATTAGGTATCGGCTTACCTACTTATTTAGTTCAGCCGTTGAAGCACAGATGGCGCTGAGTTCAACAATCATACAACTCTCTCTAGTCTTACTGAGCGCTTCCGTGCTTCGGAGGGCACGTTAAACTGTCGGTCCCGGCTCTAGCAGTCGTTAAGCCACGACAGAGGCCTTAACGCGGCCTAAAAACTCCGTCCGAAGATCGGCTAGGGTGTACTATAGGTATTGTGATTGTTACTTCTCTAGCTGTTCATTTACATGGTCATTCACCCCGTTCTTGTATAGCTTAAAATATTAGTTACACCCTATAATAACCCATATTAAATACAATATAATATGTAACAGGTCTCTTACCAAAGCTAAGTTGCAGTTTGCGCACCACGTGGTCGTATTTAGTATTGAGCCAACGGACCGCAGAGGCGCCTAACGCCGACAACTGCTCTTCTGTGGTTATCACTTGTGACTCTGTACTGCAATTGTAATAAGAGTGGTTTTGGCATGACTTATTGTTAAATAGCTTCCGCCCCCGACTTTGTCCGCGTCCCGTTCGTCCAATTAATTGTTTGGGATAAAAAAAAAGTAGCCTGTGTCAATCCAGGTTAAATATAAACTATATAGATTCCAAGTTTCAGCCAAATCAGAGCAGTAGTTGCAGCGTGATTTAAATCCAAACCTCCAAACATCGAAACTTTCATATTTATAATATCTATGGAGGCGTCCATAAATTACGTGAGGCATTTTTGGGAATTATTTTTCGTCCACCCCCTCCCCCCTTGGTGAGATAACGTAAGATTTTACTCAACTCCCTCCCCCCGCCCCTAATCTCACGTGACATTCTTCAAGACTTCTATTTTGGCTGTAAACATGTTGGATTATTATTTTATACACAGGCAGCTTAAAGCTGATACGTGTATATCACTTAATATTGTCTGTGAACTTGGTTTATCAAGTTTATCTGTTTTTAAATGTGTTAACCGTTGGAGCACTAATTATAGTCTCTGGCAGCCTATTCCAGGCTTTGACCACACGGTTTGGCAAGGTATGTCTTTTAGGGTTGCTTGTATCTGGTAGGCTAAAAACAAAACAAAAACAAAACCTGTTCTATTACTTTTGCTGAAGACTAGCAAAGACTGGTATTTGTGAATATTACCGTAATATAAAATCACAATCATAAAATTAAATAACACTTGGATATGTTGGTTCCAGTGGTGACTCTTGATTAATGAATATCAAACAAAAATTAAGAAAGCAATTTTACACCGTTTTCTACGAGAAACATAATTACGTGATATTTGCCAAGACCCCTCCTTTCTCCTAAAGTGAGATTTGGAAAGATTTAGCTCAATCCCCTCCCCCCCTAGAACACCTCACGTAATTTATGGACGCCCCCTATCTATCTATCTAATAGCGGTAGGATAGAATAATCAGGCTTTTGAGTAATCTTAGGCATAAGATATGTTGAACTGGAGTTTATACACGGTCTGATGATGACCAGTAACGATGCAGAGGATCTAAAGAGATTTTCATTATTTAAACTATTATAAATATACATATAAATAAAATAAAAAGTTTTTATTTCAGGCATGATACCCATAGAAATAGCAGACAAAACTCAATAATTATAGGTATTTTGCAAATTTTTGGTGGTAACTTACACAGGTCGGTCACTCTCTGAAGGTGGGTTTTCAATAATAGCTACTTCATACTCCTGCTGTCCATCAACTTGTGGTGTGTTGGAGATCTCGTACTGTTGGTACGTGTTAGGTGGCTCTTCTTGGACTTGTTGTTGCTAAAACATATATATTGGGCTCCACATCTAATGATGCGTTCACATTATGCCGCAGTCGGCAGGGACTTGGGCAGGGAAGTGAACACGATCATGCGTCTGTCCCGGCTGCCGGCCCAAATTCATGCCCTAGATCTCTAGTGAGAATAAAGGCGATGTTGCTGTGGCAATAAGTCCGCAGCAAAAATGCCGGCAGCGGCATGGGCAAAGTGTGAACGCGGTATAATACCGAGGCCATGCCGCTGCCGGCGTTAATACCGCGATTAATTCCCGACTTATTGCCACAGCAACATTTCTATCCTCACTACAGAGTTAGGGCATGAATTTGGGCCGGGATCCAGGGCAGAGGTATGATCGTGTTTAGAATATGTTTATGTCCACTTCCCTGCCGACTGCAACCGAGTGTGCATGCACCATAAGGCCCATATGCTGATTTACTGCTCAAGCATAGATTTTTGTATGAAAATCTATACTCAGATGTATGCTTCAGTAATGGTTTTTGTATCTAACATTCGTAATCTAAAAAGTATTTATATGAAAAACGTAATAAAAAGCTTACTAAGCTTAAGCCCGCGACTTTGTCTGCATCCCACTCATCCTGTAATTCTTTTTGGGAAAAAGTGGCTTATTTGTTAATCCAGATTATTTCTTAATATATTCTATGTTTCAGCCAAATCGGACCAGTAGGTTGGCCACTAAAACATACCCACTGATTAAATAATGATTTGACTTACAGTGGTTACTTCAGCATTGCTCTGTACGAAGTTCCCCCCTTCTTCTTCAGGCTCCCCTTTAACATCGTAAATCGTCTCCGCCATGACAATCCTGCCAGAGTTGTCCATTGTCCACATGCCTCCGAACGCAAACTGGGATGGATTCCCATTCTGCTCGTATAGGATTACGGTGTTGGGTCCAAGCTGTACCGGCTCTCCTTTCATATTTACAAATACCTGGTGGGAAATTAGTAAGAATAAGAATATTTTATTGTTAACTGTGTACCTAATAATAATAAGTAATTAATCATTAATAATAAGTAATAAATAATAATAATTATTATTATTATTATTATTTTATACACAGGCAGCTTAAAGCTGATACGTGTATATCACTTAATATTGTCTGTGCACTTGGTTTATCTAGTCTGTTTTTAAATGTGTTAATGTGTGTTTAATATTAAAAGTTTATTCAGGAAACAAGTCTAGTTCACAAAGTAGGTGGAACGATGATATCCGCTGAAGTGTTAAACTGTGTCGCAGATACCATGAATGGCTAATTCTGTCGCTTTCCATTCAAACCTGTCGGTAAGACGGTAATCGCTCGAATCTCGTAGTACTGTTTGTTTACCATACATAAACTGAATTTTGCGACATCGAGGTGAAGGTGGGTGAATGACCTGTATTGCGGTGTTATTTGGCACCTACTATAGAAAGAGTCATTTTGGGCCTCCTTGAGTTTCCAGTTTCTCGTAATCATTTTGGCCTAATTTTTTGTTATTTGGCAAGTGGGTACTGTGTTACAAAGCAAGGTGTGCTAAAAAGAGTGTTTCTGCTTATATGTTGTTGGAAAGGTCAAATTTTATGTTGTAAATAATTAAAAATATAGGTAGTTTTGTTGGACTTACGGGCTGTTCAAAATTTCCCTCCACAATTTGTCCTGCGTGAACTATCTGCTGTCCTTGTTCTACAGGAACTTCGACAACTTGATTGACAACTTCCACTTTTTCCTTCTCACTCTCATTTTTCCGCACCATTATCTTCTTTTTAGTCTCACCCTCCGCCGGCTCGTCACTTTTACGCTTTCCCGCACCCTTTTTCTTACTTTTCTTGTCCATTTTTACACTTTCAAACGATTATTGTGCAGAGTTTGAGCCTAGCCCTTGACGCATCTTTTCAACATAACACGATTTTACGGACACGCCACTGACGTAACAAGAAGCGTATTCACATTATTTACCATCTGCAAATGTTAGAAATATGTTTTTACCGCTGAAATACGAATATACTTGAAAATAAGGTCGTGCGAAAAGGACAACTCAGAGAGACGCCATTTTGAAGATTTGCTGGTTTTTTCTCTTTCTTTCTTGGTCGTTCGCAATCATTCGTTTTCTCTCTTTCTTTCATTCAATCAGAATGAGCGACTTGCCAGGTGCAAAGTATTTTTTTCTAATCGATGTGTATGTAGTTTAGTCGATCGAATGCAATGCATCGATTATTGATCGCACGATTCGCACGTTTAGAAAAATGCACAATCTTGAGAAGCATGTAAGTCAAATAGTTTAGTTTGACCGTTTACTAGTTTACCACTTTACCGGCGACTTTAGTTCATATTTTACCTGTGGTTTTCACATCAATTCTGCCAAAAATGGGTTCCAATCTTTCTAGATTACTTTTTGATACTTTTAGCATAAAATTGTATCTCTCGTTTGATAACAAAATCGGAACGAAGTAAAAATAATAGAATGCTAGAAATATGACTGGTTAATGAAACGCAATAAACAGCTGACCGACAAAGAAAAGTTGGTTGTAAACCAACCAACCGGTTTTTATTGCATGTAGTTTGTTGACCTATTTTCCTGTTTACTTACAATCTTTGTCTTTTTGTTTGACCTCTGCGTTTAATTGCGATTATTCAATGTCCAAGGTTATCAGCAACTCGCTTACATGCTCGTACTCAATACTCTGTCAATTATCCTACAAGTTGTTTTCATTGTGTTTATGTCATTGATATCCATGAACATAGTTCGTTATTTCACTGGAAGTGCCCGTAAAATGGCTGTTATTGCTCCAGCGCTGTTTGTGAACCACGGGGGAGGCCCTCTGCCGCTTCTGGGAGACAAAGATCACGTTGGACTGACCGTGTTTCTCCGAGATGAAGTCAAAAAACACGTTAACCTAAAAGAGGTAAAAGCTATTATTCTTGTTACCGCTCATTGGGAGGAAGATATCGTGACGATATCTTCAGGAAAACACCACGATTTGTACTTCGACTACTACGGATTCCCGCCAGAATCATACAAATACAAATATGACGCGCCAGGCGACCCGAACACTGCTGAACGTATTCACGAGGCGTTGAAAAGCGCGGGAATACGCTCAAAACTCGATCCGAAAAGAGGTTGGGACCACGGAGTATTTGTTCCGATGATGCTGATAAACCCTGCTGCCGATATTCCTATCATTCAGGTATCTGTACTGAAAAATCAAGATCCGGAAAACCACTATAAACTCGGCCAAGTGTTGTACGAGTTTAGAAAAGAAGGTATCGCTGTATTGGGCTCTGGGATGTCCTACCATAATATGAGAGAGTTCCGGTTCAATAGGAACAACAATAAGGTTATCAACAAGGAGTTTGATGATTACTTGCATAAGGTGTGCACTGCCAATGATGAAAATGTTAGACGAGAGGGGTTGCTGGTATGGAGGCAACAGACGGGGGCCACAGAAGCTCACCCTATCCAGGCAGCTGAACACTTAATGCCCCTACTGGTGATAGCCGGTGCTGGTGGCTCCGAACCGGGAGAGAGGATCTTTAACTGGGACATGAGTGGGACTTTTAGACTAAGCGGGTTTATATGGAAATAGAACTAAGCATTAACTATTGCTAAAGCAATGTAGGGGCATAACACTAATAACAAATGAAAAAAATACTGTCATTAGTTATTTTAATAACCTACATATATACATATAATATATTTATTTATTTTTATTAATTTAAATACTGCTCATAATCTGTAACATATATTAAGTTGCAAATCTAGGCGCTGTGAAATTAAGTTTTGAAATGCAACGGCAGAATTGACACTATTCGTTTTTTATTTAAAATATTTTGATATTGTTTCTACAAAACAAGTTTTATGGTTAGGCTCTCTGTTTCTTTATTTATTCAATTATGTTGGCTTGGGTTATTGATAATCACTTTATATTAATGTTAGTTATCAAGTGTTTATAGCATATTTTAATTTTATACAACAAAAGAGTTACAAAATGTATGTTATCACAATTTAAGGATTATTGAGAGTAGGTATAATAGATTAATGTTGTTAATTATGTACTAAATTTTGTTATTATGATCTGCGCCTAAGGTAAATAAATGGGTACATAGAAGAAAACCTAATATAATGTATAAGTATACACATTTATATGTACAATGTACTTTAATGAATTTTCAATTTTATTCTTTTTATTTTTTTATGAATACTTTTAAAAAAACATTAGAGCCACATATAACATAATTGTTAAAATAATATTATTTAGAGATTATATTTGCTTTGTGCATTTATTATTAAAAAATATCTTTTTTTTAAGTAAAAGGATCACAAAATATGTTGAATTCAATAAGCCCTTGAGCGAATTATAACTGTAACGTTGACTAATATGTATAAAACAGATGTAGGTAGCTGTATGGTTAATGTAAATAACCAGTGATAAGATTAAAAATGGGACCATTATCTTTTATTTTTATTTTTACATAGCTTCAATAATGACAAGTAGCACGCTGGCGTAAGGCCGTGCTCACTTTGGACGCGAATTTGTTCGTACGTAAACGTACGAGTACTGTTCGTACGAATTGAGTGCTCACACTGAATACGTTTTTCTCCGTCAAATAGGCAGTGGTGATATCGCGTAACTGAACGTACGTACGTAAATCCCAACAAGTTCGGATTGTATTCGGACGTCGTAAGTAAACGTACGTATACGTACGACTGATCGCATGCAGTGTGAGCGCTCCCATAGTCCTTGGAAGGTCGGGATCATTCGTGCGTAGGCGTACGTTTACGCGCGAATCAAATTCGGATGAAATCGTATCCAAAGTGAGCACGGCCTAATGCACACAAGACCGTAATAACAGTTGGAGGCCAGGTGGGTTACTCTCGAACACAGTTCCAATCCGGATCCATGGATTTTGACAGAAGTCCTGTCATTTTTCAGTACAAAATGACACGAGATCTGTCAAATTCCGTGAATCCGGATTGTGGTCGAGAGTAACCCACCAGGTAGGTACATTTTTTAAACTCAGCACTGTACTATAAAAAGCTGAATATAGTATGTGCCAAATAACACCGCAATACAGGTCATTCACCCACCTTCACCACGATGTCGCAAAATTCAATTTATGTAAACAAACAGTACTACGAGATTCGAGCGATTACCGTGTTAGCGACAGGTTTGTATGGAAAGCGACAAAATTAGACATTCATAAATTGAATTTTGCGACATCGTGGTGAAGGTGGGTGAATGACCTGTATTGCGGTGCTATTTGGCACCTACTGTAGTTACAGTTGATTCAAATCTAGCTCTATCACTATCCATACTAATATTATAAAGAGGAAAGGTTTGATTTTTTGTTTGTTTGTTTGTTTGTATGAATTGAATAGGCTCCGAAACTACTGGACCGATTAAAAAAATTCTTTTACCATTAGAATCCTACATTATCCCTGATGAACATAGGCTATATTTTATCCCGGAATTCCCACGGGAACGGGAATTACGCGGGTGAAACCGCGAGGCGCTGCTAGTTTGTTAATATTCTTGGAAGTTATATCCAATAGTGACGTATCTATTTATAGGTACTATTATAAAACAGGTGAACGAAACCGCGGGAAATCCACTAGTAAACGGCCTAAAATAGAAAAGTGAATGTTCTTTTTCAGTGGTATTACCCTACGCCATGCCATTCATATTTAAAGCCCCCAAACCCCCACCCAACACAAAAATAAGTTAACTACGAGTTGTGCCTATGTGTACGTATCTACGTAGTATGTAGCAAAATAATTTACAGAGGGGCTAGTACGAGTTTGGCTCTGCACGGTGTACAAGGCGATAGTGCGGGCTCGTGAATGAGACCGAAATACGAGTGCCACACTACGATCTAGAGCCCACACTCGAGTACGACTTCCATGTAAGCACCACACGGTGTGCTCTGCGATGCAGCGTGGCCACACCCATAGCTTACACCGGAAGTAAGATTTGAATTTGACAGAGCGTTTTTTTTTACAAAGATTAGTGTTGTCTTTGCTTGCTTGAATGCTTGTTTCATTGAATTTGAGTGTTTTGACAGATTGAAATGTCAATGTCAGTGTCATATCACCTAAAATATTAAAGTCAATGCCATATTTGTCAGAAATATTTGTTTTTTTTTGGGGGGGGTTGGCTATGATGCTTCACAGCAATGTTGCATTTTTATCTACATATCGATGGCCATAGGTTGACACCTCGTATCTCACAAAACCCAAATTTTACAGGAGAGACAAAAAACCTCCTACCATCGGGTATAACTGCTATTAAAATAAAACAAAATAGATATTTTGTTTATTTATCTAAGGATATGAAAAGATCACCTCACCTCGAGTTTTATTAAAAAAACTCAATTTGTAATTAGTTACGAGCTGTCAATGTCAAAATAGTTATACAAATAACATGTTACGAGTAGTCAATTTAACACCAGTGAGTGCAACTGTTATATTAATTTCGATTAAGTATGAGGCAAGCAATCATTAAAGGTATTCTATTCTGCGGGTGGAGCACTCCTAAGAGCCTGCAAATAATTAAACTTGATTACTATTCGATTTCAATAACGGTTTTCAAATATCGATACGCGCTTCGTGTTTTCGCGCTTCAAAAGCATGGACCAAAAAAGTTACAATAGAAAGTAAACCATATTGCTAGCTACCTATGACATATTTTTACGCACGCCACTAACATGCAAATATAGCTAACGTTACGTCACTCAAATTCGCTCCATCTCTTTCTAACCAGTAAAACTATTCATCTTAGAAAGAGAGGTAGCGAATCTAGCGTATCATATCGGTGTTTCATATCGTTTTGGTTGGTTTGTGAAGTTTTCGTTTTGGTCGTCATGTTACGTCACTCAAATTCTCTCCATCTCTTTCTATTACCAGTAAAACTATTCATACTTAGAAAGAGAGGTAGCGAATCTAGCGTATCATATCGGTGTTTCATATCGTTTTGGTTGGTTTGTGATGTTTTCGTTTTGGTCGTCGGCTAACTTGCGGCTTGTCTGCGAGCGCTGTGCGCTGCGCGCTCCCATAGTAGGTAGGTAGGTAGGTACTTGGAAAGTCGGGATCGTTCGTGGGTGTTCGTACGTATACCTACTCACGAGTAAAAATCGTACGAAAGCGTATCCAAAGTGCGCGCGGCCTAACAGTAGAAGTTTTGATTAGTTTCTGTGATAACGGATATGTGGATTTAGGTATCGATATGGTATGAAATCCAACCCGTAGGCGTTTTAAGTTACGTTTCGATATATCGAACTCGTGTCTAATTTTTGAGAAAATGTAAGATACGAGGTGTCAACTTATGGCCATCGATATGTTTGATGTTATGATTATTTGCCTAGTAGATCCTCCAAAATTATTTGACATGAAGTGGAGCTCCATAGAAGGAAAGTGTTTACCACTAGCATAGCGTTATATACTCTTGGACCACTAGTAGAAAAGACGGTTTCATAGAAAGGTAATAACACGTAGGTATTTACTATTTAGAGGTTATATCTCATCACAATTTTTTCAATCCCATTTTATTTATCTCGTTGTAGGCTGATGGCTTTCGAACAATCTCATTGGAATAGAAGACGAGTTAGACAATCAGATTCATGAGTTTCCTGCCTTGGGTAGCTTCAGGGATGCGAGTACCAATCTACCAGTGTTGTCTAAACATCAAATTCAAGAGTTTGCAGAAAGGTAAGAAATAGAAATCTCTTATACTGCTTGGAGATCATGCCGCCCTGGTTGTTTACATCTGTCCTTGTCTGATTTTGATCATAATTTACAACTCCCTGAGACTCTCCGGTATTGTTTTTGTATGAATGTATTTGTGTTCAATAACTAACCAAAGTTTCGACTTTCAGGCATAGAAAAGGTCCAGGTTTACATAATAAAGTCATCGGTGAAGGGAAGAAAAATGTGGTACCTACCTACCTACCATCTAGGTTAGTACCTACTCATGGGAGACAACTAACTATGAAAAACAACAAAATTCACCTCAGTATTTATAGTGCCCAAGTATTTATTATAATAATAATGGTGCTGAATCTGTTGAATGAGAAAGAGACAGATACACTGAGCTATGACACATTTATTGCTGTTAAAATTAGGCTAGTTTAGGAAAATGAAACAACAGTGGTCGGTGCCTGTTACCAATGTATATTAATATGATTCATTAACTTTTCAGTGAAGCGGTCTGGCCCAGACACGGGTGTAGCCACTGATGGCAGGGAGCGCCGTATTGCTTGCCTTTCAACACTGCTTCTCTTGAGCAAGCATCACAGTCAAATATCCAGAAAATATCAGCAATCACCTTTCGAAACATTCAAGACTCTTAAATTTATTCAGACTGATATAACTTAAATGTAAATATGTAAAAACTGAATACCAAATAAATAATACTAAGAATGTACCTATAGTATTTTATTATTATTATTGGACTCCCGTTTCCGCATTTAGACTCAAGGTTGGTCCATTATACGTGGGGGAGTAAACTGGCTATGCGTGCAGCCAGCCTAACTCCTCCCAGAAGCACAGAAGCTTCCTGGGGGCTTCGCAGGCTTGGAGGAGTGACCTAGGGGTACTTAGGATTTCTTGTCGATGCGTTGCTACGCCCTCGCATTCCAGGACTACGTGGGTAGCTGATTCTTCTTTGGTGAGACAACCTCTGCAGAGTGGATGTATAGTATTGATAACAAAGTTAAATAACTAGGAACTAGAATCCTGCAAGGGATAGGTGCAGGCAGGCTTTGCGAAGCTAAGGGAGAAGTCTGGTGATGCCTGTGGTTGACTCGGATCTAGCTTTGGTTAACTCAACACTCCGAGTAGCCTAACTTTTAGCTTTCAGTGGTCTGCAACAAAGACAAAACTATTAGTAAAAGCTCTAAAATAAAAACAATAATTATAGTACCTAGGTATGTAGCTAACTAACAAAGGTTTATGCTTCTATGTACATGTATATATATATGTATGGAGCAGTACTTTATGAATAGCAACTTCATAGGTAATACCAAAATAAGAAATTCTCGAGCAGTTTGACCTCGGAGTGAAGTTATAAGTCAGCTTGGTTTTAGTCAGCATTGAATGGTCAGTGAAGTGATAGGCACTTATGAAACTTTAGGTAGAGAATAATAGCTACATATTACATTTGCTACCTACCTTGGTTTCTGTCAGGATCAAGCATCCAAAAGTCTAAGGCCAAATTGTGCCAGACACAACCCTGAGTGGTGTTATTTGGTGTGCTTACAGTGCAAGGCTTTCTCCCTTTGCCTATATGTACATATTGGCAAAGCATTTTCAGCCATATATGATGTTCTTGATAGTCTGGCATGTCTCTGAATGAAAGATGCCTTGTGTGGGCTCGGCATGTAGGTAGGTAGGTAGGTGGTTGGACTTGGTATCATGAGTGGTCATGGCTGTCCAGTCACCTGAAATCACATGGTTTTATTAGATAAATGACATCAAGATGCAGTGGAGTCTAATCTGCATCTATTGAAATCATTAGGTACATAAAATCACCAATCACCTCATATTACCTACTAGAGTTTTGATTTATCTACCTACTGGCTTATCACAAAGTTTGGCAGCACCAAGTGCATTTTTTATAGCATTTTAGGTAGGTACCTAATGCAATGAAATTGTAGTTAATCAATGGGGGTAATGTAGTAGGTAAAGAGTAAATAGGTACCTAGGTAAGTTATGAGTAGGTACCTAATAAGGGTAGGTAAAAGGTGAGTAAATAATGTATAGAAAACCTATGTAATGTTTTGTTTAGGTATTACTACTAGGTAGTATACCTACCTATACAAACATGCTAAGGAAAGGCGAACAAAATACACTCACTGTTTATTAGTTCTAGGGACACTAGGTACCTAGTAGGTAGGTACCTACTAGGTACCTACGCGGAACCTAGGCAAACGTGCGACAGCACTGCCGATGCTCAGCCTCCGGAAGATCATCGACAGGGCTGGAAGCTGGTCTGCATCTCCCGTAGCATTTCTCTCGTAAGCCGAGGTCTCTACTTTTTTTTCCCAGCGTAGATAGCACGTAGATAGTAAAACTGGTCAAGCACTCAAGATTCACTCTAGATTACGATGAAGCACTTTTTTCAACTTTCTCAATGCAGCTCCCTTGCATGAGCTCTGGAGGACTCCAACCAACCTCCACCTCCACGCATAATAATACGGTCATTTTATTTATTTATTGAGGATTGCCAACACGTAGTACTATTCACTAATTGGTAACACGGAATAAAATACAAAACAAACAAATAAACTTAGAATAAACAAATTGGAATAGAAAAGCACTAATATATAAACCTTTCGTCAATATCTATCACCATTCGACACAGACTATCTAACAATTAGTACAGCCACACCTCAGTCACACCAAAAAATTCATGGTGTGGGCCGCACTATCGCGCCACCCGGTCGTGGCGCAATCGCAGAGGGGCTAAATGTGTCTCTTACTCGGAATTATCAGAATAACGGTCAAATATCGGTGTACGCTACGATCACGCCAAGATCCACACTGTCACAGCTTAGGTAATAGTATATCCAGTTTACACCGTGTGGTCTGCTACACCGTGCGGCTGGCTACACCGAACCCGTACTCTCATTTAAAACTTCTAAAAAAATCCGCTCAGTGTCTCCATACAAATCAGCGCTCACTAGTGTGCTGGGCACACTAGTGAGGGCGACACTGAAAACTCGTACTAGGCCCTCAGGCCCCAGTCGCCCGTGCTACGTCGTAGCAGTAGGGTGCTACGGTGCTACGCCGCCGCGCCCGTGCAAAGTTCAAAGTTTTCGTGGTGAGTTCTAGAACTTTTTGAATGTCATGCAATATTTTGGAATGACTATCTCGTTTGATTTTAGAATCTCCGCTAGTACTAGTATTACTGATATTACTA
Organism: Eulithis testata; assembly: GCA_947507515.1. Classification (NCBI taxonomy): domain Eukaryota; kingdom Metazoa; phylum Arthropoda; class Insecta; order Lepidoptera; family Geometridae; genus Eulithis; species Eulithis testata. The sequence continues at coordinate 6,161,532 of OX382216.1, forward strand.
GGCAAGTAATACGTAGTTGAGTTGTATAAAAAAGTTTCTACTTTCTAGCCTAGCTTTTTAGGGCTTTCATACTTTCATTTTGAAATTAAACTACCTATGTATCGATTATCTATTTAAGGCACATCATTTTTCATTGGCCTTATGGCAAGCGTCCACAGGCTCGCATCGGACGCATCGCACGCAACGGATTTTAGTTTGCCTTGTATAAAAATTCGTACAACTGCGTCCACTGATCCGCACCGTACGGACGAGTTTTTATACAAGGCAAACTAAAATCCGTTGCGTGCGATGCGTCCGATGCGTGCGATGCGGGCCTGTGGACGCTAGCCATTATAGGTAGGTACCTACCTAACTATGCATCCAAAAAAGTCGAGGGTGTGAAGCCACCACATTAAGAATTCAAAAAGTTTTTAATGCACGGTTCATACAATGTACTCAAATAGTGTACATACCTAAGTATAAAATAATAGGTAAACCAAGGTGAATGATCGACCAGTAAATTGCCCGCATTATACCTCTTGAATAGTTAACGAATTGAACGTACGTTCCCGTGGGAACCAGTACGTGTAGGTAAGTAGGTCCCTGTTTAGTTATTTGTTCTCGCATCGCATGCCATTGTAAAAGCCAGTTTGTTGTTGTTATTTTCGAGAGTTCATAGTAACGACTTATATTTAGCACAGAATTTTTATTTATTAACAAAACCCACAGCCCAATAAGATCTTACTAGACTAGTCCTATGGCCAATTAGAATTTACTTTTTATAAAATATGATTTTTAGAACAGACAGTCGAAATTACTAATGTAAGTATAGAATATAAAAGAATAAAGTGCATAAATATTAAAAAAAACATACTAAATCAAATGTAGTCTCTTAATTGGTATCATAAAATAACGGGTGTTATGCTTTTACAATTTGGTGGGTTCGATTCCCGATTCAGACAGGCGATTATTCAAAATTCTTTGAATGCAGTTTTATTTCTTTTTAAAATTAAAATAAAGCCTTTTTTGAGTAAAATGTTCTATCTACATCATTTAAGATACTTTCCCTCCATGTGGCATGGCCGTGCGACGCCTCCTTGGTTGGAGTCTACTTTGAGAGTTTATTTAATACTTTATTGCACAAAATTATAAATTTGTTACAAAGGGTGGACTTAATGCTGAAAGCATTGTCTGCCAGCCAACCCAAACGTGGTGGTGTAGTGAGGAGGTTGGCGTGCGACATTACAGGGAATAATAAGAGTTTCATAGGACTGCTCCGCCTGCTACGGGCAATGGTGATTAGAAAAGACGAGTCTAGGTAGATACTACCACAGATCATATAATACTATACTAGGTACTACCTATTATGTATGTTGGTTTCAGAATATGCTGGTGAAGCCTGGCGTTGTCTCTAAGTTCGCTGCCTGGTTGCTAGGCAGCATTAATTTTATCGTGATGGTAAGGACCTTATTCTCACAAAAACTTGCACCTATTTGAGTCAAATACCGCGTTCACACTATGCCCACGCCGCTGCCGGCATTATTGCCACAGCAACATCGCCTTTATTCTCACTAGGGAGCTAGGGCATGAACTTGGGCCGGGAGCCGGGACAGAGGCATGATCGTGTTCACACTATGCTCGTGCCCACTTCCCTGCCCAAGTCCCTGCCGACTGCGGCATAGTGTGAACGCAACAATAGAAAATTGGCAAAGAGTTGGCAATGGCAAACATTCTACGGATTTACATCAGGCACAAGTCTCTCACACTCAAAGTCGGTAGGTACCTACCTTAAGATAGATAATACGTTTATTTGTCACTAAAACACACACATAAAAGTTTACAACATAAACAGGAAGCAATGCTATTGCGTAAGTAATAACTAAAACCAAAATATAAACTATAAGACAATACAAGAACACCACCTGCCTGTGTTTCTCGGACGTGTGTAGGTATTATGTGTGTTGCAGTAGACAAATTCTTTATTCTTTATTGTACACAAAAGTAGTGACATAAAAGGGAACTTAAAGATAGATCATGTACAAAGGTGAGCTTAACCCTAAAAAGAGTTCTCTACCAGCAAACCTTCCACGATAGAGAGGAGAAATAAATTACACAGGTTATAGCTCAGTGTAAAATTGCTCGAGAGCAACACTGATTTTCAACTATCACCCTTCGAGAATGTTGAGATGGATGTGCGGAGTGACAAGGATGGTTAAAATTAAGAATGAGTATATTAGAGGAAGTCTGAAAGTGGCACCAGTGATAGAGAAAATGAGGAGCAACAGGTTAGCGTGGTATGGCCATGTCATGCGGAGGGAAGAGAGTCATGTAACGAGGAGAGTGCTAAGTATGAATGTGGATGGATATAGAGGAAAAGGTAGGCCCAAGAAAAGATGGATGGATTGTGTAAAAGATGATATGCATAGGAGAGGAGTGAACACTGAGATGACGAATGATAGAGGAGAATGGAAGAAAAGAACATGTTGTGCCGACCCCACCTAGTGGGATAAGGGCAGGAAGAAGAAGAAGAAGAAGACCCTTCGAGAAGAGAAGTGCTACTTCCATGTATATCTTTCAGGTGTTCTGCCTGCTTTGGTTTGCACTGTCCCTCTGGGTGGTATCATCACCAACAACCCTATCAAATATTATCAAGCAATTTGGAGGCTCCACTTTAAATGTAAGTACCTAACAGCTCTAGCGAATACTCGAACGTCATTCAAATTTGAGCACCAACTTAAGATTGCTCTGCCTCTGTTTGACATTACTACAAATACAAAAAACAAATACAAAAAAATACAAATACAAAATAGTTTATTTGTTCAAAAAAGAAGTACATCAAATAAAAACACCATGTACAAGTTAGTACAATTACTCATTAACCTCATTACTCATTAACTCATAACACCATGTACAATTACTCATTTGTAAGAGATGGCAATAATTTAAGCAGGACTTAATATGGTTGGGGTTTGAGTTGCCTTTGAGTATTCGGCTGTAAATCGTACATAATACGTAGTGATACCTACGTATGAGTATTTTTTTATTTGTAGCCTATATTGTCCCACTGGCAAAGGCCTCCCTACCTTTTTTTCCAGTTTTCTTTATCCTCTAAATTGAGCCAGTTGTACATCTATACCTACATAGTAGGTACGTACTTAGTAGTAGATATTAATTATGTGCTTTGGTTTGGGTGTTTGCAGCACAGAACACAAATAAATTTGTAAGTTTAAAAAACCTGGAAAAACCGACTTCAATGATATGCCTTGATCGTTATGATGATGATGATGATGGCAGTTCATTTGGACTGTATATTGACCGTAAACACCATAGAAAAGCTAAATAACGTGTACGTGGATGACGTGTTTTTTTTTCAGTCTAAGCACTGAATCGATTTTGATAAAAAAAATGTATGGGACCAATCTGAAAGCATCAGACTCTTTCAGATAAGAAAATAATATTTCAAATCCGTTCATAAATGACGGAGTTCTGAGGTAACAAACATAGAAAAATATTAAAAATACAACCGAATTTAGAACCTCCTTCTTTTATGAAGTCAGTAAAAAAAGTAAGAACATTGAGCCAGTTAGCACACTGCTTGAAATCGTCTGACTGTAAACACAATCTAGGGGCAGTAAGTAGGTAGTAGATAGTAGTAACCGAAATAACTACATATTATGGCCGGCTCGCGCGTGATTTTTTGTGTAAAATATTTATTTTGAACATAATATTGTACTGACACACAGTAAAGTAAGCTGAACACGCTATGTTATATTTATTTGGGAACACCTTAATGAAAGTCTTATTCAAATATATGTAGTAACATTCATATGAAATTGGTTATTCTGTAAAAAAAAAGGTGATGATTTTGTGATTTTTTTTGATCGAGCCAAATTTCATCAATCGTGTTTCTGGTCTGAAGACGCTGTGACTTGTATTTTAAACTGTGTATAAAATTGGTTTTTTCAGTGGTCGAAACACGCCAAAACACTAGTTTAGCAGATGTATGGTGTTTGACGAAACGCTGAAACTATGGAAGTCGATTAACTATAAATTATTAACTGCATAGCTCACGTCACGCTATTCTAGGTATATGCAGGTATAAGTACCTATAGGAACCTAATATCTAGGTTACGTATTCTACGGAAACAATGTACCTATTGTTCAATACGATTTAGGTTACCGCAGTACACCATTTAGAACCTGACCAACTGGAATTTCCGGTTAGGAACCTTCTAAAATTTCAGTTCAAACAAAAAATCAATAGTGCATGCTCTTTTTGTTTGTTGGAAACAATAGCCCTATTAGAATATTATCTACGACTAATGTTATAAACATCAGTCGTACAATGGCAGCACTGTGTAGAGACTTCGTAATAACATGTACCTACGATCAAAGAATATGTAATACGTAGTTGCTACGTAAGAAAAAGCGAGACTCCCATTCTACCAAAATTACACACTGAAAATCTAGTTTTGTATGAAACGTGATTCAAATTTTGACCCCCGTTTCATACATTGTTCGTTTTTCGAAAGCACGAGTCAAGTACGAGTGTTTCGCCAGTCTGTGTACGATCGTGTGCTCAGAAAATGTCTATCTTACTGATTATAACCAGATTGTCCCAATCCCTACTGGGGATTCAAATCTTTCCATCAATGTCCACTGGCTACGGCGTAGCATGATACGGTTTAGCTGAAAACATTTCATTTTGCCGCAGCGCGTTCTTTGCAACTGTTGCTCTGTCTTACTTTGTGGTAGCACAGCATGGTGCCACGTAGTGACAGTACGAAGAAATTCGATCACAGACCACAGTATCCCCACCAGTTTCAACCTCAACAGCTTAAAAATACCTATTCGTGTCACTAGTCTAAAGAATTTTTACGGTAGGTTCGGTATAGGCATGGATAAATTAGTTAATCTTAGTGACAACTTGGGCAAAAATGCTTTGTATGTTTGTTCTTCAAGATCTTGTGAACCACTTATCCGATCTTTACAGAATTTGATAGGTATACGGATAGTAGGTACTCTTAAGTTTTACTGGTTTGTTAAATGAAGTAAATCGGTCAAAGGGTCGTGAAGTTATGAGGGTCCAAAGAGAGTATGATGATAGGTGTCTTATGATAGAGTTTTGTGTAGACATTCCAAAACCGTTTTTATTTTCATTCTAGGTCTAATAGTTTTTAAGTTGCAAAAATTATAAAATTGGAAAACCCAGTATAACGTGAGCTAACATTTTTTGGAGTTTCAATGATTTTGTAGTTCAAGTAAGACTGGTACTTAGCTAGACGGCGATTTCGATGCGATTTGCAAAGTTTATTGCCACCATTGGTCAATAAAAATTGTTTAGGTTTTATTAACCTCCGACCATCACGAGATCTCAGTTCGGGGCGAACTACTAGTATCTAATAGGTTACTTATGTACATAATATTTAGTTTTATAATGCTTAGTACAAGCTTCGCTTAGTTTGGGACTAGAGTACGATGTGTGAAATGTCCAAGAATATTTATTTATATGAATATTATATAACTTATATAAATAGTAGATACCTACATAGGGTAAATTATTATTCAAAAGTCTCAACCATTTCTTACAAGCAAAAACATTTTTTTTTAAACTCTATTACAACCTTTTTTATGTATATTTTTGAGATTGTGCTTGTACAAGCAGTATCCACACCGAGCGAGTTCATTGTGAATGTGCCCTAACGTAAAAAACCACATAGAACGTGAAACTGATAGCTTGCATGATAGCTTATGATATTATCATATAAACATTCAGGTCACTTACCCGTATAATGACTAATCAAACAATTTCTGTCAATAACGGATGACCCAGTTTTGAAAGTATCGTGCTTTTATCAATTATGTACGAAAAAAATACGTAGATTGTACAGAGATAGGTTAAATACTACTTTTAGGTATAGGAATATTAGTAATAGGTATAAGAATATTTGTGTAGTACATACAGATCATTATAACACTGGTGAAAGTATGTAAGAATAGGCTCAGAATATTGTTTGGTAGTCTGGCTGTGGGGTTATGTTCCTATATTATACGCTACGACAGCGTAGCAGTCGCGTAGCCATGCCGTAGCCGGGTGCTACGACGTAGCTATTCATGTAATACATAATAATAATAATAAAAATATTTATTTTCAATGAAAAGGTTTACAAAAGCAATCTAAAAGAAGGCACTTAATAGGTGATAATAGACAAAGAAAAATTTATAAGTTTAAAAAACTGGAAAAACCGACTTCAATTTGATACGCCTTCGTCATTTGATGATGATTATGATGATGATGGCAGTTCATTGGGACTTATCTATTGATCGTAAGCACCACAGAAACGTCACAGGAAAGCAAAATACGCAATGTCTGCCAAACTACTGAACTGATGTTGATAAAAGATTTCCCCCTTTCAGATAAAAAAAGAACTTTTCAAATCGGTTCACAAACATTAAAAAAAATGTTGCAAACTATTTATAGATAGCTCAACTGGTCCAACCAAATAAGTGAATCAATTTTCTTATTTCAGGCCTTGCTGCCTCTGCATGTGATGACAATTCAAAATGGCGTCGGTTCTGCATTTATCGCACTTTTCCTATTCTTCATTGCTTTGATGGGGTTTTACGGAGCAATTAGTCGATCACAATTCGTTCTGTTTATGGTAAGTAGATTATGTCATAACTCAGTTTGTATAGTTCTGGCTTCCGTGCTGTGGGTTCAATTCTCAAGAACAAACATTAGGTAGTGTGATAGCAAAAAAAAAACCAGTGCGTGCAGTCCCTACGCGCGGAAGAAGTTATACTTCGAGTGCCACGCATTCACTCTCGCTCTGTTCACATGTTTAATTTCACACATTAAACATGTGAAATTAATTTAGTATTTGTTTTTATCCATTTAACCAATATGCAACTAAATTTTCAAAATAAAAAGTAAAAAGTTGCATGAACACTGCCATCTATTATATTTTGACTGTAGCGTATTAGTCTCTTTCCATTCGCCCCGCTGTCAGTTGGAAGTAATCTTCAAAAACACGGGTGGTCAAATGCTGAATTGCTGAACATTGCCATCTATATTTGATTGTAGCATTTATAGCGTATTAGCCTATGTCTCTTTCTATTCGGGGGGAATAGAAAGAGACAGAGACTATATCATCCCGTAACGCAACGTTGTTGGAAGTCGCATTAGAAGTATAACTTCAAAAACGCATTTGCTCAAAACATTTTTACTTTTCAGTATTCAACTTTGGCTCTGCTAATGCTGTTGCTAGAGTGTGCTTTGACGTATTACTTTTCATCGAGTCTGATCGAAGTAAGTTTACACAGTGCCTTGATCACGAATAAAAGTGACAGTCGCAAACGTATCGTAACGCTAACGTATCCGAGATACACTGCGCGGTGACACTATTACGGTTGGCAGTCGAGCTGGCATTGACGCGCAATATAACTCGAATACGCTAACGCGGCTACTGTCAGATTTGTTCGTGATAGAGGTAACCTATTGTATTAGCATGGTACTGGGTAGGTAAAAAGCCCTGTTGGCCGAGTGGGGTTGCACCTTAACTTTCGATCCGAAGGTCCTGGGTTCGAATCTCAGCCGTGCATCAATGGATTTTTCGTTTCGGAAAATTTATATAATACGCATTAACACGAGCTTAACGGTGAAGGAAAACATCGTGAGGAAACCCTGGGCTTAGTCAGCTCCGCACGTATTGACCTTGTCTTTCCTGTGGGTATGGCTGACTAGGCTGAGAAGGGGATGATCGTTGCTCACGTCCGTAGGAATTGCCACCATAACCCTACACGTATCCCCGGGGTGGCGCTAATCGAGCAACAACACTCGGCTGCTGCATCTGTTCCTAGAACCTCACAGCACCACAATCGTTCAGCAACAATATTATAATATTGTGAACAATTGTTTTAACGCCATACGAATAAATAAAACTGGGTAGGTACCTAATTATTAGGTACAACACCTAACATACCTACGTATGTAGGTACGTAATAGTACATTATGATATGAGTGCGGTAAGTTGAAAATTACAGCCGAGGCGATATTGCCAGCCCGAGCCGTAGGCGAGGGCTACAAGAAGAAGCTGTAATTTTCAAAGCGCACGTATGTCATACGACGTTTTATAACACATTTGCGAGGAAATAAATAAAACTCGGACTTTCTTCAAAGAATAAATCTTTATTCACTTGTTGAAGCAGTTAGAAAAATTTAAACAATTTGTAAAAGAATTACATGCTTATTTTTCATCGTAGAGCGCGGCGAGCGCCCGGCGCCCCCCCGTTCGTTTTAGTGGGAGCATCTTGATAAACCGTACGATTACCATAACGCACGAGTGCGTAATGACATACATCACGATACTGAAATTGGTGAACTATGAGACCCTTTACGAGCAAATGTGTTATAAAACAATTAATCGTTTTTATGTTCAGAAAGGACTTCAAGAGGGTGACGGGCAGTGGACACATGCTCTTCGTCTTTTGTTTCGCTGCTGCGATTTTAAAAAGTGAGTAAAAAAAAACCTTCCATTGTGCCGTGTTTCGAAGTTTTAAAAAACGTGGTCAAGCGCGAGTCATCACTTTTAGAAATTAGGTATCATGGTTTTCATCTCAGTTGTAGCTATGAACATTAAAACCCACATTGTAGGTACAAGATGGACCATGTAACAAAATTTATTTATTTAATCGTATGACAATCAATAGGCGCAAACATAAAAATATGCTTTAAAAAAAAAAATTAACAAATCTTAAATGAAGTACTTAATAGCAAGGTAGCTATAACCAAACATCTAAAAAACCCCTGATAGGTATATAGCATATTATATATATGCATTTATATACATAGCCAGGTGTACTATGTAGGTGGACCAAGGTTCCCATAGTGTCAATGAACAATTACATTTAGGTAAATTGTTTTCAGCACAACACTACAGGGCCCATTGAAACCACCGTGGTCATGCTGCGGCTCAGAATTTTATCCTGATAACTGCACCATTGACAAATTGGTTGATAAGGTGGGTAAGAAGGTACCTACTAGGTATCTAGTTACAGCCGATCTGTTTCTCCGACATTCTAATTTCCACCAATCCGAGCTACCTACCTAATATTATAGTCTGCGGGTGTTCGGCGAGACCGAGTGGGCCAGATAGACACGTCCATCCATTCCAGATAGACAAGTCCAAAGGAAAAAAAAAACAAATTCGCCCCCTCGGGTGTAGGGAGTTTTTCAAGTTTTAACTGTTCCGGTCATCCGCTTCCGTCCGGTCCGGTTCCGGTCTGAAAAAACATAAAAAAAAATCATAATTCGAAAAATAAAATCAACCGCCGTCTAGCCCAACCAATACTCGTGCAGAATAAGTCGAAATCAAAAAGTTTGCTAAGCGTAATAAAGTTATCGCCTGCGCGCCACAGAAAAGAGCCTATAGTTGGTACCCACTATTATAGTAGGTACCAACTATAGGCTCTTTTCTTAGGAATGTGAATGGGTGGATTAAATCTTTTGAGTTTAGATGGGACATCAAATTTAATTTTGTTAAGTAGATCGGAACAGTCAATGTTATTTGAAGTTATTTTTAGCAAGAGGCTTAGATCGGCGGTTTCACGCCGCTTCACCAACAGGAGAAAATGAAACAACCTTCTGTTTTCAGGACTGTCAAACCACGATTTCAAGTTGGATTGATCGTTACATAGCCGCGGTGTACACCTCACTGGCAGCCCTACATCTAATGTTATCGTCCTGCTCTATCCTAAGGAGGTGGAATTGTGAGTCTCGCTCGCACAGCTAGCGATCACAGCGCTGCAGTGGCAGCGGTGAGTACTATGTACTTAATAAAAGTATCACTTCTTGTTCCACAGATCATTTAATACTATGCTTGTTCTATTGATTTACAAATAGTAAAAATTAACTTGTTTCTCTTATATTTCAGCAGAGTTAAAAACGTCAATGACGCGAGTTGGTCGCGCGCGCGTCGCACCGAGCATCGAACATGCTAACGAAGATGTGCTTATGGTGGTGCTGGGCAGAGGGAGACTCGGCTGGATTGAGAAGCAGTAGACACTATGAACGCCAATATTTGCCAATCAGTTTTTATTACCTATCATAGGCTCAGGCCTCAGGCCTCAGTAGAAATAAATAATATTCATGGACATTCATTATTCATTTACACACCAAACCTGGGAACTAGGTTGCTGATACAATACACATAACACAGACAGAACATCTATGTTTGCCACAAACAAATGTTTGTGCTCAGTGAGGATCGAAATCGAACCCACGACCCACGACGATATGACGAACGGAAGGCAGGGCTCGGCCACAGATCATTTATAATACTATGCTCGACAGAGCTAAGTGGATCAAAATCTAGATCCAGACACCGGGACGCAGACCAACCAAATGTACGTATACATACACAAGTGTCTGTGACAAGCGCGCACACTCGTAATTTTTTCAGTCTTTGATAAGTGCCGTAATAAAGTATTGTGCCGTTTTCTACAGAATAAAAGATAGTGTATTTGGGGGCGACCATTAATTACGTGAGGCATTTTTGAGAATTTTTCGACCCCCCCTCCCCCCTTGATGAGATATCGTAAGATTTTCCTCAACTCCCTCCCCCCACCCCTAATCTCACGCGAGATGGTTCAAGACTTCTATTTTCGCTGTAAACGTGTTGGATTATTGAAAAAAAAAATACAACAAATACTATTGTCTCAGATTTTGCCATATTTTATTCTAGAAATAATTTTTCATGCAATTTTACACCGTTTTCTGCGAGAAAAATAATTACGTGATGTTTGCCAAAACCCCCCCTCCCCCCTAAGTGAGATTTGGAAAGATTTAGCTTGATCCCCTCCCCCTAGAACACCTCACGTAATAAATGGACGCCCCCTTTTTTCTCGTGAAAATGTTACTTTTTGAGTTGTCTCATGTTATATTTGACTATCTGCCACTGGCAGCACTGGCACACATATGCGTCCGCCATTTTGTAAGTAAGAATAAGGCTCGCCAACCAAATTATAATCTTCAATTCAATCTTCCGTTCCGTTCCGAGGAATAAATAATTTGTAAACAATAAAAATAAAAACTTTTCTGGGCATGATTTTTCGGTTTTTCGAAAAAATACTGTACATGTACGATGCTAGCGGTGTTGTTTCTGCAAAGAATGTCTACTAAAAAACGACTATCTTTATGCAAAAGAGCTGTTAGTACGGAGAAATTACAGCATAAAGAGCAAAGCTCATACTGTAGGACTTGCCTGGCCACTGAAGGCCTAGAGCCTATATTCTCTAGTAAAGACATAAAGGAAAAAAAAGCTCACGATCTAAAACTGGCCACGGGCCTTGAGGTATGTTTAAAAACTTATCCTATTTCTCATTGGTTCATGTTGGTCGCGTAAAGTGGACAAACAACCCGGCGGCTCCAACTCGAAAAATACACAATGTATGAAAAGGGAAAGTCAAAATTGAAATATGTCTCATACATGGAAATATGTTTTGATCAAATGTACCTACTTAGACAAGGTACAATTAAATCTATTACCTACCTTTATCCTTGGTTACATAAAATACCCTTTTTTAGAACCTCAACATTGCATCTGCTTCATAACTATTTTTTTTTAGATCAAAATGAATGATGGTCTGTCACAAAAGATATGCCCGCAATGTTCTGATGCTATAAACTCCTCTCTCCACTTCAGACGAGTTAGCAGGAGAGCAGAAAAAGCACTCCTGGGGTTGGCATCTGGTACTCCTCTGAAAATTAAGAAAAAATATCGGTACGTGTAAAACAAATACTGGTATGTTCTGACAAAAAAACCTTTATTTCTGAGTATGCAATTATTAATTGTATTTCTGCAATATCAAATTTCATGTAATTTACAAAATTAGTTACTCGAAACCGGAGTCTAAAATAGTCTAAATGATAAATATCATCATAACTTAGCTTTGCTTTACAAAAAAATCACATTGGACAAGTTGCCTGTTGTTATCTCAATAAATTTCATTTCATTTCATATTAATAAAACACATAGTTGACATTGGAATCAAAGCATAACTTTCACAGTTGACATTGGAATCAAAGCAACCTTTCAGAATTGACATTGGAATCAAAGCATAACTTTCAGAGTTGACATTGGAATCAAAGCAACCTTTCAGAGTTGACATTGGAATCAAAGCATAACTTTCAGAGTGGACATTGGAATCAAAGCAACCTTTCAGAGTTGACATTGGAATCAAAGCATAACTTTCAGAGTTGACATTGGAATCAAAGCAACCTTTCAGAGTTGACATTGGAATCAAAGCATAACTTTCAGAGTTGACATTGGAATCAAAGCACAACATTCAAAGTTTACATTGGAATCAAAGCATAACTTTCAAAGCTACGAGGCTATATGCAAATATACAGATACATAATCCCATCTATAACAGGGTTTAACCCCGACTGAAAAGGAGGTTTCACTTCAGTTAGGAATTACAAAATATTTCATTTCATTTATTCATTCAATAACAATTATTTACAATCATATATAATAATAACAATTGTAATAATAAATAAAAATTAGATAAAACATGAGTAAAATTAATAAATAAAATTAAAATAAGATAATGATTAGGTATGTTCAGTCAAACCTGGGTAAGTGAGAACTGGATAAGTGAGAAAACTCTATAAGTGAGAGTAATAGCCAGGACCCGTCATTTTAAGCTCCCAAAACCTCTATTAGCGAGAAACAGAAACCTTTGTAAGAGAGAGTCGTTTTTCCCTCATGGACCTCCGTAAGTGAGACTGCTACTTATCTATACCTCTATAAACGACAGTCGAGCTTTATTTATTTATGTATATTATTTAGGAGGAACAAATGACAAAACAAATTACAAATTTAACATCTGCTATTTTATGACTGATTCTTAACTTTCGTGGAACTTCTTACCATTGTTTTTGTATTGTTTCCTCGTCAATATTGTTCCTATTCTATTTCGTGGAACTAAATAACGTTGTTATTTTATCGTATTCTTTTCAAATGGACACGTGTGCCTGTGTAGAAACTCGGGTTAGTGAGAAACCTCTATAAGCGAGAATAAGATTGTGCTCCCTTGAACTCTCGCTTATCCAGGTTTGACTGTATAACAATATTAAACCTGAAAAGTACTTGTCAAAAAATCATCCGTGGCGTAAAAAAACTCCTTGGAGCAACAATTTCTTAATATATATGTTATATTATGCTTCCAGAATACATAGAGACACCAAGCCTGCGATAAAGTCTGAGGTAAAAGCACAAGTACTTCCAGTTGAGGTAAACTATAGTTACGATGACTATGCAGCCGATGACTTCCAGAACTATGATTATGGAGGAGTAGAAGCCAATGTAGCTGTTATAAAAAAGGTAAAGTATTGATAAACTAGGTTCCGCTCGTGACTTCGTTCGCGTCCCGTTTTTTTTTTTTTTTTTTTTTTTTTTATACTACTAAGTAGGCAAACAAGCGTACGGCCCGCCTGATGGGAAGCGGTTACCGTAGCCTATGGACGCCTGCAACACCAGAGGTATCACATGCGCGTTGCCGACCCTTGAAGAATTTTAAAACACCCTTTTTGAAGTGCCCCATATTGTAGCCACTAGGGAAAGCCTCGACAGGAAGATCGTTCCACAACCTGAGTGTTCGCGGGAGGAAATTCCTCTGAAACCGGACGGTGCGCGACCACCCTGGCTCTAGGGTGTGTGGATGAATTCCCTGTCGTTGGCGGGCAGTGCGATGGTAGAAAGTGGCTGTAGGCATCATATTAAATAATTCTTCAGAACACAACCCGTTATACAAGCGGTAGAACACACACAGAGATGAGCAGTCTCTTCTCAGACTTAAGGGTTCAATACCGCTTGTAAGCTTGGGATCGTCGACAATTCTTACAGCGCGCCTTTGAACCGAATCAAGGGGTCCTAGCTGGTATCCAGGTGCTCCCGCCCAAAGGTGACAGCAGTACTCCATGTGGGGTCGAACTTGCGCCTTGTAAAGAAGCAGTCTTTGCCCCGCACTGAAGTACAACTTCGCTCTATTGAGCACACCGAGCTTTTTGGATGCCAGCTTGACCTTATCTTCTAAATGATTACGGAACTGGACGTCGCTGGAGATGTCGATACCCAGGATCCCAATACTTTTCGAAATGGTAAGAGGCATGTTCTGGAATTGGGGAGCTACAGTGAATGGGGATTTTTTAGCGGTAAACACGCAAGCTTGCGTCTTAGTAGGGTTGAATTGAACCAGGTTTTGACCTCCCCAATCGGAAACTCTGGTTAATATACCCTCCACGTCAGACACAAGTTTCTTTCGGCTTTCCTCCACTATGGATCGAGGGGTACCAGCACGACCCGTGTAGCATGTGTCTCCAGTACTGTCATCCGCATAGCAATGAATGCTATAAATGGACAGCATGTCATTGATATGCAGCAAAAACAATGTTGGAGACAGCACGGAGCCTTGCGGGACACCAGCATTAATGCCCATGCAGTCAGAGCTACTGCCATCAACTACGGCCCGTATGCTTCTGCCGGACAAAAAGCTAGCAACCCATCTGCACAAGCCCTCGGGCAGTCCATAGGATGGCAGTTTCGATAGAAGACCCCGGTGCCACACCCGATCAAAGGCCTTCGCTATGTCTAGGCTAACAGCCAGTGCCTCTCCTTGACTCTCAATGGCCTGGGCCCACCGATGTGTGAGATACACTAGAAGGTCACCAGTGGAACGATTATGGCGGAAGCCATATTGGCGATCGTTGATCAGGTCGTGTTCTTCTAGGTATCTCAATAGTTGGTTGTTGATGACACGCTCCATGACCTTAGAGAGAAGGGAGGTTATAGCGATTGGTCTGTAATTTGATGGGTCTGATCTATCGCCCTTTTTGGGCACCGGATGGACATGTGCGGTCTTCCACGAAGAAGGAACCTGCATTGTGGAGTAAGAAAGCCGAAACAGGCGCGTTAATACAGGACACAGTTCCGGAGCACACTGCTTAAGCACCACTGCTGGTATACCGTTGGATCCCGTTGATTTTTCGGGATAAAAAGTAGCCTATGTGTTAATCCAGGTCACGGCCAATATATTCCAAGTTTCATCCAAATTGGATCAGTAGTTTTTACGTGAAAGAGTAACAAACATACATCCATCCATCCATCCATACTTACAAACTTTCGCGTTTATAATATTAGTAAGATAAGATACTGTTAATTTTTTAAGTTTGCACGTTTTTGTCGACCTGTAACAGCAGGCAGAAAATGCTTATAGCCCAGTTAATTATTTACTAGTAATTAAGGCGTGATCCGCGAACAAGTAAACAGACAAACTCGAGTTTTGGAATCAGAATCGATTATATAGTAGATCTGCATATTTAGTTTATCCATATCTTTAATTAAGTTTTTGTTTTTTACAGTTTTTTTTAATAGCTATCCTTATGTTACCAGGAGCCACTTTTGCCTCGTAAGAAGCGTCCCGCCCGCCTCATCCCAGCTTCCTCTTATAAATGTGGAATTTGCCTCAAAGAGTTCCGCATGAAGGCCACATACAAGGCTCACATGCGGTTTCACACCAACTTCTGTGTCTGTGAGGTGAGTATTACTAGCATTCGCCCGCGACTTTGTCTGTGTCCCGTTTAGTTCTGTTGATTTTCCGGGATAAAATGGTAGCCATGTGTTCTTTCACAAAAAGATAAACTACTTATTGTAACGCGGGCTTAATAGATACGCTGATGTTGCATTCCCACTATGCTGCAGTCGGCAGGGACTTGGGCAGGGAAGTGGGCACGAGCATAGTGTGAACACGATCATGCCTCTGTCCCGGCTCCCGGCCCAAGTTCATGCTCTAGCTCCCTAGTGAGAATAAAGGCGATGTTGCTGTGGCAAAAATGCCGGCAGCGGCACGGATATATACCGCGTACACACTATGCCCACGCCGCTGCCGGAATGTATGGCGGCATTAATGCCTCGGACTTATTGCCACAGCAACATCGCCTTTATTCTCACTAAGCGGCATTCATGCCGGCAGCGGCATGGGCATAGTGTGCACGCGGTAATAGTGTGAGCGCGGTTTAGCACACCTCCGCTGCGGAACCGTAACAGCGGAACTGCTAGATAAATTCAAATGGCGGCCAGAGCGTGGAAGTGTGGCTGGCGTCGGAGCAGATCGACAAAACCGCGCGGAGAAAGAGATGGAATATAGTCAAATCTATGCGTTAGAACAGGCAGTTTCGCTAGTGTTCCGCTTCTCCTACACGGGACAAGACATGACGAAATTACTTGCGGTTCCGCTGTTACCGTTCCGCAGCGGAGGTGTGCTAAGGGCGTGCAACATGAGATGTGCTCGGACCGCGGCCTTTATGCGCGACACTAGCGCCTTCCGCCAGGGAACTTTCGTTAGTCATGCCATGTCAAGTCAATCGTACGTAGAATTCAGTTAAAAGTATTTTTTTTTGTCTAGAACATGCGTTTTTGTAATTAGATGTAGACATGTACCTAATAAAGAAAATATAATATAATATAAGAAAATATACAAGCATTGCATTATTATACTAGCTGGCGCCCGCGGTTTTGCTCGCGTGGTAGCAGCGTACAAACAGTTTTGAAAATTCTGAAACACATGTCGAGTCAATTTATTTGACGAATCTATGTACCAATTTTGAAGGGTCTATCATGTACGGTATACATTATTTCGTTTAAATCTTTGACCCTATTTTTGGACCCTTAAGGATGCGACTTCAAAATTCCTTTCTTAGTGCACCCCCACACTATAATTATAAGGATACTACCCTCCAAATGTCATACCTCTAGGACTTATAGTTTAGGCTGTGCTTTGATTATCAGTCAGCTTCAAAAGAGTTTTATATATAATGATGATGATGATTACAGACTTGCGGCAAACGATGTCGTAATAACAATCAGCTGCAAGAACACAAACGTGCACGACACGGCCTCGGCCGTATTCACAAATGCGCCTACTGCGAGTATAGCTCCGCTACTAAGGAGGCTCTTACAGTGAGTTGTAATAAACTAGCTTCCGCCCGCGACTTCGTTCGCGTCCCGTTGGATCCCGTTGATTTTCCGGGATAAAAAGTAGCCTATGTGTTAATCCAGGTCACGGAAAATATATATATTCCAAGTTTCATCCAAATCGGATCAGTAGTTTTTACGTTTAAGAGTAACAAACAAACATCCATCCATCCATCCATCCATCCTTACAAACTTTCGCGTTTATAATATTAATAAGTAGGAAGGATAGGAAGTATTAAATGATTTGTGTCTTAGCATAGTCCAAATAAAGAAAAGTGTAAACTAATATTATGAAGAGGAAAGATTTGCGTGTTTGTTTGTTTGCATTGAATAGGCTCCGAAACTACTGGACCTGCTTCTGGTTTAGAGAGTTCAAGCTGTGTCTAAGAATCCACATCTTTGATTTCAATAAAATATAGCCTATGTTTCAATCCGGAAAAAGTGCTTCCGAATGGTGTAAGTTTCATTGAAATTGGTCCAGTAGTTAAGGCGTGACAAACAGACATACTCGATTTTCAGAATCAATCGTTTATTTAATAGATCTGCATATTTGGTTTATCCATATCGTTAATTTTAAGGTTTTTTAACAGTTTTATAATAGTAAGTAGAGATAGCTGGTGTGGACAAACAAACAAACAAACTTGATTTTCGGAATCAGAATCGTTTATTTAGTAGATCTGCATATTTAGTTTATATCTTTAATTTTAATTTCTTTTTTACAGTTTTCTAATAGTATACCTATATAGATTTAACATTTTTAGATTCACGAAAGGCGACATACAGGCGAAAGGCCCTATATCTGTGATCACTGCGGAGCCACCTTCCACCGGAGGTCGAACCTCGTTCAACACATAGCAATACATTTGCCTGAGAAGAACTGGCAGGTATAATTTGCGCACCTTACTCTATGTTATACGCAGCATACGCATTATTAGGTTAAAATCTTTGATCCTAATTTCAGACTTTTCAAAATTCCTTTCTTAGTGCACCGCTACACTAATATAAGGATACTACCCTTCAAGTTGCATACCTCTAGGACTTATAGTTTAGGCTGTGCGTTGATTGTCAGTCAGCTTCAAAAGAGTTTTATATATTTAGAAGATTATGTAGTTTATATAATAATATCGTTTATTATATTATGCACATTAGATTGTGAAATTATTTAAATGAAGTTATTTTTTTTTTTTTTACACCATCACTTTCGTTCATTTAAAATCTAGTCAGAGGTTGCTTGGAAGAGATCGCTCATGGCGATAAAACCGCCAATTATGCTTCTCCTAAGAATAATGAACTCTGTGTTTATTTTATAATTTCCGTAAAAGTGGTGTACAATTAAGAGTTTTCTATCTATATATCTACACTAACATAAAAATTAAACTTAATTAATATACAAATGGGCTGTCTTACCGCTAATCGGCTATATCTGCCAGACAACTTTAAATTACATACCCTTTCAATGTAAGAAATAATGAAAATAATCTATTTATATTTATATCCACAGTGTGATGTATGCCCAAAGAGGCTAAAGTCAAAAAAGTTCCTGCAGATCCACAAACACAATGCACATACTGGGAAACGATACGGCTACCTGTGCGCAGTGTGCGCCCATCGCTTCGAGAAGCCAAACAAAGTCAGGGCTCACACGAGGCGCGTGCATGGAGTCCCGGATGAACAACAGGAGCCCATCACTAGAGTGCAAATTTAATATTATCTACTGAAATGAAATGAAATGAAAGGCGTTTCGGCGTTTCAGGTCCCGATTTGCATATATTTAGTTAATTTTTAGATTAATTTTGTTATGTATAACTTTTTTTGATTTTATCATAATCCATACTAATATTATAAATGCGAAAGTAACTGACTGTCTGTCTGTCTCGCTTTCACGCCAAAACTACTGATCCGATTTGAATGAAATTTGGTACACAGATAGTCTAGAGCCTGAGAAAGGACATAGGCTACTTTTGAATGCGAAAAAGGGTGTAAGGAGTTGAAAGGGAGGGTGAAAGTTGCATGGAAGTATCGTAATTTTTAGAGCTAGAAGCTTGAAACTTATTTTTTATGGTTCAATATAAATAAATACTAGCGACCCGCCCCGGCTTCGCACCGGTGCAATGCAGTGATGATGATGATGATGTATTATACATATAAACCTTCCTCTTGAATCACTCTATCTATTAAAAAAAACTGCATCAAAATCCGTTGTGTAGTTTTAAAGATCTAAGCATACATACATACATACAGACAGACGCGGGAAGCGACTTTGCTTTATACTATGTAGTGATGGCATTGAATGTTTGTAAAAATTGTAAAATGCCGCGTGGGGGGGCTCTTAGTACGGCGACTTTTTGTTTATTTAGATAGATATGTAGTTAACACTTTATTGAACACAAGAACACAATGTAAGTGCAAAGTACTATTATAAAACTGGACTGACAACCAACGCACAGCCTAAAGTATAAATCGTAGAAGTATGAAATTTGTTGGGTAGTATCATTATATAGTGTAGGGGTGCACTAAGAAAGGATTTTTTTAAAGTCGCACCTTATACGGTATAAAATTAGGATCAAAGATTTTAACCAAATAATGCGTACACCACGCGAGCAAAGCCGCGGGCGACAGCTTATAAATTTTACTCTAACTGCCTTAATTTCATAGCTAAAGGCGGTATCACACGGTTCACTTTTCGTTCATTTTGTCTTTCATTCGGCATCTTTCACTCGAAATGATTCATCTCAACCCCATTGAAACAAGAGTGCCAAATGAATTCATAATGAACCGATCCAACAAAGTTGGATATAGAGTCCTTTTCATGAAAGAAGTCCCGCGGAAATTTCCGGAACTAAATTTTAAATTAGTTGTCAGGTGCTGTGTGTTCGGATGCTAGTGCGTTTTTATTTGGTTTCTGTGATCAAAGTAAAAAAAGTGCTGCCCCAGAAATAATACTTAAGGTCGACTACAGCGACGCGTCTGCGGGACTTCTTTCATGGAAAGGACTCTAACTCTAGTGGTGTTCTTTCCAAATTGTTCTACATAAAACCTTAGGCTAATAGTATAATGCAAATAAATAGCTACTCTATAAAGTGATTTCCTTGTTTATATGTACTTTTGTTTTACTATTTTTCTCTGAAACAGTAACGATTACTAAAGAATAAAACACAATTAGGTACCTACATAATTATTTTATGTAGGTTGTACAAAATAAAGTTAATATTTGAGTAAAACGGAACGTTCGTTTTGTCCTGAACAGTCGGCGTTCAGTGTTGTCAGACGCACAACCGCAGATTTTTTTATTATCTTGGTAAGTCCTTTCTATCGACTATACCTAAAACTGCAAGTACTCTAAAAATATGTATACACCTACCTACATAAATATATTATTTTTTTCTTATCTTTTAAACATAATTATTTAGGTACGGTTTATTTTCGTACATGCGATGGCTGAACCATCTGGCAATACTGCAGTGACCTACACAGCGTAAACAAAAAAGACTTGGCAAAAGGACAAGCCTCCAGTGCCAGAACAAAATTAAAAAAAAAAAAAAAAAAAAAAAAAACTACACAGCGTAGGTAGGTAGTGTACTACGTGACTAGTTAGTGACTACAGACAACAACAGTAGTAATGTTCTGTGCAACAATGGCACAAGGTGAAACGTGAAACACCGCCGGCGCTTTGTGCAACTGCTCAAAATTGTGTAAAATAACACATTCAGTTTGTAAATCGAATATGTGAATTTGTGATAAGTACTCTTTACAATATAATAACGATGGACAGTGGGTAAGTAACTTCCTTTGTTTATTGGTGTTATCTAGGGACGCCGGTCTCATAATTTTGTTCATCAATGTATTTGTCTATTTATAGATTTATGTAAATTGATCGCTATTTCACAAAATAGAAACATCGGTTCAGAGCATTTTGCATGATCTTGTACGCGCACGCAGCCGTAAGTTAGAAAGATCTATTCCATTCCAGTTATCGGTCAGCGATTTACAAATTACGCGGGAAACTGTCAGTGTCACGAGAAAATACTCAAATCTCATAATCATTAAAAACGAAATACTAATTTGTTTCAGGATACCAAACGGTAGCCAAAACAGCGTTTATCCAATGGGAGATAATAATTCTACAAATGAATTTACATCTCAAGTGAAAGACACAAAGGAAAACAAAGAAGAAGATGAATTGTCAATGTATCAATATAAAAAAAATAAACTTGCTACGCAAGGCGTTCCAGGGCAATTATATGAATCAAAGCTTAATTCCATAGTATTATACAGATTGCTGATGGATCCAAAAATTAAACATTTTTATTTAGGGTCAAACTTGAATGAGATTGGAGATATGGACGATGTATGCATAAGATTAATACACGAAGATTGTGAAAAGCAATTGGTAATTCTTATACAAGCTAAGCACAAAGATAATCTAAACAAAGGAATTTATGACGACGAACTATATAGATCATCAAGCGATTTCTGTTTATCAAAAAACTTCAGTAGTTTTATAAAAGTAAAAGAAAAATTTAGTAAAATCAAGGATGATGTCATGTATTTGGGTAAATTAGAAGACGTTGTTCCTCATTTTATATTTTACACTTCAGCAGTCAACAACACTATGTCTTCTAAGAGAATCAAAGAGCCAAATGAAAATAACCCTACTATAAACATAGTGAAAAGTTTGATAAACTCCCGAAAACTTGATGGAAAAGTTTTCCAACTACAAATAACTGAAGATGATTTGAAAAATGTTACAAAAAACTATAAAACTGGCACCCGCGCGGATGCAGAACAATTCTTTGAACATCTATACTTCTTCACAGACCAAGCACAACAAGAAGAGGTTGGAAGGGAACTAGAAAAAGAAATAGCCATAAATCAACGCTTAGAAGCTTCTCTATTGCAAGTGAGATCGGACATTGTGTTCTTAAATTTTTATAGTAAGGTACATAGGTGGTGGTTATTACAACGCAAGGCTGAATATTTGACGAAGAAATGTGACTATTTACATTCGATCCTAAGCGATGCTGTTATCAGTGCATACCTAAGACTTCTACACTATAACTGCGTTAGTTATCTTGAGCTCTACTCAATTCAGTTTAACACTGGTTCGATGACATATATTCAGAAAGAGCTGCTCCAAGAATTCAAGTTTGAACCTGAACCTAACAAAGCGAATGTTTTTATGATAAAAACAAATTCGGTGGTGTTATCTAGCATCAAACTGAAGAATTGCTTAAGTTATGCTAAATATTACGAACGCTGTTCATATCTTGATTATAGTTATATCTCTAAAATGGCCAAAACTGAATTTGAGATTTTATTAGGGGAAATTAAAACTACTGGAATAGATATTCTTGTTATAATTTTAGATACAACTCGGCAAGTAGAAAACGAACGTCTGATTAATGTATTAAATGAATTCCATAAAAATATAGTTATTGTTACAGAAGAATCACAAACAGTGGATATAGGAAACTCGCATGATATAAATGTGGTTGACGATTATATCTTTGGTTTGGTAGATATATTGAATGAAGATTTTTTTTTGAAATATAAAATCACGGTACAAGGCGAAGAAATGGATCTATCTATGATTATAGATGGTAAGACTGAATATAGTATTATTACTTCTGATATAATACTAAAGGTTTTAAACAATGAAGAAATTCAGTTAGGACGCGATTTGTCTAATAACCACAAAATTAAAGATTGGTATCAAGAAAGAACAGTTGTATTAAATAAAATAGAAAACAATGAAATAATAAAAGCAAAAGAATATTCGGAACTTCATACGCTTAATGACATTGATGAAAAAATTGTAGTTATAACAGCTGAGCCAGGTATGGGCAAATCTACATTACTGTCACTTTTATCAGCAGAAACAAAGTGCCTTGATCCGAAAACGTGGATTATAAAGATGAATTTAGAAGACTATTCCGAAGACTTTAGTAAATGGAAGGAAGATAGAATAGATATTGGCTTGCGAGAGAGTATGTTACTCGCGTGTAAAGCTGAACTGAACGAGATTATTAATGATCCAATTGATCTTCAAATGACTGAAGACGGGGATTTAAAATTAATAAATAAAACCCTTCGTGGAGCATCTTTGCTGTTATTGGAACTCGTCGTAAACTGTTTCAATAAAGGAAGAATAA
Source organism: Eulithis testata (assembly GCA_947507515.1). Classification (NCBI taxonomy): domain Eukaryota; kingdom Metazoa; phylum Arthropoda; class Insecta; order Lepidoptera; family Geometridae; genus Eulithis; species Eulithis testata. The sequence continues at coordinate 6,184,696 of OX382216.1, forward strand.
TATTCATTTTCGACGGTTTTGACAAGATGTGTCCACATTACGAAAAACTGACTGCAAAGTTTATTAAAAATCTTATATCTGTACCTTCCTATAATAGAAATGAAGAACATGTTTCTAGAAATAGGGTTTGGATCACCAGCCGACCCTATAATTCAGTCAAACGCATATTACATGCAGAACTTGCTGAGCCTTTTTCTCTTGCGCCATTATCTGAACCGCAGCAAAAAGCTTTCTATAAAAAATATTGGCAAGCCAATATGAACAAAAAGCATTTAGCTATAAACGAGTTAAACAAACAAGAGATATGGACAAATATCAGCAAATTTTTAAAAAACGTGTTTCAAAGCATACAATTTCCGTCTATATCTAGTATTCCTTTGCAAGTCATATATAACACTGCACGAGAGTATTTACAAGAAGAATTTGAGTATATTGAAACAGAAACCAATATGGCCTATAATAAAACCTTTTTCCCTCGAGATAAAAAAGAAGAAGCATTACACTTATCAGGCATACCCTTGCACATGAAGATATACGCAAGCCACTTCGTAAAATGCTTCTTGAATAGCGTACAACTAACTAAATACTCCAAAAATGAATTACAAAATCAAGAAAATTGGGACTTTAATGTAAACACGTTTGAATTTTTTGAAAAGTTGCACGAATCTAAGCTCTTTAAAGTATTCCACAAGGGTAAGAACCCATATTACCCTGATTGCAGATTAAGATACAATAACGAAAAGATAAAGTCTATTAAACGCCACAAAATTCTTGCATTTTTTTCATTATTTGATGATAAACTTTTAAGAACTCACAAGAGATTAATTATTATAGAAGGTGGCGAGCGTTCATATGTTTTTCAAGAGTTTAACTCAATGATAAAATATATAGAAGATGGGAATGAAAAGGTTGGCTTGATTGACGGAATTCGTCGAAACGTCCCAAGATTTGTGCACCAAGCACTCGCTGAGTGTTATGCTGTAGAATACTTTGCTGATTTACTGAAAAGCTTTAAGAAAAAACCATTTGTTGATGAAAAAGCAATTAATTTTCTTATAAATTATCTTTTATACAATAAAGTAGGCCTAATGATTATTTTCAATCAAAAATTAAAGGATGATAAAGACTTAGTGGAAGTACTGTCGACAAACAATACTAAAAATAGAATATTTGATGCACTGATGAATCAACATGAAAATAAAATAAAAACACTTCACAGCGTACTGGACAATGGTTTTAAAGAAACTGCTTGGGTTTTAGTACAAAGTATCGGAAGTAACATAGATAGTGGAAATATCAGTAATATTATCGAATATATTGGAGAAAATTTCTTCATATACGCCGCGTCATTTGACTATACCGATCTTTTAGAATATGTACTGTGTAAAATAAGGGAGGTAAATAGTTTACTGATCGACGACATTTCAAACAATATAAAGCGTGAATTGAATCTAATAAACATAACCAACAAAGATTTTATAGTCGACATATTATCTAAGGTTGGTTTAAAAGATATGGCCACATATTTTACCCATATCAAATGTTTTGCTTAGATAGTATTTTGTACAACGAACAACATTTCGTCGATTTACATTTAATCAGATCATTATATTATTATATATGTACCTATAAATATACCTACTTCTGCTTATGCTTCAATATTTTTTCACATGACAACTTTCTCTATGAATACTTGTATATCTATTGTAGAGTCCCGCGGCAATTTCCGGAACTAAACTTTAAAACTAAATTTTAAATTAGTTGTCAGGTGCTGTTAATGTGTTCGGATGCTAGTGCGTTTTTATTTGGTTTCTGTGATCAAAGTCTTGTTTTCAATGCCTAAAGTTGTTAAAAGTGCTGCCCGAGAAATAATACTTAAGGTCGACTACAGCGACGCGTCTGCGGGACTTCTTTCATGGAAAGGACTAAAGTGCTTTGCCACACCACAGATCATATAATACTATACTACTGCGTACTATAATATCATAATATATTTCATTTTTTTAGCGCTATTGTGAAATTTGTTGCATTAGATTTCAATTATTTTATCTCTCACCCTAGTTTATCGTAGCTTTTTCAACCATTGTATATATTTGTTTCCAAAATACTTTTTACTTTCCATAATGTTTTACCTGCGTTAGCTGTGGTTGCCTTTACTGGATAGGCACCAGCCATGATATGTTCTGTTTGAGTTTAGTTTTAAGATACGTGTATTATTCTTTGGCAATCCTAATAAATAAATAAATAAATAAATATGTATTTTTAATTCGTTTTGTTTTATTACATTGTTTTAACTTGTTCGCGTGTTTTTTATTGCCTTGGTAGTGCATATCGGTGCCGTGCCGGTCCCGGCCAGTGGCGGATTAGCCACGTAGCAAGTGTAGTAAATGATACGGGCCCCGCGCACCAATGCTTTTTGACTGTAAAAGGTAAAATCTATCTACTTTTTAAAGTATGTAAGCACGCATGAGGTAGTTACCAGCTCTTGTAACGGAGTTTTTAGGCCGCCATAAGGCTTCCGTCATGGCTTAGTGACTGTAAGAGCCAGGACCAACAGTTCAACGTGCCTTCCGAAGCACGGAAACGCTGAGATGTAATTGCCACAAATAGTGACCGCGCAGAGCGTTACTTAACTGAGATAATCGGTGAGGATTGATTAGGCAAGCTACGCCACGAGCGTTTAATAAACACTTGAAACATGTACCTACCTAACTTGAAGATAAAACTTTTTCAGTTACTTTCTACTTGTTCTAGGTATAGAGTTTATAGCATCGCTACCTACGGAAAAACAGCTTGGTTCGGGAACTGTACTGAACCGATTTCGATAAAACATATATCGGACCAATTTATCAAGGATTGCGTTATGAATGTTTTTGGTGGAAACGTACCTACAGTTAGATTGTTCTGTAGTGACCTTTATACTACCATGGTGGAAGTGCTAGACAGCGAAAAAGTTTTGTGCAAAATGTGTAAATTTAACTAGCAACATTAGGGAGAGCGAGGAAAAACCTATAAAAGGTAAAAAAGTAAAAAAAAACTTCTCCGGAACGTAAAAAAAAGAGTGGCGAAATATTAGCTATGTATGTCAATGGTAACAAAATATAAAAGTGGCGAAACCGAACGGGTGCCGTCATTTCACAACCATGGAAAACACAACCCCGGAATGTACAGTCAGGAATTGACGTATAATTTGGCAGCCAATTCCATGGTTGTGCAATCTCGGGACGTGTTTTCCAGGCCGTACAATGTTTTGCACAGGGTGGGAATACACAGCCATGGAATTGGCTGCCAAATGGCATCGAATTCCCGGGCTGTACTTTCCTTGGTTGTGTTTTCCATGGCTGTGAAAGCTCAGCACGTGTCGGGAATGCCCATCCACGGAATGTACAACCTGGGAATTGGATGCCAAAATACGTCATCACCTATGCTTCGTTTACACTAACTTGCCTGACTATGTGAACGATTGAACGATTGAAAGGGAACGTAAACAGAACAAAATATTTCATTTTTACCTAGGTAGGTACCTATATTTTTTGTTTACTGCTATTATTCGGAATTATTCGTAAGAATTTTATGGGTGAACTCTTGATCAGCCACCCTATTAGTCAATATGACTATAAAGTGTTTGTAACTTCTGCACAACTGAAGGAATTCTTTAGAAAAAGTCTTTGAAAAGCGAAAAGATGCTCTACCATTATTGGTATATATTTGGTGTGAATGCCGTAAATTAGGAAAGGAATTCTAAGACCCACTTTACCTATATGAACACTATAGGACTTATACATGTAAGTTCATGTAAGATCCTATAACCTACTTTTGAGTAAGTACCTAAAGGATACTTGATGCACAAATATCTACATAATCTTTGTAAAGTATTCCTGTATTTGTATTTTTATAAGACAACAAGTTATAAAAACCAGTGTTCTCAAAATATAGTGAAGGAAAACTTCAGGAAACATGGTATTTAGTTAGCTCCATACATGTTGACCATGTTTTTCCTGTGTACACCAAGGGCCGACTAAACTGTGGAAAAAAGTGATTGGCAATCATTACTCCATCTAACTAAACTATTTCTCAGACACTTCATTGTCCTGTAAGTGTTTGAGAGTTCCTTACGATGCTAATCCTCAATCGTAAGGCATTTTAATAAATATTTTACTGTTATTTTTATTCTTTCAGCAGTTGTAACAATGTTTTCCTAACCAAAATACCAAAGAAGGTACCATACCTATCTGAATCAATGCATGGGTTAAAATTGAAGATCAACAGTGAAACAGAATTTTATTAGACAGATATTAATACAGGACAGAAGCCGTAACAATCACTTCAACATCTTGGCAGTTGCATCATTATTTCTGCCTTGCAAGTAAAATTATTATTATGGTTAAAAATGAATTAAATTTTGAAACTTACAGTCCCACTCAAAGATGTACATAATGTTAAAAGATAATCAAACAATATATTGACATATCTTACCAATGAGTAATGATAAATAGAGACTTTGTAAACTTCAGTAATAGGTCCTCATTTTGTGGTATGATCTTTACTTCTCTGTCATAAACTTGTCTATCTAGACTCTAGATATAGACACTAAGACTTGTAGGTATGAATTTGCCTTCATTAACATTGGGCCTAATCACCAAACATGTACAAATTAAACAGACTAAAATGATTTATAATATTTATATCTCATGGGTACCTACTATGTAAACTATATAAGCAAAGTAAATAAAAAAATCATTTTTCCAGGTACCTTCTACATTCATCGGATCTACAACAAAGTCCAGTGGTGAACACTTTCTAATAAGCCGCAACTGCCTCTACTCCAGTACCTAGACATCACATATTCCAGTGGGTGGCTTTGGTACGCCTTATCAAAGGTTTTCCTAGTTTGGGTACCAATGTTGTCCAATCTGAATTAGCATAAAATATTTTAATTTTTTATGTAGGCACCAACCGGCTTATTTTATTTGTAGGTGCATTTATGAATCAGTAATAGTGATGACTATGCTAAGATTTGTGCAAGTAGCTACCGTGTAAAAGGATGAACGACTTTAACAAGCCTACATAACTAGACTAAGATAAGAGTTAAGTAGGTACCTACATAGAATAATAGCAACTGTATAGCATTATAATAATAGCATTCCTAAGAAGGTAGGCACAATAAAACAAATGTCTTTAAGTATGTATGTATACATTTTTTATTCATAAAGATAAAATATTTTACAACCACATCTAAAATAATAAAGCAAAGTCCTATCTTATTCACACAGACTATGTACATATCGCTTTAATGCAAATACATATTCCTAAACATAACTATTAATCATAGGTATAGTAATTAGAAATTATTTCTTTTATATAGGTAAACGTATCATTTAGGTAGTACATAAACAAAAAATGTCAGGTTATTGCAGTTAATAAATAACTTTAGAAATGCCATCTACCACTAGGGAATGGCACGCTTGCAAACAGCTTGAAGAGCCTGACATATGTAATATAATGGCATGGGCACCGCCTGCGGAGACCGTAGCCAACAGCGTTCCGCTGAGGCGCGGGTGCTCCGTGAGCGCTGCCCCCAAACCCTCCAAACTCTGTGGCACGGGCGGCTGTGCCGTTTTCCTCCACTTCCGCATCGACGAACCCACCGACTCAAACAGCAAATGGGCCGCCGCGTCTGGAAACCTGTAAACATACAAACAGTTAGTTACACAAATTATGTTCAAGTAAATAGATATACGGCAAAAAATGGAACTACATCATAGTGTTGTAGGATACATATATTCATTTTCACGTACCTACCTATCTTTAACAGTTTTTGCAGCGCACGCCAGAAAAGCTCGCAGATGGCAGAATTTTTTCCTACTTACTTGACACTGATCCTTATATTTTGGACAATTCACACAATATCTTTATAAGTTATAGCCTATGTGTTATTCTGATATATAACTTACATTATTGTAAAGTTTCATTAAAATCCATTCAGTAGTTTTTGCGTGAAAGAGTAACAAACATCCTCACAAACTTTCGCGTTTATAATATTAGTAGGATAAGTAGGGTGGTAGGTATTAGTATTACAAAATGTTTTAATAGAACAGAAAGCACTATTAAAACATACGTTTTCTCACAAACAAAATTAAAATTACGGATTGTAGATCGTAGGTAGTTATGTAGGTATATACCTGGCAGCCTCCTCCTCATACATTGCATTCAATGGAATGTTTTCCATTGTAGCCCTCCTTTTGAGGGCTTGAAACATGGCATTCCTGTGAAAAACAAGACAAGTGTGAATTGACTCGCCGGCCGAGATTTCCGAACCCTGGTAGTATAGGTAGGTAGGTTTTTCAACTTCTTTCAAAAACTACTCATGACTCAAATGACCTTTGTTTTATTTGCCGTCAAATTATTATAGGTACAATTATTTTCCTGGATCCCACACTTCGGAGTTAAGGGTACCTATACCTAGCTCTTTGTAGTTTTAGACATTTTTTATTTTAGGTAAAAAAACTATGTGTCAGAAAAAATACATTTACCTACATCCATAGCTTACTTACTTTTGGGGTGGCTCGATGGATGGATGGGGTGATAGCTAGCTGTAAATAACTTTTAATTTCACTTTACTCACCGGTTTGGAATCCAAGGCGTTGGCTCGTGATCGTGCTCACCAGTGAAAGGCCTGGATGTCCGTTTCTTATTAGGAAGCGGACAGGGCACCCGTCACTGTGGCACCGCAGTGAAGTGGAGGCCTCTCTCGCTCGTGTGGTCACATAAAAGTGATCACCACGAGAGAACAAACTGCTGCCCTCCTTGTAGGGCTCTATTGGGGAAACCGGCTCCATCTTTATCAAACTAAAAAAGTGGGATTAAAATAAATTATTTGTCCATTATTTATCCTAAGTAGGTCCAAAGTACCTACTTAGGTACCTAGGTATATAAGTTTTTTAAATTAGGTAGGTACCTACCTACCTATGTAATCTAGGGTATACATAACCCATACATGTCATAACCTACAAACAATGGCGTCCTTTGTAAGCTGAATGATGCTATGCTATTGCTAAAATATTACCTATTAACTATGTAGACAGGCTGAGAATTAAATTAAACTAAATTCAAATAGATATAAACAATTATGAGAAACTTACCTAAACAATCGGCAGCAGAAATAGAACCAATTAGGCTCGATTAGTATGTATGCAAATGCAGTGGGAACAGAGAACACCTTCGCAACCAAGAAAGTTTTCATTTCATTTTTTATTACGCCGCACGAGTTGGCTACTACGATAATCTCCAAGCCGCTAGAACTTGCTAGAGTTCGCGTGTGAGTTCGCGCCTCTTCTTTGGTACAGAATAGCTAATAGATAGTAAGTAGGAAAGCGCGTTAGTCGCGGGCGCGTACTTTCCCGTCACCGGATTGGTTGTTCGTTTTGTTTGGGTTATAGTCTTGATTTTTTAAACCAATCTGAAGACGTCGTCGGGCAGAAAATAATAAAAATAATTTTGGGCGCTAGGTACCTCAGGCACCACCCACACCCCCGCCCGAGCTTGACCCCATTGCCACCTATTTTATAGGTACCTAACTCCCGACCGAAAAAAAGAGGTGTTCTAAGCTTGATGAATGATGACGTTGTGCGTCTGTCTGTTTATCCGTAGTTTTGAATGTTTGAGAACTGGTTTACCTACATAAAAATTACCAATCATAATCAGATTATTCAGATTACTTAGGTACCTAGGTATACCTACCTAGTTAGGTAGATACTTACCTGCTTTATTCACGTCGATACTTATAGGTATACCTGCCTATCTACCTAGTTGGTAAGTAAGGTAGGTAATTATTATGGTCTAGTACCTACCTAGTTTTTCACAAAAAGTAGATTTTCTTCTATCGAGAAAATATTTCTCTATCGTGTTTCGAGAATAGGACGGCCTTAGGAATTAGGTATATAATGAATTTTCTGTACCTACATATTTTTATTCTTGGTTTACTATACCTACTTGTATTTACGGAAAACAATCAACACGAAGCTTGCGATTTTTACCCAGTGCTGGGCACTGGGTAAATCACTTCGATATAGCTTTTATTTATTACTAGCTTCCGCCCGCGACTTCGTTCGCGTCCCGTTGGATCCAGTTTATTTTCCGGGATGAACTTGTCGTAGGTACCAATTCAGAAACCTTCGTGGGCTCATGCACAATACCTACTTTACTGAAGATCATCACATGATCAAATGCATAGTTTACGATTCTATAAAGGACATACAGACAAACATTCATTTATATATATAGAATAAACTCTTTATATTGCAGTGGATTGAGCATTCGAAATATTGAGTATGTAATATTTCTTTGGCAGAGGGGAAACTACGAACTATCCGTATAATTCTGAAACCATCTAAAAGTCGATTTTATTACACTCTGACGGAAGGCTTACATTTCTTTTTCGATCGTAATAACCCCTGACACACATGACATGACCAATATAAATATTGGTCATGTCTTGTGTCTCATAAATGAATTAGTTTCGCTGATCTAATTTTTGATACATGTAGGTACCTACCTACCTACCTAGCTCTTAATTACCCCATAAAACCAGAGTGGTTCTCAATATTGTGGCCTAAGTATTTAGGAATAAGGGTACTAGGTATACCTACCTATATCTATTTCCATCACTTCATGTTTGTAATTTGATGTCCGTAACCTGAAAAATACAGCAATATCTCTACTCAAGCGTGGTCGGGAGCAAGCTTGAGTAGAGCTGCGGTTTTCCTAGAAAAATGTCAGATTGACATCTATGCTTGAGCGTTGATTCTAGGTTTAGCATAAAGAAAAACTTAAGTGTAGTTTTTAGCATAAACAAAACTTGGCTGAACTCTACTCAATTTCAGAATTAAGCGTTTCAGAATTAAAGCTCCACTCAAATCGACACTTAAGTGTTGATCTGTATTTAAGTAAGGCTACAGAATACGGGCCTTAGTGCTCTGTCATCTAAGTCCTTCCCAAAACCAAAGTATAGTATACCTAAGTACTTTAATAGGTACCTACTTAAGAGGAAATGCGGGCGAAGAGACTTTAGAAAATTAGGTATTTGAAGAAACTATCGCTGTCGCTCTGCGAGCGCTTGGCGCCCGGCAGCTCTATCCATGTGTGAAGTTGACAGTGTGTGCGTGTCTCCGACGCGCGATCCCGCCGCCGCCGATCGCCCGCGCGGCGCGCGGTAAACGAAACTCCCCCGTCACTCGTTGTATTTTTTGGTGTTCACATCGTTCAATATCTACTTACGCGAAGTGATTTTGTCTTATGATTGTGGTTTGTTTATTGGACTTTTTTTCCCTGCTACTCTTTTGTTTCAACTTATGGTTACTGGACTTCCCGATCCTGATATATACTGTATTTGACTCTGCTATGTTTACTGGACCTTGCCTTTTATAAAACCCAAGAATTCCTCGGTACCTACTATTTTGCATTTGAAGAATAATACATACCTACCTACTTGTGCAGGACAGTCGTATAACAGTATCCATAGCGATTTCATATAAATAGGCTGACTGATTCGGCAGATAGCAATGTACCTCCGACCTCGGAAGTGAAAACATCAAAATAAATAGTTCCGAACAGTAGAAGAAATCTTTCACTTGAAGACTTTGCCTTTTTTTTACAATGGCAAAAGGAGGTAGAAAAGAAAAAAAAACCCGTTTATTTCCGAGTACTAAACGAAGAAAACACCATTTTAGTGTGAAACGGCAAGTTCACTATTTGGCACCACAGTTGAACCTAGCTCGCGTGCGTGTAACTCCCGACAACACTCAAATGATTCATTTATAGAAGAAAACGCAAGCTCATCAGTCTCATCAACATTAGAATCGCCAACGCTAGACAATTTGTATATAGAGCCAGAGAATGTTGTTGAAACTTATAAAGACGAAAGATTAGAAGGACGTAGAATCGTGGATATTAAATATTTATTTTCCGAGATCTCAAAAATAAAGCATGAACACACTAATTTTACTTTTGCTGACTTAAAATTTGTGCGTGAACGACGAAGTGGTTTTCATAGCGAGTTTGTTTTTGAGTGCAGAATGTGCAATAAAAAGGAAACTGTACACTCTGAAGAACCACAAATTAAAATGTGCATAAACACTGCTGTCGTCGAAGGAATAGTATGTACAGGAAACGGATATGCTCAATTAAATGAAATTTGTGGTGTTATGAATATGCCAAATATGGATCGTTCGACTTACACAAATATTGAACAAGTTTTAGCACCAACAATTGAAGAATGTGCCTTAGAAGAAATGATCACAGCTGGCCAAGAAGAAAAAAGACTAGCTATTTTAAATGGGGACGTTGATGAAAATGGCTACCCTTTAATAACAGTGATCGCAGATGGTTCTTGGGCAAAGAGATCATACAACAGTGGATTTAGTTCTTCATCCGGTGCAGGTTGCATAGTTGGTCTGCGCACTAAAAAAGTTTTTTTCCTGGGCGTTAGAAACTCATACTGCTGCACATGTGCCAGAAGTCTGAAATTAAATATAGATGTGCCTGAGCACAGGTGCTTTAAAAACTGGCGTGACAGCGCTAATGCTATGGAGGCCGATATTATAGCAGAAGGGTTTGCGAGGAGCATGGAAATGCATGGACTCAAATATAAAAAAATAATAGGAGATGGTGACTCTAGTATAATGAAGAAATTAACGCTCAAAAAGCCATAGGGGCTTGATTTCATTATACAAAAAATCGAGTGCAAAAATCACTTGCTCCGCAATTTTTGCAACAAATTAAAAGCCCTAGGAAAGAAAACAAACAACAACAAAGGCTTTGTACCAGTTGAACTTAGAAAAAAGGTTAAGGCAAACGTTTTACGCTTGAGGAAGGCTATAGTTGGAGCAGTAAATTATAGAAAGGAACAAGAAAGCATTACGCAAAGTGACAAAATAAAAAATCTGAAAACGGATATAAAAAATGCCGCAAACCACGTTTTTGGTGATCATCGAAATTGTGCATCATACTTTTGCAAGCCTGAAAAAATCATGAATGCATTCTGGGAAAAAATGTAACCAACATTAGAAAAATTCTACCTTCAATGCCTTTTACCAGAAATCATTGACGGTCGGATACCAAAAAATAGACCAGTGAGAGAAAGAACGTCGTCGTAAGTTTCGTTGATGAAACTAGTAACATAACTGTTCTGTGTTATTTTTTGTTTTGTAATAAACATTCAAAGACATGACATAAATTTTATTTTACTTATATCCATTACCAAAACTAAGGGCGCCCAAATCACGATGGGTCGACGATATCATTAAGGTCGCGGGGAACACCTGGATGAGGAGCGAACAAAACCGGAAGGCATGCATGGCAGAAGAGAAGGGAGGCCTATACTCAGCAGTGGGTGATTACGGGCAGATACGATGATGATGTGATCCATTACCTATTTAAAAAAAGTATTTCCCACTAAAGAGGACATGCAAACAATTTTAATGTTTATCGACAACTTTTTAAAACACATTAGTGTTGTAAACAGTTATCGTTATTTTCAACTACTTCGCATCACTTTTCCGTCTGTGTATGTATTAAGCAGACCCCCCCCCGCGTCACCCCTGCCCTCAAATTCGTGCAATAAGGACAACTGCAGATCCGACTCAAAAGCTTAAGTAAAAAGTTATAATTCGAGGTTTGGCTCTCGCCTATTCCCTCCTCCAATATTAAACCAATTTAAAAGATATTTTAGACACTGAATAAGGAGGATATATACTACGCCGCTATGTTTTTCTTTTTTCGTTAATAGTTGTCAAATTTGTACACTAGGACTCTGTTAACAGCGATCTAAATAAGCAATTTTGAGCATTTTTTGAGGGTTCTAGTTCTTATAAAAATAATTTATCACCAAAAAGAAAAACATAGGGGCATAGAAATAGTTAATATTTATTATTCTGTGAAAAATCATTGCTCTAGGGTCATTAACCAAAAAGAAAACAGGCGAGAGCGTTTGTACGGAGAAAAGACCTCCCACATTTCCTCTTAAGTAATTAATAACGTAAAGAAAAAAGGTAGTAGGTACAAACTAAAGGTGGTAGGCAAGTACCCTTTATAAGAAGTGGGTTGTTTTTATTATGAAATCATGAAATTATTACAAAGCTACGATTTCGATTCTCTTCGATTGTAAATACCTACTTAGTAAAGTGTTTACTCAGATGCACGCTTCATCCATACGAGCAGTACCTAGGTATATTTTTTGTTAGACTTGTGAGTCCTGAAGTAGGTAGGAAGGTAGCTGCTATCAAATAAAATGTAATATGTACGCAAAGATGTACATAATTATTACATGCGTAATATGTATGATAAATTATCATTATTTGGATTTAATGTAGTACATTGACGGGATTTATTCCGCCTGATACCACATTATCCCCGCTTCAAAAAAATAAAAACCCGCTACTTGCTAAGCTGTCATGCGTCGGTTATGTCACTGTCATCTTGGCTTGGCAGTGACTGCTGCACTACTTGTAAAAATACAAACTGTAAAACTGGCAACTCTTTATAAAATATAACAATTCAGTGGCCGGTGTGGCCGCTAAAGTAAATTTGTCGCCAAATTCAGCTTTTCTTCGCAAATATAAGTACTATGATCGTACTGTTTTATTAATAATATTCTTGATTGGGTACCTAAATAAATTAAAAAAATAAGGCCTATGTTCTTAGCTATTAAAAAATAAAGCATTCAAAAGATTTCGTTGATTTTTTTTGTTAAACAAATAAAAATGATAAAATGTTTATTACACACTAATGTACACACATAAAAGTTTATGCGTGTTATTTATTACAAAAACAGAATTGAAGGAAACAGAAAATAAAACCTTTGAAATGAAACCTATGAAATCTGGCATATTTTTTAGTCTAACTAAAATAATATTCCGGTAGCGGCAACACTTTAACCAATGTTTATAGTGTTTTTTTTTTAATTTATCACAGGGTTTTGTCGCTTAGCGACTATAGCCCTATTATAAACATCATCTTATAACAACTATTAAAAAACATATATATACATGAAACAGAACACTAAATAAAAACAGTTTATAGTGATGCATGTAAACATTATGTGGCGCCCATGGATGTAACGTGGCGCCCTCATTCATTTATTTTCTACTCCTTATGCTCGAACTTAAAGAAAAAAAACACATTGTTCATATAATTCATTTATATTTATTATTCATTTTCCTATTCTATTCAGACTTAGGTAGGTACAACTTTGTTGTTTTTCTCTATGCTTTTCAATCGTTCTATTTCTAATCTGTTTAATACCTTTGATAGCCTGTGCTTTACTAATCACTAAATTCACACTAGTACCATTTTTACTCTGTAGTTACATCTGAACGAAGCATAGAATGAATCGACCAATCAGGAGCAAGTACATCAATTCCATGGTTGTGCTTTCCACGGGCGTGAATTCCCTACACGTGTCGGGAATGCACGACCATGGAATTGACGTATTTTTTTGTTTTTTTTTTTATACATGAATTCCATGGTTGTGTTTTACCGGGCTGTGCAAAATCGGGCCGTACAAACTCAGCACGTGTCAGGAAAGCACGACCGTGGAATTCATGTATTTTATACATGAATTCCATGGTCGTGCATTCCTGACTGCGCTTTCCACGGTTGTGTTTTCACAGGCTGTACATTCCATGGTTGTACAATAACCGGACCCGTATGGATCATGTCGATAAAATTACGATTAAAATTAAAAAATAAACAAAACAATCAAAGCGTTCCCCGTAACCCATAGAATTCTACGTAACCCTCTAATATTCCGCCACAGACTACAGAACACACAACACTACACAATACTTCGTCTGTGCAACACAGCCTATTGGGAACGGAACATGAACGGAAGAATGATATTTCACTCATTCTTCTATTCGACTCAAAACACTCAACGCACACTCAACGACTTCATTTATTCCTAGTGTCAATGTCATGTCACCTCGATAGGATAGAGCTGCCATTCTAAGTATAAACGCCAATAAACACTGACATTGGCAAATTCGTGGCAGCCCTAGCCACCGAACAGCCACAAGAAAAAAAGAAGAAGAAGAGCTATAAACGCTAGATTTGTTGGGGTTCCCCTTTGAATAGTTTTAGTGAACATCAACATTTCTGCATTTCTGCACTCGCACTCGCCAGCTTACCTCTTGCAATATTGCATCTGTTTTACTATTTTTTATTTATTGTCTTCTGAGTTTGAATACTAAACGCTTGTTTTACCATCCAATCAGAGGCCACCATCCCGTATTCGTCCGGGGGCCAAAATGGAACTTAACTTTTTTTGTATTTCATAAACAATCATTATCTAACCACCAACTTTAAAATGGCCAATTTGCTACTACATTACATATTTGTTGGTCTGGTCGACTTTGATAGTCTTAATAGTTGGCTAATTTTGACTACTTATAGCTGGTAAGTAAAACTGTCAGATGCGCGTCTTATTAATCTGTGGACGGGTGGAAATAGAACGAACGAAAGAAAAGATTGAAAAAAAAAACATTGCCAAAGCCGATCGTGATGTTTTTCGTATTTTTATTTATTTATAAACACAAATTACTCACCGGCGAGCTATAAATAACAACGCTATCGTATCCTGCGCCGGCCAAACGCTAGATTCCACTGTGTAAAACATCCGCTCAAGATGCTGTGTATATTTTTATTCACGATTTTTAATGTGGTTCTCGCCTACGAAAAGGACATGACTTTTACTGTTCAGGCTGGAAGAACTGACTGCTTCTACCACGAAGTAGAAGTAAACGATATCATTGATATAGAGTATCAGGTGAGCTTGAAATAATATCTTGAACATAACCTCTTTTCGTCATTATAATTTTATTTGTACCTACAGTACCTAGGTACCTACCTACCCATATCATAAGCCGAATGAGGCTCATAGGATTTGTAAGTTACCATTACAAATCCTATGAGCCTCATTCGGCCACTTGACGGCAGTTACTTCTAACAATCTATCTCTCACAGAAGTCCACTAAGGACGTGTTCTGTGAGACATTGCACTGCATCACTCTGAGATAAAAAGGTGTCAAATCTCATGTGGCTATAATTGCACTGGGACCCTGCACCGGAACACAGCAATGCAAGCACCACTACTTGGTGGTAGAAATAGATGGTAGTACCTACCCCCTGGAGAAACTCTTTTCCAAAGAGCCCAGTAGGGCTACTATTAATAATATTTTTTTAAATATCCATTGATCATCATTATCAACCTATATCAGTCCACTGCTGGACGTAGGTCTCTCCCAAGACGCGCCACCGAGCCCGGTCTTCGGCTCTTCTCATCCAGTGTTTGCCAGCTACATGTCTCAGATACTACGCTTGCCTAAACACAGTCCATTCTAATTCTAATTCTAATTCATCGTGGGGGAATAAGATCTGCACTGACGTCCCGCGTTGGGGTGTATTGTGCATTGTCCCCCTGCTGACGTCACCCCAACCAGCCCAACTCCTTCAAGTAACGGAGAAGGACTTTGGGTTGATGACAGCAATGTTCCAGCATCCCCGATGGTGTTGTGGATGCCGAGGAGTGAGACCCGATCAGCTCCTGCAGTCCCGTTTTGGATCTGGCTTTGGTTGTTGCCGAGCAATGCAGCAAGACATGCTCTACTGTTTCTTTTTCCTGAAGACATCCACGACAGAGGTCGCTGTATGTCGCTCCGATCTTGAGGAGATGGTAGTTCAGATCACAGTGGCCGGTCACAGACACGGTCCATTGATAAAAATCTTAAAACTAAGAAAATTATCAAAAATTATGTGAATAATAAATTATATACCAGTTACTGTCTTACTGAACCCTAAAAAAAGCAATTAAATCAGACCTTGAGTTCAATTAATAGTTATTTCAACTTCTTATCACACTGATATAGCTATCAGTGTGTGTGACTAGTGCTATATGCGCACAAAAACAGCTCGAAATAAACGGGCCTTGACTCTTCATGTTAAAAATAGTTGTTAACACTAATACCCAATCCTATCTATACACGGTGTAACATAATTACCCTATAAGTCCGAAAGGGGAGTATTCTACAGGTCATGGCGAACAGTGTTTGTTCTACGACTTTTGAAATTTCGAACATTTTCATTCATGAAATGAGCTCGTAACTTTTACTTAAAATGTACCTACACACAGCATGCGTGTGCGTGCGACGCGGTAGGAGGGTTCCGACGTGTGCATGCGATTGTACGGGTTTACGCAAATTGTAAAGAAACACTTAGGGTTGTCGCAAATTTCTAAAACACTAAAAGTTGTACTTTTGTTTGAAAATTTCAATTTTGATTTATTGACTCTTTGCACATGTCCAAGCACTCAGGTGGTTGGTCTGATTACGCCACCTTCGGGCTTATAGGGTAATTATGTTACACCTTGTATATGTATAATATCATAAATATGAAAGTTTTACTGTTTGTTCCTCAACTATGCCTATACAAGTGGACCAATTTTAATGAAATTTAAAATATTATATGTACAGTTCATAACCAAGATTCGAAAAATGTATATGCGCGTTAATACAAGCTTTAACAGTGAAAGATGTCTTTCCTAAAAGCCTACTCCATCTAAACATTGTCCCAGGCACTACAGTGTGTCGTTAAGTGTAGGCATAGGTTGCCTCCTGACGCTGTATAAATCATCTTCAATAGATGCAAAGGTATAAGTTAACCAAAATTAGCATTAGTCCGAACTGAGGCTTTTATTCCGCCTTCCCGGTTTCCTAGGCGATATTACTCAGTTCTTATTTGTTACTAGTTTCCGCAACTAGGCCAAAAATGAGACCATTTTGCGTGATAGGTGGAGGCAGTCACTCAAGGCAACCGATGTCCTCCAGGAAGGCCAGCAGCTCGCTGATGCTGGTGCAGGCTTCCTGAGGAGTCCCCGGTGTAC
This sequence comes from Eulithis testata, assembly GCA_947507515.1. Classification (NCBI taxonomy): domain Eukaryota; kingdom Metazoa; phylum Arthropoda; class Insecta; order Lepidoptera; family Geometridae; genus Eulithis; species Eulithis testata. The sequence goes on from OX382216.1 coordinate 6,201,629, forward strand.
TGAGTTAATGTGCTCGTCATTATTACTCAGTTTTAAATAACTTCTAATTAACATTTCAGGTGATAGACGCCTCACATGGAGATCTAGACATATCATTCCAACTAGCGGACCCAGTGGGCCGAGTTATTGTAGCAGATTACAAGAAACCGGAGAACTCTCATCGTCACACGTCAGAACTGCTTGGAGACTATCGGTTCTGCTTTGATAACAGTTTTAGCACTTTCAGCACTAAAACGGTGAGAATCACCATCACTTACTGAGAATCACCATCACTTACTAAGAATCACCATCACTTACTGAGAATCACCATCACTTACTGAGAATCACCATCACTTACTTAGAATCACCATCACTTACTGAGAATCACCATCACTTACTGAGAATCACCATCACTTACTGAGAATCACCATCACTTACTGAGAATCACCATCACTTACTGAGAATCACCATCACTTACTGAGAATCACCATCACTTACTGAGAATCACCATCACTTACTGAGAATCACCATCACTTACTGAGAATCACCGTCACTTACTAAGAATCACCATCACTTACTGAGAATCACCATCACTTACTGAGAATCACCGTCACTTACTGAGAATCACCATCACTTACTGAGAATCACCATCACATACTGAGAATCACCATCACTTACTGAGAATCACCATCACTTACTGAGAATCACCGTCACTTACTGAGAATCACCATCACTTACTGAGAATCACCATCACTTACTGAGAATCACCATCACTTACAGCTGAAGGATTTCATGAGGTAGCCAACTGAGAGGTTGGAAGTGCTACAAGCCTGCTCCATTTTTTATTGTATTAAAGATCTTCTATTATGAATTTAATTAATTTAATGATTCTAGTCTATTTATATATAGGTATATATTATTTTTTTTATGAGCAATAGCTAAGCATTTGGCTGGCAGCACACCTGGTGGTAAGTGCAGCCTAAGGTGGAGCACGCTTAGCTATAATCCACCTATTCACTCTTTTCTTGAAAATTCCTAGGCTAATATTTATATTTATTTTATTTATTTTGACATTTGTATTTTATTCTTTTAACCTGTAATCTGTTATTTTGTTCTTTTAATGTGTTTCTCTTTTATTTTATACATTTATTATTTTTATTAAATTTAAACAATTTGCATGTCGGTCTCCGATGAAGTACTCGTATATTACACTAACTTAAAATTATGAACACCTTGTAATTTGACCATACTTCTTGCGAATAAATACATTTCATTTCATTTTAAAGATTGCTCCAAGCACTGCTGCATTCTAAGCATCAGTCCTTGGGCACAAAGCAGCCCTTAGATTTTTTTTTGAATGAACTGGCCTGCAACCTTATGAACCCCACCGTCACACCGTTCACACGTATTAGAAGAAGAGTTCCTCAGGATCTAATACGTGACTAGGAGAGGAGAATGAATGTGCCTCGTGCCACTGGGCACAGACCACGCATGCCTTGAGTTGCAGAATCAACAAAACCCTCGCTAAATGCCAAACGGGCAGATTGCAAGGAAAGAAGGATTTAAAAAAAAAAATTTTTTTTTGTTCTGGCACTGGAGGCTTGTCTTTTGCCAAGTTTTTTTTGGTAGGCCTTTAGATCCAATTATAGTGTTACCAACTTGATAAACTGGAAACTGTGTAAATTTTAGGCTTCCGGTACTTAGTGAGGGCAAACAATTCATAATATTTTTTATTTCCTTAGGTATTCTTTGACTTGCTAATACAGACTGATGATGACATCAACAGAGATTATGATGACGATGGAAAGGAGATGGAACTAGGTAAATAGAAGTATATGCTTAAGTAACGATTTCTGTATCGAAATACGAGACTTACGACCGAATACTCAAAGGCTACTTACATTAAGTTCATGCTTAAATTATTGCCATCTCTTACAAATGAGTAATGTCAAACAGAGGCAGAGCAATTTTAAGTAGTGTTTAAATTTGAGTGACGTTTCAGTATTCGGGCCTTAGACTTCTAACTAATTACACCCCTTAAGTTTCATTTGGTCAAAACTTAAAATAAAAATTCTGGGTCATTTCCAAACTAAGCAAAGCTTGTACTATGGGAGCTAGATTGCTGATAGAATACTAATAATATAATATTTTTTTGTGTAAATACATTCTCTCAGACATCTATGTTTGCAACACACAAAAATGTTCTTGGTGGGGATTGAACCCACGACCCACAGCACGGAAGGCAGAGCTATTACCGACTGAACTGTGACCGCCTGTCGTCGCTATGAGAATTAAAATTAATAATTATCTTGTTACATTCCAGGAGACCCTACAGAAACCTACATGATGCGAGTCCGAGATATCTCAGAGTCGGTGACGAAAGTGAAAGACAATATGGCCGCAGCTAAGAGAATGCAGGAACTTCATTCGGCGCACGAAGCCAGAGACAGGAACTTGGCAGAGGGATTATGTACCAGGTTATTAAATAATCTTTCCTACTATCACTACATCGTATAAAGCAAAGTCGCTTCCCGCGTCTGTCCTAATGTCTGTATGTATGTATGCTTAGATCTTTAAAACTATAGTCCTTTCCATGAAAGAAGTCCTGCAGACGCGTCGCTGTAGTCGACCTTAAGTATTATTTCTCGGGCAGCACTTTTAACAACTTTAGGCATTGAAAACAAGACTTTGATCACAGAAACCAAATAAAAACGCACCAGCATCCGAACACATTAACAGCACCTGACAACTAATTTAAAATTTAGTTTTAAAATTTAGTTCCGGAAATTTCCGCCGGACTTCTTTCATGAAAAGGACTCTACACAACGGATTTTGATGCAGTTTTTTTAATAGATAGAGTGATTCAAGAGGAAGGTTTATATGTATAATACATCATCATCATCATCACTGCATTGCACCCGTGCGAAGCTGGGGCGGGTCGCTAGTATATATATATATACTAATTATATATATATATATATATATTACTAATTATATATATTATATATATACTAGCGACCTGCCCCAGCTTCGCATATATATATATATTATATAATAAACGCGAAAGTTTGTAAGTATGGATGGATGTTTGTTACTCTTTCACGTAAAAACTAATGATCCGATTTGGATGAAACTTGGAATATATATTGTCCGTGACCTGGATTAACACTACTTTTTATCCCGAAAAATTAACGGGATCCAACGGGCCGCGAACGAAGTCGCGGGTGGCACCTAGTCACATATATAATATAGCTAGTATAATATAGAGTAAGGTGTGCAAATTATACCTGCCAGTTCTTCTCAGGCAGATGTATTGCTATGTGTTGAGCGAGGTTCGACCTTCGGTGGAAGGTGGCTCCGCAGTGATCACAGACATAGGGCTTTTCGCCTGTATGTCGCCTCTCGTGAATCTAAAAATGTTAAATCTATACATTTTAAAACTTTAAAAGAGCCAAAAACTAAAATTAAAGGTATGGATAAACTAAATATGCAGATCTACTAAATAAACGATTCTGTTTATTTCTTTGTTTGTTCACGGATCACGCCTTAACTACTGGACCAATTTTAATGAAACTTATACCATTCGGAAGCCCTTTTTCCGGATTGAAACGTTTTGTGTTGTTTCAGTGTTCTGAACTGGTCAATGTGGCAGATAAGTCTAATGCTGATCGTCGGCATAACGCAGGTAAGCAGCTTAGTTTGCGGCTAGGTGGCGCTGTGTGAAATGCTCAAGAATATTTTATTCCCAATAATAAATAAATAAATATTCACGGACACTTAACACAACGCCTTCTAGTCCCAAACTAAGCAAAGCTTGTACGATGGAAACTAGATGACTGATAGAATACATACATTTTTTTTTGTAAATACATACTTATAATGCATAGAAACACCTTGACACAGAACAAACATCTATGTTTGCCACACAAATGTTTGTTCTCGGTGGGGATCGAACCCACGACCCACAGCACGGAAGGCAGAGCTACTACCGACTGAGCCATGACGCCTGTCGAAGGTTTCAATATCGTATTTATAGATTTTTACGTCAAATAATTACTTGATTTTGAGTTTTCGTGTCTGCTACTGCATGATAGATTATGATAAAACTAACAAAAGTTATAAATAACAAAGGTAATGACAGGCGTCATGGCTCAGTCGGTAGTAGCTCTGCCTTCCGTGCTGTGGGTCGTGGGTTTGATCCCCACCGAGAACAAACATTTGTGTGTTGTAAACACAGATGTTTGTTCTGTGTCTGTGTGTTTCTATGTATTATAAGTATGTATTTACAAAAAAAATATGGATATGTATTCTATCAGCCATCTAGTTTCCATAGTACAAGCTTTGCTTAGTCTGGGACTACAAGGCGTTCTGATAAGTGTCCGTGAATATTTATTATTTAGGGGGCGTCCATAAATTACGTGAGGTGTTTAAGGGGGGGAGGGGGTCGAGTCAAATCTCATCTAATCTTACGTTGGGGAGAGGGGGGGTCTCGGCAAATATCACGCAATTTTTTTTCTGATTGAAACAAAAAAAAAATATACTATTTTGGTCTATTTAATCCAGATTGTACATGCTTAAGATTTAATCTTAAGCGTAATCGTAGTACGATTAAGATCATTTACTAATTCGTTCGAAAGAAAATACGTTTTTAAAAACGCGTTTACGTAAGAAACTCACATTTTGAAAAATCTCACGTGAGATTCGGGGATGGGGGAGGGGGTTGAATAAAATCTCACGACATCTCACCAGGGGGGGAGGGAGGGGCAGAAAATTTAAAAAAACACCTCACGTAATTTATGGACGCCCCCTTATTTAATCTAAAAATTAACTAAATGTATGCAAATCGGGACTAGAAATGCCCCAACGCTTTAATTATACATATTATACTTTTTTCATTCCAGGTTTTCTTCGTAAAAAGTCTCTTTGAAGACGCACAAACGAGTAGAATAAACAAACTAATGGCGAAGCTGTCACGATGATACCAAATAAACTACTAGAGTGTAACCACGCTACGTGTCTATTGCAGGAGTAAGAAGATCCTTGGCCATGAAACAAAAGCGTTTATTAATAAAACAATTTAGTAGGTAGACACAGCCAGTCGGTATGGCTGCCGGGAAAAGAGGACGACGCTAGACCACGCGGCGTCATATATACCAAGGAACAGCGCCCTACAGTGGCAACTGTCCTAATTAATTAGCTAACTAGTCTATGTAGTACTCGAAGTGAAAGATTAATTAGGTATCGGCTTACCTACTTATTTAGTTCAGCCGTTGAACCACAGATGGCGCTGTGTTCAACACTACGTCTGCACATAAAGTCTTGATAACTTATGTTGTGAACTGGAAAACGTAGTGTAAGACACCCGATGCACCGATGACATAAGATGGAAGTTGTTAAATGGTGAAATCTCTGAATTGTTCCTCCTGGAAGTATGTGGAGGCCAGCTGTGGACTTCTATAGGCTGTGATGATGACAATTAAGCTAAATCAAGTCACAATGTAATATTAATTAGGTTAGATGAAGAGCTCGTGGCGTAGCTAGCATAGGCTGGAATAATGAAACGTCACTCAAATTTAAGCACCACTTAAAATTGCTCTGCCTCTGTTTGACATTACTCATTTGTAAGAGATTGCAATAATTTAAGCGTGAACTTAATTTAAGTGGCGTTTTAGTATTCAGCCATTTGTCAATCTTCACCGATTATCTAAGTGAAGCGACGTTCTGCGCGGTCACTATTAGAATGGGTGACTGTTAGTGGCATACATCTGAGCGCTTCCATGGTTCAGAGGGCACGGTAAACTGGCCCGGCTCTAGCAGTCGTTAAGCCACGACGGAGGCCTTAAGGCGGCCTAAAAACTCCGCCACCAGAGTTGACCACTAACTCGTACGAACTATATTAGCTACAAACAAGTCGCATTATACTATTAGACACTACTAAAGCTAAGACGCGAAGACTTGAGGATGATGGTGGGTATAATCACGGGCCACTGTGATCTGAACTACCATCTCCTCAAGATCGGAGCGACAGACAGCGACCTCTGTCGTGGCTGTCTTCAGGAAAAAGAAACAGTAGAGCATGTCTTGCTACATTGCTCTGCCACAGCTGAAGCCAGATCCAAAACGGGACTGCAGGAGCTGATCGGATCTCGCTCCTTGGCATCCACAACACCACCGGGGATGCTGGAACATTGCTGTCATCAACCCAAAGTCCTTCTCCGTTACTTCAAGGAGTTGGGCTGGTTGGGGTGAGGTCAGCAGGGGGACAATGCACAATACACCCCAACGCGGGACGTCAGTGCAGATCTTATTCCCCCACGACGAATTAGAATTAGAATTAGAACTATTAGTTAGATAAGACTGGATATTACCAAATCTGAACAATATCCGTCATATAAAATACTATCCTATATAAAACTCTAATGCAGCATTGTACTTACAGAGGTAACTGCTTAACATTAGGCGGACCATCAACTTGTTCCATCACATTATCTTATAACTAGTGGCCCGCCCCGGCTTCGCACGGGTATTTAAAAAAATTACAAACCCCTATCTTATAAAAATAATAGAAACCAAAAAAAAAATAAGATAAAAATAATAGATGTAGGTAAGTATACTCTTGTTTTATAAGTAGGTACTATAGTTAACCAAATTGTCGTCACAAAACGCACATTTTATACGTAAGTAGCCTAATGTACATAGAAATATTTATTAATAAAATTATAAAAATTGATTTAGAATTTTATTACAGGCTCTTTGATAAAGAAATTGTCTCTCAAGCATAGATTTGAATAGAGATTTAATATAAAAATCTATGCTTGAGCTGTTAATCAGCATACGAGGCGAAAGTAGATGTAAATACTAACTTAGATCATTGAAATACAGCGTTCCTTGTACGACTAGGTACATCTATTAAAAAAGTATGAGAATAGGTGCGTTAAGAAATCATAATCCTAAATATTCCGATCCGGAATTCAGAACGCTCGTCAGTATCATTCTTACAGATCTGAGAAATATCAGAATATTGTGTGGAGCAAACTGATATTGTATGGTATTTCGGGGCTTTCTGAACTAATAAAAGTCCAGAGAGCCATTCAGAATGTGTGAGGCTGGCCCTAGCTGCCATATTTGCGAACTCAGGAGCGAGATCATCCGTGCCGTGGTTTTTTCTAGACGGAATGGTATATGAGTAAAATCATAAAAAAGAAATACTCTTACACAAGAAACAACACAAAATGTGGTTTATACTCGTCGACACTATTCGACAGATTAAAAAACACAGCATTACAAATATTACATTAAACGTCGCATTTGTTATTAGTACGTCACATATGTCACATTGACACGTGACATGTCTGACGCAATGACGCCATTTGCCTAGAATTTTCAACTTCGTCACTTGGAAATATCTGTTTTTCGGCGCCAGGCGTATTTAATTCCGTAGTTTGTAAGTGTAATTCCATATAAAACACCAGAAGACAACTGTGCGTATCTTTTACTGTTTCCGAGACACCATACCATGGCTGCCCCACCAATATACAATCCGGTAAGTTCACGAAACATTTCGGTACCTATTCACTACGTTTCAAGGGCATCTAGAATACTATGGATTAATTGGACATTATTTGATGAGTAAATACCACGTAATATTGAAGCCTATTCGCACGGCCTTAGACGGAGCTGGTGAAAATTACCGTTCCGTACATGGGTTGTCGTGGCTTCGTCATCGTCAACTTTAGACGTACATTTCGATGTTTTTACCTGTATTGACAAGAATTAGGTCATCAAAAACAAATTATACATTACCTACTTTCTTGCACTACTTTCTTACTACTACTCATCTCCGTCATGTACCTAGTAGGTTAACTTATTTTGCTGCAATGTTGAATTTTGCTAATAGGAAACACCATATATATGTGGGTACTAGGGCTTGCAGTACCGGTACCATTCTCAGTAAAAGTCCCGCTAAGGTGACACATCACTGGGGAAATCCAAACAATTTTCCTCAAATACTTCCTTAAAAATATAAAAGTATAGGCCTACTTAGCAAATCTTCTACTGTTGGTAACAATCCTACTAATATTATAAACGCGAAAGTTTGTAAGTGTGGATGGATAGATTGAGGGGTATTTGTTACTCCTTCACGTAAAAACTACTGATCCAATTTGGATGAAACTTTGAATATATATTGTCCATGACCTGGATTAACACATAGGCTACTTTTTATCCCGAAAAATCAACGGGATCCAACGGGACGCGAACATAGTTGCGAGTGGCACCTAGTATGTTATAAAATTGTAGGTATTACATTATTTTGCTCTAAAGTAAGTAGTTTGTATAGTTGCCAACTCTGATGAGAGAGTTAATTTGAAGATAAAACCTTATATTATAATGTAGATTCTTCAGTTACTTTCTACGTGCTCTAGTTATCTTTCTTATAGCATCTTTACATAGAGCAAAACAATTATATAATTACCTGTGAAATTTGCTGTAAAGCTGATAAATTCTCCCTCAATATAAATACTCTACTCAATAATTGCAAAACCATTTACCTATTATTTAATGGATTGCTCAATAAAAGTTCTTCACAGTGCTACTTTTATTTATCTACCAGTTTACTAATGGCATACAAACAGTGCCTAGCTAACTAAAGTAATTTTCACCTATACATTATTCTCATAAACTATTTAAATATTCAACAATCTATTCCTACTATCTATACTGCAAGCCGGGACACATATTCTAGTCCAGTTTGTAGTGTACCTTATCTTAGCAAAGAGAGCATTTTTTACAGTACTCTTACCATATTCTTACTACCTACCTACCCTCCTTATATACATACGAGTTTTTTTTTTATAATTTCTTTCTTTCTATACATCTTCTTTTTTTTTGTGGCTGTTTGGTGGCTAGGGCTGCCGCGAATTTGCCAACATCAGTGTTTATTGGCGTTTACTTGTTTAGTAGTCTTTCAACATAAGGCGGAAATCTGAGTAGGTAAGTTATGAAAAATGACCGGTGAATACCTACATTTTATTTTTATCTGTAGGTAAAATATACTATCCATGTACTACCTATTACTGTGTCAAAATAAACATTCATCTTCTTTTCATTCAATGTTCTATCTTGGTGTTTATCTTTGTGAGTATGGTGGTCGGTGGTCGGATAGCAACACCACCTTCCTATCTTAGGGTGCTTTTCCACCAGAGCTAACCTAAGCTGCTTTGCTAAGGATGTGTTTAACATTCACCAATAGGTAGGATTTATGAGAATGTGATGAGAACACGGTAGGATATGTGTCCTCCTACGAAAACGGAAGATCTTCCACGCCGAGCGATCTTTGGCTCGGGGTCCGAGGACCAATGGATGGTATTCGCTTGTATTAGGCCCTTCGCACACTAGGCAGCCTGGCTGCGGCAGACAGAGCGTGTGTATGCGAATGTATGTGGCTGCCGTCAGTCTCCGCGCACGAATTCCCATGTTTTACTGGCTGCCGCCGCCAGGCTACCTAGTGCGCGAAGGGCCTTATGTTCAAACTCTGTGATAACTTCGTTTGCGCGATCTAGGATAGTTCTCATGTAGCGAGATAGATGGCGCTAGAGATGATTCTAATGTTGATTTCACACTCAGCTGCAGTCGGCAGGGAAGTGAGCATGGTCTAAACACGATCATGCCTCTGTTCCGGCATGTTCATGTCCTCGCTCCCTAAAGAATAAAGGCGATGTTGATGTGGCAATAGGTCCGGAATTAATGCCGGCAGCGGCACGCGGTATTAATAGGAATAATCCGTTGGTTTTCAGGTGATACCATGTGTCCAGGTGGTTCCCGGCGGCTTGTTCCCCGGTCGCATGATCAGAGTCCAGGGTATGACTCCGCCGGGAGCTCAGAGGTGAGCATTATGAGATCTAGATCTACAGAACATCTATTACATTATATTCAGCCCTTTGAGTCCCATTGCTGAGCAAAGGCCTCCCCGCATTCTTTCCACACACTCCGATCTTGGGCTACGCTCTGCCAGTCGGTCAAAAAATGGTCAAGTTCGTCCCGCCATCTTCTTTTAGGTCTGCCGCGTCGCCTAACAGAACATCTATCTTCTCTAAATATATAAATCTCTTTTGAAGCTGACTGACAATCAATGCACAGCCTAAACTATAAGTCCTAGAGGCATGAAATTTGGAGGGTAGTATCCTTACATGGTGTAGGGGTGAACTAAGAAAGAAGTTTTGAAAAGTCGCACCCTAAAGTGTCTAAAATTAGGGTCCAAGATTTAGTATGCTGCTACCACGCGTGCAACGCCGCGGGCGACAGCTAATAATATCCATAATCCTTAAGAGGGCGTCATGAGGAAAGTTGGTGCAACAATTTAGCTAAGTTTTTCATTCATGAAATGCATCAGAAACTTTCTCAAAAAAAAATGTCACAGGAAAGCAAAGTACTGCCAATTGTTTTTCTAGTTATTTTGCTCGACCCGTATAATGATTTACTGCCCAAGCACTGATCTGGACAGACTGATTTTTGTATGAGAATCTCTTCTCAAATATATGCTTGAGTAACAATTTCTGTATCAGCATACAGCCCTAAAAATGTCAAAAGAATAAATGAAACGAAGGAGGGCAGATGATGATAATGATTGACATAACGCTCCAGGTTCGCTATCAACCTGCAGTGTGGCCCTAACACGGATCCCCGGGACGATATCGCCCTACACCTGAACTTCCGTTTTATAGGTTAGTATTGAAACTAAGTACCTACATACTAAGTTATAAATAAGTAAAGAAAAAAAGAAAGACTGCCGCCACCTATCACGCAAAAAGGGCCCAGCTTTGGCCTAGTTGGGGAAACAAGTCCGCCGAACAAGTATCAAGTAACAAGTAAGTAAAAAAAGATAGAGGAGGCCTATGCCGAGAGGCACACCAAACTGCGGAAAATTTTATAAACTTTGACCTCATAATATGATTACCAGAACCATTTAAACCCAATGTTTGGAATAAATGGCTATTGAATTGAATTGAAAGAAAGATAATAAAAAAAAACTAAGTTCAAAACTAAATCGACTACTGAAAATCACGCTCTAAAAATAAAAAGTATGAATCAAGAAGGTACATATTCTCATCTGAAATTGTTACGTACATTGCCGTAAAGCATAACTTCTAATAAGAATGTATTGTTTTAATAATATGAAAAAAGTATAATATGTATAATTAAAGCGTTAGGGCATTTCTAGTCCCGATTTGCATACATTTAGTTAATTTTTAGATTAAATAAATAATAAATATTCACGGACACGCCTCCCTAGTCCCTAGTCCCAAACTAAGCAAAGCTTGTACGATGGAAACTATATGGCTGATAGAATACATACATTTTTTTTGTAAATACATACATAGATACACCCAGACACAGAACAAACATCTTTGTTTACAACACACAAATGTTTGTTCTCGGTGGGGATCGAACCCACGACCCACAGCACAGAAGGCAGAGCTACTACCGACTGAGCCATGACGCCTGTTTGATAATATACATACGTTTATACCATTCTCTTTCTAAAAAGCTTACATTATTTACTGAAAACAGTGAGTTAAAAGCACTTTAAATCATTCTTTTAGGGTAAGTTAAAAAAAATCCATGTTCAAAAAGTAAAACCCGATTTTTGAACAAATTTTAATTATTCATATGTTTCTTTTATTGTAGTGGCTTAATAGATATTATCTTAATATAGGTCGTTGTTGAGTGAATTATTTATTTTAGAACAATGTGTGGTCCGCAATCACCTGACAGCTATGAACTGGGGTATGGAGGAAACTAACGGCGGTATGCCGCTCAACCCTGGCGATTCCTTCGAGGCTCTGATTCTGTGCGAAATGAATTCTATCAAGGTGAGGAATAAATTTTAATATTCTTGGACATGTCACACAACATGACCATCTCTACACCTTGTGAGACTGTCGGCGGTATCGTGGTCGGCCGAGAAAGTGTTAGCGCGACGAACTAGGCGCCTTCGAAGGAGGATGGTGGGAGAAAGCTCCGGACAGAGAATATTGGAAGTCTTTGGGGGAGACCTTTGCCCAGCAGTGGGACGATTTAGGTTAAAAAAAAAAATATCACACAACTAAGCAAAGCTCGTATTATGGATTGCTGATAGAATACTTTAAACATTTTTTTGTATACATAGTAACACCCAAACAGATCAAGCATCTATGTTTGCCACACAAATGTTTGTTCTTATTAACAAAACTTTAAAAAAAATATAATGTTCCCAATGGGGTGGATGAATATAGAACATGTACATTTTACATTTTACTTTTATTTCAATTTTTAAATAATTAGGTACATGAGCCGTGATGGCTGCGTAGGAGAGAACATTAAGAGGTTAGGAAAAAAAGGCAATGTATCATGTCAAGGCATTGACACTTGACGCTGACGTTTGATCTGGCGCCGACAGTGACGTGCGCGCATCCGTGACATCATGGGCCGGAACATATAAGTTTAGGAGTATTCTATAGCGTTGCATAGTTTGAGACTTTTGGAACTAGAGGGCGTTGTGTGAAATTTTCACAAATATATTTATTTTGTTGTTCCGATGATATTGTAGTTGGGCAGCAGTGGAGAAGACTCGCGCAGGACCGGAGAGACTGGCATCCTAAAAAGGAGGCCTATACCCAGCAGTGGGTGCATACAGGCTGAATAGATAGATGGATATTTATGAATGAATGAATGAATGAAAACGCTTTATTGTACATAAATAACACCAAAACATATTCCTATGATATAAACAAAACAGGTTACATTAAATGTACAATGGGCGGCCTTATCGCTCAATAGCGATCTCTTCCAGGCAACCTTTGGATGGAGAGGATTTGAATAAATTTAGAGAAGGGGGTCGGGGTGCTAATAAGAGAAATTTCGTGATTTAGTAAATACATATTATATAATATACGTATATATACATAACATGCTATGCATAATATAATACATATACAATTCCAAAACCTAATATACCTATTTAAATATAATTAAAAAACATATATACAATATATATTTTGTTTGATAAGTTTTAAATTGTTTATTATTATTCCAGATCGCGTTGAACGGGCAACACTTCTGTGAGTACCCGCACCGGATTCCGTTCCAGCGGATCTCGCACATGACGGTGGATGGTGACGTCATGATCCAGCTCATTGGCTTCGAAGGTGCACAAGTACCACCGCAGCAAATGTATATGGTGAGTCCTTTATGGAAAAAGAGGGATGTTCCAAATGACCACCCTTAGGAAGATAAAGGGATGTTTCAAATAATCCCCCTTACCGAAAAAGAGGGGTGTTTTTAAATAACCCCCCTTCGTAAAAGAGAGATTTTAGTGTTTTTAAATAACCCCCCTTACGGAAAAGAGAGATGTTAGTGTTTTTAAATAACCCCCCTTACGGAAAAGAGAGATGTTAGTGTTTTTAAATAACCCCTCTTACGGAAAAGAGAGATGTTAGTGTTTTTAAATAACCCCTCTTACGGAAAAGAGAGATGTTAGTGTTTTTAAATAACCCCCCTTACGGAATAGAGAGATGTTTTAAATAACCACCCTTATGAAAATGAGGGATGTTTTATATAATCCCTTTAACGGAAAGAGGGGTGTTTTTAAATAATCCCCCTTACGGAAAAGAGGCATGTTTCAAACCATCAAGCGAAAAAGAGGTTATTATCAAAGCAGGTAGGAAAAAGAGGGGCTCCATTTAAATTGCCCATAATTTAATGCCCTGAGCAAAAACGAGGGCAGTTTACTTTGTATGCGTGTTTAATAAATGTATATATTTGTGAAGGTATTATTCAATGATGACACTCCTTGCGCACTGTTATATGATGATATATTATTATCCATCAAGCGCTGATCGCCTTTTTGGAACTCTGAGAATAATACACACTATACTAGCTGTCGGTAGCAGCATGCGTATGCAAATGCACATGCGTATGATGCTGATGTTAGCAGCAGCGACTTTTCAAAATTCCTTTCTTAGTGCACCCCTACACTATAAAAGGATACTACCCTCCAAATTTCATACCTCTAGGACTTATAGTTTAGGCTGTGCGTTGATTGTCAGTCAGCTTCAAAAGAGTGTTATATCACTCTCTCTCTTCCCGACTATTGGTCCCACATGGTGACCCCTTTCCTCGCATTCTTTCTCCACTTTCCCCTATCCATGACGTCAGAAACGTTGCATGCCTTCATATCGTGGTTTAAAAGAGTACTATATACTAGATTCCGTCCCGTTGTATCCCGTTGATTTTCCGGCATAAAAAGTAACCTATGTGTTAATCCAGGTCACGGACGATATATGTACAACGTGTCCCAAAATTCAACGATAAGCGGGCACCGTAGGGTAGACCTGCTCATGACACCTCGAGAAAAAAATAGAAAAAAAATATATCTAAATCATTTTTGAAATTACAAAAAAAAACTGAAATTCTTCGAAAATTGACAACCTTTATGGTAGTTTTAACTGCCATGGCCACAATTATTCAAATATTTCTGTATTTATTTTTGTATCGGCAACCTAAGTAACACTGCTATCCACCACAACCCTTATAAATACCAGAATACATGTAGTTTTTACACAAAAAAATAATCAAAATTATTTTTTTCCCTAAAATGTTGAAAGAATTTTACTTATAGCCCACTTCCACTCATCGTGGTGCATAAAAAAAGTACTGGCACTACTGTGGCAAGTTTTTTTTAAAGTTGACGCAACTAACCAAGATTCTAAAATTGTATAATACTGTTCAGTTTTGACACCTGTCATTGTCAAGTTGACGCATTCGCGCGTCATTCTGTCCATCACCTAATATAGGTCACGCAGGTCACTGAACCCCTATTGGTTAAATACAGGGTTCATTCATATAAAAAAAGGTGTAACGGAAATATTTCGTAATTAACGTTTCTATCTAAAACCAGTATCATATTGAGACTCTTGTCGAAAATATATCGTTGTCGTGTCGAGTATTACCACAAAACTAGCATCCTCGTTAGCCTTCCTGTGCATTCAGATAGTGTGTAGTTAAGTGAGCCTACGTAGGAGCCCTAGCCAGTGTTGAACGTAGCGGTTGCGGAACCCTGAAGATTTCGAAGGAGAAAGCTAGCTAGTCAGTATCTGGACGATCGGACGGACCTGCCTACCCAAACGTGTGGCAGGCGCTTCAGGAGAGCCCTCCAGGATATCAAGGTACGTGGGACACTTTCATTGCACCCTGTATCCATAGGTTACTGGTTTTTCAGGATCTAGTTTGTGGCTTGTCGTATCGTTTCTTTCGTAATTGTATTTTAATTTTATCGTTTTAATTTATACAGTCCACTTAATCGTACATTTTGGTCCTTCGAGCCGGATTTAATTGATAAAGCAACCTATGAACATTTTCGGTTTATATTAGGCTGATTTATTTGTAAAATTAACCTAAGGACATTTCGTCCGTGGATCACTCATAATATTACCAAGGTGATCTACGGCATATTTTGTCCATTGCTATTTAGTTAATTAATCCACAAAACACTTTGTAGTCGTTTTGGTTAGTTTTTAGTTGATTACGAAACATTTTCCAGAAGTCCTACATACTTGCGTGTCGTTTTATTTTATTTCAATTTGTCGTTGGAAATTTAATAAAAGCGTAGGGTAGGCTTCCCTGTATGTCGTGTAAAGTTTCGTTCAATAATTTCGTTTGATATTTTATTTTTTGTTTGTTGGTAGTTTGCTTGACGGTGTGTTAGCTGTTAGTCAGTTTCACTATCAGTTTTTTGTTGTCGTTTCGTAACTGTCAGTGTAACTGACGGTTGTAAAGACACTAACAAACCGTTCATAACGTTCATTCATTTCATTCATTCTTTACGTAAAATAGTCTGTGATTTCGCTTCTTTGTTTACCTACTTGTTCTATTGTTTTATTTTGTACACTTGTAAAACAATAGAACACAATGTCTACAGAATCGAAAAAGGGTGAATCGAAAAAAGATGAATCGAGAAAGGGTGATGAGTACAGGGACCGTTTCGGTTACCCCTTGAAGGGGTTTTCGATAGGGTTTTTCCAAGCGGTTAATAAAAAACCCTTTCCTTAGGGGTTACCCTATTGTTTGATAAGCTGTTTTAAGGGGTAACCCCCGTCAAAACCCTTTCGTTTGTGTTACCCGATCATAGGGTTTTCAACTGTATTGGGTTTTCGTATTATTCAAAAACCCATTCGTGAGGGTTACCCATTCGATAATTGTAACAGGGTTATACTTTACAACTCGAAGCATTGTAATTTGCTTCCTATCTACTTTATATTAGGTTCATAATAATCATGTTTTTGACTAGCACGCGTCGAGCCACCGCGGCACCTGCTCGCGGCGAGGCGGCATCTTTGATCTATTTTGCTACAGAGTTGAAGAGACAAGCGATTATGGTTATTATATGTAGTACACTAAAGTTCATTTTTATTTTTCATTCCTACTGAGCATACCTACGAGAAATGGTGTGATTGTTTGCATCGATTTATTAATTTGTTTATTATTGTCATTTGCCACTCGAACTGCTTGCATAGAAGTCGGAAGTAGAAATAAAAAAAAGGGCTTGACATGCCACTGCCGAGACGTGATGCTGTCCATCGATATTTTCAATACGACCCATCAAATAAAAACAGCAAGTGTGTGTTATGTGGGAATTATATGAAGGTGAAATAAAATCGATTACTTATACCTAGGTATATTAGTAGGTACCTACCTAGCTATGTACTATGTAGTATGTGCATGACTAGGTACGAGTAAGTGTAGAAAGTACCTACTTTCAACACTTACTCGTACCTACCTACTTACCGGTCCCTGCCCGTGGTCCATCTACATAGTAGGTGGTTAGGTACACCTTGCTGTACCAGGGGCATTTTTTTCGACCGTTTCCACTCGCTCCTACTCGGTTCTCCTACTGGTAGGAGCACGAGGACCAATATGTCCCTATGCTCCTATCGTGACCCTATATGCAACTAGCTGATACCCGCGACTTCATATGAAGGTATAATAGGTGCCAAATAACACCGCAATACAGGTCATTCACCCACCTTCACCACGATGTCGCAAAATTCAATTTATGTATCGCTAATTCTTTCGCTTTTCATACAAACCTGTCGCTAAGACGGTAATTGCTCGAATCTCGTGGTACTGTTTGTTTACTATACATAAATTGAATTTTGCGACATCGTGGTGAAGGTGGGCGAATGACTTGTAATTCGGTGTTATTTGGCACCTACTATAGGATAAAATCGATTACTTACCTACCTAGCTATGTACTATGTAGTATGTACCTATTGTTGGCACTTACTCATACCTACCTACTTACCGGTCGCTGCCCGTGGTCCACCTATATAGTAGGTAGGTAGGTACATCGGCTGTACCAGGTGCATTTTTTGTATAGATAGATAAGTAGGTACACATAAGTACAGAATAAGAGAAATAGTTTCATACAATCAAAATTTTATAAAACTAACCTAACCTAATATTAGTACCTACATATATATACGAATGCTACAATACCCATGTCAAATGTTTATATCCCCGTTTCCTCGTAATAAGTTGTCTCCTAATTTGCAGTTCCAGGTGTCGTCATAGTATTGTCAATGACATCACCATTAACATCAAGTCCGGACTAAAGCCTGGCTATAAAGTACTAGCTCATACGAATTTACTTTCTAATTACTTACTATTTCGCAAGAAAAGCTCGATAATTAATAAGTGACAATAATTGTTGTATGTACGTGACTGTCCATTAGTAGGAAGGAGCACGAAGATATGCTTGTCCTTATGCTCCTACCGCATACCGGTAGGAGCATAAGGACATGAGAACCGAGTAGGAGCAAGTGGAAACGGCTGTTTTTTTCTTTCCATGGTGCACCTCAAGATAACTGGGTATTCCTACCTATCTAGGTACTTAGTACTTACTTTATAAATAACTAGCCGTCCCCTGCGGCACTTCTCGCGTTAGAATGTGACTTTTCAAAATTCCTTTCGTAGTGCACCCCTACACAATACAGGGTGTCCCACGGCCATGCCACATGGAGGGAAAGTATCTTAAATAATGTAGATAGAACATTTTACTCAAAGAAGACTTTATTTTGATTTTAAAAACAATTTAAACTGCATTCAAAGAATTTTGAATAATCGCTTGTCTGAACCGGGAATCAAACCCACCAAATTGAAAAAACATAACACCTGTTATTTTATGATACCAATTAAAATAAACACAATTTATATGATTTATTCAGTTAAATGTTTGTGACAGAATTTATAACCTGACTAGGTATATCTGTGAATTCGTGATGTAAGTAAAATATACATGTTACTAATTAAAATTTGAATCTTTTATTGTAACAAAACTTTTCACTAGGTAGGTATTGTTGTTTATATTCAATTCATTTCATTACCAAGTGGATTATCTCTTGCACACAGTTTTTACGCCGTTCTTCATCCATCTTGCACAAGTGTTTTGCCACCAACATTGAAAATGCATAGCACTCATGAACAATATCTTCTCTACTTTGTTCAGTTTGTTCATTGTTGAAGGTATTTGTCTCTTTATCCATCATTTCTTTTTTTAACGTTACATCAAAAGATACTCTTGAAGTAGAGTCTGATAAATCTGGCGTAGATGCATTAGAGTCTAATAATATAGGCAGCATATTACCCGAAGCCTCGTTTTCTTCGATTTCTTCATAGTCGACCGATTCATCTTCATCCGAGTATTCGTCACTCTCGGGAATAATTATTTCTTCTGAAAATAACAAGAATAACTAGTGAAGTCGTGCTTAGGCGGTGCCACCTAACCTAGATAAACCTACGTAAAATAATATGAAAAAAACTAGCTAACAACTGCAAAACGTGTGCCAATGTAATGTTTGGACGTGCCTCTGACTCCCACCTTGGACATCTAAGATTTGAGTGCCTGGAGATTTAAAAAAGAAAACGTGACGGATGGCAATCCCATCATTCGATCGATAATTATTATAATATTAGGCACCTATGTACTATACTACCTAGTAAGTATCTATAGTATGTGCCAAATAACACCGCAATACTGTTTATTCACCCACCTTCACCGCGATGTCGTAAAATTAAATTTATGTATGGTTAACAAACAGTACTACGAGATTCGAGCGATTACCGTCTTAGCGACAGGTTTGCCATTCATAAATTGAATTTTGCGACATCGTGGTGAAGGTGGGTGAATGACCTGTATTGCGGTGTTATTTGGTACTTATTATAATAGATAATTACTTAGTACAGTAAGTACCTACCTATACTGAGTAGTTACCTACCTACCTAAGTAGTAGCGGTCCTATAAGTCCGGATTTCTTCCAAGCAAAACAAACATACAAACTTACCTTACAAACATTACCGCTTTTTAATATTAGTACCATATCATATTGTAATCTACCTACTTAGTCGAAAACACTTTCACTTACCTTTGTTCATTTTTCTTATGTTTTCACGCAGTGGCGCACTTCTTTTTTAGTCCAACCAGAACCAAACAAAGCGATCGGGCGAACGAAACTAATAATTAAATGACACAAATCAAGAATATAATTTTATTTTCAAATTCCCCCACCTCGCAGCGTGAGATGGAATGATAACCATGGTGTTACATCAAAAAACCCTATCAAGAGGTAACCTCATTCAATCGGATACCCTCAATGAGAGGGTAACCTCATAGACTGAAAACCCAATGAAAGGGTTACCCTTTCACTTGTGGTAGGGAGGAGGTTTATCAAATGAAAGGGTAACCCCATCGACTGCAAACCCAATGAAGGGGTTACCCCTTCAATGTAGTTAACTCGAAATCGGGGTTGTACGGTCCCTGGATGAGTATGACTTGTTAGGTGATCAAGACAGAATCACGCGCGATTATGCTAAGATGAGGATCGAGTTACTGGATGCATCGGATCTTAGCGGTGTCTGTGAGGATGATGTTTCGCCGATAGTTAATGAGTTTCACACAGCACAAAAAAGGGTGTTAGCAAAGGTGTCTGTGTTGGATCAAAGAGCCGAATGCTCTTATACCATCGACTTTGACAAAAAAGTACGTAATATCTTGTGCCGGTTACGCAAACCCGAGGTTAGAATAAATAAATCCAGTAATCTTGCCAAGTTACCGAAAATTTGCATTAAGCCCTTTGATGGTAAGTTGGAGAACTGGGTGTCTTTTAAAGATTTATACGATTCGCTAATTCATAAAAGAGATTTGCCTGATGTGGAGAAACTGCATTACTTACTATCGAGTGTGCAGGGTTTTGCGTATGACCTGATTAAAAGTTACCCGTTGTCGGATAAGAGTTACATGTTAGCTTATCGAGCCCTCATGCAATATTATGACAAAAAAAGGAATATTGCTGTTAGTTTCTATGACAAGCTCCTAAATTGTGAGGGTGTCAAGAACAAAAGTAGTTCAGAATTGCAACGAGTGCATCGAACATTTATTGAGAATATGGCCATTCTTTCAAAATATGATCTACCAAACCAAGATTTCATGTTGTTTCAATTGGTTTGGTCCAAATTGGATGTCGCTTCTCGGGAAGCCTTTGAACTGCAGTTGGATTCTGATGTTGACATACCCCAGTACGATGATATCATGTCCTTTATTGATAAACGTTCTCGTGCGTTGGAAAATTGTCATAAACAGCAGGTCCACTTAATCGTACAAATACACTAGGAAAACTATCCACGTATTTCTAAACAATGACAAATGATTTAGATATATATTTTTTTCTATTTTTTTCTCGAGGTGTCATGAGCAGGTCTACCCTACGGTGCCCGCTTATCGTTGAGTTTTGGGACACGTTGTATATTCCAAGTATCATCCAAATCGGATCAGTAGTTTTTGCTTGAAAGAGTAACAAACATCCTCACAAACTTTCGCGTTTATAATATTAATAGGATTTAGATTATATTTTATATATTAATGTAGTTATATGTTTAACAGCAGCAAGTCCAGCCGGCGTACGGTGCACCCCCGGCCTACGGAGCCCCGGGATACGGAGCCCCGCAAGGTGAGATATACACGCATGCACACTTGTACCGCATGTACACGCTTTGGGCTTATTCACTATGTTATAAGAATATACAATAACAAATAGAACGTGGATCTTTGCACCGAAAATTAAAATATTATTAAAAAAAAAACATGGGACCACCAAGGGAATAATGCTTATTTCGGCAGAGGTTTTACTCTAGTAGGGATGACGTCGCAAACGAGTTTTCGGCCGAGGTATGATGTCATCCATTAGATAAAATTTGTATCAAATTAAACATTAGACCCCAGAACTGGACTCATAGATTTTTGTATGAAAATCTATGCTTGATTTCTTTATCGGAATACGAATAAACAAACAGACGGACAACACCGTCAACACTCCTTCCTTTTTTCGATTGGGAGTTAAGAGGCAGTGCAATTTTAAGTGGTGTTTTAATTTTGAGCGATGTTTTAGTATTCGTGTGTATATATTTCAACATTTACACACCGGAATACTAAAACGTCACTCGACGTACGAGCCGTACTAAAAATGGTCACCTAAGCATAAGTATTCGTTAATATTAGCGGTGTCTCTGTTCGTCATTAATAAAGTTTGATTATCTTTTAACATACAACTCTGAGTGCGGCTGTAAAAACTAACCTCATTTTAGTCGTCGGATAAAAACGGATTTTTACGATTTTAAAATTAATATTTTGTTAGTGATTGTCGAAAAATACATGAAATAAATAAATATTTGTTGGAAAAGTGAGTGCTTTTTTACGTTGCATGGCCTTATGAGGTAAGTTGTATCTATGTACTTATAGTTATCTATATATAAGCAAATACATATAAATACACAATCACATAAATATATACATATGTATAAGTAGTCTAACCAAGCTAAGTATGCAAATAAATGGGCAAACACAAAAAGTTTTGTACATGGTATCATTTTTACTCGTTGTAAATAATTAACGACTATATTGAATTCAAATTTCAAAATTTTATTTGTATATTTTTAAGTGTCATTGTAAATCTTTATTTAAAAATAAAGTATGTACAAAAATATATGTACACAGTCCCATTATACATAGTTTATCAAATGGTCTCATGGGTACCGTAGGTAAGATAAGATAAGATAAGATAACATAACGTTTATTCAGCCACCACAATAAAAAAAGTGAAAACAAGAAATAAAGGTAAAAACTAAAATAACAAACTATAAATATATCTTATATCTAGACGAAACCATATAGAATAAATAATTCTATATGAACTCATAGGTGTTTCCAACCACAGGTTTTCAAAGTCTTCCTATATAATTCTCCAAACTTGCGTGGTCAGACTCAATCGGTATCAATTTTTGGCCATTTTTTTATCATTTTAATATTTTTTCAACTGTTTTTGCATGTCGGTCTCCGACGAAGTGTGAGAGACTAAAACGTTAACTCTTGTAACCATACTTCCAAGTAAAATAAACGTATTTCATTTATTCCATTGCAGACTTTACGTGGTTAGACTCCTTATTTTACTCAAAGACATTTGCAAAAAGGACTGGTATTTTGTTTTATGATATTAAATTAACAAACTAATATTGGTGTGGGTTACACTAATCATATTTGTAATAGCAAGCAAGCTCGTATGACTTAGTGGCCAACTCTTGTTAACGGAGTTTTATGGCCTCCGTCATGGCTTAACGACTGCTAGAGCCGGGACCGACAGTTCAACGTACCTACCCTCCGAAGCACGGAAGCGCTCAGATGTAAATGCCACTAATGGTTACCCATCCAAATAGTGACCGCGGAGAACGTCGCTTAACATAGAAAATCGGTGAAGATTGACTAAGCAAGCCTAGACACGAGCGCTTCTATACATATTTATTATATAGGTAATAATAATTACATTTAATGTACATTATTTGTACAGAGTCATGGGCCATACCCATACCCCTATGTACTGTACGCTGCAGTGTCAGGGACATGTTTAATATGGTTATCCTATGGCTATAGGAACATATACTGCGCAATACCCCGAAATAATAAGTAAAAAATTTTTTTTTTCCATACAAGCGCGATTCACCGTAATGTTTATATAGAACTAGCCGTCTCCCGCGGCGTTGCTCGCGTTAGGGTGTGACTTTTCAAAATTCCATTTTCCCGCTTTTCTGTTGAAATTTTTTCTGAATTTTCTTTGCTTTTTCCTCACGCAGCCCGAGACCTTTCCAACGAATGCAAAACCGTGGAAATCGGTTCGTGCGTTCTGGAGGTATAGCGTCAGGAAGGAAAACCCGACTTATTTTTATATAGTAGATTATGCTTGTTAGTATTACACGATCCTCTCAGCCTAGTTGGTATCCACAGGAAAGACAACGTCAATACGTGCGGAGCTGACTAAGGCCTTCTGCACACTTGACGGAATTTCCGTCAAATGTGCAGGAAGGTCCTAGAGTACTTTACCAGCAGATCTAAGCTAACTTAAGTTGCTATGTGTTTAACATCCACCAATATAGGGTTCTATACTATTGTAAATCTGTAAAAAAGCCAGACCAGCGGGCGTAAGATGCGCACCGCGAGATATTTGTCATGTCGTTTTGTCAAAATGTAAGCATTTTGTACCAGTTTAGGAACTATTGCATTATCTGTGGTAATGTTGTCGAGAAACCGCGCCTTTGAATTTTCAACTTTTGTCATTTCTGCATGACTATTATCTCGTCCTCAGAGAGGTACGACGACTAACAAGTGTCAAAAGTGTACATTATGGCGCGTTTTGTCGATACCATTAGGTACCACAGATAATGCAATAGTTCCTAAACTGGTACAAAATGCTTACATTTTGACAGAACGACATGACAAATATCTCGCGGTGCGCATCTTAGGCCCGCAGGGCTAAGTCACCTAGGTGAATTAAGTATATTAATTAGTAGACTCTTAGGTGACTTGAGGAGAATTAAGTACACTATACAGGTAGGTGCCAAATAACACCGCAATACAGGTCATTCACCCACCTTCACCACGATGTCGCAAAATTCAATTTATGAATGACTAATTCTGTCGCTTTCCATACAAACCTGTCGCTAAGACGGTAAACGCTCGAATCTCGTAGTACTGTTTGTTTACCATACCTAAATTGAATTTTACGACATCGTGGTGAAGGTGGGTGAATGACCTGTATTGCGGTGTTATTTGGCACCTATTATAGATTAATGCTAAGTAGGTAGTATCATCATAATATTTAAGTTTTATATTTCGTTTGCTTCAGGCTTCTACTAAGAGCTTCGTAGGAGTGCTTATCAAAGGTATTTATATTAATTTTATGTTTTAAAAAATTAGTCTACCCTCAAGTCCTTTACATCTATTGAAGATGATTTTATAGAGCGTCAGGAGGCAACCTATGCCTACACTTAACGACACACTGTAGTGTCTGGGACAATGTTTAGATGGAGTAGGCCCAGCACCTATACCGTCTAAAATTAGTCTTACAAGTAAATTAATAAATAAATAAAATAAATATTCACGGACTTCAACACAACGCCTTCTAGTCCCAAACTAAGCAAAGCTTGTACTATGGGAACTAGATGGCTTATAGAAGACATATATACATATTTTTTTTTGTAAATACGTACTTATAATACATAGAACACCCAGACACAGTTGTAAGCAGAATCTTTGCAATAACTCTAAAATTTAAACTATAACTGTTATTCACAAATTACGACTATAAGTATTCACAATATTTACAAAATACACATGAAACAGGTGAGCTATCTACAAACCGTTGCAAACGATTTATAGACAGCTCAACTTAATTACTTATTCGCAAAGAAAATTACGACTATAAGTATTCACAATATTTACAAAATACACATGAAACAGGTGAGCTATCTACAAACCGTTGCAAACGATTTATAGACAGCTCAACTTAATTACTTATTCGCAAAGAAAATTACGACTATAAGTATTCACAATATTTACAAAATACACATGAAACAGGTGAGCTATCTACAAACCGTTGCAAACGATTTATAGACAGCTCAACTTAATTACTTATTCGCAAAAAAAATTACGACTATAAATATTCACAATATTTACAAAATACACACGAAACAGGTGAGCTATCTACAAACCGTTGCAAACGATTTATAGACAGCTCAACTTAATTACTTATTCGCAAAGAAAATTACGACTATAAGTATTCACAATATTTACAAAATACACATGAAACAGGTGAGCTATCTACAAACCGTTGCAAACGATTTATAGACAGCTCAACTTAATTACTTATTCGCAAAGAAAATTACGACTATAAGTATTCACAATATTTACAAAATACACATGAAACAGGTGAGCTATCTACAAACCGTTGCAAACGATTTATAGACAGCTCAACTTAATTACTTATTCGCAAAAAAAATTACGACTATAAATATTCACAATATTTACAAAATACACACGAAACAGGTGAGCTATCTACAAATCGTTGCAAACGATTTATAGACAGCTCAACTTAATTACTTATTCGCAAAGAAAATTACGACTATAAGTATTCACAAAGAAAATTACGGCTATAAGTATTCACAAAGAAAATTACGACTATAAGTATTCACAATATTTACAAAATACACATGAAACAGGTGAGCTATCTACAAACCGTTGCAAACGATTTATAGACAGCTCAACTTAATTACTTATTCACTCTTAATTTTTTTTCAATGTAAGAATTAAGACCCATTTTTTTCTTAAATAAATAAATAAAAAAATCATTTTCTGTTTTCAGGTGCCTTGTAACTACGCTCCAGCATCATTATCATCACACAGATGTGGAATGAATATTGAATTTGTTATCAGATCAATGTTATTTAAAAACATTTGATAACGTCGTTATAGCTATCAAACGATAAGTTAAAAGTAATATAAAACTAGTTTCCGCCCGCGACTTCGTCCGTGTCCAGTTTGATCCTATTGATTTTTCGGGATAAAAGTAGCCTATGTGTTAATAGGGTACGAACTATATATATTCCAAGTTGTATCCAACACAAACGGCTGAACTTTGACATATATTTGACAGGCGTCATGGCTCAGTCGGTAGTAGCTCTGCCTTCCGTGCTGTGGGTCGTGGATTCGATCCCCACCGAGGATAAACATTTATGTGTGGCAAACATAGATGTTTATTCTGTGTCTGGGTGTTACTATGTATTATAAGTATGTATTTACAAAAAAATATATGTATATATGTATTCTATCAGCAATCTAGTTCCCATAGTACAAGCTTTGCTTAGTTTGGGACTAGAAGGCGTTGTGTTAAATGTCCGTGAATATTTATATATATTATTATAAAACTG
Source organism: Eulithis testata (assembly GCA_947507515.1). Lineage (NCBI taxonomy): Eukaryota > Metazoa > Arthropoda > Insecta > Lepidoptera > Geometridae > Eulithis > Eulithis testata. The sequence continues at coordinate 6,227,948 of OX382216.1, forward strand.
TAAAAAAGCCAAAAACTAAAATTAAAGATATGGTCAAACTAAATATGCAGATCTACTAAATAAACGATTCTGACTCCGAAAATCGAGTTTGTCTGTTTATCTATTTGTTTGTTCACGGATCACGCCTAAACTACTGGACCAATTTCAATGAAACTTATACCATTCGGAAGCACTTTTTCCGGATTGAAACATAGGCTATATTTTATTGAAATCGAAGTCTTGGATTCTTAGATACAGCTTGACCTCTCTAAACCAAAATCAGCTATTTGCTGCGAGGTTCATGATAAGCTGGTTGTCAGATATTTTTGTGGAAAGTTTCGCACGCGTACGAAGTCGCGGGTATCAGCTAGTTTATAATATAAGTGAGATTTAATTCAGATTCAGAAATGACTTAACCGTCTGTTAACTAGTAACTTGTTATCAAGCGTTTTTGAATAAGGCGGTATTATGTTAATCGTTGTTCAGAGGTTTATAATTTGTACTTTATCTCAATTTGTTGTATAAATAAGTACAACTTTTCATTTTAGATATCTTTTAGTATCCAAACCATTTTTTAATCGTTTTTTTTTGTATTTTTAATCTATAATCGATTATATTTTAACTAGACTTAATAAGTATAAATTCCGTTTTGATAATTTTTATTTTTTTAATGGTTTTTCTAAATGCCGCACTCAGAGATGTTATTAAAACTTAAGATTACTAAAAATGTGTCTTGTATTCATTACATTCATTGGTAAGATATGACAATAGATAGCCGTATGTTGATGCAGAAATGGTTACAAAATGGTTGGTTATTTAAGCACAAGCATAGATTTGAGTAGAGATTTTCATACAAAAATCTATGTTTGAGTTCCGGACTCAGCATGCTTAGGGTCGTAAGATTAATAGTGGTTTAAACCACGAATAGTAGATTATTATACAAGGGGATAAAGCAGTGTCTTCTGTCGCGGGTGACGATTTAAATCGCGAGCGTAATGAAGGACTCGAGGTTTACTCCCGAGCGTAGCGAGGGTGTTAAAAACTTAAATCACGAAGCGAAGCGAGGGATTTAACACGAGTCCTGAGTATAGCAAGGGATTTAAGTTCACCCGAGACTAAGACAGCTTTATCACCGAGGAAAATACTCTACTTTTCGTACCATTTGCGAAAAAATTAACACAATAATAATATGAGATAGCATTTTAGAACATTAACTTATTTATAAAAATAAATTAAAATAAACTTAACGTTTATGTATTTGAAGAAAACAACGCGGCATTTTCCTAGACTAATATTTTTTTGTTGGAAAAGCAAAGGCATCAAACTCATACGGCCTGCATAATAAATGCGTATTCCTTTTTCAAAAAGATGTATAATGCTTTGTATACAAACTCAATGGTGTAAACACAGATGTAGTTCAGTATAAATTGTATTCCAAATTTAAATCACTTTCTCCCCCTAGAGGATGAAAGAAATCCAGTACAATTTTCTCTCCCCGTTTTTAACAGATTAAAAATGACTATTGTTATGTTCGCTTTTTGTGGCATAGAATGTCACTTTTTTGAGCAAGTGGTACGAAAATATAGTTTAACCTCCAGTCTCAGATTATTTCATAAGTTGAATGGTAGTTAATCGACCATCGGTATCTTAGACAGACAGAGAGACAGTAGATTAATCCATCGATCAAAATGTAATCGTAGTTTACGAAACCCATAGTTTAAACTGCTTTTGATCTTACGGCCCTTACAGCCGAATACTAAAACGCAACTCAAACCCCACTCAATTTAAGTCCCGCTTAAATTATTGCCATCTCTTACAAATGAGTAATGTCAAACAGAGGCAGAGCAATCTTAAGTGGTGCTCAAATTTGAATGACGTTTGAGTATTCGGCTGTTAGTGTGTTGGTTTTCGCATACTACGAACTTGACGTAAACTATAGTGTTGTATAGAGATTGAGCAGCGCCCCTAGCGGGTACTTTACACAACTAACGTTTCTCCATACAACATATTTTTTAATACAGTTGCTCAAAAAGTGGCGTATTGCAGGGACGTATAGCGTTCGGGATGTGGGCTATTACACACTCGTGCTTTTTTTTACCGTTCCCGAACTAGTGCGTTCTCTTTCCCAACTGTCAAAATAATGTCTATAAAACCAACCATGAAGTTTTTACAAGTTTTTATGATTCATGCAAATACGTATATTTCTAAAAAGAAGCTACTAATTTGTTTCAATATCAGATTTAATGATTTGATTGAATGAGTTAGGTTAGGTTTCATTTCATCTCATTAAGTTTCATTTTCATTTCATATCAATAAAAAAATTCTGCCTGGTTGGCAAAGGGAACTATGCCCATACAGCCAAGTCGCTGTATGGGCATAGTTCCCTTTGCCAACCAGAATGGGTGAAGAAAAAAAAATATCTCTGCTTATATTCTACGGTTGGCGCCATTTTCAGAAATTTTCTTTTTATTAAATTGCTTCATTTTTTTGCAACTGTATTAAAAAAAGTCATTCAGTACACGTTCCGACTGTCAACCCTCGCCTTCGGCTGCGCCTCGGCTCGGGTAGACATTTGTCGGAACTCTTTGCAATGACAGCCTTTCCGCACTTGTAATGAAATATACTATTACGTAACTTTGCAGTAAACGTCAAACGTTCAACACTACAGCCGTGCTCACTTTGTACACGAATTTGTTCGTACGTAAACGTACGAGTAATGTTCGTACGAATTGACTGCTCACACTTTTTCTCCATCAAATAGTACGACTGCGTGATAAATCTCAATAAGTTCGGATTGTATTCGGACGTCGTAAGTAAACGTACGTATACGCATGCAGTGTGAGCGCTTCCATAGTCCTTGGATGGTCGGTATCATTCGTGCGTAGTCGTACGAATCATATTCGGATGAAATCGTTTCCAAAGTGAGCACGGCCTAAGGCCTCAGTGAATAGTAAATCAGCATGCGGACATGCCTAAGGGTTAATTATCTTTTAACATACGTCTATGAGTGCGACGGTTTTGGTCCATATGTTACAATTTTAGCATTAAATTGTGATGCCAAAAATTATGAATTTAAATAGAAAAATATTACAATTATGTACATTATGTATTTATTATGTCATTGAAAACTAAACAACTCTCGGCCGAATACTCAAACGCTACTTATATTAAGTTCAAGCTTAAATTATTGCCATCTCTTACAGATACGTAATGTCAAAAACAGGCAAAGCAATTTTAAGTGGTGTGTTTAAATTTGAGTGACGTTTCAGTATTCGGCCCTTTGTCATACATTACAGTTTTATACTCTAGCCCTTCACAATGATGAAAAAAAAAAAATGTGCGCCTTCGTCTGAGCACAATTGTTTCGTTCCCTCTTCCGAACGCCAATGCAAAGTCCTTTGTGTATAATGTTGTTGTCAATATTATTTGCGCCTTCAATAAATTGGTGATAAGTATTATATATATTTTAAACAAAATTGGCAAAGTATTTACTGTAGATGTATATATAATACATAATCGGTTTCCAACATAGACGTAGAAAATTCTTCATTTTTGAGTATTGAAAGTAGGTACATAACTATGGGTCTATACCAAGAAACCGGTATCTTACATATAAAAATTTCTTTAGCATTTTCTTTGCATTTATTCGAAGCGGTCGTCGCTTGCTTAGTCAATCTTCACCGATTATCTAAGTTAAGCGACGTTCTGCGCGGTCACTATTTGGATGGGTGACTGTTAGAGGCGTTTACATCTGAGCGCTTCCGTGCTTCGTGCAGGTTAAACTGTCCCGCCTCTAGCAGTCGTTAAGCCACGACGGAGGCCTTAAGGCGGCCTAAAAACTCCGTCAGCAGTTGGCCACTAACTCATACGAGCTTTCTTGCTTTTGTGTTTATTAAATTTGACGCCAAAATTATGTATGGATGTGTTTTGTACGATCGTAAGCACCCTAAAGGCCCATTTAGATGGAGATAGTTTCTCGTACGTTTGGTACGAGAAACTATACGCAACTATCGCAAGCAATAATCGCCATGACACAATCGTATCAAAATGTTTACATACAGGCAAGAACTAAAATCTCGCCTACGATTATGTCATACGAGACTCGCTTATGACTTATCGCTAGGCGATAATTGCCTATGTTTGTTTACACGACGAAAGTATAGTAAGCAGATTCTTGCTTATGAGAATCTCGACTTGAGTAAACACGATCTCGTGTGACATATTTTCAAGTTCATACGAGTATCGTACAAATCAGTTCGAATCGTTTTCAGTGCGAGATTTGTCATTCGAGTTTAGTGATTAGACGGACGCAATAATATTCCATTGCGAGGTAATTGTCGCCCAAGGCAACGAGCGAGAAGAGCGAATGTTTAGACGAAAAAAAAGGGTTTTATATTCCTTCGATAATCGTATCTTCGAGGCGAGAAACTCTCTCCATCTAAATGGGCCTTTGTTGCGAAGTGAACATAGTAATGCAGTTCGAAACCTTAAAAATCATTGTAACTACTTTAGCATTACCCAAATCATTACAAGCTGTAATAAGAGATCATAATTAGACTCTGGTTTTAACTTATCACGTTAAAAAAATTGTAAATTTTCACTATTTAATATTGTTAAAAATGTATCCGAAGTTATAAACTCTGAATATGTTTCAGAAATATTTAAATAATCTGAACGAAACTTAAATTATTTTTACTTCGTGATAACGGTCCAGAATATAATATTGTAATCTGTCGTTGGTTTAATGGATGCCACGCTCTGATCAAGATCCAAAGATGGTGTGGCCGCCACGAGTGGCGCTTTACGCAGCCGTAAGATTGAAGTTTGTGAAACTAGATGGTAGCGCATTTCTGAACATACATACAGAAAATTTTGTTACCTATTTAAATCCGGTAAAAATGGTAACATCTTTATATGCAATATTATGCAACTGGCTTCACACGGTTCAACTTACTTGCCGGCTGCTATTATATAGTTGTGTTATGCAGAAACTATATTTATTCTTATGGTTAATAAAATATACATGTACCGAGAGATGCTGTTTTAATCCATTATTATCTTGAACTTTCCTTTTGTTTTACGAACCTAAACTGTCCCACTGCTAGGCAAAGGTCTCCTTCCTTGTCCACTCTCCTCGAGCTCTCGCTAATAACCCAGTATCTGAACCTATCTAGAATAATCTAGATTTTCTAGATTGTATCAGTAACTATTAATATTTACCATGGTTCTAATGTAATCTCTAGAAATAAAGACATAGTAATATCTAACTAAATTTAGATTCGCTTGACTCAATTTTCAAATGATGAAAATAATGTTCATAATACCTACTTGTATGAGGATTTTTTTTTCATATACTTTGTTGAGGTCGAATTATAATCAATATTATGGTTCTCCTTTTCAAAAAACTTAGGACCTTGACAGGAGTCACACATTAGTACGTAATTATATATGTTTCTTTAAAAAAAAAAAGCAAATAGGTATGAAATGTTTTTTTTTTCAAAACTATTTTGTTAATTTTGCAAGCAATTCGTATATAAACTATGAAATTTGTTTTATTGTTTCAGGATTTGGCGGAGGAGAAGTGGTATGTATTCTATGTATTTAATTAGAAAGTGTAATGAAATTCAAAAAAGTCCTCATTATACTTACGCTTTATCATGACCTATGACATGACATAATGTGATCTTTTAAACGACGCCGAAATAATTTTGTAAGTTTAACAAATCTCAAAACCGACTTCAATTTGATACAGCTTCACCATCAGATGATAATGGTAGTTCATTGGGTTTGTTCTATTGATCATAAACACCATTGAATGGTCACAGGTAAGCAAAATGCGCAATGTCGTGTACGTGGATGACGTGTTTTTTCCAGGTACATATTCCTATTTAACTCCCAAACTACTGAACCGATTTGATATTCTTTTCATGGAGCCAATGTGGGAAGTCCCTTTCAGATAAAAAAAATATTTTTTGTAATCGGTTCATAAATGATGGAGTTATCAGGTAACAAAAACTACTCTACTTTTTTGAAGTCGGTGTTGAAGATGTTTTCTTAAATCTTTGATGTTAATCCGGTCCACTAAGATTTATAGTTTTTCATAATGATAATGTCAGTGTCATGTAACTGTACTAAAATATATAATTTTGAACCTTCGCCTACTTTAATAGTCGGTCGAAATCAGACCGAAGGTATCTGGATCGTCCGAAAGCGCGATGGGTCGATGACATCGTAAAGGTCGCACGAAACACCTGGTTGCGGCACGCACAAGACAGAGAAGGCTGGCATAACATGAAGGAGGCCTATACCCAGCAGTGGGTGATACCGGGCTGAGATGATGATGATGATGATTATGATTATAAAAGGCAAGCGTCCACAGGGCCGCATCGCACGTATTGGACGCATCGCACGTAACGGATTTTAGTTTGCCTTGTATTAAAACTCATACAACCGCGTCCACTGATCTGCACCGTACGGACGAGTTTTTATACAAGGCAAACTAAAATCCGTTGCGTGCGATGCGTCCGATGCGTGCGATGCGGGCCTGTGGACGCTTGCCTTAAAGGTATGTTTTGTTGACCTAGAATTATTGATTAATAGATGCAATCGTACGGCACGACGTACGTGCAGCCCGAGCGGCGTGGTATGGGCACGGGCGCGGCCGTGGGGCTTGGCGTTGGCGCGCTCGCCGCCGGCGGACTCGCCGGGTACGCACTCGGCGGAGGATTCAGCAGCGACACCAATGACAGAGAGGAGGTAATCATATCACTATTAGATTGGACCTGCACAGAGGTTACTCAAGATACAGCATGACAGATGTTTAATATTGTTATCATCATCATCAATATATAAAAATCTCTTTTGAAGCTGACTGATAATCAACGCACAGCCTAAACCATGAGTCCTAGAGGTATGAAATTTGGAGGGTAGTATCCTTATATAGTGTAGGGGTGCACTAAGAAAGGAATTTTGAAAAGTCACACTCTAAAGGGAACAGGAGCAACGCCGCGGGTGACGGCTAATTTATACATATCATAACACATTACATTCTTGGTGGAGGCTTTAGCAGCGGCAGTTCGGACAGAGAGGAGGTAATGTACATTTAAAAGAGCCAATGATGATATTACAATCTGTCAGCATCACTATAGTAGGTGCCAAATAACACCGCAATACAGGTCTTTTACCCACCTTCAAAACGATGTCGCAAAATGCAATTTATGAATGGCTAATTCTGTCGCTTTCCATTCAAACCTGTCGCTAAGACGGTAATCGCTCGAATCTCGCAGTAGTGTTTGTTTACCATTGTTTTGAAGGTGGGTGAATGACCTGTATTGCGTGTTATTTGGCACCTACTAAAGCAGACTTTATTTATTTACTAGCTGGTGCCCGCGACTTCGTCTGCGTAGGATTAGAAGTGCAATTTGCTGTGCGAAATCTTCTAGGCGTTTCGGAAGAGTTCGCGTGGAGGATCCCGTTGGTTTTCCGGGATAAAGTAGACTACGGCCATTAGTCCACCAACCAAAACCAAAGCAAGAAAATATTCTCTTCTGAAATTGTTATGTACATAGTGATGCTTAGAGAATAGCCTTAGAAATCTACAGGATGTTTTGAGAATGTACTTGGTACCAAGAGATCTGAGAGAATGTCTACCGTGTCTGAAGATAAAGTAGTAGGTACTAGGTACCAAGATATCTGAGACGATGTCTACCGTGTCTGAAGATAAAGTAACCAACCTATTTCTTTTCTTCAGGTACATGTAACAGAGAGCGTCGACTTCGGAGGCGACGATTGGGCGGAATAAAAATATTAACTATAAAAAATACTTTATTTGTGTGAACGGAATCTGCAATTATGTATGCATTACCATCAAAACATTTTGCAGATGAATGAAAATCTTTTATCAGCTTAAAAACACCGTTCGCACAAACGTACACAATGCTATTATTTGTTATTATAAATATAAATCACTATTATGGTTATTTATGGTGTCGATTCTGTTGGTGCATTTAAGTAAACTCACTTAATTTGCCATATATGTATAATTGGCCTTTACATCTATTAGCAAGCAAGCAAGCTCGTATGAGTTAGTGGCCAACTCTGGTGACGGAGTTTTTAGGCCGCCTTAAGGCCTTCGTCGTGGCTTAACGACTGCTAGAGCCGGGACTGACAGTTTAACGTGTCCGAAGCACGGAAGCGCTCAGATGTAAATGCCACTAACGGTCACCCATCCAAATAGTGACCGCACAGAACGTTGCTTAACTTACATTATCAGTTAAGATTGGCTAAGTGAGCTACGCCACGAGCGCTTCATAGATTTTACATCTAATGAAGATGATTTATACAGAGTCAGGAGGCAACCTATGCCTACACTTAACGACACACTGTAGTGCCTGGGACAATGTTTAGATAGTTTGATAGTTAGGCTTGAAATATGCTTGAAATTTCACAGCGCTTCTTCAGCTGTTCTTCTTTTCATTTTATGATAAACAGACGGTGAAATTTTTAGTGATGTCAAATTAAATTTATAAAAATACGACAACGGAATCTACACCATTCTTATTATTATTAGTTTTAAGCACTAAAATGTAAGGCTCCTTGTGTGAATATGTATGTATGTACCTTGTTAAAGGCGGCTATTTATTTCCATAGCAAAAACTACCGCACTTGAACTAGAAAAACATTTAAAAAAGTAATTATAAAGAGTGTATTTATTAGTAAATTAGGAATGTATAATGTATAGTATTTATGTAAATTTAGGATCGTGTCGTGTAAGACAGCATTTTATAAAATTCCATAATACTTTCTTGTATCTAGAGTGATGGACGCAGTACATTGCCTCACTAGGTACGTCCTTATGGACTCTTACAGTGTCTTTAAAAGAGCGTTTTAAAATTCTTCAAAGGGTCAGCAACACGCATGTGTGTTACAGGCAAAGGTAACGGTTTACCATCAGGTGGGCCGGCTTGTTTATCTACTTTATTGTATATAAAAAACTGGGGTAATGTATTCAGGCAGAGGTGACTGCTTCACATCGAGTATCTGAACTACTTGTTCCATCGCTTTTTTCATAAAAAAAAAATATAATAAATATTTAAAAAAGCACAAGTTCTAGGCCATTTTTAATGTGGATACTGTATTATTATTTTTTCAATAATAATCATAATTAAGCTATTTAAAATTTATATTATCTTACTTAGAATCACCTCTTAACTTAAGCACTTTAAACTACACGCTGTCACTTTTTGTCACTATCTTAACAAAACAAGAACTATCTTGAACAGTGATTAAGTTCTGACAGAAGTTGAGAGGGGTTCATAAGTAAGCACAAAATGTAAAATAATTGTGAAGAAATAATAAAATATTTGTAATTATAATAAAGTCAAAATTCTAAATTAAATATTTAGCCTTATATACCAGTTTGCCATATTTATTACATACTTGCTACATAATGAAACACACAACGATTTTTTTTGATAATCAGTTACGTCACTATCCAAAAAACAGTAACTGTCAGACGCTATCGTAAAATGTATAAGTTTTAAATAATAATTTAATTATAATTCTGGATTAAAAATAATGCTCCATCTCAACTCTGATATTAGTTCTGTGAGAGTTATTCTAGTTTCGGACTACCAGTCTCGTCCCACTGGGACGAAACAACACCTTTCTATTTTGTTATTTTTTCTGTAATTGTGGGACCACTGGGAACCCTACAAGCCTTGTTCGTTACGAACATTCAAAATGAATAAAGTTACAAATTGTCTTATTTTTTTAGGAGAAATCGTCTGAACAGATTTTTCTCGAATTATGCTTAAGTAAATATTATTGTAAAAATTGTATTTATGTGCCTAAGAAACACCAGTGTGGCTTGTTCACAAAATAAATATATCGATGTTATTTTATACTTTTGTTTTTATTTAATACCCTTTGTCGCACTCAGAGTTGCTACACTTTGTCGCACTCAGTCAGAGTTGCTACCCTTTGTCGCTCTCAGAGTTGGTACCCTTTGTCGCACTCAGAGTTGCTACCCTTTGTCGCACTCAGAGTGGCTACCCTTTGTCGCACTCAGAGTCGTACGTTAGATAATCATTGCTATTGAAATCTTTGTTGCTTGTAAGTACAGTTATTATCAGTTATATTACTTTAGGGATTTCAAAATAAATACGAATTAGCGATTATAACGAGCAGAGACACCGCTTATTTTATGTAATACTAGGCCAAGGCTATGGTAACTGCTTACCATCGGGTGGGCTGGGCTGTACGCTGTCTGCACTCACATAGTAGTACAACAATAGGCCTGGAAGAGATCGCTATTGAGCGATAAGGCTGCCTGTTTTGTTTTACCTGTTTTGTTTTATATCATAAGAATATGTTTTGGTGTTATATAAATACAAATGCGTTTTCTGTCATTCAAAAAACTGACAAACTCTATGGAAAAGTTGCCATGAACCGGAAGGCGAAGGACGGCACGAGTCAATGGAGCGACTAGTCGGTTGAATTAGTTTTTCTAAGAGTGATGTAAGAAGAATGCTCTTCCTGAACTTTAGTACTAGATGAGTTGCCTCAATGAACACTGCAGACGCGTCCATCACGTTGCAGTCGACTTAATTCTCCAGGGCTAATTCACCTACGTAACTTAAGTATGGGTACCTACCAGGAGTGTTATTATTATTATTAAAGTGTCGTGCTTGTACCTAATTCCATCGCACCAAGCGTCAAAAATATATAAATCTAATACGGCGTGCACACTATGGGCATAGTGTGAACGCGGTAAAAAATAAAGGCGATGTTAATGTGGCAATAAGTCCGGAATTTATCGCGGCAGCGGCATGGGCATAGTGTGCACGCGGTCTAACCATTCACAGCCGTACTTACCTACTCGTGTGTTCAAGCTCAGATTTCTAGCCATGGTAATGTAATGGCATTTTTAAGTTTAGGTGACCGCCCTCTTTTAGTCGACGCTGCAGTGAAAACGGGGTTAAAAATAAAAAGAGGCTGTATAGTATAAGCAAGCTCGTATGAGTTAGTGGCCAACTCTGGTGATGGAGTTTTTAGGCCGCCTAAGGCGTCCGTAGTTTAACGTGCCCACCGAAATACGGAAGCGCTCAGATGTAGGTAAATGCCACTAACGGAGATAATCGGTGAAGATTGACTATAGGCAAGCAGCCCAGCCACGAGCGCTTCACGACAACAGGCTGTATAGTAGGTAAGTACCTACCTAGGTAGGTACCTACTATATTCTATCGTGTTTTTACCACTAAACATTTGTTTACCCATAATGATTCAGTGATAGCATGGTCATAATATTTTGATAAAATCTATGACGGTATACGTTATCGGGTCAAAAATACAGATATCGATATGCTTAGACTGTTTCATGTTCAATTCGATTGAGTAGGTAACATAGGTACTTACCTTATGAAGGTACTCTACTACCTACCTACCTTACAGGTAAGTAAAGTAGGTATACCTAGGTATGTTAGGCCTGTAGGTAGATTATATTCCTTCGTAGGTAGGTACTTTGTGCAAGGAATTTTCGTAGTAGGTATATAGGCAGGTACCTACTTAGTACCGTAGTACCTAAGGTGACCTAGGTAAGCAAGCAAGCAAGCTCGTATGTGTACATGTATTAGTAAATAACTCTGGTGACGGAGTTTTTAGGCCACCAAGTTACCTAACTACCAACGTATAAAAACTCCTTGGTAGGTACCTACCTACTATGGACTGTGCCTCTCCTCTCGGTAAGTGAGTATACGTGACTAGTCTTACGTACGATCTACGTATTACATATTCTTTTTTGACTACTAACACAAAGGTAGGTAGGTATTATACAAGTTGTATAAAATAGACAGAGTAACCTGCCTACGTTTCGTCCTTGCAAAAGAAAGGAAAGACCGATCAATAAACAGGTCCTTGGTAAGTACGTAGGTATGTATACATTTTTTGTAGAACCATCCCTCTCCCACGCTTTATCCCTCGGATTTCTCCCTCGCACTCTTGCGAAAAAAGAGATGGAATGGAATACATCAGCTGTTTATTTTTAAACAGGTTCCCAAGCAGATGTTTTGGTAAACACCTAACTACTTACAGCAGACGGAAAGGCAGCTGTTAAAGGCAAAATTCAATTCTTCGTCTTTGGTCTGTTGGTAAAAATCATGATTGGGGAAACATAGGTAGGCTAGGTACTATAGCATAGGCACAAGAATAGGCACATGCACATTGAAGGTAGGTAGACTAGGTAGGTATCTACGAATAAAATGAATCAAAAAGACAGGTACCTACCTACATAGTAGGTACATGTACATTCATCGGGTATATTAGATACCTACTTATGTACGACATCAAATACTGAACAGCAAAACAAACAAATTCTTATCTTTCTGTGTTCTTATCGTATCGTTATCGTTCAGTAACTATCGTTCGATACGAACGAAAATAGAGCTCGGTCGGCTCGGCACGGCAGTCAGCCATCTTGTTGTTACACTACAAAGTTGCGTAACCGTAGCAACGTGACTACACCCTTTGTTTCCACGACCTACTGTTTTTGTTTGGGTTATAGTATGAACCTCCTTGTTTTGTTCGGTGTTTTTTTTACATTGCCACCCGTTTTGTAGGTACATACCTACTTGGCTCGGTGTAAAGCATGCTATTCATGATATTATTGTGATCCCGTTAATAGGAGTGAACTTGAAGAAAAATAAATTATTTTAATTTTAACTATTTGAATCTCCAATGTAGGTATCTAGGCAATAGAGCGAAATCATTACTTTATTGGCAAAGCAACTCACTCTAAATTACCTACGTAGGTACTTAACTACCTAATGGTAGTTAATGACGATCTATGGAATTCTAACACTCCTTAGTCACTTTTTTAAAGTACTTACAAATATAATAGTTTTTTTTTTAATAAAACATTTAGAAAATAATTTAGGCTTATAAACTGGAAAACACTGACGAATTTGACACACCTTTGATTATGACAGTTTATTGGGACTGTTCTATTGATCGTAAACATAACACCACAGAAAAGCATAATACTGCAATGTCGTGTACGTACGTATAGTAGGTGCCAAATAACACCGCAATACAGGTCATTCACCCACCTTCAAAACGATGACACAAAATTCAATTTATGAAAACGATGTCGCAATATTCATAAATTGAATTTTGCGACATCGTTTTGAAGGTGGGTGAATGACCTGTATCGCGGTGTTATTTGGCACCTACTATAGATGAGGTGTTTTGTCTAGTTATTCTTATTTAACTGCCAAACTACCGAACAGATTTTGATAAAATTTTATACTACTCTGAAAGTAGGTATATATACGTACCTACCCTTACAGATAAAAAAATGATTTTTTGATATCAGTGCATATAGGTAATATTATGGAGTTCTGAGGAAAAAAAACATTAAAAAAAATACAACCGTACTAAGAACCTCGTCTTTTTGAAGTTGGTTAAAATATTCAATATATTTAGTGCTAAATATTTTATTCAATCATCAATCAGGGATCAGGAAGAGAAATGGAATGGGGCGACTTGAATAGGCGGCTTTATCCCCACCGCGCAACTCGCGTCACGCAGCCGTCACGATGGTATAAATACCACGAGCGCCACCGACGTCACGTAGTCGAAATCGAGTGGTGAAGGTGCGAATGATGGAGAGGTGTCGTCAATCCCGTGTGCTAATAAAAATCGATCACCTACAACGGAGCTAGCAGAGACCGCCGACGTAGTCGTGAAAGTGCAGCAGTGAAGTGTTTCGACGCGTCATCCGAGCGGACGACAGCGGCTCGAGGCCGAGCGGAGCCATCGCCATCGCCTTGTGCGCGACGGCCACCATTTTGTGAACGCAACGCAACGCGGTCCGCGCGCTCCATATTCTCAACACGGACGGTGAAGCCGTCGATCAAACTCTACATTAGTAATAAGAAGGAAACCTACGCGCGTGCATCACGTACCTACAACATCTGAACAATCTCAATTCTCAAACGTCATCCGAGGTCAGTTGGAGGTGTTAGAATCCCAGAGGCAACGCTATGAACTGCGGCCAGCAAGCCGCGGCCGCAGCGGCGGCGCTAGGGTCGCGCGCCCGGCGCCGCTCGGCGCGCACGCCGCTGCCGGCGCTGGCGATGGCGCGGCGCGTGACGGCGGCGGCGGCGCGAGAGGAGCGCTACGCGGCCAGCAAGTGGGGCGCAGCACCGGCCGCCGCGGCACTGCCTCCGCCGCCCACGCACTGGCGGCGCGAGGGCCGCTGTCGGCCGGAGCCCGATCGCGCGCTGCCTCTCAAACTCCTGCTGAACGTGGCGTAGCCCTAGAGACTCTCATAAGCGCGCCCTTTGCGCCCCCTCGCGCTAGGTTTAAGTTCGACGACGCGCGAGCCGCGGGGCGCTCGCGTCCCGCCGCTGATCAAATTCCGGCGTTAGGTATTATTTTGTGAAAATTTTAGTAGATAAGTGTACGGCGGCGCTGGCCGCGTGCCGCCGCGGGGCTCCTGACGCAAAATACGATGAAAACCACAAAAAAATGAGAGGAGCGTGCGGCGACGCGCGGCGGCGCGGCGCTCCGCCCCGCGGGCTCCGGACTCGCCGCGATTATGTTGTTCCGGGCGGCCGGGCGCCGGCGGGACGACTGTTGCATTTGTTTAGAGAAGGCGTTATATTATATTTTGTACCGAGGACTGCAGGCGCGGGCCGAAGCCGCGGCTCCGCTAGTCGTGTCGTTTTATTTATCTCGAGACCAATGTATTTTTATTTGTAAAACGTCCACCTCGCTCCGGTGAGAGGACTCTCCCTGTGCATGTCATGCGCTCAAACCTCACCGCACCAGAGCTTTAAAAAATGAATCCGAGCGAGGATGGACGTTCCTAATTCTAGTTGTAGATTTTAAAAATGTAACGATACGGTCCTGAGCCGATGTTATCGATTGGAAAGATATATGTTTGTACAGATAGTATATTGATCTCAGCTGCGACCGTCTCGGTCGGTAGGAGCTTCTGTGATGTACAAAAAAAAACGAGTATATTTGGAATTTACAAGATTTTTATAATTAGTTTGTAAAGTATACTTTTAAGTGAAGATGGTTGCGGTGCCCCGGTGCCGATGACTGTCGCAGCATCCCCCCTGTCCCCCCGTCCCATCCCTATTCCTTTCTCCTCCCAGGACTCCTCGGAGTCCGCCAAATGTTTCTGTGTTTCTGGCTAAACGTCAAACGGCTTGTCACTCTTCACGAGTGGAGCTTTTTAACAGCTTTCTATGAAGACTACTCCAATTCAAGTCCACAAGAAGAAATCTCCGGTCAGGAAGATTCAAGAACTTAAAGAATCAAGGCCTCAAGATGGAGTTTCATCACCAGATGTTGGTGAGTAACATTCTACATCCTCCTTTGTTGGTCATTTTTATAACCAGGCCCACGTTGATTTACTGCTCAAGCACTGATCTGGACTCAAGCATAGATTTTGTATGAAAATCTTTACTCAAATCTATGCTTGAGCATAGATTTCATTTCATCTGTCATTTTCTGATGAAAAACGATTGAGTAGAGATTTTGTTGTTTTCAAGATAAGAACGTGACTTCGAGTCTCGATTTATGTCTGAATCTGTACTCAGCTGATCTAGAGTCCAGATCAGTGCTGGAGCAATACGGGCCAAAGTTCGTAAAGCGACCAAACTATTAATTTCCATTAGCATTATCACCTGAAACTTCTGGCTAGTGTTCAAATAAACACGGCTTACCTACGTGTGCCTATGCCTACGTCAAACATTGTTATGATTACATTTGCAAAAACATCTGTTCAATGGCACCTATAATTGGTTTACACAGCTTTTTCTTTTGAAGAACCAAGGCTTAACTAGTATGGCGGCCTTTGTGGCGACTTAGTGACGATTCGGACAAAATATTTTGGGACAAATTCTCCCAATCGTCACTTTTGATTTTAATAATTTTTGTTGTGACGATTCGGAGAACATCAAATTAAGGAAGCCGTTGAGTACAGTCAGGTAAAAAAATGTTAAGCAAAATATGATTTAGCTATTTAAATTGCTTTGCGAGCGTGTGGTTACATTAAGGTGGTTCGATTTCCATACTAATTTATTTAACCAATTTGGGGGAAATTATATTATTATACCTAACAAGCAATTTTTATTTCTTTCTTGAATCATAGAACTTAAAATCAAGATCTATTTTTTTGATGACAGCTGTCAAACTTCAAACGCCCATATCTCGGAAACTACTCACCCTAGAGTTCTCGTTCCAAAACCAAATGAAAGGTGTGATCAAGATCAATTTTTTTGATGACAGCTGTCAAACTTCAAACGGCTATATCTCGGAAACTACTCACCCTAGAGATCT
The DNA here is from genome assembly GCA_947507515.1 of Eulithis testata. Classification (NCBI taxonomy): domain Eukaryota; kingdom Metazoa; phylum Arthropoda; class Insecta; order Lepidoptera; family Geometridae; genus Eulithis; species Eulithis testata. The sequence goes on from OX382216.1 coordinate 6,244,277, forward strand.
CGTTCCAAAACCAAATGAAAGTTGTGATCAAGATCTATTTATTTGATGACAGCTGTCAAACTTCAAACGCCCATATCTCGGAAACTACTCACCCTAGAGATCTCGTTCCAAAACCAAATGAAAGGTGTGATCAAGATCTATTTTTTTGATGACAGCTGTCAAACTTCAAACGCCCATATCTCGGAAACTACTCACCCTAGAGTTCTCGTTCCAAAACCAAATGAAAGGTGTGATCAAGATCTATTTTTTTGATGACAGCTGTCAAACTTCAAACGGCTATATCTCGGAAACTACTCACCTTAGAGATCTCGTTCCAAAACCAAATGAAAGGTGTGATCAAGATCTATTTTTTTGATGACAGCTGTCAAACTTCAAACGCCCATATCTCGGAAACTCCTCACCCTAGAGATCTCGTTCCAAAACCAAATGAAAGGTGTGATCAAGATCAATTTGTTTGATGACAGCTGTCAAACTTCAAACGCCCATATCTCGGAAACTACTCACCCTAGAGTTCGCGTTAGATTTTCTTATATCTTAAAACTTTTTACTTTTTTCGATTTTATTACATAACAAGGCGTTCTATGCACAATTCAATAATTTTTCATTTGATTTTTTTAATTTATTTATCGTTTAAAAAAACATAACTTATTTTGTATATAGCATATGTCTTATTCATAGCGTATACCAAATATACGCTATGAATGAGACTTGTTGGTTTTATTAACCTCCGAATATATGTGCCGACAATTATTAGTTATGTAACCAACTTATATTTCAGGTTCATTTTAGTCTAAAAAATACTTTTGATTGTGCCGGACAATAATGCAACCGACTATTCACGCACACAGACTAGGATCTTACTGTATTCTAACCATGACTCAATTTCGCCAGTAACATGTAAGATTGGACTGGTCAGTAGCTCCGTGATATTTCTACAACTACGGTACCAAGTTCAAACCTTAACTCATGCATGTTTTTGTTAGTAAATTTTTAAATTGTATGACTGTGATGTGAAGTATGGAAAGTATTTTTGTTGGTTAGTTCTTCACGTAAAAATAAAAAACAATAATTTTCTCTAGGAGAACTCTAGGGTGAGTAGTTTCCGAGATATAGCCGTTTGAAGTTTGACAACTGTCATCAAAAAAATAGGTCTTGATCACACCTTTCATTTAGTTCTGAAACGAGAACTCTAGGGTGAGTAGTTTCCAAGATATAGCCGTATGAAGTTTGACAGCTGTCATCAAAAAAATAGGTCTTGATCACACCTTTCATTTAGTTCTGAAACGAGAACTCTAGGGTGAGTAGTTTCCAAGATATAGCCGTTTGAAGTTTGACAGCTGCCATCAAAAAAATAGATCTTGATCACACCTTTCATTTGGTTTTGGAACGAGATCTCTAGGGTGAGTAGTTTCCGAGATATAGCCGTTTGAAGTTTGACAACTGTCATCAAAAAAATAGGTCTTGATCACACCTTTCATTTAGTTCTGAAACGAGAACTCTAGGGTGAGTAGTTTCCAAGATATAGCAGTTTGAAGTTTGACAACTGTCATCAAAAAAATAGATCTTGATCACACCTTTCATTTGGTTTTGGAACGAGATCTCTAGGGTGAGTAGTTTCCGAGATATAGCCGTTTGAAGTTTGACAGCTGTCATCAAAAAAATAGATCTTGATCACACCTTTCATTTGATTTTAGAACGAGAACTCTAGGGTGAGTAGTTTCCGAGATATAGCCGTTTGAAGTTTGACAGCTGTCTTCAAACATTTAGATCTTGATCACACCTTTCATTTGGTTTTGGAACGAGAACTCTAGGGTGAGTAGTTTCCGAGATATGGGCGTTTGAAGTTTGACAGCTGTCATCAAAAAAATAGATCTTGATTTTAAGTTCTATGATTCAAGAAATAAATAAAAATTGCTTGTTAGGTATAATAATATAATTTCCCCCAAATTGGTAAAATAAATTAATATGGAAATCGAACCACCTTAATAGCTATATCACATTTTGCTTAAAAATTGTTTACCTGACTGTACAATGCAGCTATTTTTAAAGTTGTCCGAATCGTCACAACAAAAATTATTAAAATCAAAAGTGACGATTGGGAGAATTTGTCCCAAAATATTTGGTCCGAATCGTCACTAAGTCTTTGTGGCACGGTGGTTTAACTTCACACGCAAGAGCTGGGTTCGATACCAGTCCTGGGACAAATATTTGAATGGTTTGCAAATAGGTGTCTAGGGTCCGTATTCCGTAGCCTTACTCAAGCACTGAACCGTACTCAAGCATAGATTTTTGTATGAAAATCTCTACTCAAATCTATGCTTCAGTAACGATTTCTGTCTCGGAATACGGGCCTATTGAATGCTCTAAAACTGAGCAAGAACGCAGTGTAGAGATGGGCGTTTTCGTTTTTTCTCGCAAACGGCTACGTAGCTGCTATACAGTTTGCATATCGATTTCAATAACGGTTTTCAAATATCGATATGCGCTTCGTGCTTTCGCGCCGCAAAACCATGGACCAAAAAAAGTTACAATAGAAAGTAAACCATATTGTTAGCTTCTTAAGACATATGTTTACGCACGCCACTAACATGCAAATATATAGCTAACTTTACGTCACTCAAATTCGCCCCATTTCTTTCTAACCAGTAAAACTATTCATACTTAGAAAGAGAGGTAGCGAATTTAGCGTATCGTATCGGTGTTTCACACCGTTTTGGTTGTTTTGTGAAGTTTTCGTTTTGGTTGTCGGCTAACTTGAGGCCAGTCTGCGCTGCGCGCTCCCCTAATTAGTAGGTAGCTACTTGGAAAGTCGGGATCGTTCGTGGGTGTTCGTACTCACGAGTAAAATTCGTACGAAAGCGTAGGTATCCGCTCCGCGGCCTAACAGTAGGTAGTTTTCGTGAAATTGGTTATGTGGATGTAGGGTATCGATATGGTATGATAACCGACCCATAACCGTTTTTAGTTACGTTTCGATATATCGAACCCATCTCTAACGCAGTGCAATGCCACATAAGGTACGTCCTCGGTGCGCTGTTTGTAGTAATGCAACTTTCTTTTATAACAGCTGTATTACAGATAACCAGTTTTCTTCATTCAAGAGTTGAGTGGTGATTGGTGATGAAGCCTTTGGCTTGCTCGCGATTTGAGATAAGACCACCACGTGGCTTCTATTTCTTGCCCCTTGATGCGAAGACTCCTGCCATAGTCCACAGTCGATATGCATTGACATCTGGCATTGTTAGTTGAGGTGCTACCAACTACCTAGACTATCGGTGCTCCGCTCACCACCACAACCATCTTTCAGGCCTCACTTCTTTCCGATTCTAAAGAGTTTGAATCATTGTGAGTAGACTAATGCTACGTATGTAAAACCCGTGCTCTACCTACTGTTTTTTTCGATGCATGCATTGCAAGTGCGTATACCAGGGTATATTAGGTAACACGAGCTTAACGGTGAAGGAAAACATCGTGAGGAAACCCTTGGCTTAGTCAGCTCTGCACGTATTGACGATGTCTTTCCTGTGGATATGGCTGACGGCTGAGAGGATGGTATAGGTGCTGGGCTCTACTCCATCTAAACGTGTAGGCCTAGGTTGCCTCATGACGCTGTATAAATAATCTACAGTAGATGTAAAGGCCTAAGTGTTAGGTACGATTCAGTATCGGCCCAGTTTGCACAAGCATATAAACCAAACTTGACCAAACCATCAGCCGATGACAGCCTAAAGTCTGCGGGAAGATCTTAGCAGGCCAGCTGCTACCCTAGCCGTCAACAGATTTGGCTAATCCAGCAGGCAATAACAGGCAATACAGTTTCTAAATTAGTCATTCTGTATCAAAACTCGTTGGTCGTCATAATGCTTTGTGTCATTTTTGTACAGTCATTTACCTGCTCAAATTATCATCGTAGGTATTCTAGAATAATCTTGAACGTTTATCTGGTTAATAGCGCAACTTTGTTGGTACCTGGTTTGGTAGTACAGTCAGCGTCGGTAAGGTAACTAGTATACGTAACTACAAATCAAGATTATCAGACATAAATAGGTTACGTTGTAGGGTAGGATACATAATTAAAAAAAATGTATTCAGCCCTGCCTCGGGATCAAAAATCTATGCTTGAGTATAGGTATCGATACTCAAGAATAGATTTGAGTACATTTTCATAAAAAAAATCTGTGCTTGAGTCCGGATCAGTGCTTTAGCAGTTTATCAGCAAACTGGCCACATTCCGATTCTGATGGTAGATATCAAAAGACTATCAGAGCCCGTAGTCTGAGTTTTGTTTTGTTAATAGAAACGCATATCGAGAAGCGACTTGCGACATATTTTGTATGAAAATCCGATAAGCGCCTCTAGCGGGAGATTTGCAAACTATTTTTCTCCATACAAAAACTGCGAGTTTTTCGATTCTCGCTTGTCACAAATCAACATAACAAAACTCAGACTATGGGCTCGGGGGGTAGATGAGAGCTCTACCTAATGTAACGTACCTATATCACTAGGTACTTATAATCAACTAGTTGTGTCAGTTTTATAAAATGTTTTTGCTCTCATTAACGGGAGAATCATTTTGTATACCTACTATACATCTTTTTGACGCTGACTATACCTACCTAGCTATGTTTACATAATAAAGTAAATATGAACATATAGAATTGAGAAGTTTAGTAAACAATTAAGAAAAAAATATGTAAGTAGGTAACTATGTAGTTGGTAAGGAAATAAAAAGGCTAGCTAAACTGATAACTTTGATGACCCCTGTGTCTGTGGGCTCGCAGCTCCAAAAAATAGGGCTCCGATTTCTATGCAGTTTTGTAAGAAAGACTCTTTCTAGGATGATTCTCATGGTTGTTTGGTAAAAATCGGTGTAGCCGTTTCCAAACTAGGTACCTAATGAGGATATTCATCACATCCCAACCTCAATTTTAAGGGCTTGTAGAATAGAGGTAAAATTTGGGTTCATCTAACTAAAAGCATTCGGATTTGACTAACTTGACCAGCAGACATAAAGAGGATATGTTATATATAATCAACTTTTAGAAAGTCTATATCTAAATAGGTACCTACCTAACGGCCTCGATACCTACTCGATTATATAGGCGTCACATACTAAAATTTTGAAAATCAAATTCGCCTACCTAATAAAGAAAGTGCCATAATATGGAAATTGGTCAGAATTTTGATCTGAGGGAGATTGTAACAGCGCGCGCAAGCTTTTTAGCCAAGAAAACGTACAAAACAGACACTCTTTTATATAAGTGTGGTAGGTAGACATGGATATAAATAGCTGGTCTCGAAAATAACATTACCTACACAATTTGCATCTTCCATAATCACCGAACTGAATATAGGATAGAATTGGCGTTTGTTCAACAAATTCTCAAATTAGGTTGGTTCGTAAACAATTTTATATTTGTCTTATAACCACAAAGTACCTACCTAGGTAGTACCTAACCTACTGTAATTCGTGACCTTTTGTGACACTGATAACATAATTTGCCACACAGAGACGGTACTCAAACATAGGTTGATATTACCACAGGTAATATCATTAGGACCAGTATTAGTGTACGTTAAAATTTGCAAGACGTTAGTAAACCTCATTTTGAATCAATGAATCCAGCAATTTTATCATCAGAAATCTTCCCCGAGGCCTATCCATGGATTTTTAGGCGCTCAACAACGCTTACGTATACACGGTGTAACATAATTACCTACCCTATAAGTCCGAAAGGGAGGTAGGTATTTTACAGGTCATGGGGATGGCGAACAGTATTTGTTCTACGACTTTTGGGATTTCGAAGTTTTTCATTCATGAAATGAGCTCGTAATATTTACTTACTGTACCTACACACAGCTAGCGTGTGCGTGCGACGCGATAGGAGGGTACCTACGTGTGCATGCGTATGTACGCAAATAGTAAACAAACACTTAGGGTTGTCGCACATTTCTAAAATAATAAAAGTTGTACTTTTATATGAAAATTATATAGTATAATTTCAATTACGATTTATTGACCCTTTGTACATGTCCAAGCTCTCTGGTGGTCGGTGTGATTACGCCCCCTTCGGGTTTATAGGGCAATTACGTTACACCTTGTATACCATGGACCAAATAATATATTTAGTCCATGCCTATTATACTAATACCTACAGAAGAGTATTTGGTGTACGTGTTTACACCTATTTCGTTCGTACAAAGTAAATATTTTTTAGTCGGGTACGTATAACGGTAGGTTTATTTATTCCATTGCAATGAAAACGTCTTGATTCTTGATAAGCTTTATTTATATAACACGGCCGATAAGTAGGTCACAGTTGTTTAAACGTATGACGACATTGCATAACCACATAATGATTTCTCGAAACTTCTATAGAACTACTTTTATGGTGCAGATTTGCCATAGGAGGCATGTTTAGGTTGTAATCACTAATCATCGTGAATGTTTGAGAGGCTGCACATTTTCGTTAGCAATGACAACAATTTTTTTGATGGGGAAACAAAAATTTGGTTACATTGCTAACGAAAAATGTGATTTGAAAGCAATGAAACGAAGAAGCGAGGAAACGAAAAAAGATATCCCTAATTTTCGAGGATGCTGCTGGCCTAGCGGTCTAACGGACTGGATCGAATCGAGAATAGCTCGCAGTGCGTGGGTTCAAGTCTCGAGCGAACTAGTTCCCTTTTTGCAACTTTTTTTAAGTGAAAACTTCTTTAGCATCGTTGTGGTTTGAAAGTCTTTTTGAAGGTTTCACTTCTACCACGTGTGAATTTCAAACACCATGTTTTTTTTTATCTTGACCGCTCTTTATGGGGTGAAGAACCAAATTTTTATTTTTTATTTTCTTCTAAGCGGTAGGATACCCGACACGGGTTTAGGTAGGTACACTGTACAATTCAAGAGTCTTTGGCCCGTATTCCGAGACAGAAATCGTTACTCAAGCATAGATTTGAGTAGAGATTTTCATACAAAAATCTATGCTTGAGTACGAATCAGTGCTTTAGTAAGGCTACGGAATACGGGCCTTTTACAGAGAATTTCGACAGTGTTTCTATAATTATAGGGCACCACAGAAAAAATAAAAAAACACACAAAAGAATAAACAACAAATTTATATAAAGGTGAAAGCTAGCAAGACAAAAAATAGTTTAAAGTGGATAAATACCTAAGAAAAACCAAAAAAAAGATTTTTCAAAGCATGGACTACTCCATGTTTTAAAGTAAGTAAATTTTTGGTAAAAAAAGTAAAAAGTTGGGTAATATGCCCAACTTTTTACTTTTTTTCATCTTTTTTTACCAAAAATTTACTTACTTAAAAGGCCCGTATTCCGTAGCCTATATAGGTATATAGGTAGGTATTTCAACGGTACTTCCTTGCCATCGGTATAGGAAACGTATATAGATTTGCAAAGAAATGTGTAGTTGACCTCAAAATAATCGATAAATTAAATATTCCGTCTTTGTTCTTTGTCTTCAACTGCAACAAATTAAAATTCACGGAACGATACAAGTCAAGGCAAATAGGAATAGAGTCTGACTATGCTACATCTGCAATGTAATAAATGGGCAACTCCAAAAGCTACATATGGTATCATTCATAGTCACCCTTTTCATGAAAGAAGTCCCGCGGATATTTCCGGAACTAAATTTAAAAACTAAATTTTAAATTAGTAGTCAGGTGCTGTTAATGTGTTCGGATGCTAGTGCGTTTTTATTTAGTTTCTGTGATCAAAGTCTTGTTTTCAATGCCTATAGTTGTTAAAAGTGCTGCCCGAGAAATAATACTTAAGGTCGACTACAGCGCCGCGTCTGCGGGACTTCTTTCATGGAAAGGACTCTACGTAACTACAATGAAATGTCAAAAAGTTTTTTCAGTACAAACGGTGCTTCCATCAATAGAATTTTTAGTTCTGTCATACTTGCAAGTAAGCGCTGCAGACGTAGCGTGGTCAGACTACCTACTTCGTGTGACTTTGCGTTGTATTTTTGCCACACATGTAGGTACTATGATTCAATTCGCTGTCACATGACGAGCCCCTCGAAAATACCCTGCTAATATCGTAATGCGTAGGAGTTTAGGTAAATATTTTTGTGAGTCAACGCGCGTCGTATCGTCTACTACGATTGGAATAAAATCTGGAATAGGTTAGGTTTAGGTTAGATCAATTTCATGTTGTGGATTAGATCCCTCTTCGTAGCAGGTACAGGCAGCATCGGAAGTTGATAGAGTTTAAACGAACTTGGCAAAAGTTATGTTATATAAATATAAATATTCACGAACATTCAACACAACGCCTTCTAGTCCCAAACTAAGCAAAGCTTGTACTATGGGAACTAGATGGCTGATAGAATACATACATACATTTTTTTTTGTAAATACATACTTATAATACATAGAACACCCAGACACAAAACAAACACCTATGTTTACAACACACAAATGTTTGTTCTCGGTGGGGATCGAACCCACGACCCACAGCACGTCCAAAGTTCTAAACAACAACTACAAACTTGTAAACGAGTTGTTTCATCAAAAAGATTGTTAACTTTTTTGAACTGCTTGTTTATTCGATTAAAGACGTAAAATAAACAATACAATTGATGAAAAAAATTGCGAGAAACGTGTTTTTTGTTTGAAAAAAGTGATACTTATGGGTAGAGGCATCTGCATATTATTAGAATATTATACTCCTGCACCTTCGTACCTATGCGTTCTCCGACTTGGTATATAAATATTGAGATAACGTAGGTACTGTAGGTAGGTACCTATGTACCTACATAGTGAGAAATCGATGATAATGTGCCAATCTATCGGTGTAAGAATTTTAACAAATAGTTTAGTGGTTAGTTTTAATGAGTTACTTAGTAATATCACCTAATACCAATTGATCTTAGTGACCACTTGGACAAAAATGCTTTGTATGTTTGTTCGTCGAGATCTTTTGAACCGCTTATCCGATCTTCACAGAATTTGGTAGGTATACGGATAGTACTCTTAAGTTTTACTGGTTTGTTAAATAAAGTAAATCTGTCTAGGGGTTGGAAAGTTATGAGGTTCCAAAGGGATTAAAAAAAAAAAAGTCGTACCAAAATATCAAGTGGGGTGTCATATGATAGGGCTTTGCGTAGACATTCCAAAACCGTTTTATTTTGATTCTAGGTCTAATAGTTTTTGAGTTGCTGTAAAAATTATAAAATTGGCATACCCAGTATTACGTGAGCTACCATTTCTTGGAGTTTCAATGATTTTATAGTTCAAGTAAGACTGGTACCTACTTAGCTAGACGGCGATTTCGAAGCGATTTGCAAAAGTTTATTGCAACCATTGGTCAATAAAAAATTGTTTAGGTTTTATTAACCTCCGACCATCACGAGATCTCAGTTGCTAACTACTAGTACTATATCATATAATATTATATTAGTAATATTAAACCGTTATGTCAGTCCACTCGCTGCAAATGTAGGTAGGTACATAAGGGTGAGCGACGTGTACGCGGGGGATCGCACGGAGAGTTGGCAGCGTGCATTATTGACGAATATTTTTCAGATATTTTGTTTTGTCAAACAAAATCAACCCGCCCGCATCCCTATAACTTCGTAGGGAGTGGTCTCATTGAATATGGTTTAGCTGGGTTTAGCCACAGATCATATAATACTGGGTTTAGCTATAGTAGTACCTACCTATTACAACACGTGCAGTAGGTAATTGAAAGTCAAGAAATTCCCAAAACTGTGACTCACTAGGTTCTTGTTATGGTATAAGTAGGTAGGTTAGTATTTACACAAATGGTTTTTATTTCCTGCCCTATAGCGTCATATTTACGAGGAAGTTGCTAAAATAACATACATATGATACATATACGTAGGTAAGGTAGGTAAATACAGTTATGCACGCATTTTTATGCACGCCACAAAAAATAATAAAGAAGAGTTATGGGGTAAACAGTAAACAATATAAAATAACGAAATTGAGGTATCCGCACTGCATCTGTGCCAGTCAGACTTCATAAGTAAAAAATCAATATTTTCTTTACCATTGACAAAAGCTGCTATGAAAAGGGTCAACCCACATAAGGGCCGGGCTCTCACAAGTCTCACAACCGGTTAGTTAGAGCAACGATGCAACATTCAAGTTTTTTCCCGGCACGACATCATGGCATGGCAATTAAGTACCAATGAAATTGCAGTCGTACCTACTAGACTAATTGGTTACCGCAGAGGTAGGAGTCAAAAAGAAACTGTTTAACTAAAATGGCCCAATAACATGTAAAAAACAGATCGTCTTCATCATCAGATCCTGGAGCTATGCTAGAGATAGCTGTTTGGTTAAAATTTGCTGTAGCTGTTTCCAAGTTGTGAGGGTATTCATCAGCCTTGGAAACCCAGTTTTGAGGATACTCCGGCTTGAATCCAACATAACACATTTAAAAGTAAACTGAATTCCATACTTCAAAGGTCAATGCACAAATATACCTACTGTCATCATCATCATCTAAGAGTATCCAGGGAGATGTTAGATAGAGCTCAAACGTTCTTACAATTTAGTAAAACGTATAGTTATACGTTACTTTTAAAAAGATTCTAGATCGTCTTGTACTACGACCATTCAGTAACTTTTACCTACCAATCTGGCTGTTACTCCCGTCTTAACGGTGGTATATTCGGTAGTTATAATTCTATCCGCTATGCTAGTAACAAAATGCTAAAGGCGGGGGTTTTTAGAAAGTAGCGCCGCGCCTCATGCCTCCGAGTCACAACCTATAACTGCTAACTTAGAATGGTTCATTTCGCACGTAAGTAGGTATTTGTAAATGCCACTATTCACCCCTTGTAAGTCGATGCTTACAATTTATGCTGGTAGCCGGTGAATACCGTTAAAAAGAGGGGGGTTTATAGGGGTTGATTGCGAGTTGAGAGGCCTTTGTTGCATGGTGAAGGGGAGTAAAGCACTATGCTTTAAAAAATTGTTTTGTGACCTATCGCAGCTCTGAAATAGAAGCTAAATTTAAGATGAAGAGAAAACAAAATCTGTAGGTATAACTTATAAAAACCTACAAGTTTGAGATATCAACATAACAAATATTCGGTTACGACCTTAGATGAAGGTTACATACGACTTACGGCCTTACGACGACAACAAACCAAGTCCAGTGTATTTGTGTCATGTCTGATTATGTTCTAGGGTGATTTCACTGGGGTTCAAATTTCGGGGTAAACGTACAAGTGTCCGTGAATATTTATTTATTTATCTACTTTCTGAACCTAACTGTCTGCTGTTGATTACGTACGATCTCTAGGTACCTACGTAGCCTACTCGTTCTGAGGCTAACTAGCTAGAACCGACCCTCACATATCTCTTGAACTAGGACCTAAGCGTATCTAATCTGTAGATAGGTGTCCTGTCCCTACTAAAGACTTACCTTACTACCTAACTAGGTAAGGCATACAACACTTTATGATAATAAATTGCCAAATATTAGTTACCAACCGCGTCGCAGCCGCTCCGTCGAATAGGAGTTGGGTCCGGCCGCGCTCGGTTCCGTCACAGCGACGTCACACGCACCCGCGCACCTTAATTTATCTATTTATAACACATTTGCTCGTAAAGGGTCTCTTATTTCAGCAATTTCAGTATCGTGATGTATGTCATTACATTACGCACTCGTGCGTTATGGTAATGTAAAACGCACGGTTTATCAAGATGCTCCCACTAAAACGCCCGGCGCGGGCGGGGGGCGCGCGCCGCGCTCTAAGATAAAAAATAAGCATTTAATTCTTTTACAAATTGTTCAAATTTTTCTAACTGCTTCAACAAGTGAATAAAGATTTATTCTTTGAAGAAAGCCCGAGTTTTATTTATTTCCTCGCAAATGTGTTATAAAACGTCGTATGAAATACGTGCGCTTTGAAAATTACAGCCTCTGCTTTCTTGTAGCCCTCGCCTACGGCTCGGGCTGGCAATATCGCCTCGGCTGTAATTTTCAACTCACCGCACTCGTATCATAATGTACTATTATTGAATATTGCCAACAAAAAAAACACAAAATAATAAAAGTTTCATCTTACATGGTGCTTATATCTAGTGTTCTTTCAATTACAGGCAACCACAATAAGCACTATAATAAAAATATTTCAACAACTAGACTAAAACTGTATCTCGTAACTAAATTATGAAGAAAAATGTATAAGTGGGTTCACAATAAATAAAAAAGGAAAAAAAAAGACTAAAATTAAAGACAAAAACGGCAATAATAATAATAGTGGTAGACAAGAGGATCAAATTTTGACCCCCGTTTCATACATTGTTCGTTTTTCGAAAGCACGAGTCTAGTTAAGTGACCGAGCTGACTTGACTGCGTGGATAGGGCATAGAAGCTTGGAGAAAATGTGACGTTGCCGCTTCGTGCAGCGCTGTTGCGGGGTGACGGCTGGTCAAATAATAATGGAACTACTTGTGTGAGCATCGATCATATGACGCAGTTGTTTAGCGTTAGCGACCAACCGAATGGTATGTATTTTTACTAATTGGTACCAAAATAGTATTTTTAAATTGTCTAATAGGCCCAGTATAGTAGTAGTATAGTAGTATAGTATAGTAGGTGTCTAATAGGTATTGTTAATTGTCTAATAATTTATAATTTAGTCTAGATTTCGTATTAGGTAGGACGCATGTTTACTCGGTTTTGATCGGATCGGACTAACTATAAGTAGGTAGGTACTTACATTGGTAGGTAGAATTAGAATGACTAGACTCATCACTTAGGTAGACCAGCGGGTCTAAGATGCGCACCGCGAGATATTTGTCATGTCGTTCTGTCAAAATGTAAGCATTTTGTACCAGTTTATGAACTATTGCATTATCTGTGGTACATAATGGTGTCGACAAAACGCGCCATAATGTACACTTTTGACACTTGTTAGTCGTCGTACCTCTCTAAGGACGAGATAATAGTCATGCAGAAATGTCAAAAGTTGAAAATTCAAGGGCGCGGTTTCTCGACAACATTACCACAGATAATGCAATAGTTCCTGAACTGGTACAAAATGCTTACATTTTGACAGAACGACATGACAAATATCTCGCGGTGCGCATCTTACGCCCGCAGGTAGAAGCTTCACTTATATGCTGTACTTATGTCTATGTCAGATTTTTCTGGTAGACAGCTAATTGAGTTTTGGGCTCACAGTTTGTATTTGTTCACATTCTTTTAATGATTCCTTTTTTTTTTAATCTTTATTTTTTTAAAGAGTTTGTTCACATAAAGATTCCTTAAATCGACTTATGGAACTCCATCCATTCAATGACAACCCACACGATGAGGCTTAAAAAATCCACCCTATTTTATGTAGATACATATTTCGATAAAAAGGCACGCTCGAGCGAGACACCCTAAAAAGTATACATAATTGAATATTTATTCGTGAACAATGTTAATATACTTACGTGAAATATTAATATCTATTTGAAGATGCGTAAAAATCTATACTAACATACATACTAATTATAAAAATGTAACGTTGGGAATAGTAGGTAAAATGTAGATAATCTTTGAAACTAGTGAAACGATTTTAAAGATTATTTTGCTGGTAGATAGCTAAGCTGCGTCATACCAATTATACCCTGAGTGTCCACAAGCTGTTTTATTTGTTTACAATTTTATTTCAGTGTGTTTTCAAAACTTCCAAAACAAGTTGGAAAAACGCAGAAATTGTGGTAGATCAGCCACTTTCTATAGAAAGACCCATATTCTATACAATTTGCAGGAATATAGCTGAAATGTCCCGTTTTCAGATTTGTAAGTAGAGAAATATTCGTGCGTACAGTACCTATGCCTAGGTAGGTACCTACTACTTGTTTACAGATGTACAGAGCTCGCCACAGCTTCAAGTCCTAATATAGACTTGATCGATAGAGCCCGGAGAGGCGACGTTGCCAGCTCGCCTTTCAAAACATAACCACTTACTCTCTCCCACGTAACTATCTCTTTTCCTATGCCGAGATTACTTCGCCCTACGCGTTTATTACCGTCCAATGGTTTTTGAGCATTTATTTCAGTTGGATAAAGTAGAAAATCGTATGACACCATAGCAATGCTACAGCGTTATAGAATTTTAAAAAGATGTAAACAAGTTTAGACACAAGCGGTAGTGGGCGTTATTTTGTTTGCAGTAAATGTATTTTTTTGTAACGTGAAGGGTAACAAATAATAGAATTTTGGACGAATAAGAACAGAATCTAGAACCCTTTACGTTTATTATTTAGTTTGATGGAACCACCGATCATACAACGTAGAGTCCTTTCCATGAAAGAAGTCCCGCAGACGCGGCGCTGTTGTCGATCTTAAGTATTATTTCTCGGGCAGCACTTTTAACAACTTTAGGCATTGAAAACAAGACTTTGATCACAGAAACCAAATAAAAACGCACTAGCATCCGAACACATTAACAGCACCTGACAACTAATTTAAAATTTAGTTCCGGAAATATCCGCGGGACTTCTTTCATGAAAAGGACTCTAGGTATAGGTAGGTGTACCTATACCAAATACAAACAGCAAATCATGAGCCTAAAAAATCTATCATGTTCACAATAAAACCTAAATGACCAATTTTAGACATAAAAGAAGTTGATGAGTAGATACACTCGGTACAATAAGTTGATGAATTTTAATAAAAAAAGAATGGTTGAATATTATAGTTAGAGTCCTTTTCATGACAACAATGGCATCAAAAATTTACAATAAAATTCCCGAACAATTTAAAGAGATAGAAAAGGATAGAACGTTTGAAAGCAAATTGAAGGACTTATTAATTAAAAAATGCTATTATAATTTAAATGACTTTTTCAATGATGAACTGCCTGCGTTGTAACTTAATTGAAATGAATACAAACAATTAGCTTTTAATTTTAACTTCACTCAAATTACGGCCCGCTTCCACTCCAAATATTTCTATGCCCTAAGCTTAAGGGCTATTATGCACTACTATTTTAATCTTAAGACCTCACCATGTAACATAATAATTGCAATAAATGATATGAATATGAATATGAAAGAAGTTCCGCGGAAATGAACTAAATTTTAAAACTAAATTTTAAATTATTTGTCAGGTGCTGTTAATGTGTTCGGATGCTAGTGCGTTTTTATTTGGTTTCTGTGATCAAAGTCTTGTTTTCAATGCCTAAAGTTGTTAAAAGTGCTGCCCGAGAAATAATACTAAGGTCGACTACAGCGACGCGTCTGCGGGACTTCTTTCATGGTAAAGACTCTAGGTACCTATGATAATTATATCCACAGACGTACCACAGAGTAGGTGTTAGCACAGAATATTAGTAGTAGCTATATGTTAGTGATATTATATTAGTTGGAACCGCTATATCAATTAAGTTTCTTTACAAATACTCTATGTAGGTATCTACGTAGTTGGTAGGTAACTGCAGGTTCCTATCTACTTAGAGGACTTATTAATATTATAACTAAGGCACGCACAATGACAAAACCAGTTTTCCTTGTTGGTTGGTCACGTAGTACACGTACATACATTGTGAAATCGACAAAATCTTATAGGTAGCGCGATCACAGGCCCATGCCACTGCCGGCATGAATGCCGCGATTAATTCCGGAATGATTGCCACGGAAACATCGCCTTTATTCTCACTAAGGAGGTAGGGCATGAACTAGGGCAGGGAGACGGGACAGCGGCATGTTCGTGTTCACACCACTTCCCTGCCCACTTCGGCATAGTGTGATCGCGCTACTAAAGCAAAAATTAGATAGGTATAGTAGGTGCCATATAACACCGCAATACAGGTCATTCACCACGATGTCGCAAAATTCAATTGATGAATGGATAATTCTGTCGCTTTCCATACAAACCTGTCGCTAAGACGGTAATCGCTCGAATCTCGTAGTACTGTTTGTTTACCTTACATAAATTGAATTTTGCGACATCGACGTGAAGGTGGGTCAATAATAATAATATAATATTCACGGACATTTAACAAACTAAGCAAAGCTTGTACTATGGGAACTAGATGGCTGATAGAATACATATATACTTTTTTTTTGTAAATACATACTTATAGACACCCAGACACAGAACAAACATCTATGTTTGCCACACAAATGTTTGTACTCGGTGGGGATCGAACCAACGACCCACAGCACAGAAGGCAAAGCTACTACCGACTGAGCCATGACGCTTGTCGCAATGACCTGTATTGCGGTGTTATTTGGCACCTACTATAGGTAGGTACTTGTTTGAGTTGTGTCATAATCTTCGTAAAGCGCCACTATCCATTCATAAAGATACTAAAAGAACGAAGCCACGCCAAAAGGGGTATATACCCAGCTAACTAATAAATAACACCGGTAGATGGCGCTGATTGCACTCAAAATTTCAACACAAAAATAACTTTGATAATTCATTTATTGTAGAGAATAATAATAATGTAGTTATTGAAAAAACTGACTTTATACGTATTTTATCTGAGAAATATATAAATATCCTTCGATATTTCACACAACGCCCCCTATTCCTAAACTAAGCAGAGCTTGAATTAAGGTTTTCTATGGATAAAGGCGATGGCCCACCTGTTTAATGGTAACCACTCCCTATACCGATGCATTGCTTCGCAGAGCAAATATTACGTTAGTGGGTACGTATTTTGCCTTTGTAAATGTTATCAAATTTCTCTTGTTTTGCTTACAATAAAGAATTCAATAATATAGGAAAAGCCCTTTAATAGTGTCGTAATTTTAAATATTTTTGTGGCAACTGCCATGATTTCAAAAATAAATATAATCATTTGGTAAAATAACTTAATATTTTTTGGTTAATTAATTTCTATTTATTCGTTGATTTTTAGTTTAAAAGATTTTTAGTTGGACTTTCTTAGTTGTCGCTATTGAAACACTCAATTTATTATCCACCGGAAACGCGTTGACTGACGATCTATATTCTTTATTTTGAACAGCCATTTTTGTGATCGATAAGTATATTGTGGAACGAGAGCTCAATTCGTTGTGGATAGCCGAGGTGATAACAAGTGTTAAAAGAAGTGAAAGTATTGTGGTTCCTGAATAAAGTGAGAAATATTCAAGATTATCCTGGCGTTTCATTACAAATCAGAAGTTGGATGAACCAAGGTATGTAAAAATGTTATACCTACCCACTCTGCTTTTATTTTAGAATGATTCTACTATTATACTACATTGCGTTCAAAGTTTAGCGTAAAGTAAGATCTGGTTATATCTTATCGGTCAAGATTGACCCGAAATTGTCCGAACGTGTTTACTTTTTCAGTTCAAAAGTACAGGTGCATAAACAGTTTTGCTTTAATCTATGTATGTATGAACCGGTCGGTATTCCACCGAGACTATCCGGTAGTGCTAACAGCTTTCAATCAGTGGATTTACTTATTTTGTTCTTAGGTACATGGTTGCCTTATTGTTTAATTTTCATAACTGACCATTAATTTTATGCTACCTGCTGATAGCTCTCCTTGAAGCCAAGTGTGCTAAAGTGGAAATAGTATAAAGACATAATGATATAGGCTATGTATGCCATAGTTATTTTAAAGTTACCCTTATAGTTTATTGCCATGTGTGCATTAAAATTTTAGTACCCGCAGGACCTGTACGTGGCTAAGTACGTCACAAAATTACACGGACTGTGTGGTAGTATTTGGCCAAGTGCGCCTTGTTAATAGATGGCTAGATATGCCATAGTGAACCAAATGAGTAAGAGTTGGCCACGTGTGCCATTGATAGCGAACCAAGTGTGTTCAGGCTATGTATGCCATAGTAAACGAAGTCTGTTCTATCTGAATCGTGCCATGATTTGGCTTTGTGAATGAGTAAAAGTGAATAATAGACGCAGCTCTCTAGGCCCCTCTTGATTTTGGGTTTTGTTTTTGTTTGTAACTAACATTTACGAAACTACTTACGTTTTTTTTTGAATAGTTACTACTTCGAAGTAGGTAGTTTAGTCAAGATTTTATAAAAATATCTTAATTCAATGCCGTTGTGGCATTCATCACTTTTATTATAATAAATATTACTGTGTTAGTATTCTTATGCCTGATGATGAGTTTACTACATGGAACATAATATTACGGATGAAATAATTTTGCTAATATAGTATAATTTTTCTTTTCATGAGTTTGGATAAGACAGAGATTCCCAGGCGCATAGTCATTCCTAGACAAGGGCGATTGCGCGCACGTGAAGAAGCCAAGGCGCAGTGAGTCGACGCCTATGACGACTGGTGAGGTACCGAAATTGATTACTTTTCTGCATAAGCCAGACACGCAGACCTCTCAACGGATTTTTATTGGTTAGTCCAAGTTAAAGAGTCTCACCGCGATGGGTCTGCAGTGCTTGGTGAAATAGTGGAGTTTGAAACGCTAAGTATAAGAGGCGCCGTGGTGCCACCGCCGTCTGTACCTGTCCCGGTTTAACAAGTTGCTATGTAAAGGCGACACTAAGAGCAGATCTTTATTGGGGCTGCCCATTTGATTAGTTACAAATTTAGTTTGGTTAGATTGTAACACATTTTTAGTCGTACTTTGTGTAAAGTACTTGCAATTTTTTAGAGACTTACCTTATGTATCTTATGTCAGACTTTCAGTATTACAGTAGTCTTTTGCTATATCAACAATGATTTCATTGTTATTGCTATCAAAATCTTGGGACAACAAACACCTTCTATTAAGTTGTTGACTTGAAACTGAAATTGTTGAAAATACTTTATGCTGTATTAGTAGCGATACACATGGTTGAGTCGCTGCTGGTACAGTATGAGGTATTAGTCTGATTACAGAAATACATCGAAGCCTGATTGTTGGAGATGAGTGAGACTCGATGTTCAGAGTTGTCACAAACCATGCAGCGACTGGACCGGCTTGGTTGAAATCATAGTAATCTGGATCGAGCATAGCGCAGTTCTTTTGGTCGGGACGCGAGTGAAGTCAAGTGTAAACAGTTTAGTCACTAAAAGAGTAGTCTTTATAATTTAATTCGTTGAATGAAAATTAGAGTAATCTACTACCGTAAGGACTTGTAACCATATTTCTGGCAAGTAAACCATTTCATTTCATAGATACCGCGGGTAAGTACCTACCTGTCATTGAAGTAGCGGACGTATAAGTATATTTAAAGTAAGGCCAAGTCAAAACTACTTAAGCGTATTCTTCAGATCTTCTCGGAAATGTCAAAAACAAGGGACGAAGAATTGGTATATAGGTACCTTATGTATCAAGATCTGCATTTGACGCATACTGGTAGCCTGGAACCAGCCAGATAATCAAACCACTGCGGTAGATGTAATAATAGGAACCATTGTGCCACTTTTGGCATGGCACATATCCAAGTAGAAGCATTTCTGTGAGCAACTGTACCTCCTATATACAAATACCAAAGATGAAGGTAGTCATTCGTATCCATTTCATTTATTTTTATTCTATTACTTTGATCGTTAAGTCTATAGGTACAGAAGTTGTTTAGATCATTAACCGATTTTTATTATTTAATGTTTTCATATTAGTACCTATTTATACGTAATTATTTAATATTGCTGTGGCAAGAGACACGTAGTAATGATCAATCTCATGATAGAACCATTATTTTTATTTTATTTTATTTATTAGTATAAACAAACAGTTACAGTCTACAGATGAATAATGTGAGGCGCATGGCTAACTATGGCACCAATTAGGTACCGTTTGGGTACCAAGGATTGTTTAGATATACCTACATAATAGGTACTAGGGAAGCTAATGAGAGATAAGTAGGTAAGAGCTATTCAGGGAGGTTAGCTAAACTCTCCAGTAACAGTTTTGGAACTAGCGCGTGTTGCCGCAATGAATTGTTGAATTTATTAATTGTACGAATCGATTAAGAAAAAAAGTGAGCGCTTACCGACATGCCGTGGGTTCTAGTTGGTACTCTATAACATAATCTATTAACTATAGTGGTACAGTAATACCGTATTATGATATTGTGTTGTGACAGAAGTCGTAAAGTAACATTGTTTCCAGTCGCGAGCGCCTTGACTTAAGTAGCTTAAACAGTTTATATTTAGTAAGGAGTTGTTCGTACGACAAATTTCTATGACAGCGTTTGTAGTGCACACAACGTAAGAATTTATTTTAAGATAATTCGAGTGCATCACTGTAGGTACTTGATAGCGGGTTCCAGGTGGGCACAGAGTCAAAGTCAAAGTCAAAGTCAAAAATCTTTTATTCAATAAAATCTCACTGATCACTTTGAATCGTCATTACGTTTTGTATGATTAGGTATGATTACATTTTTTTTATTGGATGAGTTGGAGCTAGTTCGTCCCAAGCTTGTTTGTCTTCTAAATAATCAGATATTTTATAGTATGCTTTTAAAAGAAGTCTCTGTTTTATTACGTTTTTGAACTTGCCAATCGACAACTGAGACACATCACTTGGGATTTTGTTAAAGAAGCGTACACATTGCCCTTTGAAAGATTTACTAATTTTTGTGAGCCTAGTGGTGGGAACAGCGAGTTTGTCTTTATTTCTAGTGTTAACATTATGATTATCACTTTTTTTGTTGAATAGATTGATATTTTTTTGAACATACAATAAGTTTTCATAGATGTACTGGCAAGGTACTGTCATTATATTTAGAGTCTAGTTGTGATCTAATTAATGAATTATAAAAATAAAGGTACGTAGGTGGCCGCGCAAACTTAGTGCTAGATCGCATAACTTCAAGCTTATAGCCAAATACATTGATAGCTAGAGCAACGCCGTTTGGAGCAAAGGAAGTTTGCTGCGTCAATAGGAAATAAAGGGACACTTTGGCTCCAGAGTGACTCGAATGCTCTGAAGTAAATGACGGACATAGGGCGTCGGCGAATAGATGTTTAAAAGGCTTCATCGTACCGTGATTGCTTTGCACTGAGCCGTAGCGAAAAAGGTTGTATTAGTAAGACAGAAATGGGAATTGAGTAAGTCAACGATAAGCCGGTAGTTTATCGCTCGTATTGTTTATCACACGCTTAAATAAGGAAGGAAGAAACTTTCAAATTTATTGAAAGGTAAATTAATAGATCGACGTATGCTGGCTCTTTACAACCCAAGCCTTGACACAGAATCGGAGACGGATGCGAGTGCGCTTATAATAAAGATACTGGCGCAAATTATGTAGTCTGGGTTTTTGTACCCCATAGAGAAGCTGACAGGAAGAAACCTTGGATTGATATAAATCCTACAGTTTCCGATGTCCGTGGCAAACCAGACAACCTTCCTGGAATAGGTAGTGATGAATGTGATGATAGTGATTTTGAAGTCCCACTGTCTGTGCCAAACAGGTGAATAGCGTGATCCTGTTTTTTTAGGCGACTTAATCGAATGTCGTAATAATTTTGTGATCTCTTTAGACCGTCAAAATGTAGTAGTTAATCTAGAACTTTAAAGGATGTGTACTTAGAATATATTTTTTTTGTTACTGTTATTACAAGTTAGTAAAGGTTATAGTAGCACTCGTACATACTGTAGTTATCAATTTTTTTTATATAAGTAGATAGATTTGCAACACTGTAATTATTAAATTGAATAATTTAAATAATGGCTAAACTAATCTATAAGTACAAGGTGATAGGTGTTCTGTACAAGTTGCGAAGTTTTAATTTATTTTTCCTTCGATTTGGTCGGAGTACTTTAGGAAGTATTTTTCCGTGAAATGTTATTTAGGCTCGACAAATAGGATATTAAGTTAGCAGTTACATTTTCAACTTAGTACATTAACTTACCTAATGGTTATTGTATTGATTATGAATTTTGTTTTAGAAAAAGTGTTTAATTAATTCAAATTTATTTATTTTTATTGAATCACCAACACAGTGTGCACTAATTTTAAGATAAGTATTCATTATGGAGTTATATATATATATATAAATATAAGTGCCATCTGAATTACAGGCGAGGACAGCATGATTAAAATTGTAATTGAGCAAGTTACAGTATAAAAATGTAAGACGTACCAACAAAAAAAACATTTTCAGTTAAAATAATTAAATATGTAGTAGGTACTACATAAAATTAAACTTGAAGCTAAAATAAAATTAATTGAATTAATTAAAACAATAAAAATTTAGTGTTACAAACTTGTTAAATGGCAAATTGAATAAGTAATTTAAAAGAAAAGACTTTGAAGTTCAACATTAAAGTTTTTTATTTAGCTCCTGAGCTAGTTATATAAAAACTGTGTTACAGGAGCCAGTGGCTTCTCCTGAAGTAAGATAATATATACATTTTATTTTTAGTACATTGAAGTACATTTTAGTTTTACGGTTATAAAAAGAAGAAAGTAGTTTTTGGAAATAGAGAAATAAATAAAAATAAAATTAACTTAAACGAAAAAAAAAAAAAAATTTTTTACAATATAATATAAAATAGATGCTAAAGAAGTATTGACTGCTAATAAAAATTTTCGTACACCGGGAGGTAGTACGAGGTCGGACGGCCGAATGTCGTAATTTTAAATATTTTTGTGGCAACTGCCATGATTTCAAAAATAAATATAATCATTTGGTAAAATAACTTAATATTTTTTGGTTAATTAATTTCTATTTATTCGTTGATTTTTAGTTTAAAAGATTTTTAGTTGGACTTTCTTAGTTGTCGCTATTGAAACACTCAATTTATTATCCACCGGAAACGCGTTGACTGACGATCTATATTCTTTATTTTGAACAGCCATTTTTGTGATCGATAAGTATATTGTGGAACGAGAGCTCAGTTCGTTGTGGATAGCCGAGGTGATAACAAGTGTTAAAAGAAGTGAAAGTATTGTGGTTCCTGAATAAAGTGAGAAATATTCAAGATTATCCTGGCGTTTCATTACAATAGGTACGTAACATACCTAGTTTCTTACCCAATAAGTATAAAAAAAAATTATGAACCTCAGGGTGAATAAAACCTATCAAAAACAAACCAATATTTAGAAGGTAATTTTATATTTACATTTTAAATAAATAATATTTTTATAGGTAAATTTCTATATTTATATATTACAACTTTTTTAATAAGTATTACTATAGTTACAATAATAAGTACCTACTGAATGTACCGAAAATGGAATAAAATATAAATTACACTAGAAAGCAAAAATTCCGGGTCTCTATGAAATAAATTGTGTTTGAAAGACAATTTAATACTCCTTAATTAAATAAAAGTAATTTGTATTTGCATAATAAATAAGTTCACTAAGCCAGCATTTATAGTTTCCAAGATTTTCAAGTTTTTATAAATGACTCGGAATTTTTGATCTCGACTCGTATTATTGGCGAAAAAATAGCAACAATTTTAAATACATATTATGAAAGAAAATTTTAATAATCAGGTACAATGGACCATCTCATTTGGTTACGTCTAAACTTCCACACTCAGGCTAAAATACTCAAAAGTCATTTAAATTTGAGCACCACTTAAAGTTGCTCTTCCTCTGTTTGACATTACTCATTTGTAAGAGATGGCAATAATTTAAGCGGGACTTAAATTGAGTGGGGTTTGAGTGGCGTTTGAGTATTCGCCCATCAGAGACGCACGTTCAAATAGAATCAACGCTCAGTCTATTGACAACTCTTACTAATAGCTAGTGAGGAATAGAGACACCAAGACTCAGACACGGGAATAGTAAGTTCGTACGAGTGGCCAACTCTGTTGACAGAGCTTTTAGGCCGCCTTAAGACCTCCGTCGTGTCTTAACGACTGCTAGAGCCGGGACCGACAGTTTAACGTGCCCTCCGAAGCACAGAAGCGCTCAGATGTAAATGCCACTAACGGTCACCCATCCAAATAGTGACCGCACTGAACCTTGCTTAACTTGGATAATCAGTGAAGATTGACTAAGCACGCTAAGGCTGGAATACTCAAAAGACTTTCAAATTTGAGCACCACTTAAAATTGCTCTTCCTCTGTTTGAAATTACTCATTTGTAAGAGATGGCAATAATTTTAGCGGGACTTAAATTGAGTGGGGTTTGTGTGGCGTTTGAGTATTCGCCCATAAGCCACAAGAGCTCATAACATTGTAAGTAAACTCTGAATTAGCTTAATTGTCAACATTTTTTAATTTTGACACATTTGACTTTCATTTGTTCGTCAAACGGCACTCCATGTACTTTGAAGATATGTTTTTTGACGACAGTTCCACATTTGTATCTGTAAACAAAAATATTAATATTTCAAAGCCAAAGAGTGGAACTCGTTGCCGGCGTCTGTGTTCCCGAATGACTATAATTTGGAAATTTTCAAGAGTAGAGTGAATAGGTATATTCTAGGTAACCGTGCTACATCGTCGACCACATCATTGCTTAACATCAGGTGAGATTGTGGTCAAACGGTTGCTTATATTGTATAAAAAATAAAAAATAAACACGCTTTGTTGAATTGAAAATTCTCTTTGGTATTCGGGAATTTTTAATATTATAGAAATCGGCTTATAATGGTTGGAAATTAATTTTAACATCAATTTCTGCCTTATCGAATATAGATGAAAATTATATAAAGTGACAAAAATCTTATTTTGCTAATTGAATAATGGAATAATCTTATCAAAAATCCACCGTCATGGCTTAACGACTGTTAGAGCCGGGACCGACAGTTTAACGTGCCCTCCGAAGCACGGAAGCCTGTCATATTGATTATTTCACACTATTTGTTAGGCACATGAGATTGTCTCTAATGGACGCCGTGTGTTACCTCACAGGATACGCCCTCAATGTACTTTGTAACTGCTTGTTTCGACTAAAAACATTCATAACACAAACGATTTGACAACCAAAAAAATCCTTAAAACCATCAGCACAAGATTCAAAATGTCAAACATGCACAAGGTTTGTCGGTGGAAACGCCAATCGATATCTTCACAGAGTTGTGCATGTTTTATTGTGAATGTTTTGCTGTGGAAACGTTCGATGAGGTCAGTGTTTTGTTTTCAGTATCATTACACTTGGCGGTAAGGTCTGCCCGTACGCTGACTTCTCAGTTATCAAGCACAGATCCGGACTCGAGCATAGATTTTTGTATGAAAATCTCTACTCCAATCTATGAGCAACGATTTCTTTATCAGCATAGGGGCCCAATAGTTTTGACATTTTGAATACCGTAAAACGAGGCGACTTTCAAATTACGGGGCGTCTTTGATGATAACAAAACCGAATACGAATACCGATATTTCTAGGACCCGTCTTCCGTTTTGTTATCATCAAAGACGCCCCGTAATTTGAAAGTCGCCTCGTTTTACGGTACTTACGTTTCCGTGCAGAGATAACAAGGGTATGTATACGTCATCAGATGTACCCTGTTCTGATGGCTCCATAGTGCACTGCCGCTCTTGAACATGTCCGGACATCGGTCGCACTGCAAGAAATAATGAATGAATAATAGTACATTGTTCACCGAGAGGAGAAAGTGACCGATTACCGTCGAGGGTGTCGTTTGAAACACCCGAGATCGGGAATCGCACTTTCTCTCGAGTGATACATAGTGCTTTATACTACACCTACGAGGAAAATAAAAAACTAAAACTGAATCCTCAAACAACACACAAATTGAAAATGGCGCCAATGGCGTCTGCAATTTTCACATGTTCTTTTTTCAAATTATTTATCCTGCCGCCGCAGGGTCGAACTGCCAGCCCGACACCATCCAACACACAGCTAGTGGCCAGTGTCATTTTGCGAACTTGAAGATAAAAACTCACTGTATAAACTTTTTGGATTTTGATATTTAGTTACCGGCGCATAGTCTTACCCAAAATTAAAAAAGAAAAACCACGTAAGAAATGGATTTTCATACACTTTTCTCTCCCGCTCAGATGCGTTTTCTCCCCGCATATTTGTTCGATATGCAATGACGTACTTTCTACTGTAAATTTGATAAAGTATCAAGGTACTTTCCAAGCTCGTGTAGTATAAAAATACTTTATTGTACGTAGGTACACCTTACAATAGTATATTATGCAACTAGTGAATAAAAGACGGATTTAAAGCGTGGGCCATAAATGATACACGAGCAAGTGAAGGATTCTAACGACTGAATCACGACCGTAGCGAGTGATTCAAGTATTAGAATCCTGAACGACGTGAGTGGTTCATGGCCCTCGGTATAAATCCGTTTTATTCAAGAGTTGCATGCTATACTTTATACCATGACTACGAGAAAAAGAAAGATTGGAGGTTGTATAGCCAATGCTATACAACCTCCTTACGCAGTAGTACCGTGTATCAAGTAGGTACCAGGCAACTATTATTATTTAAGTAACTATAGTAGGTGCCAAATAACACCGCAATACAGGTCATTCACCCACCTTCACCACGATGTCGCAAAATTCAACTGATGCATGGCTAATTCTGTCGCTTTCCATACCAACCTGTCGCTAAGACGGTATCGCTCGAATCTCGTTAGTACTGTTTGTTTACCATACATCAATTGAATTTTGCGACATCGTGGTGAAGGTGGGTGAATGACCTGTATTGCGGTGTTATTTGGCATCTACTATAGTAGCAATTTTAAAATGTAGTAAACTTAGTTGTAATTAAATTGTTAACATAAGCACCTCTTAGACCCACTTTGGGTATGATAAGTGTGTACCCCACCCGTAGATAGAAATTTTAAACGATAAAAGACTTTGATTCATTAAACGTCAAAGGAACGAGAAAAAAAAAGGTACCAGCGGGCTTAAGATGCGCACCGCGAAATATTTGCCATGTCGTTCTGTCAAAATGTAAACATTTTGTACCAGTTTAGGAACTATTGCATTATCTGTGGTACCTAATGGTGTCGACAAAACGCGCCATAATGTACACTTTTGACACTTGTTAGTCGTCGTACCTCTCTGAGGACGAGATAATAGTCATGCAGAAATGTCAAAAGTCGAAAATTCAAAGGCGCGGTTTCTCGACAACATTACCACAGATAATGCAATAGTTCCTAAACTGGTACAAAATGACATTTTGACAGAACGACATGACAAATATCTCGCGGTGCGCATCTTCGCAGGGCATAAGAAGTTACTAGAAGTTTACCTGTAAATTTTTGATCCCAAAATGCTTTTTCATGTGTTGAACGATGCCGCGCCTCATTCTGAAGGAATCTCCACATTCAGCGCATATGAAGGGTCGTTCGCCTGTGTGCTCCAATCTCACGTGATTCTGAAGCAAGCAAGCTCGTATGAGTTAGTGGCCAACTCTGGTGATAGTGTTTAGGCCGCCTTAAGGCCTCTGTTACGGCTGGAGTCGGGACGGACAGTTTAACGTGCCCTCCGAAGCACGGAAGCGCTCAGATGTAAATGCCACCAACGGTCACCCATCCAAATACTGACCGCGCAGAACGTCGCGAAGGGTAAAGCCAGACAACCTTCTCGCTCGCACATTTCAACATTTTTGAAGATAATATAACTAAATGTAATTATGTGAAATTGCAGAGCTTCAGGGTCGAGAGAATAACAATGCAAAGGTTCAGTAAAAATATCACATTGATCCAAACAAGTTTTCTAACCAAAAAACTTGTATCAATGCGATAAATTAAAGTGCACATTTTTTGGTTACCTTAACATAGACAATCGGTTAAGATTGACTAAGAAAACCTAGATCCATCCTACCATCCTAGATCAGATCAACCAGTTTTCATTAGAAAATCGCATCAAAATCACAGACAAACAGACAGACACACAATGCCGTGAAAATAATTTTCCCCTTCTTTTTTCGGTCCGGTGTTAAAAAAAAGATTCATACCAATAATGTGGTCTTGTCGACAGCTCTGTACCCGCACTGTGAGCAAGCCAGCCGTTTGATCCTACCGTGACGCCGTTGTTGATGGTACCCCATGTGGTTGCGAGAACGAAACTTCTTGCCGCACACCTGAAACATTGCAATGTAACAAATACTCCTGTTAGTCGTTTGTAATAGTCAACTAACAAGCAAGCAAGCTCGTATGAGTTAGTGGCGAACTCTGGTGAAGGAGTATTTAGGCCCTTCGCACATGGAGCTACTCAAAAAGAACTAGTCACTAACTTAAATTACTAACGAGTTGCCTGAGCGTGACAGCCCATACATGTTCTATGGAGGTTCGCACACGACGCGACTAGTTACCAACTGGTCAGTAACGCGTTAGCAACCGAACACGCGCGACGCGTCGTACCGGTCTCCACGCTACTGGTTTCCCGAGTTTCTTTGTTTTTTGTGATAAAAATGAACGAGCAAACATTAAATATTCAATTTGTGACGGAGGTGAGAGTGTCGTCGTGTGAGAGGTACAGTTTCTAATTGGTTTGTAATTGTAATTACTGATTAGTTCCGTCATTTTTGAGTAGCTCCATGAGCGGAGGGCCAGGACTTCATCATTGCTTAACGATTATAAAAGAAAGAAAAAAAATACGTTTATTTATGACACACAAACGGGGACCAACATGGAATACACAGAGTAAGTAAACCACAAAGACAACATGAAATATAAAATGTGTATCTCCCTGCACTGCCCTTAAAGGCTATGCCAATATTATTTCACTTTGGCCTAGTCCATTAAAAGCTACTATAACCCCTTTATTCATATTCAACTGTCATTTTAGCACGGCTTTAAAAAATGCTCTATCATTATCATTGTCACTTGTATGACAACGAAAAGAGATGACAACAGATTAGCAATCATTTTAGTTAGCTCTACTTTAGAAGACCAATATGAATATACCCCTAAGCCAACATGAATTACTTTATAGTCTAAGCTAATAAGTTACTTTATGGGCTAAGCCAACACAAGTTACATTATAGGCTAAGCCAATGTTACTTTACGGGCTAAGCCTTTGATATCAATGCTTACCTCGCAAGAAAACTCTGGTTCAAAATGAGTTTTAGCGTGATATAAAAAGCTGCCTCGATCTTTTAGTCGTCTGTGGCACTTCCGACACTCCAACATCCCATTGCTTTGTGGGTTCATTGCTAATTCCATGTACATCTGATTTTTCTCCTAGAAAAGGGCGACACTTTAATTTTACTTCCATTCTAGCATCAAACAGATGAGTTACAAGTAAGTATTTATATGTAGTTGGATGTTTGTTCTGGGTGTGTACTGTGTAAGTGTGAGGGATTGGGTTGAATGTGTGTGAGTAGATAAACAAGATCAAGATTGTTTATTGTTTAAATGCATACATAAAGGAGTTACAAGCTTAAAATTGAAACAACACTATCCGTTTCGGATGTACAATAATAAAAAAGTTATAGAAATAACAATACGTACTAATAGTTAGAACTAATAACTAAAATGGTTAAAAACCAATAAAAATAAGTTACACGTATGTAGTAAATAAGTAGTGCACGAATATAAGCTTTAACAAGAGGTTTTAATACATAAAGTAAATACAGGAGGTAGGTCTCCGATGAATGTCGGTCTCCGATGAGGTATGTGACACTAACTTAAAATTATGAAGACCTTGTAATTTAACCATACTTCCTGCGAATAAATACATTTCATTTCATTTCATAAGGTACTAGATTTTATTCAGAGTTCTTTATGATATACTCTGTGTCTTTATAAGAAAGAGTAAGGAGTTGCATTAGTAGAATTACACTGTGTAGTAACTCGCCAATCTTCTTCTTCGAACTATTATTTTTTAAATATATAAAACACTTTTGAAGCTGACTGACAAGCAATGCACAGCCTAAACTATAAGTCGTAGAGGTTCGAAATTTGGTGGGTAGTATCCTTATATAGCGTAGGGGTGCACTAAGAAAGGAATTTTGAAAAGTCGCACCGTAAACAGTCCAAAATTAGGATCAAAGATTTTAACCAAATAATTCGTATGCTGCTGTAGCGCCATCTATATCGTTACATAAGAACTAACATGAGAAATATCCTAGATCGCACAAACGAAGTTATCACGAAGTTTAAATATAAGTAATACTACCGAATACCATCCATCGGTCCTTGGACCCCGAGCCAAAGGTCGCTCGGCGTGGAAAATCTTCCCTTTTCGTAGGAGGACACATATCCTACAATGTTCTCCTCACTGCTACCACGCGAGCAAAGCCGCGGGCGACTGCCGGGACAATATATTATGTTAGTAGATTTTTATCTTAGGTACTTACTTTCATCTTTTTCCTGTAAAGACCATTCTGTATTGTTGTATTTTTACTTCTAGACCTGGAAATGAAATGCACAGTTAGTCAAAAACTAAGTGGGTTTGATCCCCACTGAGAACAAACATTTGTGTGTGGCAAACATAGATGTTTGTTCTATGTCTGGGTGTTACTATGAATTATAAGCAATTATTTACAAAAAAAATATGCATATAACAGCCAGTTTCTCGAACGCAGATCATCTTCATAATTAACTAATCAATGGTCAAATCTCTAATCAAATGTCTTTTGGGTTGCACGAACGTTGATTACGTACTTTAATTTTGAACAGAGATTAGTTGACTAGCCTGTCAAATCCCTATAGCAAATCTCTTGTCAAACATCAAAATGGGTTTCTCGAACGCTAATTAGGCGTTTTTCGTTGGTCAAGCTCTTGTCAAATCAATGATCAACTAATCGGTGATTTTGCTCTAATTAGCTGAAATAAATACTACAATTTACTATGTTTTGCTAGGTTCTAAACCAGATAAATCTTAAAAACCACCAGGTTGGTACTCCAGAAGTGGTTTTGTTATATTTTACAATACGTATGGATCGTTTTACCAATAAAAAATATACTCGTAAAATAAAATAACATCTAATATTTTAGGGTGTCGCTTTCGGATGTAACAATTAGCAGCAGCAGTGAATCTGACGAGGTATACAATACACCTGGACCCTCAAGAATGTTTAGAGCTATATTAGAGCCACATTTCATAAGTTTTCAGAAGCGGAATTCAATATTTGAGATTCCGTATTTATTGGGGAGTCTATAAAACCACATAAGTTGGGGAATAAATCAATAAGTTGTAATGTAACAAGGGAGATCCTGTAACACCTTGCACGGCTGCTAAAGTATCTACTTTTAGTAGTAGATAGTAGTTAGGTACCTACCTACTTACTAACACTGTTTGGATATAAAATGTACTGATCACATAGTATGTAAGCACTTTATTTTCATACATAAAGCAGCCTTATCAACATAGGTAGTTATTTATTTCTAATACTGTCTGTATCTACCTAGCAATCTAGGTATACTTCTGAAATAAATCAAGGAAATAAGGTACAAGTATTTAATTGTTTAAAATTGTATTAGTTACAAAACACTGTTAGATGTGAAGCACGGTTTGGAGAACTGTAGAGGTGAGGTGGGGTGGCACCCTTTGAAGACTTTGTAGAGGTGAGTCGGGTTTGGAGTTGGTAGCGAGTTGCCTCGGCTGGTCCAGAGGTATCAAGGCGCGGCGCTGGCCGCGACGGAGGTAAGGCGAGGCACGATGCTGGCCGCGGCCTCCGGTGAGTTGTCTTCGGTATGTAGGTACAACGAGAAGTGGAGAAGGTTTTGAAAACTTTATAGTATCACGAGATGACCACGAGATGACAAAAGTTCCCGGGCCTGCCTGGCCCAGGAATGGCCTTAGTATTCAGCTTGAATTTCTGTCTAAGTTTTAATTTCTAAAATTATTTTACCAACAATAGTCAAATGTAAACAAAGATACGTGAAACATGACACAAAAATATGACATTATTGATGTTTAGGAGTGAATGATGGAACTGAAGGATTGATTCAATTATGTGTGACCCTATGAAAATATACACTGATTTGACAATCGTAAAATGATCATTGATTACTTAATTATGGTCTGATCAGCGTTCGTGCAACCCGATTTGATTTGACCAGTGTGTTAAGTTAATTGCTTTGTCAACTGATCTGCGATTTGATTAGCGTTCGAGAAACCGGCTGTAAGTATTCTATCAGCAATCTAGTTCCCATAGAACAAGCTCTGCTTAGTTTGAGACTAGAGGGTGTTGTGTGTAATGTCCAAGGATAATTTTTTTTTATTTAAATTATTTTTGACATTTAGCCAAGGATTGAGAAAAGTGGAAGACGAAGGGTACTATGCCTATCATCGATTTATCTAAGTTAAGCGACATTCTGCGCGATCACTATTTGGATGGGTGACCGCTAGTGGCATTTACAGCTAAGCGCTTCCGTGGTTCGGAGGGCACGTTAAACGGTCGGTCCCGGCTTTAGTAGCCGATAAGCTATGACGGAGGCCTTAAGGTGGCCTAAAAACTTCGCCAACAGAGTTGGCCACTAACTCATACGAGCTTGCTAATTACTTGAGACCATTTACAGCTGACCATTGAACTAGGATTTAGAACCTGCAAATAGTGAAATGGTGATACATACCTGAGTTTAGTATTCCTTGATATATTATCTACCGTTATCCATACCGTGTTTTTCTTTCTTCGAATTTTGTCTGAATCAAAATCTAGACTTTTGATGCTCCCTGATTCTAATGATTCTAAATCTTCTAACACTACTTCTTGTTTAAATGATTCAATATTATTTTCAGTGTGATTTTTTTCAGGTGTAGCTATATTTTCTATTTTGCATTTATTTATAGGAGAAATTTCTTTTGTTGTCTTGCGATTTGGATTTTCTACATTTGTATCTGTTTCATCTTTGGTTAAGGGATCGGAATTATCAAAACCAATCCAGTTCTCATTTTCGTGTTCGTTCCCATTGATAATGTCTCTGTAAATACTTTTAGTAGTGTTATTTTCTTTTTTAATTTTCCAAGTTAGTCTTTGCAGTATTTCTTGCGTTTTTTCGCATATTTCTCTGAAATTTGTGATAGTTCTAATAGTTTTAATACATGTCTTGCAAGCTGCTTGCGGCAAACCATCGTTTGGTTTAATCTGGAAGCAGAAAATACAGCTTTAAAATTATCTACTGTCATCATTCTACTTTAACATAATTCTACATTGACTTGGCCCCATAAGTACCACATAGGTGAGCTTACGAACCGTACATTTCCACTGTAAAACATTCACAATAAAACATGCACAACTCTGTGAAGATATCGATTGGCGTTTCCACCGCCAAACCTTGTGCATGTTTGACATTTTGAATCTTGTGCTGATTGTTTTAAGGATTTTCTTGATTGTAAAAACAAATCGTTTGTAAGGATTGTGTTGCGAAGGTTTTATTGTGAATTTTTTAGTCGAAACACGCAGTTGGCGTGTGAACATTGTGAACTATATACTGCTACACAGTACAGGGCACCGGGTCGCAGTTGTAACAGCCCAACGCTGCAACGCAAATGAGTTTTTAGATCATGTAAATAGAAAAAAATATTTTTCGTAATCATACCTGTGTTCCAGTTGCTATATAAAGCTGAAAACTATCGAATATTGCAGTATTCGATTCACCAAAAAGAGGTAGAAGGTCCTTTTTAGCAAGACAAGTACGGCAAACCAACATTTTCGTTTATTTTAGCAAGAAAACAACAAATAAGCTGGTTCTGCAATTTCTCATTTTGCGTGTTTTTTTTTTTATTGCGTGGTTTATAGTGCTGCCAACTGTAGCTTTAGATAGTAGCTAAACATCTAGCAAAAAAATGCTAGATTTCTTGTTTTACTCAAAAAAGAGCTACCTATTAATAGATAGAAGTGTGTAGCGAAATCTTATCAGGTGTCCTATCTTGCAAAGCCCTCCCTAGGGGCAGCCCCCCACGTTACGGTGAGAGGCCCTGGTAGGGTTGTTAAAAAATAATCAATTTTTATTAAAATTGATTCCTTTTTTCTATAATCGATTTTTTACTGTCGATTTTTATTTTAATATTAATCGATTTTTAATAAATCGATTATATTAATTACATGTTTAAATCCACTTTGAGAAACAGCTCGTTTATAAGCGATGGATGAAAAAATCTTGCAAAATAGGACTGGACATTTGTGTATTTGGTTTCATAGTTACTTACTTTGAAATTTTAAAGGAACATTGCCTTTGATTTTTAGTTTTGAATTCTTTTTTTTTATTCGTATAATTTTATTTGATTTATCGCAAAATAGATTTTTTTTATTTAAATAGTTTTTTAAACAATCGATTAATTTTGAATCAAGAAATATCGATTTTTATTTAATTGATTTTTTTCCATTCATCTCACATCCCTAGGCCCTGGGTGGTTTATATGCATTCTTTCACAGATTTCACAATTATTTAGTTGTCATACTAAAAAACATCCATATATTTCATACCTAAAATAATATAAATACTCGACACTGAAATAAAAAATAGCTAGAAATTATAGCTGTCTGATACCGCAAAATAGCTAGATCTAGCTATAAAGTAAGTAAGTTGGCATTACTAGCTGAGGGGTAGAGTGTGTGTTGTGACACTTGTGACGTCTTTATAAAAAACGTTTACGAAACTAGTTTCTACTAAAGTTAAAATAATTTTTGCATAGGTATTTAGTTTGTGTTCATATAAATGCACGTACCTATTAAATTTATTTATTTTCTTCTATGTATGATTCGTTGATTTATTTATCTTAAAGTATTTAATTATGATAGTGCAGGTATCAATCAGCTGTTATTATGCAACCAAAACTAACTTTACAAACATAAGGTTGTAGAATGTTACTTTGACGTAAGTAGGGTTGTGCGTGTTGAGTTCATCGAGTGGTTCATCGAAATAGGATAGGGTTGAGTATGGGTTGAGTAGGTATAGGTAATGAGAGGTTCTTTTTGATTCAAACCAAATATTATATAACGTAGTACCTATTATTTGTATCACAACGGCACGGAGAGTTAAAAAGTGTTGCCTATTCGTGACGTGTACCTAATCCTTCCCACAGAAATGTGTGCCCGGCCCGATTTTGGCTGTGGCTAGGTATAGGTGTATAGGAATAGGTAGGTAGGTACAGTTAGTAATGTCAGTAGGTATTAATTGTATCAATCATTCTATGTTTTCAAGCTAAAAACATTGTACCTACAAAAAGCATTGTAACAATTGTGGCTTCAGTAATAATATAAAAATGAAAAACCAAGAATTAGTATAGCTGTCACTTCATTACTATCAAATGTGTCAAAGCTTAGGTTAAAAAAATGCACCAACTGAATCCAACACTTTCAATCAAAACTATCGAGAACGGCAGAAAGAACATCACTATTCTAAAGTGTCAATGACACCGCGTTGACCGCGTCGCGTCGTGCGTGCGTCGTGTCGTGAGTTAATTGTATTGCATTTGCATCGCGATTACAATAAAATTCACGATTAACTAATTATTTAGCAAGGAAGGAGACTTGCGTTGCGCCGCAAGTCAGTCGCCGCCTGTGAGTTCACTGTGCGCCACAACACAAGTCTCCCGCATCATCTAATTACAAAAGATTGCAATTTTCAATCACAAATAAATTAACTAAATTGTATGATAAGATAAGTGATTACGGCTTTACAAACGGCACTAATCTCACCGCGGCTCTCTTTCATTCAGTATTGAACCATCCGTGTGTGTACACGTCTATTTTCCCAACGTAAAAATGGTTATTGAAAAAATTTGTTGTCTGGGAGCGGGGTACGTCGGCGGGCCTACTTGTAGCGTCATAGCTATGAAATGCCCGGATATTACCGTCACTGTGTGCGATAAGAGCGAGGACAGGATAAAACAGTGGAATTCTGATAAACTGCCGATCTACGAGCCTGGTTTGGACGACGTGGTAATGCAATGCAGAGGTAGGAACCTTTTCTTTTCCACTGACATCACTAAAGGTATCCAGGAAGCTGATCTGATCTTTATATCCGTCAACACACCGACCAAAATCGTTGGAAACGGCAAAGGGCGCGCAGCTGATCTGAAGTACGTCGAAAGTGCAGCGAGGATGATAGCAGATATAGCTACGAGTAACAAAATCGTCGTCGAAAAGAGCACTGTGCCAGTCAAAGCCGCTGAGATCATCATGAAGATCCTCAGAGCTAACACTAAACCGGGAGTCGAATATCAAATTCTATCTAACCCAGAGTTCTTAGCCGAAGGCACTGCTATAGTAGATTTAGTTGAAGCAGATAGAGTTCTGATAGGTGGCGAAGAAACGCAGGAAGGTCAGAGGGCGATACAGGAGCTGTGCTGGGTGTACGAGCATTGGATCCCGTCAAAAAACATCCTGACAACTAACACTTGGAGTTCCGAGCTGTCCAAACTAGCTGCGAACGCATTCCTCGCTCAAAGGATATCAAGCATCAATTCTCTATCAGCTGTGTGCGAGGCAACAGGAGCAGATGTTGCTGAAGTAGCCCGGGCTGTTGGAAGAGATACCCGAATCGGGCCAAAGTTCCTCGAAGCATCCATCGGGTTCGGAGGCAGTTGCTTCCAAAAGGACATCTTCAACCTCATCTATTTATGCGAATGCCTGCACTTACCTGAAGTGGCTGCGTACTGGCAGCAAGTCATCAGCTTAAACGAATTCCAAAAAACCCGGTTCACTCGAAAAGTCATCGAGTCCCTATTCAACACAGTCACTGACAAAAATATTGCTGTACTCGGCTTTTCGTTTAAGAAAAACACCGGGGACACTAGAGAAAGTCCAGCTATCCATGTTTCGAAAACTTTGCTGGACGAAGGGGCGAAACTACACATATACGACCCTAAAGTCGAGTCGGAGCAGATATTCTATGAGCTAACAGGAACTTATGTCAAATCCGAGCACGAGGTAATTAAGAAATCTGTTGAGATTCACAACACAGCCTACTCCGCTGTCTCCGGGGCCCATGCTATAGTCCTATGCACAGAATGGGATGAGTTCAAAGAACTAGACTTCAAGAAGATCTACGAAGTTATGATGAAGCCCGCATATCTCTTCGACGGGAGGAAGATACTGGATCATGAGGCGTTGCAGCGGATTGGGTTCCAAGTTCAGACGATTGGGAAGAAGATGGCGAGGTCCGGCAGCATTCGGGCACAGGGAAGCCAGACTATGCCTTAATATATTGTAAGTATTTTTTTAAAGCTTGAACTGGGTGTACCTACCTAAGAGACTACTCCCGTAAATAAAACGAAAAATAGAAACGCGGGAGTAACCGTTCCCGTCTCGTAAACCGTGCACTTGGTAAGTAAAGTAGGTACCTACCTTCGTTCACGAGTCGCAAATGCCACAAATGTGTGTCATATAGAAATAGAAGAGATACATACAACTTCGAATAGTTACATGTAACGTGGTAGGACCATTATTTTCACCTTAGGCTTGCTAAGACGATCATAGTAAACAAAAAACCGGAACGAAACCGGGAATTCGGCAAAAGTCTTGTCGTACGAATCTATTTTGCTTTTTTTTTTGAGAATGACATGTTAATTACGGAAGTACCAATTAAGCCCAAGGAGGAATTCTTCATCTTATGTTAGTCATCATCAGACCCTAGGTAGGAAGGTGGGCAAAATGAAGTAATCGCTATGCCTAGTAGCTACTTAAAATGCAATTATACCATTTTCATGCATGTTTTACTAACAATTTGCTATTTTATGATCCTTAACATTTTTACGACTATTTTAAGTACCTACTTAAAATATGTAGGTACTTTACTTTCCTATACTAATCAAAGAATAGATAGGTATTTCATATCGTTATTTATAGTAAAACATAACTCAAAAGTTCAAATTCAAACTGCTATTAAAATTTTGCGACTGCATTTCATTTGCTTGGATTTTAAAAACTCAATTTTGTTAATCAATTGTGTTGCTGACTTTACCTAATTATATGGGAATAGTTACGTGCCTTATCGTATAGATTTCTCTTTTACATTATGTATGACTAGTTTATTATGAATGGTTTACTGTAACGGCAATTTAGAATATCACTTGCAAAGAAAAATTTTTTCCTGGCATTTATTTTAAAAACTAGAAAAAACCGACTTTAATTTGACTACCTTCCGGAATAATCATCAAATAGCAGTTCATTGGAATTGTTGTAGTGACTTTTAAAACCACTGAAACAAACAGGAAAGCAGTACGCAATGCCGTATACGTGGAAGACATATTTATTCCAGTTATTTTGATATAAAAGTCAAAGTACTGAACCCATTTTGATAAAAGTTTCAATGGGCCAACCTGGAAGGATAAACTTTCAATTTTTTTTATTTTTCAAATCCGTTTATAACTGATGGAGTTCTGGGGTAACAAACATCGAATTTACCTCCTATTTTTGAAGTCTGTTAAAAACTCCGCGTTATTTCTAGTGTTCCTTCCAGTTATCTGTTTACGTGACATGGCAATGTGTTGCAAGCAAATCGCTGTGGCTAGCCAAAACGTAAAGTAAACAATTTTAGATACTAATATTCCGCGCGGTTAAACAGCCGTGCAAAAGATATGGCTAACTGGTTGCATTATGACGAAGTAAAATGACACGTAGCACAACCAGTTGTACAAAGGAGAAGTAAATGGTTTTAAGAATTCTGTTATATTTTAGAAAGGAGTACTTCGATTAAAATAACTGTTTACCTATTTGGTCGGGCTGAATATAAACTATAGCAGTGCCCACAGCTTCATTTGTACTGCATGGTGCTGTTATATAAACATAGCACTATCTTAAGAAGTTGATTCTGTACAATTCATAATTATGATAAATCTTAATATAACTTTCTATCTAGATACTTCATTATAAACGAGTCGATAGTTATAAGGAAATAGTGAACATTTCTATTAATAAAATAAATAAACCTTTACCCTTGTTAACCATTTCAAGATGTTGGTGTCCAATCTCTTTAAGCCAGATGATTTCAGCAGGCAACGGCAGTAATAACGTAGTAACTATTACGTACAAGTTAGAAAATTTATTTAAAAGGGAGTTAGTTCTAAAGAGAGGTTTGGCAAAGGATTTTAACATCCTTATTTCCCTTGTTTTACATAATACTTATAGGCAAGCATTTTACCGCGGTCTCGCCTGACTTCCTGAATTTATTAGAACAGCTCAATTTCTCAGGGTTTGTACGTGATCGGGGCTATTGTTATTTTTGGATACTTATGTACTATTTCTAACCAGTCAGTCACGTAAAAGTGGCTTATATTTACATTAAGCTAATAATTACACGCTAAATTTAATCGGCAAACACTCAGCGTGGAAACAGGAAATCGTTTATGACGTGAATACTTCTCAACTGAGGTCATGTCCTGACGATTTTGATTCTCATTCAGGATGTTGAGATCATACAAAAACGTCAGAATCAGGCCGTATGTTTCTTGCCCGTCGTAAAGAACTTAGTTTAGTATTCACTGCTCATGATTTATCTGGACGCGTAGATTTTTTGTCAGTTTTGTGTCAAATCTTTACTCAAAATCTATCTTTGAGAATCGCATAAATCTGTGATATTTATTAGCATACCAGTCTTAGAACTAGTATAAGATTCTAAATAATGTTTCTTATTCATAAAATAAAAAATAATCATAATTCTGATAATATATAAAATGTAATATTATATATGTTGATCTTGGTTATTTGACGTGTTTCCTCGTTTCGGTTTTCCCTTAGTTACGCACCGAATAAGGTCTCCCTAAAACCTGATACGAAATACCGAACTCTAAAACCCCAGAGATAATTATACCATGCTTGGTTCTTGGAAAACCGAGCTTCCAAGAACCAAAAACGAGCTTTATATCAATTTTGTTAATAAACCACTCACTTCGCAGTCTTTGTGGCGTGATTGGAAAAATTATAGAATTATTTTAATAACTAGGTACCTATGCGATATCGCGCGACTTGATGTGCCTTGACTTGACGTCAACTACTACTTCAACTACTTGATACTTCTTCTTTTAATTGTGGCTTCTGTGTGGCTCGACAATTACAAAATGATCTTTAAGTTTTATTGAGTACGTCAAAATGTAGAACTTCGGAGAAGTTCTTCACTATCGGGGTAAAGACCGATAGCTAAGCTGACTTACTTTTAGCTCGCAGAGCTGACGCAGTTTTTCATAGTTTTGTGCAGGTTGCAAACTAAGGTAGATTAGAACAACTACGTCATACTCATAATTTGTTGTCTGTAGTGGTCATTATAATATTATTGCAAATGCTGTGCAAGTAATAGGCACACATTTTATAGAATAAGTTTTTCAAAAGTGATTATTGTATTGTACACTATGTGCGCTGGTGGCGTTGCGTATAAAATAAAATAATATCACGCGAGCCAAGCTAACCTATAAATAAGAGGTTCCCAATTTTTTTTTCTCAAGGACCACTTTCAAAATTTTGGTTCCGGTGGATCCCGCAGCTACATTTCTACCATATTCCCAAAACTCGACAAGAAATGTGAAAATTAGATCTAACTATAGTTTGCGTTGCGGCGGCTCAGTTCCAACCACGAATTAATAATTTTCGAAAAAAAAAAAATGTGAATGGATTGGTTAATTAATTAATTGTTTGTGCTGTGATGTGAGTGGATGTCAAAAAAGTAAAGTTGGCCAATTAAAAAGTGACTCCATCCAACTTTACTTTTGTACATCTATTCACAGCACAAGGAACATAGTACTAGTCAGCCAAAGAATCTAGTTTTGCGAGAGATTGGTGCTTTAAAGTAAGTATTTAAAGAAACACCTGTAATACTGGTCACTGCAAAGTTCATTGCATTAAACTAAATTTTTACAACAAAAAAACATCAACATGCGTGAAAATACGAACAGCAGAACCGGTTATTTTACCGATTTTAAAACAACTAACGGAAGTCAATGCTCTTCAGTCAAACGACGTGTTTCTTTTCTACAAGGACATTATTTATGCATACCTAAACATGACAGATAATTTATTATTTTACAACTTTTTCTATCAGTAGTTTAATGGGTTTTTTTAAGGTCAGGGAATCAAAGATATTTTTAGAATTAAAAGGTGATACGCCTAGCTTTATCAGCACTAATTTTACTGAGTGCCTCAAGCATCGATTTGACAGTATGACAGTATTATATTATTATAATCTTGACTCTATTGTAACACGTTCTTTACCCAGAATACGTAAAAACATAGTTTTTTTAAATATTTTATAGACATTTGTTTTTGCCCGAGGTTTGTCTCCCAATATCTTGTAACTTTTAAGTGAAACGCCAGATCCTCCAAAGGTCACCATAGTATCAATTAACACAAAGGTTATAATGTTACATGCATAGAAACTATTGATTAGCTATGGCTCAAGGTTCATCACGCACTCGTCAATTGAAGACCTCGACACGACACGACAGCCAATTCAACATCGTCGATTATTTACTTAATCGAACGAACGTTTGCATAGGCACATCCAGTTATCTTTGTAAAAAGGATCATAGCCAAAAAAGAAGTGTAACCAAACCAAGCCGTAAGTTTATTACCCGTTCTACTACGTTTTAATCGCGAGGACCTGGCAGAGTCACGTAGTATAGTAACACTAGCTGGCGCCCGCAACTTTGCTCGCGTGGTAGCAGCATACGCATTATTTGGTTAAAATATTTGATTTAAATTTAGACCCTTTAGGGTGCGACTATTTAAAACCCCCACACTATACATATATGGATACTACCCTCCAAATTTCATACCTCTAGGACTTATAGTTTAGGCTGTGCGTTGATTGTCAGTCAGCTTCAAAAGAGTTTTATATAGTAACATAATAGCTTGAATTTTGGCACCTACCTAACTACAGTAGTTTATTCATCAGATGCTGAAAATATCCCTAAATACATTTCATCAGACCTTGGAGTATGATGGACTCCAGTTCTTCAAATCTTAACACTTTGAGATGAACCAAACATCCTTACACCTTGGAAATGGCTGCACCGATTTCCACCACAGCGTAAACCATCTCAGAACAAGTGAATAGCATTCGTACAAAAAACAGCATTAAAATTGATGCATTAGGTAAGGATTAATCTTTCATACACTTTATTCGGTTGTGGCCAGTTAAAAACTCAGATCACCACAATTCTGAGGTTAATTAATAATGTATAAGCTTAAAAAACTGGAAACACCGACTTCAAATTGATACGCCTTCATTATCAAATGATGACGATGATGTTGATGATAGCATTTCATTGAGACTGTTCTATTGATCGTAAACACTACAGAAAAGCAATATACGCAATGTCGTGTACGTGGATGACGTGTTTTTTCAGTTAAGCTTATTTAACTGCCAAACTACTGAAAGAAATACAATCGAATTGAGAACCTCCTCCTTTTTTGAAGTTGGTTAAAAATGAAGATCACGCAAATTCGTGCATAATAGTATAGTATAGTATAATATAGATTTATTGCGGAAGATCGTGCGTTGATTATCAATTTATCACGTTAATTAACAACGCATTTTGTTCAATTTCGGCGTCCTTTTAATTCTACATCTTTATTATGATAATCATTCTATAAAAATCCAATAAACTCTAATTACGATTATATTTTGGTTTTAAATAATGATTAGATACAGACCACTGATTAAAACAGCGATGTTATCATTTAATGGCATTAAATGATAAATATCACAATTTTGCTAATTCGTTTCGATTTTGCGATTGTAAAACGTTGATTATTCCTCATTAAAGCCTTCAATTTTATATCATGTACGTGTTACTATTAAAACATACAGAGAATAAGTTAGTCAGTTTCTGGGGTAATAGAACTACGTTATTACCGGTCGAAAACGATGCGTGGTTACCAAATGTATATTGTAACAGATGTGTGACAGACAATATGGCGTGTGTGACGCAGGACTGATTTCTATTTATTTATCGAAGAAACATTCTTATATTTGGCGGTTTTTGTTTACTTTGTACTGTAGACACACTCATGATACCCAGTAGCAAAAGTAACTACCTGACAACGCCATAATAGTACTCCAAAGTGGGGCAGGTAAAAATCTTGATTTATGTGAAGATCAATAAATACCCTTAATAATATGTTATTTTCTGTTTGTTTCAGGTATTATAGAATAAAATCAAGATAAGAAGATTAAGCTTAAGGATATTTCGATTTTTTACGTAAAATAACCAAGCACAAATTAGATAAGATTTATCAGAATTGTATCAATTTAAAATAGAGGTGTTGACAAATCGGAACACTGCAAGCGTGGTATGAGCGCCCTTTACAGCGATTTGTATATGGAGGAGTACTAAAACTATTTCTGTTTTTTCGTCAAAAGAAAGGGACGACGTAATATCTGGTCTTTTGAAACAACATAATAATCTAGTAAAGTATCAATCTAGT
The DNA here is from genome assembly GCA_947507515.1 of Eulithis testata. Lineage (NCBI taxonomy): Eukaryota > Metazoa > Arthropoda > Insecta > Lepidoptera > Geometridae > Eulithis > Eulithis testata. The sequence goes on from OX382216.1 coordinate 6,287,407, forward strand.
GATTTATGTCAAATTTCACGGCCTCTGACTAACACCATATTATGTTATCTTGAGTACATCTAAGAGAACACAGGCTCATATTTTGAAACATGTGTTGTTGAATCGAAACATAAGCATGGATTCTTTATTGAAAAGGGTCAAAAATATAGACCGTATGCTTGAGAGGCGCTTGAGTTCATTTTTGCATACGAGCCTCAGTAGTACCAAGAAGTGCCTGTAGATTGGTTTCGTGGATTGTATACGTAATGTAAAAAATGTTGGTTATGGTTGCTGTCTGAACGAGGAGCTAACAAAACCGGTTATTACCCGTGGTTCGATTGGCGAATTCCGGTTAACCAGACCACGGTATTTTAGCCGTGGTACTGTTAACTTTTTTCATTTCCGTGGTCCGATTGACTGGAACCGGAACTCTTTTCTCGGAATTCATTTTGATTCGGAATAGAGACTCGGAGAGAAAATTAATATTTTTATATTGCTTGGTGGACACAGTGCTGGGTCTAAAGTTTTTGTAGTTTCTCTTTTCGAAAATCAACAATATTTTCGTACGCATAAACCCCTATCGGGCGAATTGAGGACTAGTTTTCTTTTTGCAAAAACATCGAACTCTATTAGTATCTTAGTCGGGTGATAAAAAACAACTTAAATTCGGCATGAAGAGGTACCTCTGGGATCCAAGTCTCAGTAGGTAGGCACCGGAAGATCAGTGACCGGGGCTGATACATTTGTGGCACTGTAAACTGCACAGAAGTCATCCGCCAATGAATGATTCGTAAAGACCTCGCAGTTTTGTACAGAGAAAAATCGTTTACAAATCTCCCGCTAGAGGCGCTTATCAGGTTTTCCTACAAAATATCTCGCAAGCCGCTTTTCATTAATCGATCAATAAAACAAAACTGGGTCTAGATTTTTTTTCACGACCCTTTTGTTAGTCAAATAGTTTTTTATTTTTATTAAGTATTTACTAGTTACTATTAAGTCTACTACTTGACCGGTTTTTATCAAATCTAATTAATAATGTTAAAAACTGGTCGACAATGCCATTATTTTAAATGAATCACTTATTTTTATTCAACATTTTACAAGCATTTATTTTTATTACTAAAATGTATTATTTTTTCGAATTGCTCGTTTAGTTTTAAGTCGTTACAAGTATTATAAAATATTTTTAGTGCTAGTAGGTACATTACTTATATACTTATTGGTTTTTATAATAATTGTAAAATAAAAAATCGACAACAGTAAAATAGAAATCTACCTATACCTACATGCAGCGCAACTACGCAAGTTTTTACAATTTTTTTTTTATTACTAATGCCAATGATTTTCTGTTGTGAACACTTTACCTACAATATTCTGAGATTGTGCACTAACTTGAAATAGAGCTAGGGATATTATTTGATAAACCAAAATTAAATAAAAAGCTACCGAAAATGGTAATATTTTGAACCTCTGGCGCTTTTTGCAATAGTCCTACTATGAATATAATAAAGGACAGTGAAACTAGTGAGAAATTGAGAATCATTCGGAGTGAATGAATGAGTTACACGTACCATCTACCGGTACCTTCATACTTCATTCTCATACTTTAACGGCTTTATGTGACTGATAAAAGGCGTTCTACAAAAATATCATTTAAACCAATAAGTTAGGTAGGTACCTAACTTACCCAGCAATATTTAGTTAAAAATTTACATCGCACAGCCTGTGCTAGGTATATATCATAATAAATGTATTCCCCAGTAACTATATTATTTTTAATCAAATAAATTATATTTTAAATACTATAACGTACTTTTTCATTACTTTGTAGCGCCATCTATCTCGCTACATAAGAACTAACATGAGAAATATCCTAGATCGCGCAAACGAAGTTATCACGGAGTTTGAACATAAGTAATACTACCGAATACCATCCATTGGTCCTCGGACCCCGAGCCAAAGGTCGCTCGGCGTGGAAGATCTTCCCTTTTCGTAGGAGGACACCTATTCTACCATGTTCTCCTCAACTTTTTAATTCTACAAACTTGTATAAGGCACATAGCCTAAACAGTGTGGCCAAGATAGATTAGAATCAACTGGTGACCTCTATTTAGACATCTTTTCTTTTGATACAATTTTTTTATAGGTACCTACTTTCTTTACGCACATGTACCTACTATGTCTCCATAGATCCATAGATTGAATAGTAATTAGGGTAATTACCTACCCTATTTTCGGCTCTGATTGGAGGAAAATGGTGTAATATTTAGGCTGTGAGTACAGTTTGGCTACAGATCATTTATTACTATACGTTTGGCCTCGCTCTCGCGTTTGGCGGGGAATGAAACGAAACCAAATCTCTCGTTCATTCATTTTAATTTACAAGAATGAACGAATTCATTGCACAGGCAGTGGAGACATCTCTTGTAGTCTTGCTGAGCTTGTTGGCTTCACTTTCTTCCTTCGGCTCAAAATCATATTTATGATATCACCTTGCAGTTCCGGAAGGGATTCGCTGTCCACTTTCTCCAGCAAAACACTGATGTAGTTCAGGAATGAGGATATCTCTTTTCGCGTTTCTAAGGAGTCTCTTCCTTCGTGTTTTTTTTCTGTTCGTTCAAAGCTGGACGTTTTTCCTTTCAAAGGGCTTTTTGGTTTTTTATCTTCGATGTAGACGTATTCTGTGATAGTTTCAGCGCTGTCGGAGTCTGATGAATCGTCCTTTGTATTCTGTAAAAAAAAAAAAGAGTACGTATCAAAATTTGGTAGAAAAAATATCCGGTCCGACTGCGCCTATTATGAAACGACGAGGAAATTGGAGTCAGTGGTGATGAAGAGCAACACGCAGATAAATTCCAAGATTGTGTTTATTCCTCCCAAAAATCTCTGTTCTAATTAAAATTATTCAACCCTACCCTCACAATTTCTGTACTATCATATCCAACCAGTTGCCAGCTCAAGAAACATAAATTGTACTACACAATCATTAATAGATAAGGTTAATTAGATATCAAAACTACTCGATTGATTATAAAAATACAACTGGATAAATATTACATGAATGATTTGATATTAATGCTTTAAATTAAAAGATTAACTATACTACGTTATTTCGTATTATTGACGACGGAAGCTGGAGGTTGTAACAATTATTTCATCACTTTTTTTTCAGTCTCCTTCCTAAGTGAGGTAAGCAAACGAGTTAATTATTCAAAAATATAAAACACTTGATCATAATATCCTTAGATCTTCTTTATTATTGCTGGTCATCATCAGTTCATCTAATCTTAATTCGTCGAGATGGACCAAATGTTTCGAACTGCAATGCCTGAAATTCCTCAAAACTGAATTTCAGAGCTGATGAATATCCTCATATCTTGGGACCGGCTGCACAAATTTTCACTTTCCTGCCGACTGCAGCTGAGTGTAAACGCAACATTAGAACGCAGATACCATGATAAATTCTTTGTTTGATTCTTTGGTTGCTTCAATGAATGAATGAATTTAATGAAAACACTTTATTTATTGACCTTACAACCAATTTACAACGTAATAAACACGACTAAACATTATAAAAGAAATATAGATAAACACATACCTACGTGCTTCTTATCGCTTAAAAAAAGAATTCTTCCAGACAACCTTTCGATGGAGAAGAACATCGGCCAATGAGCAAAAAGAATTTACTCAAAGACCGTAGTACCTACCACTTTCGTCTCCTTCGTGTCTGCAAGATGATGCTCCTCTAGATGCTTCTCCATATCCTCGACGGTGTTCTCCACGGCGTTGTTGCAGATAGCGCAGTGTGCGGTGGTGTCTCCGTCTTCCTCAACCTCAAACTGACCCCAAACTTCTGCGTCAAACTTCTTTGGAAGGCTTGACGAGTCGTCATTCCGATCGACGACTAGAAGACAAATTCGTTTTTTTTATTTACCTATGGCCTCTGACCTCTGTCCGTTATCTCAACCACAGATCATAATATAATTACCTACTGTCTCACTCACAGACGAAGGTCTCACTCAACGACAATTTTGCCAATGTCGAATTAGTTAGTATAGGTTAGGTTCTAATAGTTACCTACCTAGGTAAAAAACGCAGGTAGGTAGGTACATAGAGCGTTTTCAAAATAAAGTGTAGGTAGGTACTAATTTATGGGGCACGTCCTTAGTGGATGTGCTCAGTGAGGCAATACATCGTTATAGGCATGTGGTTAAGGCTTAACATGTGGGCTATTGGCTTGTTCCATCATTTAGTTGTATAAAAAAAAAGGTAGGTACCTAGATACCTACCTAGGTAATGTTATAAGTTACTCTGTGGTAGGTACCTACCTAGGCACCCGAGGATTTAACGCTAGTTCATATACCTACCTACTACCTACCAACCATGTGTGGGTACCTATATATTTTTTGTTTAGAGAAGATAGGTAGGTACCTAAATACCTACCCATCTATTCATTCATTTTAAGCACTTGAATAAGCACGTTATTAAGCATTTCAAAACGCTTTTTTTAATTTTTTCCCACACAATTTCAAATTCTATTTTAATTTATTCGTACCTAATAAAATTACATTACATTACTCCAAGGTTAATCTTTAAACTAGCAAAAAACATAAGGTACCTTGCCGAAATGATGATTTCTGTGGAGTTTGAGTTTCTGCCGTCATAGATGCTGTTCTCCGTACTTTTGTGTTTTTCAACCCATGTCTGGCAATATTCGTATCCCGAATAAGTTCGTCGAATGCCCTTTCGTGTTTAAGTTTCAAATGTTGTTTCAAGTTTGTAATTGTGGTTTTGTATGATAAGTTACGGAGACATAAATTACATTTGGCTAATTTATCGTCATTATTTTCGCGACAGAAATAGTTCCAAAGGAACGTGTGCCTCGTTCTAGATTGCTTCATAGTCTAGTAGATTGATCGCCTAATAAATAGCATTTATACCTGAAAGTATTAAAAATTGTATAGGTACTTACCTAGGTACAGATATGTAGGTAGGTACCTAAGTAAAAAATAACGAAAAAGGAAAAGATAATAACGTTGAATCTTGTAATATGGATTAATGTTAATGATGGCACATAACGTTATTTTTAGCTAAGGTTACCTATGTCCTATTTTGATGCTAGAGAGGTAGGTAGGTGCTCCGCATTGGATTGCACGTACCTAATTATTATGGTTCTTAATTATAGCCTGCTCCGAGGAGCGAAAAAAAAAAGTACCTAATTATTATTGTGAGAAGGTGGAAAAACTTAGAGAGGACTTACTTTGCGACTAAGCCTTTAAACAGTAAAAAGCATAAAATACAACGCGTTTTGCGTTGGATACAAGCAAATACAGCACTTATTTTATTTGACACCTCAACATTTCAGATGTAGTGTATGTAGCCAGTGTAGCACAATTTAATGACCAGCTATCACTTAAAGATAGGTGTCTCTGAAGAATAATAAAACCAACAAAATTACCTATTTTGCTTCAGAAAAAAAACGATACAAACAACTAGTCAGTGCTGCCAACTATCCTATGCTGTTTTTTATTTTTAGTACATAAGTATCTAAAGTCTAAACTAGTACCTACCTAGCACTTTTTAAAGAGTATTCTTTTTCTATGCTACCTAGGTACTGCTAATATTAAATTTACCAAGGTTCGTAGGTACTTTACTACGGCTTTTTATACGTTTCTGGCACCCCAGCCCAAAAGCATGTTTAATAGAACCGTTTTCCCCCCGAAGGGTAGAAAACGGATATTTAGGTTTAAGCCGAAGCTTGAACCACGGTGAGAGAACGCTTATGTCAAAGTCACTTACTTACCCAGAAAACGCTGTTGAATGAAAGAGATGAACTATACTTCCCTCTCTTTCTACCACTCCAGCAGTGCCGCGGTACGGCGCACGCGCCGCGCCTTCAGTATCGTCGAAAGAGCCGGCAAGGCCTATAAAATGCGTGGTTCAAGCTTCGGCTTAAACCTAAATATCCGTTTTCTACCCTTCGGGGGGAAAACGGTTCTATTTAGGTGTTGAAGCCTTCGCTTGAACCACGGTGAGACGTGTTTATATTCTGCCGGCGCTGCTGGTTATGCGTACTGTGATAAATCTAAACATATGAGATAAAATAAAAACCAGGTGGGATAAGGTTTAACTAATTCTTATTTTGGATGTTTACTCAAAAGTAAATTAGGTACAATGAGATCGATAAATTAAAAATAATCAACAGAAACAAAAACATAAAATAAATGACCAAGTCTAAAGTATGATTATATAAGATAATTAAACTTAAACTTTTTAAATACTTTAAACTGCGATTAAGCCTTAAAGGGTTGAGAAATTGTCACTTAATCTTACAATTGCATTATTATTATCGTTTTTATAAGGAGTTTCCCTGAAGTAATGATTAAAGAAGGTATTTCTTGACCTCCAATTTCCTTTTCTCAAAATTTCGTCAATGTCATATCTATTGTTTGCCCAGTTATCTGAAGCGATTGTTGCTCTAAAGCTTCCAGCCGAAGCATTGATTCCCGCTTCTCTGAAAAGTGTTCTAATCCAGCCCGCGATAACAGCACGGGAAGCCTCTCTTACTACACCACGAGTTGTAATGAACAGACTAAAAATACTTTTTCTCTTACGTGGACTTTCAGATACTGATATAGACTTACGTACACAAGATGTAAGATTTAAGCGCTCTTCGCCAAGTGTTGTATTGCTCTTTAATACCCAACCTGACTGTTTATAAACGTTAGAATCCGTTTTGGACCCGAAATTGGGTCACAAGATTATTTCCTCTCCTTGATCAATAAGTGCTTCCTTGTTTATGCTTAATAAAGTGAGATCGTGTACTCTCCTACCTGAAGCTAACAGAAGAAGGACACAGGTATGCCTATATACTTGGAAGAGGCTATTTTCATCTATGTCGTAATTTTTAAGAAAATCTAGAAGTTCGCTAATTTTCCAGGGCAATGGTTTCTTTACAGGAGGGTTTTTTAACAAAATGGCTTTGAGCACGTGTTTTATCAAGGGATGAGAACTTAGTCCTTCTGCGCGCACAGGGTTAGCTAAGGTACTAATTACAGATTTATGTAAGGATATTGTGCGAGAAGCTAGCTTGACTGTATTGAAAAGATAGCAAAGATATTTCGCTAATTCAGCTGGTTCCGGATTATCTGGTGCTATATTGTTGAGCCCATTTATACCAACGTTCCCAGACAGGTTTGTATGTTCGGGCGGTAGATCTTCTCCATGATGATTCCAAGAGATTGACTTCACAATCCGTCCAGTGTTTCAGGTGCTTCGTCCAGCCCGTACCTTCCAGACCAATAAATTTAGGCTGTCCACGTTCTGTGGTGGAAGATTCGTTCGAAGATCTATAAGGTTCGATCTCAAGTCTCGTATTGGTAATGGTGGACACATGGCTCGCGTCCTCAAATTGGGCTCCCAAAATGCCCTGTTCCAGCTGGGTGTCACGATTAGGTATGTTCCTGTTGAGATTTCCAGATGACGAAGTACTTGGGGTATTATTGCCGGTGGTGGAAATATCCAACCCAGTTTGAACCGCCACGTCCTGCTGAATGCGTCTGTGAATTGGCTGTAGGTGTCCTTTGCGTCCTCGCTGACATACCTCGGTACAACCGCAGAGCGAGCTGACGCGAACAGGTCGATTTCCGGTTTTCCTAACCTCCGGAATATTGCTGAGGTAGCTTGACGTTTGAGATGCCATTCGGGTAAACCCTTCTCCCGGGAAAGGCTGTCGGCTAGACAATTGTATATTCCAGGTATGTACCGGGCTATTAGATGGCAGTGGTGGAGATGACAAAATTCTAGTATTTTTGCTGCCGTATCTAACAGTCTCAATGATCTCGTTCCTCCCTGCTTTGTAATGTATGCTACTGTCGTCCGGTTGTCCGTCTGAATCATGACTGTTTTGTACTCTAGACAAGAACTCATTCGTACCAGGACTTCGTATAACGCATGCAGCTCTTTCTGGTTGCTGTGCCACTTTAGTTGATTCTTTGTCCATAAGCCCGAGAATTTCCGACCATTTGCTACAGCGCCCCAATCTTGACCTGCAGCATCCGTAGTTATAAATATTGAAGGTTTCGGTACGAGCAGAGGGGAGCTCTGTTGAACGTTGTTGCGCCACCATGTTAACTCTTCTAGGGCACACTGAGGGATTGCAACCTTGACATGTGGTTTGGTTTGCATTAAGCGATTGGACTCCCGCTGTAGAATCCGACTGCGTAGACGTCCTAAGGGAACCACAAAGGAGGCGAAGTTCAACTTCCCGAGGATTATTTTTGTGTCGTGCCAACTCCAACATCTTCTCTTGATAAATATTTCTAGATGCTGTTTGAGGTGATCCTGTTTTTCTTTGGATAAAGATTTCCGATTGGTTTTGGTGTCCCAGATTATTCCCAAATATTCTAACTTGGTTGTTGGGACTACCGAAGATTTCTTTTGATTTATTTTGGTGGTGTTTCAGGCGTCGGTTGACGAAATCTGCTTGACGTGCTAAGGTTTTTGGGTTGTTGTGGATGAGAAGAAAGTCGTCCAAATAAACTGCAACTCGTAGACCTTCCTGTCTCAAAGTGTGTGCGATCCAATTTGTTACCTTCGCAAACGCCGCTGGTGCACTGGCCAGCCCAAAAGGCAGACAAGACATCTGGTATACCTTTCCTTGATAACTTAGAGACAGGTAACGACGGTGGCTGTTTGCCACTGGAAGATGGAAGTATGCTTGTGATATGTCCAGTTTCATCATGTAGTCGCCTTTGTCTAAAAGCGTCGGGACTTTCAAGTGATTTAGGAGACGAAATTTGGGTGTTATCACGTAGCTGTTCAACCGTTTTAAGTTGAAAATCGGCCGATTGGACCCGTCGGCTTTCCGTCTCAAAAACATTTCTGAAAGGTATCCTCTCGGAAACGTACTTTCCTGGATCGCTCCCGACTCTAATAGCTCTTGTATTTGTTTCGTCATACTTGGTGAGACTCTTGTTTGAAACTGGGCCATATTTATCTTTGAAAATGGTTTGATTGGGGGTATCTTTTTGAAAGGAATTCGATATCCTTGTAGTTTGAGGTATACTTTGCTCGAGTGCGGTCGTCTCGGTTTCTGGTTTTGTCCCTCCCTCGGGATCTTTGAAAAGGCTTCTTACGTGTGGGTAAAGGAAAAAATTTCCGCACGTCGTCGTTAGAGCAGTCCTTAACAGCTTTAGATAAAGCATCGTCTGCAAAAAGATGAGTCTCCGATGGAGGAATGTTATGTAGCACCTCATTCAGAGTTTTATTCGATACTCGAAAAGCGTTTCTTCTTTGCTCAATCACCTCCGCCCGTCGGCCACATACGTATTGCAGAAGAGCATCAGATGTCTTCTTAAACAGTGAATCAGCTGTTAAATAATCTGTCCCAATCTTCTCTCTTACGTCAGATGGCAACTGATCCAATAGATCCCGAAAGATCTTTCTCTGTTGTAAAAGGCCATGGGTGATAGCACCCAGTGTCAGATCAAACTTCTCGAGCACCGCAGTGCATTTCCAGTTCGGCGATACACTGGCGAGGAGATTGTTAACTTTTAATGCGCAAAAACCCGGTGACGCTTGGAACTGCTTCTGTGTTTCTGCATATCTAAGATTACGCGACCCTGCTTGGCCAAAACGTTGACAATGTTCGACTTGTTTCAAGTAGAAAGGATCAGATGTTGACACCTTTCCACTGTTACAGGACTAAAATCATATTTTCCTGCTGACTCAGTCTTGAGCTCAGCTAGTTCTCTTTGAGCTGAGCATATGCTATTTTTTAATTCAGCTTCGCGCTGGTCTCTCTGCACGCCAGCCAGTTCGATCTCACCAGGAAGACGCATACTGGAGCAAGATCGATTAGCATCACTTGCTGTTTGGATACTATGGGGAAGAGATTCAAATGATTCATCCAGGCTCGGGACGTCTTTCGAAATAATTTGGTCTAACTTTTCGCTCTGATCTTGCTGCGATATTAACAGACGGTTAAACATTTCTAGCTGTTGGTTCAAAACGGAGATCAGAAGTTGGTCAGTGCTTCCCTTTTTGGAGCTCACTGTTTCAGTTTCGTCCAGCGTGTCTCCTGGTCTTTTCCTACCGCTAGAACGTTCAGAAGCGGAAGAGCCACTCGAACATAAGGTTCGTTCTCCTCGAAGTTCATCTGAGGCACGCTCGCGGTTTACTAATTTGGGTTTCAGGGAACGCACAGCATCCATAAAAACAAAGTAACCCTTACCCGATCCGTGAACCGCTTCCATAATGTTGTGTGGAGCATAAATCAAGGCTCTTCCCAAAGGCCATTGTAAAAGCATAGCTCGAATTTTTCTGTATCGTCTCTCAGATAACGATTTACAATTTGGCATAAAGGCCGATGCTAAATCTGTAGTTGGTATTGCGAACCTTAACTTGTTGTCCACAGCTGGCAATAGCTTTTTGCCAAATAACTCTTCAAAAGATGGCTCATAAACTTCCCAAGATCGCCAGTCCTCAGGTAAGTTTTTGTCAAGTGCCTCGATTACTGCTGTAAATGCAGACGCTTCGTTCTGGTGACAAGGCCGTGCAGCCAGAACACCCATTGTGGTTACACTTTCCATGATCTGTAATCGGAGGTTTCCCATTAATGGTAGTGCGTATATTAGGCAAGACGACACTCGCAACATTGGTCTATGCAATGCAACGACACGGCACAACGTCGTCGACTGTCGGGAAGACGCTGTCGTCAAGCGGGTAGGCGTCGCTCTGCGGCGGGTATCGTATGACCGGTAAGTGCGGGTATGATGTCAGGCGACGGTTGGTCGCCGACGGTTGTCTCAACGTGTCGTCGTTATCGTGCGACAAGCCTTAGAAGGCTGTAGTACAAGCACGATGACACGACGACGTCGTCGTCACCAGTAGCTAGGTACTGGTTGGCATTTCGTCACAACATGTATGAACACGCTACGCCAGACGACGCGAGGACGCCGTGCCGTCTCGTTACGGCAGAGGGGGTATGACACCCCAATCATCGCTGGGCCTAGGGCGCCGAGCGGTATGTTTGAGACAACATTGATTGCGTGCTACTGATAAGTGTGGTGCTATAATACTTACAGAAAATATTTTTCTAGAGTCCACCAGTTATTTACCACACTGAGCACTGTAACTGCACAAGTGACTTGTTCAAAAATTAAAAGCGTACTGAAGGCGCGGCGCGTGCGCCGTACCGCGGCACTGCTGGAGTGGTAGAAAGAGAGGGAAGTATAGTTCATCTCTTTCATTCAACAGCGTTTTCTGGGTAAGTAAGTGACTTTGACATAAGCGTTCTCTCACCGTGGTTCAAGCGAAGGCTTCAACACCTAAATAACGCGCTTTCGACGCTTTTTCTGAGGTGCTTGAAACGCAACGAGTGACAAAAGCAGGTAACATTCAACTCAACTTCAACTTCTTGTGGGTTTATGGCTGTCGGTGTCAAGTTGTCGTATGGTTGTCAATGTCATCTAATTTATGTCATATAGGAGAGCCATGAGCCACGAAGTACATAGGCATGGAGTGGAAGATGGAAAATCTTAGCCACGTGATTTACCTACACTTTGTTATGTGCAAGTGCGAAGTGATATGCGATTAGATAACGTGTTTTTTGGAGTCAAGTGTTAATTATATTCAGAACGTTCACGTGTTTAGTGGATTCTGCTATTTATTACTCCAGATTGATCCATTCGTGTGGCCCAGCAATTATTGCTAAAAAATTGCCTGTAGAGTCCTTTCCATGAAAGAAGTACCGCAGACGCGGCGCTGTAGTCGATCTTAAGTATTATTTCTCGGGCAGCACTTTTAACAACTTTAGGCATTGAAAACAAGACTTTGATCACAGAAACCAAATAAAAACGCACTAGCATCCGAACACATTAACAGCACCTGACAACTAATTTAAAATTTAGTTTTAAAGTTTAGTTCCGGAAATTTCCGCGGGACTTCTGTCATGAAAAGGACTCTATACGTATAAGCGCACCAAGTTCGGGCGAGGACGCTCCGAGTGCGGGGTGAGCGCGGGTGTGCGGGGGAAGCTACTTATCAGTAAAAATAGACGTGGCTTCTAATCACTTTACTTCGCACTTGCACTTGTTATCTGCATTCATCACATAACAGCTTATGCGTTACACGCTAATTTTACTTGTCGCATAACACTTGCACTTGTCACTCGCGCTTGATACTTAACAAAGTGTAAACCAGGTATATTAGCCATTTAGTTAGAAAACAAATCGTTAAATAAAATTAACTGTATCGTATTTCATGCATGAAATCTTTGAAAAAATCTTGAATCGTTAGGATGAGCCTTTTCCTCCTGTATTTTTTAAAAATGTAGGTAGTGATTTTGCTGTTAGTTTTTTTTTCTACTTCCACTCCTGTAATTACTTTCTTCACCCACCGTTATTTGTTGTGTTCAGATTCCATTGCAAAATGAACTTATGAGAAAAACATAACGTAAGACTAGGCGGTATGGTTCTAAACTATAGCCTGCTCCGAGGAGCGAAAAAAAAAAAAACCATTGCAAAATACTTTGTTTTGTTTTGTGAGTTTTGACCATGTTTTGATCTCGAATATTGGTAATTTAATCGAGCGTGTGATTCTAGATTAAACAGAATATGAAACACTCATGGGATCATAGAAAATGGATTTTGAAGCAGTTTGCCGAACATGTCTTGGTACAAAATCTTTGAGCCCTATCTTCAAGCAAAAAGGGAACCATGAGAAGTTGTCCTCGACTATTATGAATATTACAGGTTTGAAGGTTGGTACCTACCTATAAAGTTAGATTTCGAGTCTAGTTCGAGAGTTTCGGCAGGCCCATAATGAAGGTTTCAGCATACAAGCCTTGTAACTAGTGTTGTCAGTCAATATTTTCACTAAAATAAGACAGACAGTGGGTTGCAAGACTGATTTTCTTTGTAGTATACCTTGCCTACCCAACAGATCACATTTTTATCTGTAGGTGGGTTCCTAGTAGGTACCTATCCAACAGATCACATACGTACCATCCTAGTACGTATAATATGTGCAGATCACATTTTGTTGTGTTAGAGTGACCCATAGGGATTTCCCCCCTTTTCCACCCTTTTCCACCCATTGGGTACCAATAACCAACCCAATGGGTCACAGTGGAATTCATTAATCTTTGCAGTGTGATTCTTATTTTTTTTCATCATCTGAAATGATAATCTCATGTCGGTTCAGTAGTTTTGCAGTTATATAGAATTTAACTGAAAAAACATGTACACGACCTAGCGTAATGGACCTCTTGGACCTAATGGACTTCTTAATTTTTAATTCTTCTTGGACGTAATGGACTTCTTTTTATTTAAGATGCTATGTTATTTGGAAAAAGATAATCCTTATGATTGAGCCTTCTAATTCTAATTCTAATTCGTCGTGGGGGAATAAGATCTGCACTGACGTCCCGCGTTGGGGTGTATTGTGCATTGTCCCCCTGCTGACCTCACCCCAACCAGCCCAACTCCTTGAAGTAACGGAGAAGGACTTTGGGTTGATGATAGCAATGTTCCAGCATCCCCGGTGGTGTTGTGGATGCCAAGGAGCGAGACCCGATCAGCTCCTGCAGTCCCGTTTTGGATCTGGCTTCTGCTGTGGCAGAGCAATGTAGCAAGACATGCTCTACTGTTTCTTTTTCCTGAAGACAGCCACGACAGAGGTCGCTGTCTGTCGCTCCGATCTTGAGGAGATGGTAGTTCAGATCACAGTGGCCCGTGATTATACCCACCATCATCCTCAAGTCTTCGCGTCTTAGCTTTAGTAGTGTCGTTGTGATGTGCGCGTCCGTTGCAGGAAGCATTATTTTTGTGTGTTTGCAGTCTGATCTGCGCTCCCATTGTTTTTGATGTTCCTTCTTGGAATATAATGATTGAGCCTTTTAACTGATATCATTAAATAACGGGTGTTATGTTTGTACAATTCGTCTCCCTTGCCGCTTATCACTTCTTCAGCAATAGAGTGGTTCACAATTGGAACGTGCTATCAGATGACGTCGTTACTGCTACTTCCGTCAATGCATTCAAAAACAAACTAGACATCTGGCTTCGAACAAATAAATCAGTGCTCAAAAGAATTTACCAAACATAAGAGACTATAATTTCAACAAAATTTTAACACTGTCTGACGTAGACACATCAGCGAAAGCTGCTCGTCTATAAACAAATAAATAAATTTGGTAGGTTCGATTCCCGGTTCAGACTGGCGATTATTCAAAATTCTTTGAATGCAGTTTAAATTGTTTTTAAAATCAAAATAAAGTCTTCTTTCAGTAAAATGTTCTATCTACATTATTTAAGATACTTTCCCTCCATGTGGCATGGTTGTGGGACATCCTGTATATATTGATGATACAAGCTCCATATGAGCATATTAATTTCTTCTATTAAAGTTTTACCTTAGGTACTTGTTGCCATGATAGCTAGTGTAGCATTGCCAAACTTGAATGCACTAGAAGAATAAGGAGTCCTTTACCAGCTTGATTTTAGCTTTCTGTGAAGTGATATCAAGTAAGTAGATACTTACTCTAGTACAATGGCTCATCCAGCGGGCCTAAGATGCGCACCGCCAGATATTTGTCATGTCGTTCTGTCAAAATGTAAGCATTTGGTACCAGTTTAGGAACTATTGCATTATCTGTGGTAATGTTGTCGAGAAACCGCGCCTTTGAATTTACAACTTCTGACATTTCTGCATGACTATTATCTCGTTCTCAGAGAGGTGCGACGACTAAGAAGTGTCAAAAGTGTACATTATGGCGCGTTTTGTCGACACCATTAGGTACCACAGATAATGCAATAGTTCCTAAACTGGTGCAAAATGCTTACATTTTGACAGAACGACATGACAAATATCTCGCGGTGCGCAGGAAGGCGACGCGATGCCGATGGTGTCGTTTTAAGTTTGCTGTTCAATACGCCCACTTATGCCATCTATTGTCACCTTGTTTCTTCGCCTTAGGCATCGTATTTCAAAACCATTCAATCAGATTACTCGGAAATACGTGATTTTATAAAAAAATATGAAATTATAATAAAAAATTTTGCTCTGTTGATATTTTCCACAGCAGCAAGGGAGTTTTCAGACATGAATGTCAGTGGGGTTAGCCTTGCCTATAAAAATAATTTTTGAATATTACAATTAACTTTAGATTAAAATTCCATTTATGACCTTATTACATTTACTACACACACACACTCTTACATACACACATACACACACGTTGGTTCTCCCAAGATCTCCAGGCTCTTAAGAGACTGGCACTATTGGGAGTACCCACTTTTACACACACCCCCACACGCACCCTTACACACCCTTACAACTTCTCTCGCATCAACACAACACAACATTAAATTCACTTACCATAATTACCTGCATTATTCTACTTCTATTTTTTGTCTGTCTTTGTATTCTAGTGACTGTCGTCGCTTTATGTTACTGTACTTAGAATGTAAATCCGTCTTTGGCTATCTGCTTTAAAATTAAGATTTACCATTATTCTTAAGAGCTGTGGATTTTGTTACTCAATAAAATAAAATAAAATAAAAAATTACCCCATTTCAACCAAATTGACCTTTGTCCCGAAAGAAACTTCATATACAAAATCATGTTACACAATGGCATGTTTTCACATGCAGTATAATTTCTTTCTTCTGCAGTGTTTCATAGCCTCGTAAAAATTCAGTTGTGCACCGAGCTTAGTTCATGAAGGTATCTATATGAAATTTGATTGTTTGTTTTTTTTGCATTGAATAGGCTCCGAAACTACTGGACCGAATTGAAAAACTCTTTCACCGTTTCGGGAAGCTACACTATCCTCGGGTGACATAGGCTATATTATATTTTCAAATATAATATAGCCTATTTAAAAATAGACATCCATACTAAAATTCCCCTAATGTAATGTAACCCAAAAAGTAAAAAATTAC
This sequence comes from Eulithis testata, assembly GCA_947507515.1. NCBI lineage: Eukaryota > Metazoa > Arthropoda > Insecta > Lepidoptera > Geometridae > Eulithis > Eulithis testata. Next base: position 6,303,333 of record OX382216.1, read on the forward strand.
CCAAAAAATATATATTTAGCAGACCGTATCAGGTCTGCTAGTCTCACTATAAAAATATCCTAATGTGTTACAGTGTTACACAATAGTGTGACTTGTCAGAAGCCTACTCATTTTACTCCTAGTTCAATAAATACATACTAATATTTGGCTCAAAAACGTAAACATCATTAAAAAATTGAAATGATAACCATTTAGGTACTGAAGTGTCTATTCTAACGAAGTATGATTTTTCTAGGTGAAATTGTTTGATGGATTACCCCAAAACATTTGTTCGGACTGCATGAAACATGTAAACATATCACTAAAGTTTAGAGCCAAGTGTAAGAATGCAGAGAAAAAATTACATGAAATGTATAACCTTGAGAATATGGTTAAAACTGAAAAAAATGAGGAAGATAAAAATACAGTAATTTTTGAAGAAAAATCTTATGGATTATTTATTAATGTAAAAACGGAAGAAGAATTAAGCGATGATGATAAACCGTTAATAGATTTGTTTGATGAAACAGAAAAGCTTAAGAATAATCAATTAGATCAATTACAAACTGATTCTAAAGTGCCAAAGATTATAATTACAGAAAATATAATTTTAGACCCATCAATGTTTAAAAAAAGCAAAGAAAAAACGAACTCCGTTATGTGTGGAATAAATAATACAATTGTAAACAAAATTAAGACCGAATGTGAATCACAAACGGAAAATAAAAAAGTTACATGCGGAATATGTAAAAAACATCTATCTATACGGAGTATTAATGTACACATGAATAAAAGACATCCCGGAGCGGATATTAGGAAGATTAAATGTGAATTTTGTGACACATATGTCTTTAAGATGAAAATGAACCGGCATTTGAGAATGATTCATGGGAAGAACAACTCTATTTGTAGAGTAAGTTGAATAGAAAGTAAGTTATAAGACACCTTGCAGTGTTTTTTGATCAAACTCTCGTAGTTTGATTTGAACTTCAGTTTTGGTAACATATACTTATACATAGGACACCTGGCGAGACGTGGTGATGGCCGGTGGAGGAAAGCCATGACGAAATGGTGGCCGAAATCAGGCCGAAGGAGTAGGTTGTCCGAAAGCGCGATGGGTCGATGACATAGTAAAGGTCGCAGGAAACACCTGGTTGCAACACGCACAAGACAGAGGCTGGCATAACGTGAAGGCGGCCTATACCCAGCAGTGGGTGATACCGGGCTGAGATGATGATGATGACTTATACATACTTAGATTTTTTAGACTGATCACGATCACTACCTAGTACCTGGGCCTCTACTGTGAATAATGAATACCGAAGATTCGGTTGTGACGTTTGTGCGACACTGCGCTGTAACGCTGTGACTTCGAAAGAGCCTAGACCATCGCTCGAGGCGACCGCGCAGTGTAACACAAACGTCACAACCGAATCTTCGGTATTCAATATTCGTAGTAGAGGCCCTGTATCTACCTAGTTGTAGAAAAGTATTTCAATTTTTTGATTCACTAAGTTACTAACAACCAGTTTTAAGCTACCTAGTACTAAGAAATTGGATTGCATTTTGACCGATTTAATAAGCTTTGATTGATTTCATATAAGACTTTGAACCGTTATGCTATAATAGAAATTTTATCGTTATCTGATCAGTAGATAGGTATACTGAGCCTAGTTGGTACCTAACTGAGAACTTCAATAAGTAGTTACCTACTGTGCCGAGTAAAATACTCTGCATGCTAACTACAACTTCAATACGAAGCGTGCCTCGTTACCGCGCAATCTAACACAATTTATTTAAAGTGTAAACTGGCTGTAATGTACTGGTTTTGATCATTTCAGTACTGCAAATTGGAATTCCGCAGCAAAGAGATCTTACTTGAGCATGTGTCGACGTGCACTGGGAAGAAAAGAAAGTGGAGTTCCAACGATACTGTAAGTAGGTACTAAATGTTATTTTTTCTACTTTTGGGACCCGTTGCAACTTTATTTTTTTGAGTTCATAACCCATGTCCAAGCCACGACTTGAGTTTTTTTGAAAAATCGATGATCAAGTTAGGTAAATAAATATTGTTACATATCACACGCCTTCTTAATATAATTCTTTTTTTTAATTACATACTAAAATAGTTAGTAACACCCTTACATAGAACAAATATCTATGATTGCCACATACAAATAATTGTTCTTGTCTTGGGGATCGAACCCACAACCCACAGAACGAAGTTCGAAATTTTTGTAAGAAAAATGGTTCATAGTTCTCAACTCTCCCGCTAGAGGCGCTTACTGTAACTTCGTACAAAACCATCCTCTATTTTTGAGAATCAAAAATGAAATTTCTCCAATACGTACAAACCCCCTATTTTATAAAAAGTTAGAGTAGACATTATGTCCTGTTTACGTATGCTAATCAAGACTTATCTAGATGTCAACTCTTAACTTTTTATAAGATAGGCAAATAAGTGGGTAACTCCTATTTGTTCTATAGAACTATTACGTCTTTCTAGACGTAACAGTTTTTAAAACTTTTTTATCCCTGTAGCTCCATGGTAGGACTATTGAAACTAGCCCATTAGGGCTAGTTTTCGTTTCAATAGTCCTACCATGGACAAAAAAACCAAAAAAAGTTTCAAAAAAGTTTGAAACGAAAACTAGCCCTAATGGGCTAGTTTCAATAGTCCTACCATGGAACTACAGTTTCAACAGTTCTCTGTTGAAACTTTTTTTATCCCTAATATCTGGTAACTTCCATTTGGGTAGGACTATTGAAACGAAAACTAGCCCTAATGGTCTAGTTTCAATAGTCCTACCATGGAACTATAGGGATAAAAAAGTTTTCAAAACAGTCCTATAGAACAAATGGGAGTTACCCAAATAAGTCTTTTATATGTACCTAGTCTACTATAGAAATATTTATAATTTTAGAGTAAAGAAATGAGCGAGTGCGATATATGTCAGAAGAAGATGCAAAAAGCAAGTCTTAAGATGCATCAGAGAGTTAAACATGCAGGGCTTGGCCCTATTTGTGATGTAAGTAAGTATAGCTTTACACTTAGGGTGCTTAACCAACAACCAACCAACGATATCTATTCCATTGGTGCATTGCAAACACCTTAAGCGCGCTCCACATTCTCCACGAGAGGTTTTGTCTCGGGTCTCGCCAAAACTATTGACGAGACGAGAGCAGCTCTCCACATTCTCGCTCGCGCATTTGTGCGCTCAGTACTCGAACGAGATGGACGTGGAAACAGCTGTCGCTGCAGCATTATGTGCTGTGGCTTATTACAATTATACGTTTATTCGAGAAAAAAAAAGTTATCAAGAGACGTTGGAAAAAACGAAGATGGTGGATGACAGCAATACATCGCATCAGAACAAGGTAAAAATCTATATAATTTTAATAGATTTTTACCTTGTTCTGTTGCGATGTATTGCTGTCATCGTGCTCCCTGCAGGCAACCGTGCTCCCTGCAAGCAGACTGACGCGGCGGGAATGTGGAGGGAGTGTTTTGTGTTTCGGCAAAAATACACGAGAGCCCTTTGATTCGGATACGAAATACCGACACGGGATGGAGACTGCACGAACATAGGCGAGACTTGCCGAATATGTCCTCCACACTCTCGTATTCGCTATGTCTCGTGTAGTTTTGCCGAGAATGTGGAGCGCGCTTTAGAAACATGCTGGATAAGCATCCTAAAGGCGGTATCAGACGGTTCACTTTTCGTTCATTTTTGTCTTTCATTCGGCATCTTTCACTCGAAATGATTCGTCTGAACCCCAAATGAAACAAGAGTGCCAAATGAATTCATTAATAGATCCGACGATGTTGGATTTTGTCATTCGGCATCTTTCACTCCAACTGCGAATGAACGAAAAATGAACGGTCTGCACACCGAGAGAACGTTCACTCGGATTCGGCCATTTTGTCTCGTGCTCGGTAGCAGACGCACGTCCCGTTGCGTCACGAAAAATTGGCGGTAACAGTCGCACTCAGACATAGTACGATATATGCAAGAAAGCAAGCTCGTATGAGTTAGAGGCCAACTCTGTTGACGGAGTTTTTAGGCCGCCTTAAGGTCTCCGTCATGGCTTAACGGTTGCTAGAGCCGGGACCGACAGCTTAACGAGCCCTCCGAAGCACGGAAGCGCTCAGATGTAAATGCCACTAACGGTCACCCATCCAAATAGTGACCGCGCAGGACGTCGCTTAACACAGACAATCGGTTAAAATTGACTAAGGAAGCTACAACACGAGCGCTTCAGTACGACATAGATGATACTAATTCTCCGGAAATCCCACTGATATTATAAACTAGCTTCCGCCCGCGACTTCGTTCGCGTCCCGTTGGATCCCGTTGGTTTTCCGGGATAAAAAGTAGCCTATGTGTTAATCCTGGTCACGGAGAATAATTCCAAGTTTCATCCAAATCGGATCAGTAGTTTTTGCTTGAAAGAGTAACAAACATATTCAAAAACTTTCGCGTTTATAATATTAGTTCGTGTCCCGTTGGATCCCGTTGATTTTCCGGGATAAAAAGTATCCTATGTGTTAATCCAGGTCACGGACAATATATATTCCAAGTTTCATCCAAATCGTATCAGTAGTTCTTACGTTTAAGAGTAACAAACATACATACATCCATGCATACAAACTTTCGCGTTTATAATATTAAGTAGGATGTCAAAGTTTAGATGTATTTGTTTCAATCGCACTGAAGCTATTGCTCCAATTTGTACAAGAGAGTTGGTGAAACTTGGAATAATATAGGTAGTTCGTAGCCGGGATTAACACATAGACTACTTTTTATCCCGGAAATCAACAGGATCAAACGTGACACGGCTTTCGCCCGCGTCTAATATTACAATACTAATATAATAAATAATATTAGTATATGTAATCGTCCACAGCATTGCGGCAAAAAGTTTGGCAACAAGTTCCGTTTGAACGAGCATTTACGAAGCAAACACGACTACGAGAAGTACAAGTGTGGAGAATGCGACTTTCAAAGCGCTAGCACTATGGCTTTGAGGGTATGTACTGCTAAACATGGATTAGAATAAATAATAATGCTTATATTTTATCGTTTGTTAGCGATGGGCCCTAACCACGTGTGACAATGTGTAAAAAAAAACACGAGGAAATGTAATACTGTATCTTTATTGCGTCTCACCCATAGAAAAGGCTTTACACTATAATTTATCAGGTAGGTACACTCAAATGCGGCTCTTTTTTATTTTTTCGCACTTTTCTCAAACTTATTGCTCGCCGCCATCTTTTTTGCTCTCACTATTCCTACCTTCCTTTTCGAACCTTATTTTGCCAAACAAAATAAAAATTACATAAATGTTGCCACAGACTATATACTCCTTTGGCGACTAAACCGATTGGCGACATCGTTATTATTATATAGTGCCTTCTGGTAAGATCGGCGAAGTAGTAAGTCCGGATACTAAGCAATTCGGCGATATTTTTAAATGATGGCAACATCGCCTTACGCGCCATTTTGCTATGCCCCTGTATAGCAAACTGGCGCGTAAGGCGATGTTGACATCATTTAAAACTATCGCCGAATTGCTTAGTTACGTGATTTATCCGGATGATGTATTATACATATAAACCTTCCTCTTGAATCACTCTATCTATTAAAAAAAAACTGCATCAAAATCCATTGTGTAGTTTTAAAGATCTAAGCATACATACATACAGACATTAGAACAGACGCGGGAAGCGACTTTGCTTGATACAATGTAGTGATAGTGATGCCTATGTTCAGCGGGGCTCAGTTGGTAGTAGCTCTGCCTTCCGTGAACCGAGAACAAACATTTGTGTGTACAAACTTTAACAGGTCGCGAAGCCTGCAGCGAAGTCTGGATATATGTGACACTTATTGATTTTGAATTACAGAATCACGAGCGTCGTCATCGCGGGGAGAAGCCCTATGTCTGCGAGGAATGCGGTCGTGGTTTCCATGCTGCATATCTGCTCGCTCAGCACGCACAATCTCATCGCACTGCTAAACTACAAAAGGTATAATATTCTAGTAAACTTTATTTTTGCTAAAAAGTTTTTATTATGAGAATAGTATGTGGAGTCTATTCAAAAAAGTTTTCAATTAAAAAGAAAAAAAAGAAAGACATTTATTTCGAAATTTCGTTGTATTTTACTTGAAATTTTATGGGACTTCAGAACTCAGACATTTAAGAACCGTTTTGAAAAAATCTTTTTTATCTGAAAGGGTAGGTACTGCCAGATTGTTCCCATAATTATTTTATTAAAATTGGTTCAGTATTTAGGCAGTTTAAATAAAAATAACTGGAAAAAACACGTCATCCACACGACATTGCGTATTTTGATTTCCTGTAGTGTTTACGATCAATAGCACAATCCCAATGAACTGCCATCATCGAATGATGAAGCCGTATCAAATTGAAGTCGGTTTTTCTAGTTTTTATCTTGCACAAGACACAACACATGGTTTCAGCTGTGATTTTCCTGTAATATTATAATCCTATTTATATAAACGCGAAAGTTTGTGAGGATGTTTGTTACTCTTTCACGTAAAAACTACTGATCCGATTTGGATATAACTTGGAATACAGATTGTCCGTGACCTGGATTAACACATAGGCTACTTTTTATCCCGAAAAATCAACGGGATCCCACGGGACGCGAACAAAGCCGCGGGCGGCACCTAGTAATTTATATTTTTAATCATTCTCTTTCAGTGCGACCTCTGCCCAGCTAGTTTCAAAGCTAACAACAGTCTCCACATGCACAAACGAGCGTGCCACAGCAACACTACATTTAAATGCACGTTGTGTGAACGCGGATACAGTTGTCGGCAATACGCGGTCAAACATTTACGTAGTGTGCACGGATTTAGCGGCCCTGTGCCGAGTTTGGAACAAAAATCTAAATAGATTTAACGGGTAACTCCCATTTGTTCTGTGTCTGGGTGTTACTATGTATTATAAGTATGTATTTACAAAAAAAAATGTATATTATGTACATATTCTATCAGCCATCTAGCTCCCATAGTACAAGCTTTGCTTAGTTTGGGACTAGAAGGCGCTGTGTTAAATGTCCGTGAATATTTATTAAATAAATAAATATTCTTGGACACAACGCCCTCTAGTCCCAAACTAAGCAGAGCTTGTACTATGGAAACTAGATTGCTGATACATTACTTATGTAAATTTTTTTTTGTACATAGTAACACCCAGACACAGAACAAACATTATTATTATTATTATTTGTTCTATAGGACTGTTTTTAAAACCTTTTATATCCCTGTAGTTCCATGGTAGGACTATTGAAACGAAAACTAGCTCTAATGGGCTAGTTCAATAGTCCTAGTTTCAATACCCAAATGGAAGTTACTAGATATTAGGGATAATAAAAGTTTCAAAAGTTCTAGACGTAACAGTTCTATAGAACAAATGGGAGCCACCCGATTTAACATTTGAAATGTACCTATTTAAGTTTTTAAGTAAGCAAGCTCGTGTGAGTTAGTGGCCAACTCTGCTGACGGAGTTTTTAGGCCGTCTTAAGGCCTCCGTCATGGCTTAACGACTGCTAGAGGACCGACAGTTTACTAAGGGCTCAGATGTAAATGGCACTAACGGTCACCCATTCAAATAGTGACCGCGCAGAACGTAGCTTAACATAGACAATCGGTGAAGATTGACTAAGGACGTCTAGCCACGAGCGCTTCAAAGTTTATAGGTACATGGCTTATTCCACTAATCCCCGTTGACAAGTCCCGCCAAAGGGGATTAGTGAACTTTATGTAACTATTCTGATTTTGCGCCTGCAGTTAAAACGTAAATTCATACATTATCAGTATTTTTGTTGTAAAGCTCAATTTTAATGTTTTAGGAGTCAAAATAAAAATGTATAAATAGTAAAGGTATTATTTATTCTATAAATAGTCCTCCACATCGTTTCCGATGACGGCGACCCTAACTAAAATTAAATTTACAATTACTTATTATCTTAAATAACTTATAATCTAAGGCTAAGAACTCACGAAGCGGTTTTCACCCGCGCCCGCAGCCTTTTTTCAGAACTCACAAGACCGCAGTTTTGTGCGGTTACGCAGCCGTCGCGGTTGAGATTATCGCTCGCAAACTTGGCGGTTGATTATCGCAATACGGGCGGTTAAACGATCAGTTGAGTTCCAGACCGGCACGCCCGCCGGTACAAGATGGCCGCCGTTGCAGCGGGACTCGTCAAGTGTCTCGAGTCGATTTTCCTCGAGCGTTTTATATCTTATTGTAGATGGTAGAGCGCCAAGAAGACCTTTGGCAAGCACGCTCCTCCCAAGATGAGTCAATAGCGCATGCGTTCAAATGTGTTTTAAATACATCCTTTAAGCGCAGATCCTGACCACCGTGTTTGCTTACCTTCGGCCATTTCAGAGTAGAAGACAGCCTTAGGTAATCGATTATTATTTATTCTACTACTATGTTGGTGTTACTATGCATTATAAGTATGTATTTACAAAAAAAAATGTATCTAAGTATTATATCAGCAATCTAGTTCCCATAGTACAAGCTCTGCTTAGTTTGAGACTTAGGCCCGTATTCCGTAGCCTTACTCAAGCACTGATCCGTACTCAAGCATAGATTTTTGTATGAAAATCTCTACTCAAATCTATGCTTAATTAACGATTTCTGTCTCGGAATACGGGCCTTAGAGGGTGTTGTGTGTAATGTCAAAAAAATAATAATTACAGTTTTACAATTCTAAAATTTAAAGTACGTATTATGAACACGATTTTGTAAAACCAGAAAATGTTGTGTTCTTTATAGTCTCAATTACTTTGCTATATAATGCACCCATTAAGCCGTGCTCACTTTGCATACGATTTCATCCGAATTTGATTCGTACGACTACGCACGAATGATACCGACCTCCCAAGGACTATGGAAGCGCTCACACTGCATGCGTATACGTACGTTTACTTACGACGTCCGAATACAATCCGAACTTATTGGGATTTATCACGCAGCCGTACTATTTGACGGAGAAAAACGTATGCTCACTGAATACAGTGAGCACACAATTCATACGAACATTACTCGTACGTTTACGTACGAACAAATTCGTGTACAAAGAGAGCACGGCCATAGACAGCTTAGGATGTCAAAATAAGGCATCCTCTTCAAAAATCGTATTTTATATTTATGTACTGTAATTTTCTTTCATTAAATTCTTTCGGTAAATAAGCCAAACTCTCAAAACGCAACGATAGCGTGTTTTACCTTTAGTTCATTTTTAGCAGCGACATCTAGTTCTGTTTTAATGAGATCGAGACTCAGCCACGTTTTTATTCCGTAAACATTACAAAATCTCTACTCAAGCCTTAGCAAAATTACAGATGAAATCTATGCTCAAGCAGTTTTTTTTTTACCTATTGTGCCCCACAACTGGATAAAGGTCTCCCCCAAAGTACCTATTCCACTGATCCCGGTCGTTGGCGTTGTTTCACAACTCTCTCATGTGAACGTCGAGATCGTCCCGCCAACGTCTTCTCGGCCGGCCCGGTCGTCGCTTCCCGTTCTCAGGCACCTAAGGAGTGACGATTCTCGCCCACTTCTCAGGTTGCATCTGACTTACGTGGCCCGCCCACTCCCACTTGAGCTTCGCTGATTTTCTGCCTACGTCGGCAATGCCAGTCATCGAACGCAGCATTGTATTCCGCACCCGGTCGATGCGTTTTAGGCCGAGAACACTGCGTTCCATTGCCCGTTGGCAAATCTTAGACTTCTGCAACTCAGTCGACGACCAAATCTGAGCGCCGTAGGTTAGGACGGGCAGGATACACATGTCGATGAGTTGGCGCTTAAGCGATAGTGGAAGGTCGCCCTTCATGTGCACCTTCATGGACCAGTAGCTCTTCCCGGCGTTCTCGATGCGGCGATCGATCTCCTTATCCTGTTTTCGAAGCTCGCTAACTGGCCCAAATACATACGTCTTCATCGACATACTGCATTACCTGCCCATCTACCTCGACCCTACGTTTCGTGCTATTGGTTATAGCTTGAGTCTTTGATAATTTTATTATTATTTATTTATTTATAATTTATTTCATAAAAACTGAATTTTCTACGGTTTTTTAAGTTTGGATTTTCATAAATAGTCCAGTCATTTTAGTAACTTCACCTCGGAAATTGAGATACTCCAGCTATAAACTCGTATAAACTTGTGTCTTGATATCTTATAAGTTGTCTCAAAACCTACACTATGGTAGGTTCGCGACTATTAAAATCTCAAGGTTACAAAATTGACTGTTGCAAATATCATTTGTATGTATGATCAAAATTTTTATATAATACTAGCTACTAGCGACTTCGTACGCGTGCGAAACTTTACATAAAAATATCTGTCAGCCGGCATACGATGAAACTCGTGCCAAAGGCGGCTTTTGGTTTCGAGAGGTCAAGCTGTATCTAAGAATCCACGTCTTTCATTTCAATAAAATATAGCCTATGTTTCAATCCGGAAAAAGGACTTCTGAATGGTATAAGTTTCATTGAAATTGGTCCAGTAGTTTAGGCGCGATCCGCGAACAAACAAACAAACTCGATTTTCGGAATCAGAATCGTTTATTTAGTAGATCTGTCTTTAGTTTATCCATATCTTTAATTTTAGTTTTTGGCTTTTTTACAGTAGACCTACATATGGTAGGTTCGCGACTATTAAAATCTCAAGGCCACAAAAATTGACTTTTGCATATCATTTGTATGTATGATCAACGTTAGTGTATAATATCTCAATGGGTTAGTTTCACCCAATGAGAATTTATTTTTTGGGAGCTTTTTGAATGCTTTTTAGATGTTTCAATATATTGGCGAAATTTAGATACAGCATGGTGTGGTATTGTGGATATAAGTTATTGTGGATCCATCAAATGCCTTACGTTTTAGATGTATTTATATTATAAGTCAAAAATGTGATGATAGCAAATGGGTCACATTCTGACCGAAAACCTATCAAATGTGATTTAAAAATATTATTGTTTACAATATCCAAAAAAATATCCTTGAGCATTACACACAGCACTCTCTAGTCCCAAACTAAGCAAAGCTTGTACTATGGGAACTAGATTGCTGATAGAATACTTATATACATTTTTTTTTGTAAATACCTACATACTTATGATACATAGTAACACCCAGACATAGAACAAACATCTATGTTTGCTACACACAAATGTTTGTTCTCAGTGGGGATCGAACCCACGACCCACAGCACGGAAGGCAGAGCTACTACCGACTGAGCCATGACGCCTGACAATGTAGGAAAAAATATTCAATTATTAGGTGCATTCTCTTTATCCAGTGAATAAGGCCACCCTGGGGCTGCTGTGGCCTGGATGAGTGTCCATAGGGCTTCGCTGTCCGTCGCGGGAACTTCGAACGGTTGGAGTAGCTTACGGGACTCAGATTTGATATCTGCATGTTGTGTTGAGGAATATTTCAATGAAATAGATAGGTACCTACTTAATAAATAAATGCTATGTTATATATTTTTGCATGTGAAAACGTTTTGATGTACCTCCGACTATTCTAAAGATGCTAGATTACTTTAAATGATCTCTGTTAAGTGTGTAGGTAAAGATCTAAGCATCTATAGGTTATTGTACAATGTTATTATCCAATACTTAAAAAAATACTGTAAAAGGATACATCCCTTAGCAATGTTTGGTGGTGCACTGAAGTCAAAGCGAATGCCGGTCAATTCTTTTTCCAGTTGGTAAGTTTCTCTGAAAAAAAATAGTAATAATCTTATTAAAAAATTCAAGAAATATTTGTCAGAACAATCTAAATGACTTTGTGGGTGTTCCTTTTAAATATACAGGGTATTTCATTGTGATAGGTTAGTAAGGGGAGGGCGTCAAATAGATTTTGAGTAGATTTTTATAAAAAAGTCGATGCTCGTGTCTAGATCAGTGTTTGAGTAGAATATCAGCTTATGGGTCTATATTTAAATAAACTGTCATACTTGGCATTGTCGAGACGATTCTGGTCACTCTCCGTGATGGTAAGATGAGACTCAAAATTGGCACACACTCGATCCAGCTCACTGCCACGATCTATCAGCTTTGACAAACGTTCGTTCAGCTCAATCTGAAATAACAATAGGTTGTGCATGGAAACAGTTGTGCAGATCCTCAGTGGACTCATAAATAAAAATGATTGTTATTCTTAAACATGAAGAAAACATTTTGTTCTGGCTTATATTATTATAGGCAGGTAGGTACTAACTATGATAGCTCTCTGGCCAAAGGTAGGTAACCTAATCAGTGTGCAGAAAAAACATTTGGCCGTAGAAAGAAGGTTAGAATTACTTACGTGTAACTTCATTTCCTGGGCTAGTTTTAGTTCTAATTCAGTATTTTTCTTACAGGCTTTTAGTTGCTGTTGTTCTTTATCAATTTTATCTGTAAAATAACAATAAATTAGTGCTAAAAGTACCTACCTATCTGGAATCAGAGGTAGAAACTAGAAACTACTGGTATTTACCATCTAAACGCTTGCAAAATCCATCTAGCTCCTCAATTACACCCAGGCACATATTTAGATATTCTTTACTTTCTATTCCGAGGCCCATTTTTTGAACAAATAGCACAAAGTCGAAATTCAGCAAATCAAAACAAAAACACGGCAAAGCTGTGCGGCAAAGCGATTGTTTTTCAAATTCAAAATAATAACTGGTTCATTCATTCGTTTCGTTCGTTTGAAACCCGTCACAGGTTAAAAATCTATCGTTGGTTAAGACTACACAAACTATAAAAAAATGATCTCTCACTCAACGATTAATCGAACCAAAATCGACTAAACCCATATCATTCGTCACAAATCGGTACACGAAAAGAACTTAATCAACAGTGGCGCCTTGCGGCGGCGAATAGCGGAACTTTTATAATCGCCATTTTTGTGATGGCGGCTGTTATTTATAGATTGTAGGGGTGTTGTTTTTCATCAAATAAATGCGCTAAAAATGGAGGAAACTAAAGTAATTTACTACATAGATGATGAGGAGACGCCGTACCTTGTGAAAATTCCCATATCCCCCGAGAAAGTTACGTTGTTAGACTTCAAGAATCAGCTGAACAGGCCGAATTACAAGTTTTTTTTCAAGTCGATGGACGATGATTTCGGTGTTGTGAAGGAAGAAATAGTTGATGATAACGCTCATCTGCCGTGCTTCAACGGTCGTGTTGTGTCGTGGCTTGTGTCCGCTGAAGGCTCGAACCCTTCCGATGGGGCTTCGCAATGTACGGACAGTAACCCTGGGAAGGGTAAAACAACGAACCAGGGTGCTCCGCCCGCACCCCTCACTCGTGACACTTGCACGGACACAGACAGCACTATCAGCTCCCGGCCGGGGCACAGGGCTTCCTGTGACAAATACAAGTACAGAGGTCTCCGAATCAATGGTCATTCGAAGTATGGTAACCACGGGTTGGAGTACGAAACAGCGTCAGTTCTAAGCTCAGATCTGGACTCCACCAGCTTATTTGACAGCCAGTCAGAAATCACCACTACAACAGGCAGACACACAAATGCCTCTGTCGACCGAGCCCTAACAGAATGCAGCAGTGTCTCCCATCTTCAAGTCAGTTCCCGCAAAAGACCTCAGCGGAGACGAAAGAGACCCCAAATCATGTCTCGTACATCTTCCTACTCCTCTATAACTGACTCAACCATGTCAATGCACATTATAACAGTCACATTGAATATGGACACAGTGAATTTTCTTGGGATTTCTATAGTCGGGCAGTCAAATAAGGGTGGCGATGGTGGGATCTATGTGGGAAGCATTATGAAGGGTGGAGCAGTGGCTTTAGATGGAAGGATAGAGCCTGGTGATATGATCTTGCAGGTATGTATGGAGTATTTGTTTGAATGTATAATTCTCCAATGATGTTTGGTTTTACTGCAAACATGGCTGACCCACTGCCATTCCAACTTGCTAAACCTCTGAGCTGTGTCAACAAACTTGTGGCAAAACCTTAATAGCATAAAAGTGACTAAAAGAAAGGTCATTAGCTACAAATACTGAACACAGTGTGACGTAGACATATCAGCGAAACCTGCTTGTGTATAAATTAATAACATACTCTATCTTGACACTCAAATATTCCAGGTGAATGACGTGAATTTTGAAGACATGACAAATGATGAAGCAGTTAGAGTTCTCCGAGAAGTAGTCCAAAAACCGGGACCTATCAAGTTGGTGGTTGCAAAATGCTGGGATCCCAACCCTAAGGGTTACTTTACTATACCACGAACAGAACCAGTACGACCCATTGATCCAGGTTGGTGCCACTGGGAATTTCAACCAAGCAGTTGTGCTCTCATTGCTGTGTTCTGGTTTGAAGGAAGCACTTGTGTCGTTTGCTTAGTCAATCTTCACTGATTATCTAAGTAACGCGACGCGGACCCTATTTGGATGGGTGACCGTTAGAGGCATTTACATCTGAGCGCTTCCATGCTTCGGAGGGCACGTTAACCTGTTGGCCCCGGCTCTAGCAGTTGTGTGTGGTGGTAAACGTAGATGTTTGTTCTGTGTCTGGGTGTTATAAAGTACCTACCTCGTTTTTATGTACCTAAAAACAGTATTATTAATCTATCAGCAATCTACTTCTTATAATACAGCTAAGAGATAGCTCATAGCGATAAGGCCGCCAATTGTACTTCACTTATGAATTAAGAACTCTGTTTATTCTGTACAATAAGAGTTTTTTACATATATATATACCTACAATTTGAGACTAGAGTGTTGTGTGAAATGTCTATGAATATGTATAAATAAATACAAGGTGCCGCTCGCGACTTCGTTCGCGTCCCGTTGGATCCCGTTGATCTTTCGGGATAAAAAGTAGCCTATGTGTTAATCCAGGTCACGGACAATATAATAATATATTCTAAGTTTAATCCACATCGGATCAGTAGTTTTTACGTGAAAGAGTAACAAACATCCATCCATCCATCCATAGTTACAAACTTTCGCGTTTATAATATTAGTAGGATGTCCATGAATATACATAAATATGTCCATACTAAATATGATAATAATATGTCCATGAATATTTTAGGTGCCTGGGTAGCCCACACAGCGGCATTACGCGAGGCATACCCACCGCCGCCGCCGTCTTTATCAGCGTTACCATCGTCTGTGTCGGAGCGAGCCTCGGAGACGGCTGCAGAGACACAGCTGTCTGTCAACATGGATATGGCTCTCGTAGTACGAGCTATGCTTAGACCTGAGTCCGGTATGTCATCTACCTTAAGGTTAAGCTGTAACCAAGACTTCTTTAAAAGCATACTATAAAATATCTATCTATCTTCTATACTATTAGAAAACTGTAAAAAAGACAAAAACCGAAATTAAAGATATGGATAAACTAAATATGCAGATCAACTAAATAAACGATTCCGATTCCGAGAATCGAGTTTGTCTGTTTATCTATCTGTTTGTTTGTTTGCGGATCACGCCTAATTATATCATTCAGAAGCCCTTTTTCCGGATTGAAACATAGGCTATATTTTATTGAATTAAAGACTGGGATTCTTAGATACAGCTTAAACTTTCTAAACTCAAAAGCAGCCATTTGCTACGAGGTTCATCATATGCTGGTGACAGATATTATTTTGGTGGAAAGTTTAAAACGCGTACGAAGTCGCGGGTATCAGCTAGTTTAGAATAAGAATAATCTTTGACTTCCGTAAAGGCCATGACCGGAGTTACGAAAGTTTCATGAAAACCAAACTAGATGTCGCTGCTAAAAACGACCGAAAGCTAGAACGCGCTATCGTTACGTTTTGGAAATGCGTCGAGGTCTCGCAAATGTGACGAACTCTTTGAATACTCGTAGGAGAGTATTCTATCCCACTTCTGATATTAAGTATTTTTACAAGGACGCCCTTTTAAGGCGTCTTGATCACGAGTTATCAATCAGACGGAAAATGTGGTTAAGATTTAAATAAACATAGGCCCATCCATCCATTATGCTTGTGTTAGTATGCGATTTGGTCTTTAGGCGAAAACATTTATTCAATTATTGGTAATTATGCGTCAAAACCCGAAATAAATAATAAGTTTTTGCATAGGTACATATAATAAACGGCCATACGAATACTTGACTGGAGACCTCTTTTAGGCAAGCTTCGGTGCTGGCCCAAGTTCATGCCCTTGCTCTCGAATAAAAGCGATGTTGCTGTCGCCATAAGTCAGGAATTAATGCCGGCAGCGTCATGAGCTGAGTGCATTATACGCGGTATTATATGCAGCTAACATAATCTGCCGATTCATGCATGGACTTTTTAGAGAAACAGTATTATTTGTTACTTTAGAAAGGCACGACGGACCAACTTTGTCATATATATCATTGATTCTCATATAATTTTACCTGTCATATTCTTATTCTTCTCTTCAATAATGGCCTGTGTCCGTCATTTCGACAGACAATTTGGCCAATGTCAAGTGATATAATTTAATAATATAAGTCAAGTCATTCGTCAAGTCGACTGTCGTTTGTTTTGAAGAGAAAGTGGTGGATTTTCTCTTCAAAACCTAACACGAATTTTCACATTCAGAAAAACCACTTTACACACATTTATTCCAATGGCTCACACTTTATGTTACGAGCTAAGTATTATTCTTTTAAAATTCCAACAATATTAAACAACAATACTCACTCACAAAAACTATTAAAATAAAAGTGCTAGGTGTCGTTTCAAAACTCGTGTCATTCTTCAACTTCAACTTCTTGGTTTGTGGCTAGTTGTCACAATTCTGCCAGTGTCGAGTTCGCTGATGCTAGAGTCATAAACAAGAGGGGAGTGCGGATAAGAATATGGTCAGTGTACAAAGGGAGGTACAACCAAAATTTTGACAATTAGATTGATCTAAAACAAGAGACAGTACAACATTAATATTAGTTGATAATAATATTTATGAGCTTTAGTAAATATTGAGTTTCGTTTCAAAGATATTAATAAACCACTTTCATAATTTAATCTTATTAATATGGATAAACTTACATAATATATATTCTTCCGTAGCCTCCATCCCGTTTGTGACACTAGAGTAAACAAACACTGGCAGAATTGTAACAAGTTGCAAAAACCATAAATCAAGAAGTTGAAAGTAACTTAAAAGAAATGTTCCAGGCTTGGAGATCCGTGATCGGATGTGGCTGAAGATCACAATTCCCAATGCGTTTATTGGCGCGGACGTGGTGGAGTGGATACTGCATCACGTGGCTGGTATAGCGGACCGACGTGACGCGAGGAAATACGCATCGCATATGCTCAAGGTAAAGACAGGCGACATGGCTCAGTCGCTAGTAGCTCTGCCTTCCGTGCTGTGGGTTTTGGGTTCGATCCCCACCGAGAACAAACATTTTTGTCGCAAACATAAATGTTTGTTCTGTGTCGGTGTTACTATGTATTATAAGTATGTATTTACAAAAAAAAAAAGTATATAAGTATTCTATCAGCAATCTAGTTCCCATAGTACAAGCTCTGCTTAGTTTGGGACTAGAGGGTGTGGTGTGTAATGTCCAAAGATATTTTATATTTATATTTAAATACTATACGGAGATCTCAACATGAATACTGACAGGCGTAACAGCTCAGTCGGTATCAAGAACAAACATTTTTGTGGTCTAACAAAACGTGACATTGGCGAAATTCCGGGCAACACTGCAAAGGGAATTGAATAGACAAGAATTGAATTGAACATTTGTGTGTGGCAAACATAGATGTTTGTTCTATGTGTTACTATGTATTTACAAAAAAAAGTATATAAGTATTCTATCAGCAATCTAGTTCGCATTGTACAAGCGTTGCTTAGTTTGGGACTAGAAGGCGTTGTGTGAAATATCCAAGAATATATATCTATCTATACTAATATTATAAACGCGAAAGTTTGTAACGATGTATGTATGTATGGATGTTTGTTGGTATGTATGGACCCAAAAACTATAAACGCAAAAGTTTGTATGGATGTTACTCTTTCACGCAAAAACTACTGATCCGATTTGGATGAAACTTGGAATATATATTGTCCGTGACCTGGATTAACACATAGGATTTTTATCCCGTTCCCGGGGAAAAGATGAACATCCAAAAAAATTTATCAGTAAAAACATCAGTCCAGCCGTTCATATGTTAGAAATGGTACCTATAGCAAAACACAACTGACATCTAGAACAACTGAGAGCTTGAATAAAACCTTTTTATGTTGGTGGGTACACAACCTGGCCGTAAATAATCAAATTAAGAAAACAATATTTTCATTCTTAAGCTATGTGTACAAAGTTACAAAGATGAAATTTTAACAAGCGATCCGATTTGGATGAAACTTGGAATATCTATTGTCCGTGACCTGGATTAACACATAGGCTGGGTACTTTTTATCCCGAAAAATCAACGAGATCCAACGGGACGCGAACGAAGTCGCGGGCGGCCTCTAGTATCTAATAAATATGACTATAGCGTATCCGAGATACACTGCGCGGTGACGCTGCAGCGTTCGGCAGTCGAGCTGGCATTGACGCGCAATATAACTCGAATACGTGAGGTTTACGACTTTTGCTAAATCAACCCCACGGGTCGGGGGGTCAGACTCGGGTCTAACATTTGTCATGAAAATAAAGGTTACTGTTTTTTCTCCAATATTTTATTATTTACTACGTATTTTTTGAAGTGAAATAGTTATTGGTTATACAAGAGTGCAAAGTTGCTTTTTAACCGCGTGTTCAATTTTGATGACCGAGCAAGCGAAGGATTCTAATTTTGAATCACTCGCTGTGCTCGTGATTCAAAATTAGAATCCTGAGCGTTAGCGAGGGAATCAAAAGAGCACGAGGTGAAAAATCTATGCACTCGAGTGCAACACGTAACTTTTCATTCCACCTCAGCGAGGAAATGACTAAATGCAAAAAAGCTCATTTGCGCATTATTAACAGTTTCAGTCAATTCTGTTGGCGTCAAACAAACTTCCTCGTCGCTAGAATCACTCATTTGAGTTTTTTCACTTGTTTTCAAGTTTCTTGTTTTTAATATAAGGTTTACTTTAACAATGACGTGGAAAAATGCCGCGTAAAGAACCGCGTATAAAGCAAATTATAAAAAGAACACCAAGAAGGTAAAAAAAATTAAAAAAAAGTTGTATGATATATTCGGCACCATAGAGGTAGCAGTAAATAGGTTTAATGTTTTTTTTTAATTCACAAACTTAGTGCATACGATGTTCTAAATTCAATTTACTTTATCCTCTAGAGAATAAAAACGGCTTTTGCACTCAGATATTGAAGAGCAAAAATACTCTTTCCGAAATGGTGGGATGAAAACTTCTTTTTCTCAAACATGCTTGGAAATTAAAGCATTATTTTGACAACCTTCTTCGAGATAAATCGAAAATGCAGTATTGGCCAAACACATGCGAGCAGCGGCCGGCAATAAATGTATGAAAATCCATTGCCGGCGTGTTTAGCGGCCATATAAATTACATACAAAACTCATTACTGTCGTGTTATTTAAAAATGGAACGATCTTTTATTCCATAACATGGCAACCAAGGAGGTAACTTATCAAAGGTTTTATTCAAATTTCGAACATGCTTTCAAATAGAAAGCTGATTATTGAAATAAAAAACAAATGAACACTGTAACTCATAATAAAATGGTTAAGAAGACACCTTTAAATGGCCGTCCTTTTAATTCTTAACATCAGAAGTGACAAGTACCTACACGCATTGTGAAGGACCTCAACGCATTTCCAAAAAGTAACGATAGCGCGTTCTATATTTTATGATAAATAGCGGGAAAAGTACTCATTATTTTATTTTTCCTCTTAGGTGCACTTTTTAACACCTGACCTCCCCTTAAAAGCATACTATAAGAATAAAGCATATTGACCTTTGACTTCAAATTGGCCAAGACCGGAGCTACGAAAGTTTCATTAAAACAAAACTAGATGTCGCTGCTAAAAATGAACTAAAGTTAAAACACGCTATCGTTGCGTTTTGAGAGTTTGATAGGTTTTTACTGGGCTTACGACTTATTAGACTAAAATGAACTGAAATACAGTTTAATGTTTATTGAAGAGGATGCCCTATTTTGCCATCCTTTGCCTGGGCATAGTGTGCACGCGGTATATAAGCAAAGTAGAGTAGATAGATCATGTACCACGTGCTCACTATGCCCAGTAAGTAAAGGCGATGTTGCTGTGGCAACAGCCACACTCAGAAAGCTTCATTAAATTAGTCCTAATGAGCGTTTAACTAATTAGCATTAAATCTGTTAGTTAACGGTACATCCCAGAGACATAATTTAAGGGTTTATTAGCTAATGACACTTTTAGGTATCCGTAGGGCGGAGCATCGTCCACTCTCGGTCGATTCACTCTTGCTCGATTGCTAATAATCTATAGCAAACTTACTTCTAACTGTCAATGTCAGGTCAAATATTTTCATAAAGATAATGTGTAAGATATAAGAAGAGAGATATAAGAGTATATAAGAAGTTACTGCACTTCACCGCTGCACCCTAACCTAATCTTTTCAGTAAGGTGCATTGGGGTAATTGCGAAAATGGGTATATTCCGAAAATCCATAAAATCTAGTAACATAATGCGATATTTTCCTGTTCTGATTGGCATCGCCGTGACAGTCCTATATATCCTCGTGCCAACAGGATAATATCGCATTATGTTACTAGATTTTATGGATTTTCGGAATATACCCATTTTCGCAATTACCCCAATGCACCTTAAATAAATTTATTAAAAAAAAATGTCAAATAACTTTCAGCATTTTTGCCTGCAACAGAAACAGAATAACAATGTCAAATACCATTTATTCAATAGGATACAAAGGATCAATGTGAAACGTCTTACAAGTAAAGAATCTACGTGCCAGTTTTTTTTATCTATGCACAGTGTGTTATAAATCCTAAAAAAAAATTGCCCTAGTTTTATGAACCTACGATTTTAATTCGTTGATTCATAATAAAATTTTGTAAAAAAACACCCGCTCATTTTTTCACTTAGTTTTGGAGATATCGAAGTTTTTCTGAAAGGTCTTTGTACTTTACACACTGATTATTAATCCTTACACACAACACAACGAAACGCGAATCACAACAATAACAATAAACCTCAAACAAAATGTCAAAATCAGTCATTAAATAGTTAAGTGATGGTTTTTGCTGTACTTAACTTTAATTGCCATTAAGAGGCGCTAATGAACCGTTAACTGACGCTGAGAGTTATTTTTTTCAAATCTACACTAAGTAACGGCTTAAGTAGCCATGAACCAACTCTGAGTGTGGCTGTAAGTCCGCGGCATTAATGCCGGCAGCGGCATGGGCATAGTGTGCACGCGGTATATACCTACCCACAGATAGACGACATACCAACTGAGCTGTGTGTGACAATATATTTACAGGCCGGCTTTATCAGACACACAGTCAATAAAATCACATTCTCCGAGCAATGCTACTACGTGGCGGGCGAGTTGTGTGCAGAGTTAGCTTCGTTGCGCTTGCGCAGTACCACGGGCGATGCTGATAGTTTGCTCAGCACGGCCTTGCCTCTGCCTAACCCCAAGTACGTATACCTACCATGTTAATATTTGCAATGCTATTTTTACTTGAGCACCAATGGTCTAAGTAGATATATAGATAGATATAGTAGGTGCCAAATAACACCGCAATACAGGTCATTCACCCACCTTCACCGCGATGTCGCAAAATTCAATTTATGTATGGTAAACAAACAGTACTACGAGATTCGAGCGATTACCGTCTTAGCGAAAGATTTGTATGGAAAGCGGCAAAAATAGCTATTCATAAATTTAATTTTGCGACATCGTGGTGAAGGTTGGTGAATGACCTGTATTGCGGTGTTATTTGGCACCTACTATAGTATAGTACTGTTTGTTTACCATACGTAAATTGAATTTTGCGACATCGTGGTGAAGGTGGGTGAATGACCTGTATTGCGGTGTTATTTGACACCTACTATAGACGTTTTCCATACGATTATGTGTCCGGCGCCGCTAAACCAAAGTTTTAGAGCGTAGTCGGGTTTTAGTTCTTGAACTTATTTTTTTACACGCTTTATATTAGCTTCACGTGTATGTTTGTAAACGACTCTTTTGGGCGCGATTTTGACCCACTTTAAACGGCCAGATTTCATTCGAACTTTGTAGATTTATCGAGGACCGATGTCAATACACTAATTTGATAAGATAATTCCATTATTCAATTTGCAAAATAAGATTTTTGACAATTTATATAATTTTCATCTATAGTAGATAAGGCAGGAATTGATGTTAATAGTAGATTGTATCATAAGGGAGCAAAATTATATTTTTACGGCGAGGGCGATTTTTTGAATCCAGAACGAAGTGAAGGATTCTTAGCGAGGGATTCTTTAGTAGAATCCTGAACGTAGCGAGGGATTCAAAGTACTTCGCCCGAGCCAAAAATATATTTTGCGCCCGAGTGGTACACTCTACTTTTCATCACCAACTATGAGAAAATAAAAGGCGCCTCATATTTTTTTGTAATATTATTATTTAATAAAACCCACTTATTTCTTATGTTTTCTATTCGTTCGATTTCTTTGGCGCTGAACACTAAGATGTTCCAAATTTAAAAAGTGCGCGGCAAAGTAAACTGCGGCGCACTTATTTAAATAAGTGCGCCGCAATTTACTTTGCCGCGCACTTATTGTTTCTTATAGAAAACACCACCTTTGGGTGCACATAAAGGCGAACCAAGTCGCTCTTTTCGAATAGGTGTGATGAAAAATTAATTTCCAACCATTATATTTAGCGGATTCTCTAATATTAAAAATTTCCGAATACCAATTATACAAAGCGTGTTTTTTAGTTTTTTTGAACTATTAATTACTTAAATATCACTTTTAAATTAAAACTTGTTATATTTCAGTATGATGGGACCTAATTACATGCCGTATGCTGGCTCATACGGATATCAGCCTATACCATTCAAATACGCCTCCTGTGTCAATAGTGAACACACTGTATATGGGTAAGTTCATTACTGCGCAGACGTCACAGCTCAGTTGGTATAAGTTCTGCCTTCCGTGCTGTGGGACGTGGGTTCGATCCCCACTAAGTTTGATACCTAATACATTTGCGTGGCGAACATGGACGTTTGTGTTATGTCTGGGTGTTACTATGCATTAGAAGTATGTATTTACAAGAAAATGTACCTAAATAAATATTCTATCAGCAATCTAGTTCCCATAGTACAAGCTATGCTTAGTTTAAGACTAGATGGCGTTGTGTGCGATGTCCTTAGCCAAAGTCAAAATGCTTTCATTTAAGAAAATCTCACTGATCACTCTGAATCTTCATAATGTTGCGTTCACATTATGTCACAGTCGGCAGGGACTTGGGCAGGGAAGTGGGCACGAGCATAGTGTGAACACGATCATGCCTCTGTCGCGTCTCCCGGCCCAAGTTCGTGCCCTTACTCCCTAGTGAGAATAAAGGCGATGTTGCTGTGGCAATAAGTCTGCGGCATTAATGCCGGCAGCGGCATGGGCATAGTGTGAACGCGGTATAGATTTTGTATTATTTAAGTACATATTACTATTAAATGACATTTTACTAGTTCGTCCCAAGCTTGTTTGTCTTCTAAATAATCAGATATTTTGCCATATAATTTCTATGCATTTCAATATGTTTATTTATTTCTTGCAATGACGTAAGAGAAATTTATTCACAAAGAAAATTAAAACTAATACAGTATTTACAAAATACACATGAAACAGTTGAGCTATCTACAAACCGTTGCAAACGATTTATAGATAGCTCTACTGGTCCAAATCAGTACCAGTTAAATATGTTTATTTAAAATAATTTAAATTACATATCCAGATATAATCGCGAAGAAAGCGTAGTATCCGGCAGTGGGGGCTCCAACTCTGGCTCGGAGAGAGACAAGGAGGCCCCCGCAGAGAGACACAGCACTTCCTCCGGGTCGGGGGCCTCCTTACCGGAAGGCCGCGCGGCCCCCATGCAGAGGCCTCCTGTACTTTTCCTCTAGGTAAGTAAAATCACTACATAGTATAAAGCAAAGTCGCTTCCCGCGTCTGTCCTAATGTCTGTATGTATGTATGTATGCTTAGATCTTTAAAACTACACAACGGATTTTGAAGCGGTTTTTTTTATAGATAGAGTGATTCAAGAAGAAGGTTTATATGTATAATACATCATCATCATCACTGCATTGCACCCGTGCGAAGCCGGAGCGGGTCACTAGTCAATAATAAAATAACAGATTGCTCCAAGGCGTTATTCATATTATGTTCATGTCATATGTTGTCTATTGATATTTTTTTTTTTTCAGATATAAGCTGTGATCGCGAAATACTGCCAAATATAACGCACTCCATCGTGTATGTATATTGTATGTACATAACATTAGGTTTTAACTTATAACGTTATTAGAAACTTATAACTGGCACTTCGTTGTGCGTTTCTCCTATAAATAATGAGATTACGTACTGATTTTTTGTTTTATCAAAATAAGCTTAGAATATGGCACTCGGGAATAATATAGCTATGTATCAGTGAAAGAATTTTTAAAATCGGTTCAGTAGTTCCAAAGATTATCTCCTTAAATATGAACAGGCCGTAGCATCTATGAACAGGATTAGGAGTCACTATATATACCTGAAGGGTGATTTTCCACCAGAGCTAACCTAGGCCACGTTGCTAGGGATATTGTGAGGGATGGGAGATTTCCCTCTTTACTTGTAGGTTTTAATTTTAAATAAAAGATTATTTAACTTGTACGAGTTTTCAGTGTCGCCCTCACTAGTGCGCCCAGCACACTAGTGAGCGCTGATTTGTATGGAGACACTGAGCGGATTCTTTGAGAAGCTCGAAATGCGAGTACGGGCTTGGTGTAGACCAAGCTTCTCAAAGAATCCGCTCAGTGTCTCCATACAAATAGCGCCCACTGGTGTGCTGGGCGTCAGACGTTTCACACCAGATTTACACACCAAAACTCGTACTAGGGCCTCAGTACACACATTTATTCGTTTTTGTTCTATTTATAAACAATTTTCTGCCCCTCGTCTAGTGCTATCTGAGCAAGCATCAAAAAATCTGTCGAGCGCCTAATCTTTTTTTATTTATTGCGTCATTCTCTGGTGAACAAACAAGGTTGTTTATAGTAATTTGTCTTTGATTTTGAATATTTCTTTATTGGAAAATTATTTTCTGGAAAATAGCGGGTTTTCCGCAATATTTGAAAATTTGCATTTGGAACTACGTAATTCCAAATATTATAAAGACAGATAGATAGGTTGATAGATAGGTTTTATTCTAAATCCTAGAGCATAGATCATTAGAAACAAAAACAAGGTATTTATAAAATCAATGGTCGGAAAAGCGTCCGCAAAATGGCTCTGCCCCATATGGGGCACTTGAGGCTCAAGAGGTTTAACAAAAAGGTATCTATTTCTGCTAGCTATTTATGTACATGTATTCGTAAGCTAATTAATTATGAGTCGACCGTCACAGATATGTTTGACATCCACCAATAAGGACCGTTTGTTTTCATATTAAAACGACTAGCTGATACCCGCGACTTCGCGTGCGAAACTTTCCACCAAAATATCTGTCAACCAGTATACGATAAACTTCGTGCCAAAGGCTGCTTTTGGTTGAGAGGTCAAGCTGTATCTAAGAATCCACGTCTTTGATTTCAATAAAACATAGCCCATGTTTCAATCCGGAAAAAGTGCTTCCGAATGGTATAAGTTTCATTGAAATTGGGCCAGTAGTTTAGGCGTGATCCGCGAACGAACAAACAGGTAAACAGATAAACTCAACTTTCGGAATCAGAATCGTTTCTATAGTAGATCTGCATATTTAGTTTATCCATATATTTAATTTTAGTTTTTGGCTTTTTTACAGTTTTATATTAGTATAGATTTCTATCGGTGGATGTCAAACACATTCTTAGCAACGTAGCCTAGTTCTGCTGCTGGAAAAGCACCCTTATGCCGTTGATACTGAAATCGTTATCGCTTGACATAGATTTGAGTAGAGATTTTCATACAAAAATCTATGCTCGAGTCCGGATCAGTGCTTGAACAGTAAATCGGGTTAGGCTCATAATCCCCTTTAAATCGTCCCCTTCAAGGGGATTATGAGATTTTTTGGGTCATGATCGCCTTGATTTCGAAATTTTAAAATCAAGGGGATTATGAGCCAAACAATCTCATAAACCCCTTGAAGGAGACGACTCAAAGGGGAATGTGAGCCTAACCCAGTAAATCAGTATAGGGGCCTAAATGTACCAATCACTGCCAGCATACAATTATTTTATAAGAGTTAATTAAAGATGTCCCACAAAAAGCAAGCTGGTATTAGTCGTATCAGTTTGTGGCCAACTCTGTAAACGGAGTTTTTAGGCCTCCTTAAGGCCTTAAGGTTACACTAGTCGCCCACCTTTCCATACAAACGTGGAAGGGTAACTACTCCACTGTTTGACGTTGACCAACCAAAACTAAGGATTATATCAATTTATCTCGTCATAATCTAGGTCTGTTTACAGCCCCAGCCGTAAAAAAAGTATTCATTTAAAAAATACAAGCTTCTAAACTTTCGTATGAAAAGCATTTTTACACAAAACTCTACTACTAATTCTTTTTTTCTAAATTGTTCTATCATTTTTAGTGAAATTATCAGCATTTAGCAGTTTCTTTTATAAGTAAAATGTACAAAGATTATTTTTTGAAATTATTATTTTTTAGTTAATGTGCCATTGCTATCATGTCGTATATATTGTTTATAATAAATCACGTGTTTGCTCTTTGTAAGGTACAGAGCAAGTTAAATATTATAAGTTAATCAAATATAAAAGGCTAATTACACCACACGTTATTAAGTCACGCTAACTGATAGTGATGTGACAAGTTGTTTTCAAGTCGAGTCGAGTTTTTTCAAACTCGAGTTATTTGAGTTGACTCGAAATAAGAAATCACATGAATATAAACTCAAACACGTTAAAAACAAGCATCATTATCTCTAACAGTCTAAGTTGCACAAGCACCGAGTTGATTTAACTCTAGTTGCGATACGAATCCATAGTCAGTTCCTCTCAAATAACTCGATTTCGTAAATTCACAACTCGTTACGTCATATCACTATCAATTAGACTGTGGAAAGGTGTAATACGCACTGATTACTACAAATATGCTATATCAGAGGTAATATTCCCAGAAAAAAAAAACAAAAAACAGTTAATTAGTTAATTGTTCAAAAAAAAACAATAAACAGTTAATTTGTAAACTATTTATTGTTTTTTTTGTTGTTCTTTCACTTTGGAGTCATCTTAATTGTGGCATAAAAGCTCCATTAATGTGCAATGTTTCGGTTTGGCGTGAAAAAATAATGTTTTAAACATTTTCTCCGTTTTCTGGGCAATATGATCATCAAAACTATAGTTTTGCGTCACTCGGAAACCATTTTCTACAAATCAGTGTTGTACAAACTATATAAATCAATTTTTTTCTTATTTCTCGTCAAACGTAAACGTTTCGCCTTAACTAAAATGCCTGATAAATCTGTTTATTTTCGGAAAAAATAGCGACAATCATGAAGGTCAACAAATTTTATTATAAAAAATAATTTTGTAAAAAAAGCCAACTAGATATTTAGAAATGCCATAAGTTATAATAATTATTGTATATTTAATCAATGTAAATAAGTATGTCAGTGTAATAATAACATTTTGAAATTGCTATATATATTTACATAAATTAACAAATCTCATTTAACACAGTTTTTATAACTAGTTCAGGAGCATATGGATTTAACCTAAACAAAAAAAAAGTTTTTATCATTAAAAAAAACCAAAGTGTTTACCTACCATAACAAATAATAATATGTATATAAAGAATATACTCACAGAAACAAACAGTGATCTTGTTTTGTTTTGAATATAACTAGAAATTTTTTAATATAATCTGTTCAACTCAAATAACTTGAGTTTGAAATTTCTCAACAAAAGCCAAAAATAAATAAATAAATAAAAAATATTCACGGACACTTAACACAACGCCTTCTAGTCCCAAACTAAGCAATGCTTGTACGATGGAAACTAGATGGCTGATAGAATACATACATACATATTTTTTTTTGTAAATACATACTTATAATACATAGAAGAAACACCCAGACACAGAACAAACATCTATGTTTACAACACAAATGTTTGTTCTCGGTGGGGATCGAACCCACGACCCACAGCACGGAAGGCAGAGCTACTACCGACTGAGCCATGACGCCTGTCTTATCTTCATAATCAAAAAAATGTATTCAATAAAGGTATGTAGCAATTTCAAAATAGTTAATCTAAAAGGTAGTAAGTATTTGATATTGCTTATATCTAAACAATTATATTAGTGTAGTAATAAATATTACATGGGTTTTGTATTATTTATCGTTTGGCATCTGTTGTTATTATTATAACCCTGTTGCTACGCGCTGTCGGATAGAAAGGTGTAACCACAAATATAAACCGGTGTAGGAATCTATACAGAGGGCCTAGTACGAGTTTTGGTGTGTAAATCTGGTGTGAAACGTCTTACGCCCAGCACACCAGTGTGCGCTGATTTGTATGGAGACACTGAGCGGATTCTTTGAGGTTGGGTTTTTTTTTTTCGAGCGGACTAAAATGCTTTTGTAGTCGTCTGACGATTGCTGACAGCGTTACCGGACTACTGGTGAGTGCTGAAGGCTCTCGACCACAGCTCGAAATGGTTTGTTGGCAACAAACGCAAGGGCACCACTAGGTACGGACCTCGGCTTGGGCTGTTGCCAGATTGGGTGGGAAATGATCGGAGAGGTAAGCTTGGTCTACCAAGCCCGTACTCGCATGTACTTCTCAAAGAATCCGCTCAGTGTCTCCATATAAATCAGCGCCCACTGGTGTGTTGGCCGTCAGACGTTTCACACCAGATTTACACACCAAAACTCATACTAGCCCCTCGAGCCCACTGGTGTATTGGGCGTCAGACGTTTCACACCAGATTTACACACCAAAACTCGTACTAGGCCCTCGAGCTCACTTGTGTATTGGGCGTCAGACGTTTCACACCAGATTTACACACCAAAACTCGTACTAGGCCCTCGAGCTCACTTGTGTATTGGGCGTCAGACGTTTCACACCATATTTACACACCAAAACTCGTACTAGGCCCTCTGGATAATTACAAATTGGTAAAACACTGAAACTGGTTTAGACACAGTATATTGACATACAAGTACAGAAGGAATTTTTTGAAGATGTCTGAATAACCCTAATCTGCTGAACACTGAAAATAATGCTGTAAGAAATATGATTTGAAATTTAAAAATAATTTTGCCGCATACAAGCCTTTGTAGACGGTCAAATCGTTAGTAAATAAAACTAGGAATAAATAAAAATGTATACGTAGAATTGTCTATTACTGAAATATTTATAATGAGGGTATAAAAAACGTAATTTATTGATCGGAACTAAAAGTATTAGTAAAAATGTAATGGAAATTGTTTTGGCCTTACTTATAACATTGTTAGGGTGCTTTTTCCAGCAGAGTTAGCTACGTTGCTATGTGTTTGTCATCCACCAATAGGAATCGTTTAATATGACAAACAAACGATCGCTATTGGTGCATTTAAACATATCTTTAGGCTTTTGCACATTATAAGACACGAACACAAGACATAGACATAGACATATTTATTTCTGCGTTAGCAAACAATACAATACAATACAACATACAGAAAATTAAAAACTAATAACAAAATATACAAGCAGGTAGAGTAAAAAATAAATAAATATAACACTAAAAAACAACACAGAGAAATCGAACCTACCCTAGATATTTATAATTTTTAAAAGAAAACAAAAAAAGAGAGTGATGTACACTACGGCCGGCGGATCTAGACCGGTCTGAAGTTGCGCTTTCGGAAATTGTGCGCAGGTACAGGCGAGACAAACCACCTATTCGACCCTAAAAGTGACTACTGCGCAGCGTTCCGAACGAACTTAACGCCGGTCTAGATCCGCCGGCCGTACTGTACGTATGTAATGTGTGCTACTGCAGCAAATTGGCTCGAGGCTCAGCATTATGCTTCACCACCTATTTAATGGTAGCTCAGCGCTGTTATTCTGCCGAAACCGTTTGATTAGGCCAATTGGCCCTGCGAGAACGTAATTAATAAATAAATAAAGGTAAAGTTAAGAAAGGTTTGAAAGATATTATAGATGTGTGGTGTGTGTTTGTGTAAGAGTGCGTGGGGATAGTTTTGGAGACAAGACAAGAAAAATGTTGTACGGCGCGTGTCTTATGCGAATTTTTTGAAAATTCTGAAACACGTGTCGAGTCAATTTATTTGACAAATCTATGTACCAATTTTGAAGGGTCTATCATGTACGGTATATAGAACCGCATTATTTAGTTTAAATCTTTGACCCTAATTTTGGACCCTTTAGGATGCGACCTTACAAAATTCCTTTCTTAGTGCACCCATACACTATAATATGTTTGAAGTGAGGCCAAAAATGTGTACAAATATGTAGTGTGTTGTTCGTATTATTTGATAATATAAATTAGTCTTTAATTTTGGGACATATCAACTGCTTATTGACATATTTCGCTAAACAAAAACTAACGCATTTATAATGAGCCATAGGCCGGAGTACTGAAACGTCACTTAAATTTAAGCGTGAACTTAATTTAAGTGGCGGTTGAGTATTCGGCCGTTAGTGACGCAGCAAGCAGATGGCTGACCACCTTACCGCCAAGTTTATACAATGTCAAGCATTTGTAATAATTTAGGCTTTCTCTTTCCGTCTTTTTGTAAGTCCTTTTCTGAAATAAAGAAATTATTATTATATTATTATGGGTAATGTATATCAAAGCCTGGTTGCCATACGATGTTAGTGAAATCTACTATGTTTATACGTGGTATGTAAAAACCAGTCGCTAATAAATATCGTATATTTCAGTTTTAAATTATTTGGATTTGCTTATGTAAGAATTACGACCAAAGTTAAACTCCATTACCAATAAACTTGGTGGTAATACATAGTTCACATTCAGCACTCAAACGGTGCTGAATGTGAACTATGTGTTAAACAAAGTTTGATTTAACTGTAATTTGTATGGAGATCTGAACAGCGCCCCTAGCGGAAAGTTTACATAACTAATTCTCCATACAAAGAATTAGTTATGTAAACTTTCCGCTAGGGGCGCTGCTCAGATCATTTCATTTGAGAATAATTTGTAGAAAATGTATAAAGTTCACACATGCCTAAGAATAACATACTTTTATCTCACAGCATGCGTCAATCAACGTACTCCGTGAGGTAATCGCCTAAGTACTTTTACAAGAAAAAAGCGCAACTAGATGGATATACTTGGTAGCTAACAGTGCATCTAATTATTGACAAAATACTCAGTTATTGTTTAATAATGTTATTTTTACATTTGTGACTTTGATAACTGTTTAAAAACGCTAGAGGTCTGGGTTTACGAATTTTACTAACTGTAGATTTCCACTCAAAAACATTCACAATAAAACATGCACATCTCTGTGAAGGTATCGATTTTCGTTTCCACCGCCAAACCTTGTGCATGTTTGACATTTTGCAACCTTATGCCGATTGTTTTAAGGACTTTCTTGATTGTAAAAACAAATCGTTTGTAATGATTGTGTTGTGAAGGTTTTATGGTGAATATTTTTAGTCGAAATACGCAGATAAACCATGTACTGTACCTTCATAAATACCTACTGAGGCAATCAATGTTACCTAATTGTATTTTAGTGTGGTCAATCAAACAAGCGTATAATATTGAAATAACAGAACAGCATCTACAATAATCTACATTTTACATAGTAAGGGTATAGTAAAACCATAAAATAATTAATTTTAACATATTTACGTCTGTATGTAAATGTTATGTGTACGGTAGTTATTTTTTGATAATTATTGAGGCGCTATGCAATGTTTATATTATGTAATTTTTAATAAAGAAATAGCATTTTGTAATTATATCTTGGTGGTTTTATTTTGAGTTCTATAGATTACGACAAAAACAGAAAATGTAGGCCCGCCTGATATTAAACGGTTACCTATGCCTTTAGGTAACAACTCGCACCTCTCAGAAACTCAGAACACGTCTGCGGATGTCTAGCGCTGTAGGTACCCATCAAACCGTTAAAAAAGCAATGCGAGCAACACTGCGGCGACAAATAAGTATCACAAAAAAGACTTGGCAAAAAGGCAAGCCTCCAGTGCCAGAACAAAATAAAAAAAAAAGTTTAAATAAAAATATTTATAAACTAGCAGCGCCTCGCGGTTTCACCCGCGTAATTCCCGTTCCCGTGGGAATTCCGGGATAAAATATAGCCTATGTTCAAATTCAAATTCAAATCGTTTATTGCGCTTATGTTGTTAAAAAGATGTTGTACAAAAGATAGTATGGGTACCAAACATAAACCCTGTTAGGGCACAGCAATTTGTTCAGGTGTAGATAGGCACTAGGTGGCATATTTATGTATCTAGTTTTAAATATTTTAATAACTTTCATCTAGAAACTCGTGCAATGAATAAAAACAGTTTTTTATTAAATACTTTTTTAATATATTTTTGAATTTTATTTGTACATTCTCGTTTTTGATGTCATTTGGGATTTTATTATAGATTTTTACACACATTGCATAGGGCCCGGAATGTATCATTTGTAATGAAGAGTCAGGTCGGGCTAGTCTATTTCTAGGTCTTAGGTTTTGGGGTCGAGAATATTGTGGAAAAAGGATCATATTACTTTTTACAAAAATGCATACTTCATATATATATATACAAGTTACAGTTAGGATATTTTCTTTTATAAAGTGTGGTTTGCAGCTCTCCATTGAGTCTATGTTTTGGATTATGCGTATACATCTTTTTTGCAATAAGAATAATTTATTTGAATCTGTGCTATTCCCCCAGAGTACTATTCCATATTTAAGCCAAGCATATGCATAAGCATAATATGCGCTAGTGGCAGTTTTTATATCTGTATTCTTTTTTAATTCGTATAATGCATAAGTGAATCTAGATAATTTGGATGCTATTTTTTTAATGTGTTCTTTCCAATTTACGCTGCAGTCTATATTTATTCCTAATAGTGAGTAGGTATTTACGGATTCTAGTTTTATATTTTGAAATGAGTAGTCTATATTTAAGGATTGTTTTTGATATGGTTTAAATTGAATTATTTTAGTTTTTTTAAAGTTTATTTCCAGGTTGTGGACCCGTAACCATTGCACAATATCTGATATTATAGCGTCAAGATGGTCATTAAGATTGTGAGTGTTAATTCTATCAAAAGGAAGCACAACAGATATGTCATCTGCAAATAGAGTGCAGTGACTATTTATAATATTAGGCATATCATTTATGTATATTAAAAATAGTACACAACCAATGACGCTACCTTGTGGTATAGATTGAGTTATTTCTATTTCTTGTGATCGAACTTTAGTTATTTTTCCTGTTGCATTATTAATGTGTTCAACTTCTACCTGTTGTAGGTACACGGTCCTTTAGATACGACACAAACCAATCATGGACGAGACCTCTTACTCCTATACCATGTAGTTTGTCTAATAAGATATTGTATAAAACCCTGTCATATGCTTTACTCATATCTAATAATATGCCTATTGCATATTTCTTTTTATTTATTATATTTAGTATTTCATGTATATATTTAAAAACAGCTAGTGATGTGGAGCGATTTTTCCTAAAACCATTCTGAGAGTCATTAAATATTTTAAATCTTTCACAATATGAGTAGAGACGTTGAGCCATCGCACTCTCAAAAACTTTTGAAAAGGTTGGTAAAAGGGCTATGGGTCGATAATTACTGCATTCTTTTTTATCACCATTTTTGTAAAGGGGTTTTACTATTGATAATTTTAATGCATCTGGGAACTTTCCTTCTGTGAATGATTGATTTATTAGAAATGATAAAGGTGGGGCTAGTTGTTCTGCACATTTTTTTATAAGTAAAGGTGGTAAATCGTCGTGGCCAAAGCTTCTTTTATTTTTTAATTTTTTAATGATTCCGAAGACTTCTTTCTTTGTTACTGGCTGTAAGTACATTGAGTTTTCAGAAGGGTTAATCACAGGTAGACCGGTTGGAGGCAGTGCACCTGCATTATCCGCACATTTTCCTATAGATGTAAAGAAAGTATTAAAATAATTTACAACAGATATAGGTTCTTCAGTTATTTTACTGTTGATTTTAATTTTTATGTTTTTCTTACTTTGTGTTGGAAGCTTATTTGTATGTTTTTTTACTAAATGCCACATTGATTTTACTATATTATCAGAGTTTTTCATTTTCTTTATGTTTTGTATTTTTTTAGATGTGGTAACTGATTTTTTAAGGATTTTTTCAAATTGTTTATAGTGTTCGTTTAGTATAGGATTATTTGTTTGTGTTAAAAATATTTTGAGCAATCTTTTATGTTGGCAAGATTTTTTGATTCCAGAGGTAAGCCATGTTTTTTTTAATTTATGATTAATTTTTATTTCTTTTATTGGTATACATAGATCTAATATTTCATTTATGCATTTACTGAAAGCGTTATAGTTTTGATTTACATTATTTGTATCTACAAAAACTGTTTCATAGTCTATTTTTTGTAGTTCAGTTATAAAGTTTTGAGTATTTAGTTCGGTGAATAATCTATTATTTGTTAGCCAATGTTTGTGTGACTCAAGTTTTTTATTTGGTACACTTACTAAGATCCCTTTATGGTCCGAAAATCCATACTCTTTTAATGTAGGATTCTAATGGTAAAAGAATTTTTTTAATCGGTCCAGTAGTTTCGGAGCCTATTCAATTCACACAAACAAACAAACAAACAAAAAATCAAACCTTTCCTCTTTATAATATTTGTATAGATAACATCATAATATTTATGCCATTCGTTCTTCGAAAACGGTATGGAACGGAGTATGGTAGTGGTGTGGTGAATAATCCCCGGAAGAGTAATTTCCTATCGAGTGGTAGGGATGATCGTTGTTAGTAAGTGCCTGTGTATAAAATTTAAATTTCTGTTAACGTAATGGCTTAGTCGTCGTGAACTGTTTTAGCTCTTATTTGCATGGAATTAATAACCTATGAATTCCATAGCAATAGATAAGCATGGCATGGCACGGTACATACCTATTATTTATTTATTTATTTAATACTTTATTACACAATATTATAAATTTGTTACAAAGGGTGGACTTAATGCTAAAAGCATTGTCTGCCATACCTATTATCTTTATTCGGTAGGTTACTTACGTTATCCAATCATCAGTACGTCCTAGTTATAAAATACTAATGATTGTAATGCTACTGCTACATTGATTGTGTTGAAAGATTATTTTTAAAACGATTTCAGAACATCGATCTTTGTATCGACATTGATCGATCATCGTTTGTCCTTGTTCTACTCAACAACACTACAGATTGACGACGGAAGTTGACGTGACGACCACAGAAGAAAAAAAACTCGTCTTTTTCTTCTGAAGCACTTTAGATTCGAATTTTGTCATTTTTTGGAACCACACAGCATTTTTATTTTAATAGTTTTTCTTGTGTTATTGTGAGTATTGTTGTTTAATTTTGGTGGAATTTTAACCAATAATACTTACTTAGGTCGTAACATTAAGTGTGAGCCATTGGAATAAATGTGTGTAAAGTGGTTTTTCTGAATGAGAAAATTCGATTCAGGTTTTGGAGGGAAAATCCACCATTTTCTCTTCAAAACAAACGACAGCCGACTTGACGAAGACTTGACTTGACTTATCATTTACGCAAGACAAACGGTTAGACAAACTAACATAAGATAAAAAACAACGTTAGACTAGGCGGTATGGTTTTAATATAACTATAGCCTGCTCCGAGGAGAGAAAAAAAGAAAAAAAAAAAAATGAAGCACTTTATCACTTTTGTTGCTTGCTTGTTTTGTTTTGCTTTTCTTGTATATTTTAGCTTAGCAGTTTTGTTGCAGTTTAGCGCAAAAGGTTGAGTCTGCGTTCTTGTTTTTAAAAGTACAAATTGGGATCGAAATACCGCGCAGTAGGTACCTACTGAACAAAGGTAAACAAACAAAATCTTAGTATATTAGAACTTGGCTCACAGAGTAACTTGGCTCGGTATCTTGTTGCCGTACACACATAAATAACGTACGAAGACGTTACCGAAAAATGATCGACCGTAACTTTGTTATTGTGAACATTGCAATCGTTGTAGATCGCTATTGCCACACGTCATTGAAGTTGTGTGATAAGTTTTACTCGGAGAGGCAGTAAATCTTCTGCATGTTCTCAAGCAAGCAAGCAAGCTCGTATGAGCTAGTGGCCAACTCTGGTGACGGAGTTTTGAGGCCGTCTCAAGGCCTCCGTCATCTGAACTGGAGGCTGAACTAACTTATTCTGTGTTAGGAGTTTTAGCTAAAATCGAAACACTAAAATCAATCCAAAAAATGAATTCTAGCTTTATTTTATACCTTTATACATCCTAGGGCTACTATTACCATTTTCCCATAGCTGTAGTAGTTATTTACCTTGGTAACTTTAAAAACTAACCATTTTGTTTAAAAGTAAATGGTCAAAAACTATATCGCGACTGAACTCCAGTGTCTTGTGGGACTATTTCGTGAAAACTGATAAAGTTAACAAAAAATCTACATGTTAAATTTATGTGGGCACAAGTTAACCTAACGGTGCAGTTAAAAAAGCATCTAGAAAAAGCGTACAAGCAGGTTTTGACAGGACGTTTTGAATTAACAGCATTTAAATAAGCACTCGAAAAAAGCTTTGGTGATGTGAAAAAGTGTTACAATGTGCTTTTATACTAAGCATTAAATAAAAACGCATACCTACCGATTTGCAGTTTTATGCCAACATGATGACTCAAACTCTTCAAAAAATTGTAATGCGGAGGTATGTAGTTCGATATTCAAGACTGCCTTTCATTGCACTATCTGCGACAAGACACTGGAGAATACCGTTGATAATTTAAAGAGTCATCTGGAAGACATTAGCCTCTTTGTCTTGACAAAATTAAATATCATGCTGAATGAAGTGATTTTTTTTTCTTCTAACTAGTTTTATGGCTGTGTAGGTATTACTGCTTTATCACAGTGCAATAAAATAAAATAAGTATGGTGACGGCAAGAAGTGCGCTGTGGGGCTTCTTCGATAAAACTAATCGTGAAATTAAAAAAGTGAAATGTAAACTATGTGAAAAAAAAAACTTATTACAAGACATCTGCTAACCTAAAGTCACATTTACGTACGCGACACAAAGATGCGTACAAAGATGTGTCGACAGAGCAGGAAAAGACAACTGAAGTAACTCAATATGAGGATAGTCTGGGCTCGGTAGACACCACCAAACATCAAAGTTTATGGAACTATTTCGAACACGAAAATTGTAATGAAAAAGTAGTGAAATGTAATTTTTGTGACAAAGCATTTTCATACCATTCAACTATTTCAAACTTGAAAAAACATTGGAAAAATAGACATCAAGAAGTGTTCAAAAAATATCTTCTGGTTACAAAGCTCATCGGGTTGGGTATGAGTCCGGCGTCAAAACTTAATAATTCAGAAACAGCTGAAGCTCCGACATTAGGACCGGCGTCACCAGAGATTTGTAAGTACAGGTACATGTGTATTTTATTGTCTAATTGTATATTACAGAAGGAAAAATACTTTAGTACATAATATTTTACAGCAATAACCCTAGACGGTGACTCAAACTTCTCGGATAAGTTTTGTGCAGAGGTATGGGGGCACTTTAAAACACATAACTCTGCCGCTCACTGCACGATTTGCAAAAGCAGTCTGCAAAACACCATTGAGGACATGAAAAACCATTTGGAAGACGCTCATCCCTCAATCTTGGCATATATTATACAGAATGACGTGAGTAATAGCTTCAGGCCCACCAAACTATGAATAAAAGTGGTGAAGAGATCCACCAGTTATAAAATAATCTGTACCTATTAATATTATGATTATATTTTCAGACTGAATCAACAGACTCTGAAAGTTCACAAAATAACGAAGAAGACATTGTCATGTTCACAGAAATTGAATGCATTGAAGGTACAGAAATTACAAAACATCGTGAGAGACGCGTAAAACCGTTTTGGCGCTTTTTCCATAAAAGTTTGGATGGAGATAAAAAAGCGCAGTGTAAACTATGTGGAAAAGAGTTAAGTTATCTGTCGACTACAGGTAATATTAAGAAGCATTTGAGGAAGAAGCATAGAGAAGCGTATGAGGAATTGCCAACAGATTATAGAAAACCTGCGAGTTATAAACCTATGACCGCTTTGAGTATTAGAAAACATTTAAATAGGAAACTATGGAATTACTTTGAATCCATAAATAACAACGAAAAATTAGCTGAATGTAAATTATGTCGCAAAACGTTATCATACCAAGGCACCATTGCAAACCTGAAAAAACATTTCAAACATAAACATCCAGAAACATTCGAAAAGTATCTTTTGAACTCAAAGCTGTGTCCCAAGGATATTGGTGGTGAATCAGGAAAGGCTCCGGCGGTAGCACCAGTGGTGAAATTCGGAGCTGCAGCCGTAGTGGAACCTGCGTCACCAGCGCTAGGTAAGTGTAATCGTTGAGACAGGCTGTTTGCTTGTTTCCAATTCTATAGTAGGTATGGACCCAGTTCGTCTTTGAATGCTTTAACATGAACCAAATATTTCATACTGCAAACTACCTAAGATCTTTAAAAACGAGTTTTCAGAGCTGATGAATCCCTTCATGATTCCAATCTAACAGATCAACCCCTAGCTCTAAAAACTACTCTCACTAAAACCCACAGTGAAATCGGTGAATTCGTTTATGAACTATAAGGCCACAAACAAACGCACAGACATAATGCCTTCAAACTTATAACACTCCTTATTCGGTCGACCTACCAATGTGGAACGGTGACGAGTGTAAAATAAACATAGGTACTTATGAGTACTACATACAATTTTACAGCCATAGCCCGGGATGATGATACAAACTCCTCAAAAAAGTTTTATGTAGAGAGTGAGAAGCAGTTCATGATACAGGACTCGGTCGCGCTCGGCACTACCTGCGAGAAAACTCTGAAAAGTCATTTGCATTTTGCCAAAGCCTGCGAGGATGATGAGGATATGAAAAGCCATTTGGAGGATGCTCATTCCTCGGCCTTGACACAAGTGAGTATACAGGGCGTCCCACGGCCATGCCACATGGAGGGAAAGTATCTTAAATAATGTAGATAGAATTTTTTACTGAAAGAAGACTTTATTTTGATTTACAAAACAATTTAAACTGCATTCAAAGAACTTTGAATAATCGCTTGTTTGAACCGGGAATCGAACCCAACAAATTGTGAAACAAAACACAAATGTTATTTTAGGATACCGATCGAAAGGCTCAATTATAAGGATTATTTTTATCCAACTATAAGAGCATATCTGACAGCAGTCAATTCGGTAATCCTTTCATAGGCAGATCTTTATAATAAAAACTGTAGGTACCTACTGTTTTTTTCCCGAAGCTTAGAAATTAATATTATCATTTTCTTATAGGATAGAAACGATTCAACTGACGAAGAAGATAATATTATGATCACAGAATGTGTGTACTTTGAAGATATAAAAACTGTGAACCCTTCCAAACAAATTGAATTCAGTTCCGACCAGACAGTAACAAAACAGGAGGTATCCAACTATGTAATTATTTTACTAAGAACACAAGTGAAATTGCAAGTCACTGTTATTAATATACTAGGTGTCCTAGAACTAGTATTTTATTTTACTAGCGATTATCGACACATTACGAAACATTCTACGACCTATTCAATGATTTCCAGCTGTTCATTTTAACGGTTTGACATAGTCGGAATCACTCTGTTCAAGCTTAATATAAAAACTTTTTTACAACCAAGGTAAATATACACAGAAACTTATAACATTCCTCTTTTAGATGGGGGTTAGCAAAATAAGGAAGCCAATCCAACCCCGAAGTGCAGTGTGGAATTTCTTCAAAAAATGCTATGGTGTACATGGACAAGCACAGTGTAATCTATGTGAGAACAAACGATTTTACTCGGCGGATACAAGTAATCTGAAAAAGCATTTACAAAAGCATCATAAAGTAGCGTATAAGCACATGTTAGAACAAAAAAAAGCAACTTCAAAACTTAAAACTTTAAATGCGCCTACAAAAATATATCGTAACGGAAATTTATGGAAGTACTTCGAACGCGAAAATAACACAGAAAAAATAGCGAAATGTAATATATGTCTTAAAATGCTTGCATACAGACGTAGCATTGAAATCCTGAAAAAACATTTGCGAGTAAGACATCTTTTGGATTCTGAGCCCTTCGGTCAGAGGAAAAAGATGCCGGCGACAGCATCGGCAATAAAATCAAAACCAGCGATTGGTTAGTACAATAGATACAGTAAGAAATAAATAATAATAAATATTCACGGACACTTAACACAACGCCTTCTAGTCCCAAACTAAGCAAAGCTTGTACGATGGAAACTAGATTGCTGATAGAATACACACATATTTTTTTTTTTGTAAATACATATATTACATAGAAACACCCAGACACAGAACAAACATCAATGTTTGCCACACACAAATGTTTGTTCTCGGTGGGGATCGAACCCACGAACCACAGCACGGAAGGCAGAGGTACTACCGACTGAGCCATGACGCCTGCCATTAACATCACTGGGTATGTTACCGATGTTGTCAGCTGTCAGTACCTATACAAACTTTAAAATGTACTTTTGTGCACTTTTTATATCTACTTCCATCCTCAACGAACCTGATCAGTGAGGAAATATATTCAGAGTTTACCGCTTAACATCACGATGGGCCATAAGTTAGTTACATTACTTTTGTCCTAATAGAATAAAGAACTTTTTTATGATCCACTTAGGTACTTACGCATGCACGCATACTATTTTGCAGCCATGACTGAAAACAATGACTTGTCAAAGAAGTTAGCAGAGGTGTGGGGGCAGTTTGAGATAGAGGAATGTACTGCTTACTGCACTGTCTGCAGAAAGACCACGAAGAATACCATTGAAGATATGAAAAGCCATTTGGAGAAGGCTCATCCTTACAAATTGTCAGATATTACTCTGAACAAAGTGAGTATTAACGTCGGGTCAAAGCACACTTAAGTCTCCACCGCCTAACCAGGCGAAGCCACAAGACCCAGGGGTAGTTACCCCTGGCGCAGAATGCCAGGGTAGAGATGTAAATCGAGGCCCTATCCTTCTCCCAACCGGGAGCAAGAAGACCCGTCGTCGACACTAAAGTCGTAGCGAAGCGTCAGTGTAATTTACATACAAACTGTTTATTTAACATAGACGTTAAGTAAGTTCGTACGAGTTAATGGTAAACCCTGGTGGTGGCCTCGGCGACTGCTACAGCCATACAATGGCCAACATGCTGGCCTAAGATGCGCACCGCGAGATATTTGTCATGTCGTTCTGTCAAAATGTAAGCATTTTGCACGAGTTTAGGAACTATTGCATTATCTGTGGTACCTAATGGTGTCGACAAAACGCGCCATAATGTACACTTTTGACACTTCTTAGTCGTCGTACCTCTCTGAGGACGAGATAATAGTCATGCAGAAATGTCAAAAGTTGAAAATTCAAAGGCACGGGTTCTCGAGAACATTACCACAGATAATGCAATAGTTCCTAAACTGGTACAAAATGCTTACATTTTGACAGAACGACATGACAAATATCTCGCGGTGCGCATCTTAGACCCGATGGTATCGCGCACATTTCTATCGAGAATAAAAGTTAGGTCGAATATGCGTGTCTTTTTAATCTTCGTAATCACTCTTTCCTATCCGCATCATCTTTCATACAACTATCATAATATATTAGCTCGGTATTTATCGGTAGTAGCTCTGCCTTCCGTGCTGTGGGTCGTGGGTTCGATCCCCACCGAGAACAAACATTTGTGTGTGGCAAACATAGATGTTTGTTCTGTGTCTGGGTGATACTATGTATTATAAGTATGTATTTACAAAAAAAAAATGTATATATGTATTCTATCAGCCATCTAGTACCCATAGTACAAGCTTTGCTTAGTTTGGGACTAGAAGGCGTTGTGTTAAATGTCCGTGAATATTTATTATTTTTTATATTTTGGCTTAGTAGGTTGGTTTGGTACATCTTCTTTTTATATGCATCTACATACAAACATAATCTTTGTTAAACGTAGGCCTGTAGGCTGATAAAGAAATTGTTACTTAACTATAGATTTGAGTAAAGATTTGCATACCAAAATGTATACTTGAGTTGGCATCAGTGCTTGAGCAATAAATCAGCATAATGTATGATCCTTACTAACTTCTTTTTCAGGATACAAACGGTTCAGTCAACGACAGCAAGAGTCTACAAAATAACGAAGAAGATGATAGTTTAACGACAGAAGCTGTGCACGTCAAAGATGAAACTATAAACCCTATAGAACAAAATAAATCTAGTTCCGACCAAACAGTGGATTCATCGAACGTGTCTGGAGAAACGAAACAAGAAATATCCACCTTT
The DNA here is from genome assembly GCA_947507515.1 of Eulithis testata. Classification (NCBI taxonomy): domain Eukaryota; kingdom Metazoa; phylum Arthropoda; class Insecta; order Lepidoptera; family Geometridae; genus Eulithis; species Eulithis testata. Next base: position 6,346,036 of record OX382216.1, read on the forward strand.
CTGAACTATGTCGGTGCTTTACTAAATAAAGTGAGCAGCAAATCTCTGGGGAAGTTGCAAGTTAATATCATAAATATGATTATGAACGAAACTGAATCAGAACATTGAAAACCGTAAGTGAACTGCATATGTGAATAAAAACGTATACAATTGAAATTAACATTATAAGTGAGTGATGTTATGGCTCTAGAGGTAAAACACAATTTACACGATGGACTAAAAAAAAAACACCATTATTCAGTAGGTACCTATCAATTGAATAAATGCAATTGGTTTTATTTTATTGTAATTAATTAGGTAGATGAATCGTTATCGCCAGGCCACGGTGTGTCTCTATTACCTGATAACTAAGTATAGGTAGTAGGTACTACGTAAGTAGCTGAATGTTACGACAAAATAACGTTGTTCGAGTTACGCTTTCGCAAACGCTTTTTATAACCAAATCAAATCTTCAACGTTATGAACAGCTTTTTGACGTTACTTATAGCTCTATCTCGAAAAAACATAGGAACATGAAAAGGTGCTCAATAGATCCCTCTTGTTGGGAGTCACTGGCAGAAAATCGGCCTGAATGGAGAAGTCTCGTGAAGCGGGATGCGTTCGCAACTAAGATTTAGGGCCGTACCGAGATAAAACAAAAAAAAAAAAAACACATAGAACGGGTTTTTCTTGATCAAGTAAATATTGTTACCAATTACCTAGGTATTTGTCCAATAGCTTGTAAAAATAGAATATAACTATTGTTGACACGTCTTAATATGCCAACGTTAAAACCTTTTCAATCCTCTGAACTACGGGAGAGAAGGGAGTCTGGGTCCCATAAAATAAAACAGAACTATACTTACGTTTCACCCATACCTTTTATTCAGGAGGTAAGTTACTCACATTGACGTATAATATCGTATAACCATTACACCAACAACACAATTGTTGTTCAGAGCACTTGTCAGTGCGACTGTCGGAACAGAACTGCCCCGGTGCAGTCGCCAATCGCCATACGCCTACTAGCGTAAACAACAAGATGGCGGCGGCCAACCGGATGTGACGTTTATTATTTTATTAAAATCGTACAATGATCTACTTTCAAATGGCAAACAATATTTCATAATTCTCAACTAAAATAATAATTATTATTACAAGTAAACTAAATCATCTTTTCCATAAACCACGTGCTTGTAAGGCGACTTCCGCGTGTTTATGGATAAAACTATAGGCTAAGGTGTTGATAACTCATAAATTAATAAATAATCGCTAACACTATTAAGCAGTTTTTTTATTCTTCTTCATATGATCTACTACTATAATATCTTTGTGCATTTGCGCACTAGGTATCTATGACTAGTGATATTTATGTAGGTACCTATGTATTCATTAATTTAAAAGAAGGCATTGTGTGAAATGTCCATAAATATTTGTTATTGGTATTTATTAATATAAGACTTCAATTAAAATAAATTAATTTACAATAATTGCATAGGTAGTTGTGTCACAATTACATAATATGTCAGTACAAATTTTGGTATGCGTGGGGTTGGGTAAAAAAAATAGAATGATGTGGCAACCCAAAATTTGTTTTGTGTTGTTGACTATCCGTCTTACTCGGGCGTTACGCGCTTATATGGTATACTAATCTATGTTAGATTTACACTACGGATTTTCAAATATGGTACCTACCTACATAAAAATATTTTTTAGGTTAGCAACATTTGGACCCATACCCATGTTGGACCGTAGAACATGGGTTGGACATTGCATCATTGCACACAACGCCCTCTAATCGCAAACTAAGCAAAGCTTGTAGGTACTTTGGGAACTAGATTGCTGAAATTAATCTAATGGCCTTTCTTATAAAAAGTAGTCTTGTTTACCATACATACGTAATCAGGATATAAATGGAATTGACACCGTCTACTTAAACTGTTTATAAGATAGGGGTCTATAATAAAATCATATTATATACCAAGTACGTACATACCTAGGTATAATAGGATTAAAAAAAAAGTTCAATGTGAAATACTTTTTAATCATAATCTCTTTCAACTCGCTTTTTAGGTACCTACTATGCTATGTCCGTAGGTACATCTGCTCACAAAATAAGCACTTATTTTAAAGTTAACCTAAAAATGTATACCTACTTATTGACTAGGGCCGTAAGATCAATAGTGGTTTAAACTCCGAGATAGAGTTTAACCTCCAGTCTCCCATTATTTCATAAGATTAATGGGTGGCACTTTGATACGCGACTTGACAGCAGATTAATCCATCGATCAAATGTAATCTTAGTTGACGAAACCCATAGTTTAAACTGCTTTTGATCTTACGGCCCTTATTGAAGTCAGTAGGTAGCCAAAAGTAGGCGTGTGCGTTACTCCAGCAAAAAAGTGTTGAATCTGAAAATTCTAAAAATGCAGATAATTAGTGCCTACTGCTCTGTAATTGTGCCCCAAGTTTTAAATTTGTGCCTATAGCCGTTTCGGAGTTATTCAAGACATTCACTTTTTGCTGGGGTAACGTTTTTTGCTGGGTCGATTTTCGTTCCTGGTTGAGCTAGCCGAATGAATGTTAGCTTAAAAGGGGGCTAGAATTTGTGCCAATTAGTGCCCCAATTCCTGAATTTGTGCCTCCTAGGGCTTCGGAGTTATTTCAGTTTTTGCTGGAGTAACGTTTTGCTATCTCCGAAACTACTGGGCGCACAATCATGAAACTTGGTCAGTATAAAGGTATTTATATTTAGAAATTTGTGCCTGCTCTTGTTTTCCAAAAAAAGGGCTTCATTCGCGACTTATAAGGCTTTTATTAAAAATCTAAAACCGCTCCTAGCTCGCTAACCATTACACTGAGGAACCTATTGAAAGTGTCATTCTGTACCTCTTATTACGCTGCAACTGCTGACGAAGTTTCATATATCTACTTTCAGTAGTTTACGAGAAATAACGATTTTAAAACTGTCCAGAAATGTCATTACTTTAACCCTGAAATACACCCATTTCCTCTAAAGCTGTCATACTGATTCTTTGCTAGGAATTAGTGCCTATATTCAAATATATGCACACGAAATTTCAGCTTAATCCATGCTATAATTATAAAGATATCGCTAAATAACCTACAAGAATCACTTTGTAACCCATATTGGTGGTTAACCGGCTAAATTCAAATGACTGTTAAAAAGCGAAGGTCCGATACATGGCGCCTACATTCTTAAATTTATACTATAGCATTATTGGTTTCTGTATAGTCTTGTACAAAAGTGTATGCTTAGATAGTTTTTTTTTCGGTTACGAAACTTTGAATTGGTTTTATTTTAGATCTTACTTTTTACTCTGTAGAATTCCCGGGTTGCCCTCATATACCTACAGCTATTTTGTAACTAAGTCACCAAGAGGTCTGTGGCTGGAGAACGCCTAAAATCGTTTGTTCTGGAAAATCTAGAAGCAGACTTTTAGAGGATTAGCCGGATACGTTATACGATACGAGTTGATTATGCTTACAAGCTAGAAGGCAAGCTGTCGGGCCAACTGAGGTCCCGAGCATAACGTCCTCAGACGTAAAGGCCCAAGATGTTGACGTCATTACTCGTAGCAAAACTAGCAGAATGTACAAGCCCCAGGGTTGAGTTTGGGTATGTCGGGTAGGAAGACACTCAAAAAGTAAGACGCGTTTTATATGCCTCAGCAGCGCCTGGCCCAGTGAAAGTATGTAGTCCCCTATAAGCAATACTGGGCTCAAATCCCCCTTTTGACCGCAGGCGAGAAATATGCCTTCAGAACTTACGAGGGTTACGAGGCCAATGTCGTCCTCAATCGATTGCGTGTAGATATTATAGAATACAAGGATGCTATTCGGGTCTTCAACTGCGCTTTGAGATAAGAAAACTGATTGTAGGATTTAATACAGGTAGCATACAACATTGATTTGCCCTGTGACGGTGCTATTTTGTGATGAAAAAAAACCTCCGAAACGCATAAATGTGCGTATTGAAGTAATATAAATTTTATTTTTTACTAAAACCGGTGGTTTTAAACCGGTTTTTTATTAACTATTGGCCACGCATTTACTTTACCCAATGTAAACAGTAGGTAGGAAAATTTAAATTAGTAAAATTTTTAATTGTTTAGTTTTTTCTGAAGTAATTTTATGTTTTGATATGGCTCTATTAATATTAAAAGTAATTGCGAAAGTTTGTGAGTGTATGTCAGTATAATATTTAGAAGTAGGCATTTTTGATCTTTTTGTAGGTACCTAATTAGTTTACATAGCTACAATTTCTACTAGTAGAGAAGTGGATCCCCTTATTTATCGGTAAATAAGAAGTGGGTACCTAGGTATTAGCTACCTAGGTATTATGAGATAGTCAGGCTGGTATCGTATGAGCTGTGGCAGTAAGGGTGAGCGCGGGGGAAGGTGCGGGCCCCGCGCACCGTCTGCCGTCGCTTCTCTGCTTCACCTCCTCAAAAGTGCCACAACTACGGACCAATCCCGCCTTAAAATAGTTATTCGAATGTATTCCAAAAATGAGATTTGTTGATGATGGGTCGCCTCTTCAATGAAAGCTTCTTTTGATAAAATATTACTTTACTGTTGTTACAGGATACAAAGAAATAAAAATTATTTAAAGGTGAAATCGACGTGCGTGCACTTTTGTGTTGTCTTCAATGACACAGAAAAAAATGCAGTCTAAAAACTCCGTCACCAGAGTTGGCCACTAGCTCATACGAGATAGATAGAATGACACAGATTATATCAACACAATATAAAAGAAAAATTGACCGGTGATGCAAAGCGCCATGCCAGGCATGGCGTAAGTATAGGGTATAAGTATTCGTTTGTCCAAACAAGGTTTAAAGCTTTTTATTATGAACTTCTTTGTAATGGATACTTTTTATGTAGAACTCCTTATTCAAATAAAGAACATAAGGTTTGACACTGAAAAGACAAGAAAGTATCGGGGCGAACTACTAGTGAACGTTCTTCGTATCTAGCAACCCAACTCCTAGTTTCATTTTGTATGTATCTGTACCAACTGTTACTAAAATACAATACCTTCAACTGCAAGAGGTAGGCGCCATGTATCGGACGTTCGCTTTTTAACAGTCATTTGAATTTAGCCGGTTAACCACCAATATGGGTTACAAAATGATTCTTGTAGGTTATTTAGCGATATCTTTATAATTATAGCATGGATTAAGCTGAAATTTCGTGTGCATATATTTGAATATAGGCACTAATTCCTAGCAAAGAATCAGTACGACAGCTTTAGAGGAAATGGTTGTATTTCAGGGTCAAAGTAATGACATCTCTGGACAGTTTTAAAATCGTTATTTCTCGTAAACTACTGAAAGTAGATACATGAAACTTCGTCAGCAGTTGCAGCGTAATAAGAGGTACAGAATGACACTTTCAATAGGTTCCTCAGTGCAATAGTTAGCGAGCTAGGAGCGGTTTTAGATTTTTAATAAAAGCCTTATAAGTCGCGAATGAAGCCTTTTTTTGGAAAACAAGAGCAGGCACAAATTTCTAAATATAAATACCTTTATACTGACCAAGTTTCATGATTGTGCGCCCAGTAGTTTCGGAGATAGCAAAACGTTACTCCAGCAAAAACTGAAATAACTCCGAAGCCCTAGGAGGCACAAATTCAGGAATTGGGGCACTAATTGGCACAAATTCTAGCCCCCTTTTAAGCTAACATTCATTCGGCTAGCTCAACCAGGAACGAAAATCGACCCAGCAAAAAACGTTACCCCAGCAAAAAGTGAATTTCTTGAATAACTCCGAAACGGCTATAGGCACAAATTTAAAACTTGGGGCACAATTACAGGGCAGTAGGCACTAATTATCTGCATTTTTAGAATTTTCAGATTCAACACTTTTTTGCTGGAGTAACGCACACAAAGTAGGCACATCCAAACAGTAAACTTTGACACAGTCTCAATTTTTTAAAGTAGCAAGTCTCTATCCTACTGCCGCTGCTAGAACACTAGTTTCCACATATTTTTACAACCTAACCAACAAAAGTATACCTACTTAACTACTTATTCCTGCCGTTTTCTTAAAATAATATCCAAGATATCAAGCTGCATTTTCGACTGCTTTTCCTTGTTCATTTTTTTTAATAAAACGCCTACATATTTCAGGAAAGAATCAATTTCTTCGTTTGGAGAGTTATCTACCGCTTGTGCACTGGATGTGCCCAGAGCCTCGTCGAGGTAGATTACTTCTGTGAACATTTCTGACTCTGTGTTATCGTTTTGGGATTGGGGAGGTGGAGAGTCCGCCTCTGTTGGACATTCTTCTATAGGAGCAGGTGATTTTGTATTCTGTAAAAAAAGGTGCATTAAAATACAGGAAACTAAAATAAAGCACAACCTTGTTGTTTTTTTTTTTTAATAAATGTTACAACTCCTACATAGCACACTCTAGTCCCAAACTAAGCAGAGCACTTGTACTATGGGAACTAGGTTGCTATATTTTTTTTGTAAATAGGTACCTACATACTTATGATACATAGTAACACCCAGATACAACAAACATCCATGTTTGCCACACACAAATGATTGATTGATTGTTCTCGGTGGATCGAACCTACGACCCGTAGTACAGACCGCAGAGCTATTACCGACTGAGCCACGACGGCTGTCAAACGTCAAATCATTATCTAATAAACTATGACCGCGCTGAGGGGTCGAAGAAGCTAATAAAAAAAAACCAGTGCGTGCAGTCCCTACGCGCGGAAGAAGTTATACTTCGAGTGCCACGCATTCACTCTCGCTCTGTGTTTAATGTAAAATTAATTTAGTATTTATTTTTATCCATTTAACCAATTTGCAGTAGCTACAAAATTTTCAATTCAAAATAAAAAGTTGCTAAAAGTCTATAACGTCGGTTTGGATTGGAACTCGTATCCCGTTGTCGTTCTGACCGCAGTCCGACAGTCACCGTTCCGCCAACAGAGCTCGCTCCTGATGGTCGAAATTACAGATATGTTTCTTTTGTTTGACGCTGTCAGTTGGAAGTCGTATAACTTCAAAAAATAAGGAACACTGCTATCTATATTTTGATTGTAGCATTTGTAGCGTATTAGTCTCTGTCTCTTTCTATTCGGGGGGAATAGAAACAGACAGAGACCATGTCCTCCCGTAAAACGCAACGTTGTTGGAAGTCGCATTACAACAACAAGTATAACTTCAAAAAACCATTATTTTGAGTCTACCTATACTGGCCTTGCTTCTCGATGTAACTCCACCTACTGTGCTCCCTAGAGCACTTGTAGGTTCAATTCCTACCATAAAGATAAAAATGACTCACTGTGGGTTTATTCAATATTTTTATTAAGACTATGGGGTGTGATTCTTCCAGATGGTTCCTCATAGCCTCAATAGTGTTGTCTGTGATATCCCGACAGATGCAGCATCGGCAGTTGTCACCCTCCGTCTCAAACTGTTCCCATATCTCTGCAGAAAACTTCATCGAGGAGTTTGAGTCTTCATCCTGGTTTTCAACTGTAAATTGAGAGCGGGTACACATTGGGCGCTCAGCGCTGCGTTGAGCGCGCGTTGATAGCGTAAACACATCGCGCTCAGCACGGCGTTCGGCGAGCGTCATCAATAAAGAAATCAGTAAACCACTATGGTGTGAAAGGGATTGCTCTTGAACTTCTTCATTCTTACTTAAGTAACAGAATTCAAAGAGTTGATGTTAATGGAAAACGTTCTCCGGGGTCAGTGGTAAAAATGGGTGTACCACAAGGATCAATACTAGGACCGTTCTTGTTTTTAATTTACATTAACGATCTACCACGAGTGGTTAGAAACGATCATGAGATTGTACTGTTTGCAGATGACACTTCACTTGTATTTAAAGTGAAACGACGACAAACTAATTATGACGATGTAAATAATGCAATCTATAAGGTTGTAAACTGGTTTAATGTAAACAATTTATTACTAAACGAAAAGAAAACTAAATATATTCGGTTTATTCGTGTGCGTTACTCCAGCAAAAAAGTGTTGAATCTGAAAATTCAAAAAATGCAGATAATTAGAGCCTACTGCCCTGTAATTGTGCCCCAAGTTTTAAATTTGTGCCTATAGCCGTTTCGGAGTTATTCAAGAAATTCACTTTTTGCTGGGGTAACGTTTTTTGCTGGGTCGATTTTCGTTCCTGGTTGAGCTAGACGAATGAATGTTAGCTTAAAAGGGGGCTAGAATTTGTGCCAATTAGTGCCCCAATTCCTGAATTTGTGCCTCCTAGGGCTTCGGAGTTATTTCAGTTTTTGCTGGAGTAACGTTTTGCTATCTCCGAAACTACTGGGCGCACAATCATGAAACTTAGTCAGTATAAAGGTATTTATATTTAGAAATTTGTGCCTGCTCTTGTTTTCCAAAAAGAGGCTTCATTCGCGACTTATAAGGCTTTTATTAAAAATCTAAAACCGCTCCTAGCTCGCTAACCATTACACTGAGGAACCTATTGAAAGTGTCATTCTGTACCTCTTATTACGCTGCAACTGCTGACGAAGTTTCATATATCTACTTTCAGTAGTTTACGAGAAATAACGATTTTAAAACTGTCCAGAAATGTCATTACTTTAACCCTGAAATACACCCATTTCCTCTAAAGCTGTCATACTGATTCTTTGCTAGGAATTAGTGCCTATATTCAAATATATGCACACGAAATTTCAGCTTAATCCATGCTATAATTATAAAGATATCGCTAAATAACCTACAAGAATCATCTTGTAAGCTATATTGGTGGGTAACCGGCTAAATTCAAATGACTGTTAAAAAGCGAACGTCCGATACATGGCGCCTACCTCTTGCAGTTGAAGGTATTGTATTTTAGTAACAGTTGGTACAGATACAAACAAAATGAATTCCGAATTTTTTTGCTTCTATGAACTAGGAGTTGGGTTGCTAGATACGAAGAACGTTCACTAGTAGTTCGCCCCGATACTTTCTTGTCTTTTCAGTGTCAAACCTTATGTTCTTTATTTGAATAAGGAGTTCTACGTAAAAAGTATCCATTACAAAGAAGTTCATAATAAAACGCTATAAACCTTGTTTGGACAAACGAACACTTATACCCTATACTTACGCCATGCCTGGCATGGCGCTTTGCATCACCGGACAATTTTTCTTTTATATTGTGTCGATATAATCTGTGTTATTGAAGACAACACAAAAGTGCACGCACGTCGATTTCACCTCTAAATAATTTTTATTTCTTTGTATCCTGTAACAACTGTAAAGTAATATTTTATCAAAAGAAGCTTCCATTGAAGAGGCGACCCATCATCAACAAATCTCATTTTTGGAATACATTCGAGTAACTATTTTAAGGCGGGATTGGTCCGTAGTTGTGGCACTTTTGAGGAGGTGAAGCAGAGAAACGACGGCAGACGGTGCGCGGGGCCCGCACCTTTCCCCGCGCTTACCCTTACTCATTGCCACAGCTCATACGAAACCAGCTTGACCATCTCATAATACCTAGGTACCCACTTCCTATTTACCGATAAATAAGGGGATCCACTTCTCTACTAGTAGAAATTGTAGCTATATATATATATATATATATATATATAAACTAATTAAGTACCTAAAAAAGATCAAAAATGCCTACTTCTAAATATTATACTGACATACACTCACAAACTTTCGCAATTACGTTTAATATTAATAGAGCCATATTAAAACATAAAACTACTTCAGAAAAAACTAACAATTAAAAATTTTACTAACTGTAATTTTCCTACCTACTTTTTACATTGGGTTAAGTAAATGCGTGACCAATAGTTAATAAAAAACCAGTTTAAAAAACCGGTTTTATCTATGTGTCCGGTGTCCGGTGTGATCTAAAATAAAACCAATTCAGTTTCGTAACCGAAAAAAAACATATCTAAGCAGACACTTTTGTACAAGACTATACAGAAACCAATAATGCTATGGTATAAATTTAAGAATGTAGGCGCCATGTATCGGACGGTCGCTTTTTAACAGTCATTTGAATTTAGCCGGTTAACCACCAATATAGGTTACAAGATGATTCTTGTAGGTTATTTAGCGATATCTTTATAATTATAGCATGGATTAAGCTGAAATTTCGTGTGCATATATTTGAATATAGGCACTAATTCCTAGCAAAGAATCAGTATGACAGCTTTAGAGGAAATGGGTGTATTTCAGGGTTAAAGTAATGACATTTCTGGACAGTTTTAAAATCGTTATTTCTCGTAAACTACTGAAAGTAGATATATGAAACTTCGTCAGCAGTTGCAGCGTAATAAGAGGTACAGAATGACACTTTCAATAGGTTCCTCAGTGTAATGGTTAGCGAGCTAGGAGCGGTTTTAGATTTTTAATAAAAGCCTTATAAGTCGCGAATGAAGCCTTTTTTTGGAAAACAAGAGCAGGCACAAATTTCTAAATATAAGTACCTTTATACTGACTAAGTTTCATGATTGTGCGCCCAGTAGTTTCGGAGATAGCAAAACGTTACTCCAGCAAAAACTGAAATAACTCCGAAGCCCTAGGAGGCACAAATTCAGGAATTGGGGCACTAATTGGCACAAATTCTAGCCCCCTTTTAAGCTAACATTCATTCGTCTAGCTCAACCAGGAACGAAAATCGACCCAGCAAAAAACGTTACCCCAGCAAAAAGTGAATTTCTTGAATAACTCCGAAACGGCTATAGGCACAAATTTAAAACTTGGGGCACAATTACAGGGCAGTAAGCACTAATTATCTGCATTTTTAGAATTTTCAGATTCAACACTTTTTTGCTGGAGTAACGCACACGGTTTATTCTACCAAACGTCAAACAAATAAATGCCAATGTAAAAATCAAAGAAGATAATATAGATCTCGTGGACACCACAGTATTTTTAGGCATAACTCTAGATAATAAACTTCAACGGGGCCCACTCATAGATAAATTGTCGAAGAGACTTAGTTCTGCAGCATATGCAGTCAAGAAGATCCGCTTCCTTACAGATGTGGAAACCGCAAGACTAGTCTATTTCAGCTACTTTCATAGCATTATGTCGTACGGCATTTTGTTGTGGGGGAGTGCTGCAGACATAAACACCATATTTGTGTTGCAGAAGAGGGCTATTCGTGCAATTTATAACATGGGTCCCAGAGAATCACTAAGAAATAAGTTTAAGGAAATAAATATAATGACAGTACCTTGCCAGTACATCTATGAAAACTTATTGTATGTTCAAAAAAATATCAATCTATTCAACAAAAAAAGTGATAATCATAATGTTAACACTAGAAATAAAGACAAACTCGCTGTTCCCACCACTAGGCTCACAAAAATTAGTAAATCTTTCAAAGGGCAATGTGTACGCTTCTTTAACAAAATCCCAAGTGATGTGTCTCAGTTGTCGATTGGCAAGTTCAAAAACGTAATAAAACAGAGACTTCTTTTAAAAGCATACTATAAAATATCTGATTATTTAGAAGACAAACAAGCTTGGGACGAACTAGCTCCAACTCATCCAATAAAAAAAAATTGTAATCATACCTAATCATACAAAACGTAATGACGATTCAAAGTGATCAGTGAGATTTTATTGAATAAAAGATTTTTGACTTTGACTTAGAGTGTCAAAATGTTCGGTCTTCATTTTCAACGTGCGTCTACTCTACACGAAAGCGCGCGATCAAATGTACAACAAGATGGCAGCTCATGTATCTCGAAGCGCGCAGCAGACGCCCGCGCAACGCTCGTTCTTACGAAAATATGTGAACGCGCGTTTGACGCACGCTTGACATGTAGCGCGCGCTTGCATGTGTACACTTCAAAACGTGCGTTCCTGGTTCTCAAAACGTGCGTTTGAAAGAGCCCAATGTGTACCCGGTCTTAATGTGAAATTTATTAAGTGACACTATTTGTAACCTCTGACCTTTGACTAAAAAGTATAACCGGGTTGATCTGTCAGTTGTTTGTGGAATTAAAGCTCTAAACATTATGCATTGAACCTAAATATGGTTTTTTTTTAAGAAAGCTGATTGATCTAGGATTTTGAAAATTGGTGCAGGCATTTCTAAGTTGTGCCAAGTTTTGAGGAATCTCAGGCATATTTAGTTTAACTTTTTCAATTTCAATTTTTTCAATTTATTCAGATAAAATAAGAATAACATAACAACCTTTTCCATGGCGTTATTCTACATAACATTAAATTAATACTAAGAACATGTAATTAAAACTTAATTTCTATGTATTATTATTGTCTTATTTTTATTTCATTTCATTATGTAGGTAATTCAGACTTAATTTCTTAAGTTACAATAACTTTAAAACATTTGTTTCATCTCAAACCGGTCAGATTTGACCAGCATAATGACGAAGATGATTTAGAGTAGACTTTGATATTTCAAAACCAGTAGGTGCCTAGCGGTAGCTAGGGATACCTAGTAGGTGGGTAGTACATAGGTAGGTGCAGGCAGTTGCCCTAAGTAACATAATAGGTGCCTAGTTTGGTGTCATTATCATCCTTACAAAACAGTGTTTGATACCTTTTATAGAATGGTATAAATAGGTCTGTCCAATTCTTTTTCTAGGGGTATGTCATTTGCTTTTGATTTGTTATACAGAATCTTTACTAATCTGTGGTTTATCCTATTTTATTTAGATAACATGGTAGGGTAGGTACTTTGACAAATTAACAGATAGATTGGTAATAAGATACATAAATCATCACTACATAGTATAAAGCATAGTCGCTTCCCGCGTCTGTCTGTATGTATGCTTAGATCTTTAAAACTACACAACGGATCTTGATGCAGTTTTTTTTAATAGATAGAGTGATTCAAGAGGAAGGTTTATATGTATAATACATACATAATATTGTAGAGAAACACTGATAAATTTACAATAATGTAACCAAAGGTGTAAAAATAGAAATGGTATAGCAAAACACAACTGACAGCTAAACGTAGTTTGCAGTATGAAATATTTGGTTCATGTTAAAGCATTCAAAGACCAAGTGGGTCCATACCTACTATAGAATTGGAAACAAGCAAACAGCCGGTCTCAATGATTACACTTACCTAGCGCTGGTGACGCAGGTTCCACTACGGCTGCAGCTCCGAATTTCACCACCGGTGCTACCGCCGGAGCCTTTCCTGATTCACCACCAATATCCTTGGGACACAGCTTTGAGTTCAAAAGATACTTTTCAAATGTTTCTGGATGTTTATGTTTCAAATGTGTTTTCAGGTTTGCAATGGTGACTCGGTATGATAACGTTTGGAGACATAATTTACATTCAGCTAATTTTTTGTTGTTATTTATGGATTCAAAGTAATTCCATAGTTTCCTATTTACATGTTTTGTAATACTCCTAGGTTGATAATGATAACTCACAGGTTTTCTATTATCTGCTGGCAATTCCTCATACTCTTCTCTATGTTTCTCCCTCAAATGCTTCTTAATATTACCTGTAGTCGACGCATAACTTAAGTCTTTTCCACATAGTTTACACTGCGCTTTTTTATCTCCATCCAAACTTTTATTGAAAAAGCGCCAAAACGGTTTTACGCGTCTCTCACGATGTTTTGTAATTTCTGTACCTTCAATGCATTCAATTTCTGTGAACATTACAATGTCTTCTTCGTTATTTTGTGAACTTTCAGAGTCTGTTGAATCAGTCTGAAAATATAGTAATCATATTGCAAGTCATGCAAGAGGATATTTTTATGCACTAAAATATGATTGCATTGATTGAATGGAATGCATTGCAACAAAATTTTGCAAAATTCAACACTTAACAAAAGGTCACATCACGTCAACACGTCAACACGCGTTTGTGACTTTAGTAGTACTTTTTTTTTTCTTTTTTCGTTTCCCGGCGCAGGCTATAGTTTTAAAAACATACCGCCTAGTCTAACGTAATGTTTTTTTGCTATATTAAAATAGTTCTTCTTCTTCTCTTCAATAATGGCCTCTGCCCGTCATTTCGACAGGCAATTTTGCCAATGTCAAGTGATTTAGTTGTAATAATATAGGTCAAGTCATTCGTCAAGTCGGTTGTCGTTTGTTTTGAAAAGAAAATGGTGGATTTTCTCTTCAAAACCTAACACGAATTTTCACATTCAGAGAAACCACTTTACACACATTTATTCCAATGGCTCACACTTTATGTTACGGCCTAAGTATTATTAGGAAAGGTCATTCAGGACCTTATCAATTTCATTTTGTGTTACATTATCAGTCCTTCCCAGACAAAACCTAACCACATGAGTTTTATCCACTTTTAGTAGTAAATTGTTAACTGAAAACCAATTTTCCAGTTTTGGGACAATTTTTCTAAGCTTGTGACTAACATTTTTACCACATTTTTCTTTAATAATTAAACTGGTGTCGTCAGCAAATAAAACTATGTCTATATTAATGTCCTTACAAACTACGGAAACGTCATTTATATAAATTAAGAACAATAGTGGCCCTAATATTGAACCCAGTGGAACACCTAACTTAACCTGACATTTGATTGACCTACAGCCTTTAAATTCTGTGACTTGTTTTCGATTTGCTAAGTACGATTGAAAAATCTGAAGTTCCTTATTCCTTATACCATAGTGTTCCAATTTTCTTATTAAAATATTGTGAGAAACACAGTCAAAGCCCTTGGAGAGGTCACAAAAAACCCCATATGTTTTTGTGATTTCTACAGACCTGAAAGTATGGCTCTGTAATGTCGCACGCCAACCTGCTTATTACACCTCCACGTTTGGGTTGGCTGGCAGACAATGCTTTCAGCATTAAGTCCACCCTTTGTTACAAATTTGTGATTTTTGTGCAATAAAGTATTAAATAAAATGAAATGTTCAATGGTGATCGGAAATAACGTTGCTCGAGTTACGCTTTCGCAAGCTTTTTTAACCGAATAACAGCTTGGTTGGACATTGGACACAACGTCCTCTAGTCCCAAAATAAGCAAAGCTTGTACTTTGGGAACTAGATTGCTGATACTAATGGCCTTTCTTATAAAAAGTTGAGTAGTCTTGCTTACCATACATACGTAATCAGGACATAATGAATACTCTAACTTTTTATAAAATAGGGGGTTAAAATAAAATCAAATACCAAGTAGGTACCTACCTAGGTATACTATAGTTTGACCGAAACCGCTGTACCGCGCCTGAGGTGCGCGCGCGGCGAGACGGGGGGGGGGGGGAAGTATCGGCCACTCCGTCCAATCGCTGACGTCAACGCTCGGCGTTCCTCGGCCCCCACCTCGCCGCGCGTACCTCAGGCGCGGTACAGCGTAAAAGAGAAGAAGTTCTTGGTGAAATAGTTTTTAATCATAATCTCTTTCAACTCGCTTTTAGGTACTTACCTATGTAGGTACTATGCTAGGTACAAAAAAAACCCACTTATTTTAAGGTTAACCTAAAAATGTATACTTAGGTATTCATCCACAGACGAAGTATCACACAATTGTGATACTTCGTCTGTGTATTCATCCAAACATTACACTTTGACACAGTCTCAATTTTTAAAGGTAGCAATACTATTATCCAGCCTACTGCCACTGCACTAGTTTCTTTAATATTTTATTTTTATAACATAACCTACAAAAGTATACCTACCTATTCCTTCCGTTTTCTTAAAATAATATCTAAGATGTCAAGCTGCATTTTCGACTGCTTTTCCTTGTTCATATTTCTTAATAAAACGCCTACGTATTTTAGGAAAGAATCAATTTCTTCGTTTGGAGAGTTATCTACCGCTTGTGCACTGGACGTGTGGAGAGACTCGTCGAGGTAGACCACTTCTGTGAACATTTCTGACTCTGTGTTATTGTTTTGGGATTGGGGAGGTGGGGATTCCGCCTCTGTTGGACATTCTTCTATAGGAGCAGGTGATTTTGTATTCTGTAAAAAAAAGGTGCATTAAAATATAGGAAGGAAAGAAATAAAGCACAACTTTGTTGATACCTACATAATTTTTTTTTTTAATAAATATATTACACACTCTAGTCCCAAACTAAGCAGAGCTTGTACTATGGGAACTAGGTAGCTAATAGAATACTTAAATAATTTTTTTGTAAATACTTATTATTATAGTAACACCCAGCCAAAGACAAACAGCTATGTTTGCCACACACAAATGATTGTTCTCGGTGGGGATTGAATGCACAATCCGTAGCACAGAAGGCAGAGCCACTACCGACTAGAGCCACGACAGCTGTCAAACGTCAAATTAATTGTGGCGATCACATTATGCCAATATGCCATCTAGGCCACAGTGATACTTAGTTGAAGAAGGTAATAAAAAAAAACATTATTTTGAGTCTAGACTGGCATTGCTACTCGATGTAGCTCCTAAGCTCTAGGTTGTAGGTTCGATCTCTACCATAAAGATAAAACTGACTCACTGTGGGTTTATTCAATATTTTTATTAAGACTATAGGGTGTGATTCTTCCAGATGGTTCCTCATAGACTCAATAGTGTTGTCTGTGATCTCCCGACAGATGCAGCATCTGCTGTTGTCATCCTCCATCTCAAACTGTTCCCATATCTCTTCAGAAAACTTCATCGAAGAGTTTGAGTCTTCATCCTCGTATTCAACTGTAAATTAAATGTGAAATTTATTAGAGGAAACTATTTTTTTTAACCTTTGACTAAAAAAGTTTGACTGGTGGTATCTGTCCGTTGTTTCTGGAATCAAAGCTCTTAACATTATGCGTTGAACCTAAATGTGTTTTTTTTTTAAGAAAGCTGATTGATTTGCGATGTTGAAAATTGGTACAGGCATTTCCAAATTGTAAACCAAGTTATGAGAAATCTCTTCGTTTAAAACATTTGCTTCATCTCAAACCGTTCAGATTTGACCAGCATAATAATGAAGATGATTTAAGAGTAGAATTTTATATTTCAAAACCAGGAGGTTCGTAGCTAGTATGAAGGTAGTACATAAGTAGGTGCAGGCGATTGCCTTGTGTAACATAATAAATAGGTGCCTAGTTTGGTATCGTTAGCATCCTTACTATAGTAGGTGCCAAATAACACCGCAATACAGGTCATTCACCCACCTTCACCACGATGTCGCAAAATTCAATTTATGAATGGCTATTTCTGTCGCTAAGACGGTAATCGCTCGAATCTCGTAGTACTTTTTGTTTACCATACATAAATTGAATTTTGCAACATCGTGGTGAAGGTGGGTGAATGACCTGTATTGCGGTGTTATTTGGCACCTACTATAATCCTGTGTTTTGTATTAAATAGGTCTCTCATTTGTTTCTACAACATCCTTACTAATCTGTGGTCTCAAGGTAGGGTAGGTACTTGGACGAAATAACAGATATGCTGAATATTCAATAAAATGATTAGTTGATGCTAATGTGAAATATTTTTGAGATATCTATTAACTACTTACCAGTGAAAGACTCTGTTTCTACACCAGATTCTAGTTCTTGGATGTATTGTGAATATACATTTTTATGTCTCATTAGGTGCATCTTTAGATTCGTGATCGTGCCTTTGAAAGACTTAATATTATTGCAAGTATTGCACATCGCGGTTTTGGTTTCATTGTTGACTATAGTATAATAACGCCAAAGGGGAGATCTCCGTCGTCTTCTTTGTTTCCTAGGGGTGTATGTTCGCGTATGTTTTTCAGGATACTTCAAAATATCTGAATGTTGATTGACCAAGTGTGGTCTAAGGTTGGATAGGGCGGATCTGTAAGATAACTTTTTTCCACAATAATTGCAAGTGGCTAGAAAGATATTGTCATTATCTTTCTGGTAATGATCCCACAAAAAACTCTTCTTGCTCATGATTAGTTTAGGAATTTATGTAACCTACATACACCACAGTAATCTATCACACGGCACTTATCTAAATAAATTAATTGCTAAATATTCGTTTCGTATGTACAGTAGTATCTATTAGATTAAAAATTATTGGTTAGATTAGAAATAAAATGAAGTTACTTTTTCTTTTTTTATTTCGGACCTCTTCTTTTTTTTTCTTGTGGCCGTTCGGTGGCTAGGGCTGCCATGAATTTCAAGTTCAACTTCTTGGTTTGTGGCTTTTGTGGCTAGTTGTCACAATTCTGCCAGTGTCGAGTTCGCTTATGCTAGAGTCATAAACATGAGGGGAGTGCGGATAAGAATATGGTCAGTGTACAAAGGCAGGTAGGTACAACCAAAATTTTGACAATTAGATTTATCTAAAACAAGAGACAGTACAACATTAATATTAGTTGATAATAATATTTATGAGCTTTAGTAAATATTGAGTTTAGTTTCAAAGATATTAATAAACTACTTTCATAATTTAATATGGATAAACTTACATAATATATAATTAATCAAAGGTTTGAGAAAGGAGACATTTAAATGAAAAAGGACGAGGGAATTCAAGAGGAAGGATATCGTAAAGAGATTGGTGAAGTTTCGGACAGTTAAAAAATATGTGTTTGACACTTCCTTCGTCCAGACCACATTCGCACATAGAGTGATCCATAAGTTTGGACAAAAAAACAGGCATGTCCCAATGCCATGAATTTGTCAATAATCTTTTTTGTTGTACATGACATGTGACACTGGCAAAAAACTACTTCCGTCACAAACACGTGTTTTTTTGTTATTGTTTAATTTTGTTGCAATGCACTATGCATTGCGTAGTGAAAAACATCTGAAAAACTAATCATTAGGCACTGAAATCATGATTATTATACCGGATAACGAATTGGACATATTCGTCGGCAGCCGGATTGGCTCGTTTAAACGTAAGTAGATGCTTATGATTATGTATTTTGTTAACATTGAGTACACGTGTTTTTAATGAATTTTCTACCGCTCAAGCACTGGTAAAACACTAGGCTGAAATACTCAAAAGTCATTCAAATTTGAGCACCACTTACAGTTGTTCTGCGTCTGTTTGACATTACTCATTTGTAAGAGATGACAATAATTTAAGCGGGACTTAAATTGAGTGGGGTTTGAGTGGCGTTTGAGTAATCGCCCATGAGCTATCTAATGGGTATCGTCTAAACTTTAGACCAAAGCTTTAGACTCAGCTTTGGTCTCGTGATCGTAACGTACAACGCTGCGGTAAGCGACATGCAGCGCCGGACACATAATTGTATGGAAAACGTCGCAGTCTGCGTCAGCAGCGAAGAGCAAACGCGATACGCTGCGTTGAGATATAGTTTGCAAAAAGTTCTGCTCATAATTTTTGTGCCATAACCCTTCCAGACATTAAATACTACACGGAGACATCTAAAAACAGTAAGAAATGCATTGAAAACCTTGTCGACATAAAAACCCTGCAAAAAGATGACTGCATCACCTGCCTTCAATGGGGCAATCAGGAGCAGACAGAGATATTGATTGGAAAAAAGAATCAACAGGTACCTATAAATTCAAATTAATTTATTTAGATGAAACATAGGTTGCAAATTATAAGTAGGTACCTAGTTATTTATTGAGAACAAGTAGTTTAATCAACAACCCACTAATATTATAAATTTCATAGTTTAGATGTTTGTGTAAACTATGAAATTTATAATATTAGTGGTCAAATTTGGATAAATTAGCATAGGCTGCTTTTTAACCCTCAACAGACTCTTTTTCATTTTCAAATTTCAATTTCGTTTGTGCTAAAATTGACACATTTAACATAAATTGAAAAAAAGGGTGAGTTGGGAGCCTTAGTGACATAATAACATTAAAAGTAATGTAATTTTTTTGACAGAAAGCCAAGTTTTGGGATGGTGGTAAACTGATTGGTGGAAATCGAGGCAGTTTCCAAGCTTTAAGAATATTCTTTACCCTATAATTTAAATTTTAAGGCCCTAAACCATTTGTTTTATATCAAAACACTTGATTTGACAAACTGATAATAAACAAACAATTATGGAGAGAATCTAGGAAGTAATTGAGGGTTGGATGTTTTTAAATTGTTTAGATCCAAGTCTACTCAACCGCAACTGATACAACCTCAACTTACGCAGAAGACTTCGCCCCCGGCCACATAGTGGGCGTCGGGCGCTGCAAACGGAAGCTCATAGCCGCCACATCCTCAGGTGTCGTCAAGGTATGGAGTAAGA
Organism: Eulithis testata; assembly: GCA_947507515.1. Taxonomy (NCBI): domain Eukaryota; kingdom Metazoa; phylum Arthropoda; class Insecta; order Lepidoptera; family Geometridae; genus Eulithis; species Eulithis testata. Next base: position 6,366,114 of record OX382216.1, read on the forward strand.
AGGAGGAGCAGGTTATACAGACGGGCGGGAAGCTGGATGTTATGAAGGTCTACGATGAGGATCACACGGTGTTCGCTACAGGTTTGTACATTTAACACAGAATAATGTTATACAAATGGATTAAGTCCTGTGTTTTCTTTAACCTTTGTCCAGCTGTGGGAAAGATTAGGTTAAAAATCTTTTAATTAAAATTGATAGATAGAAACTCTGTTCATTATTCTTATGTGAAGTATAATTAAGAGATTCCTATATATAATAAATTTCACAAACTACACTATATTATACGATATATAAACTACATAATATGTAAATAATAATTATATGTACATGTATACAATATGTAAAATACCAAAATACCACCTGAAATCAATAGAAACCCGACTGAGTTATGACACATGTCTAAACATCAAAACGGTTTCCTTACAAGGTTTACTTATTTTATTAACAATACTTTTAGTATAATAATATCCATGCATATTTTATTTTAGGTGGCGAAGAGAACGATCTTAAGATCTGGCGGATAGGCACACCGGAACCGACCTTCTCAGCCAAGAACCTGGCTAACGACTGGCTGCAGCTGCGCCAGCCGGTGTGGGTGTCGGGGCTGGCTGTGCTGCCCGGCTCGGGCGCGGCACTGGCAGCCGTCTGCTCACGACATGGTTATGTCAGGTAAATAGGACATTTGTATACCCTCAAAAAATAGTGGAAGTCAGGCGCCGAAGAGTACTGGAAGTCAATAAATCAATCCATTTATTTGCATAAAGTAAAGAACTGTATTTGAGTTTTAGTAAAGAATCTTATTGTTTTGAAAACTAACATACAAATAAAAAAAACAATCAAATCCTTCCTCTTTATTATTAGTAGTACCAATAGAAGATTTATGGCGCCGACCAACACTTGATGCTCGCCTTTTTACGCTGCGATTTTCTTATTACCGTGACAGTTTTCATGTCTCTCGATGTTTGTTCTGTGTCTGGGTGTTTCTATGTATTATAACTATGTACTTACAAAAAAAAATGTATGTATGTATTCTATCAGCCATCTAGTTCCCATTGTAAAAGCTTTGCTTAGTTTGGGACTAGAAGGCGTTGTGTTAAGTGTCCGTGAATATTTATTTATTTAATACGAAAGTCGGGTAACTCCCATTGGTTCTATAGGACTGTTACGTCATAGAACTGTTTTTATCCCTAATATCTGGTAACTTCCATTTAGTAGGACAATTGAAACTAAAACTTCAATAGTCCTACTATGTCGAACTATGTCGAATAGTCGAACTACAGGGATAAAAAAAAATCCGTAGCAGTCCTATAGAACAAATAGGAGTCACCCCGAAAGTCGTGGTAATCGGGTGAGCTCAAACGGGTTCTCGACCACAGCCACCGGTGGCCCCTGGCCCGTTTTTCATCAGCCTTAGGTATACTTTGTTTGCAGGTTATACGACACCAGAGCACAGCGGCGGCCGGTGATCAACGTACAATTTCCCGCGGGAATGGCGGCCACCTGCATCGTGCCTAGTTTTGACGAACGGTAAATTTTGCGACTGTAGTAGGTGCCAAATAACACCGCAATACAGGTCATTCCTTCACCACGATGTCGCAAAATTCAATTTATGTATGGCTAATTCTGTCGCTTTCCATGCAAACCTGTCGCTAAGACGGTATCGCTCGAATCTCGTTAGTACTGTTTGTTTACCATACATAAATTGAATTTGGGACATTGTGGTGAAGGTGGGTGAATGACCTGTATTGCGGTGTTATTTGGCACCTACTATAATTTCATAATGCAATACAGAGTTAGCAAAATGTGGGGAAGATCAAAATGAAGTTTGAAAGTACCTCAGGGATCTGATCTTACCGTGCATGACACTTGGCAAGATTTGGTGATGGCAGGTGGAGTAAGGCCTTGACAGAATGGTGGCCTAGGGGACACAAGAGAGGTCTTGGCAGACCAACAGCCAGTTGGGTGGATGATATCCCAGCAGTGGGCCACTACTAGCTGCCTATGATGATGATGATGTGATGCATTCACTCTCGATGGATATTTTTTGAGCTAATGTAATTGACAGATGACGTTTTCGTATTAAAAAAAAAACACCACAGATTTCGTATTAAAATACTGGAGTTATTTCATTTTTATTGTTTCATTAGGTATTATTGTTTATATGATTACGTATTGTATAAAAAAATATTTTCTATCCAGCCAAGTGCTAGTAGGCTTTGGTCGAGGTCAGCTCCACCAAGTAGACCTGAGGGTTAAGAGACCAGACAAGGGGTACAAGGGCGCGGGCGGCGCGATCACATCCATCGGCATCTGCAGCCGGAGCCGCCTTCTCATCAGCACCAGCCTCGACCGTACCCTCAGGATACACCAACATGATAGCAAGGAACTGCTCTACAAGGTACCTTTATTTGTTCAGTGCTCGTAATACTGGTCATAGCATATTTACTACGATGAGGTAGTAGTGTGGATGTGGAATGTTAAATGAAATGGATGTGGAATGTTAAATGAAAGAAAGACAAAAAATGCATTTCTTTTGGACGAGCCCCCAAAATTGTATGAACCTATCATAAACACACTTGTGTTTGGCGATGGACAGAAAACCACTTTTATTCTTCTTATTTTATGTACTGTCAGAAATACTCAAAATGCTACACCTTTCTGTTAGATCACTGCTTCCATAATGTAGTTTCACTCCGTATTACCACTTGTTCATCGATTTCACTCTCTCCGCTCACTCGGTCCTTGTGTTCCCTTGTACTCAGAATCTTACCGTTCCATTACCAGATACACATCAGCACAGAGAAACTAAGAAACTTATCATAATTACTATTACTACTACTATGTATTATACTATATAAAGCTAGATTACCACTCACTCACTCACTGACTGATTGACATGCCCTGAGAGACAGAAAGAGTGGAGACATTATGTATTATAAGTATGTATTTACAAAAAAAAGTATCTAAGTATTCTATCAGCAATCTAGTTCCCATTGTACAAGCTATGCTTAGTTTGGGACTAGAAAGCGTTGTGTTAAATGTCCATGAATATTTATTTTATAATTAATTACTCACAAAATTTTGACTGAAAAACATCTATGTTTTGCCATTACACAAATTAATGTTTGTTCTCAGTAGGGATCGTACCCACGACCCACAGCACGAAGGCAGAGCTACTACCGACTGAACTGGGATGCCTGTCGATGTAACAATATTCGTTTTTTTTTCAGCAATATCTAACATCGAAGCTGTCAGCGGTCCTAGTGCAGACTGAATGCTCCACTCCACTTAGAAACGCTCCCGATATAAAAGAGGAGGAGGTTAAAGAAGAAGAAGGGGTGCAAGAACCGGGAGAAGACCTGGATGCGCTGTTTGACCAGATGGAAACTATTGGGTGAGGAGTTTTGTAGAATTTATTATAGTTTACAAGTCCGTATATGTTAGTGGACAGCTCTGGTGGCGGAGTTTTTAGGCCGCCTTAAGGCCTCCGTCGTAGATTAACTGCTATGTCGCTAACTTTTTTTTTCACATCGCAGGCAAAAAACTAAACTGAAGGTACCATCGGAAGACGCACCCCCTTCGAAAAAGATCAAACCATCCACAAAGGGAAGCACGGAAGGTTCTGAAGAAGCAATCGCGCAGCTTCTCCGAAGCACTGAGAAGCTGAAGCGGAAGCGAGATAAAAAGAAGAAGGAGAAGAAAGCGAAGAGTGTTTTTCATAATGCTTAGAATTATTACATGGGATTACGATATTTTTGCGTTTTATTTTGAAAGTAGTTTAGTTTTGTAAGCTTCGGCTATACCTACACCCAAAAACTATAAACGAAAAAGTTTGTATATATATTGTCCGTGACCTGGATTAACGCATAGGCTACTTTTTACCCCGAAAAATCAACGGGACGCGAACGAAGTTGCGGGCGGCACCTAGTATTACATAGTGATGTGTATATAGGATAAGCATACCTACTAACTAACTACTGTAAGAATATATTGTTTTGGTCCTCATATTTTGTAAGTATGCATTGCACAGTAAAAACACAAATAGTTATATTATTTTTATTAAAAACTAAAAAAATAGTAAATACTAAGTAACATTTCAAGCTATAGGTGCTATAGGCATAATTATTTAGAAGTCTAATTCGTCTGGAGCAAATCGCATGCGGCGGGAAGGCAGCTCCCAAACTTTGACTCTGCCTTCAGCATCGCCGCACGCAATCCGACATGATCTGAAAAATACATCAATTAATTCTTACATAAATAACTAAAATAAATTGAAAATGGTCATGTTGGACCACAATCCGAATGATCCGAAGTCTTAGAAAAAAACTTCTTGGTTTATGGCCTATATTATACACACATGCGGGGTATTCTAATAAAGTGTCCGCGCGCAGTGATTCGGCTGCAATGGACGCACAATTTGAGGCCTTGTAATCTTAATTCTTACCCAGAATGGTTAACAGCTAGGGTTGTAACCGCTGCGTGCGCAAAGTCAGTCGACAAGCGACGCCCAGCACCTACGTCAAACAGAACAGCGCCCTGAGCCGAGCCGAGTGCCGCCACTAGTGCACCGCGAGTTAACCAGCTTAGGCAGGATACTGGGGAATCCAGCTGGAATACCTGGAGAAACCATCATTATTCTTTATTAATCCCAAGTTCTACGCAGCATCAGGAAAAGCTTAGATTATGTCTTTAGTTTACGGATTCTCGTCCGGGGAAGAATTACCATCGTAGTTATTTCTGCTGCCAAGTACGTACGTAGGTAGCGTTGCTCGCATTAATTTGAAGGTGGGTACCTACAGCGGTGTTAGTAGGTAGGTGCTACACGTACATAATGCGACCTTACAGTTTACCTACATCTTAAGCCTTGGTCTCGCGATCGTGACGCACAACGCTGCGTTGTGCAGCATGCAGCGCCGGACACTTAATTGTATGCAAAACGTCTAGTAATGGTCTTTCGTTACGTCGCAGTCTGCGTCAGCGGCGAGGACCAAACTCTGTACTCTGCGTTGTGCTGCACACCGCAGCGTTATGCGTCACGATCGCGAGACCGAAGCTTTAGATTGATGGGGGCGGCGCAGTACAATCAAGGACGAATTAACACAACGTGTGTTAATTCGTCCAAGAGTACAATGCACCGATGGTAAATACATACTTATATAGGTAGTTTTATGAAAAAAAAACCTCCGTACTAGTTTTAGATCCAAGATTATCCTACATAACAACCGATGATGCTACTAGAGGAAGGCTTTAGATCGCATTGCATTTTCCGGAATTAAAAGAAATCTTAATACCTATCTTATTACCTTCAACGGACAACTCTGGTTGATATCGTAAACCCGCAGCTCAGAATCGATGGACGCCGATATGAAGATCGCAGGCTTCTGATAACTAAAGGCAACGTTCAGCACACACGTGCGATGTCCATCTAACACTTCCGACACCGGATCCACTCGCCCCAGTTGCTGCGGAGGTTTTATCTTGCAAAGAAACAAGGTCCCGCTTTTTGTTCCAACCACGAATATGTCATCAGGAACTCTGTCCTCGCTCGGTCGTAACGGACACGACTTGATGTAGTCAAAGCAGGTTATATCGGGAGCTGCTAGTTTCCGCGATCCATTGATCTGGTAAGATACAACGATCTCAAAGATCTTGGTGCCGGCGTTCACCTGCCAAACGTTCATCGTTCCGTCGCAACCAGACGAGATCAAAATCTGATCGGACGCACCTCGGCGTTTACCCCGATTATTGATCTGCATAGTCAAGTAGGTGTTGGCTAGGGGAGCATCAGCCCAGAGTAATGCGGAGACTCGTTTAGAGCCGTGGCAATCAGCTGGAGAAGTTAACTGCATAACCTGAGAGTTACATTCCCTCAGATCGCACATGACAACCTCCCCTGAAGTCGTTCCGTATGCCAAAATCGCGGCAATCGACGGATGGTATTTGACTACAGATATGCAGTTCTTCTCGTTGATATCCATCGCGTGGACTAGCTTGTCCTCCTGGCTTCGTTTAGCTGTGTAGATTCTGATCAAGCCGTCGTGGGTGCACCAGTTTTCGTGCTGCGTCTTGCCCGTGGATACAGCTAGGGAGTTCCCTGCGCTGCTCCAGGAGAGGTCGAGAACGGAGAACGCTTGGTCTCCGGCTCCATCGCATTCCTTAACCCTGATCTCTTGGAAGAGCTTTGCTACAACGCTTTCTTCTTCCTCTGAATCTGAAGAGCTGTAGGTTTCTTTCTCGTTTTCGTCCAGCTGTTCCATCATAGATGGCACCACTCTGCGCAGAAACTCGTTTAGACCTGGTGGTGGGTATTCTTTTAGGATATCGTCTTGGGCATTTAGGTCTTCAGGAGTGGCCGTGGTGCCGCAGTCCTTGGACATGTTTGTCTGGCAGGACACGCCACTTTCGTCGAATTCGGTGGTTTGAGTCGAGCAGCTAGTTTCAGATCTTTTTTTAGATGATACGGAGTCAAAACCGACGACTTCGCTGTCATAGCCAGTTAGATGCGACATATTTAGCTTAGCTGGTAAAATATCACTTGGAAAGTAAAGTTTTTTTCAGGATTTTATGAGCCGGTGTTTACAAACATTGAGTTCTTTTGTTTGCAGTTATGTGGTTGTCATAGTAACACTTTTTTGTTGACAGTAAGGAGTTTAAATGGTCATAAAGTTTTGTTAGATACCTTTTTGCAACTCCTAGAAGCGCTTCTTGTATCAAAGAATTCAGTATAGACCCTCCTAAAGATCATATTCAGAGTATTTTTTTCTATGCACTTGTATGCAGTGATTGTTTAAAAGCTTAAAACCTGCCAGTTTTAGCCTACTTCCTAATAAAGGTTTAATAAAACATAATAAAATTGAAAAAGACATTTATTTAATTAAAAACTAAGAGGAATTATTCACATAATCACAAAATGACTTCGGATACATTTTGTAACACATATTTTTCATCGAACTTGCACACGACAATCACTGCCCTATTTCTGCACATTCAAAATACACGTAAAAGATTTGATAGTCAACATTTTATAAATTTCATTAAATAACTTTGTAGGTACTTACTTACAATATGTAGGTAGGTACCTAGCAACTTTAAATTGTCAAAAAATGTAATGCTCTCGTATATCAACGTATTACTATTATTATTGGGCAAATCTATCCACTGACTATAATATTGATAGTTGAATATTGATATCGGCTCGAAGTCAAAGGCAAGCACAGTCAACATCGCTAGTAAATTATGAACCAAGGTTCTTTTGTGAACCAATAATGATCTACCAATATTTAAATTCATTTTTCAAACTATTACTCTAAAAGTAAAAACTGAAGTACTGACGATAAAAAATTATGAGGAATTAGAGCAAAAAATAAAAAATTCAGAAAAACGAACCTTGTAGTTGACTGCACAAGCAAATGATATACATTTTAATTAAAAGTATTTAGGGGACTACAATCCCTAGATTTTTTTTAATTTTAATAAATTCATACGTTCTAAATCAAGTTATGACTTTATTATGTACACAATTAAATGCATAGTCAGTATCAATTATTACTATAGGCTTTAAATATTATATTTTCTTGTATAGTGTGAAGTGTGCAAGCCCCCTAACCGCGACTACGCTGTCCTTATTTGGTTCTTCTTTTGGTATCTGTGAAGAGAAATCATTTATAACTTTAAAAACTTGAAAGAATGCCTTGTTTCGCCTTCATCAACAAATGATAATGATGATGATGATGATGATAAGATAAGATAACGTTTATTCAGCCACCACAATAAAAAAGTGAAAACAAGAAATAAAGGTAAAAACTAAAATAACAAACTATAAATATATCTTATATCTAGACGAAACCATATAGAATAAATAATTCTATATGATAGTGGTGGTGAAGAGGTCTATAGCTCAGCATGTGCTTCTGTATGTTTCCATACGTTCTATGTATGCATTACTATGTAGGTATGATGATGATAATACCTACATAGTAATGCATAGAACAAGATACATAGAAAAAACATCTATGTTTGCCATACAAAAATATTTGTTCTCGGTGGGGATCGAACCTATGACCCACAGCACGGAAGGCAGAGCTATTTACCAACTACCAATGATGAAGAGGCCATCAAAATATTTTCATAGGCGGGTGTTTTTAATTTTTTTGTAAAAACTTGTTATTCTGAGTACAGTGTACGTACGCTCAAGGCTTGGGGCGGCGACACGGTTCTGTGGCGGTCGGCGGCGGCGGCGGGCCCTTCTTATCCAACTCTTCAAGGTACGACATTATTATACTTTGACGCTCGTCGGGAATGTGTTCCAGCGCTAGGTATCTGCAAACATAATAATATGCCATTTTTTTAATATCATAAGTATATTTATTTTTAGTACAGGCGTCATGGCTCAGTCGGTAGTAGCTCTGCCTTCCGTGCTGTGGGTCGTGGGTTCGATCACCATTGAGAACAAACATTTGTGTGTTGTAAACACAGATGTTTGTTCTGTGTCTGGGTGTTTCTATGTATTATAAGTATGTATTTACAAAAAAAAATATGTATGTATGTATTCTATCAGCCATCTAGTTTCCATCGTACAAGCTTTGCTTAGTTTGGGACTAGAAGGCGTTGTGTTAAGTGTCCGTGAATATATTTATATATTTACATATTTTAAAATCTTTTAGGTACATAAAACTTACTTTAAAAATCTTACTAACTTTAAGCACACCATGTAAAATTGCTTTGCCTCTGTTTGACATTTACTCATTTGTAAGAGATGGCAATAATTTAAGCGTGAACTTAATTTAAGTGGCGTTTGAGTATTTGGCTGGTAGTGTTATAGTTGTTATATATGTAGGCTTAGGGTAGTTCAATAGTTCATTAGCAGATGGCGGGTACTCAATAAAAAGTCAGTCTCGTTTCGATGGTGGTTTCATTGGTGTCCTAAATTTATCAAATAAAACAATAGTTACCTTGCGTCGTGTTTGAGCGAGTCGTGGACAGCTGTCATGGCGGCGGTGTGTTCCTTCACCGCCGCTAGAGTCTTGTGCGTGACTCCTCGCGTCTCCAGCAACAGTTGACGGAGCTGTGTCTTGGCGGCTGATTGCTTGTCGCGTTGGAAGTCACGGAACTCTCGTTCCATCTGAAATTACATTTTATTTAAAACCAGCCGTCGGCCGCGGCTTTGCTAGCGCGGTAGCAGCATATGCAATTTTTGATTAAAATCTTTGATCATAATATAAACTCTTTAGAGTGTGACTTTTCAAAATTCCTTTCCTAGTGCACCCCTGCACTATACTAGTAGTTCGCCCCGAACTGAGATCTCGTGGTCGGTGAAGAGGTTGTAAAGATAGGAGGGTCCAAATGGAATAAAAAAAATGTCGTACAAAAATATCACATGGGGTGTCATTTGATAGGGCTTTGCTTTTAGATATCCCAAAACCGGTTTAATTTTTATTCTAGGTGACATAGTTTTGGATTCATATGACACCCCACTTGATATTTCGGTACGACTTTTTTTTTTACTCCCTTTGGAATCTCATAACTTTCCAACCGCTTGACCGATATACTTTATTTTTCAAACCAGTAATACTTCAGAGTACTATCCGTATACCTACCAAATTCTGTGAAGATCGGATAAGCGGTTCAAAAGATCTCGACGAACAAACATACAAAGCATTTTTGCCCAAGTTGTCATTAATATCTTCGTTTGCTTCGCTCACTCGACCAATAGGGATACTACCATCCAAATTTCATACCTCTAGGATTTATAGTTAGACTGTGCGTTGTTTATCAGTCAGCTTCAAAAGAGTTTTATACAAGGTGTAACATAAATACCCTATAAGTCCGAAAAGGGCGTAATCAGACCGACCACCTGAGTGCTTGGACATGTGCAAAGAATCAATACATCGTAATTGAAATTTTCATACAAAAATGCAGCTTTTATTATTTTAGAAATTTGGGACAACCCTAAGTGTTTGTTTACTATTTGCGTAAACCCGTGCACACGCATGCACACGTAGGTACCATCCTACCGCGTCGCACGCACACGCTAGCTGTGTGTAGGTGCATTTTAAGTAAAAGTTACGAGCTCATTTCATGAATGAAAACCTTCGAAATCTCAGAAGTCGTAAAACAAACACTGTTCGCCATGACCTGTAAAATACCCCCCTTTCGGACTTATAGGGTATTAATGTTACTGTCTAATGCAGGAGGAAGAAAGTCCTTGGCCATGAAAAAAAGCGTTTATTAGTAATTTAATTTAGTAGATAGGCACAGCTAGTCGGTATGACCGCCGGAAAAAGAGAGCGAAGCTAGACCACGCGGCGTCATTTATACCAAGGAACAGCGCCCTACCAGCGTCTTAACTAATTAGCTAACTAGTCTATGTAGTACTCGAAGTGAAAGATTAATTAGGTATCGACTTACCTACTTATTTCGTTCAGCCGTTGAAGCACAGATGGCGCTGTGTTTAACACAGCCGTTGAACCACAGATGGCGCTGTGATAAACAGTTACACCGTGTATATTTAGAAGATCAGCATAATAAATGTTATTACCTGGCTAGAGCTGGAATATTGCGGTGCAGTGGGTTCGTTTTTAATCATTTCCTTGACTTCCCTCCAGTGCGTGGTACATCCGACCCCGAGCTCCGTCAGTAGAGTGCGCAGCTTGTCGCGACGCTTCGATAGAAGCGAGCCTGTGTGTTGCGTGAACAAACGCTCCTGGAACGACCACATATCTTTACATCTATTGAAGATGATTTTATAGAGCGTCAGGAGGCAACCTATGCCTACACTTAACGGCACACTGTAGTGCCTGGGACAATGTTTAGATGGAGTAGGCCCAGCACCTATACCATCCTCTCAGCCTAGTCAGCCATATCCACAGGAAAGACAAGGTCAATACGTGCGGAGCTGACTAAGCCAAGGGTTTCCTCACGATGTTTTCCTTCACCGTTAAGCTCGTGTTAATGCGCATATAAATTATACAATACATATTGGGAATGCAATATTGCTTCTTAAACATTTATAATATACTAAAAATAGAAGGTGAAGGTTCGGTTAGTTTGGGACTAGAGGGCGTTGCAAAATAAATAGTAAATAATTTGTCCCCAACATGCAGGCGTGTAAGAACAAACATTTGTGTGTGGCAAACATAGATGTTTGTTCAATGTCTGCATGTTTCTATGTTTTATAAGTATGTATTTACAAAAAGAATAATGTAAGTATTCTATCAGCAATCTAGTTCCTATGTTACAAGCTCTGCTTAGTTTGGGACTAGAGAGCGTTGTGTGTAATGTCCAAGAATATTTATTTATTTACTGTAATATTCCATGGATATGGAAGAGCGGGTCCTTCCAACACAAGTATTATTTACATACAGGAAGGTCCTAACTTTGTTAAAATTGTTTGTATATTTTGTTACAGAAATAATTATATTTTGATTCGATTTGAACTCATGCGAGCTTGCTTGCTACCAGATTTTATTAATTTTATTTTTAGAATTTTATTTTTATGATTTGCTAAATTACGACTTTGTGCTATTTTGTTCAAAAAATGGGCCTCGGAATAGAAAGTAAAGAATATCTTAATATGTGCCTGGGTGTAATTGAGAAGCTAGATGGATTTTGCAAGCGTTTAGATGGTAAATACCAGTAGTTTCTACCTCTGATTCCAGATAGATAGATAGATAGATAGATCGTTTATTTGACATACACACAGAAAAATACAGAACGGACGTAGAAAATATAGCAAACATAAAGATACCTACAAGAAACAAACAAAGTAATAGTTGAGTAACAGCTATAGGTAACCTAACGTAACAAGTGGGTACTAGCTAGTCTCGTTCCGCGCTGTATGCAGCCAAATCGGTCCCGACTCAGCTTATTGCTGTCTAACAGGGCAGATGGTTCCACCCTGCTAAACAGCGCTGGTATATGATGTATATGTATACCTTTGTATTGTAATTATGCGATGTGTTTTTATTTTGGTTTTTGTGTTATTTTCTGTTGTAGTGTAATGAAACGACCGTGCTTGGATAACAACTGCTTTATTCATATTTGAAGGTATCTACACAATACCTTGACACGACCTACCCACAACATCTTCCCCTTTCTATTTGAATAAGTTAATAACAAAGGTGATAAACAAGCCATATTTTAGGTATTAGGTACTGTTCTATGACTAAAACTGAATGAAACTTAATTATGCAGATATTTAACTAATTACTTACTTATCCTACTTAATATGTAACTAATGTATACCTATAGCATTTACATAATTCTATTTATTCACCTTGCTGCGGAGACATGGAGGCGAATATTCAAAACTTTCAGCAAATTCTAAACTTGGTTCATATACTTCTTCTGCACCCGATTCATACACCCCATCATCCTCATCTGATATTAGAACAGGACTATTCTGATTTTCATTACTTTCAACGTTTTTTATATCAGGCGTACTCTTAATTAAATGTCGTCGATTGCGTCTATAGATACCCATCCTGTTCTTCACGATGTAAGAACGCGGAGTAGACGCTTTTCCCATTACCGTACCACGTACTTTCTTGTTGTTAATTTCTAACATGATTACGTCATCGCCGACATTTAATTCAGGCAGCGCTTTACAATGTTGATCATACCAAATCTTACTATTATTTTGTTTATCAAGTAACTTTTTATGCTGTGATTTAGCATTCATATTCTTATTTTGTTTTAACAAATCTGGATGAACTGGCAGTCTACAATTCAGACGCCGTCCCATCATAAGTCGTGCAGGAGAATCCAAATTTTCTCGCGGCGTGTTTCTATAACTCAACAAATTTAAATAAAAATCTGTATTACTATCTATAGATTTTTTTAATAGTTTTTTAATGGTCTGCACAGCCCTTTCGCTTTTACCGTTGGACTGGGCATAGTACGGAGACGATGTTATGTGATTAAAACTCCATTCATTAGCAAACTTTTTAAAGCTATGACATGAAAACTGTGGACCATTATCACTAATAACCGTTTCAGGAATCCCATACCGAGCAAAATTTTCTTTCATCACTGTTATTACAGATTTAGCAGTCGTATCTCTTAAATAACTCACTTCAACAAATCCAGAAAAATAATCTACCAAAATTAAGTATGTTTTCTTACTATACTCAAATAAATCAGTTCCAATTTTATTCCAAGGCAACTCTGGTATGGGAACCGGAATCATTGGTTCTTTACTTGGTTTGTTTGAATTCTCTTGACACACTTTACATTTCCTTACATAATTTTCTATGTCTGTTGTTATACCTGGCCAAAACAATACTTCACGCGCGCGTCTTTTACAACGATCAATTCCTAAGTGCCCCTCATGAACCAATTTTAACATTTCACCTCTAAGTGAGGCTGGAATCAATACTTGTTTATTCTTAAAAATAACGCTATCTACACAATATATTTCGTCTCTGATAGACCAGTAGTGCTTTAACCCATCTTGTACATCATTTTTATAATTAGGCCAACCTCTGTTGACATAAACAAGTAACTGTTTTAACTCTCCATCCTTGATCGTCTCCTGTTTTACAAGAGATAATTTGTTCTGAGACATCGGGATGCTACCAATGACCATTTTAACTTGATTTAAAATTGCCTTACTTATTTTATCATCATATAAGTCAGGAAGAGACGCGCGTGATAATGTATCAGGTATGTACATAAACTTTCCAGGTTTATAAATAATTGACAAATCATAACCTTGTAGTCTTAACATCATTCGCTGCAAGCGTGCTGGGATCGAATCCAAAGGCTTCTTAAAAATACTTTCCAGTGGTTTGTGATCCGATTCAACAATTACAGAACTTTTCCCATAGATATATTGATGAAATTTTTCACATGCAAAAACAATAGCAAGTAACTCTTTTTCGATCTGTGCATATCTAACTTGTGTGTCTGTTAGTGTACGTGAAGCGTACTCGACCGGTCGCCCGTGCTGCATCAGCACGGCGCCGAGTGCCACACTGCTCGCATCTACAGATAGCACCACCGGCCCACGAACGTCATACAATCCCAAGACAGGTGCCTTGCATAGTAGGTTTATTAAATTATTGAACGCGGCTTTATGACCCATCTCCCAACTCCACGTGACATCTTTTTTCAATAACCTAGTAAGCAGCACAGTGTGATCTGAATAATTTGGTATATACCTAGACAGATAATTAACTACTCCTAAAAATCGTTCCAAGCTCTTACGATCCGTTGGTTCAGGCATATTTCTCACTGCTCTTATTTTTTCAGAATCTACTTTCATTCCGTCTTTGTTAAAAACATGGCCTAAGTACCTCACTTCCTCTACTCCTATTCGACACTTTTCTTTATTAAATTTTAAATTTATTTCTCGCGCCCTAATAAGTAATGCATTCAATCGCAAATCATGCTCACGTCTGGTATTTCCCCAACATATTATGTCATCGATAAATGATTCTACCCCTTCCAAACCTTCCAAGAGCTGTTTGAGCTTGGCATGAAACACTTCAGGTGCACAATTAACACCAAATGGTAAACGCAAATACTGATATCTCCCGAAAGGAGTGTTAAATGTACATAAGTCAGAACTTTCTTTATCTAGCTTCACTGACCAAAACCCAGAACTAGCGTCTAAAACCGAAAAATATTTCGCGCCATGAAGTTTGGTCGTTAGTTCATTTATCGTTGGCAATTGATAATGCGCGCGTTGTATGGCTACATTGAGAGGTCTCGGATCTAAACACACACGTAACTGACCATTTTTTTTAGCTACCACCACCAACGAATTTACCCACGGTGTAGGATAGGTGACTTTTCTAACAACTCCCAGTTGCGTCATCCTATTTAGTTCCTCAAGCAATTTATCACGTAACCCTAACGGTACTTTGCGTGGAGCACAAACCACTGGTGCCACATTTTTATCGATCACAATATGGTACTCACCGGGCAAGCAACCCAACCCATTGAATAAATCTTCATTTTCTGACAGATTAATGTTTTGAATTCTTTTAACTAATCCCAACTTTACGCAAGCTTGTAGCCCCAGCACACTTTGACAGTTAATATCAGCAATTGCAAATTTTAAATCATACTGAACATTTTTATACTTCCACACTAAGTTACAAATCCCTTTTAGGGGTATAAATTCACCACTATAAGACTGTACTTTAATGCTATTTTTAGTACCAATAATTTTAGAATCATAACCCATAGCGATAAAACGTGTGTACGACATAACATTAATATCGGCACCAGTATCTAATTTAAATTTCTCTGAACCGCACTCCCCACACAGTACTTGAAACCAGTCCTCTGACGCAGTATTTATTTCAGAAACATTATACAACATAGATATAAAAAATGACTCACTTTGATCACTTTCCTCGTCCGATTTTTCTTCATATAGTCCAATGTCATACAATTTCTTTACATTTTTCTTTACCTTACACATCCTAGCATAATGACCATAATTTTCACACATATAGCACTGCACTGAATTAGCTGGACACTCTGCCGGTACAGCACATTGACCTCCACACTTGACACATTGAGCTGATAACGCAGCTTGTCGATGCATGGTACGCCGCACGGCCCAGCCGGCGCCGCTGTACCCGGCGGCGGCGGGCTGGCCGCGGCCGGGCCCGCTCGGCCCGCCTCGGCCGCCGCGCCAGGCGCGCCCCCGGCCCCGGCCGCCGCCGCTGCCTCGCACGCCGATCGTATCCACGTGCGTCGCCGATCCCTGACCAGCGCTACGCGTCTCTAAGACGCGGCTGCTATCACTCGATATTTCATTGACTTGAACAATTTTTATAGCTTTCTCCAAGGTCAAATCCTCTGTTCTAAGTAAGCGGTCTCTCACTACTGTATTATTTATGCCACAAACAATACGATCGCGAATAAGTTCCTCTTCTAAAGTTTGAAATTCGCAATTTTTGCTGAGTAACTTTAATGCGGTGACGTACTGATTTATTGACTCGCCATTTTCTTGACTTCTAGTGAAAAAGTTATATCTTGCTAACGTTATATTCGATTTCACACCGAAGTATTCGTCAAACTTTTTCAATAAACTGGCCACGTTATCTTTTTCTTTGTCATCTTTGAATGAAAAAGTCTCGTAGACATCGAACCCCTCAGATCCAATCAAATTAATCAGTAAGCTAGCTTGCACTCCGTCTTCTTCTTTATGCACCCCAGATGCTTTTAAAAACAAGCTAAACTGCGTCTTCCACCGCTTCCATGCGTCAGCCCGGCTGACGGGGCTGCCATCCAAGCTCAATTCTGCCGGTGGTCGAGCGTGCTCCATTATTATGAATACGATAATAACACGAACACAACACTTTCTCGCGAAAACAACAGTTTTTATTACAGTTTGCGCTGTTAAATTGATTAAAAACCACCGCTGTCACCATGTAGTGTAATGAAACGACCGTGCTTGGATAACAACTGCTTTATTCATATTTGAAGGTATCTACACAATACCTTGACACGACCTACCCACAACATCTGTATTGTGCCGTCCTTAAAATGTTAGATACCTATTTCAAATACAATTCTGATGATTGTTTGTAAAAAAAATTAAAAAAAAAAAAGATTCTGTTATGTACCTTGTCCTCCTTGGTGAGTAGTTCAGCGAGGTTGTACCGATGATCTTTCTTCAACTGTTTCTTGGCTTCACGCCACGCCAGCTCCGGATTGCGAACCAAGTCTGCTAGCAACGCGTTGAAATGCTGAAATAATACAATACACTGTATTCAAAATTATATGATTTTATATAAAAAAAACCAGCGAACCTGCGACTTCGTACGCGTGCGAAACTTTCCACCAAAATATCTGTCAACCAGCATACGATGAACCTCGTAGCAAATGGCAGCTTATGTTTTAGAGAATTTAAGCTGTATCTAAGAATTCAAGTCTTTGATTTCAATAAAATATAGCCTATGTTTCAATCCGAAAAAAGGGCTTCTGAATGATATAAGTTTCATTGAAATTGGTCCAGTAGTTTAGGCGTGATCCGCGAACAAACAAACAGACAAACTTGATTTTCGGAATCAGAACCGTTATTTAGTAGATCTGCATATTTCGTTTATCCATATCTTTAAATTTAGTTTTTGGCTTTTTTACAGTTTTATAATAGTATAGATCTTTTAAAACAAAGATTTAGAAATTAATAAGAGTATGTTAGACTTATTATCGATGGAACTATTTTCAGTCGTTGGATTTCTCTCTCTCTCTCTCCTTAACTTATAAAACAATCTATTTATCTCTCACCTGTACCGCCTCGTCTCTCTTGTGTTGTTCTCTCTCCTTGTCCCGGTCTCGTAAGCTCGTAGCCAGCGCCCGTTGCACCTCTCTTTCTCTCTCCTTGATGGACGCCTGAGCCCGCGCCTGCTTCTCCTTCGCGGCCGAGTCCGAGTCCGCTTCGCCCTCCGGTTCCTCTGCCTCTATTTCTTCTGCTGCTGGCTCTTCCTTCTTTGGCTGAAGGTAATAATTGAATTAGCTAAATTGGTAAAGGAAAACATCGTGAAATCTTCGGTTTAGTTCCGCGAATAAACTGAGCTGAACAATTGATACGCCAAAGTACATGACAATGCGTATTTTGCTTTTCTATTGTGTTTACGATCAATAGAACAGTCCCAATGAACTGCTATCATCATCATCATTAATTGACGATGAAGGAGTATCAAATTGAAGTCGGTTTTTCCAGTTTTTTTTAATTATTATCTATTTAAACAGTTGGTAACACCCACTGCTAAATAAAAGCCTCTTCTCTATAGTTTACTGCCTGGCGGTATGCCAGCTGAATCCATTGTCCTCCCACCGCCCACAAAAGTCGTCTAACCATCAAGCTGATGGTCTTGATACCGTCGCAGGTGAGACCTTACAACTATTAAAATTGATGCCACGATGATGGCAAGAACCAATTTTAATAGTTGTTACAAATATAATAATTTAATGCACATAACATACTGTGCGAGGAAATGTGGTTTCATCAACAGAGTACATTGATTTTCCCTGTAGATTAATTGACTACGTTTTGAAAATAGTATTACCAGTATACCTAAGCGCTACCACATTTCCCATGCAAGAATTTTACGATTCATTCAGTACAATTAGTTTTGCAAGACATTTCTGCCTCGATGCCTGCATTCTTGTTACGGTTTAAAGGGTATGGGCGTGATTACGGCACAAATGTTTGTCCTCAGTGGGATTCGAGCCCACGATCCAAAACACGGAAGGCAGAGCTATTACCGACTGAGCTGTGACGTTGTGACAAAGATTATTTAGAATCGTTCTAAAAACTAGGCGATACAAGGTACCAGTTCTTGCGACCGACCAGCCATTTTGGATTGGCCCATCTATTCAGACAGACTAGGTCAGACACTACTATAAAAAAATGTATAGGTAAATAAAATAAAACATTCACAAATATTATTTTATTCACAATCTGTTAAAATTAAAAATTATATAAAAACTATTTACAACAATAAAATTAAAGGGAAAATTAAATAGTACATTAGTGTACTTCTCTTATATTTTAATATTAACATAAGCATTAAAAAAAACAGATTGCATTAACAACGAACAGCTGCTAAACTAAAAAATGTGCTCTCGCATTCGCCTGAGCACAGTTGAACCGTTCCCCTTACAGAACGCTAATACAAAGTCCACTGTAATATGTATTGTGAAATGTAGTTGGTTACAATGCTATTAGTGGGGTTTGCAAATCCTAGGACTTCCAGCTAGACGACCCAAACTAAACTAAGTAAACTTACTATGAGTTTCCACCAACGAAATGTCTATACAAAACATGCACAACTTTGTGGATCGAACGTTTCCACTGTCAACCGTTGTGCAAATTTTTTGTATGGATTGTGTTCAAATCTCGCAACACTTACAAGTTGCGCATTGTGAATGTTTTTGGTGGAAATCCATAGTTAGCTTTCCGTCTGCAACCGGCTTTAGTTCGCCCATCGAAAGATCTTATTAGAAAAAAAAAACAGATTTTCTTTTCTTAGACTAAAAATAGAATTTATTTTCAATCATTATTTGATAAAATTAAACACTAATCAGTAGGTAACATATAAAAAATAAATGTCAAATAAAATATAATTGCACAAAACACATCATTATAATATAACTAACATCGTTAAAACTTACAGACTTATTTACGAAATGCTTCAAAATATGTATCAGTATGACGAAAGGGGCTTTATCAATCTCTATATATATATAAATCAATCCCTACTTCCCTTGGTCACGGCATCACGCGTAAACGGCTGGACCGATTTCGCTAATTCTTTTTTTGTTGTGTTTGCTATTGTCAGGAGAAGGTTCTTATGAAAGAAAAAATTACGAAAATCGCGCGGAAAATTAGAAAATTTAAGAATACTTAACCACCATATTACATTTTTTCCAATGTAACCTTAGCGCTTTTGACAATATAATTTTTTTAATGGCGTTTGACATAGACAGGACAACATCTGTCGGGTCATCTAGTAATAAATATATTATACTCATAGACATAGACAATCATTTATTCGCTTTAGATTGAAATCATTACAATAGATCAGTTACAATTAAATTGGTATAACATAATATAATATTAATTTAAACAAACAATAGTACATAATAAGAAAAAAAAGTATGCTATAAGCTCAAAAAAAGTATGATCACGGCTCAGCATAAGGCCGTGCTCACTTTGGATACGATTTCATCCGAATTTGATTCGTACGATTACGCACGAATGATACCGACCTTCCAAGGACTATGGGAGCGCTCACACTGCATGCGATCAGTCGTACGTATACGTACGTTTACTTACGACGTCCGAATACAATCCGAACTTGTTGGGATTTATCACGCAGTCGTACTATTTGACGGAGAAAAACGTATTCAGTGTGAGCACTCGATTTGTACGAACATTACTCGTACGTTTACGTACGAACAAATTCGTGTCCAAAGTGAGCACAGCCTTATGCTTCGCCATCCGAAGACAGGTCAGCGCTGTTATTCTGCCGTAACCTACGGTTCAGTCACTCAACCCCATGAAAAGCAGTGTCGATGTTACAAAGATATTCATTAATATATTAATGTATGTAATCTTAACTCGGTTTTTAGCTTACTCTGGTATATCTATATGTTTTTAAGTACATAAGTAATAACCTTTGAGTACACGCACCCACCATCATAATTTATTTCTCCTCTCTATCGTGGAAGGTTTGCTGGTAGAGAACTCTTTTTAGGGTTAAGCTCACCTTTGTCAATGACCTATCTTTAAGTTCCCTTTTATGTAACTACTTTTGTGTACAATAAAGAATAAAGAAAGAATAACATTTCACAGAATATGTCAGTTTCGATGAACTATACATATTTTGAGACATTTTGTATACAATCGCTACACGCAGTCTAATCTGCTAGACGGACTTCAATGCGATTCTCTTTTACAAATAGATTATTATCAAGAGTCTTATATTCTAAGTAGAACCACTTTATTCATAAACAGCTTAATAGAGTCGCGCTAGTTATTAGACATTTGTAGCGTAATTTACCTTTTTATTAACGCTGTCATACAATTATACACCACCATTTTGTAATTATCAAAAATTAAGGACAGTTGCGGCTACTAATGCTAATGGTACTGTCAAGATTTTTGGGTAACTCTCACTTGTTCTATAAGATTGTTACGTCATAGAACTGTTAAAACTTTTTTATCCCTAATATTTGGTAACTTCCATTTGGTAGGACTATTGAAACTAGCCCATTAGGGCTATTTTTCGTTTCAATAGTCCTACCATGGAACTACAGGGATAAAAAAGTTTTACGTAACAGTCCTATAGAACAAATTATGGGAGTTACCCAGATTTTTTTATTAACTTTCACCAAGTTATTGAGGTTTGTTTTTAACCTAAATCGTGCACAATTTAGTTAAGTATTGCGCGATATGCGCAAGCGGCGCTTTCGGAGCGAGACAGAAAATTATGAATGACACTCGGCTCAGTAGTAGATTCTGTAGTAGGCATGTCCGGATAACGAGTAACTAATTATTATAGTTTTTTGGGATATGAATGAATGAATGAATGAATTAATGAATGAATGAATGAAAACGCTTTATTGTACATAAATAACACCGAAACATATTCCTATGATATAAACAAAACAGGTTGCATTAAATGCAACCTGTTTTGTTTATTGGGATATTTCTTTAAATTAACTTTAGAGTAATTTATGTTTTGAGTATTGTAATTAGTGTAATTGAGTTTTTGCTACCTAAATGTGATCAGTAACCGACACTGAGGATACTTTTTTTTTGGTAATTACATAATAGTGGTGCATAACAATGTGGTTACTTTATTAATAATCAATTTAGTGATAAACGCGCGTAAAGCGGTAACCTATCAATTTATCGTAGTCTTATCAAAATATGTCGATCCTCAAAAAAGCCAGTGAATATCAAAGCCTGTACGTAAATCAGTACTCTTACTCTTTACAACCTTTAACACTTATAGCCTATCCGCCTTATTCAAAATAGTCGTATAAACCTTCGATAGTTGAAATGGCCGATAAAAAGGATTCTAGTCATGTTTTTTAAGAAACATTTAATAGTGACTATGAAAAGGATTGTACTATTAAGACATCTTCTGAAGACTCGTTACACACGAGTCAATCTCGTTATGTTTATGTTCCCAGATGTTTTTACATTTGGTATATGACATTGAAAAAAAAAGATAGTATTTTTTAATAATTCGTGGTGTCCTAGTTTATATTCCTAGTTAAAACTAATGATTTCCGCTGCTTTATAATGATATTGTAACATTTTTACAACTGTATTGTAAGTGTATTGTAACAAAGTTCCTTCATTGTTTTAAAAAAATGTGGGACCAGCGGGCCTAAGGTGCGCACCGCGAGATATTTGTCATGTCGTTCTGTCAAAATGTACGCATTTTGTACTAGTTAGGAACTATTGCATTGTCTGTGGTACCTAATGGTGTCGACAAAACACTTGTTAGTCGTCGTACCTCTCTGAGGACGAGATAATAGTCATGCAGAAATGACAAAAGTTGAAAATTCAAAGGCGCGGTTTCTCGACAACATTACCACAGTTAATGCAATAGTTCCTAAACTGGTACAAAGTGCTTACATTTTGACAGAACGACATGACAAATATCTCGCGGTGCGCATCTTAGGCCCGCTGGGCTTCGTTCAATTTGCCCCAGACCCTTTAGTCGAATTATAAATACCAAATATAGAGTCACTGTCCATAACAACAATAACTAATTATAGCTTTTAAATTTAAACATAATCTTTTCGTAAAAATGCCAGGACATTATATAAAACCTTTATAAATTAGTTTTCAGAGTAAGGGCCTCATAGTCGTTATGCATCTACGCTTAATTAATAAAAAAACACAAAGGTTGAAAACATTTATCATACTTTAACATTAACATTAAAAGGTAGTGATTACCACTTATTCCGTCATTTGGTTGTATAAAAAAATGGTTCATAATGGGTGCATTAAGTTTTCGGGAATAATCTTATAAAACCCGGCATAAGGTTCGAGGTGATCATGCAACAATTTACTTAAATATTCATACAATTGATACATAAATTTCGATATTATCCTACTAGGCATTTTATAAATGTTTATTCACAATTTGTTTTCATCCTATCTACATTGTAATTATTTAAACTATACATAGTTATTGTGAAGTATATAATTATAGTATTTAGTATCAAGACGCCATTTTGTGAAACCATTTTGACAGTTTCGAGGTACACAAGATGGCGTCTTGACGTTTTTGACAGATATAAACGCAAAATAACTTTCTATTCGTGATTTCAATTGAAAACTGAGCCTCAATGAAACTTATTCAATATTAAAGTACATAAAATTGAGCCCTTTTACTTCTCAGAGCAAGCAATTACCACCGATAATGCAAAAGTTGAAATCTGATGCAAAATGCTGATATTTGGACATAACGACATGAGAAATATCTCGCGTGCTCATCCTAGGCCTGCAGGTCCCGGAACTATCCGTCTCCGGTAAAAGATTTAGAGGGAGACCAAATACAAGATACAAGATGTTTATTTGCATAAATAAGTGTTACAATTTGGTCTTAATACCCCTGTTTCCGAAGACGACGACGACGTCATAGATAGTGAAGAAGGCTGACCCCAAATGACGTCGAAAAAAAGTCTCACCAAACGCGTTCTTAGCCGAGATATGACGTCGTCTGAATTAAATCTCTTCCGAACTGAGCATAAAGCTTGTTTTATTAATGTTTATGAATTCGAGGGTGAATCTCTAACGTTATATAGATAACTAGTTATATAGATAATATTGACAACTTACAGCTAAACCTAATAATACCTTATTATTTTTACAATTTTGTTCAATATTTACATTGTCAAATGTGATTACAGTGGTCGATTAAATATAAATTTAATAATAAAATTATTTGTGCATCGTAGAAGATCGATGGGCATAGAACACAAAAAAAAAAAATAGGCAATTTGTAGCGTACCCTTAAAGTTCGAGCGACGCTATTGAGATATGCCCCTTCTAATTTATATTGTTTTCTGTGGCGATGCGCGATGTAACTACGTGTTAAATTGGGCAGTAACTATATTTCTTGTGCGAAGCGTGTTTGCCGTGTATCTGAATTTTCAAACGTCACTTTTCTATTTATGTCAAAAGTGGCGCCACTGTTGCGTGTCATTTCTCAAAACTGACTATTGTATTATACAGAATGGGTTAGAACTTACTGCCTCGTCTAAGAAGACGAGGCAGTAAGTTACCCATATTCACGCAGACTGTATTTTTTTTAATTCTGAAGAGGTCAAAATGTTTTGAAAAGATGGCTCCAGTCTTCTTATTAGCCGTTACTGCCTCATCTCAAAAGTCCACCTGGCAACCCTAATCCTGTATAGTCTGTGACCGCCAAGATGGCGCTAAACCATTCCTTATTTAAATTTGCCGCCAGTTCGTTATAAAATCCGGTCTCCTACGAAGCACAGACTATAATAATTAATAATAACATATAAAAACATACACAAGTGTAATATTTGATATAATTTGATTAAATGTAACACTTACTGTGACGCTGCTTTGTAATTTTGCGAATATGCGAGTAGTTTGAGATTAGAACCGCATCTCTCTAGGTTAGTTACTTATTATAGAAAAACCTCATTAAAGGCGTACTCATTTTATAGTAGACCAAAAAAATTGTTTCTGGTCCAAACTTGGCCTTTTATGTGACCAAAATAGCCACAATTTGGTCGGAACACTTATTTTGATAAACATAGTACTTCCGCAGCACCTAGAATACCAATTAAACTGCTTTTGTAAACCTTTTTATTGAAAATAAATATTATTATTATTATTATTATTTACAGCTTGACGGTTTACAATTTTGCATATTTTATATTCATTTGCATATTCAGTGATTTTGTATCTTCAAAAATGTTGAATGTATGCTAGAAAAACAGACTAGCATCGTATCGACTATCGTAGCGTGTGCTATCATCAAATAGTAAAGGATATTCTAGAGTTGTTTTTCTAGACACGTCCACATTTGGCCACGTCCTCAGTGGACGTACTAAATAGGCTGTGTTAACCATTTGACATCAGAGTTCTTGGTCAGAGAAAACCGCAAGATTAGTCTATTTCAGCTACTTTCATATCATTATGTCGTACGGCATTTTGTTGTTGTGGGGGAGTTCTGCAATATAACAACCATATTGGCTTAGTTTAGGACTAGAGAGTGTTGTGTGTAATGTCCAAGAATATCAATTTATATTTCTCAAACATGCTTGGAAATTAGAACATTATTTTGACAACCTTCTTCGAGATAAATCGAAAATGCAGTACTGGCCAAACACATGCGAGCAGCGGCCGGATAAAAATGTATAAAAATCCATTGCTGGCGTGTGTAGCGGTCAGATAAATTACATACAAAACTCATATCTGTCGTGTAATTTAAAAATGGAAAGATCTTTTTCTCCGTAACATGAAAACCAAGGAGGTAACTTATCAAAAGTTTTATTAAAATATGAACACTGTAACTTCGTTGTTCGTTATTGATTTTGAAAAGTAATTGTATTATCAACAAAAAAGATTTCCCTAGGTACTTAGTTTTATTTCCGCGCATTATTTGAGAGAAGTACTATACAAGCCTTGGCCACAACTAGGCAATGATGGACTTACGTATGTGTGCCTCGTCTTCGACTGGGCCCACATTTGCATGTTCGTCCCTCATTGCCTCTGTTGCGGGCCGCTGCAGTAATGTACTAATTCTTGTTACAAAAGAGGGCTATTCGGTGCCATATAAAACGTCTATGAAGACAATTTCTTATAGGAAAGTTTTCTTTATAGTTTATTGCAAAAGTTTCGCTATATAAGTAACTAGCCAAAAAGAGATAAATGCCAACTACACAGAGACATAATTACAGTTATGATCTCCACTACTAATACTTAATAAAATATATCATTCTATTTCAATACTTGTGTAAGTACAAGGTGTTTTGTTATATATCAAATCAGTTTGGACTACTTCCTTAGAAAAATCAGATCGAATTACTAGATTTGTTTTTAAACATTTGTGTGTTGTAAACATAGATGTTTGTTCTGTGTCTGGGTGTTTCTATGTATTATAAGTATGTATTTACAAAACAAAAAAATGTATGTATGTATTCTATCAGCCATCTAGTTTCCATCGTACAAGCTTTGCTTAGTTTGGGACTAGAAGGCGTTGTGTTAAGTGCCCGTGAATATTTATATTTTATTTTTATATTTATTAAGTATAAGTACTAGATTGCTATCAATTCTTTTGTTGCATTTCGTCTAAACCAGACTGTGGCCATTTCCATGTTTGTAAGGAAATAAAGAATTCTCACGGATAGTATTTCACTATAGCGATTGGTGTGTTCCAGTTTGCAAAAATATTGTTATTCCTGCAAATGAGTATTATTTTATTTTTTATTTATTTAATACGACATACAAATAAAACAGCTTTAATCTATTTACCGGTTGTTTTTCCTTCTTGTAATAAAGGAAATAGAGTTTTTCTATAGTAGGTTATTAGTGCCGGTGCTTGTACGCACATCAGAATTAACACTTGTCTCAGAGTGATGGACGCAGTGCAATGCATCATAGAGCCCGTCCTCAGTGGACGTGCTCAGTGCGGCATTACACAGTTATAGGCTGTACCACTTCATATCAGGTGGGCCATCGTCTTGTTCCAACGTTGTAAGTTGAATTAAAAAAAGATTATCCGATCTTAGAATTGGCTAGGTCGGTTTGTTTAGTTACGTAGTCAAAACTATGATTTGATATTCACAAACCCACCCCTGCCAACTACACTACAATCTTCAAAATATCAAACTACCCGCCAAATAATAAAAACATAAACGAACCGAGTAAACCGTCACGTGTCCATTCACTGTTCCCGTCATCTCTTACCGAAAACGTACATTAAACACTATTCTTTTTCAGACTTCTTTCGTTTCTTCTTCTCAACCTTTTCCGTGGTTTTCTTCTTGTCCAGCGTCTTCTTCTTTTTTGATTCTTCGAGTTCTGGAGATTTGAACTCTTCTAGTTTTCGCTTCTTCGGCGGTGACTTTATTGTTTCCGCTTTTTGCGTTTCTTTTGTTGAGGAGCGCAGTTGTTTCGGGGAGATGATTTCCTCGGGGCTGGATGAGCCGGTTCTGTCCGAGTCGATCTCCATTTCTTTGGCTTTCGCTCGTGCCTTAGCGCGTGCTTCCTCGCCGGGTATGCCGAGTATTTCCGCCCACTGGTCCGGGGGCGGGGTCGGCTGTTTCCGTGATTCCTCCTCGGTACTCTGCAAACGGTTTAGATATCATGTTTTATCGCATGTGGAGGTTTGCGCGTCGGTTAGCGAATAACACCGTTTCAAGTCAAGAATTGCACGTCAAAATAACAATTGGCCTGCTGACTTATAAGCATTGCATAACTTTATTCAGCTGTAATAACAGGTTATGTCAAACAATGACAAAACTATACATTAATCCCTTTTTAAAATGTAAGAACTGACTTCTTAGTTCTTTTTAAAGACGGCTCACCAGTGATTTACTAAAAACTGCCAAAACTCCGTCGTCGTCGACAATACATTTTTCTTTCAAAATACTTTATAATTTTTCAACCTATAAAACCGATAAAAATGACTTGACCGATGTTATTTACCAAGCGACGAATTAGTTGCTGCATTCGATGCTCAGCGGTTAAATTTAACCTCAAGAAAGAGGTCAAGTTATTAAACGCTTGGCATCTACACACGGCTACACGTCAGGTTAGTTCGAATATAACCATGACAACCTGTCCAGCGGGCCTAGGATGCGCACGCGAGATATTTATCATGTCGTTCTGTCAAAATGTAAGCATTTTGCACCAGTTTTTGAACTTTTGCATTATCTGTGGTAATGTTGTCGACAAAACGCGCCTTCTTATTGTACACTTTTGACACTTGTTAGTCGTCGTACCTCTCTGAGGACGAGATAATAGTCATGCAGAAATGTCAAAAGTTGAAGATTCAACGGCGCGGTTTCTCGACAACATCACCACAGATAATGCAAAAAATCAAAAACTGATGCAAAATGCTTACATTTTGACAGAACGACATGATAAATATCTCGCGTGCGCATCCTAGGCATGCAGATAAGGCGTTCTCGAGATACTAGAGATATATCGCGTCCTTAACCTTCCGCGCGTTTCCTCATACAATAAATTGAAACGCTCCATCTGGCCAGGCTCTAACTACGCCGTATACAATGTATAGAATCATTGAAAACACATTAAATGGTCCACACAAAAACATATCATCCGTCTCATCAAAATTCGCAACGTTTAACTTCTAATAGTTCAAAGTTGAAGTCGATCTGTCGCCGTGTGTACGAATACAGTATAATAGGGCTTTAGGACTTAACATTAGGATATTAGCAAACGAACCTGCATCGGACACGATGGTTAGTCTTACGGCCTTAGGTATAAATCAATTATGAATAAAACGCCATTTTATATTTATGATAATAATTGAAATGAATATAAAATACATAAAACGGTAATGGTGCTCTTCAGTGTATTTAAGAAAGTACTTAACATATAGCCCATCTCGCCGGTAACCTCATCTATGACCTAGCCCGTAATTTCACCGATGACCTAGCCCGTAAACTCAGGTATGACCTAGCCCGTAAACTCAGCTATGACCTAGCCCGTAACCTCACGTATGACCTAGCCCGTAAACTCAGCTATGGCCTAGCCCGAAACTTCATTCATGACCTAGCCCGTAACCTCATATGTGACCTAGCCCGTAACCAAATAAATATTTCTCTATCTCTCTATCTCTATCTCTCTCTAACCTCAGGTATGACCTAGCCCGTCCCCTCATCCATAACTTAGCCCGTAACGTCAGGTATGACCTAGCCCGTAAACTCAGCTGTGATCTCCCGTAACAGCTACTTATTAATGCATGTTTTACCCAGTCGAACCTAAAAAAAATATAGTTTCATATATCTAATTTAGCACAAAACTAAAATATGTTTTATGATGCCCACACTTATGTTGATGGTATTAAGCCATATCTGCGGGCTACATCACTAGCATTTTATGACAGCCAAACAAATCGTGGCATTGACCTACCTCGTAAACTGGGTTATGAGCTGCCCACTAATCTGACTGATGATCCACATCTTAATCTGCACTACCCTTTGACTCAGGCTTGATATTATGTCCTACCCCCTAACGTCAGTTATGACATGACCTAATCCGTAAGCCAAGCTATGACCAACCCCGTCAAAACTTGGCTTATGACCTACCACGTATCCACGCAGTATCTCACATAAACAAAGAGCTTTAAAAATATTTGATTATGCTGATTTCGTCTCCTGAGTAACCTTTTGTGGGGCGCTTATGCTGTAACACCAGTCTTACAGCCTAGTTCGTAAACTGACCTACACCATTTCTTACGGCCTAGGTCGTAAACCTGAGCTAACCCCATCCCATAGCCTATGCCGTGACTATCTACCATGTCCGATGTAGGCGCCAAATCCTCCGCGTGTCCGTAGCCCAAATACAACTGCAAACATACAGCAAATTTAATTTTTTTTCATGTGTATGTATTTACTAGAACATCTAAGTCACCCGCAGATTGTGACGTACGGCTTTTTTTTTTAAACTTTAGGACACTCCATTCCAAGTCATTTTAGATTAAAAACAGAATGTACGCTTTGACTTCGGTACCATTATGAACCACAATAGCCGATTGACTGTGTCAAATATAAGAAAAGATGTATCCGCACCGACAGACTTATTAAAATTGTCTATGTAAAGTTGCTGAGTCTGACCACGCAAAGGCTGCAATGGAATAAATGGGCAACCCCAAATATATTTTGTACATGGCATACTCTTTACATATTACATAGGTAGTATGTCAAACTGTTTTCGCAGTACAATAGTGATTCAAACTAAAGGTTTAAAATATTGACATATTATTTTATGTGCTGTAGTACAGACATATGACACCAAATTGAAAAACATGAGTCATTATGTACATAGCGTTAGTTGGTACAATCAGAGCGTACATTTGTTATCTATCATCTCAAGTAGGTAAAAATAAAGTTTCATGTACTTACTTCACATTTTAACACGTCAAAATCACACTCAGAATAAAAACCACAAATTCCGTTAGCCGCAAAAAACGTGATCGTGTCCGAAACAGATTCGTTATAAATAAATTCGCAAAGCCACGTGAAAACTTAAAATTATACAAAATGTTGAAATGAAAAGTACGCTCAGATTTGTAGAAAGAAACACCCAAAACTTGCACGTGTAAATTACTGATACGAGTCAAGAGACAATGCGAGTATTTAATTTTCTTTATTATGTGAAACCGAAAAGAGGAAAGTCATCGTTTTCGCAAATTGTCCCCTGTCCATTGCGCCATTAGTTAGTCTGATTTATGAACAGACACAAATAGCAATATCAATGTTTCGTATAAAATCTTGCGAGATCTTTTGGTATGGCCACACGCCACGTCTTGTTGGCCTATCTCTCAATCATTGATGGAATTTTGACAGTGTTTTGATAAACAACGTACGTTTCATGTATTTTTTTTGTTTCTTTTGAAGAAGGGCGAATGCGGCAAGCGTATGGTCACGTATTGCTATAGAACTTTCGGAATACAAGCTTTAGCAATACTTCATACAAAAAAAAAACAGGTTCTTATTCCGAAAACGCAGCAAAATGCTATGCTTAAGCTCAGATATCGCTGCACGAGTGTCGTTTCTTGGTTTCTCTACTGAAATAATTTACACTCAAGCATCGTTTCGGAATGAATGCCAAACGTGTATATGTAATTATGTAGCCAATTTGTTGAATAAATGTATTTCATTTCATTTCACGTGGGTTGGCGGTGGAAACGCAATTCGATACATTCACAAAGTTGTGCATGTTATGTAGTGGAAGCCTATAGTAAGAGTGTTAGCACTGACCTCTCCTTTCTCCTTCTTCTTCTTGTCCTTGCCTTCCTTGGTATCCTTGTCCTTATCGCGTTCTTTGTCTTTCTTGTCCTTCTTTACGCTTCGGTCCCGGTCTGCTAACAATATTTTATAAGTAAATAAATAATTTAATAATAAAAAATTAAAGATATGGGTAAACTAAAATGCAGATTACTAAATAAACGATTCTGATTCTGAGAATCGAGTTTGTCTGTTTGTTCGCGGATCACGCCTAAACTACTGGACCAATTTCAATGAAACTTATACCATTCAGAAGCCCTTTTTCCGGATTGAATCATAGGCTACATTTGATTGAAATCAAAGACGTGGATTCTTAGATACA
This sequence comes from Eulithis testata, assembly GCA_947507515.1. NCBI lineage: Eukaryota > Metazoa > Arthropoda > Insecta > Lepidoptera > Geometridae > Eulithis > Eulithis testata. The sequence goes on from OX382216.1 coordinate 6,396,943, forward strand.
GCTTGAACTCTCTAAACCAAAAGCAACCTTTGGCACGAGGTTCATCGTATGCTGGTTGACAGATATTTTGGTGGAAAGTTACGCATGCGTACGAAGTCGCGGGTATCAGCTAGTTGTGGACTAAAAATTAAAACTATGCACTTGGCATAAGAGCTTACAGTAAATATTAGCCGCACAATCGACGGTCTTATAGCGCACATGCGATTTCTTCCAGACAACCGATTAGAAAACGCTACGTTCAGACCTAACTTGTCCAGGGAAGTACTACCACCTTTGTCGTGCTGTGCACATTGTTCGCATTGATGTGTTCCGCTTTGAACGGTATGGGTGTCGGTGCACACACATGACACTTAACATGTTATACCGCGTGCACACTATGCCAATGCCGCTGCCGGCATATATGCCGCTTAGTAAGAATAAAGGCGATGTTGCTGTGGCAATAAGTCCGCGGCATACATTCCGGCAGCGGCATGGGCATAGTGTGCACGCAGTATTAGCATTAGAAACAAAGACAAACCAGCTGTTCTCACTTGTCGACCGGCAAGTTCAAAAACGTAATAAAACAAAGACTTTTAAAAACATATCTGCGATTATTTAGAAGACAAGCTTGTGATGAACTAGCTCCATCTCATTCAGTCCAAAAAGTTGGAAAATAATCATACCTAATGTTACAAAAAAGACGATTCAAACACTTAGAATCGTATTTTTTGTAAGATTAGGTATGATCACTATCAGTGAGATTTCATCGAAGAAAAGCATTTTGACTTTTATTTTGACATCTTTAAGTTTCCAGTGCGATGTGAACGTGCTCGGTGAGGTAATGCATTGTTATATGCAAAGGTACATCAAGAGGACTATCGACAATTTTTTTTTACTAGCTGCGCCCGCGATTTTATCCGCGTGGAATAGTAGCCTTTGGGTACCGCCTTTTTTCGCATTAAAAAGTAGCCTATATCCTTTCTCAGGCTTTAAACTATCTGTGTACCAAATTTCATTTAAATCGGTTCAGTAGTTTTGGCGTGAAAGCGCGACAGACAGATATAGGCAACCGCTTGACCACAATCTCTCCTAATGTTAAGCAATGATGTGGTCGACGATATAGCACGGTTACCTAGAAGATACCTATTCACTCTACTCTTGAAAACTTCCAAATTGTAGCCATTCTGGAACACAGACGCCGGCAACGATTATTGAAACGATTAGTAATTATTTAAACTCACCCTTCAGATCCTTGTCCTTCCTCCGGTCGTCCTTCAACTGCTTACAATACTCTCTAAAGTAGTCCTCTCGGGCTGCGCCGCCTTCAACTGCCTTATATCTTGCGTCAGAGTCAATCTTTTTCTTGATCTCTTGGAACCGAGAGTGACGGTCCACCCCTTTTTCTTTGAGGAGTGCTAGGTAGTCAGCTTTCACCTAAGAGGAGAGATTATGTTATTGGCGGTTATGTTTGAGGGTAGTTTTGTTGGTTTATGGGGTAGTGGAGATTTTCGTTCGTGGTAGGTTGTTGGGAAGGGTATTAAAGATATTTTTTTTTGAGCAAAGACACTAGAAATAATATTTCTTTTCTAATTTGGATACAAAATTTTTGTTCAGGTTCTTAATAAGTAAGTTTATATCACAAGCATAAAAAAGGTTTATATTAAAAAAAATGATATACTTATTACAAAATATTACAAAACTTTTACAAAAAAATCTAAATAGTCAACTGTCTAAATAGTCGTTATACCCATCTCAAAGGAAGTCTAAGCATTATAAAAAAAAAAACAAATAAATTATAATAAAAACAAAAGACACAAATACTCAAACTTTTTTACTTGAAGCCCCTAGGACCCCACAAGTTACGTAATTTAAAATATCTGTTTTCTTTTACCGTTTTTACCTCTAAAACTTAATATTTAAAAATATGTTAAAAGAAATAGGTACAGGATGGATAAGGATGGAAACTCTAAGAATAATATTCGCTCGGCAAGAAAACGAACCAAAAATAAAATGCTCCACTGCCCCACGAACCAATACAAAGAGGGACCTATACGCAATGGGTCTTGTGGCTTTTCCCAATATTCAATTTCCCTCTTGTTTTGTTTAAAGGTTACTATTCGTCTAATTCAGACTTTGACTTTATCTAATATTTACCAAGGGTTGAATATTAGGTTTGGCCGTTAACGAGCACAGAGTGCGATCGGCTCCTGAAAGAATATGATTAGATGCTGAAAACATGGAAATATTAAAAGCTGTGGAAAGTAAAACCATTAATTCCTGAAAAAAATATTATGATTAGTCTTTAAGAACAGCGGAAGTGGAGATGTAGCTGTGTTCAAATAATTCTTATATTTTATTGAGTAAACATATATTGATTTTGCACTTATTTATTCAGGAGCTGATGGATTAATCAACCACCTAGTTTATTGCTTGCGTTTTATTAGGTTTACCGTTATCGCTGTGTTCGACTTCCGTCAATTTGATTTGCGATTTGTACTCTTACAATTTTTTTTTATTTTCATTGTCACCAAACTTTGACAACTCTCAAAACTGGAATAAAAAAAATGCTCTAAATAGTCGACGAACCAAAAGCCCTCTAAACAAATTAGAAAACCCATTCTAGGAACAACACAGTTTATATTTCTCAACATCCACTGATCTTCACATACCTATCTATTCTTATCTTGTTTTCTACAAAAACATGATCAATCTTACGGACGGACAATCAGCTCAACTACAAATGGAAACAGAATTTATCTTATTCATCGGCTAAAATTATCTAGTAGTATTTCCATTTGTGTTAGCAGAGGCAAATGCAGCAAAAAGATTAACTATCACTTTTCACATCTATGTTAAGGCCTGGAGCTAAGCGGCAACAGCAACAGGTATCGTGGTTTTTGTGTTCGTCACCCTGAGACATTGGTTTGTATGTCGTGGTTTATGAAATAGCCGACTCCTAGCCAAATCCACATTCTACAAACACTGGAGAAAACTAATTATCTTTTTATTTTTAGGTTTATTCATTATTATTATAAATTATCAAACGATGTGGCAGGTGGTATATTCATATATTTTTATTTCTTTTCTCTAGAGATAATAGAACGTAAAATTGGCTAACCCCCAGATTCATAAACAGGTTGGACAGTCCAAACCGTTTCAACCAGCATTCGCCTAGTGCAGCGCCTGAATACACCTCTAGAGGAGCCTCTTTCGTTTATGAACTAAAGGGGTAGGAGGGCTATAAACGTTTCTTGGTTGACTAAACAACTAATTAGGCTACAATATACAGGTAGGTACTTACGAAATGTAAGGAATCAAATGGAATAAAATCCTTGACCAAGTACGGTGACAGCTCATATACTGGTTACGTGACTTATGTGGTATTGCGTTTGTCACCCTGAGACTATTGGTTTATATCGAAGTATTGTGTTTGTCATCCTAAAACTATTGGTTTATATCGAATTATTGCGTTTGTCACCCTGAGACTATTGGTTATTATAGTGTGGCATAACGTTTGTCACCCTGACAATTTGATTACACGTTACGGTGTTTCAAGTGGCTTTGAGACATTGCATTTGTCACTCGGAGACTATTAATTGGATAACGTAGTTATGCGTTTGTCACCCTGAGACTTTTGTTCTTTACTGTTTAAACCACACAAAACAACGTGGTTTTGCGTTTGTCACCTTGAGACTATTGGTTATGTACCGTGGTTTATCATCGCTCCAATGGCAACGTGGTATAGCGTTTGTCCCCATGAGACTCAGCACCGTTACTCAATAAAACCACAACGGTGCCATTGCTTAAAACACAACCGGTTTCGTGGAATACCACGAAACCGGTGGTCAACGCAATAGCGTTGATCACCTCAAAACATTGCTAAGTATGCTGACTGGCATTGCGTCCTGAGACATTGGCTATGTACCTTGTTATTGCATTCGTCACCCTGAGACGCTAGTTATATGCCATGACATAGCCGAAAATTACTTGACTGACGACAGAAGTGACAGAACCAGTGACTGCACTTTCTAGTACAATACACAGGAGTGTTTTCTGTTAGAAATACTTTTCTCAATTTTCTTTTCTATTTTCAGGATTTAAGCCGGAATCGAACCTGCATTCATAAAGTCCGTCAAAAAATTTCCGTCTTAATACTAGCTTAGAAATAAGGAAGTTACTTTTAAGATTGTACGTCCGTAAAAAAGGTCACATTTCGAGTCTACGATTATTTGATATAAACACATTCACAGCCAGGTTGGCGTTAAAATATCTAAATTCAATGGGGGATTTTCTTGCTTTTATTGTATTTATTTATAAATAAATGAGCATACCTTTTGTTCAAAGGTATGCTCATTTTGCCAGTGATATGAATGTGTTTACAGTATATGATTTTACATTAATTTCCTTGGCTCATAAAACATAAATTCGTTTAATGACAGGTTTGATTACATTTATATATCCAGAAGGGATTTGATATAAATTCATATTGTTATTATTTTTACATTGCTTGTTATAATCTATACTCAACTATATTCAATAATGCTCTATTCAAAGTATCAAACCAAAATGTAACAATGATTTTTTTAAGTAGTTAAACTGATGAAGGCATGAGGTTGATCTTTGAATAAACAGTATTGGATAAAAAAAAACCGATGCTTAAAATAAATGAAATATATCTGAAAAATAAATAATTAGTTATTTTCCTGAGCAAGATGTTGTGATTCTTTTTTTTATACTTGACTGCTTGTGTGTATATAAACTGATCATACACACCAGAATTCTCGCAGTCTGGCTGGTATTTACAAATTCGTGGTAAGTGTAGCAGGTAACCGTCACCACTTGTTTCAGAATTTTGGTGGTAGCACTTTTGGCATGCAACTATAGAATGAAGTTATGGGGTTTTTTTTTAAATAAATTATGTTTTCTTAAACTTGCACCGTGATGTTCAGAAAATAAAGAATTTTATAGATTTTCTACTTATATTTATTGAGGATATACCTCGGTTCGAGATAGTTCAAGTCATTTTCCTCGCCACAAAATAGCCATCTTCAAAATCAGAGTTCAAATAAATCCTTGTAGAAGCTATAAGTAATGTTTAACATTTCGTAACTCTTTGGAGATCTTAAGATCTAGTGTCATTATTGTAATATAGATTTGGCTGAACTGAAAACTATAGTAACCAAACCGTAAGCTTCTTGTCCGTTCTTCTGGACCCTGGTCGCAAGGAACTGACACTTAGAGTCACCTAGTATGACGATTGTAATCATAGTGATTTTTAAACAAATAATTATTGAGTTTGACTCTGAACACCATTGCAAGCCAACAATTAATTCCGTTCCTCTGCTCTGATATGTTAAGCGCGATCTCGATCTTGTTATTATATTTCTGTTCATCTAAAAATAATATCTAACCTTAGATAGTGTGATGTAGCAGTTGTGACCATTTGACGATGTTTTTATATACATTCCATAATTTTGTCGGTCACATAAGTCTTCTGAAATAAAGGTGTTCTTTTATTGTAAATACAGATTTGTAAATATTTTTAAGCTGCTACATTTATAAGATCTCCTAAAGCCAAGGTCTTATAGCTCCTGAAAGATTTTCTATATAAAAAGTATTCACCATTACGTGGCGCCCAGTATCAAATGATCCTCAAACTCTGTACTCGCATCGTCAAATGATCATCAACGGTCGGAGGTCCACCGTGGTTAGCGCCACCCCTCGCCACCGTCGAAACCAAACGTACAAGACGATTCCTTCGCTAAATAGTGCCGGGGAGAGTTATAAAGTAAACAATTTAGGGAGGTATTAAATCAAACCGACTGGCCGGAGCATCTGGGCTATACAATCATAGCATAGAATGGTAAAATGGAATCTGAAGAGAAATAATGCGATTAAAATGTATTTTTTCTGAGAATAGTGAACACGATAGTCCGGCCAGACGTTAAAAACAATTGCATAGGTGTATATGAAGCTACGCGACAGATATACTGTGATAGAAAATGTCTGTGTAATAAATGAAATATACGCGAGAACTGGATAGATTTTCCCTTTATAATTGTATAAAACGTGCTTTATATTGGTTTTTAAATAACTGTCAGGACGCTTCATATGACAAACAGCAAGCAGTTAACATGAAAGTACTGTTCAAATTGAACCAAACTTAAGCACCGTAGTAGGTTATTCCAACACTTTTAAGTTACATTTTATACTGACTGAAAAATCATGATTTCCAAAGAATAGTAAAAATGACAAAAACCCGGCTTTTTTAAGATTTTTGCTGGTATACGTGTGGTAGGTACTGCATACACAGATGTAAATTGTGGTATATAAAAATATCAACGATGAAAGTTACATTATAAATATTTTGTTTTTTAATGGCTTTTTGAATATGTATTTCATAATAATCATTATTGTCATACTGATAATAATACAAAGAACAGCAATCTGCATTTTTTTTATCATTCGAGAGGGGGCGGTATTTGAGGGTCTAATGCCAAATGTTTGAGAACCGCTGGGCGTTTTTTTTAACCAATGACAAAATAATCAAATATAAGTCTATGTATCTGAATGTGCTCGCCAATAAAAGGATGGGATTTTTACTTGAAAGGTCAAAACCCCGACATTCGCTATTCTCACATGCTAAGCTGTATTCCAAAATCGAATACAATTTTTTTAGCGTAAGGCGAGCGGAATTATATTTTGTAAAGTTTTGTTTCCTTCATATGGTGCGTTCCATAGATTGCCTGGTTTGTGATAGTGTTGCAAATAATTCAATTCAAGTTTTAAAGAAATCGGAGAGCCTTTTATTGTGTTTTAGGCTTGTAATATTTTTATATGTTCTTTTAGTTAAAATAAAAAAATCCTTGGTTTAAGTTCATGATTATTAAACTACCAGCCTCCATATAATTGTTCGAAGTCTCCTTTAGTAAAAATGATTTGTATAGACGCTCAGCAGTAAAAACATAGGTATTTAATGCACACATCCCACAATCGCAGTAGAGAAAATCAATTCAAACTATTTCAAGCTGATATTCATAATAAAAACGTTTAAAAACTTCTTTTACATTATATTTTGATTAAAAACTTAAAAGATTTAGTTGAAATAGCACAAATGATTTTTTTTATCAATGCAGCTAATTTAAGCTCTGCAGTATTCATTGAAATAACACAATATTATCGATTAAAACAGACAAAAATTTTGCAAAATTTATAAAACTCTTTAGTAAAGTATAGGAATCGAACCTACTACGTATGGTAGCCAGGAATCGAACCTGCCTTGAAACATAACATTGCTGAAAAAAATCAATTATTAAGATTTAACTAAGTTTAATATTTATTATAGGCTAAAGTCGAACAAATCTGACAATCGCCGTACGGAGACCTAACGAATTCGATTCATATTGCGCGTCAACTCCCGCTCGACTGCCGACCCTTGCCACGTCAGCGCGCAGTGTATCTCTGATACGTTAACATTACGATACGTTTACGATTGTCACATTTTTTCGTAAAGAGATAAATAGTTCTCTTCCGTAGACAAATAGCTGCCTAAAATAAAGTTTTGGGTAGAAACCACAATAGATCTTGCAAATATTTGTCCCGGAGTAGGAATCGAACCCATCAGTAAATAGCAACTAATTATTGCCATTTTCGGCTCTCATGTATTCACCTGTGTTTGTTATAGTTAAATAAAATTATCTATATCTTGTGATTGCTAGTTGCTAGTGCATTTTTACGCTGAAAAAAATTCAAATTTTTTCATGTAGTTTTTATTGAATATTTTCCAGTACAACAAACTTTTGTCATAGCAATACAGACTGTAAATCAATACCTATAGAGAGTATTTTGTGGTTTCTTAGCATCGATATGAACGAAGCTGTTAGTTTACTTTCCAAAAAAACAAGTCTGGTCAAGTGCGAATGGACTCGCCCACCAAGGCTTCCGATCCGAACCAAAACTGTATCGGTTGAATACTAATTAAAATTATTGTCATATCTTACCAACGAGTAATTTCAAACAGAGGCAGGGCAATTTTAAGTAGTGTTTAAATTTGAGTGACGTTTCAGTATTCGGCTGTTAACCTTTTTTTTTTCAAGTTCAAGTTATGTAGAGCTTTCTTTAACAAATTTTTCGTTCCGTAAACTTGAGATGCAGTCATTTTTTTGGGCCTAATTGCGTCATTAGTCAAAAACTATGCATTCTAGAAAAATATGTTTTAAAATCTATAATTATCAAATCTACCTTTCAAATGATATGAAACTCAGTGGTCAAACGGTGGTAATAGTTTGAAATTTAAATACCCTTCTATTTCTGACATGTTGATAATGAAAATTAAAGTTTCTCACTTTCTATAGATATAATTATGCTGACAAATCCTACTAATATTATAAACGCGAAAGTTTGTAACTATGTATGTATGTATGTATGTTTGTTACTATTTCACGCAAAAACTACTGATCCGATTGAGATGAAACTTGGAATATATATTGCCCGTGACCTGGATTAACACATAGGCTACTTTTAATCCCGAAAAATCAACGGGATCCAACGGGACGCGAATGAAGTCGCGGGCGGAAGCTAGTAAGATCTAAAACTATTCCATATTTCAAGTCAATAGCTTTAATAGTTTCTGAGATAATAAGGTTTGTGACAGACGGACGGATGGACAAAGTCGCACCATAAAAAAGGATACATTTGACAAGTCCTAGTTTATAAAGGAGTTTTTAATGACATTTAATTAGTTTTATTCTTAGATATATAAGCAATCTAATGTATGGAGTTACAATTAGCAAGCTACAGAGCGCCAGTCAGTTTTTTTGAAAGATATATGAATAAAGTGTTATATTCTTATTCAAAGATTATTCATAAAAGTGGTATGTTATTAATCTTATTCAGATGCTCCAATAGCTGAAACCGTTCATCCCATAAAAATATTTTCATATCCGTTCTAAGCTTTGGTCGTGAGAAACTGCCACATCATCCAACTCCATCTTATTCAATCACAATTCTTTTAAAAAACCCTTTAAATTAAAATCAACACTCTTGAAATAAACGATATAGTAGTCGTTAAGCCACCACGCCCACGACGGAGACCTAAGCGGCCTAAATACTCCTCCACCAGAGTTGGACAAAAACAAACTTTTTTATTAATGCCTATTTCGGATATCTAGTTCGAAGGTACAAACATACAAACAGACAATGTCGATCGGCCCCGGTTGACACTATCAACAATCATGGATATTACCCACAGCGCCCTCTAGTCCCAAACGAAGCAAAGTTGACTGATACAACCACCGCACGCTCCGTAGCTTGTGTAACTCACAAAACTATCGCTACCTCGCTCTAACAAGTGTGTAACTCACCTGCTCTCTCTTCTTTTCTTTATCCTCCTTCTCTTTCTTGCGCAGCTCGCCGATGTACTCGTTGAAGTACAGCTCTCGGTCGCGAGATTTCTCGATCGATTTGAAACGCTCGTCGCGTCCGTGCTTTGATGAAAACTCGGTGAACGATGATCTGTGTAGAAAATAAATATTTTATTTACTACTAGCTGTCTCCCGCGGCTTTGCTCGCGTGGTAGCAGCAAACACATCTTCTGTTTAAGTGCTTACTTGAAACACGAATAAAACGACATTTTCTGAAAATGAGTCCTTAGCTAGATCGATTTATCGCTCTCGTATACTAAATTTCATGAAAATCGTTGGAGCCGTTTCCGAGATAAATAAATATACAAGAATTGCTCGTCTAGAGGTATCAGATAACAAGAGAGTTGTGTACTAACTTGGAATGCAGCTTGGCCTCCTCCATGAGGGTCCTGTAGAGCTGCTTCTTCTGCTGGAGTCGGTTCTTCTTCTCCTTTCGCTCCTCCTCCGCTCTGTCCCTCACGTACTGGTCGAACACCTGGTATATAAACAAAAACATTTCTAAATATATGATGTCAGCCCTGGAGGACATCGGGTGGTTGGAATAAATGACGCCAACCATCACGCAAAAATGCCCTATCGGTGGACTAACAATATATCGTAATACAACAAGTATACGTTGGAAGTTGTGTCTGAATTTGTTCAAGGATAAATTGAAAAAAGAAAAAATAAACTTATAAATAAATAAATAAATATTCACGGACACTTAACACAACGCCTCCTAGTCCCAAACTAAGCAAAGCTTGTACGATGGAAACTAGATGGCTGATAGAATACATACATACATTTTTTTTTTGTAAATACATACTTATAATACATAGAAACACCCAGACACAGAACAAACATCTATATTTACAACACACAAATGTTTGTTCTCGGTGGGGATCGAACCCACGACCCACAGCACGGAAGGCAGAGCTACTACCGACTGAGCCATGACGCCTGTCTTATACAAAAAGCCTACTACAGTGTTTCTGAGTTCTTGGCTGACAATAGTTTAAACTTAATCATAACATAACTTATTAGGATGTACGTGTTCTGCCGCATGTCGGACGATATCTGGGCAAAAATCACAACAGAATGGGCCCCCAATGGTGGTAAACGTCAACGTGGCAGACCCAGATTAAGGCCGTGCTCACTTTGGATACCATTTCATCCGAATTTAATTCGTACGATTACGCACGAATGATACCGACCTTCCAAGGACTATGGGAGCGCTCACACTGCATGCGATCAGTCGTACGTATACGTACGTTTACTTACGACGTCCGAATACAATCCGAACTTGTTGTGATTTATCACGCAATCGTACTATTTGACGGAGAAAAACGTATTCAGTGTGAGCACACAATTCGTACGAACATTACTCGTACGTTTAAGTACGGCCTAAGATGTGAGTACAAAGTACGGCAAAGTGAGCACGGCCTAAGATGGCAAGACGAATTAGACGAATTTTTGAAGGATTGGCCCGCAGCTGCACTAGATCGTGAGAAGTGGAAGGGGGATAGGGAGGCCTTTGCCCTGCAGTGGGATGAAACTGGCTAATAATAATAATAACGTGTTCTAAAATTATATCCGTACCTATTAAATTATTAATTGTGTTATTTTCTCCATTCTACTTATCTACGAGTACCATATGCAATGTCTGTGCGCCGCTAGTCGAAGCACAGAGGTTCATTTTGTTGTTCACCATCTACTTATGTGTTATAACCTGTGTTTACAAATGAATATCACTACATAGTATAAAGCAAAGTCGCTTCCCGCGTCTGTCCTAATGTCTGTATGTATGCTTAGATCTTTAAAACTACACAACGGATTTTGATGCAGTTTTTTTTAATAGATATGAGTGATTCAAGAGGTAAGTTTATATGTATGAGGAGAACATTGTAGCGATAGGTGTCCTCCTACGAAAAGGGAAGATCTTCCACGCCGAGCGATCTTTGGCTCGGGGTCCGAGGACCAATGGATGGTATTCGGTAGTATTACTTATGTTCAAACTCCGTGATAACTTCGATTGCGTGATCTAGGATTTTTCTCATGTTAGTTCTTATGTAGCGAGATAGATGGCGCTACATGTATAATACATCATCATCATCAGTGCATTGCACCCGTGCGGAGCCGAGGCGGGTCGCTAGTGTGTAATAAACCTGTGTTTACAAATGAATATGAATGATATAGTAGGATAATGATAGTCACCTGGCGGCGTTCCTTAGAGTTGAGCATGAGGTATCTGGGATCGAAGACGATCTTGTGCAGCTCCTTCTCCCAGGTGCTGAATGCGGAGACTTGCTTCTCGTGCAGCATCTGCAGGAAGCTGCGCAGGCGCTGCTCGTGCGGCACGACGCCGCGCTCGCGCGCCGCGCGCACCTCCGCCTCGATCGCCGCTTCCTTGCCGAGGTCGATCTGATTCGGCTGCTTCTCTGTTTAACACGTTTAACACATTTATTATTATTATTATTATTATTTACTCATAACATTTACAAAAATCACTTGTTTGTGTTTTGTCGACAACATTACCACAGATAATGAAATAGTTCAAAAACTGGTGCAAAATGCTTACATTTTGACAGAAAGTGGTTACAATTGAGTACCTACTTAACTAAGATGTATGTTTGTATGTATGTAACGCATTGGCTCCAAAAGTACTGAGGGCCTAGTACGAGTTTTCAGTGTATAGTGTGGATGTGAAACGTCTGACGCCCAGCACACCAGTGGGCGCTGATTTGTATGGAGACACTGAGCGGATTCTTTGAGAAGCTCGACATGCGAGTACGGGCTTGGTGTAGACCAAGCTTCTCAAAGAATCCGCTCAGTGTCTCCATACAAATCAGCGCCCACTGGTGTGCTGAGCGACAGACGTTCCACACCAGATTTATATTATACACCAAAACTCGTACTAGGCCCTCTGATCTGATTTGGATGAAACATTGGAATATACATTGTCCGTGACCTGGATTAACACATAGGCTACTTTTCATCCCGGTAAATCAACGGGATCCAACGGAACGCGAACGAAGTCGCGGGCGGAAGCTAGTCTCATTATAAGTGAACTGTGTTCATAGGAGAATAAAAAAATTTAAACCGACTTACTCTCCTCCTGCTTCTGCTTCTTCCGTCCGGGTGGTTCACAGTCGGAATCATCGCTGTCTGTGGTTGGACGTTTGTTCTCGCCGTTCGTTGATTTGCCGGGGGTAAGCGCCGATCCCCCATCCTTTTTCTTTTGACAATTAAATAAATATATCGCACCTCACAAATATTACCGTCTTAACTCGAAAAAGTCAATTTTGAGATATCGGGTTTTGAAGTTTCAAAAAATCATACTCCTTAATCTGTTCACTATCGCGCGATAATTTAAATGTCAGTTTAGAGGTATGTTATCTGGCTATTAGGTTTTATTATTCAAGTAAGTATTGAGACATTATTTAAAAAATTACAGGGGCCTTATTCACTATGACCAATACAAGCGCGTTACGCAGCACGACAAGACAGCGGCGTGAAATCGCCCTATGCCTATGCCTATGCCGTATTTCCTATGCCATAAATGTCATTCCTTACGGTTACGGCAAGGAATCTCCTAAGTCATACAGAATAATGCCCCAGGTATTTTTCCACCAACACTGAGAGTTAAGACTATCTTACATGTTCGAAATTAATTAAAAGCAGAAATAAGACGGTGTTGCATAGCTGTTCGCGTTCGTGTTTTTTGGATTTAGTCAGGGGAAAAGTGGAATGAGCCAATATGTATTAGACGCAGCCGTTTTTACTAGTCGCATAATGTGCCTGATGAAATCAGAGAAGGTAGTATTGAATGAGTTGAATACCTGGTCTATAAGTGATTGTGGCGGCTGGCTGACTGCCTTGTCGACGTCGGCGCGTCCCGTTAGTTGCGGCGGACGCTCCCACACAGACGTGTGCGCTGTCGGGTTGTAGAAGAACACTCTGCCATCGCCCGTCCACACCACGCACCTGACAATACACAATTACATGTAAAAACGTTCTATTTTCATATTTTTTATCTATAAATAACTATTTATGGACATTTCACACAACGCGCTTTAGTCCTGTCCCAACCGGGACACAGCAACGCGAGCATCAATGTTCATCATTAGATCCAACAATACCCATAGCTTTAAGGCGTAAATAAAAGGCAGACCACCCTCTCGGTCGCACATTTCAACATTTTTGAAGATATAATATAACTAGATGTAATTATGTGAAGTTGCAGAGCTTCAGGGTCAAGAGAATAATAATGCAAAGGTTCAGTAAAAATATCACATTGATCCAAACAAGTATATTATAATCTTCAAAAATGTTGAAATGTGCGAGCGAGAGGGTTGTCTGCCTTTTACATACGCCTTAATATGAATAAAAACTTACCAAGGAGTCCCAGAAATAGGCGTACTCGAAACCGGCCGACTCTTGTCCGCCTTCGCTTTCTCTTTCTCCGCTTTCTCCTTCTCAGCTTTCTCCGCCTTCTCCTTCTCCGCTCTCTCCTTTTCCATTCTCTCTTTCTCCGCCTTTTCTCGCTCTAGACGTTCCTGTTCCGCTTTTTCTTTTTCCGCTTTTTTCTCCGCTTCGATGGCCGCTTGCGCAGCCGCTTCCGCTTGTGAATCACCGTAGTCTTCTAAGTCTATCACTGGATGGAAAGTATTGTTTTAACCTCTCATTCGGTTGAGAATTGGAGTACACAAGTCATCATGTCATCAAAGTCCCTATTTAAAGTGGAATAGTCAGCCCCAGCTTGCCCTGTGCTATTAAAAAGCACACCTAGACATTGTAGAGAGCTACATTTAATTATATTTATGTTCAAGTTTCGATTAAGAATCAAGCATTGAAAGAAAGAATGGAAGCATGAATTGAAGATCAGTTTTGTTTTGGAAGACAACAAATGTTGAGTTGGATGCCAAAAAAATAGATAGATATAACAAACGTTTGTGTGTGGCAAACATAGATGTTTGTTCTGTGTCTGGGTGTTTCTATGTATTATAAGTATGTAGTTACAAAAAAAAAAAAAAAAACATGTATTCTATCAGCCATCTAGTTTCCATCGTACAAGCTTTGCTTAGTTTAGGACTAGAAGGCGTTGTGTTAAGGGTCCGTGAATATTTATTTATTTATATTAATATATATATTCTTTATTGCATACCAAGAAAAGAAAAACGAGTTGGACGCCTATTTGTGGCTAATAGATGGGCAGTGCAGAGAGATACACATTTTAGGTTTTGTGTTGTCTTTGTGTTTTGCTTGCTTTGTGTATTTCATGTTTTTACCCGTTTGTCTGTCATAAATATATGTATTTTCATTCTTTCATTGTTTCAGAATAGAAGCAATTTTAGAAGAAACAATTTTTTTTGTATTTTACAGAGAAAACCTGATAAAAACCCCACGCTTATAAATATACACACCTTCAATAACATGACTGCTGTCAATATCAAGTCTCCTCTTTCCTTTTAACCTTTCTGCACTTATTATTTTGCTTTGAATTTCTGTAAGAGAAGATATTCAGCATATAATTGTCTGTAACAGGTGTAACAAGTGACTAGCTAGAGCAATGCATCACTGTGCACAGCATGTAATACGCAGCCCTACTACTAAAAGTATAGTGCTAATGATTACCGTGCAGATCTTTGAGTGCCTTAGGCTTCTCCCAGACGCTCTCCTGGTTGGCCGCGTGGTAGTAGTAAGGCCGGCCGTCGGGTGAACGGTGCGTGGTCCACGCGGCTGCAGCCGCTGCTATTTCTGGAGGCACCTTCTGTCAACATAAGCATATATGCAAGATAAAACTAAAAAAAATAGCGTAATTAACAAAACAGTAGGTGGAGCAGTGGTCCCGCGGTCGCTCTCCGACAAGACGGTCAGACCTGGTGGGTTACTCTCGACTACAGTTCCAATCCGGATTCACGGAATTTTACAAATCTCGTGTCATTTACTGAGAAATGACAGGATTTCTGTCAAAATCTATGGATCCGGATTGGAACTGTGTTCGAGAGTAACCCATCTGATCGAATCGATCACAGAATCCACCATAAGGGAATGATACCATCGCTAGAGCCGATATTACCGCGAAACGCGAAAAACGCAGGTAGACTAAGAAACGGACTGGAGAGAAGTGGCACTAGACAGAGACCGGTGCCGTTCTACTGCGTCGGAGACTGAGAGCGAGTAGGAAAGCGAGGTGCAGTACAGCCTACCAAGTGGCCTCCCACACAGGATCTAGGAAGTCGAGGGATGGAGACAGCAAAAAAACATTTATTCTCGAAATATATGGTATAAGTCCAGCTGCTGGGTATAAAAGACCGGTTTGTAGAAGTCGACTTGTACATGGCGACACGATGATAAAAAGCAAGCTCGTATGAGCTGGTGGCCAACTCTGGTGACGGAGTTTTTAGGCCGCCTTAAGGCCTCCGTCGTGGCTTAACGACTGCTAGAGCCGGGACCGACAGTTTAACGTGCCCCTCCAAAGCACGGAAGCGCTCAGATGTAAATGCCACTAACGATCACCCATCCAAATAGTGACCGCACAGAACGTTGGTTAACTTAGATTATCGGTTAAGATTGGCTAAGTAAGCTACGCCACGAGCGCTTCACGTTCATAGTAATCATCATCGCCGACACGATGATGATTACTATTAGCACTACGATCGTCCAATGCCGTTGCTGTTCAAACGTATAGTTGACTGACCGCTTCTTCCTTCTTGGTCGCGCTCGGTGGCGGCGAGTTCTCGACGGCTACCACGTCGGGCGCGTTCCCCTGCGGCGGCATCTGTCCGGGCACGCCGGGCAGCCCCGCCATGCCGGACACGCCGCCGGACACGCCGGACACGCCGGACAGGCCCGCCATGCCGGACAGCTGCCCGGCCGACTTTATACTGATCTGAGCTGGCGGCGGCTGTTGCACTGCCGCACCTGTTATAACAAATTTACAAGCTTGTATACATCTTATAAATGTTTATAATATTAGTAGAATATAAACCTTCGTCTTGAATCACTCTATCTACTAAAAAAAAAACTGCACCAAAATCCGTTGTGTAGTTTTAATATCTAAGCATACATACATACAGACATTAGGAGAGACGCGGGAAGCGACTTTGCTTTATACTATGTAGTGATAAAACTCTTTTGAAGCTGACTGATAATCAATGCACAGCCTTAACTATAAATCCTAGAGGTATGACATTTGGAGGGTAGTATCCTTATATTAGTGTAGGGCTGCACTAAAAAAATATTTTTGAAAAGTCACACTCTAAAGGGTTTAGAACGCGAGCAACGCCGAGGGCGACGGCTTGTTAAAATGTATAAATCTTGTCTACGAAGTGTTCTCATTGAAAGAGTGATAACTTAAAATTAGATAAAAAAAGTATGACTATAATGAAAACGAAATGGAACCATCTAAAAATTTAAATAAAACAAAAACTAAGATAAGAGATCACATTAACTCAACATACAAATACAGTCAATTTTTAAGTCTCGCAAACTATTCGTTCAGAGTCTTGTTTATAAATTCGGGGGTTAGTGTAAAGCCTAGCATGCCTCCTTCCATTTCTTTTTAGTTATTTTCAAATAAGTAAGCAAAGCAAGCAAGGAAGTTAGTATCAAATAAGTCACCACTATCAGGTACAGCAGCGGCGGCTAGATTGGGCGGCGGCTGCGCCACCAGCGGTGGAGGCCACCCGCCCCAGCCCCCCCACCCGCCGGGGAAGCCCCCGGGAGGCCCCCCTCCGCCGGGGAAGCCCCCTGGAGGTCCACCGGGGCCACCCGGCCCAGAGTTGAAGTTGGGCGGCGCTTGGCTGAAGTTCGGCCCGCCCGGCATTCCGGGGAAGCCCATCGGATTGTCTAAAAACAAAGATTTATATGAAACTTGTCTAATACTTTATTACACATCAAATACAAATGGCAATTTTTTTTTCCCGCGTTTAAAACTTTATTCACAAAGAATATTACAAGTAATACAGTATTATTTACAAAATACACATGAAACAATTGAGCTATCTACAAACCGTTGCAAGTGATTTATAGATAGCTCAACTGGTCCCAATCAGTACCAAAATAGGCAAAATAGAATGTGAATATACCATCTCACTGTACCGATCTAATCAATCAATAAATGAAGTCGACTTTTACAACAACTGCAAAAACCAAGCATCCGAGGACGTGCCCTAAGTGGCTTAGTACTTACTTCCAGGCGGTGGCTGGTTCATGGGTGGCTGTTGAATCGGAGCTGATTCACCAGGAGGCATTTCATCATTCTCAGAAGGAGTCTTCTCTTCTTGGTTCTGCTGTTGATTTTGAGCTGGAAATAAAACCTTAATAAAACAAATATCCTGTGATATAAATTATATGACGTCATTTCCACTACAGTAAAACCGAACTGAGCATAAGGCCTCTGGTTCATGAAGGGCGGAAAAACTTTCATTCCCATAAGCATTTCTGGCATTTAGGCAATAGGCGTTTCTGTAGTACTGTAGATTTTATCGAACGTGTGTGTCAATGGCTTACCATCTTTGAGCCAGGGCGGGGGTTGGTTCATGAAGGGCGGACCTTGTCCCGGTTGCATCATGGGGCCACCGTTGGGCATTGGACCGCCCATGCCCATTGGCATTTGTTGCTGCGGTCCACCTTGGGGCATCATGCCCATTGAACCTGTGGATAACAGCTAGTTAGACAGACGCCGCTTTACGTAAACTTAACGTATTCGAGTCATAATGCGCGTCAACGCCCGTTCGACTGCAAAACGTTGCAGGGTCACCGCGCAGTGTATGTCAGATACGCTGTCGTTACGTTAGGTAAACGATTGTCACAGTTTTCCTAAGATTATATATTTTATATAGCTGAGGCGACTGGCGAGTCGAGCTACTGTCATGCGAGTACACAGGCACAGTAACTGTCTACTGTCACATCAGCATTAACTTTGTAACCTATCCTTTACATAAAAAAATGCACCGATTCTGGCACCCCTTCAAACTGGAACATAGCAATGCGACAGAAATAGGTAGGTACGGTGATTCTACTAAAATGAACTTACCGGAAGCAGCCCAGGCCTCAATCTCTGCTTGCGTGATAACCTTGCAGTTGATCCCGGGCCCTTCCTGAGGCCTGGTCCAAGTGGTCTCACGAGTGCGCGCGTGGTAGAAGTAAGACTTGCCGTCTTCAGACTTTGTTTCTACCCATAACTCTGGGTTAGGCTGGAAGGGATGTCACCATTTAGGCTGCTTTTCCACCAGAGATGTTCACATTTAAATAGCTTGTTTCTATCGAGTTTTATGATGTGCAAAGAAAATGTGCAGTGTACGAGATAATCAGGATACAAAACAACCAATAGTATCACTTTGTTTATCACGTGATGCACACAACTCTGATGGAAACGCAGCCTTAAAAATCTTAATAGTATGAAGTTTGGAAGATAAGATAAGATAATTTATTTATTTCATTAAAAGCACACTCTTATATTACATGTATACAATATAGGTGTCTTAAAGTTAACGGTTCTTAAAGTTGATATCTATATATTTTAATACAAAACCTACACTAAGTCGTAAGACTTGTGTTGTAGGTTCTGCGAATCTTCCAAGGAATTACAGTTACGCCATTAAGTATCTTGATCATTTTACATTATAAAGAAAAGAAGTTAAGAAAAAAAAAAAAAAGAATCATTAAGAATACAAGGTTAATTGTATCGGCCCTTAAAACCACAACACAATAATGCAAGCATCACCATGTGGTTATTTACCTTTTTCATAAAAAAATATTTACACACATTTGATACAACACCATCTAGTATCAAGTTAAGCAAAGCTTGTACTGTAACAGTTTGCATAGACTTGCCAAATATGTAGCAAACATGTAACATTGTAATGTTGCAGGCTAACATAACATGTTGTGCATTTTTAGATATTAAGACCAGCTTCCGCCAGCGACTTCGTCCGCGTCCCGTTCGATCCTGTTGATTTTCCGGGATATAAAGTAACCTATGCGTTAATCCAGGTGTCAAACTATATTCCAAGTAACACAAACCCCCAAACATCTAAACTTTGATATTTATATCACTAATATTATAAATATCAATGTAATAATCAATGGATAGTTTTTATTAAAAACTTACCATATTAGGTATTCCAGTGACACCCGGTGGCGGGCCACCAAACGGCGGAGGCTGTCCCATCATATTAGGAGGGGGTCCCATTGGCCCCCCAGGCATCATTCCCGGAGGGGGGCCGAATGGCGGCGGGCCTCCCATCATGCCGGGCGGGGGCGGCCCCATCGGTCCCCAGTTGGCGTCGAAGTTAGGCGCGTTGGAGAATCGAGGTGTGCCGCGGCCTCTGAAAAATCCCCGACCCCGCATAGGGGGTCCTTGGGGGCCGTAGCCTCGACCCCGGAAACGCGGGGGGCCGTTCATCCATCCGTGTGGTGGGCGACCGCGGGAATTCCTGATGTGATAATACACATTTCATACCACGGCTTACTTTGTATATAACAATTTCAGGAGGGAATATTGGCTTGTTTCATACTTTCTCGATTTTCAGTAGTTGGGTTTTAGTATTCTGTTATAAAAATTAATGGAACAAGCTGCTGGCATATCTACTGTTAAAACATAAGTGCATTGTAATTCTGTGTTTACACAGCTGAACAAAGACTTTTTGTCAAAAACAGATCATTCTTATGGGATATTGGCATAGATTCTGTTATTGCATTTTTCTAAACTAATTTGCCAGCTCTAAAAATGTTGCCGACACTTTCTCATAAAGTGAAACGACAGAGACGGTATAGCTGTTTATTTTGGAGCTGTCAAATTAGGTTACAAAAATGGAACAAGAGAATCGATACCAATGAGCGAATAAAAATAAAATCATGATAAATTAGAAACTTCATAGTTTCTGACTCTGACTAAATAACGGAATATTCTATTTGTATATTCCGTGGTTACTTTTACTGAGGTATATAATAAAAGTCTGTGTACTGTGCGGACTACTATGGACCAAAATGTTTGAGCAGCGCACGTAACATGAACTGATAACTCTCTTTCAAATACATTTCACACTCAGTACTTACATTATATACTGACATTTAGGAGGAACATAGTCCTATCTCAAACAACGGTGTATAAAATTAGCAAATAAACCTATCAATTGCTTTGAAGTGACCAATGAACATGAAGCAAACAAAAAATTACATAGCTGTAGGGTTACATTCGACCACCTTTCTGGATACATAGATTTGGACAGAAATCAAGTCATTCGGTAAAAAATTACACAATTTCTGTCAATATCCAAATCCAGGTTGGAGCAGTAGTGGTCAAGACTAGCCCTACTGGTTTGGCTCTCAATTTCATCATAGTGTTTAGAAAAAAAAAGGCCCATTTAATAATTTAGACTCCCTCAACGATATTTCTGGTGCGCCAAAGATATTTAGAAAAGCAGAAAAACAAGCGTGCGCGAGCAGTCTTCCAGTAAATAGATGCAAAATAAAATAATAAAACTTGTGGTTTTTTTTACCTGAAATTCCCGCGTCCGCGATTCCCACGATAACCGTCCTCATCCTCAAAGCTGTCGTCGTAGCCCCCGTTATCACCAAATTCTTTTTCACCTAGATTATCACCATCAATGCCATTCCCCGCATCTGCCATAGACGCCTCCTGCATATCCATTTTGTAATCTTCTTCCATCATTGTTACACAATTAACCGAATAAAGTATGTCAACACATCACTTAGCTTTTTATCTAATGAAAAACACCACAAGCTTAGTAAAAATTGATAATTCAGCACAAGACAACATAGAAAATAATTCGGTGCTCGCTTGAACACAAAATGTCCAAAATGGCGGCAATGAATGTTGCCATTGCTAATAAATTCAATTAGGTAGATTCAATAGCAGAAGTCGCTAGAAAGTCGTTATAACTAAAACAAGACTATACAATACATACTAGCTACACTAGTTCATTCGCACTTGACCGATCAAGCCCACAATGTGCAAATAGTTTACAATACAATACACTTTACAATACATCCATATTGTAAAGTGGTATTGTATTAATAGTTGTAATTTTCTTTGGGAATAAATTTATTATACGTTAGGTAATGCACAAATGAAAATAAAAATATTGCTCTTTGCATTTTGCAACAGCCGCAACAAAAGCGACGACGATGACGCGCGACGAGCGCCGTCGTCACATCGTCGTCGTCGATGGTCAATAGTTGTGAAACTAGTCTATATAATATTCAAATGTCTACGCGTAAGTTTTATAAACTAAACTCTGAAACTGTTTTGATTTTTACTCCAAGTCAGCAGATATCTACACTATCATAGGCAAGTTGCTAAATATTTATATGACATAATATTTATTTATGTCGATAAGGCATAGGCAAAAGTCGCCATTTCTAGGGACAAAGTCATTAAACTGGCAATACTAGGCGCGGTGCAGGCACAGATTATAAAATGAATTTACTGTAGTAATATAGCCTGTACTGTACCTGTACCATCCCAGTAGCAAGTAGTATTCTAGTAGGTACCTACCCAAGGAATTACATGGTAGTTTAATAGTACCTACCTACCTACCATTGGTACCTACCTAGTATTGGTAGTATCGTAGTATCATCGAAATATCTTAGGCCGGAATACTGAAACGTCACTCAGATTTAAACTTAAAATTACTGTCTCCATTTGACATTACTCATTTGTAAGAGATGACAATAATATAAGCGTCTTATTACCATCATAATACCGCCTTTAGTTTATGTGGCATTTCACTATTCGGACGATAGTATCATAGACGAAAGTAGTACCTTCTTGTTATTATCCTATTTCGATGTAAGTAGGTATGTATGTGGGTAGGTATATACCACCTACTAGTGTCGGAGAATGATAAAAAAAAGTTGTTTGGTAGTAAGTAGGTAGGTACTTACCTAGCAGCAGTATGTAGTAGGATAGGGTAATACTTAGGGGAGGGCAGTAGAAGTAGGTACTAGGTAGGTAGGTACCTACCTACATAGTTCCTACTATGGTAGGTACGATGTTTTCTACCTTTGTTCGGTGTAGGCAGGAGATTCCGGCTTGGACAGATTAGCATCCTCGTCTATGGATTAGTGTCAGACTATACTTCGCTCGGTTCTCACTCGGCGTACCTACCTACCTATAGCCTAACTCATGTCTACGGTCTACCTAAATAACCTAGACTAAATTAAATGACAAGTATAATTTTTCATTTTTTTTGTATTTTTGTTAGTAACATTTGGTCGCAAAATATTTAGAGACCTAGGTAGGTACCTAGGTAGGGGTTTATGTAGGTACCTATTGATTTAGATTCCTGTCAGCTTTCGTGAACAGAGTCTTCTTTGGTGGCTAGGGACGCCTATCGTATACCCCCGTAGAATTTCCATAGCTCGGGAACGGTCTCTTTAAGTTCGGAGTCCCCAAAT
This sequence comes from Eulithis testata, assembly GCA_947507515.1. Taxonomy (NCBI): domain Eukaryota; kingdom Metazoa; phylum Arthropoda; class Insecta; order Lepidoptera; family Geometridae; genus Eulithis; species Eulithis testata. The sequence continues at coordinate 6,419,751 of OX382216.1, forward strand.
ACGTGAAGCCACTGGTTGGGAGGTAGGGAAAGTCTCGCTGTTCCTTGGTTGGCAGGAACTTGGGTCTGCATAGATTAGGGCGGCGGCTGTCATGCACTGGCTTCGTGTTGAGGTACGGGTTGCATAGCAAGCACCAGTTATAGCCAGGCCTACTGCAGAACCCAGAGCAAGAAGGCTTCATGCACGGTGGTGTTGCATCTTGGAGGTTAGCCATAGCAGTTCCACAGTTAGTCGAAAAGAAGGCAGTAAGGATAGTGTTCACGAGGGGAGAAACTCTTTTGTGCAAAGTGGGTTTGGATTTGCTGATTGGGTACGTTTGCACCAGTTTTGGGCTTATGTCAGGGTTCGAACCCGCGGAAGAAGGTGAAGTTCGGGGAGTAAGGTTAGTTGGGCACTCTGAAGCATCCATAGGAGTAGCTTGGGTTGAAGGAGAATCTTTTGTGGTTTGCGGCTTGAGGGTAGTGCAAGAGCTAAAGATGCCAAATGGTCCACGACTACAAGGTCCACAGGGGCCACCAGGAGAGATGGGACCAATAGGGAGAGGCCCGCCAGAGCAGCAAGCACCACAGCCACAGCCGCATGCACAAGGACCGCAGCCACATGCACCACATGGCCCACAGGGGCCGCAGGGGCCACATGCACCACATGGGCCACAACCGCATGGGCCACAACCGCATGGACCACAACCGCATGGACCACAACCACATGGACCACAACCACATGGACCACAACCGCATGGACCACAACCGCATGGACCACAACCGCATGGACCGCAACCGCACGGAGCACAACCGCATGGTCCACAAGTTCCAAAAGGACCGAAGGGACTACATGGACCACAAGGACCACAGCCTCCGCATGGTCCACAGGGACCGCAAGGTCCACAAGGACCGCATGGGCTACAACCGCATGGGCCACAACCGCATGAGCCACAACCGCATGGTCCACAAGAGCCACAAGGACCACAACCACATGGTCCACACGGACCACAACCACATAACCCATAAGATCCGCAACCACAAGGTCCGCAACCACAAGGACCACATCCAAAAGGACCGGTACAACAAGAGCCGCAACCAAAGGGGCCACATCCTAACCCACAAGGACGGCAGCCCCAACGACCCCACGGGATGCAAGGGCCACATCGACCGCAAGGGCCACAGGGACCACACGGCCCCCATGGACCCATAGGGCCACATGGTCCCCATGGTCTAAATGGTCCACAACATGAACAAGGCCCGCAAGTGCGGCATAACCTACAGAGAGGACTGGGACAAGTCCTGAAATACTTGCTACAGGAGCATGGACCGCATCCGCGGCATAATCCACACGCGCACGCAGCACACGCATCGACCATAGGGCCACAAGGTCCTCCTGGGTTAGGAGGGTTAGGACCGCACGGGCCACCAGGAGTCACAGGGCCGAAGTTGCTTGGACAGGGTTTTGCAGCCACATTATAAGGGCCGCAGAACCAGAAACCGTGAGGGTAGTTGTAGTAACCGGTCATGGATTGGAGACATTTGGCGGCAGTATTGCAGGGAGGGGGTAGACAACCGCTGCAATCACTAGGCCATGAGCATCCGCAGGCGACACAAAGCTGTTTCACTACATCAGACGGGTTGGTCTCTGGATTTTGATAGGGTTGTTCAAAACAGTCCGGGCATGCGAAGAAGTAAGTGCGGAAGTTAGGGCCTTCAGTAACGTTGGTATGTGCCGGTGATGATAATTGAGAGGTGTAGGGAGTCATGGTGGCGTTGAGATCATAATATGTAGTCGGTGTCGGTAAGTATTGGGAAGGGTAGTAACAGTTAGTACTGAAGATGGCCGATTGGGATCTTGGTATGAATTGACTCGAACACCATGGACATTCTGTAGGGCTGCTCATGAAACAAGGACAGGATTCACTCTTGTGTAACGAGCTCTCGTTCCTCTGCGGTTCTTCTACTTTCACCGGCTGCAAGTGCTTCATTTTCCTGATAGGAATGTCGCGAATCGCTTTAAGTTGCTCTCTCAAGCCCCTCTTCGTTCCGAGATTCGCTGAAAGGATGATTTCGTATTGTAATCGCAATCCTGTCACGCAACCACTAACCTAAGCCTTCCTAAATTACCTATTAAAAATATACCTATTCATGCAACCGAAGAGATATAGGTACCTAACTAATTGAACAAAATAAAACAAGGTATGATGATTCAACAGTGTTTATTAGTGTATGGATTTTACAGAGTTCTAAATATTATTGAATAGGATTGATCTGTAGTGTGTGTGTGTTTTGAGTCAGGCTTGGGTCACATTTTAGTCTACGGGTCGAAGGCTTTGAAACCGAAAGTGTTAAATGATTTAGGATAAGGGTTCTTATAGTTGGGAACAGAAGAGTAGTTGAAGAAACCGGGTTTCAGGTTTGGTTTGTTTCTTTCCTGTTCAGTTAAGATTACTCTTGGCTTCTCAAGTGGAGGACAAGCTTCGAAAATAAACCTACTCGACGACCTTTTATGACGAATAGGGCTCCTACTTTTGTCGCATTCGGAAAAATGTTTTCCGATATAAGGCATTTTATGAACACATTTGTTGGAACTGAAACAAGACTTAGGAGTATAATGAGTGGAAGTAGGCTTTTGTTCTATGTTACTTAGTTTTTTAGAACTAGCCTGGGTGCTATACGGAGTAATTAGAGAGGATAGCGATGGAGGCATCCTATATTGCACTTTAGGTTCCTTCGGTGCCATGGCCATTGGTGGGGCTACCGTGTTGAAAGGAAAAAACTTCGAAATACCAGTACGGGTATGATTGGAGTTTTGCCTAGGTAAGGGAGTCTGGATTTGGCTTCCAGGAACTACACCTGACTTGGGTGGTGCCTGAGGACCAGATCCCGTTTCACCTAACATTGCCGGACACACGCAAACCGGACAGGGGCACTTGGGACCGCAAGGCCCACATGGTCCACAAGGTCCACATGGTCCGCATGGTCCACATGGTCCACATGGTCCACATGGGCCGCATGGACCACATGGACCACAGGCGCTACAGGGACCACAGGGACCACAGGCACCACAGGGACCACAGGGGCCACAGGCACCACAGGGACCACAGGGACCACAACCGCATCCACCTACAGGGCTGCAAGTTCCGCAAACATGATACGGTCCACAAAACCAATAGCCATAGGGGTAGTAGTAATAGCCTGTCATATATTGGATACAGCGTGGAGGTGTGTTGCAAGGTGGAGGAAGGCAGCTGCAGCCACCAGCACAGCCGTAAGGGCCGCAAGGAAATGGACAAGGGCATCCGCAGTTACAGGGTTTGCAAGAGTAGTTTCGCTTAGACGTGACTTGAGAAGCGGAAGGCTGTAAAAGACTAGGAGAGTATACGTGACCAAGCGAAAAAGGCGTCGACAGGGCTCTAGTGAACGGTTGGATGGCGTCGTAGAGCACGGGCCTAGTCCTGGGAGGGCTGAAGTGTCGCAGCGGAACTCGCGGCTTGGCCCGCGACTCTGGCACGAGGGTGGGGCACGACATGCAGAATCGCAGCGGCAAGGTCCTAGCCGGCGTCCGGCGCCCCCTGGTGGCGGGCAGCTGCCTCGTTTGCTCAATCTTGACGCAACCGAAGGACCGCGCCATGCTCTCCTTCAAACTTCGGCAAGGCACCGCCGTGGCTGCAAAGGTATTTTACGCTGTTCACCTCGATTAAGTTCCGTTATTACGAACTCCCTAATAATGTCCTGCATATCTTTGGACCTGCATTTCAATTGAAACGAAATAAAATACGGTTTGTAAATATTTATTGAATAAAAATTAAAGTATCCCAAAACATTGTACCTAGTGCACTTATATAACTGAATTGTAAACGGTAGTCATCTAGTTTTTGTCATGGAGTTATTTTAACACTGCCAGCTGCGCTTAGTCGTGAAGTAATTTTTTTATCATCCTTCTTGCACTCTTCTTGCTTGTAAGCCATTCCTGTCGGAGCTGAGCATGTCGGGCACGAGCCACACTCGCACTTCTTCGGTGGGCATTTAGGGCATGGACATGGGCAAGGGCAAGGGCAGGGGCAGCAGGGACCACATGGTCCGCAAGGGCCACATGGTCCACAGGGGCCACACGGACCGCATGGGCCACAGGGTCCGCAGGGTCCACAAGGGCAGGGGCAGCGACACGGGCCACACGGTCCACAAGGGCCACAGGGACCGCAAGGGCCGCAGGGACCACACGGGCCGCAAGGGCCACAGGGTCCGCAGGGTCCACAAGGACCACAAGGACAGGGGCAGCGGCACGGTCCACAAGGCCCGCAAGGGCCGCAAGGGCCGCAAGGGCCGCACGGGCCGCAAGGGCCACAGGGGCCACAAGGGCCACAAGGGCAGGGGCCGCAGGGACAACCGCACGAAGGGCATCCTTCCTTTTTCTCATCATCCTTTTTCTCGGCAAAGTGGCGCCATGAGCCTCGCTGATCGCCACAGCACAGCAGCTTAGTGTTGCCGAAGTCCGCAGTTTCGAATGCAGACGCACCGTTGCGAGCCACTGCAAACACATCCAAGTTATAATACTGGGCGAGAAAGCCGCTGGTCGGTTAGTGCTATTCGAAGAACGTAGGGCGCGCTCTCACCGAGTATTATAGCCTGGAGGTCTTGCAGCGGCGACCACCGTTCTCCGAAATAACAAGAGCTACATACACCCAACAGCGGAAACGTGCGGATTTCAAAATAAGCTGCGCGTAAACAAACACGAAACGAAGGGGTAAAGTTTGACGGTGCTATGTCACAGTGACAGTTGGATAGGTCACTTTCAAAATCAAATTGCTACCCAAAATTCATTGGTGGTTGGGCCCTGCGATGTGTCGACGAAACATGGAAATGATTTATATGAAACTAGATACCTAGGTACTTTACAATTTGTCACAATGGGCAATCTACCTTACCTTCATGTGGATAGAAAAATCTAGCAATTATACCTACCCAGGAACCTACTACTATTAGGGAGTACTACCTACTTTCATGAAACCACTATTGCTAATGGCGACGATTTCCAGTCTAATGGTATTACATTCAGTTTACGCAGTAAATACAATAAATATGATAGGAATAATATTATTAACTTACATAGAGTTGCAGGGGTCTTCTTGTTTGCCGTAGAGGCAAGAGATCGTCCCTTGATGCATTTCAGCAGGGACACGTTTTTCGGCAGAACAGCCTTCCTCAATACTAGAGCCATGTTTTACGAAGGTTTTTATTGCAATTTAATAATTAGGTAGGTACTATTTAGCCGGTTTGGAACTTGAAAATTTTGGTTTGGTTTTATTTTACTTGAAAATTTGGGCCATGTTAGGAGTGCGACCAAGCCTGTGGGCCGGAACAAAAGATGTGAGCGATTCTTCGCAATTTGAAAATTGGTATTCTTCTTTTTCAAGTATATTACATTCTATACTTCTATCAGTTGCAAAAAGGTTTTAAGCCCTTTAATCTACGGAGGTTTTAATTTCCCTAATTCAGGTTACGTAGCTGCGTACTCCGAGAAAATCAAAACTAAACAAAAAACATTGCGGATTTGGTACTGCTATTTATACAACGAGTAACTAACTATAGTTTAACCCAAAATAAGTTTGGTAAGTATGTACCTACTTACCTTCCTATTGCATGTAAATGGTACCTACTTAGGTACTGCTGGCTCAGTAAGGCAATGCATTGTTAAATTAAAGGTTGTGGTTACAACTTCTCATCAGGTGGGCCATCGGCTTGTTCATATAAGGAAAACTAGGTAGGTTAGGTAGGTACCTATATCTGAAATTATACTGAAATTACATGTCTGCATAATATAATTAAAATGTACCTACGTAACTTTAAAAATCATGTCCTTAGCGGGTAGTATCTATCCGCGTACCTACATGCTTATTTATCAGATATTTTTTTTCCTATCCTTTTATAGGTATACTTATGACGCGTCAGTCATACCACCATGGAATAAATTATGGTCTGATACATATGGGCTCTATCAAGCACGCGCGTTGCAATTCTTTAGCACCTAACCTAACCAAATAGTTATTCGTCATACCTAATTATTACTATTTGTTCTGTGCCTTTAGTAAAATAAAAACACTAAGCAAGATCAGTCAGAATTGTAATAAATAAAGTAGGTATATTTACAAACTTTACAGACATCACCACCTAGAATTCTAAGCTAGACATAAAATTATACACTGAAAAAACGTTGGACGAATAAACTCACACTAAGTAGGGTACCTACAACATTTTCAATAAACCACGGCACTCGTCAATCGTTACATTATATTCTAACCACTCTAGTTCAGCAGAGAATGTAAACGCACCGTCGCGTCGTTGCGTCGTCGTCGTCGCGTCGTCTTCTGTAGTATACTTATCTACCAACATACTAAACTTTTTGTAAGTTGCCCATAGCAGTCGCATGTTCAGACTCAACCAACCATCTAGGTATACTCAATACATATTTTTTTTTAATTCGACGATGCTATCTTCACAGTCAGTCATCGAACCATTTTGTTGTGTATTGGCAAAGAAAACTCCGTCCGTCTCAATCATCATTACCACCGTCGTCGTCCATGGGTGAGCTTCCAGGCGAAGAAACGTTAGCTGTTTCTGCCGGACCTCCCTGTCCCTCCTGTCCTTCCTGTCGTTCATGACCCATGCCCCCTCCCATAGCTCCGAGGAGGCCCTGACAGCAGGAGCAGAATAGGCACGTGAGGCAGGCTGTTAGGGCTCCGCAGCCAACGGCCTGGCCGAGCCCTGGCTGCTGAGGCTGCTGACCGCGAAATTGTTGCCCTGAATAGAATTAATGCCGATTACTTTCTGAGAAGGACCGTCCGAAAAAGTTTCTTAGGCGTCTAATGTTGCGTTCACACTATGCCGCAGTGGGCAGGGACTTGGACAGGGAAGTGGGCACGAGCTTAGTGTGAACACGATAATGCCTCTGTCTCGGCTCCCGGCCCAAATTCATGCCCTTGCTCTCTAATGAGAATAAGGGCGATGTTGCTGTGGCAATAAGTCCGCGGCAATAATGCCGGCAGCGGCCAGGGGCATAGTGTGAATGCCGTATAAGGAGTTCATAGTTTGGAATGAGAAGCAGTCAAATGAGTATTTTTTTTTTTTTTTTTTTTTAAGTTCAATAATAAGTTTATTATTGGAAAAAGAAACAAGGCACAAGTTAGTAGAAAACGATAACATCCGCAGAAGTTTAAAAAACTGTGTCGCGAATATTAACGCCCTCCTCCAGTATGGGTACAAGGTGTACAAACAAAATAATGATTGCACCTACACCCAGTTGAACTCTTTCAAAAATAGCTAAGATAAAACTACTAAGTAACTGAGGGTAAGGTGGGTTAGGTACTGAGTAATTTTATTGAGGCTCTGTTACCGTCTTGCTGCTGTGGGTATCCTTGTTGAGGGTATCCCTGCTGAGGATATCCCTGTTGAGGCGGAGGGTAGCCATAGCCACCCGGATAGCCTTGCTAAACAAACAAACAATTTACAAATATTTTTAAAACATCCTATAAGTAGAGCGGGATTTGAACCCGCGTCATTCCCCTCGTTTATCCCCCGTGACACTACTGCCTGGTACTACCAGTACTGCTATAGAAAAATGTTCTTTCCCTTGACACAACCGCATGCCTAGTGCACGTTTTACGTAAACTAACTAAAACTGATGATTACGCAACCCATAGAAAAAAATCACGTGAACTTACAGATTATTAAATTATTCACATTTTTTTTTTTATGCCATAGGTGGCAGACGAGCAGGCGGGCCACCTGATGGAAAGTGGTCACCGCCGCCCATGAACACCTGCAACACCAGAGGTGAGGTACTTATGTAATTAATGAGATACTTATCTCATTCATTACATGAATGAGATAAGTATCTTTACTATCATCAGTCTGTTGTCCACAGCTGGGCATAGGCCAAATAGTTTTCCAGAAAGAGCGAACTCGAGTCTTCTCAATCCACTGGATTCCACACTAAAGCTCCACCGGGGGGCTGTCACAACCACAACAAAGTTCGCTAAACATAAATTGGCTCGTATTGTACCGGTGGTGGGTATCCTGGGGGCTGTCCTGGTGGAGGACCGTAGGGGTAGCCTCCTTGCGGGGGGTAACCGCCCTGTGGAGGGTAGCCGCCCTGTGGGGGGTAGCCAGGGAAGTTCGGGTTACGCGGCTGAAAGGGATGAAAGCAGATACTGGTAGAACAACTCACGATTTCGTCAGCGCTAAAGCCTTATTTACACGTATTTAGGTAGTCCAGAAGTAAATTTTTTCAACTTTATAAGTAAGTATGCGTGTACTTTGTGTAAATTAGGTTTTAGTTCCAAAATACAGTAGAAACTAATAATAGATTTAAGTATTTATTTAACAAAGAAATTATGTTGTATAATATGTGTTTTATCTGCGTATGCTATCAACGGCTAGGATAGTGATCCTAGCCGTTGATAGCATACGCAGATAAACCACTGTGGTGAATGTCGTTCAGGGTATATATTTACTCTACCTACACATAGCTTTGCAATATACTATTGCATATTATTAAAACGGCCGAGTTGATGTGTATGTACATATCTAATATTCTGAGGTAGGAAGTAACCTAGGTTACTTATTCATTTAAAAAAACCCAAAATCTATATGAAGTCCTTAGGCTGCATTGGGCTCATACTGGCTCGATAGATTGGTTTTGTCTTGCTGCGATGCCGATAAGCAAAGCCATCAAACATGGAAGGTAACTACTTCACCTGGACTGGAGGAAAAGAACCAGGAACTTACATCCATTATTTACGATTTCATTTTTGTTTACAAACAGTGAATTTCGTGCTGAAACATGACAGAAACTTAGGAATTTGGGTTGGGACGTGGTTGTGACAGGAATAAAGTCGTACTCTGTCATGACTGTCATCTCAAGAAGAGTCCGGAGCATGAAGTTCTTAGTTCTTCCAAGATTTTAAATGATAAAAAAGTACAGTCCGAAACAACAATAGTAAGTGTAGGTATATACTTAGAACGGCCAAATGTTTTAGTGTAGGTATATACAAACCTATATACGTAAAGTAGCTAGCTAATTAAAATAACTCGGTCAAAGGTTCCGTCACGATGTTTCACAGTCCACGAATCTACAAAAAATTTAAAATAATCTATTGTGCTAATAAAATTTCAAGGTTGAATATTTTCCATAGTTCTAAGTACGCAACAAAAATGACTCAGTACAAAATCTGCCATTGATTTTACTAGCGATCGAGATAAGATACGATCGTACATACACGCGACTTTAGGTCGCTAACTGTCTTAGCTACCTACAAAGTAATTATATCGCGAAATTCAGTGACTCAGATGATTTTTCTGAACAAAAGACATAAACGCGTATCTCGTAGCAACGTTCGTAGCATTGCGCTACGAGAAAATGTAACCCAATTTTATGGCGCTTTGAATGTCCCAGGCAATACAGCGGCCCGTGCATCGGATTATTGGCAAAAACTTGCCACTGACGCTGTATAAATCATCTACATAGATTATATGCAAAGCCATCGTGGACCCAATGAAATACCGCGTGGCGCGTGTCACACTTTGCCCACGCCACTGCCGGCATTATTGCCACAGCAACATGGGCCGGGAGATGGGATAGAGGCATGATCGTGTTCACACTATGCTGTGCCCACTTCCCTGCCCAAGTCCATGCCGACTGCGGCATAGTGTGAACGCAACATATGCGATTTAAAGTCGCTTCAACGAAACCGCTCCTTAAACTAGCGTGCAGAAATAGTTCGTTTGCTTGGCGAAGTAATATTATACCATGGGCTCAGTCTGATCTAGCACTTGTGAGAGCTCGGACGTGCCTAAAAATACTTTGAAAAACAACAAGCATGGCTGCAGCGGCACCTATTATCTTTAACAATGGACACACATGCCCAGTGCTGGGACTTGGGACGTGGAAAGTGAGTAGTTTTAGGTATACTTTGAACTTCAGAGAGATTTATCTTAGTTTACGTAGGTAAATTTAAAAAAACCTGAAGAATTGAAAATTCAATAAAATACATATTTCTAGAATTTAAAATTATTGGTGAACTTATAAATGTACTTATTTAACTAAACTAAGAACTACGTTCGAAACTGCGGTACAGGTAAGAGCGGGGGTAAGTGGTACTATTGGGCGGTATTTTCAGGCAGAAAATCGAAAATCTGCTCACAAACGTTGATAAAAAATAATAGTTGGTTTGTTTACCGTGGCCTCGCGTTCATAAACAATTCATCGTCTAAACAATTCATCGTCAATTAGACTGGCCTCGTGACACTAGAACTTCCATCTTTCAGGTAGGGAGGTACCTACTTATCATATCGACTTTTCCGTTTCAACTTGCTGTGTTTTCATGATATATTTTTAAGTTTTAGTGTTCCCTACTAACCAACCATACCTACTATCCAACCAACCATACCTCTAAAGATATTAGCGTAACCAACCTACCTATTACCCAGACTAAAGGGACGCAAGAGTGACTGACATATTAACACTTCTGAAAATCGACTAAAAACTGGAGTGAACTCTCCTTGCGTAGGTACCTACTGAAATTATCATTCAGTATCGCTCCTAAAAAGGATATAGATGTTCGGTGTCCTAAAAGCACATTTTACATTTTTTGGAGGGTCGACTAAACCTGCTCGCCACAAATGCACATACCACTTGTCCCAAATTTCAGTTCAACCAAATTTTTCAGCTAAGCATAATTATTTTAACCAGCATTCACTTGGAAGGAAGCGCTCGTGGCTAGGCTTGCTTAGTCAATCTTCACCGATTATCTAAGTTAAGCGACGTTCTGCTTAGTCATTATTTGTGTGACCGTTAGTGGCATTTATATCTGTGCGCTTCCGTGCTTCGGAGGGTACGTTAAACTGTCGGTTCCGGCTCTAGCAGTCGTTAAGCCATGACGGAGGCCTCAAGGAGGCCTAGAAACTCCGTCACCAGAGTTCGCCATTAACTCATACGAGCTTGATTACCAGCATTCACAAATTAAAAAAAATTACAGTATGAAGTGGTCAGCCTGTCTTAGGCCGTCTTTACTAGCCTCGTCTTCAACATCCACCGCTTCTCACAAGGCGGGCTAACTCTCGAACTAGACTGTTACTTTCGAAAAACTAACAATGTATGAAGTGGAGGTCAAAAAGTGCGTTTCATACAAGACGAGATTTTCAGTTTGTAATTTTAGAACGTGAGTCCCTAGATATTCTTTGAGGTGGGCATTCCTTGACGGTTTTCATCACCTTTTCTCATAGGTTGACGTGTTATTTCCAGTCCAAGCCTGGTGAAGTAACCCAAGCTGTCAAGGACGCGATTGATATTGGCTATCGTCATATCGATTGTGCCCACATCTACCTCAACGAGCCGGAAGTTGGAGCAGCCTTGGCCGAGAAGTTCTCACAGGGGGTTGTCAAGAGGTAAAAAAAATGGTCGCAGAATTTATCGGCTGAAAATAAATGACATTATTCGATTGCATTTCGATTGTTAGCCTAGGCTGTGGCCTAGGTAAGTAGTTAATACTTATCAAACTCTGCCAGAACATGCCATTGAATGTGGCACATTGTAGTTGCGTGATAAAAGACAACAAAAAGATAGGAGCCTTGATAAGATTTGTAAAGATCAAGGTCAATGATAGATTTTGTGATTTGCTCGCACAAACATCTTAGACCTAAGGATTAGTACCTACCTACTTAATAATAATTACCTACCTACTTACCTAAATAAGTTAGAGTAGGTAGGTACATAAGTAAGAAGTACTTTTCCATATATCATTTCCCAAGCACTGCAGCGTTTCATCTGTTCATAGGTGCATAGTAAAATAGTGGCTCCACACTGTAGAAATCATCTAGATTAGATGCAAGATGCAAAGGGCTGATTAGCTGATTATAATTGATTTAATTAGGTAGGTACTTCACGCTTCCGATTGCTACTGATTTGGACCAGTTGAGCTATCTATAAATCATTTGCAACGGTGTGTAGATAGCTCAACTGTTTCATGTGTATTTTGTAAATAGGTATTGTAAATATTGTAAATACTGTATTAGTTGTAATTTATATTGTGAATAAAGTACTTACTCAATTTATTAAATTAAATGTTACACAGAGATGACATTTTTATTACTTCAAAACTATGGTGCACGTTCCATCGCCCCGACCTGGTGGAGAAAGCCCTGCAGACGACTCTGACGAACCTTGGATTGGAGTACCTGGACCTGTACCTCATCCACTGGCCACAGGCTTACAAGGCAAGTCTTTGGCTTCTCTGAGCATTGCAATGAGGATGTGTCCCTGTTAGTACGGGAGCCGACAGTAAAATATCAACGCTATCTGATACAAGGATGAGACCCATGCCAACAGATCCCAACCTTCACAAAATCAGAAAGAATAATCAGATTTGTCCGAAGGTCCCAGAAAATGCCGAAAGTATAGGGTCAAAAATAGGGTGCTTTCGGCCAAATCTGATTGTTCTTTCTGATTATATGAAGGTTAGCATTATATTTAAGGATCTGTTGCCATAGGTCTCATCCTTGTATCAGATAGCGTTGATATTTTACTATCCCGTACTATGTGATATACTGCTCACATCACTCTGAGACATGTGACTTCAAGGAACTAGTAGCGAGTACCTACACGTACCTTTTGAATAAGTGGTGTCCAAACTTCAAGGTCTGATGACGATGATGATGAAGGGGATCTAATCTTCACCGAATATCTAAGTTAAACACCATTCTGCGCGGTCACTATTTGGATGGGTGACCGTTAGTGGCATTTTACATCTGAGCGCTGTCGTGCTTCGGAGGGCACGTTAAACTGCCGGTCCCGGCTCTAGCAGTCGTTAAGCCACGACGAAGGCCCAGAGTTGACCACTAACTCATACGAGCTTGCTTTTTATAGGAGGAAAGTGATCTATTCCCCAAAGATGTGAACGGCAAAGTGATTCCCTCGCCAGTGGATATAGTGGACACATGGAAGGCCATGGAGCCGCTGGTCACCAAGGGTCTGGTGCGCAGCATCGGCCTGTCAAACTTCAATAGGAACCAGATTGAAAGGATACTGGCTGTGGCAACTATTAAACCAGCTGTTTTACAGGTGTGATAGTCAGTCGCGCACTTTTCCATACAAACGTGGAAGGGTAACCTCTCCACTGTTTTACGTTGACCAACCAAAACTAAGGATTATACCAATTTATCTAGTCATAATCTATGTCTGTATACACCCCAAACCGTAAAAAAAGAAATAATTTAAAAAATACAAGCTTCTTAACTTTCGTATTGAAAGTATTATTAGCTTGTATTTTTTAAATGAACAGTGGAGTGGTTACCCTTCCACGTTTGTATGGAAAGGTGTGCGACTTGTTCAACCTTAAGTACCTGTATAATAAATATGTTCAATTATCTTCCACCCGCGACTTCAATTATCTCCCGTCTGATCCTAATTGATTTTTCGGGATAAAAGTACCTACTAGAAGTAGTAAGTAGGTACTATAGGTACCTACTTACTACTTCTAGTAGGTAGCTAGTAGGTAACTACGAAGCCCGTAATTAAGTATCCTGATTTACTGCTATCCATACTCAAGCATAGATTGTCGTATGAAAATCTCTACTCCAATCTATGCTTGAGTAACGATTTCTCTATCGGCATACTCGAGGAGCGCAACGCAGAGTACCGCGTTTGCTCCTCGCCGCTGACGCAGACTGCGACGTAACAAAATACCATACTATAGTAGGTGCCAAATAACACGGCAATACAGGTCATTCACCCGCCTTCACCACGATATCTCAAAATTTAATTTATGTATGGCTAATTCTGTCGCTTTCCATACAAACCTGTCGCTAAGACGGTAATCGCTTGAATCTCGTAGTACTGTTTGTTTACCATACATAAATTGAATTTTGCGACATCGTGGTGAAGGTGGGTGAATGACCTGTATTGCGGTGTTATTTGGCACCTACTATAGACGTTTTCCATACGATTATGTGTCCGGCGCTGCATGCTGCATAAACCGCTGCGTTGTGCGTTACGATCGTAAGACCAAGGCCTAACAAGAACAATAAATATTCCAGATCGAAGTTCACCCATACCTAACCCAGCAGCCACTCTTCGACTACTGCAGAACGCAGGACATCGCAGTAACAGCGTACTCCCCACTCGGCTCGCCTGACAGGCCATGGGCGAAGCCGGGCGACCCCCAGCTGATGAACGATCTGAGATTGGAGGAGATCGCTGATAAATACGGGAAGAGCGCCGCTCAAGTTCTTATCAGGTGGGTTTTTACGACGAACAATCTTCTTCTTCTTCTTCTTCCTGCCCTTATCCCACTAGGTGGGGTCGGCACAACGTGTTCCTTTCTTCCCCTATCATTCGTCATCTCAGTGTTCACTCCTCTCATGTCATCTTTTACACAATCCATCTATCTTTTTTTTACAACGAACAATATTGAAAGATAAACTTATCAGCGATTACCTATCGCTGGTGGTCTAAAATCGAGGTTGTAATAGAGTAGAAACTCGCGAAATTCCCCTATCAACTTTTTTATGGCAGCATTAATGAAGTGCCCAAAATAATCCCACAACTAGTAATCCATAAGTACAGTCAACATCGTAGGTTCAATTTCAATATTGTGTATTAGGTACCTTTGGTTGGCTCTAAACGTAATTAGGTGTCTTAATACGTACTTTTAGGACCCTTAGGTAGGTATCTAGATGAAAAATAAAATGTTTCTAGTTTTCAGTCATAAAACATTTTCTTATCATCATTTACTGCTAACTGTACCTTACTTACCTATAATACCTGTGTATACCTAATACAATTCTATACCTATAGGTATCATCCTCTCAGCCACGTCAATATCCTCAGGTAGGACTCAATACGTGTTGAGCTGACTAAGCCACGGGTTTCCTATATTTTCCTTCGCCGTTGAGAGAGCTCACGTCATTGTTTCAGAAGCGCTTGTGGCGTAGCTTACTTAGCCAATCTTAACTGATAATCTGAGTTAAGCGACGTTCTGTGCGGTCACTATATGGATGGGTGACCGTTAGTGGCATTTACATCTGAGCGCTTCCGTGCTTCGGAGGGCACGTTAAACTGTGGGTCCCGGCTCTAGCAGTCGTTAAGCCACGACGGAGGTGGCGGCCTAAAAACTCCGTCAACAGAGTTGGCCACTAGCTCATACGAGATTGCTTTGCTATTGATTATTGTTTCAGATACGCCATAGACCGCGGTATGATAGTCATTCCAAAATCAGTGAACAAAGCCCGGATCGCGCAGAACTTCGATGTTTTCGACTTCCAATTGACTTTGGAAGATATAAAGCAGATCTCTAGTCTCGAATGCAATGGACGACTTTGCAGTATGGGCGAGTAAGTACTAACCTGTGAGAAGAGAGCTTGTAAGTTTGAGGTCTTACTTATCTACCCCCGAATTCAGAAACAGAGATTGTACAGTTCAACCAACATTCGCCCAGCATAGCGTCTGAATCTGCCTCTAGAGCTTCTAGGTAGGTACATCATCTACGAATTTGAGGATAAGACAAGTGTGTCTGTCTGTGTCTGCCCAAGGACCGAACCTAATAACTTAGGTATCTTCTTACTATTTACCTTTATCTTCGGAAATATCCTCTTCTTAGTTTTGAAAGATTGTGCTGCAATTTTAGAATGGTTCTAAGCCATGTTTGACGGCTTTCCGCGTGCAGCCGTAGGTAGGTATCTACCCCTAGTTTCATATAGTAGTTACCAACCTACCTCGAAAATCCTTGCCTCGACTAGGTATACGCGTTGACAATTACCTATATACTAAGTAGGTAGGTACCCACCCAAAGGTCGAGTCGTGGCGAGGATAATTCGAGGCCTAAGGCTCGCATTCTGATAAAGAATTCGTTACTCAAGCATAGATTTGAGTAGATTCTCAAATATCGATAAATCTATGCTTGAACAGTAAATGCGAATTCAGGCCTAGGACGCGAGATTCATCAGCTGAAATCTAGTAAATGACTGCAGTTTGAGACATTTGATTCATAGATATTATCAAAGCATTCAGATTTGAGTACCTAACTGGACCATACTCGGACTAACATTTATTTTTCTTTCGCAGCACTCACCACCCTGATTATCCGTTCCACGATGAGTACTAACTTACTTAGCTCCGTGCGAGTTTCACATCAAAGAAACAATGAAATAGTTGTACCTACTTAGTTTGAGAGTATTGCACTGCGGTTTTGCACAATGCGAGAATCAACATTTCAGCCTACCAAAGGCTAAAAGCTAACACGAAAGAGTGCACTTTACCACAGATCATATAATACTATACAAGACTTTACTATGATTAGACACAGATTTGATATAAGTACTTCTGTAATGGCCTTGGCGCAGAAATAATATTATTTGGTTAGGTACCTACCTAAGTACAAGAGGTTATTATAAGCACTTTTGTATGATACCTACCTATTGTGATGCAAAGTTTCAATTAGAAAATTTACCTATTTGCATTTCATGCACGTTAAATGAATTATCTAAAAATGTATATTATTATGCAAATAAAAGATAAGATAATTGGTTAGATAGTTTTTAATTTGATTACAAATTCTTACAAAGATAAGTATTACAAAGCACTTTTAATCCCAAAAGGAATAATTATAATAATACAAAATTGCCTACTTATTGCTATAAATTAATTTAGAAAACATATAACTAGGTACTTTTTATTATACGCATTAAATCAGATCTGTTTTTAAAAAGAGTAGCCAATGAAGAAGTCCCACTTGCTACAATACTGAAATTATTTCATAGGAATATAACGTAACATTCTTACGAAATGCCTGCTGTTACCTCTGACAAAATCCATATAGTATAAAAAACTAGGAAAATCGACTTCCATTTAACTACCTAGCGACTTGAGTAGGTACGATTACGTAGTTTTACGTATACTACAAAGTTCACGTAAACTATATTTTTATGTAGAGATTGAGGAGCGCCCCTAGCTGATGATTCTCCATACAACACTATAGTAATTTGATTTTGTGGTAAACGTCAAACGTACACACACAGCATGTTGAGATCAGAGCTGTCTACCGTGCCTGGGGATAAAGTCGTGGCCTAAGGCCCTTTGCACATTATAAGACGCGAACACAGGACAAGAAAAATTTTGTATGGCGCGTGTCTTATGCTACATAAGATAAAATATCAATATATATAAAACTCTTTTGAAGCTGACTTAGAATCAACGCACAGCCTAAACTATAAGTCCTAGAGGTATGCAATTTGGAGGGGTGCACTAAGAAAGGAATTTTGAAAAGTCACACTTTAAAGGGGCTATTTAGTACCCAAGCAACGCCGCGGGCTACGGCTAGTCTTGTAATATGTATGGTCTCATATGAACAATCAAGCGACTAAATTTCTTTTAAGACATTTCTCATTATTACTATTACTACTAGCCCATTCTGTCCCATTATTGGGCAAAAGCCTCCCCCCACTTCCGCTAGTCTCCACTTTCCCTATGTACGAGGTTGCGGGACGAGCTGGACGCCTATTCAAATTCAAGTTCATTTATTTCTCAGATTTCTATGTATTATAAGGGTGTTTTTATGTATTATAAGTATGTATTTACAAAAAAAAAATGTATGTATGTATTCTATCAGCCATTTAGTTCCCATAGTACAAGCTTTGCTTAGTTTGGGACTAGAAGGCGTTGTGTTAAATGTACGTGAATATTTATTTATTTCAAGATCCATACTTTGTTAGTTCACGGTACATGTCAAAAGGAGTAGAGTATTGAGATTATTATAGCTAGTATTATGAGAGCCTATGAGAGGAAAGGTGAATATCTGTCACTAAATATTTGCTATACTTTTGTATCTACTTTCTTACTACTTACTCTGTTTTGCTCCTTCCTGTCTGACTTACTTTTTCTCTCGTTTGTATCTGTGTGTTTTGTACCCAATGGGTTGAATAAATGTATTTCATTTCATTTCAATTAGGGCTCAAGACATTTCTCATAATGTCTTATGAGATTTTTTTTTATCTTATAATTTGCAAAGGGCCTAACACCATGTAAAAAATGTCTATAAGAAATGAGAGTCTGGTAACACAGTGATCATCAGCCCTTCAGATTTTATGGTAAGTGGTAACGCTGGTGGTTCCGTCGTGTCTTCAGCTTCTGAGTCTGTTTCTGAGTCGGACGCACTCAGGTTCGCTAAGCACGCCACTTGGGTAGAGAGCTCCTTGGCTTGTCTTTCCGGGATCACCACCTGCAGGTAATTATATAAATAACTAGCGAACCGTCCCGGCTTCGCACGGTTTTTTTTAGGTATTTTTTTACATCTTGGGTTACATTATTGGAGTAAGGACCCTAATTTTTTTGAAAATATAATGTAGCCTATGTCACCCGGGGATATAGAAATAACACCGCAATACAAGTAATTCACCCATCTTCACCTCGATGTCGCAAAATTCAATTTATGAATGGCTAATTCTGTCGCTTTCCATACAAACCTGTCGCTAAGACGGTAATCGCTCGAATCTCGCAGTACTGTTTGTTTACCATACATAAATTGAGTTTTGCGACATCGTGGTGAAGGTGGGTGAATGACCTGTATTGCGGTGTTATTTGGCACCTACTATAGTGTAGCTTCCCAACGGTGAAAGAATTATTCAAATCGGTCCAGTAGTTTCGGAGCCTATTCAATGCAAAACAAGCAAACAATCAAATCTTTCCTCTTTCTAATATTAGTATAGAAATCTAAATAAAAATGAATTGCTGTTCGTTAGTCTCGCTAAAACTCGAGAACGGCTGGACCGATTTGGTCTTGAATTATTTGTGGAAGTCCAGAGAAGGTTTAAAAGGTGAATAAATATGATATTTGTTGTATCTATATAATATAAAAAAAATGCTTGAACTCTCTAAACCAAAAGCAGCCTTTGGCACGAGGTTCATCCTCAGACAGACAAGAGTTACTTTCGCATTTATAATATTAGAATGGATGGTATAATAAATAAATATAATAAATATTCACGTACATTTAACACAACGCCTTCTAGTCCCAAACTAAGCAA
The DNA here is from genome assembly GCA_947507515.1 of Eulithis testata. Lineage (NCBI taxonomy): Eukaryota > Metazoa > Arthropoda > Insecta > Lepidoptera > Geometridae > Eulithis > Eulithis testata. The sequence goes on from OX382216.1 coordinate 6,438,806, forward strand.
AGCTTGTACTATGGGAACTAGATTGCTGATAGAATACATATATACATTTTTTTTTGTAAATACATACTTGCAGAGAGCATTCCCTGGCGGCGTAGGGCTGCGGCTCGGTGCTGAGCGCGGCTGGCGACACCGTGACGGACGTGATGCCACACCGCCACGTGAACTCACCGCCACGCAGGACTCTACTACTGAAATACAAACAATAATATACCGGTCAATATCATATACCCGCCTTTTTGCTTCGCCATAGTCGGGTAACTAATGGTACAGGATTCCGCTATACGGTTTTCACCGAGCTAGTTAATGGATGACAACTGGTTTATTATCAATTAAATATGTCAATAAATATATTGCAAATGGGTTGTCTAAAAAATTTCAGTCCAGAATATGATTAATTAAAAACTTCGACAACCGACAACCGGAATTCAGGACTGATTTTTCGCAGACTATACCACCGTGTTCGTAATGAAATAATCTTACAGTATCGATTGACCTGTCTATGTTTATACCTGCCAACCCAAGAGTTGTGACTGGAAAAAACTAGTCAACCTAACGTTTGCATATTCTATGTGTTTCATACTTTCGATTGGTATGGAATTTGTCTATCAACCAAAGCAGTTAATTTTTTTTTTAAATTTATATTCTGGACTTAAAGTTTTTAGACAACCTACTAATATTATAAAAGCGAATGTTTGTAAGGATGGATGGATGGATGTATGTTTGTTACTCTTTCACGCAAAATCTATCCGATTTGGATGAAACTTGGAATAATATTATATTGTCCGTGACCTGGATTAACACATAGGATACTATTTATCCTGAAAAATCGGGATCTTAGGCTATAATATTCAATGCCATTTCAGCGATTAAGCTTCACTAGTTACGCATTCCGACCGCTAGATGGCAGCACGTGTAGTTTAACTTTTGACGTTAACTCAATCGCGTTTGGTTCGGTCGATTTTCCGGGATAAAAAGCCTGTGTATCACGTTACGAACTGTATATATTCCAAGTTTCATCCAAATCGGACCAGTAGTTTTTACGTGAAACAGTAACAAACATCCATACAAACTTTCGCGTTTATAATATTAGTAAGATCCTGTATACGAGTTCAACTTGCTTCTGAATTCGGGGGTAGATAGATAGATGGTATTTATTTTCCACCACAAAAAAATACAATGCAAAGAAAGAAATGAAAGGTACACGCGAAGTTGAAATTAAAAGTAGGGGAAAAGAAACAAAATATTATTCCTAGACTAGCCGTCGCCCGCGGCCTTTCTCGCGTTCTAGACCCTTAGAGTCTGACTCTTCAAAACTCCTTCCTTAGTGCACCCCTACACTATATAACGATACTACCCTCCAAATTTCATACCTCTAGGACTTATAGTTTAGGCTGTGCGTTGATTATCAGTCAGCTTCAAAAGAGTTTTATATATTTACAAGATTAAGTTTAACTCTGTGTGATGGAGAAATGCGTAGGAATATACTCACTCGATAGCCAATGGCAGTAAACTAGCTCCCTCTGGATTCATAACGATGTGAACTGCATCAAAGTATTGCACCTTCTCATCTCCAGTCCATGAGCTCTGTCAAATGAACAAGTCAATTATAGTTTTTTTTTTATTCAAGTAAAGTGAGTAACTGAGCGATTATGAACTGAAGACTACACATTACGCAGAATGTGTAGCTATTCATAAACACTATGGGGAACCCTGAGCGTCGGACAAGAAATTCTGTTTCCCGATACTCAGTGCCCACTTCGGCATAGTGTGATCGCGCTATAAGAGGGGTTATAGCGCGATTACACTATGCCGAAGCGGGCAGGGACTTGCGCAGGGAAGTGGGCAACATTCCGGAATGATTGCCGCAGCAACATCGCCTTTATTCTCACGGAGCTAAGGCATGAACTTGGGCAGGGAGACGGACAGCGGCATGTTCGTGTTCACGCCACTTCCCTGCCCAAGTCTCTGCCCAAGTCCCTGCCCACTTCGGCAGTCTGCACGCGCTATTATACTACAAACAAACTATTAAATAAAACTTACATAGTATGTAGGTGGGTTTTCTGATCCACGCCAGTCTCTTAAGAGTCTGGGTGTCACAGGAGAAACCCACTTATGTATGTGTGTGAGGCTGAGTGAGTGTATTATGGATTAAATAAGTAAAGGTGATTGTTTAAGGCTGAAATACTCAAAAGTCATTCAAATTTGAGCACCACTTAAAGTTATTCTGCCTCTGTTTGACATTACTCATTTGTAAGAGATGGCAATAATTTAAGCGGGACTTAAATTGAGTGGGGTTTGAGTGGCGTTTGAGTATTCGCCCATAAGAGTGTCAAAGTAATTGTGAATAGCTATGTCCACACTGTGCATTTTCATCTTCAACTTTCGTCTTTATCTTTCTATTCAACTTTCGTGACGCTTTCAATAATTGCTTTCAACACCAATATAGTTCAATCTTCAATAAACTATAATGTAAAATCTTTTTCTTCGTCCGCCATCTTGTTGTTGAACGCTATAAGGCACAGAAATCCGCCCGAGCCGGAAAACGTGAATCACAGCGCGCGCTTCGCTTTCAACTCTCATCGCGCATGCACTAAGGGCATGCCTCACGTGCGCTGTTGACTTGCGCTATGAAGCATGCCTTTAATGAACAAAAAAAGGCACAGTGTGGACATAGCTAATGTGAAAGGGTGTATGTGCTTATTAGTTTTTACTGTCTGTTTTAGTGTCTGGGTGTGACTATCTATCTATATTATTATAAAACTGTAACATATTTTTTTGTAAAGACATACTTATGATACACTAGCTGATACCAGCGACTTCGTACGCGTGCGAATCTTTCCTTCAAAATATCTCTTACCAGCATACGATGAATGTCGCAGCAAATGGCTGCTTTTGGCTGAGAGAGTTCAAGCTGTATCTAAGAATCCACGTCTTTGATTTCAATAAAATATAGCCTATGTTTCCATCCGGAAAAAGGGCTACTGAATGGTATAAGTTTCATTGAAATTGGTCCAGTAGTTTAGGCGTGATCCGCGAACAAACAAACAAAAAGACAAACTCTATTTTCGGAATTAGAATCGTTTATTTAGTAGCTCTGCATATTTAGTTTATCCGTATCTTCTTTTATTTTACATTTTGGCTTTTTTACACAATTTATTTGATAAAGTAACTGCAGGAATGTAGTAACACCCAGACAGTACAAATATGTGTGTTGTGTACTTACATTCAATGTCTCCCCTATTTGTGGTAGTGCGCGTTCTATACTCGACATTTCGAAACTATCCGTCGACATCTTGCCCGGATCTGAAAAAACAAACCTTTTCACTACAAATAATAACTACCTAAGTAATATTTTATTTAAAAATTTTACTTTTAAATATAAGTTTTTATTTTTGCGTTATTACAAAATTCCCAGCTTCATTATCAAACCCTGGAATAGTATTATATAATCTGTGCTCTGGATACGAATGAATGAATGAATGAATGGATATCTAGCACTTCGTTCGCGACTTCGCCCGCGTCTCGTTTGACCCTGTTAATATTCCGGGATAAATAAATAAATAAATTTTCACGTACATTTAACACAACGCCTTCTAGTCCCAAACTAAGCAAAGGTTGTACTATGGGAACTAGATGGCTGATACAATACATATATATATATACTTTTTTTTGTAAATACATACTTATGATACATAGTAACACCCAAAAAAAAGTAGCCTATGTGTTAATCCAGGTTACGAACTATATATATTCCAAGTTTCATCCAAATCGGAACAGTAGTTTCAGCGTGGTTGAAAAACAAACATCGGAACTTCGACATTCATAATATTAGTGGGACAGCACAGTTTCAATTCAAGATAATTTTAATAGATAGATAGATAATACTTTATCGTACACGTACGGTACGTAAATTTTTTTTTTTTTTTTTTTTTTTATGCCATAGCTGGCAGACGAGCAGGCGGGCCACCTGATGGAAAGTGATCACCGCCACCCATGAACACCTGCAACACCAGAGGTGAGGCTATTGCGCTGCCGGCCTTTTAAGAGGAGATAAACCCGCCTTTTGAAGGCAAATTTGCAGGTAAATTCACAAAACTAACTTGTTATAATACAATGGGAGACCTTATCGCTAAAGCGATCTCTTCCAGGCAACCGTTTAATAATTCTTAGCTAAAATATAATATTATACTAGGTGCCAAATAACACCGCAATACAGGTCATTCACCCACCTTCACCGCGATGTCGCAAAATTCAATTTATGTATGGTAAACAAACAGTACTACGAGATTCGAGCGATTACCGTCTTAGCGACAGGTTTGCATGGGAAGCGACAGAATAAGCTATTCGTAAATTGAATTTTGCGACATCGTGGTGAAGGTGGGTGAATGACCTGTATTGAAATAGAAATAGAAATTATTTATTTTACGCAAAAACACATACAAAGATACAATGAAATAGACATTAAATTATAAAGAAAGATGCGTAAAAAGGGTACTCGCTCAGCAAATGCTAAAGGTGCACGGTGGCTCCTTTAGCGCTGGTTTTCAGGAGTGCCTAGAGTGAAGTGGCGTACAGCCTCTGCGACACGCGCTCCGTTTTACAAGAAACTTAATCTAATAGCTATTATGTGCCTAATCTAATGTATAATTCATAATACTGGCATTAACCAAAATCATAACTTCTCTTTTTTTAAAAACATAAATTAAACATTTGCGGTGTTATTTGGCAACTACTATAGTAAGGTGTGGCGTACCGTCTAATTTGCCAGAATCCGAGCTCATAGCGGTAAGGCCGCGCTGTAGTGTTTCCTTTATCTGTTGCTTGATGCCTGCCGTTATATTTGACTGGTCTTCTACCACACTCTGAAAATAACATTTTACAAGCTCAATTACTCTTTAACAATACTTGACACAATCTATAAACTTCAACATAATTCTCTAAATAAAAACAAAACTTGAAATAAACTTCAACATAATTCTAATACTAGCTGATACCCGCGACTTCGCACGCGTGCGAAACTTTCCACCAAAATATGTTTCAACCAGCTATGAACCTCGCAGCACGCTGTCTGGAGGTACATTTTAAGTGAAAGACGAGCGCATTTCATGAATAAAAATCTTCGAAATCTCAAAACTCGTAGAACAAACATTGTTTGCCATGACCTGTAAAATACCCCCTTTCCGGACTTACAGGGTAATTATGTTACACCGTGTATTTTGAATCTAATACAAATATGTCCTTATTATATAAGACTCTTTTGAAGCTGACTGACAATCAACGCACAGCCTAAACTATAAGTCCTAGAGGTATAAAATTTGGAGGGTAGTATCCTTATATAGTGTAGAGATGCACTAAGATAGGAATTTTGAAAAGTCGCACACTAAAGGGTCTAAAATTAGGATCAAAGATTTTAACCAAATAGTGCGTGTGCTGCTACCACGCGCGAGCAAAGCCGCGGGCGACAGCTAGTGTCCTAATATTACCTGGATGGGCGCCCAGCTCAGTTTAGCGGAGACTCCAGCGAGGGGCGATCGCGTTGATGAGTGCCTGTTCACTCGCACGTGAGCGGCCGACCGGCGGCGACCTATCCGCGTCACCAGCCACATCCCGCCGCAACTACCACCAGAAATACTACATTAATACGTGAGTCCATCATTGCCTAGTTGTGGCCAAGGCTTGTATAGTACTTTTCTCAAATAATGCGCGGAAATTTAAACTAAGTACCTATATAGGCAAAACTTTATAGTTCAAAATATAATAACTTTTCAGAACCATTATCGAACAACGAAGTTACAGTGTTCATTTGTTTTTTTTTTTAAATAATCAGCTTTCTATTTGAAAGCATGTTCGAAATTTGGATAAAACCTTTTATAAGTTACCTCCTCGGTTGCCATGTTATGGAGTAAAAGATCGTTCCGTTTTTAAATAACACGACAGTAATGAGTTTAGTATGTAATTTATATGGCTGCTAAACACGCCGGCAATGAATTTTCATACATTTATTGCCGGCCGCTGCTCGCATGTGTTTGGCCAGTACTGCATTTTCGATTTATCTCGAAGAAGGTTGTCAAAATAATGCTTTAATTTCCAAGCATGTTTGAGAAAATACAATTATCTATACTATTATAGAACTATAAAAGAGCCAAAAACTAAAATTAAAGATATGCATAAACTGAACTAGCAGATCTACTAAATAAACGCTTCTGATTCCGAAAATCAAGTTTGTCCGTTTGTTTGTTCGCGGATCACGCCTAAACTACTGGACCAATTTCAACGAAACTTATACCATTCGGAAACCCTTTTTCCGGATTGAAACATGGCTGTATTTTATTGAAATCAAAGACGTGGATTCTTTTAGATACAGCTTGAACTCTCTCAGCCAAAAGCTGCCATTTGCTGCGACATTCATCGTATGCTGGTAAGAGATATTTTGATGGAAAGCTTCGCACGCGTACGAAGTCGCGGATATCAGCTAGTAGTTTCTATAATGTATTTCAAAAATCAGAAAGAAAGACTAGCTTCTGTTCGGGTCTTGCAAGCCCATCTTGCAAGTTGAAATTCTTTTATTCTAACAAATTGCTAGAGAATAAGTCAAGAATAAAGACTAATAACCCCACTCCAGATAACTTCGAGAGGTTAAAAATTTTTGCAAAACCTACATTTTTATCAAGTCATGGCGTCATGGCTCAGTCGGTAGTATCTCTGCCTTCCGTGCTGTGGGTTGTGGGTTCGATCCCCACCGAGAACAAACATTTGTGTGGCAAACATAGATGTTTGTTCTGTGTCTGGGGGTTTCTATGTATTATAAGTATGTATTTACAAAAAAAATGTATGTATGTATTCTATCAGCAATCTAGTTCCCATCGTACAAGCTTTGCTTAGTTTGGGACTAGAAAGCGTTGTGTTAAGTGTCTGTGAATATTTATTATTATTATTTTGTAAAGGTTTTTTTTTTCTCGAAATATAAATATTTCGGTAATATAGAAGCTCACGGGCCTAAGCCAAGTGCGAATCATAATTAATTATTATTATTAAGTCCATAGGTACATCACCTATTTAATTGTACAGATTTCCGAGTGAATAATGGATATTTTTATGTATGTTGTTTATGTATGACTTAATTCTTTTATTATTATTCCTTATTATTTAATTAATGTAATAGGTTATCCGTTTTAATTAAAGTAAAATAAATAAATAAATGTTATAAAACTTAGATTAGACGTAAGTTACTTGGGGTCATCTCCGATAAGCTTCAGAACTTCAAAACCGGAACCTCTTTGAGCTGCTTTTAACTCTCTGCCCGTACAACCAACTATCTGTAAAATAAATAATACCATAAGATAAGATAAGATAAGATATGTTTATTTGCAAGAATATATGTTACAGATTAGGTTTAAGTGTATAAATAGTGCATTATATTCTACCTAATGGGCATGCGAATACATAGAATTGGATTTTAAATAATAGTAGGTACCTATTTATAAGATGAATTAATTTTACAATAATAATCATATAACTAATAATAAAAATCATTACAAATTAGGTGTTAGGTAAGTATTTTATAGGTCATTGTCTCTGTATTTAAAATATTGCTAGAATAATAACATTTTGAGATCAAATACTGTTTCAATTTTAAGTAAAACAGATTTCCTGATAAAATTTTCAAATTAATAACATTAATATTAGAAATGTCAGTTTTCCCATTAATATTAGAAATGTCAGTTTTTAGATGTTTGTGTTTTAAGCCCCGTATTCATGGTAAACATTTGTTTAGCAACAAAGTTGAATCAACGTGTTGCGAGTTGCTGTCAGCATGTTGCTGGCAACACTGCGTGTTGCAGAGTTGATATCGGCATGTTGACAAGCTCTCGCCCGACGAGCGTAAACATCAGTTTAGCAACAAATGTTGACGTGTGCGAACGTGTTTGCAACAGTTTACTAGTAGTTCGCCCCGAACTGAGATCTCGTGATGGTCGGAGGTTAATAAAACCCAAACAATTTTGATTGACCAATGGTTGCGATAAACTTTACAAATCGCATCGAAATCGCCGTCTAGCTAAGTACCAGTCTTACTTGAACTACAAAATCATTCAAACTCCAAGAAATTTTAGCTCACGTTATACTGGGTATGCCAATTTTATAATTTTTACAACAACTATAAAACTATTAGACCTAGAATCAAAATAAAAACGGTTTTGGAATGTCTCAACAAAACCCTATCATATGACACCCCACTTGATATTTTTGTACGACTTTTTTTTTACTCCCTTTGCACCCTCATAACTTTACGATCCCTTGACCGATTTACTTCATTTAACAAACCAGTAAAACTTAAGAGTACTATCCGTATACCTACCAAATTCTGTGAAGATCGGATAAGCGGTTCAAAAGATCTCGAAGAACAAACATACAAACATACAAAGCATTTTTGTCCAAGTTGTCACTAAGATCTCGTTCGTTTCGCTCACTCGATCAATAAACATGGCAGTAGTGTGGAGCAATGATAAAATAATGCAAGGCAACATTTAAACGAAGACTGGCGTGTGGACAACCTATATTGATTTAAACAAAGTTGCCAGCAACATTCTTGCCGTTCATCAACAATGTTGCTCAATTGTTGCTAAACAAATGTTTACCATGAATACGGGGCTTTAATCACACTGCAACTACCTGCCCCTCTGTATGACTTAGGAGATTCCTTGCCGTAACCGTATGACGTCACCGTAAGGAATGACATTTATGGCATAGGAAATACGGCATAGGCATAGGGCGATTTCACGCCGCTGTCTTGTCGTGCTGCGTAACGCGCTTGTATTGGTCATAGTGAATAAGGCCCCTGTACCTCTATCACGAACAACTGACAGTCGCCGCGTTAGCGTATTCTAGTTACATTGCGCGTCAATGCCAGCTCGACTGCCAACCGATGTAGTGTCACCGCGCAGTGTATCTCGGATACGCTATCGTTACGATTGTCACATTTATTCATGATCAAGGCATTGGTCTGTAAAGTTTCATCCAAATCGGACCAGCAGAGTGATTGAAACATAAACATCCAAACTTTGACATTTATAATATTAATACCTAGTTTAAGTAATCTTGCTGCCGAATACTCAAACGATACTTATATTAAGTTCATGCTTAAATTTTTGCCATCTTTTGCAAATGAGTAATGTCAAACAGAGGCAGAGCAATTTTAAGTGGTGTATAATTTGAGTGACGTTACAGTATTCGGCCCTTGGTAAGATATAAGTTATATTTGTAAGTGATTCATAGCTAAAGTCTTCATAAATAAATATTCATTCATTCCTTTATATTCATGGACTTGAACATTTAACACAACGCTTTCTAGTCCCAAACTAAGCAGAGCTTGTACTATGGGAACTAGATTGCTGATATAGTACTTAGATATTTTTTTTTGTAAATACATACTTATAATACATAGTAACACCGACACAGAACAAACATCTATGTTTGCTACACACAAATGTTTGTTCTCGGTGGGGATCGAACCCACGACCCACAGCACGGAAGGCAGAATTACTATAGTTGGTGCCAAATAACACCGCAATACAGGTCATTCACCCACCTTCAAAACGATGTCTCAAAACTCAATTTATGTATGGTAAACAAACAGTACTGCGAGATTCGAGCGATTACCGTCTTAGCGACAGGTTTGTATGGAAAGCGACAGAATTAGCCATTCATAAATTGAATTTTGCGACATCGTGGTGAAGGTGGGTGAATGACCTGTATTGCGGTGTTATTTGGCACCTACTATACCATTTGAGCTATGACGCCTGTCCTAAATACTTTTTTTTTTTATTTAAATATTTTTAGTTTTTATTAAATGAATGAAACATTATTTTCTCTGACCTGTAGAAATTCCACCCGTCCGTGGCTAGTTTGTATGGGCTGCATCACAGCATCAGGGGCTACCAGCAAATGTCTTAAGCGGCCTCGCGCCGAGCCTTCCAGAGATCTGTGCCAGGATATGTGGTCTCCAGCACATAACTTGTTACCTGGGGAATGATTTGGGGCAAAAATACATATATACATATTTTATTATTTATTTTATTTTAAGAATTTTAGGAAAACTAACAGCTAGGTATAAGACAGTAGGAAGACACACATAATAAAGTATTCTGAAGGCCAATTAAAAGTTTCCACAGATAAATAGATTACAAGAATTACAAATCAGAGAAGGTACAAATTAAATAGTTTGAATTCTGAAGAAAAAAAATAAACAAAAAAAGCATACTAACTAAAAAGTCTAAACATTAAAGAATTTGCCACTGAGTAACTAAACATTATTAAAGAATCTGCCACTGAGTAAACGCTTAAGTGTAGGTAATGAGGTATTAAATAAGTCTATATCAACATCTGCCTTGATCAAAGTATTAAACAGGTTGCTTGCCCTAAGAATGAATGCATTTTGCCTGTAATTAGTCCTAACCACGGGAACATGAAGTGCATTGGGTCTTCTTAACAAAGCCGAGTTAGTGCGCAGCCCAAGTAGTTGTAACAGCTCCGGGCAATCCACCGTGCCATTTGCTATGTTCAAAAGATACGATATGTCAGCAATTTCTCTGCGTTTATAGAGAGGAAGGAAATGAAACTTATGACATCTTGCAATGTAATTTGGCAGATAGATTTTAGCACGAAATTGCAGGTAACGAAGATATCTTTTTTGTATGCCTTCTATCCTAGAAGAATAGACATTGTAACATGGATTCCAGACCTGTGAGGCATACTCCAGGTGACTGCGTACATATGCACAATACAAAATTTTAAAAGTTTTAATGCTAGTGAATTCTGATGACATTCGTAAGACAAAGCCAAGTGCTCGGGACGCCTTTTTAACTACGTTATTAATATGTTCGTCAAACAATATTTTGGTATCAAAAGTTACTCCTAGGTCTTTAATTGAATCTACTCTTATTATGGGTGAGTTGCGCAACATGTAATTAAATGTAAGTGGTACTGGTTTACGGGTGTAGGAGCAGACATAGCATTTAGAAACATTTAGGTCCAAGTTATTAAGACGACAGTAGCTTTGAAACCTATCCAAGTCAGTTTGCAGGTGAGAAGCGTCAACAATATTTTTTATAGGAGAAAGAATTTTCATATCATCTGCGTAGAGGATTACTTTAGAATAAATAAAGCAAGACGAAATGTCATTGACAAATAGTGCAAAAAGCAAAGGGCCCAGCAAAGAACCTTGGGGAACTCCCGAAGGAACGGTCATAGGTGAGGAAGAGTATCCGCTGAGTACAACAGTCTGGCATCGATTACGTACATATGAAGAGAACCACCTGTATAGGTTTCCTCTAATACCTATGCGCTGAAGCTTCTGTAGGAGGATCACATGGTCAATACGATCAAAACACTTACTGTAATCTGTGTAGATAACGTCCACTTGGGACGGTTCTGACATATACTGTGACAAAAACTCAGAACATAATAGAAGATTTGAAGTGGTAGACCTACCCCTTAAGAATCCATGCTGATGCTGCGCAAGGTCATGCTTGATCGCAGAGTACAGTTGTGCATACACAATTCTTTCAAGAACCTTTGCGAACAAGCATAACTTTGAGATGGGCCTATAATTTTCCACCTGATTTTTCGGACCTTTTTTGTGCACAGGGGTAATAAATGCGGACTTCCAAACTTGAGGTACAATACCTTCTGTTAACGAGCGACGGTACAAAATAGAAAGGGGGAGAACTAAGCTGTCGGCACATTTAACTATTAAGATAGCAGGGATTTTGTCAGGTCCTGCACTTTTATTTAGATCCAGAGATTTTAATAATTTATGTACTTCCGCAGGTAATACCTCGATCATACCTATGTCGGCAGACGACGTAAGGTAGCTTGATAATTCAGAAGTATCTTGTGCGTCACTTGGTGTACCCAGGTTACTGAGAAAAGTCGAATGAAAGTACTCGCTAAACATATTACTTATTTCATCACCTTGATCGGAGGTACGGTTACCAAACTTCATCACGGACGGGTAGGTATTTGACTGATTTTTACTCTTTACAAACGTCCAGAACGCTCGAGGATTTTTTTTAATGCAGGTTTCAATATTATTTATATAGGTGTCATACATTTCTTTTTCCAAGAACCGCGCTCTATCCCTTAACATAATAAACGTTTCCCGATCATATAAATTACCATACAATTTAAATTTATTATGAAATTTGGATTTTTCCTTTAAAAGTTTTATTAGGGGCCGTTTATACCACAGTGGATATTTGCGGGAAGGAGTGACGGTTTTCGATGAAATGTAGGTATTGCGCAGGTTGTATAGTGTGCTGTACATATAGTTGACCGCATCCTCTACAAATACAACATACAACATACAAATGATGTAATGTATTACAAATAATACATTACATACAACATCCACTATAAAGTTCAGAGTGCCAGTCGATTGCGTCAAGTTCCGAACAAATGGATTGGTAGTCACCATTGTGATATGCATATTTAGTGTACGAGAGCGGTTTTATGGTGTGGAGTTCGACGAAATCAGCAGAAACTAAAAGAGAACAATGGTGAGGATCTTCAGGTACTAAGGGGCTATCACATGAGACGATTTTAACGTCATTGTTTGAAAAAATTAAATCTAATAAACGACCATGACTATGGTTTAAAAATGAGTTATACTGTAGTAAATTACATGTATTTAGACTGTCAATAAGGTATATTTGGTGGGACCCTTGTAGATTGCTAGGTGATAGTGAGACACCGTCCTCACTTATAGTCCATGAGATCATAGGCATATTAAAGTCACCTAAGACTACTACCTTGTCAAGTGGATTATCTAGTACAATTCTAGTCAGGTTGTCAGCAAAGTTAGATAATTGTACTTCCATCGAGTTACCTAAGTTCTGGTTGCATATGTAGACTACACATAAATGCATTCTGTAGGTAGACTTTAGCCTACGATTGTGTATTGTGAGCGTAACCCATAGGTCCTCAGCTGAGGATGACCATTCATTCCGGCATTCGGCTGCGAGCTCACGACGAACAGCTACTAAAATTCCACCACCCTTTGACTGATTTAATTGATCGTAGTTACGGTCGCGTCTCCAAACAATATAACGATCGTCGAACAGCTCACTATTATAAATACTATCATTAAGCCACGTTTCTGTAAGACAAATAATATCGTACGAGCATATGTTTATATTTCTATAAAACAAGGCTGTCTTTGTGCGTAGACCGCGTACGTTCTGATAATATATGCTAATCATTGTTAACCGGTAAAGATATTAGTTTCACAGTAGGTATAAGGATCTTAATTTTGCATAAAAAGATTATTAATGGCAAAAAGCTTAGATAGGCAAAAAATGATGATAAAAGAGGTGACAAAAAGGCAGTAAAACAATTAGCACAACAAAAATAACAGTAGCAAATTAACGGGTGACTTACCGAAGCGGGTAGCGATAGGTAAAAATATAAGTAGGAACGGCGCACGGCAATAACTGCATAGCAAAAGTTTAACCTTGAACTTGCAAGTAAAGCAGCGCTCGCCAAACTTTCAAGGCAGATGTACGTACAAACTTGCAAAGCTAGCAAAAAAACATGAATTATTATTATTGTAACTTTTTCAAGTCTGATTCTGATCTTATAGCTAGCACTGGAGAACTTGGGTTTTTTCGAACGAAGATCTTGCATCCTTTCACCCATGTAAATGCAAACCCCCGATCCTTTGCTAGCGCCTTGGTCTTGTTAAGCAGCACTTTGTTTTCCAGCGTCAGATGATCATTAACAAAAACTCTACTGGCACCCTGCATCCCCAGGTCTGCAGCAGTGGTGGTGCATTTCTTCGCGGCCGCAACGAAATCATCTTTGACATATCGACTATGGACAGCGATCACTATCGTCTTGTTGTTTTTATCATTACGCATCGGCACTCTAGCGATAAAGTTGATCTGTTCCTTAGGTATGGAACATTTTATATGTGATCCAATCTTGGCGACTATGTTGAAGAGGTTTTCCGAGTTTGAGAGAGGAACACCTTTAATTTCAATGTTGTTAAGACGCGACCTCTGCTCGTTCTCTCTGATGTGCTCCTCTAGGTTTTGCACACGTAGCTGCAGGTGCTCGACTTCATTCTTAGTCTTCGTCAATGACTGAATATCTTTTTCCATGCTGACGATTTTATCCGATATCGCACCAAATCGACGATCGAGAAAGTCAATTGATGATTTGATGTCCTGGAACTCCGGCTTCATGTCAGACTGGATGGTCTTCATTGATGACAGTTCTGTCTTTATGCTCTTTATACTTTCTTCCAATCCCGGAAGCACAGCGACTTGAAGGGACAGACGCTTCAATTCCGCCAGCACAGCGTCCAGATCCGCCGCCGGCGTGGGAGACTTTGCAGACACGACTTTGGAAGGGGGCGGCAAAGGACTTGCCGATCTGGAACTCTTGCAGGAGGAGCATTTCCATACAGATTTTCTATTCTCTCCTAGCCTACGGTATCCTGTCTCCGTTACACCAGCGCAGCCGAAGTCAAACTGACCCTGGCAAATCGAACACTGCGCCCCATCTCTAAACTCTTCCTCGCAACTCTTGCATTTGAACATCTTTTTGGTGTGTATGATAGTGCGACCCGTGCGCATAAAATGTTGAGAACCGCTGATGTTGACGGCAGCGCAAAACCGGGTGTGAGAAAGCGTGCGCACTGTCCGTCGTCTACGGACTGACTCTGATATATATATATATGTATTCTACGATTAGTATATATGTTTTAACATAGTTCAGTTAGTATTTTAGTCGATTATAACTTTATGTATGTACACGGACCTACCTCTATAGTCACCTCTCTCTAGCCTCAAAGGTTTGCTGTAAGAAAACTCTTTTTAGGGTTAAGCTCGCCTTTGTACATGTTATCTATTTCAGTCTTTTATATGTTATTTAGTGTACAATAAAGAATTAAAGAAAGAATTCTATAGGACTGTTACGTCATAGAACTGTTAAAACTTTTTTTATCCCTTATATCTGGTAACTTCCATTTGGTAGGACTATTGAAACGAAAACTAGCCCTAATGGGTTAGTTTCAATAGTCCTACCATGGAACTATAGGGATAAAAAAGTTTTACGTAACAGTCCTATAGAACAAATGGGAGTTACCGGCAAAAACTAGAGCATAGACCAAACTGAAAGAAAGGATTGGAACACAGCAGTGAAGTAGAAGGTTATTTTACGGAGACCGATTTCAATTTGATACAGCTTCACCATCAGATGATAATGGTAGTTCATTGGGTTTGTTCTATTGATCATAAACACCATTGAAAGGTCACAGGAAAGCAAATACGCAATGTCGTGTACGTGGATGACGTATTTTTTCCAGTTACTCCACTACTGAACCGATTTTAATAAAACATGTATGGGACCAATCTGGAAATATACCCTTTCCTATAAAAAAAAGAATTTTCAAATCGTTTTATAAATGACAAAGTTACATGAAGAAACAAACATAAAAAAAATACAACCGAATTGAGAAGCTTCTCCTTTTTTGAAGTCTGTCAAAAACGCGGGGTTACAAAGCAAAAGCTAAGCTTGGAATCCGGGTCAGGTCGGCTCAAGCGGTGGCACTACTTCCTTGGACAGGTACTTTCCTTCCTTTTTCTTTAGCAAGCAGCTCTATTACTGGGCGAGTTCTGGGTCACCTTGTTCATCTAACCCAGGGGTTCCCAAACTTATTTTGCCTACTGCCCACTTTGAGAATAAATAATTTTTTAGCGCTCCCCTTTTTTCACCAAATTGAAAACCACTATAAGTTCAAATTAAATTAATTAATGAACTATCTCTAGGAATACTAATACCTATTAAAATGCGAAAGTGTGTCTGTTGCCTTTTTATTTGTTTGTTTTACTTTCATTTCGAAACGGAGCGAACAATTGACATGTTTTTAATTTTTTTTATTCAATAAAACAGGACAGATATATGAACTACGCGGAGAGAAATATCGAACCGAGTTAGTTTGATCAATCGCTTAATTAATATTAGTTGATGTTCACAAGTAGTAGTCGAGAGTTTAGAGCTCAGTCGGTGTCTAAGAGTCCTCCTAGATGAAATTACAAATCGCTCCCCAAGCCTCTACACAACGCCCCCATTTTTTTCTGGGTCTCTTACCACCCTCCTTTAGGCATGCAGCGCCCACAAGGGGGCGTTATCACTTTGGAAAGGGTGACTAACCTGTGGTAAAGACATATCTGGCCAGCGCCTGGCAGAGCTGTGCCGGCCACAACGGTGGCTGTGCCTCAGTGCTTTCCAATCTGAACGTCAATTCGAACCCGTAGCCAGAGTCCGCGCCATCTGAAGGATGAACCCGACCGTCCCCGTGGAGGTCTGATAGTCCAAAACTGAAAGAAATAAATGTTCCGACATTTCACACTAACGCCCTCTAGTCCCAAACTACGTAAAGGTTGTACTATGGGAACTAGATTGCTGGTAGAACACTAATGAATACATAGGGCTTATAAACTACAACTTATATAAAACCGAAAATACACGGTTCACTTTTGCCTTTCAATTTGGATGAAGCAACCAAATTGATCCTTGTAAACATAAAAGTGAATCATTCAATGTCATTAAATATTCAATGGCGTTGAAAGAATTGAACATGCTCAATATTTTCACTTTTAGCGTTCAATCTTCAGCGCGGTTGAACGAGAAAGTTGAGAAATGAATGTGTAAACACAAGAATTGAACGATTCACTTTTATGTCAGTCGTAAGTAAGAAGAGTCCATTCTAGAAGTTCTTCAAATTTTGCTTCAATCATGCGAAGATGATTGAGGTATGAATCTGGATCCTCTTCTGCCAATTCTTTCAATAGACAGTTTGTAAGTAGCTCCTAAGGCTTGTCTTCTTAGTACCCATGATCGCACCCACCAACGACGGCGTTTACTTAGCTTCTTTTTCGTTTTTTTTTTTTTTATTAAATGATCACATTATATTAATGCAACTCATAAACGCACGACCTCATTCGACGACATCTTTCGAAGAATGTGAATTGAACAGTTCACTTTCCAGATACTGTGTAAACAGCATTCCTTTCATTTCTGCTCCATTCAACCAAAGTGATTCAATTTGGTTGAACCGTGTATTTTCGGCTTTACAATTAAGTACAATAACACTCTAACCTATTTGACATGTACCGTGCACTAACAAAATGTGGATCTTGGCATCTGAGAAATAAATTAATTTGGATAAACTAATAAAAAAAGATTGAAACATTAGTCAATCAAACAGTTTAAATAACACTAAAACGAAGAGGAAATTCAATAATAATAATAATACGAGAAGACTCAGTCTCAGAAGTAAATTAAACCGATTTTCACAATTAAAAATAATAGCAAATGCAGACAAGGATGTCAAAAAACATGCGTAGTGCGCTCTCTGTCTCAGAGGTTTGCTGGAATAAACCTCTTTTAGGGTTTTTTGTGGCTGTACGGTGGCTAGGGCTGCCACGAACTTGCCAATGTCAGTGTTTATTTAGTAATCTTTTAACAAAGGGGCGAGATCTGAGTAGGTAAGTTATGAAAAATGACCGGAGAAGGGAGACTCTAAAAAGTTGATTTGTCAAAACAGATAGGATCTTTTAGGGTTAAGCTCGTTTTTGTACATGTCTGCTTTTTCTGTTTATTTATTTATAAAGTTTATTCACAAAGAAAATTACAACTAATACAGTATTTACAATATTTACAAAATAAACATGTAACAGTTGAGCTATCTAGAAACTGTTGCAAACGATTTATAGATAGCTCAAGTTTATTGTATACAATAAAGAATTAAGATGAATCACTATGGTAAGTACCTGATATAATGCCAGTGGGGTGGTATATGCTCTTCCGGCCTGCCCGGGCTCCAATACATACTGATATAGTCAAGAGGGTCTTCTCCTCCTAACCTGAAAATAATCTTAGTGACAACTTGGGCAAAAATGCTTTGTATGTTTGTATGTTTGTTCGTAAAGATCTTTTGAACCGCTTATCCGATCTTCACAGAATTTGGTAGGTATACGGATAGTACTCTTACTTTTTACTGGTTTGTTAATTGAAGTAAATCGGTCAAGGGGTCGTGAAGTTATGAGTGTCCAAAGGGAGTAAAAAAAAAGTCGTACAAAAATATCAAGTGGGGTGTCATATAATAGGGTTTTGTTGAGACATTCCAAAACCGTTTTTATTTTGATTCTAGGTCTAATAGTTTTGAGTTGTTGTAAAAATTATAAAATTGGAAAACCCAGTATAACGTGAGCTAACATTTCTTGGAGTTTCAATGATTTTGTAGTTTAAGTAAGACTGGTACTTAGCTAGACGGCGATTTCGATGCGATTTGCTAAGTTTATTGCAACCATTGGTCAATAAAAATTGTTTGGGCTTTATTAACCTCCGACCATCACGAGATCTCAGTTCGGGGCGAACTACTAGTAATATTTAAAAGAACCTTTTATACTACTTATTTATACTCTTGCTTAGTCAATCTTCACCGATTATCTACGTTAAGCGACGTTCTGCGGGGTGACCGTTAGTGGCATTTACATCTGAACGCTTCTGTGCTTCGGAGGGCACGTTAAACTGTCCCGGCTCTAGCAGTCGTGAAGCCACGACGGTGGCCTTAAGGCGGCTTAAAAACTCCGTCACCAGAGTCGTCCACTAACTCATACGAGCTTGCTTGTTTGCTTACTACATCTTTGGAGAAAAGTTGAGGAGGCATTTCTTGAATGAAAACTTCCCCTAAGAAAGTTAGCAATGCTTAGTGGAACACCCTTTTGCTTAATAAGAGACTAGCTTCCACCCACAACTTGGTCCGCATCCCATTAATTAAGTATTAGAGAAGTAGCCAAGGAAATTTTCTGAGTAGAACTTTCACAGGTGAGCCCCTGGACTTGACCTTGCAACCCTAAGATCGGAAGAGCGGAAGAGCCAATGAGTGGAACTCGTTGCCGGCGTCTGTGTTCCCGAATGACTATAATTTGGAAGTTTTCAAGAGTAAAGTGAATAGGTATCTTCTAAGTAACCGTGCTACATCATCGACCACATCATTGCTTAACACCAGGTGAGATTGTGGTCAAATGATTGCCTATGTTATATTTTTTTAAAAAGAGGCCATTTCATAAGCTTACCAATATTTGAGTCTCGTGGTAACTTGAAGCGGGTTGGGCTGGTCCGGGTACGTCTTGCAGCAAGCTTCGCATAAAGCATTGAGTCCTGGAGGCACCAGGGGATCTAAATATCAAATTATATCATCAGGAAACTCTCTTTTTTTTTAAATCCTTCTTTCCTTGCGATCTGCCCTTTTGGCATTTAGCGAGGGTTTTGTTGATTCTGCAACTCCAGGCATGCGTGGTCTGTGCCCAGTGGCACGACGCACATTCATTCTCCTCTCCTAGTCACATATTAGATCCTGAGGAACTCTTCTCCTAATACGTGTGAACGGTGTGACGGTGGGGTTTATAAGGTTACAGGCCAGTTCGTTTGGATGGCGAGCCATGCGCTTGGCGTATGATTTCAGCTTTGATTTGATGTCGTCTTTAACGAACGTAGGAAACTCATTTAATATTACAAAATAGGTAAGGATCAGTTTGGTTTGTAGAAGTATATTTGGACAATCTATTCAACAAAAAAAGTGATAATCATAATGTTAACACTAGAAATAAAGACAAACTCGCTGTTCCCACCACTAGGCTCACAAAAATTAGTAAATCTTTCAAAGGGCAATGTGTACGCTTCTTTAACAAAATCCCAAGTGATGTGTCTCAGTTGTCGATTGGCAAGTTCAAAAACGTAATAAAACAGAGACTTCTTTTAAAAGCATACTATAAAATATCTGATTATTTAGAAGACAAACAAGCTTGGGACGAACTAGCTCCAACTCATCCAATAAAAAAAATAATGTAATCATACCTAATCATACAAAACGTAATGACGATTCAAAGTGATCAGTGAGATTTTATTGAATAAAAGATTTTTGACTTTGACTTTGACTTTGACCTATTGAAGCAATTGTGAAATTTGTTTCACTGATGTTATCCCTGTGTTATGTTACCTGAGCCACCAGAGGGCCTTGTACGAGTTTTGGTGTGTAAATCTGGTGTAAAACGTCTGACGCCCAGCGCTGATTTGTATAGAGACACTGAGAAGATTCTTTAAGAAGATTGGTCTACACCAAGCCCGTACTCGCATGTCGAGCTTCCCAAAGAAGCCGTTTGATTAGTTGTAATTTTCTTTAAGAATAAATTAATGTAATTGTTGATTTTTATATTTTTATAACTATTAGATAGATAGATATTTTTCCTGGCCGGTTTCGGCTACGGCTGATGCCTATGGTGGGCTCTAAAGGTGATTTGAATACTTTTTCAGAAATCAAACTACGCGATATTATAACTACTTGGGCACGATCTTATTGTACTTCATTTACCTGATTGTGCCTCTCCAGTTCCTTGCAGCTTTCCAGCAGGCGACGCACCATCACTTGAAGTTTGCATAGCTTGGGCAGACGCAACGAACGACAACACACTGTTTTGCACTACGCCTGACGGTGGAGGTACCCCTGAACCACTGGCACCTGACATCTTTCCCTTGAGCTATTGATTTTTAACGAAAATTATGCGCTTGCATTTGTAACAAAATTTATTTGATCAGCTGTTCTTTTTTTTTTGTTGGAGTCGCATTTGTGAGTTGTTCGGTTTGGGTCCGGTTATTGTACAACCATGGAATGTACAGCCTGTGAAAACACAACCGTGGAAAGCGCAGTCAGGAATGCACGACCATGGAATTCATGTATAAAATACATGAATTCCACGGTCGTGCTTTCCTGACACGTGCTGAGTTTGTACGGCCCGATTTTGCACAGCCCGGTAAAACACAACCATGGAATTCATGTATAAAAAAAAAAAACAAAAAAATACGTCAATTCCATGGTCGTGCATTCCCGACACGTGTAGGGAATTCACGCCCGTGGAAAGCACAACCATGGAATTGATGTACTTGCTCCTGATTGGTCGATTCATTCTATGCTTCGTTCAGATGTAACTACAGAGTAAAAATGGTACTAGTGTGAATTTAGTGATTAGTAAAGCACAGGCTATCAAAGGTATTAAACAGATTAGAAATAGAACGATTGAAAAGCATAGAGAAAAACAACAAAGTTGTACCTACCTAAGTCTGAATAGAATAGGAAAATGAATAATAAATATAAATGAATTATATGAACAATGTGTTTTTTTTCTTTAAGTTCGAGCATAAGGAGTAGAAAATAAATGAATGAGGGCGCCACGTTACATCCATGGGCGCCACATAATGTTTACATGCATCACTATAAACTGTTTTTATTTAGTGTTCTGTTTCATGTATATATATGTTTTTTAATAGTTGTTATAAGATGATGTTTATAATAGGGCTATAGTCGCTAAGCGACAAAACCCTGTGATAAATTAAAAAAAAAACACTATAAACATTGGTTAAAGTGTTGCCGCTACCGGAATATTATTTTAGTTAGACTAAAAAATATGCCAGATTTCATAGGTTTCATTTCAAAGGTTTTATTTTCTGTTTCCTTCAATTCTGTTTTTGTAATAAATAACACGCATAAACTTTTATGTGTGTACATTAGTGTGTAATAAACATTTTATCATTTTTATTTGTTTAACAAAAAAAATCAACGAAATCTTTTGAATGCTTTATTTTTTAATAGCTAAGAACATAGGCCTTATTTTTTTAATTTATTTAGGTACCCAATCAAGAATATTATTAATAAAACAGTACGATCATAGTACTTATATTTGCGAAGAAAAGCTGAATTTGGCGACAAATTTACTTTAGCGGCCACACCGGCCACTGAATTGTTATATTTTATAAAGAGTTGCCAGTTTTACAGTTTGTATTTTTACAAGTAGTGCAGCAGTCACTGCCAAGCCAAGATGACAGTGACATAACCGACGCATGACAGCTTAGCAAGTAGCGGGTTTTTATTTTTTTGAAGCGGGGATAATGTGGTATCAGGCGGAATAAATCCCGTCAATGTACTACATTAAATCCAAATAATGATAATTTATCATACATATTACGCATGTAATAATTATGTACATCTTTGCGTACATATTACATTTTATTTGATAGCAGCTACCTTCCTACCTACTTCAGGACTCACAAGTCTAACAAAAAATATACCTAGGTACTGCTCGTATGGATGAAGCGTGCATCTGAGTAAACACTTTACTAAGTAGGTATTTACAATCGAAGAGAATCGAAATCGTAGCTTTGTAATAATTTCATGATTTCATAATAAAAACAACCCACTTCTTATAAAGGGTACTTGCCTACCACCTTTAGTTTGTACCTACTACCTTTTTTCTTTACGTTATTAATTACATAAGAGGAAATGTGGGAGGTCTTTTCTCCGTACAAACGCTCTCGCCTGTTTTCTTTTTGGTTAATGACCCTAGAGCAATGATTTTTCACAGAATAATAAATATTAACTATTTCTATGCCCCTATGTTTTTCTTTTTGGTGATAAATTATTTTTATAAGAACTAGAACCCTCAAAAAATGCTCAAAATTGCTTATTTAGATCGCTGTTAACAGAGTCCTAGTGTACAAATTTGACAACTATTAACGAAAAAAGAAAAACATAGCGGCGTAGTATATATCCTCCTTATTCAGTGTCTAAAATATCTTTTAAATTGGTTTAATATTGGAGGAGGGAATAGGCGAGAGCCAAACCTCGAATTATAACTTTTTACTTAAGCTTTTGAGTCGGATCTGCAGTTGTCCTTATTGCACGAATTTGAGGGCAGGGGTGACGCGGGGGGGGGTCTGCTTAATACATACACAGACGGAAAAGTGATGCGAAGTAGTTGAAAATAACGATAACTGTTTACAACACTAATGTGTTTTAAAAAGTTGTCGATAAACATTAAAATTGTTTGCATGTCCTCTTTAGTGGGAAATACTTTTTTTAAATAGGTAATGGATCACATCATCATCGTATCTGCCCGTAATCACCCACTGCTGAGTATAGGCCTCCCTTCTCTTCTGCCATGCATGCCTTCCGGTTTTGTTCGCTCCTCATCCAGGTGTTCCCCGCGACCTTAATGATATCGTCGACCCATCGTGATTTGGGCGCCCTTAGTTTTGGTAATGGATATAAGTAAAATAAAATTTATGTCATGTCTTTGAATGTTTATTACAAAACAAAAAATAACACAGAACAGTTATGTTACTAGTTTCATCAACGAAACTTACGACGACGTTCTTTCTCTCACTGGTCTATTTTTTGGTATCCGACCGTCAATGATTTCTGGTAAAAGGCATTGAAGGTAGAATTTTTCTAATGTTGGTTACATTTTTTCCCAGAATGCATTCATGATTTTTTCAGGCTTGCAAAAGTATGATGCACAATTTCGATGATCACCAAAAACGTGGTTTGCGGCATTTTTTATATCCGTTTTCAGATTTTTTATTTTGTCACTTTGCGTAATGCTTTCTTGTTCCTTTCTATAATTTACTGCTCCAACTATAGCCTTCCTCAAGCGTAAAACGTTTGCCTTAACCTTTTTTCTAAGTTCAACTGGTACAAAGCCTTTGTTGTTGTTTGTTTTCTTTCCTAGGGCTTTTAATTTGTTGCAAAAATTGCGGAGCAAGTGATTTTTGCACTCGATTTTTTGTATAATGAAATCAAGCCCCTATGGCTTTTTGAGCGTTAATTTCTTCATTATACTAGAGTCACCATCTCCTATTATTTTTTTATATTTGAGTCCATGCATTTCCATGCTCCTCGCAAACCCTTCTGCTATAATATCGGCCTCCATAGCATTAGCGCTGTCACGCCAGTTTTTAAAGCACCTGTGCTCAGGCACATCTATATTTAATTTCAGACTTCTGGCACATGTGCAGCAGTATGAGTTTCTAACGCCCAGGAAAAAAACTTTTTTAGTGCGCAGACCAACTATGCAACCTGCACCGGATGAAGAACTAAATCCACTGTTGTATGATCTCTTTGCCCAAGAACCATCTGCGATCACTGTTATTAAAGGGTAGCCATTTTCATCAACGTCCCCATTTAAAATAGCTAGTCTTTTTTCTTCTTGGCCAGCTGTGATCATTTCTTCTAAGGCACATTCTTCAATTGTTGGTGCTAAAACTTGTTCAATATTTGTGTAAGTCGAACGATCCATATTTGGCATATTCATAACACCACAAATTTCATTTAATTGAGCATATCCGTTTCCTGTACATACTATTCCTTCGACGACAGCAGTGTTTATGCACATTTTAATTTGTGGTTCTTCAGAGTGTACAGTTTCCTTTTTATTGCACATTCTGCACTCAAAAACAAACTCGCTATGAAAACCACTTCGTCGTTCACGCACAAATTTTAAGTCAGCAAAAGTAAAATTAGTGTGTTCATGCTTTATTTTTGAGATCTCGGAAAATAAATATTTAATATCCACGATTCTACGTCCTTCTAATCTTTCGTCTTTATAAGTTTCAACAACATTCTCTGGCTCTATATACAAATTGTCTAGCGTTGGCGATTCTAATGTTGATGAGACTGATGAGCTTGCGTTTTCTTCTATAAATGAATCATTTGAGTGTTGTCGGGAGTTACACGCACGCGAGCTAGGTTCAACTGTGGTGCCAAATAGTGAACTTGCCGTTTCACACTAAAATGGTGTTTTCTTCGTTTAGTACTCGGAAATAAACGGGTTTTTTTTTCTTTTCTACCTCCTTTTGCCATTGTAAAAAAAAGGCAAAGTCTTCAAGTGAAAGATTTCTTCTACTGTTCGGAACTATTTATTTTGATGTTTTCACTTCCGAGGTCGGAGGTACATTGCTATCTGCCGAATCAGTCAGCCTATTTATATGAAATCGCTATGGATACTGTTATACGACTGTCCTGCACAAGTAGGTAGGTATGTATTATTCTTCAAATGCAAAATAGTAGGTACCGAGGAATTCTTGGGTTTTATAAAAGGCAAGGTCCAGTAAACATAGCAGAGTCAAATACAGTATATATCAGGATCGGGAAGTCCAGTAACCATAAGTTGAAACAAAAGAGTAGCAGGGAAAAAAAGTCCAATAAACAAACCACAATCATAAGACAAAATCACTTCGCGTAAGTAGATATTGAACGATGTGAACACCAAAAAATACAACGAGTGACGGGGGAGTTTCGTTTACCGCGCGCCGCGCGGGCGATCGGCGGCGGCGGGATCGCGCGTCGGAGACACGCACACACTGTCAACTTCACACATGGATAGAGCTGCCGGGCGCCAAGCGCTCGCAGAGCGACAGCGATAGTTTCTTCAAATACCTAATTTTCTAAAGTCTCTTCGCCCGCATTTCCTCTTAAGTAGGTACCTATTAAAGTACTTAGGTATACTATACTTTGGTTTTGGGAAGGACTTAGATGACAGAGCACTAAGGCCCGTATTCTGTAGCCTTACTTAAATACAGATCAACACTTAAGTGTCGATTTGAGTGGAGCTTTAATTCTGAAACGCTTAATTCTGAAATTGAGTAGAGTTCAGCCAAGTTTTGTTTATGCTAAAAACTACACTTAAGTTTTTCTTTATGCTAAACCTAGAATCAACGCTCAAGCATAGATGTCAATCTGACATTTTTCTAGGAAAACCGCAGCTCTACTCAAGCTTGCTCCCGACCACGCTTGAGTAGAGATATTGCTGTATTTTTCAGGTTACGGACATCAAATTACAAACATGAAGTGATGGAAATAGATATAGGTAGGTATACCTAGTACCCTTATTCCTAAATACTTAGGCCACAATATTGAGAACCACTCTGGTTTTATGGGGTAATTAAGAGCTAGGTAGGTAGGTAGGTACCTACATGTATCAAAAATTAGATCAGCGAAACTAATTCATTTATGAGACACAAGACATGACCAATATTTATATTGGTCATGTCATGTGTGTCAGGGGTTATTACGATCGAAAAAGAAATGTAAGCCTTCCGTCAGAGTGTAATAAAATCGACTTTTAGATGGTTTCAGAATTATACGGATAGTTCGTAGTTTCCCCTCTGCCAAAGAAATATTACATACTCAATATTTCGAATGCTCAATCCACTGCAATATAAAGAGTTTATTCTATATATATAAATGAATGTTTGTCTGTATGTCCTTTATAGAATCGTAAACTATGCATTTGATCATGTGATGATCTTCAGTAAAGTAGGTATTGTGCATGAGCCCACGAAGGTTTCTGAATTGGTACCTACGACAAGTTCATCCCGGAAAATAAACTGGATCCAACGGGACGCGAACGAAGTCGCGGGCGGAAGCTAGTAATAAATAAAAGCTATATCGAAGTGATTTACCCAGTGCCCAGCACTGGGTAAAAATCGCAAGCTTCGTGTTGATTGTTTTCCGTAAATACAAGTATAGTAAACCAAGAATAAAAATATGTAGGTACAGAAAATTCATTATATACCTAATTCCTAAGGCCGTCCTATTCTCGAAACACGATAGAGAAATATTTTCTCGATAGAAGAAAATCTACTTTTTGTGAAAAACTAGGTAGGTACTAGACCATAATAATTACCTACCTTACTTACCAACTAGGTAGATAGGCAGGTATACCTATAAGTATCGACGTGAATAAAGCAGGTAAGTATCTACCTAACTAGGTAGGTATACCTAGGTACCTAAGTAATCTGAATAATCTGATTATGATTGGTAATTTTTATGTAGGTAAACCAGTTCTCAAACATTCAAAACTACGGATAAACAGACAGACGCACAACGTCATCATTCATCAAGCTTAGAACACCTCTTTTTTTCGGTCGGGAGTTAGGTACCTATAAAATAGGTGGCAATGGGGTCAAGCTCGGGCGGGGGTGTGGGTGGTGCCTGAGGTACCTAGCGCCCAAAATTATTTTTATTATTTTCTGCCCGACGACGTCTTCAGATTGGTTTAAAAAATCAAGACTATAACCCAAACAAAACGAACAACCAATCCGGTGACGGGAAAGTACGCGCCCGCGACTAACGCGCTTTCCTACTTACTATCTATTAGCTATTCTGTACCAAAGAAGAGGCGCGAACTCACACGCGAACTCTAGCAAGTTCTAGCGGCTTGGAGATTATCGTAGTAGCCAACTCGTGCGGCGTAATAAAAAATGAAATGAAAACTTTCTTGGTTGCGAAGGTGTTCTCTGTTCCCACTGCATTTGCATACATACTAATCGAGCCTAATTGGTTCTATTTCTGCTGCCGATTGTTTAGGTAAGTTTCTCATAATTGTTTATATCTATTTGAATTTAGTTTAATTTAATTCTCAGCCTGTCTACATAGTTAATAGGTAATATTTTAGCAATAGCATAGCATCATTCAGCTTACAAAGGACGCCATTGTTTGTAGGTTATGACATGTATGGGTTATGTATACCCTAGATTACATAGGTAGGTAGGTACCTACCTAATTTAAAAAACTTATATACCTAGGTACCTAAGTAGGTACTTTGGACCTACTTAGGATAAATAATGGACAAATAATTTATTTTAATCCCACTTTTTTAGTTTGATAAAGATGGAGCCGGTTTCCCCAATAGAGCCCTACAAGGAGGGCAGCAGTTTGTTCTCTCGTGGTGATCACTTTTATGTGACCACACGAGCGAGAGAGGCCTCCACTTCACTGCGGTGCCACAGTGACGGGTGCCCTGTCCGCTTCCTAATAAGAAACGGACATCCAGGCCTTTCACTGGTGAGCACGATCACGAGCCAACGCCTTGGATTCCAAACCGGTGAGTAAAGTGAAATTAAAAGTTATTTACAGCTAGCTATCACCCCATCCATCCATCGAGCCACCCCAAAAGTAAGTAAGCTATGGATGTAGGTAAATGTATTTTTTCTGACACATAGTTTTTTTACCTAAAATAAAAAATGTCTAAAACTACAAAGAGCTAGGTATAGGTACCCTTAACTCCGAAGTGTGGGATCCAGGAAAATAATTGTACCTATAATAATTTGACGGCAAATAAAACAAAGGTCATTTGAGTCATGAGTAGTTTTTGAAAGAAGTTGAAAAACCTACCTACCTATACTACCAGGGTTCGGAAATCTCGGCCGGCGAGTCAATTCACACTTGTCTTGTTTTTCACAGGAATGCCATGTTTCAAGCCCTCAAAAGGAGGGCTACAATGGAAAACATTCCATTGAATGCAATGTATGAGGAGGAGGCTGCCAGGTATATACCTACATAACTACCTACGATCTACAATCCGTAATTTTAATTTTGTTTGTGAGAAAACGTATGTTTTAATAGTGCTTTCTGTTCTATTAAAACATTTTGTAATACTAATACCTACCACCCTACTTATCCTACTAATATTATAAACGCGAAAGTTTGTGAGGATGTTTGTTACTCTTTCACGCAAAAACTACTGAATGGATTTTAATGAAACTTTACAATAATGTAAGTTATATATCAGAATAACACATAGGCTATAACTTATAAAGATATTGTGTGAATTGTCCAAAATATAAGGATCAGTGTCAAGTAAGTAGGAAAAAATTCTGCCATCTGCGAGCTTTTCTGGCGTGCGCTGCAAAAACTGTTAAAGATAGGTAGGTACGTGAAAATGAATATATGTATCCTACAACACTATGATGTAGTTCCATTTTTTGCCGTATATCTATTTACTTGAACATAATTTGTGTAACTAACTGTTTGTATGTTTACAGGTTTCCAGACGCGGCGGCCCATTTGCTGTTTGAGTCGGTGGGTTCGTCGATGCGGAAGTGGAGGAAAACGGCACAGCCGCCCGTGCCACAGAGTTTGGAGGGTTTGGGGGCAGCGCTCACGGAGCACCCGCGCCTCAGCGGAACGCTGTTGGCTACGGTCTCCGCAGGCGGTGCCCATGCCATTATATTACATATGTCAGGCTCTTCAAGCTGTTTGCAAGCGTGCCATTCCCTAGTGGTAGATGGCATTTCTAAAGTTATTTATTAACTGCAATAACCTGACATTTTTTGTTTATGTACTACCTAAATGATACGTTTACCTATATAAAAGAAATAATTTCTAATTACTATACCTATGATTAATAGTTATGTTTAGGAATATGTATTTGCATTAAAGCGATATGTACATAGTCTGTGTGAATAAGATAGGACTTTGCTTTATTATTTTAGATGTGGTTGTAAAATATTTTATCTTTATGAATAAAAAATGTATACATACATACTTAAAGACATTTGTTTTATTGTGCCTACCTTCTTAGGAATGCTATTATTATAATGCTATACAGTTGCTATTATTCTATGTAGGTACCTACTTAACTCTTATCTTAGTCTAGTTATGTAGGCTTGTTAAAGTCGTTCATCCTTTTACACGGTAGCTACTTGCACAAATCTTAGCATAGTCATCACTATTACTGATTCATAAATGCACCTACAAATAAAATAAGCCGGTTGGTGCCTACATAAAAAATTAAAATATTTTATGCTAATTCAGATTGGACAACATTGGTACCCAAACTAGGAAAACCTTTGATAAGGCGTACCAAAGCCACCCACTGGAATATGTGATGTCTAGGTACTGGAGTAGAGGCAGTTGCGGCTTATTAGAAAGTGTTCACCACTGGACTTTGTTGTAGATCCGATGAATGTAGAAGGTACCTGGAAAAATGATTTTTTTATTTACTTTGCTTATATAGTTTACATAGTAGGTACCCATGAGATATAAATATTATAAATCATTTTAGTCTGTTTAATTTGTACATGTTTGGTGATTAGGCCCAATGTTAATGAAGGCAAATTCATACCTACAAGTCTTAGTGTCTATATCTAGAGTCTAGATAGACAAGTTTATGACAGAGAAGTAAAGATCATACCACAAAATGAGGACCTATTACTGAAGTTTACAAAGTCTCTATTTATCATTACTCATTGGTAAGATATGTCAATATATTGTTTGATTATCTTTTAACATTATGTACATCTTTGAGTGGGACTGTAAGTTTCAAAATTTAATTCATTTTTAACCATAATAATAATTTTACTTGCAAGGCAGAAATAATGATGCAACTGCCAAGATGTTGAAGTGATTGTTACGGCTTCTGTCCTGTATTAATATCTGTCTAATAAAATTCTGTTTCACTGTTGATCTTCAATTTTAACCCATGCATTGATTCAGATAGGTATGGTACCTTCTTTGGTATTTTGGTTAGGAAAACATTGTTACAACTGCTGAAAGAATAAAAATAACAGTAAAATATTTATTAAAATGCCTTACGATTGAGGATTAGCATCGTAAGGAACTCTCAAACACTTACAGGACAATGAAGTGTCTGAGAAATAGTTTAGTTAGATGGAGTAATGATTGCCAATCACTTTTTTCCACAGTTTAGTCGGCCCTTGGTGTACACAGGAAAAACATGGTCAACATGTATGGAGCTAACTAAATACCATGTTTCCTGAAGTTTTCCTTCACTATATTTGGTTGGAGTATAGCAAAGGGTGTGCAGTACTAGGTAAAAAAGACTCTGCCGAAATTTCGATAAAAAAAGACTCTGCCGAAATTTCGATAAAAAAGGACTTAGAAAAATTTTGAAGATTTTTTTTTTTATTATGTATAAGCCTCCTTTCCTCAGGTGGCCTAGCGTGGCCTAGGGTGGCCTAGCGTGGCCTAGGGTTGCCTAGCGTGGCCTAGGGTGGCCTAGGGAGGCCTAGGGTGATCGAATAGCCTCAGGTGACCTAGAGAGGCCTAGGGTGACCTAGGGAGGCCTAGGGTGATCGAATAGTCTCAGGTGACCTAGGGAGGCCTAGGGTGATCTAGGGAGGCCTAGAGTGATCTAGTTAGGCGTAGGGTGATCGAATAGCCTCAGGTGACCTAGGGAGGCCTAGGGTGACCTAGGGAGGCCTAGGGTGATCGAATAGCCTCAGGTGACCTAGGGATGCCTAGGGTGATCTAGGGAGGCCTAGGGTGATCGAATAGCCTCAGGTGACCTAGCGTGACCTAGGGAGGCCTAGGGTGATCGAATAGCCTCAGGTGACCTAGGGAGGCCTAGGGTGACCTAGGGAGACCTAGGGTGACCTAGGGAGGCCTAGGGTGACCTAGGAGGCTTAGGGTGATCGAATAGCCTCAGGTGACCTAGAGAGGCCTAGGGTGACCTAGGCAAACCTAGAGTGATCGAATAGCCTCAGGTGACCTAGATTGACCTAGGGAGGCCTAGGTTAGGTTAGGTTAGTATAAAAAATGCGAGCGAAGCGAGCCCATCCATCGCTTAGTTTCCGTTATTAGCCCCTAGTTCTGTTATGGTTGACTTCAGAGGTCAATGACCTTAACGAAAGATACCCCTCCTTACACCCCCTACCGGATGTAATCATAAAAAGGGGTGCCTAAACATACATAATTTTCTTGTTCAAAATTCTTCTATGTCTTTTTTTATCGAAATTTCGGCAGAGTTTTTTTTTCCGTTATTAGCCCGTAGTTCTGTTATGGTTGACTTCAGAGGTCAATGACCTTAACAAAAGATATCCCTCTATAAACCCCCTACAGGATGCAATCATAAAAAGGGGTGCTTATACATACATAATTTTTTTCTTCAAAATTTTTCTAAGTCTTTTTACTACTGCACACCCTTTGCTGTACTCTGACCCTATATTTTGAGAACACTGGTTTTTATAACTTGTTGTCTTATAAAAATACAAATACAGGAATACTTTACAAAGATTATGTAGATATTTGTGCATCAAGTATCCTTTAGGTACTTACTCAAAAGTAGGTTATAGGATCTTACATGAACTTACATGTATAAGTCCTATAGTGTTCATATAGGTAAAGTGGGTCTTAGAATTCCTTTCCTAATTTACGGCATTCACACCAAATATATACCAATAATGGTAGAGCATCTTTTCGCTTTTCAAAGACTTTTTCTAAAGAATTCCTTCAGTTGTGCAGAAGTTACAAACACTTTATAGTCATATTGACTAATAGGGTGGCTGATCAAGAGTTCACCCATAAAATTCTTACGAATAATTCCGAATAATAGCAGTAAACAAAAAATATAGGTACCTACCTAGGTAAAAATGAAATATTTTGTTCTGTTTACGTTCCCTTTCAATCGTTCAATCGTTCACATAGTCAGGCAAGTTAAGGTTAGACCGCACTAGGGCGGAACTGCACTACAGCGGAGCGTCGCGTCAATTAGCTTCTATATTCTTTCCAAGTAAATGTACTAGCCATACCGCACTAAGCGGCAACGGAACTGCACTGCAGCGGAGCGTCGCGACAGAGTTGGGCAACTAGGCAAAGTTGACGCGCTCGCGACGCGCAGTTCCGCTGCCGCTAAGTGCGTTATATAGTAAGCGGCGCGTCCGCGACAGTTGCGAGGCATCCATCTATATTATACTAGCTGTAGCGCCCGCGGCTTTGCCCGCGTGGTAGGTACTCAGTAATAAAGCAACACATAAACTATGCTTCCTGTTAACTTTATAGCGAGATCTTAAGTAGGTACCTACTACCTACTTACCTACCTACCCACTTAGCTACTTCTTTAAATGTGGCTTCAGAGGCTGGTATTTTTTACCTAGGTACGCTATCTCCCTTCCTACTTACACCTTTCGTAGGTATTTTATTTTTTTGTAAGGACATGCTAGGTACCTACCTAAGCTTGAAACAAACCAATTTGTCCATACAAACTTTAACAACTAATAGCACAGCGAATTAGTGTTGAGCTAGCTTTTTTAAATACAGATCTTATTTATTTAGTTTGATGAATATAGGTACATGTCAATTTTGGTATTTATAACTTCAAGGAATACGATTTTGCATACTAACGTTGAGGCCCAGTTTGACCCAGTCAGGGGTTAAATTTGTTAAAATCCCGTCTTAGCGGGTGCCTATGCCATGTAAAGAAAGTACATTCCAAATTTTAGCCCTAGCTTTAGCGGTCTGGCCTGGAATGTGATAGGTAAGTCAGGTCCCTCTTCTTTTATATATATATACCGTTCACACCAATTTCATCCATCGCGTTCAGTGGTTGCCAACCGACTGAGAGATAAAATGCCGCGCTGCTGCAGTTCTAGTGCGTTATACCGAGCTACATTGAAAATGACGCGACGCTCCGCTGCAGTGCAGTTCCGCCCTAGTGCGGTCTAACCTTTAGTGTAAACGAAGCATAGGTGATGACGTATTTTGGCATCCAATTCCCAGGTTGTACATTCCGTGGATGGGCATTCCCGACACGTGCTGAGCTTTCACAGCCATGGAAAACACAACCAAGGAAAGTACAGCCCGGGAATTCGATGCCATTTGGCAGCCAATTCCATGGCTGTGTATTCCCACCCTGTGCAAAACATTGTACGGCCTGGAAAACACGTCCCGAGATTGCACAACCATGGAATTGGCTGCCAAATTATACGTCAATTCCTGACTGTACATTCCGGGGTTGTGTTTTCCATGGTTGTGAAATGACGGCACCCGATCCATACTGTAGAATACCTACTTTGGTAAAATCGTGAAATAAATCAATCCCTATTGTAGATAGGTACCTACCTAATAACTTATTTTATTCATAGACATTATTCTGATCAAGAAATCAAGGAATTTTCGCATAAAATGGAACAATGGCAGTGTTGTCGTACTTGTTTAGCTGTTCTCAATTTGAATCCTATATTTCAAATAGAAGAACACCACGATAAATATTCTAAAGTGATTCTAGAAGCTGTAGGAGTTAAGGTAAGTGGTACTCAACATTTTGAATTCCCAACAGCAACCAAGTGGGGATGGTTGGGAATTATTTTTACTTCTTTATTACCTACCAACTAGCTGTGCTCGCGACTTCGTCCGCGTGGATTAGTGTCTTTGGGTACCATAGGGTAAAACTTTTACAAACTTTGAATGTCATATTTATTATGTTGTTTAAAAAAAATTGGTCTATTTATTTTATTTCAGATAAATCTAAATGATTCTCTACCACAGCAAATGTGCACCACCTGCATAAATTCTATTAATGAATCATACAAATTCAGGAAAAAATGTCAAGAAACTCAGAAATCATTGGCGGAACAGAAAAACACTGTGATCTGCGAAGTTAAGATCGAAGGAGTAATTTTAAAATCAGAACAACTACATTCCATAGACATCAGTGATCTTACAATCAATGATTTTGGTGATAGCACACTGTTTGAATATAATGTAGAATTAGATGATAATAGCAGTCAACATGCAAGCAGTCAGTGTGAAAACAGTCACCATGAAAGCAGTCAACTAGTAAGCAGTCAACTAGTAAGCAGTCAACTAGTAAGCAGTCAACTAGTAAGCAGTCAACTAGTAAGCAGTCAACTAGTAAGCAGTCAGCAAGAAGATAAAGAAAAACCAATAAAAAGTCACAAAAAAACCAAATTGAAAAGTAAACCGTTGAAGCGAGTGATAAAAAGAAAAAAGACTGAGAAAGAGAAACAAAAAAAAGAAAGAGTGAAAGAAGAGATTGAATGTGAATATTGTCATAAAGTATTGAAATCAAAACTGTCGTTGAGAAATCATTATAAGATACATACAGGTTTTGATGTAGTTTGTGAGGTAAGAATAACTTAAAACTCTGCAAATGCGGCCGTAAGTTATACTTATGGACGTATTGACGTATATATATTGACAGGCGTCATGGCTCAGTTGGTAGTAGCTCTGCCTTCCGTGCTGTGGGTCGTGGGTTCGATCCCCACCAAGAACAAACATTTGTGTGTTGCATACATAGATGTTTGTTCTGTGTCTGGGTGTTTCTATGTATTATAAGTATGTATTTACAAAAAAAAATGTATGTTTGTATTCTATCAGCCATCTACACTCGAGAGCATAGAAATCGCACATAGAGGCATTTTCCTACATTTTAATTTCGACCCTTATTTTTTTTTTAAATTAATGTGATGTTGCAAATATAACTTAAATTAAATTGAAGTACACACTGTTAGCTTCCTAAAAACACAAAATGTCTAGCCTTGACCTTCGAAATCATAACAGTGGCAACTAAACAATAGAATGGCCTAAATTAGCTCGTTTCAGGTAGCGCGGTTTGTGGGACTTTGAGCAGGTATAAAAGGTTAAAAAAACAATAAATTTGTGAATGCATCGATTTATTAATACGAGGTATTGCCTCCCCTAGCCTGAATAACAGCTTCCATTCGCTGTTTCATTGAAGAAATCAATTTTTTGACGAAATCCTGCGGTATGCTGTCCCATTCTTCCTTGATCGCGGTTTGGAGCTCTCTGAGACTCGTAGGCGCTGAGTTTCTGGATCTTACTCGTTTCTTTAGTTCGTCCCATAAGTGCTCAATGGGATTGAGATCTGGGCTTCGAGCAGGCCACGCCATAACGAGTACTTCAACCTCCTCCAAGTACTGGCGTACTATAGCAGCGGTGTGTGGTCTAGCGTTATCCTGCATCAAAACGAAGTTTTCGCCGATAAATCCAGAAAAGGGCACAACATGTTCTTCCAGGATCTCCTCGACGTAACGTTGGGAAGTCAATCCACCCGATCGACGGTCGGTATCGGGCCCTGTGATGAAGACAAGTTCGGTTTTCGCTTCCAGAGAAATGCCTCCCCAGAGCATACACGAACCACCGCCGTATGCGACCCGTTCGGAGATGCAACATTGAGCAAAACGCTCACCGGATCTTCGGTAGACTCTACCTCGTCCGTCGTTACCATGAAGGCACATCCTGCACTCGTCGGAGAAGAGGACTGCCTGCCATTGATCCATAGTCCAATTAACGTGATTTCGAGCAAACTGAAGGCGTGCTTGTCTGTGCGCTGGGGTCAATTTTGGGCCAGTTGCTGGTCTGTGCGCTGTCAGACCTCCTTCGGCTAGTCTTCTTCTAACAGTCCACCGACTGACTTCCACTTCTCTAACTTCCTGGAGCTGCTGTCCGAGTTGAACTGCATTCAACCGGCGATTTCGTAGTGATGTATTCACAAGGAAACGGTCATCGCGCTGTGTTGTCGCACGTTTTCGGCCTGTTCCTGGTCGCCTGGTATAGCCACCAGTTTGCTGATATCGCTGGTATACACGTCCAACAGCATATCTGCTCAAATTTAATTGACGAGCCACTTGACTTTGGTTCTGTCCAGCTTCGATAAGTGCAACCACTTGAGACGCTGCTTCTGGTGTGGTATCCATTTTCTTGTTTAGAGAGATGACGTATTCGTTAAAGGACCTTTCTGACTGGGAGTTCAATCATCCCTTACCGTTTTATACCTGCTCAAAGTCCCACAAACCGCGCTACCTGAAACGAGCTAATTTAGGCCATTCTATTGTTTAGTTGCCACTGTTATGATTTCGAAGGTCAAGGCTAGACATTTTGTGTTTTTAGGAAGCTAACAGTGTGTACTTCAATTTAATTTAAGTTATATTTGCAACATCACATTAATTTTAAAAAAAAATAAGGGTCGAAATTAAAATGTAGGAAAATGCCTCTATGTGCGATTTCTATGCTCTCGAGTGTAGTTCCCATCGTACAAGCTTTGCTTAGTTTGGGACTAGAAGGCGTTGTGTTAAATGTACGTGAATATTTATTTATTTATTATTAGTAAATCTCTAATCAAATCACTTTAATTTGTAAAAGTTTGTCTGGAAAGATGTTACCTCCATAACTATTTCTGCCACCGCAGTGATGCTCCCGCTGCTGTGTGCTTGAAGGGTTTGAGTGCGGGTATTATTACAGGCATATGAGACGCACCTTTACATTTAAGATGGATGCAGTGTATGTGATATTTCTTTATCTGTACATATTCTGTAAGTTAAATGCGTAGACAGAAGAGGTGTAAAAATGAGCACCCAAAAAAATAATTTGCCTGCACAGGAGGAGTGTTTCTCTATCTTTTCCATTAAATAAAAAAAAGGATCAAGGTGTGGTCGGTTTTCTCTCTCGTAGAAAGAGAAAAACAGTCAAATTCAATTGTTGAAAAATATCTAAAGATAAAGATTGTTTATTTGCTAAAAACATGTGTACATAAGGTGGTATGGTTTCATAGGTGTAACACAAACATGTCTTACCGATTACAGTGTGCAAATTGGCAATATTTCTCTTAAAAAAAAATATTATTTCCAGCATTGCGGCAAAAAGTTTATAACCAGAAGATTGCTGCTGATGCACTGTAAGGCTAAACATGGCTACGAGAAAACAGATAAATGCTCATTCTGTGACTACAGAGCTTGTAACGCAGAACAGGTCAAGGTATATATCTAACAGTTGGCCTCACTTCAGTTGGTATTAGCTCTACTTTCTGCTTTTTACGTTGTTGGTATGATCCCCACCGAAAACAAACATGTGTGTGCAAAAAAATTCCATTTAACCGACTACCGTGGGGATTTTTTTCCATAAGTCTAAAGGTGTAGGTCCCATTTGTTCTATTGAACATGACGTAATATAACAATTTGAGAAAATATATATGGACAATATATAGGGACAATATTTTCTCAAATTGTTATCATTACACGTCATGTTCCATAGAACAAATTGGACCTACCGGTCTAAAGCAGAACTAGGTGCGAACTAAACTGGGACGCCAGTCAAAACGAATTGACAATGTTAATTAACTAATCTCTATTATCCTACTTAATTAGCAAAATGTTATAAGTCGTATTTTTTCATTTAGATCCACGAACGCACCCACACAGGTGAGAAGCCATTCGTATGTGCGGAGTGCGGAGCTGGTTTCCATCGCAAGAGTAGCTACCTTCAGCACGTAGCCATTCATCTCCCTGAGAAGACAGTACAGGTAAAATAAAATGTTCATTGATTTGCCTCACAGCACGGTATGGCTTAACCTTAAGCGCTGTGGGTTGTGGATTCGATCCTGGAGTATTCTGTCTGGGTGCATTTTTGTGTTTGTAAGCAGTTAAGTTTGTTACTCACACAGCGCCACCTAACCTCTAGCTAAGCGAAGATATGTTTGCTTTTTGTAGGGGTCGTCAAATCCACAACCCACAGCGCAGAACTTTGCCAACAGCTGTATCGCCTGCCAAATAATCATCCTCATAGAAAATAGAAATTCAACTAACTCTTATTTAATCCACAGTGCACCCAATGCCCAGCCCGTTTCAAGTCAGTCACTCTAATGCGAATACACGCGAACCGACATAGAGGGACACAATACACGTACAAATGCGCTATTTGCGCGCACAGCTTCGCTCGGCGTCGGAACGCAGCGAGACATTTGCTAAAAATACACGCAATGCAAGCGGAACCGGAACATATCGAGAGGAGCAAATGTGCTTGAAGTTATAAAAAACCAAGAGCAAGATATACTAATGCTTCTAATAAGAGCAAGTGCGACTAAATACCTTTTTTTCGGAAGGAATAAAATGCTGGTAGGAATAAACGTATGAAGACTTGAGGATGATGGTGGCCATAATCACGGGCCACTGTGATCTAAACCACCACCTCCTCAAGATCGGAGCGACAGACAACGACCTCTGTCGTGGCTGTCTTCAGGAAAAAGAAACAGTAGAGCATGTCTTGCTGCATTGCTCTGCCACAACCGAAGCCAGATCCAAAACGGGACTGCAGGAGCTGATCGGGTCTCACTCCTCGGCATCCACAAGACCATCGGCGATGCTGGAACATTGCATCAACCCAAAGTCCTTCTCCGTTACTTCAAGGAGTTGGGCTGGTTGGGGTGAGGTCAGCAGGGGGACAATGCACAATACACCCCAACGCGGGACGTCAGTGCAGATCTTATTCCCCCACGACGAATTAGAATTAGAAACGTATGACGATTTCGATTTCTGGCAGCGTTACCGGACTAATAGTGAGTTCAGAAGGCTCGCTACTATATCACAACAGCAGCAAACGAAAGGACACAATTTAGTTACGGTCCTCGGCTTGGGTTGTTGCCCAGGGAAGATATTGAAGAGGCAGAGAAATACCTAAATACCTTTTCGAAAGTAGCGAATAGTACATGAATACAATATGTAGCAATTACTGAAACATACAATAGGTACTAAAGTTTCAATTGCCCACAGTTTAACGCAACAGTACCTGAATGAATAAATAGAAAAAAGAAAGAGTTACTTAAAAAATGTATCATAAAAAGCAATGAAAAAAGTGCACTTAACAAGACACGTTACTTAAACGTAAGTATTACTTAAAATAACGGCATCTCTGTTTCTCATTACTCATTGGTAAGAAATAGTTGATTATTTTTTAATTGACATCTTAACCTAAAATACAAACGATTCTGTAGTATAATACTGTATAAATTTAATGTGATATTAGAATAAGTTTAGCAATATAGTTGTACAAATAAAATATTTAAATATAAATGAAAATCTTCGTAGTTATTAGCATTTCGTCACTTTTCCTTCAAAGCAAGCAAAGTTAATTACCTTATTAAGATATTTCCCAACGACCCCCTCACAGCAACATCAATTCCCAACTGACCCACACCTTGGAATCCGTTGGGAATTGATGTTGCATGTTCAAATCAAATCAAATCATTTATTCCATTCAACAAATTTCAGGTTGGTAAAGATCTTAAATTATTTTATTATTGAAATTATGTAGGTAGTCAAAATCAATTAATCTCACGTTACCTAAAAAATGCCTAGCTAGTCACTTACCTAGATAGATAGATAACACTTTATTGTACACAAGAACAAGGCTTTAGAGACTAACTTATAAGCACAATTTGCGGCCTTATCGCTGAAAGCAATTTTTTCCAAACAACCTCAAAATAGTAGTTTAAAATTGAAGCTATAATAACGTCATAAAAAAATATGTAATAAAACTATTTTTTTTTGTATTTAATTTTTATTGATGTCAATTAATGAATCCTACAACAATACTATACAGATTTCAATAAATAATTTCACTAAATAACAATCACATAAAATGCAAGATATGGATTAAAAGTGCTAATATACTCTGACCACGCTAAATCTGCAATGGAATGGGCAACCCCAATATGTACATGGCATCTTTACGTAGAAACTTTCAAAGTAAACAAGGTATATAAATAGAACACACAGTCCGTCTGCAATATTTTAAGCACTGCAGAGTCGTCGTGGTCAAACTCACTAAAGGTAACATCATATCCGACCCATAACCAAATGGGAATATATTTTGGCAATGACCATTCCCATTATTTAACATTTTAAACGATAAAGTTTGTATGTACTCTGTCACCCAAAAACTACTGATTCGATTTGGATGAAACTTGGAACATATATTGTCCTTGGGAGTAACATTATAGGCTAATTTTTATTCCGGAAAATTAACGGGAAGCAAACGAAGTCGCGGGCGGAAGCTAGTCTATATCTATACTAATATTATAAAGAGGAAAGATTTGATTGTTTGTTTGTTTGTATAAATTTATTCACAAAGGCAATTAAAACCAACACAGTATTTACAACATCCACAAAATACACATGAAACAGCTGAGCCATCCACAAATCGTTGCAAACGACTTATAGATTGCTCAACTGGCGTCACTTATAGATTGTTTGTATTGAATAGGCTCCGAAACTACTGGACCGATTTGAAAAATTCTTTCACCGTTGGGAAGCTACACTATCTCCAGCGGGCCTAAGATGCGCACCGCGAGATATTTGTCATGTCGTTCTGTCAAAATGTAAGCATCTTGTACCAGTTTAGGAACTATTGCATTATCTGTGGTACCTAATGGTGTCGACAAAACGCGCCATAATGTACACTTTTGACACTTGTTAGTCGTCGTACCTCTCTGACGACGAGATAATAGTCATGCAGAAATGACAAAAGTTGAAAATTCAAAGGCGCGGTTTCTCGACAACATTACCACAGATAATGCAATAGTTCCTAAACTGGTACAAAATGCTTACATTTTGACAGAACGACATGACAAATATGTCGCGGTGCGCATCTTAGGCCCGCAGGTGACAGGCTATATTATATTTTCAAAAAAATTAGGGATCCTTACTAAAATCCAAGGTGTAAAAAAATTACCTAAAATACCCGTCCGAAGCCGGGACGAGCCGCTAGTTTAATATATTTCTGTTTTACTTTATTAAAAGAAGATGTATAAGGTCTATAATAATATACAATATAGTATACTATATATTACCGGGCCATGGCAGAACAATGTTTCGGAAACACTGCTATATAGTATACTATATTGTATATATTATAGTATATTACTATAGACACAGTTTTGTCACAAAATGTAAGTATTTGACACAGATCGCTACCTAACCCTTACCAAAGGTTGAATATTCGGTTCCGAGGTAAAATAAGTAGATATGCTCGTATGCTCAAAAGTTACTCAAGTTTTGAGGCAAGAAAAGAATTTTGACATTTCTTAAGTAACTACATGCAATGTACGCTGAATAAAAAAACTCGAGACAAGCGTGACCGCAGCATAATATGTTAGATATTACCACTTAATATCAAGTGGGCCGTCTCACAGACTCATTATCGCAAAACGAAATTACAGATATTTTGAGAAAAAGTGTCAAAACATCACTACATGGTATAAAGCAAAGTCGCTTCCCGCGTCTGTCCTAATGTCTGTATGTATGTATGCTTAGATCTTTAAAACTACACAACAGATTTTGATGCAGTTTTTTTAATAGATAGAGTGATTCAAGAGGAAGGCTTATATGTATAATACATCATAATCATCACTGCATTGCACCCGTGCGAAGCGGAGTCGCTAGTCTATGATGAGGTCCTTTTGAAAATCAGACTCTGTACGATTAATTTGATGGGTACACGCCCGGTTTCAAACTTACAATCTACTATGTGTAGTGCAATCAGTGTAGAAGCATAATTTATCATTTTGATCAAAATTTTAAATAACGAAGTTGATTATTTTGGAAGGACTAGTCTAATAGTATTTCTAGTGTGGGACTAGATTAAATGTCGTGCGTCAACCTGGAACAAAGAGAGGCAAATTTTTAGCCCTGTAAACAAGCAAGCTCGTATGGCCAACTCTGGTGACGGAGTTTTCAGGCCGCCTTAAGGCCTCCGTCGTGGAACGACTGCTAGAGCCGGAACCGACAGTTTAAGCCTCTGGAGCTCGGAAGCGCTCTCTGACATACCTCAATTTTACAATAACTCCACCTTGACTTACGTGCAGTCTAACTTGACTTACAATAAGTCCACCTTGACTTACGTACAGTCTATCTTTTCTTACGATACACCTTGTCTTATAATAAGTCTTACTTGTCTTACAATAAGTCCACCTTGTCTTATAATAAGTCTTACTTGTCTTACAATAAGTCCACCTTGTCTTATAATAAGTCTTACTTGTCTTACAATAAGTCCACCTTGTCTTATAATAAGTCTTACTTGTCTGACAATAGGTCCACCTTGACTCACGTAGTCTATCCTGTCTTACGATAAATCCACCTTAAGTCTTACTTGTCTTACAATAAGTCTACCTATACTTACGTACAGTCTACCGCTGCAAGTTGTTGAGTTTCTCGCAGGAGGGCGTGCGCAGTTTCTGCGCCTCCGCGTACTGTTTGGAATCGCCGAACTTATGCGCCTTCCACGCCATACTGTCGCGATAGTTACGCTCGCGCTGACACGTGTGACGGAGACTCACTAAACAAAACAAATGTTTTATTAACAGACAGATAGACAGCTCAGTCGGTAATAGCCTTAAGGCGTATGTATAAGGCAGACAACCCTCTCGCTCGCACATTTCAACATTTTTGAAGATATAATATAACTAAATGTAATTATGTGACATTGCAGACCTTCAGGTTCGAGAGAATAACAATGCAAAGGTTCAGTAAAAATATCACATTGATCCAAACAAGTTTTCTAACCAAAAAATGTGCACTTTAATTTATCGCATTGGTATAAGTTTTTTTGGTCGAAAAACTTGTTTAGATCAATGTGATATTTTTACTGAACCTTTGCATTGTTATTCTCTCGACCCTGAAGCTCTGCAATTTCACATAATTACATTTAGTTATATTATATCTTCAAAAATTTTG
This sequence comes from Eulithis testata, assembly GCA_947507515.1. Taxonomy (NCBI): domain Eukaryota; kingdom Metazoa; phylum Arthropoda; class Insecta; order Lepidoptera; family Geometridae; genus Eulithis; species Eulithis testata. Next base: position 6,481,769 of record OX382216.1, read on the forward strand.
AAATGTGCGAGCGAGAGAGTTATAATAATAATAATAATAATAATAATAATCTTTTATTTCAGAAAAAGGAACTTAGTACAAAACATGAAATCAAAAAGTCCTTATTATAACGAATGCTTGACAATGTACATATATTAGTGGTATGTAGAACCTACACTAAGATATAAATCTTGTGTCGTAGGTTCTGCAATCCCGTTTCTTTTTTCAAAAGTAAAGTCGAGCAGAATCCACTGGATTTAAGGTGAGCGTTAACATAATATAATGTAAATGTATAGTAATATAAAATTTTGGAAGATGATATAAACAGATTATTATGTGTGACAGCATGCAGTTGTGTGTGGGTGTGTAGTAAGGAGGGGGAGAAAGGGTGTGTGTTTGAGTGTGAGAGGGTGTGTAAGGGTGGGTGGTTAGGTGCTACTGATAGTCCCAGTCTCTTAAGAGTCTGGTTATCTCAGTAGCACCGAGTATGTGCGAGGGTGGGTGTCAGGAGTGTATGTGAGTGTGAAAGGGTGTGTAAGGGTGAGGGTGTGTGGGTGGGTGCTACTGATAGTCCCAGTCTCTTAAGAGTCTGGTTATCTCAGCAGCACCGCATATGTGCAAGGGGGGTGTCTGGGTGTGTATAGTGTGTTAAGCGGGGTGGGGGTGCGAGAGTGTGTGAGATAGGATGAGGGTATGTGAGTGGGAGGTTGCTACCGATAGTCCCAGTCTCTTAAGAGTCTGGTTATCTCGGTAGCAACCCTACGTGTGTGAGGGGGGGGGGTGAGAGAGCGTGTGTGTAACAAGTATTTTAAATTATAACGTTGAGTAGGTCCTGCGTTTCGTCATGACTGAGGTTACTGAGCCACCGGTTGAGTGCGAGCTTGGCTTCTCTATTGCTGAGTGCCGCAAGTGTAGGTATAATTTTGTTTGCTTTATTATATAAAAAGGGACCGAGAAAGCACTGATGGCGCTGTGCTAGTTTTGTGTAAAACCTTTTCTTAGGAAAAACTCTGTGTTTATTTCTTTTATCCGAGGATTGCTGTATTAGTTCAGGTGTTGTCAGTTTGTGTTGAGCTAGAATAAGATTTTGTATGTAGAGTTGCCGAACAGATAGAACACCGCAGTCTCTGAGGAGTTCTGATGTCGGAAACCGGAAGGGTCTAGAAGTGGCAACCTTTAGAACAGCCCGTTGAGCACGTTCTAATGACATCAAATACGTACTACATGTTCCTCCCCATGACGTGTTGCAGTAAGTTAGGATAGACCTACAGAGCGCATTATACACGTTTATGATCAATGCTTTGTCAGCCACTTCACGGAGGTTCTTAAAAACAAATATGAGCTTCCGTACTCTCTTACTAAGTGCATCAATATGGGGTTTCCATGTCATGTGTCGATCGATTGTCACTCCTAAATATTTAATGGATTGAACATTCTGTAGTGTAGGGCATGTGCAGTTGATTTTATTGCAATTGGAGTGAGCTGTTATATTAATAGTAGGCATCCTACAACGGGAGTTGGTGAACGCGACAAATTTAGTTTTTTCTACATTCAGAGAAAGTAAATTATCGCGAAGCCACTCAGTAACCACGAGTAGTCCTTGTTCTGCATGGTTCCTTGCCTCCTCCCAAGTCTTTCCAACAAAAATCAAGGCGGTATCGTCTGCGTATGAAAAGATTTTACCGTGTTCTAGATTCAGACTGCAAAGCTCATTAACATATACCAAGAACAGACTCGGACCTAGCACGCTGCCTTGGGGAACTCCAAAACTAATTTGCTCATCTTTACTAATCACTCCATTGATTTGTGTCCTAACAGTTCTTTCAGTAAGATAGTCTTCCAATAAATTGAGGGTGTTGCCTCGTATACCAACACGCTCAAGTTTTCTTACTAAAATTGGTACAGAGACAGTGTCGAATGCTTTTGCGAGGTCTAAAAATACTCCAATTACTTTAGTTTTACAGTCAATTTTGTTGACAATGTATGTCGTGATTTCAGTTACTGCGTTTTCAGTCGAGCGGCCAGACCGGAAACCAAATTGTGAAGGTGCCAGTATATTAAATTTTTCTAGATATGCGTTAAATCGTCTGTTGATAAGTTTTTCTAAAATTTTTGAGATTGTTGGGAGAATCGAAATAGGCCTGTAGTTCTCGACACTGTCTCTGTTACCCCCTTTGTGGATTGGAGTGATTAAGGACGTTTTAAAGATTTTAGGAAATGTGCCAGAAGACATACTTAGGTTACAAATATGGGTAATAAGGGGTGTCAAGGTGTGTGCAGATTCCTTAATTACTCTTGTAGAGATACCGTCAAATCCAGGAGCGCAGTCGTTTTTGAGACCTCTTATTATGGTAAAGACTTCATCTTCGTCAGTAGATAGTAAGCCAATGGAGTTTAATTGCGAAGGGAGTTCAGGCATTCTCATATCACCAGCATGTGCTCCTTTAATTTTACTTGCTAGCATTTTTCCCACGTTTGCGAAATACTTGTTCACATTGTTCACGGAGTCAAGAGGATCAGTTTTGTTTTTTAGAAGGGGTTCATTAGTGGTTTTATCTTTAGCAGTGTATGTTATTTTCTTGATTGTTTCCCATGTCTTTTTAATATTATTTTTACTTTTTTCTAGTTCTTGTTTGTGATAGTTGATTTTTAGTTTTTTTAAAAGATTGGTGCAAAAATTTCTGTATCTGGAATACGTAATTTTAAGAATATTATTGCTAGGACTTTCTTTTAAATTAGCGTGCATTTTGTCACGCGTGCGTATACATCGAAGGATACCAGGTGTGATCCAAGGTTTGATAATTCGTTGGTTGCGGGGAACCTTAAATATGCGTGTGTTGGCTTTAATAACTTCCATTAGATTATGCATTAAAAGCGATGTGGCCACATTAGTATCTAGTGATTGAAGGACATTTGAAAAGTCAATAGTTTTGACTTGTTGAGTAATTTTATTTAAGTCTATTTTGGTTGTAACCTTTTTGAGACAACTTGAGGCTACAGGTTTATTGCAAATATTCAAAATGACAGGACGATGATCGGTAATATAGGTATCTAGGACCACAGTATTACATTGACTTTTGGTTTTTAAGATAACATGATCAAGACATTTATTGTCCCGGGTGTTTAGCGTATGACTCGGTATGAGTCCATGGCCTGCAAGGAGTTCCAAATAACTAGCTGCTCTGCTATCACTGTTGTGTTCTTTTATATCTATGTTTAGATCTCCGATGACGGAAATAGTTTGAAATTGCTTGATACTCGTGAGAACAGAGTCCAGGGAGTCAAGAAATGGATCAATTTTCGAGAATGAAGGTGATCTATATACTGCCACCACGGCTAGATTTCTTCCAATTCTGAGCAATAGACAATTTGCTTCATGGAAATCAGGTTCTTCTATCACTAAATCAATCCTACTTGTGAAGTATACAATAATGCCACCATTTTGATTAATGCAGTTTCTTGTGAAGGCTCTCTTATAATTAGTTAGCAGTGGAAATTGCCTATTGTTGTCAATCCAACACTCTGTTAGGATTATTATATCACATTGGAATTGTAGTCGGTACAAAAGTAGTTCCAAAGCTGCAAAATTTTTGTTTACGCTTCTAATATTCATCGTTAGAATTGTAATAGCTTTGTTGTTTAAGATTACATTCGCCTTACAAGACTCAGGTTTACATAGCTTCGATTTATAAAGAGAGAAATCATCTATAAGATTGCATAGATTATTTTCTGGGCTTTTATCCATTGTTAGTTTTGTAAATCGATTGGGTACATTGTGAGTAAGTAACATTTTTATTTTTATTAGACTTGGGACATAAGGGGACTTCGTGAACGCTAGGGTGTGTGTGGGTGTGTGTGGTGAGTGTAGTCTGCAGGTGTGAGGGAGGGTGTGTAAGAGTAGTGGTGTGAGGTATGGGGTGTGTGAGTGGTGATGGTGTGTGTATATGACATTTATATAACATTAAGGTTGCATGCAAAAACACTTCAATTACTAATAATTGAATTGGGACACTGAAGAAATTTAACCGTTTTTTTGTTTCAGGTCTTCTAACTGCGGTTCACTTGTGACAATTATTGGAGCTGTTCCAACAGCTTTGCGCAAGAATATCCTGCCGTTCGCCGACCAGCAAAAGTCATATCTGCAAATCTTTGCTACATCGCGCGCTAAGAAATAGAGTCTTCTTGCTTTCGGCGTCAGGAACTCTGACACAAACACAGGGGACTTAGCACAGTTCATCCCTAGTGTGCTTGTGTTGAGTCTGTCAGTCGTATTAGCTGCATTATATTTTTTGACCGCTTGCAGAATTGATGTCTTAATTATCGTAGTAGTAAAGTCTACTACTACTGGTCTTTCGCCGTTCGGCTTGCCCTTGATGCGATAAATATCTTTTATTGCGTTTGGTTGTCCGATCACTTTTATCTTGGACTGAAGTTTTTCCACGAGGCTGCATAAGTCCTGCTTGGTTTCGGCGGGTTTCGAGGGAACTCCTCGAATTTCCAAGCAGGTGCTCCTGGCGTGTCTATCAACCTCCTCAAATCTGTTCTCCAGACTGCTTATGTAAGTTTCTCGTATTACTTTTTCACCTTCTAGCATTACCAAGCGTTCATGCATATCATCACACCTCTTAGTATAAAATTCTAGCGCTTTTTGCATTTCGGCATGGGATTTACGGATTTCCGTTATTTCAGATAGAACTTTCGTAACCATCTCTAAAATCTCTTCTTGTTTGTTTGGGATTGGCTGCGGCGTGTCCTCCTGAGATTTAGACGAGGCAGGGGAGGTTGAGGGCGAGCTGCTTGGACAGGGTCGCTTATGGCGTTGTTGAATCGCCGTAGTCGTGATTGGAGAAAGCGGAGGCGGGGTGCGCTGCATATCTACTTAGTGTAATGACAAGTATGTACGATGCTATGGTAGGTATAAGTGAATAGGTAAGCTGGTAACTTGCGTTCGAGTATCGCTCAATAATAGGAATGCGCAGGTAAGCGGAAAAATAGTTTATGCGCATGCAGTGTTGAAACTTGAAACACGACGTCGATGACAACCGGGTCCAAAAGGTGTTAAGTAAAATTTCACCTTTACTCCGGAGAATTTCGACGTAAGGAACTTGGGTAATAGAGTTGCAGATTGGACTGAATGTATAGTGATTGTATTGTCCGGTTCGATGACGTCAGCCGCACAACGCGGGCCTGCAGACTGCAACAGGTGCGAGCGGGTAAAAAATATTCGCTTACTCTTGTTCCAGCGGGGTTGAGGAGGTGTCCCTCCGCGCAACTGTGACGTGAGCTCGCTGCACTTGACGCCCGTACCGGCCGGTAGCCAAATCCTTCTTGATTTATTTGTTTTTTCTTGAGTAGGAGAGTGAATCTTATTCAGCTATGAAGAACGGCGATAATCGAGAGAATGGAGAGTAAAATTTTGGACTATTTAATACAAAAAATTGACACACGTCTGCTCTCAAACAATACTTGGACGGAATTGAGTTGTCTGCCTTTTACATACACCTTAAGTTATTTTGCTGTAATAAAAAAAATCATTTTCATTATTACCTATGTATTCTTCTTCTATTGCCATTTCGAGTCTCCGCAGCGATCCTTGGTAGTCGGTGTGGAAATTATCTTTCACGTAGTATGGAACCTGAAATAAGTGATACAATACATTTTACTACTGCACGAGAGAGACATGCTCTTTGAGGTATTGCATTAATTATTAATTCCGGACTTATTGCCACAGCAACATCGCCTTTATTCTTATGAGAGAGCAAGAGCATGAACTTGGACCGGAAGCCGGACAGAGGCATTATCGTGTGCACACTATGCTCATGCCTACTTTCCTGCCAGCTGCGGCTGAGTGTGAACGCACCTTCAGGTGAGTTACTCTCGAACACAGTTCAAATCCGGATTCATAGATTTGACAGAAATCCTGTAATTTTTCAGTACAAAATGACACGAGATCTGTCAAATTCCGTGAATCCGGATTGGAACTGTAGTCGAGAGTAACCCACCAGAAATGTGTGAGCGAGATGTTGAACACTCATAGAACTTCGTAATAGCAGTCAAATCCTACTGAAATCATAAACGCGAAAGTTTGTAAGGATGGATGGATGGATGGATGGATGGATGGATGGATGGATGTTTGTTACTCTTTCACGTAAAAACTACTGATCCGATTTGGATGAAACTTGGAATATATATTGTCCGTAACCTGGATTAGCACATAGGCTACTTTTTATCCGGAAAATCCACGGGATGCCAACGGGACGCGAACAAAGTCGCGGGCGGCAGCTAGTACCTTCATATTGACAGTCTCCCTTGGAACAGCGTATTTAGCGTTCGGAGTCAAACTGTATACGGGCTCGTTGATGAAGAAGCCTGACATCATAGAGAGCAGCACCAGCACCGCTACCGGCAGCAACTGGACCAGGCCTCCATGCGCCTCTCGGGCTTCGGGCTCCCGGGCGCGCCTTCTAGCATAAACCCCAGGGCCTCGACCGTCAGGAAAAGCTGGAAAAACCAAGGGTATTAAAGGTAAACTACCCTAATCTTGGCACCCCCACCAATTGTTGGCACTTCTCTGATTTATCCTATTTACTAAGAAAAAGCCAGACCTCACGATGTTTATTATTATGTTAAGTTGTTGTTTATATAACAAAATCGTGAGGTCTGGCTTTTTTTTAGAAAATAGGATAAATCAGAGAAGTGCCAAAAATTGGTGGAGGTGCCAAGATTGTTGGCACCTAGATAATTTACCCTATAAGTATTCTATCACATGTATCTCTTGCAGGAGATCAGTCATAGCATAAGGCAGCACATTGTACTTCATGCAAGAATAATGAACTATAGTGTGTTTAGCCAATAATTTCCTTAGAAGTGGTGTAAAGAGTTTTCTATCTAGATGGGCTAGGATGGGCACGCGAGATATTTGTCCACTCGTTCTGTCAAAATGAAGGCATTTTGCAGCATTTCGTAAACTATTAACTAGCAATATTTGTGGTAATGGCCGGTGGAGTAAAGCTTTGACGGAATGGTGGCCGAAATCAGGCCGAAGGAATCTGGGCCGTCCGAAAGCGCGATGGGTCGATGACATCGTAAAGGTCGCAGGAAACACCTGGTTGCGGCACGCACAAGACAGAGAAGGCTGGCATAACATGAAGGAGGCCTATACCCAGCAGTGGGTGATACCGGGCGGAGATGATGATGATGATGATTTGTGGTAACGTTGCCGACAAAGTTCAGAAGCGAGTTCACTCGCGCGTTCTCGAGATACTAGGGCTACATATCGCGTCGGGAAACTGCCGCGCATTTCCTCATACATTAAATTGGAACCCCCCATCTGGACAGGTTCTCAATCTTGACTTTCGACTCTCTTGGGTAACCCCGCTAGTCCACTCTTTATACATAGATGTTTTTGTTTGTGCCACTTTACCCAAAAACATAGCTGGTGGTCGACATAGCTCAGAGGATTAGTAAGCTGAAGTGGCAGTGGGCCGGCCATGTTTGCCGCAGAACCGACAATCACTGATGCAAACTAATACTCGAGTGAAGACCGCGTTTAGGCAAGCGTAGTGTAGGACGCACTCCGGCTAGGTGGGGTGACGATCTGAGACATGAAGCTGGCAAACAAGGATGAGAAGAGACGAAGACCGGGCTCAGTGGCGCGTCTTGGGAGAGACCTACGTCCAGCAGTGGACCGATATAAGTTGATGATGATGATGACCAAAAATCAAAGGTACCTGCTGCACCAAAGAACATGTTGAACAGTTCTTCCGCAGTGAGATCAGACTCGAACCCTCGTGCATAGTACTGGTGGAAGTGCTGTGTCGCAGGCGCCGGGTCAGCGCCTCGCACGTCGTACTGCTTCCGTTTCTCAGGGTCTGTGAGGATAGCCGCTGCATTGCCAATAGCCTGGTGGAAAAAAATCTAAAGGTTTGTAACTATTCCGGGCAAAATTACTGAAAGAAATATTTAAATCATAACGAAAAATGCATCCATGAGGTAATTTGAGGCCCCCGGGTGTGGGGAATTTCATGTTTTTCTATGTGGACCACCCTGGTATTTAAGTCTAACCTTACAAGTGGCAATTAGAAGGTGGCACACGTAGACATTATGGTCATCCACTTTCATACAAAATATCAATAAATAAACCGAGAAACATTTGTTTTCTTCAATTATGCCTATGTTTCCATCAAGTGGTGTAAAAATTTACAAAGTTATGAGTCAAAGTCTTGAGCCCACAGTATTACTTTTTTTTTTAGTAAAAATGAGTTTCTTTTTATTAATCATAAATAATTTTGAAGGGCAGGACACTTGGCAAGAAGGAAAGACGGGATGTGGAGGAAAGCGGTCATGGAATGGTGGCCAAGGGATGCCAATAAGCAGACCACCTCCCCGATGATCGAATGACATGGTAGAACTAACTGGGAATCACTGGACAAGACTCGCAAAGGACTGATAAGAATGGTGTAATAAAGAGGAGGTATATACTCTGCAGTGATGATGATGATTTTTTTTTCTATTTTGATCTGCGATCAGTCTTCAGACTATGAGCAGGTTTGGTGTAAGTCAGGCATGTAGGATGGGAGCTCCAGCGAGCACTTCTCCTTTTCTTGGAATCATAACCCATCAATGATGTGTTCTCTGCGTAGCCTTTTGGGGTAGCTGATAGTAGTGAGCTGTGTAGCCAAGTGATTAGGCGTTCTTTGTATTTGGTTGAGGTCAGTTTTTTTTTTTTTAATTATTTTATAACACATTTGCTCGTAAAGGGTCTCTTATTTCACCAATTTCAGTATCGTAATGTATGTCATTACGCACTCGTGCGTTATGGTAATGTAAAACGCACGGTTTATCAAGATACTCCCACTAAAACGCCCGGCGCGGGCGGGGGGCTCTACGGCTCTACGATAAAAAATAAGCATTTAATTCTTTTACTTTCAAATTTTTCTAACTGCTTCAACAAGTGAATAAAGATTTATTCTTTGAAGAAAGTCCGAGTTTTATTTATTTCCTCGCAAATGTGTTATAAAACGTCGTATGACATACGTGCGCTTTGAAAATTACAGCCTCTGCTTTCTTGTAGCCCTCGCCTACGGCTCGGGCTGGCAATATCGCCTCGGCTGTAATTTTCAACTTACCGCACTCATATCATAATGTACTATAGCGTACTTGTACTAACATAATACTTATACCCTCATTATATTACAACAGCGAAGGAAACGCGGCGATCTGATAGAGATCTATAAAATCCTTAAGGGTCACTACAATGTACCAGAATTAGCAAGCATCTACAACTTAAACGCGAACACATGCCTAAGAGGACACTCTCTCAAACTGGTTAGCCTACCAGGTACAAGCAACCCTAAAAGACATACCTTGCCAAACCGTGTGGTCGAAGCCTGGAATAGGCTGCCAGAGACTATAATTAGTGCTCCAACGGTTAACACATTTAAAAACAGACTACATAAACCAAGTGCACAGACAATATTAAGTGATATACACGTATCAGCTCTAAGCTGCCTGTGTATAAAATAATAATAATATATTACGATCTAGCCAAAAGGCAGGCTAATTAGTAATTTTACATTGACATAAATTTTTAACATAAATTATTCTAAGAATGTGTCCATTGGCAGGCGTCATGGCTCAGTCGGTAGTAGCTCTGCCTTCTGTGCTGTGGGTCGTGGGTTCGATCCCCACCGAGAACAAACATTTGTGTTATAAACATAGATGTTTGTTCTGTGTCTGGGTGTTTCTATGTATTATAAGTATGTATTTACAAAAAAAAATGTATGTATGTATTCTATCAGCCATCTAGTTCCCATCGTACAAGCTTTGCTTAGTTTGGGACTAGAAGGCGTTGTGTTAAGTGTCCGTGAATATTTATTTATTGGCACTTTTCTTATTGTCTCTAACTACTTAAGGCGAAGACACTTTGTTGTTGTGTTCTTTATTAGGTGGCTGATTGTGTTGATTTATTATTTTTTAATTTTATCGCTGATTATGTTGATTTTTAATTCATCATGCAGCTCAGAGTTTATGAGGAACTATGGGGCATTAGATAGGTTTGGCAGGATGCTGTTCTGTGCTCGTTGTATAATTATTTTGTTGGAGTTGCATGCTGATCCCCACAGCTTTATGCCGTATGTCCAGACTGGATGATGATGATGATGACAAATAGTTATTGACTTTGATTTAACACTATCTGGGACTAACCTTAAATGCTTCCGAAGCGCCCGGAGCATGGTTTTTGTCCGGGTGCAATTGCAGAGCTAGCTTCTTGTAGGCTTTCTTGATGTCCGAGTCAGTTGCTTCTTTGGTAACTCCTGGAGAAAGATAACCACACAGTTATTTGTAAGATGATTAATACAAGATTTTTTTAGAGCACTCTTAATATTTACTGTATGTATTTTTGATTTATGATTGGTGTATACATAATTCTTTTTGTAAGAAAGTTTAATAAAGAAGTCTGTATACATACTTCTTCTGTGTCTAGGTGTTACTATGTATAAGTATGTATTAACAAAAAAAAAAGTATATAAGTATTATATCAGCAATCTAGTTCCCATAGTACAAGCTCTGCTTAGTTTGGGACTAGAGAGCGTTGCATATAATGTCCAAGAATATTTATTATTTATTTATAGGTATTTTGACACCTTGTTTTAGATTGTTCTACCTTAAAGACGGTTTTCACAGTCCGAGTTAGCTCGGACCGAGTGCACTACAATGTCTACTCAGAGCTTACTCGTATTCCGAGCCAACTCGGACTGTTAAAACCCAGCTTTATTATTATTTTAGTCAGATTGTCTATAACAATAATATGGTCAGTATTAGGTAAGCCAGTGGTTTCATCACAATGAAACTAAGTAGGTACATTAACTAATTATTCTACAACAAAGAATACCTATCTATACTATAGCAAGGTGACAAGGACAAAACAATCATATGACGAAATGGCCTTGAGTTGAGTCGCGAGGAACACGTAGACCTAGTTTATCGTGCTGTACTAGCTTCCGCCCGTAGCTTAGCTCGCGTGATATCCACATCTAAATCCCACTGAAATGCTTGTCCAGGTCGAGAAATGTATGTAATCAGAGTTTGATCAGATTAAGTCACATTCACTATCTTACTTTTTTATTAGACTTACCGAGGATTTCGTAGTAATCCTTGCACTTTGTTTTGATGCGGCGGACAGCCTCTAGCTGGTCCTGAGTATATTCTCGCTGCGGAGTGGTGTGCGTCGGAGTTTTACGTCTCCGAACCTCCTCAGTATTTGCGGCCTCCGCCGTACGTTTCGGAGTAGATGTATTCGGTCCAGCAGCTCGCACTCGCGTCAGAAGCTCCTTAGCCCGCGCCGAGGGGTACAATTTCTCAGCCTTCAGCAAGAACTTCTCAGCTTTTTCAGAATTTCCAGCAGTAAATGCATTTTGAGCTATTTCTATGCATTTGTCAGCCTCATCCTTGTTTCCTTCGAGCGTCATTTTTGAAGCCTGTGGAGCGAGTTGCTCGACTATTCTGGTGGTGAGCGACGGGCTATGTTCCGCGGAATACTATATGGTGGTATTCTGCGTAATTTAATTAGTGTAAGTGCGTATTTCACTTCATAAAAATAAAAAGCAGAAAAAACCTAACATACCTAGCCCTAAGGCTAGTCACTACCCTGAAGTACGCTAATGTCACAAATCGTGAAGCAAAAGTTGACATAACTGCATGTTAACCAAAATATTAATATAGCTAGTTCATTCCTCGGTTCGGTCAATCATTCATTTTAGGGTTCCAATCACAGACGAAGTATAATTCCAATAGTTCACAACCATGGAAAAAACTACCCGGGAATATGTCGTACCGTACGTCATACCTCGGACCAATAACACAACATACTTATGTGCCTACATGTATGTAAAAGTTATCGACATTGCTTCGGATCAGTTCGCAATATATGTTTTTTTTTTTCGCTCCTCCGAGCAGGCTATAGTTTTAAAACCATACCGCCTAGTCTTACGTTATTGTTTTTTCCCCTATTATGTTCGTAGTTCGTTTGTTTAAGTGTTTGTCTTGCGTAAAATGATAAGTTAAGTCAAGTCTTCGTCAAGTCAGCTGTCGTTTGTTTTGAAGAGAAAATGGTGGATTTTCCCTCCAAAACCGGAATCGAATTTTCCCATTCAGAAAAAACACTTTACACACATTTATTCCAATGGCTCACACTTTATGTTACAACCTAAGTATTATTGGTTAAAATTCCACCCAAATTACACAACAATACTCACAATAACACAAGAAAAACTATTAAAATAAAAATGCTGTGTTGTTTTAAAAAAATACAAAATTCGACCTCCGCAATATATGTGTTCTGCGAGTTCGCAGTGCAGGGCAGCAGCCACGGTGGCAGCCACTCCGCTACAGAATATTATTTGTTTGAATTTGACCCTACATAGACAAGTCACTCAAACATAGATTTTTAACATTTTTGTTTAAAAATGTCTAAGGTCCGTATTCTGTAGCCTTACTCAAACTCAAACCGGACTCAGATCAGCCAAGCAGAGCAATCGAGACATAAGTCACGTTCTTATTCCAATGTCCTATTTAAACTAGTATCAGTTGAGTAAACACTCAAGTCTAGTTTTAGGGATCGAGTTTGTTCTCAATTACAATTTGCTTTATTTTTTCGTTCACTCTAGATTTCACTCCGTTCTACGGAGAATTTGTTTGGATTAAGTTTATATACAACAATTGTAAATGACTTGTTAGGTCCTAAAAACTGTTGAAATAAATCGAACTAGCCTAATAAGTATAGCGTTGGTCAAAACACTTTAGCTTTTTTACTCTTGTTGTACGTACAAATTCAATGAAGCTATTAGCTGTGAACCTATAACAAAATGAGTGGCTACGAACGGAACGTAACAGAAAGCATTCAAGAAGAAGAATTGTTTACGTATTTGCGAGGCATATTTGTTTTCATTTTTATGTTTCTTTTCACAACCTAATCCGTTGGTATTGGTAATAAAATAGCAAGAATGTGGCTTAGATTTAAAAAGCGGAGCACTACCTACCCACTTACCTATGCTATTGCTCCATTTGCTCTGACACCAGTGGGTAGAGTTTTGAGATACATATTTGTAAATAACTATTGGTAAATTTGATGGACATTTTACCTAATTATATTTCAGGTTTCAGGTACATTGACCAGGAATGTTGCCTTGATACCCGATAGCGAAAGTGATTGATAATGCTGTGATATGACTGCACAATAAGGCAACAAAAATTACAAACACAGTCACTACTAGTGGAACTTTGGATTCTATTTTCTATTTCAAGCAAGGCTACCATTATTCAGGCAGGAGTTTACCTACGAAAGTCTACGAGTATGTTGATGGACTTGTAAAGTGATCATAGTGTTTTTGTCTTAGTATAATATATTAAATAATTAGTCAGTTTGGTGCTTTAATTACTGTAATTTTTTTTCACTTCAGTACAGACAGAAACTCTGTAAATTAGTAGAGGCATTCCACTTTCCACACCAAAAAGATATGTGTGGCTCGTGCTCAGGAAAAAAGTTGATAAATCTGTCGGCTCGAGTAAATTTCAAGGCACTGGTTGTTGGTGGTGTTCCGATGTGGTAGTTCTTGACTGAGTTGTTAAGATAGGTAATAATGATGTCCGTTGCTCTTGTGCCCTCTTTAACAATGTCTTTTTATCTGCAATGATCAAATTAAATGTTTTTTTTTCTTGTTATTACCTACACTACATTACATACTTTGTGTATCTACACCTACTACATAGTAGGTGTGTAGGCCTGAAAGTCTATGAAAAATCTAATCTGCAGTATGTTAGATACTTATTGTGTTTTATTATGGATTATGCCAACTATGAGCCTGGGCGGGCAGCTGAGTTTGATCCTTTGCAACAAACTAAGTACCTACCCATAGGTGGGTGAGTGTATTTATGTAGGTACTAGCTCTCGTAGGTAGGTGGGTACTTACTAAGTGGTGTTCCAATGTAGTAGATAATTCTTGGCGGAACTTTGTTGAGATAGATAATAGAGATGTCCTTGTCTTGTGTCTTTATCTGAAATGGTAATAAAATGAGGTTATTTGTTTTTTTTCCACATTAGGTACCTACATTGTGTACCTATAGCTACACCCATGTGTAGGGCTGAAAGTAGATACAAAAACTATTCTGCAGTATAGGTACGAGTAGGTAGGTACCTACCTCAGTTATCTACTTACCTATTATGTTTCCTTGCGGATTATGTCAACTGGCCAGCCTATTTTGATGCTTTATTATCTGCTAGCAATAGCAGGTATAGAATTACACTGCGAAAAACCCTTTTTGTATCCATTTCCATCACTTCATGTTTGTAATTTGATGTCCGTAACCTGAAAAATACAGCAAAATCTCTACTCAAGCGTGGTCGGGAGCACGCTTGAGTACAGCTTCGGTTTTCCTAGAAAAATGTCAGATTGACATCTATGCTTGAGCGTTGATTATAGTTTTAGCATAAAGAAAAACTTAAGTGTAGTTTTTGGCATAAACAAAACTTGGCTGAACTCTACTCAGTTTAGGCAGCGTTTCAGAATTAAAGCTCCACTCAAATCGACACTTAAGTGTTGATCTGTATTTAAATCAGGCTACAGACAGAATACGGGCCTTAGGTAGGTAGGTACCGTAAAACGAGGCGACTTTCAAATTACGGGGCGTCTTTGATGATAACAAAACGGAAGACGGGTCCTAGAAATATCGGTATTCGTATTCGGTTTGGTTATCATCAAAGACGCCCCGTAATTTGAAAGTCGCCTCGTTTTACGGTACCTACCTTCCTTTAGGCTTGAGTAATTCTTATATCTTCTAAGCTCCCTATATTCTTAAGTAAGCAGGGATAGTAAAATATTATAAAAACCAGTAAATAATTTCATAATAGGCCTCCTTTATTTAAAAAACGATTACCTACATACAATACATTTCATAAATAAATCCGATAAAAATCTTACAATAGACTTACACTATCTGTGGTAAAGCATTATAAGTTACCTACTAAAACAAAATATGCAATGATATTTACAACAAGTTTACAACTATACCTATTGTTTGAAACTATCATGGTTATGAACATAATACTAAAAACGGGATATTTATCATTATTCAGGATATATATTTAATCAAACTCACAAATCATGATAAATATTCCGTTTTCAGTAAAAAATATATTTACAACTGCATAAAATGTCTGACCCCGCCAATTTCGCAGCTCGAATATGGCAGAATGTAAAAAACAAAAAGAACAAAAAACTTACAAAAAAATTATAAATCGCGTTTTTTGTTAAACGTCTAACAAAGTTAAAGTGGGCAAACTCAAAAAGATTCGCACCTACATGATATCTTTCTTGTGCGAAACTTCTTGTCAAATAGTTTTCCGATTTTGCCACATTTTAAGCGCTGCAAACTTAGCGTAACCAGACTCATGAAACCAAAGTAACCCACATAACAAATTATATACTGTCAAATGTAAAACTGAAGGCCATGACATTTTGTTCATTGCCGCACAGCCGGATGTATCAATATTAATATGCAATTTTTAAATGCATAAAATTCTTACCATTCATTAAATAAATTAATAGATTTGAGTATAGATTTTCATACAAAAATCTATGCTCGAGTCCGGATCAGTGCTTGTGCAGTAAATCAGCACACGGGCCTTATTCTCATAGACACGTACCTAAATATAGTAAATATAAAATTATTTTTAAATTTTGAAAATGTGATATACCTAAGCTAATAGTTGTTAGAAATACGAACGCAAACTAACCGAATCAACCGCGTTCCATGCCACAGACTATATACGTCAATAGGTGTTTGGTGTATTGTGTTCTCATAAACTTTCTTATCGTGTTTAAATAAATTTGCAAGTCTTTATAAAGCCTCGCGTATATTATTTCATCAATAGTACTAACAGTATGGGTTAGTTAGAGACACGACCAAACTCGTGCACATTTGCGCTATTTTGACCATTAAATAAAGTGATTGAATAAGTATTAATAATGAAGTAAGATACAAAGAAGACAATAAAAAAATGTAAACGCGAAAATAGCTGTCCCATACAAAATGCAATACAAACTTGGTAAAAATATACGGAACGATATTTCGCGCTCACATTGTTGGTTCTGTTATGTTGTTCATATTGATAGGTAACTATACGACAACTTCAGGAGGGTTAAAGTACTTTCAATCATCTGAAGATGTCTATAGTTACCCGATTTTAACCTGTGGTATGCTTAAGAGCAGATCTACTCTAGTGGTTCTCGGTGCTTTAGTGCAGATATGCTCCATAATTTTGCTACATAATTTTGTCAATTTTATACTAAAATATATACAGTTAGGGTTTAAAATTGTTTTATTTTAACCTTATTGAATGAATGAACCATAAACAATCGTCAGATCTGCTCTAAAGCAATCTACACATCAATGCAGTTCACACACACATGCGAACATTTCGTGACAATTGTATCTGAACATTGCCGTTTTCTAAACCGTTTTTTGGGAATAAAATCTATGAAGAGAGGTTTGTTTTTGGAATAAAATACATAATTATATATTTCTATTCGCAACACAATATTTTTTTTGGGCCACAGATTGAATAAAATATATGAAATTGACTAGAACTCGTTAGCAAAAAAGAGAACTAAAAAGCACCGGTTGCCCTATTAATTTGTTATTTTATTAATATTTTACTATTAGTAAGGTGTTTGTAAAAGATATTTTCGAAAATTTAAATAAATTGTTTACTAAATGACATAATTTTTACTGTAAAATGTATTCTAATTATATGGTAAAACACTTCGCTCATTGCGATGTCGAGTTGATAGATTTTTGTAAAAAACGAATGATTTTCAAAACGAATTTTCAGTCATATTCAAGAAGTGTGCATGTTTTAAAATTGTATGTTAGTAAATATATTTATATAGTCGGAGAAATAAAAATATTTTAGTATTGCCTGCAAAATTTATTATAATAAGAGAAATTGTTTCTCAGTGTGCACATTTTCCGTAACTGCCATTTTCAAAGTATCTTTATATAATAGAGAATTCTTTTTCATGACTAAAAAGTATTGCACATTGTTTATTTGACATCAACCTTTTAAAAAAATATCATACTCAGTGTATGGTTTATAGACATAAATGGAAATAATTATCAAAATCGAACAAATGACACGCGCGATTTACGCACTTCCAAACTTTCGCACGCTTGACGTTCGTAGAGGGTCACGCTCGCGCATACCACAGGTTAAGTAAAATAGTAAGTTGAAAAACTAATACCCGACTACTGAAATATCACGCTCTAAAAAGTAATGAAACAAGAAAATATTCTCAACTGAAATTGTTATGTTACATAAAGATGTTTAGAGGATAGCCGTGGTCGTATGCCACCTACCCTAACAAACCAATACATTCTAGTATAGATTTGACTAGAGATTCTCATACAAAAATCTATGCTTGAGTTAGGATCAGTGCTTGAGTAATTGCACCGCATACGGGCCTAACAGTAGTAGTATGCTTAGAGCAAAGTCATAACCCCTCTTTGCTTTGCCGTAGTCGGGTAAAAGATAAAGATATAATTGTCCATTACATTGTATGAGAAACTACTTTTTAAAATCTAACATTTTATGTAGTTTCTATTTTTTTTTATTATAGTGCTATTTCTACACTAAGTTGGTTAACGCATCCCCGTATTGAGGGGAAGATCGCGGGTTCGAATCCCGCATCATAACTTTCGAGATATTATAAAAATATTTATTAGTATGTTCCGTTTAGCGTTTGACACGGAACACTATATGGACTACAAGAATATGTATTTATATACAGAATTCGTATAACTAACCACAGTTTTACAGTTTTCGGAAGAACACTGTAATTTAGAAAATGTTATAAACACTTTGTTAAAATAATTGTGAATATTGTAGATATGTATATATATGCTGTATTAGTCTAAATTTTCAACTGTAAAATATATTAAATATAGACGCCGCGTACGCTGAGACCCAGTGGACGCGTAGCTTTAGAATTATTTGCCAATTTTCGATAAAAATCTGTCAAAAAATTACAGTTCAGATCTGACAAGTTCTCGTTTCTCGACAAGACGTTCGTTCTTGACAAGAATTCGTTCGTTCAGGTTCTGTCAGAACTAACTTGAAGCACCAATAAATCAAGAAGTTGAAGAATATTTATGATTTTGTTCTGTTTTCTGTTCTTCCGAAATTTTAACTGTACACTTTCGAAAAAGTTCCATCACATTTGAGCAATCCAAAAATATATTGCTTTCCCAGCATTCTTTTAGATTTAAAAATGTTTATTTATATATTACAGGACATTACTACATAACCACAAACTAAGTAACGCTAAACATAACAATAATATTTATAAAAAAAACATTTTTTGTTCTCAGTGGGGATAGAACCCACAGACTACAGTGCAGAAGGCAGAGCTAATACAGACTTGAGCTGTGAGGCCATAGGCCAGTATTATTTTCACGCCTTGTATTTAGAAAAACATTTTTAAATCTTATACAAAACACTCAATATTTTAGTAATATTTTGATTCTAGGGCTAGAACGTTTTCTTCAATTCCGAAGAAATATTTAACAAAACGTAAACCCTAGGTAAATTAAAATTAAATCACTTGGTACTTTTCTAGCACCTTAAAGTCGCACTCAGAGATGTACGTTAAGATAATCAACGCTTTAGTCTATTGACATTCCATACCAATGATTAATAAACTAACAGCTAATTTAATACTTATTGTTAAGAGACATCTCAGAGTGCGACAGAAAATCAATCAAATTGAATGAAGTTAATCAATTTGGTCGAACCAAATATCGCTTAACAACCAAATATTGGTACGCCCACATTTTGTACCTAGGTATACCATAAAGCGTCGTCCTAATTGGCAACGATCGTACAAAACGCTGCGTTTTCGAGATTAAACACACACATTTCTACATCAACCCTATATAGGTCCACTGCTGGACGTAGGTCTCACTCAAGACTCGCCATTGAGCCCGGTCTTCGTCTCTTCTCATCCAGTGTTATACCGCGTTCACACTATGCCGCGGACTTATTGCAATAGCAACATCGCCTTTATTCTCACTAGGAAGCGAGAGCATGAACTTGGGCCGGGAGACGGGACAGGGGCATTATCGTGTTTACACTACACTATGCTCGTGCCCACTTCCCTGCCGACTGCGGCATAGTGTGAACGCAATATTAGCCGGAGGGCGTCCTACCCTACGCTTGAATAAGAGAGGGTAGTTTGCTCCAACGATTGTTGCATCCACAACACCATCGGAGATGCTGGAGCATTGCTGCCATCAACCCCAAGTCCTTCTCCGTTACTTTAAGGAGTTGTGCTGACTGGGGTGAGGTCAGAGGGACAATGCACAATACAACTCCAACGCGGGACGTCAGTGCAGATCTTATATTCTCTCACTGAATTGGAATAAGATTGTCGGTTTTGAGACAAATATGACCGGCCCACTGCCATTTCAGCTTGCTAATCCTCTGAGCTATGTCGAACACCTTGGTTCTCTGTCGGATAACCTCGTTCCGAATCGGGTTCCATTGCCTTTATACCGCGTTCACACTATACCCATGCCGCTGTCGGCATTATTGCCGAAGTCCCAGCCGACTGCGGCATAGTGTGACCGCAACATTAGTGTCCCAATTGAAGGTTGCAGCAAGTCGTCGCGCGAGCAAAGGAAATTACTCAATAACGTTTTTAAATGCATCGTTTGATACGACCGTTGCCAGTTAGGACGACGCCTTATGATACGAAACCCCATTGCTAGATACTAAATTAAACATACATTGAAATAAATAATCGCACAAAAATCCACTGCTGTAGAGATTTGAACTCACGACCTCGTAACAGTAATCAAGGTATCTCCCGCTCGACTACCGGTGCTCGCGTGATCGCGACGAATTAACTTAGGTACTAGTAACTTTGTGCCTAGTATTTTGTACACTGCTTATTCTCCTTTTAGGCGCTTACTGAATTCCTCCTGTTGCATTTCTCGCCATTCCTTCTTTGCCTTTACTCGTTTTAACTGACCATCCCTGGAACAAACGAAAATAAGTTAAAATAACAAAAAAAAATCCTTTGGCTAAAATGGGACCAATCCCAGACAGAGAATAGAACAAACTAATAAACTTACAAAAACTTTATCTTTAATGGGGATCGAACTCGCTACCGCGGAACGGAAGGCAGACCTTATACTAACTAAGCCACGACGTCTCTTGACACTGTCGTCGACAGATAAAGCGCTCGTGGCTTGCTCGCTTAGTCAATCTTCACGGATTTATCTAAGTTACGCGACGTTCTGTGCGGTCACTATTTTGCTGGGTGACAATTAGTGACTTACATCTGAGCGCACCCGTGCTTCGGAGGGCACGTTAAACTGTCCCGGCTCTAGCAGTCGTTAAAGCCACGACAGAGGCCTTAAGGCGGCCTAAGAACTCCGTCACCAGAGTTGGCCACGAACTTACTTTTACTGTCGTCGGCTTCCGTGCTTTGGACGGTACGTTAAACTGTCCCGGCTCTAGCAGTCGTTAAAGCCACGACAGAGGCCTTAAGGCGGCCTAAAAACTCCGTCACCAGAGTTGGCCACGAACTTACTTTTACTGTCGTCAAAATAACAAATGACGGGTAAATCTCTGATTTGTTCTATAGGACTGTTACGTCATAGAACTGTTAAAACTTTTTTTTATCCCTAATATCTTGTAACTTCCATTTGGTAGGACGATTGAAACGAAAACTAGCCCTAATTGGCTAGTTTCAATAGTCCTACCATGGAACTACAAGGATAAAAAAGTTTTACGTAACAGTACTATAGAACAAATGGGAGTTACCCCAAATGAGTACTTACCATTGCAAGTCGACTAGACCGCCTCTCAGGGCAATGACCCCCTTGACCCGGTTAGCGAAGTCCACGGCACTTTCGTCGGCACTGCGCGTCATTGCCGGCAGATACCATACATCGCACACAATGGCCCAGGAACTCATCATGTGTAGTAGGTAATGCAGCATTCCGTAGCGGGAACTATTCCAAAACGCGTCGCCGAAGCGCGCGTCGTATCTAGGGAAAGTAAACGCGTTTATATAAGGGTTCCTTGAAGAGAGCATGGCGTGTACTTGAAGGCTACCTTAGAATGACAACTAAGCTTACTAATAATCTTCTAAATATATATAACTCTTTTGAAGTTGACTGACAATCAATGCACAGCTTAAACTATAAGTCCTATGGGCGAATACTCAAACGCCACTCAAACCCCACTCAATTTAAGTTCCGCTTAAATTATTGCCATCTCTTACAAATGAGTAATGTCAAACAGAGGCAGAGCACCACTTAAAATTTTAAGTGGCGCTCAAATAGAAGATTATTGGCAGGCGTCATGGCTCAGTCGGTAGTAGCTCTGCCTTCCGTGCTGTGGGTCGTGGGTTCGATCCCCACTGAGAACAAACATTTGTGTTGTAAACATAGATGTTTGTTCTGTGTCTGGGTGTTTCTTCTATGTATTATAAGTATGTATTTACAAAAAAAAATGTATGTATGTATGATAGATCAGCCATCTGGTTTCCATCGTACCAGCTTTGCTTAGTTTGGGACTAGAAAGGCGTTGTGTTAAATGACCGTGAATATTTATTAAAAAAAAAAAAAAAAAAAAAATGTTGAATGACGTTTGAGTATTTCAGCCCTAGAGGTATGGAATTTGGAGGGTAGTATCCTTATACACGGTGTAACATAAATACCCTATAAGTCTGAAAGGGGGGTATTTTACAGGTCATGGCGAACAGTGTTTGTTCTACGACTTTTGAGATTTCGAAGTTATTCATTCATGAAATGAGCTCGTAACTTTTACTTAAAATGTACCTACACACAGCTAGCGTGTGTGTACGACGCGGTGGGAGGGTACCTACGTGTGCATGCGTGTGCACGTGTTTACGCAAATAGTAAACAAACACTTACGATTGTCGCAAATTTGTAAAATAATAAAAGTTGTACTTTTGTATGAAAATTTCAATTACCATGTATTGATCCTTTGCTCATGTCCAAGCACTCAGGAGGTCGGTCTGATTACGCCCTCTTCAGACTTATAGGGTATTTATGTTACACCTTGTATAGAGTAAAGGTTCAGTAACATTTAATTTTAAAAAGTCGCTGCCTAAAGTTTCTAAAATTAGAATCCAGGATTTTAACCAAATAATGCGTATGCTGCCAAGCGAGCAAAGCCGTCGGCAACGGCTAGTAATTGTATAAATGTAGCAATCTATGTAGTTCCCATAGCACAAGCTTTGCTTAGTTTGAAACTAGATAGCGCTATATATATAAACAAGTGAATTATGTAAATATTGATTGACTCTTGACTTTGCCCTTACTTGATGGCCACCGGATAGATAGTGCCGCCAACTTCGAAGCTTCCCTTCTTGAATTGCATCACAGATGTATTGTTGATACAGGTTCCTTCCGGGAATATCAGGATCGGAGGATTATCCGGTACTGAGATGTGTTCTTTCAACCTGGAACGAGGGAAATTGTATTGTTTATTTGGGTTATTCCCATCGAGCTCACCGGCTGGCTCAATGGTGGGCTTGATGGGAAAAAAAAATGTGTACATTGGTTCGCTTGCTTGGGGAAGTAAATTAAATGAGCAAAATAGGTTGTTTGCATGCTGAATTAAACGGCGAAGTGTGTGACACAAAAATTAATTTCAAGATGTACCTGTACTCGAACTCCATAATAATTCAAACCTTGACAGTTCGCTAATGTCAAAACTCGTAATAATGTCACCACATTTAAGGCTGGAATACACAAAAGTCATTCAAATTTGAGCAAAATTGCTCTGCCTCTGTTTGGCATTAGGTACTCATTTGTAAGAGATGGCAATAATTTAAGCGGAACTTAAATTGAGTGGGGTTTGAGTGGCGTTTGAGTATTCGGCTATTAGTCTGCACTAGCAAACTAAATGTGGTGACATTATTACGAGTTTCACAACAATCACTAGATTGTTACGTGACAGATTCGTAATATAATCTGATTGGTTTTCTTTATTCTTTATTCTTTATTGTACACAAAAGTAGTGACATAAAAGGGAACTTAAAGATAGGTCATGTACAAAGGTGAGCTTAACCCTAAAAAGAGTTCTCTACCAGCAAACCTTCCACGATAGAGAGGAGAAATAAATTATGATGGTGGGTGCGTGTACTCAAAGGTTATTACTTAAAAACATATAGATATACCAGAGTAAGCTAAAAACACAGTTAAGATTACATACATTAATATATTATATATAAATACTTCATAGAACATACCTACATACAATAAAGTTATAATACATAAATATATAAATACATATAATAAACATATATACATTATAGATATATATATATATATAATACATGATACATATGAAATTATCATAAGGATAGATAATGCTCTTTGACTTTCCGTTTATTTATCTTTATCTTTATTTTATTTATTTATTTATTTATAACATAACATAAAAAAAAAACTGAATAAAAATTGCAATGGATGAGCTAGCCCGGATGTCGTGAGGAAGAGCGTTCCATAACTTTACGGAGTAGACAGAGAAGAGAAGGTTTTGTTATTGTAATAAGTTTACATAGGGGTGCTTAAACTCTTTGACATTTATAATACTATTGGGATGGGATACATACCTCCTAGCAACAGCATTTCTATCCTTGACCTCCGACCTCTCAAACCAGATATGTGGCGAAGCCCTAGCCAGAGCCCTTTGAAGTAACCCTAGGAAGCCTCCGTGCCGTTGGCCGATCTGAAATATTTCGTTTGCTATAAACTATGGTTTATTTGAGCAAAACTGTTTTTAAATGTTTCAAGAGTTAATTTATAATGTAAAATAACATGGACGTTTGAAGATAATTAGACTGATTTTAGATAAATCATAATACTGATTTTAGAGAAACATAAGACTGATTTTCTAAGAAGAATGTTCTATGAAGTAAAGAAAATACAGAGAGTAAAAACTTTTTTTTAAATTTTGATTTCTTGGGTTTACTAGGGGTCAAAAATTTAAGAGAGATTTTAACTTTCATTTCTAATCAAATAACCATAATTTTTAATGACTTTTAGGACTTTTTTGACCGCTCTTTTTTTTTGATTGATCGAGTCATCTTAGTGACAACTTGGGCAAAAATGCTTTGCATGTTTGTATGTTTGTTCGTCGAGATCTTTTGAACCGCTTATCCGATCTTCACAGAATTTGGTAGGTATACGGATATTACTCTTAAGTTTTACTGGTTTGAAAAATAAAGTAAATCGGTCTAGGGGTTGGAAAGTTATAGAGGTTCCAAAGAGAGTAAAAAAAAAATAATGTCGTACCAAAATATCAAGTGGGGTGTCATAATATATGATAGGGCTTTGCGTAGACATTCCAAAACCGTTTTTATTTTGATTCTAGGTCTAATAGTTTTTGAGTGGTTGTAAAAATTATAAAATTGGCAAACCCAGTATAACGTGAGCTACCATTTCTTGGAGTTTCAATGATTTTATAGTTCAAGTAAGACTGTTACTTAGCTAGATGGCGATTTCAAAGCAATTTACAACTTTTATTACAACCATTGGTCAATAAAAATTGTTTGGGTCTTATTAACCTCCGACCATCACGAGATCTCAGTTCGGGGCGAACTACTAGTATAAACTTAAAACTATCCATATAATACTAAAACCAACCATATTCATATCGACATAGAGTTCAAAACCCCAAGCATTCATGCTCGCCCAGTAAACAAGCCAACGGACAGACAGACATATAAATCCCATAGTAATATATTTCCCATATTTTCCTTCGCAGACTTACGTATGTACTGTGCAGGGATATTCCTTAAAAGAGGAAACAAATCATTTTGGACATAAATACCTAGAAATAAAACTTAAAGATATAGACAGGTGTCACAGCTCAGTTGGTAACAGCTCCGCCTTCCGTGCTGTGGGTCGTGGGTTCGATCCCCACTGAGAACAAACATTTGTGTGTAGCAAACATAGATGTTTGTTCTATGTCTGGGTGTTACTATATATTTACAAAAAAAAGTGTATAAGTATTCTATCAGCAATCTAGTTCCCATAATACAAGCTTTGCTTAGTTTGGGACTGGAAGGTATTGTGTGTAATGTCCAAGGACATTTATTTTTAATTGTTTGTTCTATTTCTGGGTGTATTACGTATTAACAATAAAAATGTATATAGATATTTTCTATCAGCAATCTATTTTCCTTAACACAATCTTTGCTTAGTTTGGGACTAGAGTCTTGTGTGTAATGTCCACGGATATTTTTAATTATTATTTTATTTATAGATGTTTGTTCTATGTCTGGGTGTTACTAAGTATTCCATCAGTAATTTATTTCCCTTAACACACGCTTTGCTTAGTTAGGTACTAGAGGGCGCTGTGTGACATATCCATGAATATTCGATCTATAAACTTACCAACGAGTAATTATTATCACACATCAAAACCAACGCATCGATCGGGCTCGTGTGATTCGCGACACAGATCCCATTTCTCGGTTTATTGTGCTCATCGTGGTATGTGATCAACGCTGATATACACCGAGAGAGGAGATTGAAGCAGGCCTGTGAGGTGATCGTGTTGACTCGCTGCTTGAACGGCCCATCCGGCAGTGTTCCTACGCACCAGGTGGATGCAACCAACCACCAAACCTAGTGAAGCCCATAGTACATCCACAAATGATTCAGGCAATGGTGTTAACGACATAAAATACCGCGTATAGTTCACACTATGCTCATGCCGCGGACTTATTGCCACAGCAACATCGCCTTTATTCTCATTAGCAAAGGCATGAAAATGGGGCGGAAGTCGCAGAGGAATAATCGTGTTCACACTATGCTCATGCCCAAGTCCCTGCCGACTGCGGCATAGTGTGAACTCAACATTATACAATGGACATTGCATTGGTTTGAATAGGGAACGGAAATTGTGTTCGGACGAATGCGTGAGCACATTCTTTAGTTATACATTACTATTTGATAATCAAACACTTTGAAGGGCTAGAGTATAAAACTGTAATGTATGACAAACTCTATAGTGACAAGCGTTACAAACAAGTTTTACAAATGAAAAATACTAGAAAATAAGCTACAGTCATAAAAAAACAATATTCGTCTCGTTTAAAAAAAATCATAACTTTATTTCTTGAATTTTTTAAAAATGCTATGTCCATTGTATTGAAAATATTGTATTGCTATAATAATATGATGTGAATATAATTAATGACATATCGGTACATATAAAATACATATTTTATATCAAAATGCTATCCTACTAATATGAAGTTCAACCCAATACAGACAGCACTGAACACATCCCGCTATAAATATATAAAATTAGCCATTCATTTTATCTTAAATCAGGCAAATTCCCATAATTACCAAGACATCTCATACACATTGACCAGGCCTTAATCTATACGAATATCCGTTAGTAGTGCAGCTACACGGTAGCACAGCGGTAACTAGCCTAGTCACTTACGGCTGTGCAGCTTCGCACTGTGCAATCAGCGGGCCTAGGATGCGCACCGCGAGGTATTTGTCATCTCGTTCTGTCAAAATGTAAGCATTTTGCACTAGTTTCTAAACTATTGCATTATCTGTGGTAATGTTGTCGAGAAACCGCGCCTTTGAATCTTCAACTTTTTGACATTTCTGCGTGACTATTATCTCGTCCGTGACTATTATCTCGTCCTCAGAGAGGTACGACGAGTAAGGGCTGAGGCACACTTGACGGAAACTCCGTCGCGGACGACGGATGATCCGTCGCGGAAATTCCGTCGCGGAACGCAATACATGTTATTGCATATACATTACAAATAGCGGTCACACTACGCGGAAGATCGGTCGCGGAAGTATGGTACCGGATTGACACCCGCGGAATTTCCGCGACGGATCATCCGTCGTCCGCGACGGAATTTCCGTCAAGTGTCCCTAAGAAGTGTCAAAAGTGTGCCAAAAGAAGGCGCGTTTTGTCGACAATCTTACCACAGATAATGCAAAAGTTCAAAAACTGGTACAAAATGCTTACATTTTGACAGAACGACATGACAAATATCGCGCGTGCGCATCCTAGGCATGCCGGTCACCACTGTTCTTATCACTTATGCCAGTTTAAATCGGTTCAAACAGACTTACGTATATTTAGCAAGCTTAAAATTCCCAGCTAAACATAAAATTCCCATTAAAAAAAAGAATATCTACCAAAGAAAAACATGTATTGACGCTCAGTATTCCAACATCGATGGGACTTGTATGGTTGGCCACACAGAAACCATTTGACTTCGGCATGTATTGTGTGTCGTGGAAATAGATAGTCCCGGACAAGCCACGCATTATTGTCCGTATGGATATCTTGTATGAGAGCGCTCCAAAGTAGCGACGTATCTTTCCAGCGGGAAGGAGGCTAACTATTGTTGTAGTTGACAACATTACCAGAACCTATCAAACATATCAGCTGTCAACTTTGAACCTATCAAACATAATATCAACTTTGAACCTATCAAACATAATATCAACTTTGAACCTATCAAACACAATATGAGCTAATAATACAAACAATCGAGTTTTGTCATTTTTTTAAACAAATTTAACCACTTTTATTTTAATAGTTTTTCTTGTGTTATTGTGAGTATTGTTGTTTAATTTTGGCGGAATTTTAAACAATAATACTTAGGTCGTAACATAAAGTGTGAGACATTAGAATAAATGTGTGTAAAGTGGTTTCTCTGAATGTGAAAATTCGTTTCAGGTTTTGAAGAGAAAATCCACTATTTTCTCTTCAAAACAAACGACAGCCGACTTGACGAAGACTTGACTTGACTTATAATTACATATTTCAAATTCATCACTTGACACTGGCAAAATTGTCTGTCAAATGACGGACACAGGCCATATAGGGTAAAGAAAAAGAAGAAAAAGAAGCTGTCAACTTTGTCAGAACCTAATAAATATTATATCAATTGTCAACATTGCGAAGACCTTACAAATATATCAGATTTTATGTCAGGACCTAGCAAATAGTATCAGTTATTGGCAGGCCTCTTACCCTGGCACCATGCTAAGTGGTGGCTATATTTGATATTTATAACTATTTAATAGTTATAAATATCAAATATGGCCAATATAGCCATAGTGGTGGCTATATTTGATATTTATAACTATTTAATAGTACCACTATGGCTATATTGGGTATATTTGATATTTATAACTATTAAATAGTTATAAATATCAAATATAGCCACCACTTAGCATGGTGCCAGGGTAAGAGGCCTGCCAAGGCGCTGGTTTTCAGTGGCGCCAGTTGCGTTTAGTGTACTTTAGATACATAAATTGACAACTGATTTAATTTTTATAATACATAACGTTTGTAAAAGTAACAAAATATATTCAACTATTCTATTTTAAATGATAAATAAACTTACCCCGATGAAAAACACCATTATCCTAAGCGGTAACAGAACCATATAACGGACTATGAAGCCCATAGCCCATATTATGGTTAATCGCCACGTTAGAAACTCGTATTGCCTGAAAAAATAAAAAATAAAAATTCTTTTTGAATCTCTTCTAGATTAAATCATAGGTGAGCCTGAAAAAAGTAAATGAAGTGACATATTTTGCTTTTCTGTGACTTTGCAATGGTGTTTACAGTCACTCGATTTAATAACCAATGAACTGCCATCATCATCATCATCGTCTGATGACGTTAAAATTAAGGTCACTGAGTGCAATTTAACTTTTACTCAAATTTAAGTAATTTTCCTTAGTTTTCTTAAACTTATAAATAATTATTAAAAACTTACATATTAGTTCTAGTGAGAAGGTTCCAGCTCCTCAATTCCTCAGCCTCGAAGACTGACGTGACCTGGTCTTCGATGATGGACTCCATGCCTGCCTTCACCAGGTCAAGACAGTGGGATAAGTGGAAGTCCAGGTGTTTCTGGAAAATATTTTGTACATTCGTACCACAGAACAAATGGATATGAGAAGGACGAAATGAACTCTTCCACAAAGAGGTCTACCTTGGAGTACCTACCTCTCCATTTTCCGGGTGTAGTTTCCTACCGTTGACTCTCTCTTGGCTCGAACTTCGTTTGTAATTAAGCTCTGGCGAAGGACCAAGTATCTCTTCTCTTTGTATAACTGTGTTCAGGGTACCTGCCAGGAATATTAAAAACATTAGTATGCTTCTCGGTTTTTGTCACCAGAAACTGACACTTGACTCGTCTTCTGATAAAGAACCGAGTTATTCAAGCTTAAATTCGATTGTGTAGAAGTTCTCACACAAAATTGTTTAAAAATCTTTGCTTGAATCTGCTGGATTAGTGCTTCAGTAGTAAATGCGAATGCCGAGTTTAGATAATTGCTTGAGCAGTAAATGCGAACGGATAAGTCTGGATCAGTGATCGAGCAGTAAATGCGAATGCTTGAGCCTGGATCAGTGATCGAGCAGTAAATGCGAATGGTTGAGTTTACATCAGTGATCGAGCAGTAAATGCGAATGGTTGAGTTTACATCAGTGATCGAGCAGTAAATGCGAATGGTTGAGTTTACATCAGTGATCGAGCAGTAAATGCGAATGGTTGAGTGTGAATCAGTGCTTGAAGAGTACGAACGTATACGAATGATTGACTCACCATTCCCCACCCCGTTCTCTTTGATTATGGCTGAAGGCGGCTTGTCGTCAGGAATGGGCGGATCCTCCTCCTCATCAGAACTATCGTTCCTTTGGATTTTCTTCGCAACTTCGATATGCTGTCTGCCATACTGGAAATGAAAAAAGCATTTTATAGAAATATAAATTATTTATTTTACGCAAAAACACATACAAAGACACAATGAAATAAACATCATACTAATATTATAAATGTGAGTGTAAGTTTGTTTGTTACGCTTTCACGCGAAAACTACTTAACCGATCATCATGAAACTTTGTACACATATTCTTGGAGGTATTAGAAGTAACATAGGATACTTTTTATCCCGGAAAATCAACGGGATGCAACGGGACGCGAACGAAGTCGCGGGCGGAAGCTAGCTAAATTATAAAGACAGATGCGTAAAAAAGGTACTCGCTCAGCAAATGCTAAAGGTGCACGGTGGCTTCTTTAGCGCTGGTGTTTAATTTTAAGTACAGTCAGTAACATAAACAGAATATTAATGTGATACGTAATTTTGCGTGGCGCTAAATCAGTATATCAACGATCGGAGTTTGAACGTGAATCTCGACTTATCCGAAGCACACTAGTGCAAGTCCTGCAACTCAAAGGTCTCTGCCCTACAGATTGCACTCAATCTTATCATATGTTTTCGCTCTGTATTTACGTTAGATATCACACCTATCTTCCTATCCTACTTATGACCATTTCAAATGCTACTAATATAAAATTTGTTTAAAAATAAAAATATTCTTGAAATTTTCATACAGCGCTCGCTAGTCCCAAACTAAGCAAAGCTTCTGCAAACTAGATTGCTGAAAAAAATACTTTTTCTTTGTAAATACCTAGTTACACATAGTAACACCCAGACATAGTCAAACTAAGCAAAGTTTGTGCCTAGTAGATTGTTGTAAATACATACATACTTATAATACATAGAGTACCAATCCATAGAATAAACCTGTATATTTGCGACACACAAATGTGTAAGATGCATGTGTACATGACGTTGTCATAAATGTCAACTGTCACCTGCGTGACAGTAGTAACTTTGAAGGATAACCAAAAATAATAAGATTAGCGGGTTTTGTTGTGACGTCTGGTACAGAAATGTATTTGATTTTATTCCGAATAGATTGTTTATAAATGGAAACTGAAGTTTAATTTACCAAGCAGAACGTAAAAATGTGACGGCCAGAAGGTAGGTCTTTACAAATGTTTGTTCTCGTGGTTGTCGAACCAGCTTCTCATTAATCGGGGCATTGGTAAAAAGTGGCCCTCGCTGTATGAATCAACTAGATTAGGTGCAAAGGGCTGCTTTAAGTACCTCCAAACCCTCAAACTAAGTCAATGACGAGGAAGGCCTACGCTCATTGCGACATTTCGAACAGCTGCGTGCATTTTTGCATAACGCCAACACTCACGCAGTCATTTGTTTACGGAAATGATGACTGACGAAAGTAATACGTAACTCAATGACGATTTGCCACAACCGGTTTAGTGAACTTTGGACTACTCAAAAAAACTGTTTAGTAGTAGACCTCTTCGGGTGTTGCACAACTTAAAAACGTGTTCCGGGTTCAATACTAGAGTAGGTGCTAAATAACACTGCAATACAGGTCGTTCACCCACCTTCACAACGATGTCGCAAAATTCAATTTATGAATGGCTAATTCTGTCGCTTTCCATACAAACCTAGACGGTAATCGCTCGAATTTCGTAGTACTGTTTGTTTACCATACATGAATGGAATTTTGCGACATCGAGGTAAAGGTGGGTGAATGACCTGTATTGCGGTGTTATATGGCACCTACTATAGCACCTATTTCTGTGCACGTAGAATCCGCATTGTGAATAGGTGATTCTGAGGACATCGAGAAAGAGCCTAAAAGAACGAACAACAAAAGAAAGAAAATATAGTTTTAAGGAATTTCTTGATTGTAAAAACAAATCGCTTGTAAGGATTGTGTTGTGAGTTTTATTGTGAATGTTTTTAGTCGAAACACGCAGTTACAGAATTGTACATACCAAGAAAGAGGTTCATATTAACCTTTGAAACTTAAAAAATATAATCCAGAGCAATAAATAGGTAATAATTTGATCCTTTAATCATTTGTTATCCAAATCTTATCGAATAGAAGCCAGCGGACATATAAAAACGGAAAACTGCTAGGTAACTAGATAAATAAACAAAAATAAATAGGTACCTACCTACTCTTATCACTTATCGATCATGTTTTCATGTCTGATTACTACACAAGGATAGGTAAGGTATGTAGTAGGTAGGTAGATACTAACTATCTCGCTGTTCCCACCACTAGGCTCACAAAAGTTAGTAAATCTTTCAAAGAACATGTACGCTTCTTTAACAAAATCTCAAGTGATGTGTCTCAGTTGTCGATTGGTCAGTTCAAAAACGTAATAAAACGAAGACTTCTATTAAAAGCATACCATAAAATATCTGATTTATTTAGAAGACAAACACGCTTGGGACGAACTAGCTCCAACTCATAAAAAAATTGTAATCATACCTAATCATACAAAACGTAATGACGATTCAAAGTGATCAGTGAGATTTTATTGAATAAAAGTTCTTTGACTTTGATCTAAAAATAACCCAAGTATAACTGCGTTATAAGTTCAGTATAACACCAACCTCTAAATCATAACCAGTAAAACTTACTATCCGTAGACCTATCAAATTCTATGAAGATCGGTTAAGCGGTTCGAAAGTTATGCTCTAACAAAAATACAACACAGATTCGTCCAAGTTGACACTAGGGTCCGTTTGCTGGCTGGCAAAGAAATCGTTACTCAAACATAGATTTGAGTAGAGATTTCCATACCAAAAACTCTGCTCGAGTCGGGATCAGTGCTTCAACACTAAATCAGCATATGGACCTAAAATATTCGTTCGCTTCGTTTAATCTATACTATTATAAAACTGTAAAAAAGCCAAAAACTAAAATTAAAGATCTAAATAAACGATTCTGATTCCAAAAATCGAGTTTGTCTGTTTGTTTGTTCGCGGATCACGCCTAATCTACTCGACCAATTTCAACGAAACTTATACCATTTGGAAACCTTTTTTCCAGATTTAGACATAGGCTTTATTTTAATGAAATCAAAGACGTGGATTCTTAGATACAGCTTGAACTCTCTAAACCAAAAGCAGCCATTTGCCACGAGGTTCATCGTATGCTGGTTGACAGATATTTTGGCGGAAAGTTTCGCACGCGTATCAGTTAGTCAATAATATTTGTGCTTCTTTGGGTGAAACTATGTTCGCGTATCGCGTCTAGTATAACAGAACGAAATAACAAATGAAAATCATTGTT
The DNA here is from genome assembly GCA_947507515.1 of Eulithis testata. Taxonomy (NCBI): domain Eukaryota; kingdom Metazoa; phylum Arthropoda; class Insecta; order Lepidoptera; family Geometridae; genus Eulithis; species Eulithis testata. The sequence goes on from OX382216.1 coordinate 6,514,824, forward strand.
CGCACATACCATCCTCTCAGCCTAGTCGGCCTTATCCACAGGAAAAACAACATCAGTAAGTGCGGAGCTGAGTAAGGTCAGCCAACTCGAACCTACGACCTTACCTATAAGTCAAGCCAGATATTTTTTAATCAGTGAAAGCACAAGGATCATTTTAAAATCGTCATTTAAACTATTTGTTCTCACATTTTCTAAAAATAATCTTCCTAACCCTTGTTACAGGCAGGTGAACTATTTAGATGGACCACGAGCAGGGACTGTGCTGATAAAAAAATCATTACTCAAGCATAGATTTGAGTAGAGATTTTCATGCAAAAATCTACGCTTGAGTTCGGATCAGTGCTTGAACAGTAAACCAACATACGGGCTTAAGTCTAGAAACCTATTATTAAACAAAGTAATATCACGCGCAGGATTGAACGCATGTCATGCGCATGCGCGATGCGGGTTGAAGGTTGAAGGTCCACGTAGATAGATACTGTACTTAGATGTGTTGGTTTAATTGTACGCGGAAACAGGCTAATATATACAAAAACTATTATAGGTAAGTATCCTACTAGGGGCATGTCAAAAGAAGATCACCCTATTATAGGTAAGTATTATATCCTACTATGGACATGTCGAACGTTTTTACGTTGATTACCAAGTAGAGTCCTTTCCATGAAAGAAGTCCCGCAGACGCGGCGCTGTAGTCGACCTTAAGTATTATTTCTCGGGCAGCACTTTTAACAACTTTAGGCATTGAAAACTAGACTTTGATCACAGAAACCAGATAAAAACGCACTAGCATCCGAACAAATTAACAGCACCTGACAACTAATTTAAAATTTAGTTTTAAAGTTTAGTTCCGGAAATTTCCGCGGGACTTCTGTCATGAAAAGGACTTTACTGGATATGTCCGTTTCTAATCTAACCCCTTTAATCCCTTTATTCATATTCAACTGTCATTTTAGCGCATATAGTCATTTTAGGTCTATCATCGTCACTTGCATGACAACGAAAAGAGATGACAACCGATTTAGCAATCATTTTAGTAAGCGCAGCTAATAGTATCAATTCGCTTGTTGCATTTTTCTAAACTAACCTAATTTGACAGCACTGAAAATGTTGCCGTCCCTTTCTCATAAACTGAAACGACAAGGACGGCTAAAACTTTAGAGCTGTCAAATAAGGTTAGTTTAGAAAAATGCAACAAGCGAATCGATACCAATACCAATATGAATATACCCTCTAGAGACTAGACTAGAGGGAAACTTTGGTCTTCCTCTAGTGATCGGTGATCTTTGGATCATCTGGACAGCCGTGTTAAACCACGATATGAAGGCATGCAACGTTTCCGACGTCATGGATATGGCAAAGTGGAGGAAGAATGTGAGCAAGGCTGACCCCACCATTTAGGGTAGGACCAATAATCGGGAAGTGATCCTACTATAGTAGCTGCCAAATAACACCGCAATACAGGTCATTGACCCACCTTCACCACGATGTCGCAAAATTAAATTTATGTAGGTATGGCTAATTCTGTCGCTTTCCATACAAACCTGTCGCTAAGACGGTATCGCTCGAATTTCGTCAGTACTGTTTGTTTACCATACATAAATTGAATTTTGCGACATCGTAGTGAAGGTGGGTGAATGACCTGTATTGCGGTGTTATTTGGCACCTACTATAGCGCTGCGCTGTCAGATTATGTTAGTTTAGAAAGATACAACAACAGAATCGACACCAGTGTAGAAATACGTGGCATGGCGATTAATATCACTGCAATGACTTGGTATAACTAGTCTCTAATATCTTTTTATATAAAGCAAATCCGTTATTGGATGTAAGGTTTAACTTTAGGATGTTAAATAATTCGCTTTTACGATTTTGTGATTCTAAATAAATTAATTGATTCAATCGCTCATCGTAATGGCGCCTAAGTTACTACACTGAGAAAAATTTTCTGAGGCAAAGTAGTTAGGTACTCACAAGGTGCTAAAATTTGACTATGACATAAGCTAGTTAAAGTACTTTGCACACGTCATCCAATACTAAGATAAGTACTTAGGTTTACAAAAACACACTCGTTTTTATTATAAACCAGCTTCCGCCCGCGTCCCGTTTAATCCTGTCGATTTTCCGAGAAAAAAATTTGCCTATGTGTTAATCCAGGTTACGAACAATATACATATATTCCAAGTTTCATCCAAAACGGACCACAAATTGCAGCGTGATTGAACACAAACATCAAAACCTAGGTAAACTTTGACATCCTACTACTAATATTATAAACGCGAAAGTTTGTAAGTATGGATGGATGCATAAAAAACGAAGGAATAAATACTATCTTGTTCCCAAGAAACATTAGTAAATTTTTTTGACAAATTTTTTTCGACAATGCATGTTTGTTACTCTTTCACGTGTATGTCCAAATCGGATCGGTAGTTTTACCGATCCGATTGGAATAATAACATTGGAATATAATAATATATTGTCCGTGACCTGGATTAACACGTAGGCTACTTTTTATCCCGAAAAATTAACGGGAACCAACGGAACCAACGAACGAAGTCGCAGGCGGCACCTAGTTTATAATATTAGTGGGATCTTTGTGTAGGGTTAGTTCCACTCAATGCCAAATTTCTTCCCAGAAAATGCCACAGGATATTTGGAAAAAATTCATGTACCTAAATAAGTTCCAACCAATCCCATGACAAGCAGGTACAGTCAACGGTAGCATCATAGTAAGATCAAAGAAGAAATGTTTGTAACAAAACCCAGTCAGATCCACAAGTGTGTGATAAAGTATCGATATTTGGTCACAATTAAATGTAAAATCTATGTGTAATTGTTTACTAGAAAAAAAATGATAAGATAAGCAGGTATTCTTTGATGAGGACAACACCCTCATCAAAGATTACTTATATGTCCAGTAAACTTTTTCAAAACTAGTTTTTTTTATACTTCTAAGTAGGCAAACAAGCTCTACCTACAGGTACTAAAGTTAGGCAGGTATTTCTTCTTCTTTTTGTAGCTGTTTGGTGGCTATGGCTGCCACGAATTTGCTGATGTCACTGTTTATTGGTGTTTACTTGTTTACTAATCTCTTAACAATTTGTCTGTTGTATGCCAGGTGAGCTGTGGGCAAGGACATCCTGACCCAGCATGGAGGCGACGCGGGAGAGCTAAAAGAAGATGGCGAGAACAACTTGACCGTTTCTTGACCGCCTGGTAAAGAGAAGCCAAAGATCGGAGTGTGTGGAAAGAATGGAAGGTGGCCTTTGCTCAGCAATGAGACTCTAAAGGGCTGAATATAATAACAATAATCTTTAAACAAAAGGCGGAGATCTGTATAGGTAAATTATGAAAAATTACCGGTGAAGAATGGAGACTCTTAAGGTAGGTATTGAATTCTTGGCTCTGGCTTTGCCTTTATCCTTTTTGCAAAGAAAGAAATAATTACATTATCTGTGTCATACACAAAAGAGTTTATTTTTAGATAGTAGTCATGATTCTCTTGTTGTATTTATCTGAAACTAGCTGTCACCCGCGGCTTTGCTCGCGTGGTAGCAGCATGTATACGCTTTATTTGGTTAAAATCGTTGATCCTAATTTTAGGCCCTTTAAGGTGTGACTTTTCGAAATTTCTTTCTTAGTGCACCCCTACACTATATAAGGATACTACACTCGAAATTTCAGACCTCTAGGACTTATAGTTTAGGCTGTGCGTTGATTGTCAGTCAGCTTCAAAGGAGTTTTATATATTTAGATATAAGATAGATAACCTAATTTGACTACACTAAAAATGTTGCAGTACCATTCTCTTAATAAAAGACAAAGACAAATAGTTGGGTATTCCAGTTTGTACTTATAAATTACTAGCACCTTTTAACTAGACCAGAATGAATATGTGCTTCCCTTGCCGGGCGCTGTATAAATGAGCTAGATTGGATTCAAAGGCTTGTCTATGAGTAGGTAGGTAATACCAAGGAAAATATCTCAGGGGATGTAGCGTTGTAAGGGAGTTGTTGGGTTGTTGAGCACTTCCGTGCTTCAGAGGGCATGTTTAAATGTCGGTCCCGGCTCTAGCAGTCGTAAAGCCACGACGGAGGCCAAAAAACTCCGTCAACTGAATTGGCCACTAACTCATACTTAGAGCTTGCTTGCTTGCTATTGAGTTGTTTCATGCTTTATTTGTGTTTTTAGTCCAGATGTTTATTTTTATAGAAAGTAAGTACCTACCTAATAAAAGACTATGAACGTACCTACGTAGTTTCTATTACTATTCTCAGTTTTATTGGTTTACGCGTAAACAACAAGGTAAATTCAAATAAATGTACACCTGCCCTGCGTGCGCTATCCTAACCTTCACAAACAAATTTTATTTGTTTTGATAAAAACATCTGTATACGTTTCTTTGTACAATGTAGGTACTAAATACGAAACAAAAATAGATAGAATAGATTTCTGTACCTATGTTTCTAAGTCTTTGTTTATTTGCAGGTAATTCGGACTTAGAATCGACCGACGAAAAATTTTTTTTTATTTACCTACGCACGAAATGAAATTGCAAAAGCACTCACCTCAAACAGCTTGAGCAATATGTTGACATACAGCTTCCGGACTCCCAAAGATTTGCCGATAGAAGCAAGGAATATCACGCACAGAATTAGCAGAAGAAACGGCGTGTACAATATTGATATCGCTACCGACACGAACGACATCATTAACGCCATTTTGACGACTGGCTGACTGATTTAGATTGATTTGTTTCGTTTGGTTGGTTTCTATGATTGATTCTTCAATGAATCAGCGACCATTCATTCATTCCTCAGTCAGCAAATCAGCTGTATGTCATTTACAAATTACTGTCATTTGTTACTGAAGTTGACATTTGTGACACTAATGTCTAACCTAAAAAATTGAAAAGAGTTTGCAGTTTACAAAAAAAGGAACATTGCGATTCCTACGAAATCCTTCTTCGGGTTTTCAGTGCCAGATTCCATAAAATAATAATGTCTGAACTTCCATATGGACCTCCAGTTCGTGTTTCGCCCCTGATCCGGGTAAGAATCGATTAATTTTTTAGCGAACTAATAGGTATACCATTATGTAACAAGCAACACCACCTCTATACCTCTATTGTATTTTCAAACTTGGAATAGTATTTATTCCTTTATTTTGTTTTTAGGTTTTATGGCTTCTGACTGACCAGCCAGTATTTCGCGAGTTTAATATCTAACTAAACTGGAAGGCCATTTCTTTTTTTTTATGAGAGCAAGCTGATTACCCACCTCTACTGCCTTTATCAGAATTACACAATATATTTTATTTAATAAATATCCTTGGACATTTCAGTTTTCACACCACACACTCTAGTCCCAAACTGTACTATGAGAAGTAGATTGCTGATATAATACTTACATACATTTTTTTTGTAAATACAATCTTACACAACATAGTAACACCCAGACGTAGAACAAACACCTATGTTTGCCACACACAAATGTTTCTTCTTAGTGGGGATCGAAACCACAACCCACGGCACGGAAGGCAGAGCTATTAACCAACTGAGCTGTGACACCTGTCAAATTGATAATTTAATCAATCGTTTTATTTATTTCCAGTTTGGCCGCTGGTCATTCCTGACGGTGGGTGTGGCTTACGGAGCATTCCACCAGAATAGGCTCTCCAAGAAAGAGGCCAAACTCCGGGAGATTGAAGCTAAAGAGAAAGTTGTGAAGGATGCAAAGCTTAAAGAGGAAAAGGCCAGAGCCGCAGCTGGTAAGATCATAATAAATATAAATATTCATTGCTTACATATCCTTACATAATAATAGCTAAGTTCTATAGTATCATAAATGTCAAGTAGGTATAAGCATCCTCTATACAACTGCATTGGTTGTAAAAAAAATCATAGAAATACATTAAAAATACAGAATCATATCGTTTGTACTGTTTGTAGTCATGTTTATGTATTAACTAGTCATGTTTATGTATTAATATATGTCACTTTTCTCTAGAAAAGAGCCCAACAGAAGCATCACATAAAATTTGACACAACAAGTAAACTAGTAACATCTCAGTAGAGCTCTCATTTGAGTAAAAAAATAAATATTTTTGAAAACAGGTAACAAATTGAGTTTTTAAAATCCAATCTTAAAATGTTCGTCAATTTACGTAGCAGACTACAAATAAAATATTATCACGTGACCTGACAGCGCCATCTACCATCAAACAAAATAAAACTTGAGTGAATTTACTCCACAAGTTTTACTTTGTGTGTGGCTAGATGGCGCTGCATGTTTTTATAAGAAAAAGTGATGGTTCATCTGTGCATCTCATAGAGGTTCGATACAAGATATGTTTATTAGCATAATAAGTGTTTACAGATTGGTCTTATCTTAGGGTATTAGGCACTTTTAAACTTATTACATCTGTCTCTAACAATGCAATACCTAACAGAGCAAGTGCATTGAGGACGTGCAGTGTAAAGGCCACCGAACATCTATATCCTAGCGTAAAGGCTGTATTACACCGGGGCAACAACGTGTGACAGTGCCGCATGCTACATATTGTGACATGCAGCACCTTGTGGCATGCTACAAATAGAAAGCATTTGCGGCATTAGTGGCATGCGGCAGCCTATTTTACGCAGAAGCAAGTCTGGCACATGACGCAAGGTGTTGCCATGTCGCACGGTTCTTGCCACAATGTGCGACATTTTTTATTTTGTAGCATGCGGCCTTGTGGCATGCCGCAATGCCGCACAGTGTTGCCCCGGTGTAATACAGCCGTAAGGCATCGCACTTCATTTACGCAAGACATATAACTAAACAAACTAACTTATGAGAAAAACATAACGTAAGACTAGGCGGTATGGTTCTAAACTATAGCCTGCTCCGAGGAGCGAAAAAAAAAAAAAAAAAAAAAAAAAGCGTCGCACTTCTGAGACCTTCAAACCGGAACACAGCAATGCAAGCTCGTTAGAGTAGTAATGTTCTGTGAATGCAAGCATCACTGCTTGGTGGCAAAAATAAACGTATGCACCTAACTATATTTTTTCTTTTACAGCTGAAATCAAGGCACTAGAAGATATGGTGGCACCTAAGAAGTGAATATATAGTAGCAATAACTAAGTTTTAAGTAAATAGTGAACAGCCATGTTGATTTTGTCGACTTTTCCATCAATAAGTTATTTGAATTAAAAGATCGTTATTTCGACATGTTTATTTATTTATCTCTTTGAATATTCTTCTAAAGAAGGATGGAAAAACTAGTTTTACCTATATGAAAGCAGCCGTCATTGGGTCTGATTCTATTAATGCATTTTTCTAACCTAACCTAATTTGACAGCAAATGATAGTTGTCTTTGTCGTTTGTTCATGAGAAAGGGGCGGCAGCCATTTTTGTGGTGTCAAATTAGGTTAGTTTAGGAAAATGCAACAAAGATTGTTATCGTAACAATCTTTTAAAAGACGAACTAGAATTCACTCAAGTGACCTTGAGTCAACTTACTTCGAAACAAGACCCACTTTACCTTGAAATGTAGGTAACTAAATTCTTGTCAGTTAATTTGATTACCACGCTCTATGAGGCGTCCAGAATAACGAATGCGGATTCAGCTTCGAAGCGAGTAATCCTAAATCATTATCATCATCATTTCCCCATTGTCTGTGGTGTTAGGCTCACAGTTCAAGCGACCCAATGCCTGCAAAGCAAATATTTTCGATCGTAGGCTGGTATTTGATTATGAAATCGTTACTCAAGCATCTATTTGAGCAGAGATTTTCATACAAATCTATTGAAAAATTCCATGTTTCAGCCAGCTTGAACAGAAGTGTTGGCATTATGTTCTACAGTCTTATCGTGGTCTGACTAGGATTTTTTACCTATTAGTAATAATCTTGTGTAAAACCATTAAAGAAACGAGAAAGTTCAATAACAATGTCTTTTATTTATTTTAAGATAACTTATATGTTTAACACATCACTTAGAAATATGCTAATAATTAACACGTTAATATTCATCGTTTTCAAATGGATGGTACTTGTGGCCGAGTGATCTGAAACAAAATATTTTTTTAATATTAAAAAATCCAATGAAAAATATGTTTTTTATGGGTTTTCAGAATATGAGCCTACAAATATCAAAACTTTCACGTTTATAGCTGTAGTTTCCACTGAAAAACATAAACAATAAAACATGCACAACTGTGAAGATATCGATTTGCGTTTCCACCGCCAAACCTTGTGCATGTTTGACATTTTGAATTTTGTGCAGATAGTTTTAAGAACTTTCTTGATTGTAAAAACAAATCTTTTGTAAGGATTGTGTTGTGAACGTTTTCTTGTGAATGTTTTTAGTCGAAACCTGCAGTAATACGAGTGGGATGTACTGTTTACACCAAAGAATTATGTAATACGTAGTTCCTACGTAAAAAGAAGCGGGACTCCCATTCTACCAAAATTACACACTGAAAATCTTGATTTGTATGAAACGTGATTCAAATTCTGACCCCCGTTTCATACATTGTTAGTTTTTCGAAAGCACGAGTCTAGTTCGAGAGTTTCGCAAGTCTGTTTACACGAAATGACGGCCAAAGGCATAGAAGAAGAAGAAGAGAGTAGGTACTTACGCTGTCATAGGCACTAGGCGACCGTTACAGTCAAAACTGTCAATAAGATCCATATCTTCTTGCGACAGCTTGAAATCAAGCACGTCAAAGTTTGACGCGATACGCGATTTGGTGACCGACTTCGGGATCACAATATTGCCCCTGTCGATTTGATATCTGCAAAGAAAAAAATTATGGACGGTGATTTCTGGAATTTAATCCAGTTTTCCCCTGTTGGTAGTCGCTGGGGTCGCTAAGGGGATTATTGGACAAGTTCCAGAAATCCGCTACGCGGGGGCTCACGCAGGGGAAAACTGGAATGAGCCACATTTTATACAACGCAATAAGAGAGGAGACGCAAGGAGAGCGCTCGTGGCTAGGATTGCTTAGTCAATCTTCACTGATTATCTAAGTTAAGCGACGTTCTGCGCGATAACTATTTGGATGGGTGACCGTTAGTGGCATTTACATCTGAGCGTTTCCGTGCATCGGAGGGCACATTAAACTGTCCCGGCTCTAGCAGTCGTTAAGCCATGACGGAGGCCTTAAGTTAAGGCGGCCTAAAAAACTCCGTCACCAGAGTTGGCCACTAGTTTGGGACTAGAAGGCGTTGTGTTAAGTGTCCGTGAATATTTATTATTATTAAAAAAAAAAAAAAAAAATAACTCGTACAAACTTATTATTTCTCTCACCTGATGAGTACTTGAGCGACGGTTTTCTTCAGCCTATCAGCGATGGCCTTTAGTTTAGGGTCCTCCATGAGTTGAGGGTCTCCTGGCTTGGCCCACGGCCTGTCAGGGGACCCTAGCGGCGAGTACGCAGTCATCTTAATGCCGCGGGCTTCGCAGTAATCCTTAAGGCGACGTTGGTTTAGATAGGGATGACATTCCACCTTAAAAGTTATAAAAATCCTACTAATACTAGGTTTGCGCCTAGACAGGTAGGTATATAATATATATACCTACCTATATTTGTTCTATTATATGTATTTCTTAAGTTTCTACCTATGTTGTTTTCTTTTTGTTGTGCTGTTATGTAATAATAATAATAATAATAAATAATCACGGACACTTAACACAACGCCTTCTAGTCCCAAACTAAGCAAAGCTTGTACGATGGAAACTAGATGAATGATAGAATGTATGTATAGTGTGTCCAAAATAAATGTATTTTCTTTCTTTCTAATATTCTATTTATAATATTATAAACGCGAAAGTTTGTAAGGATGTATGTATGTTTGTCCTCTTTCACGCAAAAACTACTGATCCCATTTGGATGAAACTTGGAATATATATTGTCCGTGACCTGGATTAACACATAGGCTACTTTTTATCCCGGTAAATCAACGGACGCGGACGAAGTCGCGGGCGGAAGCCAGTAATTTATAAGTTTATAAAAATTGTAAAACTCGACTTTAAATTGATACGCCTTCATTATTCTATTGATCATGAATACCACAGAAAAGACACAGGAAAGCAAAATAGGTGGAGCGCTGTGTGGAATATCCAAATTGTTCATGGATATTTATATTTATTTATAAGATCTTAATAATACCATGTATCTGGCAAACCAAATAGCATACATCTTAAATAGGAAGATCACATGTAGGTACTGTTTATCTTAAGTTTGCACGCCAACCATTCTCCTGACCTGTAAGGTTGGCAGGTAGAAAATGCTTATAGCATTAAGCCCACCTACTTGTACATTTGTTCTTTTGTGCAATAAAGAGTTAAATAATAATAATCACAAGAAGTATTAATATTATCCACTCACTTGGTTGACCACGGGCTTGATTTTAGCAACTTCCAAGATACGCGCTACTTGCTTCGCGTTGAAGTTTGAAAGTCCCAAGCTGAGGAAAAAACATTTTAGTTGATATACCTACATACTTTTCAAAGAAAGAAAAGAAGAAGTTTTATACGACACTAAAATGATACTAATAGAAATAAATATTCTTGGACATTACACGCAACGCCCTCTAGTCTCAAACTAAGCAGAGCTTGTACTATGGAAACTAGATTGCTGATGAATACTTTTAGACCTGCTTTTTGTAAATACATACCTACTTAGTCTTTTAATACATAGTAACACCACGACAGGCGTCACGACAGGGGTAGCTCTGCCTTCCGTGCTGTGGGTCGCGGGTTTGATCCACACCGAGAACAAACATAGATGTTTGTTCTATGTCTGGGTGTTATTATGTATTATAGGTATATATTTACAAAAAAAAATGTCTGTATTCTAACAGCAATCTTGTTCCCATAATACAAGCTTTGCTTAGTTTGGGACTAGAGGGCGTTGTGTGATATGTTTATAATTTTTTATTAATATTATTTATTTAAGTTAATTAGTTACCTTCTAGTAAGTCCCTCAGTAAGTAATGGCTCCAATGCCTTCCACGTTTCTACATAGTCCTCATTAGAGAACTGGATTTGACCGGCTTCGTCGGTGGGGAAGAGAGGCCCGTCCTCCTGTAATATGGACTTATTTTTAACAAACTCTAAAAAATGGAGGAGGTTCTCAATTCGGTTATATGTTTTTTTTATACAATAAAGGGTTGTGAGTTCGATCCCACCATCATTGATTCTCATAAAATTTTACCGCCCATATTCTTATTTTACCGGAAGAATCAAGAAGTTGGAGTAAAGTCAGGCAATTACCTTACTTTATTAATAGATCACCCTTGGTTTAAGGCGTAGGGTAAAGGCAGACAACCTTCTCGCTCGCACATTTCAAAATTTTTGAAGATATAAATATAACTAAATGTAATTATGTGAAATTGCAGAGCTTCAGGGTCGAGAGAATAACAATGCAAAGGTTCAGTAAATATATCACATTGATCCAAACAAGTTTTCTAACCAAAAAATGTGCACTTTAATTTGTCATAAGTCATAAGTCATAAGTCATAAGCATTTATTGGTAATTTTTAGTTACAGGTCACATACAAATTAATTTAAATAAGAATAAAATAATAATAATAATTAATTACCTCGAGTATTAAAAGAACTATAAAAAAATGTAAATGCTTAGGTGCAGAATATAATATATCACAAGGATACATTGCAGTAATGCAAATGCATATTAATGTCAAAAAAATATTTCATTATGTCAACAAAATAATTAAAATAAATAACGATAAGATTTAAACAAACAATTCAAGCAGTCAATACCAAAGACTGAAAGTCGTGGAAACTATAGAAGGTCTGCTCGATCAGCCACTGTTTTAGTCGGGCTTTAAAACTCTGCAAGCTAGCGGCGGAAGTGACGCCTTCAGGTAGTCTGTTATACACGGTAGGAGCCATCACGTGACTTAACTTGGAGGACTTCGCCAGGGATCGCGGCACAGATGCGAACTTGCTCGCGTTCCGCGTGTTGTAAGAGTGCATATCGCTATGCTTCGCGAACTCTCCGAGGTTTTGCCTAGCATACACTGCCACTTGCATTATGACAATGCAGGGCAATGTGAGTATGCCTAGTTCTTTGAAGTGGGGCTTGGCGGACACGTCTCATCTTATTCCAACTAAAGCACGTATGGCGCGTTTTTGCATACGAAAGGCATTGTTACAAGTTGTTTTGGTGGGAAAACTTGTTTGGATCAATGTGATATTTTTACTGAACCTTTGCATTGGTATTCTCTGGATCCTGAAGCTCTGCAATTTCACATAATTACATTTAGTTATATTTATATCTTCAAAAATGTTGAAATGTGCGAGCGAGAAGGTTGTCTGCCTTCACCCTACGCCCTAACTTACTTACCTTGTAAGCCTGAGGCCAGTGGATGAGGTATAGGTCCACATAGTCCACGTTCAGGTTCTTGAGGGTTTCCTGTAGGGCTCCTCTGACCAGATCCGGTCTGTGAAAGGTGTTCCATAGCTTGGAAGTGATGAAGAGGTCTCCACTGGAAGGTGGAAATGGTATCATCATTATAAATAAATAATAACTACATAGAATAAAGCAAAGTCGCTTCCCGCGTCTGTCCTAATGTCTGTATGTATGTATGCTTAGATCTTTAAAACTACACAATGGATTTTGATGCAGTTTTTTTAATAGATAGAGTGATTCAAGAGGAAGGTTTATATGTATAATACATCATCATCATCACTGCATTGCACTCGTGCGAAGCTGGGGCGGGTCGCTAGTAATAATTAAATCAAAATATCGATATGACGGTAAATTGTCGATGTGACGGTAACCAATGTTGATGTGATGGTAACCTGTAAGTGTGTTGGTAATGCGCAATAGATAACACTGTAACCTATGTCAGCATGGCGGTAAGGTACATTCGATATAACGGTAACCAATATCGATGTGATGGTAACCAATATTGACGTCATGGTAACCTGTAAATGTGCCGGTAACTCGCTATCGATATGACGGTAACCAATGTCGATGTAAGGGTAACGTGTATTCGATATAATGGTAACGATTATGACGGCTGCGTACCGTTTAACAACGCCTTCCTGGATCTTGGCGGTGATCGCATCACCGACTTCCTTCTCGTTACCGTACACATACGCGCAGTCGATGTGCCGGTAACCAATATCGATCGCGTCTTTCACCGCCTGGGTTACTTCGCCGGGTTTTGACTGTAAAAAAAACATTATTGGACAATCTTTTTACAGGTGTTACTATGTATCTTACTAATATTATAAACGCGAAAGTTTGTAAGTATGGATGGATGGATAGATGGATGTTTTTTACTCTTTCACGTAAAAAGTACTGATCCGATTTGGATGAAACTTGGAATATATATTATCCGTGACCTGGATTAACACATAGGCTACTTTTTAACCCGAAAAATTAACAGAATCCAACGGGACGCGAACGAAGTCGCGGGCGGCACCTAGTGTGATATATAAGTACTTGTACCTATGTATTTACAAAAAAAGTATAGTATTCTATGTATAGTTCCCATAGTACAAGCTTTACTTAGTTTGGGACTAGAGGGCGTTGTGTAAAATGTCCAGAATATTTATCTAGTCCCAAACTAAGCAGAGCAACATTTTGAAAAATGGACTCTTGATTTTTTTATTATTGCTCCATTTTTTTAATCATCATCATCTTCATCAATATCAGCAGCCACCATGACGCCCCATAGATTTTCAGATAGTATGAATTTAGGCTCATTCCATAAATCCCCTGCGAGTTCCCCCTGAGAAAGGGATTTCTAGTGTTTTTGACCAAAAAATCACCTTAGCATCCCCCGTTCCTGCCGGCAGGGGATTTAGTTTTTTTTTATTCCATCACATAGATAATGTTATCAAACAGCTGTCAAAATGTTATCTATCCAATAAAGTTTATCTGAGCTATAAAATAGTAAGGGTCAATAAATAACCCAATGTTTTTAAATTATCAGTTACTAGTTCATGAAGCTGTTCTTCATCATGAGACTCGAGTTGGGATTTTGTGCTCAAAAATAACTCAAGCTTAAACAAAATTGATAGCTCTCAGTAGGTGCGTGTTTGACAAAGATACAGTTTGCGTGTCAAACTAAATTTGACAGTTATGTCAAATAAAATTATTCGCCCAAGCCTCTATAAACTTCGTAGGGAGTGGTCTCATTTCAATGGTTTACTTCTTATACTTACTACCTACTGCTTCTTAGGTTTACTTATAACTAGTACCTTCATTTGACTGCCAGCAAACCTTTTTTTTATATAGAACTAGCTGACCCGACAGACGCTGTCCTGTCATTCAAACTCTTAATTTCAAACAACTGACAGTTATTTCGAATGTGACATTAAAAAAGTTTTTATGAAAAAGGAACTTTCAACCCTTTTTTCGCATTAAAAAGTGCATTAAAAAGTGCATAAAAAAGTAGCCTATGTCCTTTCTCAGGCTCTAAACTATCTGTGTACCAAATTCCATTCAAATCGGTTCAGTAGTTTTGGCGTGAAAGCGAGACAGACAGACAGAGTTACTTTCGCATTTATAATATTAAGTATGGATAGACCATCTTTTGACTTCAATCTCACTTGATGGTAAGTATAGCTGTAGCCTAAAGCCGCGGCGCAGCGGTATGCAGCATGCAGCGCCAGACACATAATTGTATGGAAAACGTCTATATAGTATGGTCTTTGTTACATCATCGCAGTCTGCGTCAGCCACGAGGAGCAAACGCGGTACTCTGCGTTGTGCTGCACACCACAGCGTTGTGCGTTACGATCGCGAGACCAAGGCTTAAGGTGGACCACACGTAGCCATAGTCCACCTATTCACTCTTTTATGGATAACTCCTATGTTATATCAATCAGGTAATATTGATGATGGCAGAGTTCCACTCCTTGGCAGTTCACATTATGAAGGTGGAAGCATAAGCACTTGTAAGAGATAAAAAGGTTATTGAAATAGATAAATGATGAACAAACCCTTGAAATTGTCAGATAACAAATGAAATGGCTCTATTCAATACTTATCTAGGCTCAATGGTTACTGCTGACAATACCCACTTAATAACTATTTGTTTTTAACTTATTTTCTTGTATTGAAACTCGGACAAAAGAGTGGAACTCGTTACCGACGTCTGTGTTCCCGAATTGAAATAATCGCTTATAATTAGTTGACTCAAAAAGCATATTATTATGTAGGTAGGTAGGTAGTCTTCGTTTTAGAAATGATGTGGAACAACGTCCATCCTTAAACGTTACAGCTTTCCGTAATAGGAGATTGGTTCAAAAGTAGCCTCTGCCTGACGATGCTATTCATCTTGGGTAAATGAAAAGGGTAGAATGTAGCTAAATGTAATTTATAGGTTAGGTACCTTCCAGGTTCCAATGCCGAGAATAGGGCATTCGTAGCCATTATCAAACTTCACCATGGGCATTTTTGAAGCCATTTGCAAGAGTTTTTAAAGCGATTAACACCAAATGGGAATTTCGATTCCCCTTTGAAAATATTTGACAGCAAAACAAAACAAAATGCCGGTCGGTAGTGAAAGTATGAAAGTAAACAAACAAACAAGCTTTTTTTTTAATTCTGTCAAGGCTTGTGTCAGTGTCAAAAAGGTTCAGTTCAATAAATAGAAAACTCCATCATTTTTAGTCCGTAACATAGCGTTCGTAATGTTGCGTTTAAGCCCAGCTGCAGTGGGCATGGGCAGGGAACTGGGCAGGAACTAGGCATAAGCGTAGTCCTGCCTCTGTCCCAGCTCGTGCCCATGTTCATGCCCTTGCTCCCTAATAAGAATAGAGGCAATGTTACTGCGGCAATAATTCCAGAATTAATCGCCGCAAAAAAAAAACTAAAAAAATATAAAGCCCGTGCTCTGCACCACAGACTAGATGCCAGGTAGCGCATGGGTCGTTAAAAAACTTAGTACCTAGGTATAAAAAAATTTACCTTCCAAGTACCCAATCCAACTACAGGAATAGTTTTTCCGTTATTAAAAATTATCACTGGAACTCGTGACATTTTGTTATTATAATATACACAACCACTTTACTTGGCAAAGTGTGGAGAAGTAAAGAGCTGTGGCTTAGGTTATCAACTCTTATCTCTACTGTCGACTTATTATTTATTATTACGTAAGATATGTACCTACTTACCTAGTTATGTAAAAATATTTTGTTTTCAAATACTAAACGATGCGGCACCTACACAACAATATACATACCTATTAGTCCATATCCACCAAATTAATCAATATTCTTCAAACACTATATTTTTATAAAAACCAAACTATTTTGTTATATTCCATGGCGCGTTTTGCGAAAAATAAACGATTTTTTTACACAACTAAATGATGGAACGAGCCGATGGCTCACCTGATAAGTACGGTACATATTACCTCAGATTTGTTGGTACGTAAGTAAGTAGGTATAGCTACCTATCTACTAATTCGTATAACTCAAATAATAAATAAATACATAATAATAAACTAGAACAAAAAAATACTTCTCCAGGTAGGTACTCTACCTACCTACGCATAAACATGGCGAGTGGTATGGTACCTAGAGGCTAATCAATTGATGGCACAAGCTGTACCTACAAGAGTTTCAAAATAATATTTTTGCCAAGTAAAACAGAGATAATATTATTAAAATGTTGACGATACAGTTATTTCTAATTTAGGAATTAAGAAAGTAGGTGGCGGCTTTGGTTGTTTCTACGCTCAACGCACTGGAATAGAAATAAATAAAAATGGTGAGAGTGCGCAGCGTCTGTGACGTCCATGATTCACGAGATGACACACAAAAATGAAATACACATGAAACTGCTGCTTGCAAATAAATAATAATAAATAAATATTCTTGGAAGTTCTTGGACATTTCACACAACGCCTTCTAGTCCCCAACGAAGCAGACCTTGTACTATTGGAATTAGATTGCTGATATAATACTTTTTTTTTTTGTAAATACCTACTTATACTAGGTACATAGTAACACTCACATACATAGTAAATAATTCTAAAAGGTGCTTTTTGCGAAATTACTTTTATTGGTACTGACTGTACCTACAACATTCTTATTTAAATCCCCTTACGAGCGCCATGCGCGATACAACAGATACAACATTTCAAACTCATTGTTTATTTTTTCAACGTTTGCAATTTTATGTCCGAAACAAATTAATAGGTGTATAATAAACAAATTATCGGCAGAACTGAAAGTTGGATGGTTGCCAAGCTTCGCTTCGATATCAAAGTTTCCTAAGGAGCGGTTGATGTCACGAATTCACGAAATCGTTGGAATCACAAAGGTAAATGAAGGTTTTACAATAGGTTTAACACCGGTAGGTATTAGTGATTGTATAGTTGTAGGTAGGTGGTATAATTAACAGAAATAATGCATTGGTATCTATAACTATTAAGTGCTCAGTAACAATGCTCAAATCGAAATCGAGTTTTAACCATAACATAGATATTTGACACTTCTCAGTGAGAAACTGTGCACGGTGCTGCAACTTTAACGACCGTCATATAACGGTCGCCGCTTTCGCCAAAAAAGACTGAAACCGAACTATTGCCGCCAACGGCGTGGATTTGAACTTGTATCATTTTGATTTATCCTTGACCATTAGAGAATTTAGAAATAGCATTATAAAGATATTTTGTCAGTTATAGGCACTAAGCAGCCCGCGTGAGCCTGCCGGATCTTTTGAAAAATGAACGATCGATGATGTCACGAAAATGCGAAACGAGGTTTGCAGTAAGCGCCGTAGGTAAGTACATTGTACATTGAAGCATGATCCAAAGGCCCCGCCCCGCATGATCCCGGTCATTCCCGGAAGGTCCCGTTTATATTTCGGAAGTCGTTTTTTTACAACCTGTAGGAGTTTTTTTAGGAAAACTACGATGATAGATCATGAAGACTAATGAAGTAAAAATACCGGTGGTCTATCACTGTACGAAAAATATCTAAGATATTTTTATCATTGCACAGTTTTACGGTAATTTAACGGCATTTCAAACGTAAATAACGTTCGGTACGAACCGCAAACGAGCGTTTGAAGTCTGTTAGAAAAATAAATAAAATTTCCATCAAAAACAGTTCACAGTATTTATGCCGAAAATATAGGCCTTAGAAGATCAAGAAAGAACGATTCTGCTTCATAGAATAATAATGGCACAGGCCTGCACCCTTATCGCGAAGTGAAAATAGTACCTAATGGAGTTTACAATTTTGGACATCATTAGCATTACCCAAATAATTTAAAACGGAATAATAAGGGGCCTGGTTTTAACATAACAATCTAAAAACATTGTAGATTTTACTAATATTGTAAAAATTATGTCCGAAATTATGAACTCGATTACCATTTTCACTTCACCCACAGATTTACCTATCGAAGGGCAAACCCCGTAGAATTGGAGATCTATTTTCAAATGTTTACCTAACCTTCGTACCAAACTGAAGGTTTGTGATTTTTGATTTCGGTTTAGATTTTGGTTTAGCAGTACATAAAGTCGGATCTAATTTATAAACATTTTCATGGAAAATTCTTTGTTTAGACGTAAGACTATCAATATCAGCGCGATGGAGCCAATACTAACTGTTTTTAAACGACTTAAAATAAGGAGTTTCTCAATTCAGTTGTATGTTTTTTTATATATATGTTACCTCAGAGTCAGAAATTATTTTTTTTATCTGAAAGGGTGTAGTCGTTCCAGAGTAGTTTTAAATCAAAATCAGTTCAGTAGTTTAGGTTTTAAATAAGAATAACTGAAAAAGAAACACATCCACTTTACACGAAATTACGTATTTTTATTTTTTGTGACTTTTCAATGGTGTTTATGATAAATAGAACTATCTCAATGAACTACCATTATCATCATTATCAGAGGACATCGGGTGGTGGCTGGAATAACTGCCGCCACTTACAAACAGGGCCCATCGGTGGCCTAGTTGCGGATACGAGTCCGCCGAACAAGTAACAAGCGTCATCATCTTTATCATCTGATGATGAAGCCGTATCAAATTGAAGTCAGTTTTTCCGGTATTTAAATTTGTAATCCTGGACAAAATCTTTTGGTTGGAGTTTATTACATAGCAGATAATAATGGGTCTCTTAGTGTTGAGAACATTATCTGGCGCCACTGTTTAATGCGTTCCGTATTACAGATCTGAGGATATAACTGACTGTTTTATTGCTTTCCCGTTAGTGCTATTAATTTTCTATTCTGGAAGACAGCTGATGAATTGCGTCATTGGTTTGATTGATAGGAACTCTAGGTGGTTTTTTTATTGGTTGGATCTTTAACTAACTCTGGAATTTAGCTAGTTAGTTTATTGTACTTTTTTACTTGCAAAATGGTTTTTGAAGTGGCATTATTATATTTTATTATCATGAACTTGACTTTCTCAAAATATTAAGCGTTCGAATTTTCGTTGCAATTTGTAACATAACTTTGGTGTCAACGAATTATGAACGCATGCCGGATGCCAGAGTTTCTATTTTCATAAATAAAACTGAATAACAGATAAGTGTGAGAAGGATTAGCGTTAAGAATGTTCTCTAGGACTTTGTTTGATGCATACTTTGCGTCTAGGTACAAAGTTTTTATCAAAGTTACCAAATGCTCAACTTCTGAAAAATATTATTTAAAAATCAATAAAGCTATTTTCTTTCGTAATTTAACTATATTATCTAAGTTAAGTTTAGTTTAAGAAGTGCTAGTTTAATTAATTTATTTATTTAAGATAAATAAATTCTATAGTACCTATAAGTAAGTACTACTTACAGTACTTTTCTTTAGAATCAGAGAGTCATTTTGGATTTCATTACCTACCTTGAACTAATTTAACCCTAAAACTATGTAGTTGTTATATGTCGCTGAGTCATCTTTACAATATATAATTTTTAATAGCCCAGTGAGACAAATAAAAAGTTGAAAACCCACATAAAATATAAAAACATTTCACCCAAAATACTTTTGTCGTGAGCGCATTTGACGCAAAACACGGCTCATCGATTTACTAAAAATATATTAACGAGACTTGCAGTCTGAGTCTGACCGATTCCAGTGGTCTGGAGACCGCCATTGCGTATTGACAGGTGGATTATCCCGCGCTTTGTTACGTCAAGTGATTTTAAAGCCTAGAAAATACTAGCCAAAAACTTTTTTGCAAATGATATAAAAAAATACAAAATGGCACTAGTGAAGAATGGCCATCGATTTTCAGTGATGATTTTCTTAGTTTTCCTGTGCATAGAAACAAAGGCTAAATTATCGGATAATAGGACAAATGAGAATAATTCAGCGGAAGTTAACCCTAAATCAATGCCGGTGCCAAAAAAGGTAATTTTATTGGTTTTATTCAAATAAATATTTAACAAAAAATAATAATATTAATTTTAATTTGTATGTATCTATCTATTTACACATAAGGCACCTACCTATTTAAGGTTTGAGAAATATTAAATAACCGACATAATAAATGATATGAAAATCATACATAATTTTATGCACGTCACTCGCATTAAAATAATACGTTATCACAGAAAAAATAATATAGGTATTTATACGTTTACGGATTAAACATAATGCAAACTAAATAGTAAGCGATCTATGGACAGCTCAACGGATCCAAATTAATTATTTAACTCAATTATTAGCCAAATAATTTCAAACGTTTATTTATTAAGTATTGTAAATACCTCTTTGTAAATGAAATGGTTTTTTTTGTAAATATATTTATTAAGTTAATGCAGTATTCATTTAATTAATTAATAAGCAGCTTACCCTCGTCGTCTGTATGGCCAAAATTGCGTAAAGAGCTAGAATTCTTGCTTTTCGTGGCACAGGATCAGACAACATTTATCTAGCCAATATTGTCGTCATTACACGACATTGAGGTTATTTCTATACATTTTAATATTAAAATTCACCGCAAAATATCACTAGTCATAAATTCTTTGGACGGGTAATTTCAGCTAGTATTTATGAGTCGTTAAAATTCATTTTTCGGTAGCAATATGTTCTAAAAATCTAGAATCACTGCTAAATAGTTTATTTTAAGTAAATATTATGCCTACTATACATATTTTATTCAGGCCACTATTCTTTTGTATAATAAAATAAATTTGTAGCGCATGAGGTTAATAGGAATGAAATGTTTTGGTTATCCTCTATATTATTATAAATATATAATATAAATATTCTCTTTGAAACTAACAACCTAAAATATACGACATCCCTACTTACATTATGTTTATACTAAACTAAAAAACTAAAATCAATATATTATTCTTTTATATCACTTCAAAGGTTACAACTGAGTTTAGTGAAATAGCCTACACATATTATACCTACAAAATCACATAGTTAACCTAACCTACCTGGGTATCTATTTAATTATTTGCTGAGGATTGCCAACAAAAGATACACGAAATGGCAATAGTTTCTTATCTAACTTAGTTTAGATATAATAAATAAAGAAAACTGAAATACACAGCAAAATATGTTTTATTGTAAGAAGGATTATACAAAAAAGTCAGAACTAGGTCGTAGTTTCTTGCCCGTTCTTCTAGGCTCGTTGATCTCATTTAGATATTACTAGGGACCCGCCCCGGCTTCGCACGGGTGCAATGCAGTGATGATGATGTATCATACATATAAACCTTCCTCTTGATTCACTCTATCTATTAAAAAAAACTGCAACAAAATCCGTTGTGTAGTTTTAAAGATCTAAGCATACATACATACAGACATTGGGATAGACGCGAGAAGCGACTTTGCTTTATACTATGTAGTGAAGTGATTAACATCTAGGTAAACACGATTCTAATCAATCTGTCCACACTACGACTTTGAGCATCATGTGCTAACGGTAAGCGATAGGTACAAGGATTGAAATCAATACGTCTGGCGGCTTGCCAGCTGAAATGCATTGGTAAGCGAATTCGCGAAAACATTAATGTATTTCGATCATAAATATTGTTAGGTCAAGATCTTTTCAAGCACAGTAAGGCGTGTAACTCGATTTGCTTTACAGGGAATAGAATAAATGCCTATGGGTGTTATTAATATGCCTGAGTAGAAAAATCTATAGCTACGTATAGGTTTGATTTAATGCTGTAACAAATAAATATGTATTCTTGAACATATTACACAGCACTCTCTAGTCCCAAACCAAGCAAAGCTTGTACTATGGGAACTATATTGCTGATATAATACTTATATACATTTTTTGTAAATACATAGGACAGCGAATAAACATCTATGTTTGCCACACACAAAAGTTTGTTCTCGGTGGGGATCGAACACACGACCCACAGCACGGTAATGTTAGGTAGGTAGGTTCGTTATCCTTGAAATCATACTATAAAGATTATTGTACCTAACCCATTTTAGAAGAGTTTTAGTTTTTCAATCACTTTTATATGAATTAGCGGAAGGATAGGTCTGCTGTCAGACGTTTCTTACTTTGTGGGTGGGTTCCTATGTTTCTCCAACGATGATTAGCAATATATGGCATTAGCAACTAAATCATAATACCTAGGCCTTTTGGTTTTTTTATACTGAATCGATGTTTTTTATACTTGAATAAATGATCTTTATATTTATTTTAAAAGGAATATCTACCTAAGTAGGTTTAGGATGTGAGTAAGGAACTTAGAAGCTAGTGTACCTACAGTGCAGTGACTGATATGCTAAGGTAAATACGTAAAAACTATGCAGGTAGGTATGAAAATATGAAAACATGAAACACCAAAAATAACATTGTTTGCACACAAAGTTCAAAGCAAGTTCGTTATGATCACGACCGGCGCGCACTTGAAACGAACCATTTTATAAACAAACTGAAAATTAATGCACCTACGTACGTAGGTACTATACTGCTGTAGCTAGGTATACCTACGTACAACATCTAGACTAGAAAATCTAAGAATCACATAACTACGTGCTGAATAAGGCCGAGTCTTTAGTTGGTAGGCTAGGCTACCTACTTCCTAAAGATTTTCATTGAAATCTGCACCGGAAAGCTGTCAAAAAAATTAAAAGGATGGCTTTAAGATTTGATATGTGTCACAGAATCTGCAAACCTAATAATATTTTGACAGATTAGAATTTTGTCCAAAAACTATATTTGAAAAAAAAACCCGTTGCTTTTTTAGATCGGTTTGTTGCCTAAAAAAAGTAGAGAATGTCACCACC
Source organism: Eulithis testata (assembly GCA_947507515.1). Classification (NCBI taxonomy): domain Eukaryota; kingdom Metazoa; phylum Arthropoda; class Insecta; order Lepidoptera; family Geometridae; genus Eulithis; species Eulithis testata. The sequence continues at coordinate 6,538,019 of OX382216.1, forward strand.
TGTCTTCGCGTAACTCTGATGCATTGGATTTGAAAATTATGTGACGTTTTTATGAGGAAGCAAGCATGAGCGAAATTTCGTGGTTATATTTATGTTGTACGATTCACAATGTTATTTTTATATTTTCATTACATGGTACGTTGGATTATTATTTTTCTTGTGCTATTTCAAAGTAGTGAAGGTCAAACTTTTTTACATCGACGCACGCAGGCCCTCTAGAAAAAAAAATCAAGTAAGTAGGTAACTTTTCTCTCGTCGAAAACTAGTTTGATTATTATGCTTGTAAACGAAAGACTTGAGAGTAGGTATAAGGTAGGTAGGTAGGTAATGTACCTACCTACGTACCCATATAGTAAGAGGTACCTACCTACCTTTGTCCGTGATGATTACTCGTGAACAGTTATCGATCTGTTTTTCGGGTTATTTTAAGAATCTTAAATTTTAAAGGTGAAGCAAACAATGTTTTGAACGTAGACGGATGTTTACAAGAATATTATACTTAGCGCCTGTAATAACGCACGTACACGTGTAGGCACATTACGTACCAACGTACTACATGATACTACTACAAAGGTAATGTAGGTACTTAAGTTGTAAACTAATTCAATAGTTTCAGAGTGAAGGCGCGGCGCTGATGTTCGCTGACGAATTTAAGATGACTCTGGAGCGGTACCTCTTCGGAATCTGTCCACAGAGCTACAAGGTAAAACACGGCACTTCTTAAAACTACTTACCACAACCACACGCATTTACCACATTTTAAAATAGTGTAGGATCTGCACCCATAATAGGAAGTGAAACATGGAGTTCAAAACTGACGTAAGAGATACTTACTAAGGTCTGGTTTCAAATTGTAAATTTCGCTAATATTGTAAAAATGATGTCCAAAGTTTTTGAACTCCATTACTTCGCGATAAGGGTGCTAGGTACTGAAGACATAATTCGTGAATACGTTTTTTACATAGGTACTTGTTTAACTACTTACTACCTACCTACTTTTAGGATAGATTTTTCATAAGATATAGGAAAGGAACGTTTTTTTTTCTATGCGGACTTTCCCGAGCAGGGTGCAAAAAGTTTACTCCTAGAAACGAAAACGGTCCTATAAATGAGCGAATAAGTAAACTGTTCTTTTCATGCAGATTAGTGGTTTTTTGGCAAATGACGGTATGTTCAAATAATATTGCAAAATTATTCCAAAAAATGTGGAACGCTTCACGATTTTGCGTGTCATCCTTGCGCAGGGGCCATGCTAATCTTCTCTGTATCGTTCCAATTTTAGTATATGTACTGCCGAAGCAAGTACAACAGACATTGGCGTTTAGTTACTTATAAAGTTAGGGAATCAAAAAACTTTGCTTGCGCGATCTAGAACTTACGTCTATATTTCTGTAATCGTCTAACTTTCAGATATTTTTTTTACTTTTAATATACATTGCAATCATATTTTTGTTCGCGAAAGATGTTATTTTTGAGATATGAATGGTGGTTTTTAAAATAAAAGAAGATAAACATATTTTGATAACCATTTTGCCAACCTAGCGCCATCTAGTGGGGGCTGCTGTAAGCTTAAAGTCGTTGAGACAAACAAACAGACAAGCTGAGTTTCTTTCGCTTCTGATTATGCTCAAAACTGTGCTAATTTTGTTGTAGAAAGTAAAATGATTGTTTATGCAATAGTCTCGCTGGTCGCAGATGCCGCTAGGAGCCAAAGGCAAGAACACTACAGCATCAGCGTGTGACCTTGACTCGGAGCAAGTTGACTTAGCTGGCAGGTAAACTATACCTACTTATTAGGTGCCTCAGAATATTCTAATTACCTACCTACTACCGTATTTTATTAATCTACATAATTATATTGTACTTGGTTGGTACTACTAAAATAAGCCAGTAAAAATAAAATACAATACGTTTTGTAATTAGTGCTGCCATGTTGGTAGAAGGTTTACCGCATATTTTTATTTTTATTCTTGCAAGTTATAGGTTTTTGGGTGATTCGTCGTTTATTTTATTACTAGTAGTTCGCCCCGAACTGAGACCTCGTGGTCGGTCAAGAGGTTGAAAAGTTATCAGGGTCCAAACGGAATAAAAAAAATGTCGTACAAAAATATCACATGGGATGTCATGATAGGGCTTTGCTTTTAGACATTCCAAAACCGGTTTAATTTTTATTCTAGGTGAAATAGTTTTGGAGTTGTTGTAAAAACTATCATTTACCTGTCGGCCTGACACCCCACTTGATATTTTGGTACGACTTTTTTTTTACTCCCTTTGGAACCTCATAACTTTCCAACCCTTTGACCGATTTACTTTATTTTTCAAACCAGTAAAACTTAAGAGTACCTACTATCAAATTCTGTGAAGATCGGATAAGAGGTTCAAAAGATCTCGACGAACAAACATACAAACATGTAAAGCAATTTGGCCTAAGTCGTCACTAAAATCTCGTTCGCTTCGCTCACTAGATCAATTACTATTACAATCAATCGAAGAGGGTGGTCGGAGGTACCTAGCTAATGATTGCAAAACTTCGTGGGACAGCAAAGGCAGATAAAATACTAGAGGCATAGCTACATAAGTTAGTAAAAAATAATATTTTTCCAATGATTGACTGCACATAAGTAACGCCTTCTAGCCCCAATTTAAACAAGTTTGGAAATTATTTCAGGCTAGCTACGTTAGCATTGCGCGCACATACAGCCACGCGAATCGACTGCGCGCGGCTCGGAGCAGCGCTCGCGAACACGCTCGGCGAGCTTGCGCGAACAGCGGCAAACAGACAGGCGTTTGCTAATGGTACGAATACGAACTAAACCTTAAAATATTGATAGAAAATTGTAAGTGTCATTATTATTGACAGACAGGTGAAGGTAGTTGGTGTAACCTATACCTACGTGATGTGTTAAGAATAACAAAGGAACTAGCCAAACAGCCATAAAGAAAAAAAAGCTAGGGGGTAAATTAAGCCCACAAGATGAAGAAGTCCTTTCTGCAATCAAATTGATTAACTATCCTAGTAAATAATCTACCCTGTAACCAACGGCAGAGTAACCAACCTGGTTTTTCCGCATAGGAGGTACATTTTTGATTTAAGGCTATGACATTGGTTTCAGCAGCAGCGTCAAAAGAAGAAGCGAAAAAACGCAAGCTGTCCAAAAGCCAAAAAGCAAAGATTCAAGCCAAGCAACGGACTGCTCTTGCCGTCAAGAAGAAGGCAGCTGCAGTGGCCGCTGCTGCTGCTGCCAAGATGGCGTCTTAAGTTGTAAAAGATTGAAAATCGGTGGTCGATTTAAAGCTAGCGAATATCTGAGTAGAATTGAACTGAAAAACCAAGCTGAGTTAAATAAATAAATAAATATTCACGGACACTTAACACAACGCCTTCTAGTCCCAAACTAAGCAAAGCTTGTACGATGGAAACCTGATAGAATACATACATACATTTTATTTTATTTTTGTAAATACATACTTATAATACATAGAAACACCCAGACACAGAACAAACATCTATGTTTTGCCAACACAAATGTTTGTTCTCGGTGGGGATCGAACCCACGACCCACAGCACGGAAGGCAGAGCTACTACCGACTGAGCTATGACGCCTGTCGTTACTGATTATACCTATTGTACTTAGGATTACTCGGTTAAGATTCGTTAGCGCAGGAACTTATCGGAGTAATTAGGTACGTACCTACAGTGAGACGTTTTTAGAATAACCCCATGACTTATAATGTAATTTATGTTTATGTAACTAAAAACCGCTGTTTAGTGTTTTGTAAAATATGTGGTTAATAATTAAAAATAATGAAATAAAATAATTAATACCTAATTTATCTAGTTATAGTTAATTTAATTTACGAATTTATGTCATAGTAATTTATTAATACTAACTGCAATTAGGGACCTATTTTGTAATACAATGTTTTTACAATAAACGATATGAAATTAATAGGTAATGAAAATAAAAATTGTTTTATTGTACCTACAGAAATAAATGAAAGTTATCTTTTATTACCTTTCAGTATGATCTCAATTTTTTTAAACTTTGCTACATAACAGAATATATACAAAAGCCTTTGTTTTAAATTTTGGTAAAATAAAAAATTGTATAAAAAATAGTTTGTAAAGTGGTAAAGTGGCACATGAAAATTCCCAAAGTGTATGTAAAATGCAGGAAATTACCTGGCAATTCTTTCCAAAATGTCAATGAAGTGACGCCTCCGGCTGTCTATACCATTTTGAATCGTATGTACAAAATATAGAGTTCACTTTCATTTGTATTACATGAATACTGCTAGATAATTTTGATTTTGGAACTATGTAGTGTTGGGGAGCCGAATTATAATAATACCGATTTTTTATAATCGGTATCGCTCGTAGGTAAGCTATTTATTTCTATATATTTTGTTCTAATAGAAATATGGCGCGTGTAAGCTACTACATTTTAAAAGTGGTAGAGTTCTGAGTCTCCTGATATTACTGCGTGGAAATCTAGAAATCATCTGGCGTTCGATAGGTAAAAACCACAAACAAACCGGTGTGCAGTAAGCTTGATACATGGAGTAAGTACAAGAATCAGATACTCAATAGCCTACCTACTATATAACCTAGCTACTTAGAATAGAGCTATACAAGATACAAGTATGCATAATATTGCATAGCCATCGGGCAAGTATCTGTCTACCATAAAAGTAGGAAGTCTTCGGGATCCGAAGGTTTAACAAAAAAAATTGCGATGACATTTAATCGATAATAGATAACTGACGATATCGATTAAAGTTTCCATACGTTTTGTTGCAGAACATCACTACAAGTCAAACACTTGTTATTATTTTATTCGTGAACATAACCTTCTTTTTCATGTTTCGTTGATATTTTACCAAAAACTTTATCTATTTGGTTTAAAACTTTCAAAATTTGGTAGTTTTTTGATGAATCTACACAAATTTGTTGAATCAATATACAAAAAGTGAGTTCTTCATTCAGTATTTTGATTTCAGTACATAATTAGTTCAACTTCACGTAAGCGTAAGTTTTTAGTGGCATGTGCAGTTATAATACGAGATCGTTCTATTGTTTCTTTCTTTTATGAATTAAATCGCCATTTTGTGATTGTAAGTGCCTTTTACGTGGTAATTTATCATCTTCGGCATAGATACAGCCATCCGGTACCCTTGGCGTCGTAATTCCTGATGATATAGTGAAGATTTTGAAAATAGAATCGTAAGTACGGGTTTTTTTCTTTATAGATAAATAGTTTTTGTACCAGCGCCAATCCCTCACTATAACTTGAACAAACTTTCTCTCAGCATAGAACCCTAACTAAACCTACTTGGTTCTCAAATATATGACTAGAGTGATCAATAGGTCCAAGTATAGGTGTACCTAGTTCTTTAGTTATACCTACCTAGTTAAATTTAGAATAGGTCTGACATATGCAAATAAACATCTTGTATCTATGAATTGGCACCACACTGAAACTTCAGCATTTTAGTAGGTATACATTTCCTTGTAAGGATCATCTATCTATTATACTAATATTAAAAAGAGTATTCAGTTGTTTGTTTGCATTGAATAGGCTTTGAAACTTCTGAACAGATTTGAAAAATTCTTTCACCGTTGTCAAGCTCCCCTATTCCCAGGTGACATACCTAGGCTATAATATTATATTTTCAAAAAGAGTTCATTCCCTGTATATGAATAAAACACCTATTAAAAATAGTTTTTATGAATGACTCATAGATTGAATGTGTACTCAAGTTTCGAGGAATTTTTGTCCACTGATTTTATTCAAGATAGCTAGCTATTCAAGCTAGCTAGCATTTTTTAGTTATGAACAAGTACGTACTTACATTGGTAAATTCGTGGCAGCCCATGGAACAGCCACAAGAAAAAAAACAACTCTTCTAAATTATTCTACTAATACTAAACATGTATTTAAACCATATTTATAATGAGATTGCTACTTACTGCTTTCAAAATCAAAAGCGTAACTGAAGCAAAGCGAATAGTCACTAAGTGGCTGGCAGGTTTACCATATGATGAAACAGAGGATATTTTAGGTTTTGTCTGTTAGTAAATTTTAAATATTTTAGTTCATTATTATTCTTAGAGTAATTTTCGAGAGTTTTTTTTTTTCTCTTTTCTTTTAAATGCAATAATATGTTAGAAAGGTAGTGTAGGTTCCTATCAATGTATACTTAAATTGCAATAGTTAACAGGTTTCCTACTGCTTACTACTACACTATGACTGAAGCAATGTACCTTATGAATTTCGTTTTAAAGCCTCCTCGATACAGGCTTAGCCTAGTGAGGAGATTGACAGGTACTCTCAGTCCTTATATGACAGGCGTCATGGCTCAGTTGATAATAACTCTGCCTTCCGTGCTGTGGGTCGTGGGTTCGATCCCCACCGAGAACAAACATTTGTGTGTGGCAAACATAGATGTTTGTTCTGTGTCTGTGTGTTTCTATGTATTATAAGTATGTATTTACAAAAAAAATGTATGTGTGTATTCTATCAGCAATCTAGTTCCCATAGTACAAGCTTTGCTTAGTTTGGGACTAGAAGGCGTTGTGTTAAGTGTCCGTGAATATTTATTTATTTATATTTTTTTGTCTGAGAAATTTGCTTTTATGTCCAACCAATAATTCTAGTTTTTTGTTTTTTCGTACTGTTTAGCTATTTAGTTTTTATGGATGTAACTCTTTTTCTCTGTAATAAACTTTTATACTTTTACTTTTTTTACTTTACTTAAACCACATTATCTCATTCACAGATGTTCTGCTTGCAAGAGAAAGAACGAGATCCATTCAATGATTCCGATCCACTCGACACGGACTGTCACTCCGACAGTACAGACCCCGATGAACCAGCATCCAAACGCCTCAAAATAAACTCCTCCCTCAACCTTCAAGTCTACCAAATCCCTGCGTTCAACACTTCAAAGTCTCTAAGCATATTCCCCACTGCTTCCGTTCTCCCTAAATTTGTGAATAACCCGTTGAATTTGGCTAATCCGTTAGCATTGGCATCAGAGGCTAATAATATTGTTAAGAATCTTCAGACGAGGTTTTCATTGCCGGCTAAGTTGAGCATCACTCCGGTACAACCTAGAAATCCGGTCGTCACTGAAACTGGCGAAGTTATAAGGTAATTTATGCCATACTAGCCGTCGCCCGCGGCGTTGCTCGCGTTCTAAATAGACCCTTTAGAGTGTGACTTTTTAAAATTCTTTTCTTAGTGCACCCCTACACTATACATTGACAGGCGTCATGGCTCAGTCGGTAGTAGCTCTGCCTTCCGTGCTGTGGGTCGTGGGTTCGATCCCCACCGAGAACAAACATTTGTGTGGCAAACATAGATGTTTGTTCTGTGTCTGGGTGTTTCTATGTATTATAAGAATGTATTTACAAAAAAAAAAGTATGTATGTATTCTATCAGCCATCTAGTTCCCATCGTACAAGCTTTGCTTAGTTTGGGACTAGAAGGCGTTGTGTTAAGTGTCCGTGAATATTTATTATTATTATTTATACTACCCTCCAAATGTCATACTTCTAGGACTTATAGTTTAGCCTGTGTGTTGCTTCTAAGTCAGCTTCAAAAGAGTTTTACATATTTAGAAGATGATTTTTTTGTTTATTGCAGATACAAAAAAAATGGGGAGGTTGCTAAAAAGAGAGGCCCTCCGAAAGGGTACAAAAGAAAACCGAAAGTTGACCTCTCTCAAAGCTTCAGTATTGGTACCACCTTACAGGTAATCAATTAAATAAATACTCTAAATAAAAATAAAATGCCTATAGTAGGTGCCAAATAACACGGTAATACATGTCATTCACCCACCTTCACCGCGATGTCGCAAAATTCAATTTATGTATGGTAAACAAACAGTACTAACGAGATTCGAGCGATACCTTCTTAACGATAGGTTTGTATGGAAAGCGACAGAATTAGCCAATCGTTAGGGGGCGTCCATAAATTACATGTGGCATTTTTGCGAATTTTTCGACCCCCCCTCACCCCTTGGTGAGATATCGTAAGATTTTCTTCCCCCCTCCCTAATCTCACGCGAGATTTTTCAAGACTTTTATTTTGGGTGTAAACGTGTTGGATTAATGGAAAAAAAAAAAAACACAACCAGCGGGCCTAAGATGCGCACCGCGAAATATATGTCATGTCGTTCTGTCAAAGTGTAAGCATTTTGTACTAGTTTAGGAACTATTGCATTATCTGTGGTACCTAATGGTGTCGACAAAACGCGCCATTATGCACACTATTGACACTTGTTAGTCGTCGTACCTCTCTGAGGACGAGATAATAGTCATGCAGAAATGTCAAAAGTTGAAAATTCAAAGGCGCGGTTTCTCGACAACATTACCACAGATAATGCAATAGTTACTAAACTGGTACAAAATGCTTACATTTTGACAGAACGACATGACAAATATCTCGCGGTGCGCATCTTAGGCCCGCTGGTCTATTACTTTTACTGAAGACTAGCAAAAACTAGTATTTGTGAATATTACCGTAATTTAAAATCACAATCTTAAAATTAAACAACACTTGGATATGTTGGTTCCAGTGGTCACTCTTGATTAATGAATTATCAAACAAAAATTAAGAAAGAATTATTCTAATTCTAATTTTTCATGCAATTTTACACCGTTTTCTACGAGAAAAATAATTACGTGATATTTGGCAAGACCCCTCTCCCCCCTAAAGTGAGATTTGCAAAGATTTAGCTTGATCCCCTCCCCCCCTAGAACACCTCACGTAATTTATGGACGCCCCCTTACTCAAATCTTTGATTGAGTAACGATTATCAACATACAGGCCCAAATTTGCTTAGTTTTGGACTAGAGATCGTTGTGCGAGATGTTCATGAATATTGTATTTATTTTCAGACGCAAAACATGATACTGACGAGTCTCCTAGCGTGCAACAATACGTCGGTACTGGGAGTGGCGCCGGCGCTCCCGAAACCGCCTAAAGCAGTGCCACAGTACATACCGGCCCCGCCTATACTGCCTCAGGGTATGTTACTAGTTCGGGAGCTGGAATATATCCAATCGGCACCACAATATTGTTGTAGACTCAAGTTTAAATAATAATAATATAGTCAGTTATTCCAAACATTGGGTTTACATAGTTCTCTTCTCGTTGTCATGTTATGAGTTCAAAGTTTATAGAATGTCCCGCAATTTGGTGTGCCTCTCGGGATAGGCCTCCTCTAACGCTTTCCATTGGGTTCGATCTTGTGCTAGACAGGCGTCATGGCTCAGTCGGTAGTAGCTCTGCCTTCAGTGCTGTGGGTCGTGGGTTCGATCCCCACCGAGAACAAACATTTGTGTGGCAAACATAGATGTTTGTTCTGTGTCTGGGTGTTTCTATGTATTATAAGTATGTATTTACAAAAAAAAATGTATGTATGTATTCTATCAGCCATCTACTTTCCATCGTACAAGCTTTGCTTAGTTTGGGACTAGAAGGCGTTGTGTTAAGTGTCCGTGAATATTTATTTATATTTATATCCTTCTCCAGTGTTGTCTAGCTGTAAGTTTAAAAACTGAATTCAATTTGATACATCTTCATCATCAGATGATGATAATGGTAGTTCATTGGGTTTGTTCTATTGATCATAAACACCATTAAAAGATCACAGGAAAGCAAAATGGGCAATGTCTTGTACGTGGGTTTTTTCCAGTTATTAATATTTGACTCCCAAGCTACTAAACCGATTTTGATAAAAATGGTATGGGATCAATCTGGAAGATTTTAGACTCTTCAGTTTTTTTTTAAATCTGTTTTTGAATATATTATGACGGCGTTATGAGGCAGCAAACATTAAAAAAAATACAACGGAATTCAGAACCTTCTCCATTTTTGAAGTCGGTACTATTCTTACATAGTTTATAGAGTCAGATTAGCTTAAATATTATTAAAGGTCGTCTGGAAGAAATCGTATTATGCGATAAGGCCGCCGTTTGCAGGACATTGCCTGTTCTTGCGTAACTGTTAGTTGTACTTAGTTTGTCCTCAATGAAGTTTTTTTTAACCGACTTCAAAAAAGGAGGAGGTTCTCAATTCGGTTGTATTTTGTTATGTTTGTTCACTCAGAACTCCGCCATTTATGAACCGATTTGAAAAATTCTTTTTTTATCTGAAAGGGTATGCTTCCAGGTTGGTCCCGAACTGCCATCATCATCATCATTTTATGATGAAGGCGTATCAAATTGAAGTCGGTTTTTCCAGTTTTTAAACTTATAAATTATTTTTTATTTAAACAGTAACCTGTTTACTAAAGCAAGTATGAGTTAGTGGCCAACTCTGGTGACGGAGTTTTTAGGCCGCCTTAAGGACGCGTTATTCTACCTATAGTAGGTGCCAAATAACACCGCAATACAGGTCATTCACCCACCTTCACCACGATGTCGCAAAATTCAATTTATGAATGGCTAATTCTGTCGCTTTCCATACAAACCTGTCGCTAAGATGGTAATCGTTCGAATCTCGTTAGTACTGTTTGTTTACCATACATAAATTGAATTTTGCGACATCGTGGTGAAGGTGGGTGACTGACCTGTATTGCGGTGTTATTTGGCACCTACTATAGTTAAATTAAGTTGATTCTTCTGTTTGATTCTGTTCTATATTTTCAGGAGTAACATTAGTGCAGTTGGATCTGGACCCTGAGGATTGGTTTCCATCAGAGCCGTACAAGATGCCATTCAGCAGGAAGAAGAATCCTAAGTGGAAACTGTTCCCGTTCCGATGTGAACACTGCTTTAAGGTAATATATAAAGACCCAATGCATCGGCAGCGGTTACCACTTAACATTAGGTGTGCTATCGGCTTTGTGACTGGTGGGGTTACCTAGTAGCGTCAATAATATGAATATGGTGTGATTGGTGGGGTTACCGCGTAGCGTCAATAATATGAATATGGTGTGATTGGTGGGGTTACCTAGTAGCGTCAATAATATGAATATGGTGTGATTGGTGGGGTTACCGCGTAGCGTCAATAATATGAATATGGTGTGATTGGTGGGGTTACCGCGTAGCGTCAATAATATGAATATGGTGTGATTGGTGGGGTTACCGCGTAGCGTCAATAATATGAATATGGTGTGATTGGTGGGGTTACCGCGTAGCGTCAATAATATGAATATGGTGTGTTTGGTGGGGTTACCGCGTAGCGTCAATAATATGAATATGGTGTGATTGGTGGGGTTACCGCGTAGCGTCAATAATATGAATATGGTGTGATTGGTGGGGTTACCGCGTAGCGTCAATAATATGAATATGGTGTGATTGGTGGGGTCACCGCGTAGCGTCAATAATATGAATATGGTGTGATTGGTGGGGTCACCGCGTAGCGTCAATAATATGAATATGGTGTGATTGGTGGGGTTACCGCGTAGCGTCAATAATATGAATATGGTGTGATTGGTGGGGTTACCGCGTAGCGTCAATAATATGAATATGGTGTGATTGGTGGGGTTACCGCGTAGCGTCAATAATATAAATATGGTGTGATTGTCAGGGTTACCGCGTAGCGTCGACATTACTAACGCACGCGTCGGAACGTCACGGCTGCGTGCCGCGCCAGCTGGCGGTGCCGTGTCCGTGCTGTCCGCACGTCTCCGCCTGCAAGAAACAACACAAGAAGCATCTCGACACGCACCAAGGGAAGAGGCATCGGATATTCTGCCCTTACTGCATCCCACCCGGTGAGAATTATAAGGATGTTGTAGGTACATAGTTTGATGACACAACATGTCTTACCATTTTACAGTGTTTTTCAGCAGTTTACGATTATTTTATAGAGCATTTTAGTAATTTAGTGATGTGTACCATTTTTTTTTTTGGAAAGGAAAAAATGAACGCAACTAGTGTTCAATTCGACAGGCGTCATGGCTCAGTCGGTAGTAGCTCTGCCTTCCGTGCTGTGGGTCGTGGGTTCGATCCCCACCGAGAATAAACATTTGTGTGGCAAACATAGATGTTTGTTCTGTGTCTGGGTGTTTCTAAGTATTATAAGTATGTATTTACAAAAAAAAATGTATGTATGTATTCTATCAGCCATCTAGTTTCCATCGTACAAGCTTTGCTTAGTTTGGGACTAGAAGGCGTTGTGTTAAGTGTCCGTGAATATTTATTCAATTCAATAATTTTTATTTCACCCAACAAATATTACATAATGTTAATACAGAGTCCATAATTTTAGATATAAACTAATATCATACTTAAAAACTAAATACTAAAACATACACCCTGCTGCACACCAGCTACGCTTTATTGCTGTGTTATGTACAGAAACATTTTTTGAGTTTAATTTACAACTTCAGTAAAATTATGGCTGGTGTGTCATGTGTCGTGTTTCTAGAGTCAATACTTATGTGTTTTTGTTCGTTTCAACTTATAATAGTAATTTACGGGCTATCAGTCCTAAAATCCATTAAAAAAGATGTCTGAGAAAGAAAAGAGAAATCTAATCTCGTTTTTTATCCTCTAACCTTTGACGCTCGCATTGCTGTGTCCTAGTTTGCAGGGTATGGGTGCCGGTTTGATATATTTTTATTGTTACAGCGGACCCATCAACCCCCTACGTGAAAGAATCCGAAAAGTATTCATTCGACAAATACCCTCAGTTTTGGTACGCGTCCGAAGAATCGCTTAGATTACACAAAAAAAGAAAACATCCATACGCGGCTATGTTCGGCCTTAACTGGAATGGATCGTGGCGAGACGCCCAGCCTAACAGCTAGTAACATAAGTGAAGTAGTAACATAGTAAACGTGGTAACAATGCTGACGTAAGATGTAGTAAGAAATAAGTGACAAATACACAGTGCCCAGCCTTATAGCTTGTAACATTAGTGGTAACAAAGCTGACGTGGTAAGATGTAGTAAGTAATAAGTGACAAATACACAGTGCCCAGCCTTTTAGCTTGTAACGTTAGTGGTAATATAGTTGAAATGGTAACAAAGCTGACGTGGTAAAGATAGTTCAAAGTAAGTGGCTTAAATGTGAGGAATACACTGCGTCCAGTCTGATAGCTAGTGGTAACAAAGTTGACGTAAGACAAACGTAAAAATAAGGGATAAATATCAAAAGATGTGGTGGCAAAATAAGCTTTAGGAACTAAATAAAAATTGTAACAAAGCTTGTTAAAATCGTGTTAAAATGTGACAAAACTCTAGTAACAAAACAGAGATAGCGTGGTAACAAAAAAGCAAACTATTTGCCATAATATAAACAAAACAGACGTGGTAACATTTGTTACAATGTCACATTATGTTACAATGTCTACGTATTATTTAAAAAAACGCGGTAACAAAAGAGACGGTAACAAAACAACGCAGTATTTAGTAACAAAACGTATGCTTTAGTGACAGATCACGTGATATCAATAAGACATTAGTTCTAAGGCCTTATGCTAGATTGTGACCGCTATAAAGCGATTATTTTTGTCATAAGTAATTATTTTGCTTGGTAATCTACCTTTAGTAAGGCGAAACTATAAGAAAGGTGGTTAAAAGACTATGAGATTATTACTAATTAGCTTCCGCCCGCGGCTTAGTTCACGTTGAATCACGTTGATTTTCCGGGATAAAAAGTAGCCTATGTGTTAATCCAGCGGGCCTAAGATGCGCACCGCGAGATATTTGTCGTGTCGTTCTGTCAAAATGTAAGCATTTTGGACCAGTTTAGGAACTATTGCATTATCTGTGGTAATGTTGTCGAGAAACCGCGCCTTTGAAATTTCAACTTTTGACATAATTTCTGCATGACTATTATCTCGTCCTCAGAGAGGTACGACGACTAACAAGTGTCAAAAGTGTACATTATGGCGCGTTTTGTCGACACCATTAGGTACCACAGATAATGCAATAGTTCCTAAACTGGTACAAAATGCTTACATTTTGACAGAACGACATGACAAATATCTCGCGGTGCGCATCTTAGGCCCGCAGGTCACGGACAATATATATTCCAAGTTTCATCCAAATCGGATCAGTAGTTTTTGCGTGAAAGAGTAACAAACATACATACATCTTGGCAAACTTTCGCGTTTATAATATTAATTAATAGGATAGGATGTCAATGTTCACATTTTAGTGTTTCAATTACGCTACAACTACTGTTCCGATTTGGATGAAACTTGGAATATTATATTGTCCGTGAACTGGATTAACACGTAGGTTAATTTTTATCCCAGGAAATCAACAGGAATCAACAGGTCACGGGTAAAACCTAGTAAGTACCATGTAGAAAGCTACGTAGCAAAATATTAGTTAAAGGCCCATTTAGATGGAGAGAGTTTCTCGTACGTTCCGGTACGAGAAACTATACGCAACTATCGCAAGCAATAATCGCCATGACACAATCGTATCAAAATGTTTACATACAGGCAAGAACTAAAATCTCGCCTACGATTATGTCATACGAGACTCGCTTATGACTTATCGTTAGGCGATAATTGCCTATGTTTGTTTACACGACGAAAGTATAGTAAGCAGATTCTTGCTTATGAGAATCTCGACTTCTGTAAACACGATCTCGTGTGACATATTTTCAAGTTCATATGAGTATCGTACAAATCAGTTCGAATCGTTTTCAGTGCGAGATTTGTCATTCGAGTTTAGTGATTAGACGGACACAATAACATTCCATTGCGAGGTAATTGTCGCCCAAGGCAACGAGCGAGAGGAGCGAATGTTTAGACGAAAAAAAGGTTTTATATTCCTTCGATAATCGTATCTTCGAGGCGAGAAACTATCTCCATCTAAATGGGCCTTTAAAGTAACAGAATCTGGTTTTAAGTGTTTATCACTCATGGACGACTTAGTAATTCGTCCAAGTTATCACTGCCTATTAACAACTGCATCACCTCATAAATAACGTCCACACATGTGCCCGGCGTGGCATTGCTCTGCGACATCTTCATTAGTTAGTAGAAAAAGGTGATTTTAGCTGGCAATAATATTCTGAAACTAATATAGTGGCAACACTGAGTGTAAGCTTGCATTGGTTAGTTTGGCACTAGATGGCGTTGTGTGAAATTTCTATGAATATTTATTTAAGAACGCATAGGCAGAAGCTGAATATTGATTAAAATCTTACTCTGTCGTCTGTCACTGTTTAATATTATCTGTTATTAAGAGACAGTAATAATGTAAACAGTTGAATAAAGTTATGCAATGATTATAAGGTTAGTGTGAAACTTAAAAAAAAGCCTGCCTTATTCAAAATCGTATGGTAATGTCATATTTGTCATCAAACGCTTAAAGTATTAACATTTTCTTAACATTTTAGTTTTGACAAGGGTTAATTAAAAAAATATGAAATACATTATGAGCTAGGTTAAGAATCTCGACAATCTACAGGTTAAATTAAAAAGTACACTATAAATGTCTGACAGCTAACATTATAAAGACATCAAAATTAGTAGTTTTAAAACAAATTATTTCTACTTTTTAATTATTTTAGTATTTTTTTTCTAAAAGATGGCAGCTAACTTTTAATTATTTATACATTTTCAATTAATTTATTTTTTATCCTCAAGAATCTTAGAAACGAAACGTCAATTATTATATTTTAAACATTAGGTAAGTACTTTATTGTTTTTTAAAAATATTAGTTCGAAAAGATCGAATATGCATAATATTATCATAATTATTAGTCATCACATTTGATTATAACAATAATACAAAATTTATGAGTTTTTATTAAAAATCAATATGTTTTTATTTATCTCTGAAAACCGAGAATCGAGAAACTCACAGTTTTTGTATGGAGAAAAATCGTTTGCAAATCTCACGCTAGAGGCGCTTATTCGGTTTTCATACAAAATATTAGTGAAACAAACAGATTGCCCCAATGTATTACCTAATCGAAATGCTTCTCTCCATCTAAAGGTTGTCTGGAAGAGATCGCTTATAGCGATAAGACCGCCCATTGTACCTCATACTTAAAACTTATTTCTCTTTTATTGTTTTTCTTCTTTTCTTGGTGTGAAGAATATATCTATCTATCTACCTCTAAGACAAATTAATGATAAAAAAAACTCAAAAATAATTCCACAACACATTATGTATTTTGTTTTTATATTTGTAATAGTTTTTAGGGTTCCGTTCAATCCACGGGGAAATGGAACCCGGTCAAAGTCAAAGTCAAAGTCAAAGTCAAAATGCTTTTATTATGATCACTTTGAATTGTGATAAGGTTATGATGGTATGTAACTTGTAATGAATGTATGTCACATTTCCTGCGTGTTTCCACTGCAAAAACATTCACAGTAAAACATGCACAACTGTGAAGATATCGATTTGCGTTTCCACCGCCAAACCTTGTGCACGTTTGACATTTTGAATCTTGTGCAGATTGTTTTAAGGACTTTCTTGACAAAAACAAATCGTTTGCAAGGATTGTGTTGTGAGGGTTTTCTTGTGAATGTTTTTAGTAGCACGCAGTTAGTTATCATGTAATTATATGTGTGACCCTTTTAGTAATAGAAGCCATAGATAATAAGTATCACGCTTATATTATGTATATGTATAGAATAGGGTAGAATTGAGAGTGCTGGCTCACTTGTTCTACAAGGTATTTTGATCCTCGTGTAGTACTGTTGTAAGGTTGATTTTGGGTTGGTAATTAGTTTTACCCAACAAAAAGATTTTTGAAGTATTTATGACGTCATCTCTATTTAAGTAATATCTCTGCCGAATTGAGCATAAGGTGCTTTCCAGCAGAGCCAGGCTAAGCTACGTTGCTAAGGATGTGTTTGACGTCCACCAATAGGAATCGTTTAATATGAAATCCCTATCTTTATTGGTAGATTTCAAACACATCCAGAGCAACGTAGCTTAGCTTCTACTGGAAAAGCACCCTAAGGTCTTTTACACATTATAAGATATTTTTCTTGTGTCTTTTGAGATATGTCGATAAGACACTCAGTCGCTTGATTGTTTATATGATACCGTACATATTACAAGATATTTTTTCGTATGTCGAATAAGATACGCGCCATACAAAAATTGTCGTTCTTGTCTTTTGTTCGTGTTTTATAATGTGCATAGGGTCTAAAGTTCAAAAAACACAGCTTACAGACCGCAAATCGCGTACAAATTCTACCATGCTATTTTACCAACTTTACAACACTATTACAAACCTTGAATAACAAAAAAGCCAGAACTCTCAATTCTACCCTAAAGATTAGTTAAAAAATGTACAAACGAGGTATACCAGTATTTTTATAGGAATTTTAATGCATTTAATTGTAAATTAAGTTAATTTGTAATACTTATTTTATATTAATAGTTATTACTGAAAAAATGGCACTGAATCCCCTTTAGAAGAGTTTGTTACTACCAGATACCTAAAAGAGATAAATTGCATACTACATCTGAGCGCTTCCGTGCTTCGGACGCCATGTTAAACACTCCTGGCTCTAGCTGTCTCTAGCCCACGGAGGCCTTAAGGCGGCCTAGAAACTCCGTCACCAGAGTTGGCCACTAACTCATACGAGCTTGCTTGCTTACTACTGCGAGGTAAAAATGTAAGCTCACTCTGGTGACGGAGTTTCTAGGCCGCCTTAAGGCCTTTGCGGGTTAACGATTGCTAGAGCGGGACAGGTTAACGTGCCCGAAGCATGGAAGCGCTTAGATGTAATTGCCACGGTCACCCATCCAAATAGTGACCGCGCAGAACGTCGCTTAACTTAGATAATCGGTGAAGATTGACTAAGACTAGCCACGAGATAGTGGTAATATTACAGATTGTATTGTAGAATAGAAGTATAAGTTTAGTATAATCTTACTTAAAAAGACCAAAATGTAGCAGTATTATGAATACTTGTAACAATTCTTTTAGCAAATACTTAGAATTAGTTAATTTAGTATGTACTAGCAGCGAAGCCCGGCGTTACTCGGGTCAAAATACATCGCACGCCTAATGGTTTAGAAAAGGACAGAGATTAGGACAATCCGCATGCGTTAGAAAAGGACAGAAATATGTTTTAACATTTTCGCCCCCCATAACCACCCACCGTGACCAAACTCCCTTACTACCACCTGCGGGCCTAAGATGCGCACCGCGAGATATTTGTCATGTCGTTCTGTCAAAATGTAAGCATTTTGTACCAGTTTAGGAACTATTGCATTATCTGTGGTGCCTAATGGTGTCGACAAAACGCGCCATAATGTACACTTTTGACACTTGTTAGTCGTCGTACCTCTCTGAGGACGAGATAATAGTCATGCAGAAATTATGTCAAAAGTTGAAAATTCAAAGGCGCGGTTTCTCGATAACATTACCACAGATAATGCAATAGTTCCTAAACTGGTACAAAATGCTTACATTTTGACAGAACGACATGACAAATATCTCGCGGTGCGCATCTTAGGCCTGCTACCAAGAGGTATTTACCACCACAACGGGAAGTTGATTGGGTTTGGTGGTGATAGAGAAAACTGTGCATTTACGTACGAACAAAGCATTTTATATAATTATATAGATTAATTACTTCTTCTTCTATACCTATATGGCCTCTGTCCGTCATTTCGACAGACAGTTTTGGCAGTGTCAAGTGATGAATGAGCTAACCCGACTATGAAGTATAAGGTGCGAATGTGGTCTGGACGAAGGAAGCGTCAATCACATATTTTTTAACTGTCCGAAACTTCGCCAATCTCTTTACGATATCCTTCCCATTGAATTCCCCCGTCCTTTTTCATTTAAATGTCTCCTTTCTCAAACCTTTTCACCTTTGATTAATTATATGTTATGTAAGTTTATCCATATTAATAAGATTAAATTATGAAAGTGGTTTATTAATATCTTTGAAACTAAACTCAATATTTACTAAAGCTCATAAATATTATTATCAACTAATATTAATGTTGTACTGTCTCTTGTTTTAGATCAATCTAATTGTCAAAATTTTGGTTGTACCTCCCTTTGTACACTGACCATATTCTTATCCGCACTCCCCCTCTTGTTTATGACTCTAGCATCAGCGAACTCGACACTGGCAGAATTGTGACAACTAGCCACAAAAGCCACAAACCAAGAAGTTGAAGTTTGAAGTATAAGGTCTTTGAACCCGACTTACCCGACAGACGTTGTCCTGTCTTAATTATTTGCAGCACGCATTCTGTCAATGTTATGTCAAACGCCATAAAACTACATTAAAAAAGTGTATATTGTCAATAGCGCTAAGGTTACATTAGAAAAAAATAATAATATTGTGGTTAAGTATTCTTAAACTTTTTAATTTTCCGCGCAATATCCTTAATTTTTTCTTTCATAAGAACATTCTGACAATAGCAAACACAACAAAAAAAGAATTAGCGAAATCTGTCCAGCTGTTCACGCGTGAAGAGAAATAAGGATTCATTTTTGTATATAGCAGGATTATTTAGCCTAGTTGATATGATTTAGGTGATTTAGGCTCGTATGCTGAAACATAAATCGTAAATCATAGATTTGAGTAGAGATTTTCATACAAAATGCGCGGATCAGTGCTTGCAGTAAATCAGGATATGGGCCCGAGTCCGAGTGATTTAAAAGCGCTATTTTGTATATTAAAGTTTGAAATAAAGACGGGAGTATCAGACTAGCGAAACTCTCGAACTAGACTCGTGCTTTCGAACAATGAATGAAACGGGGGTCAAAATTTGAATCGCGTTTCATACAAAACGAGATTTTCTGTGTGTAATTTTGGTAGAATGGGAGTCCCGCTTCTTCTTACGTAGGAACTACGTATTACATATTCTTTGGAAGTATATTAATCTATAAAATAGTGTTATTCAGAGCAAAAATACTTATGGTAGATTGCGCGAAATAGTCAAAAAACACAAAAATGAGTTTCATTGGTGTCGATTCGCTTGTAGCAATTTTTCTAAACCTAATTTGACAGCTCTAAAATTACAGCCGTCCTTGTCGTTTCAGTTTATGAGAAAGGGACAGCATTTTTAGTGCTGTCAAATTAGGTCAGTTTAGGAATCGAGTTCTGTCATTTTTTGTAGTAACATTAGCAGTTTTATTAATATTGACCGTAATATCAACTAGTGAGGTGAAGATTTTGAAAAATGTACGGAGTATCTTATGCTTACAGCGCCATCTAGTTAAAAACCTCTATCAAACTGAATTTTTAAAAATGTTGGGGGTGTCTATGTATTTTTCCAATTTTACAGCGCCATCTAGTTACAGAGCTCGAGCAAGTATTTAGTTTAGCTACCGCACGTTACATTTCGTAAATAAATTATTAATTACGCCATCAAAATTATTTATAAGCCTTGCAGTCGCACTCAAAGACGTACATTAAAAGATAATCAATGCTTATTCTACGTCTTTTTACCTGAGTAATATAAAAAAAATAATATTTCAGGCATGATAATGTAATGACGAACAGAGACACCGCTAATGTTAAGTTACTTATGTTTAAGTGACGTCTCTGAGTGTAGCAGTTAGTGTATACCGTGCCTCAATATTGTTAAGACTGTAGTATGCCTTAGTTGTAATAAAAAGCGTATTTATATCAAATAAATAATTAATTTTTTACGAAATTATAAATCAGTATAGTATAAACTAAGAAATCAACTATTAGTAACTTTAAGAGTACACACTGCGACTTTTTGTCGCGATGTAAACGCGTTTGTCGCGATGTTTGAATCATGCATGGTTCATGGCAGGTGTCACAGCTCAGTCGGTAATAGCTCTGCCTTCCGTGCTGTGAGTCGTGGGATCGATCCCCACCGAGAAACATTTGTGTAGCAAACATAGATGTATGTTCTATGTCTGGGTGTTACTATGTATTATAAGTATACACGGTGTAACATATTACCCTATAAGTCCGAAAGGGGGGTATTTTACAGGTAATGGCGAATGGCAGTGTTTGTTCTACGACTAAGATTTCGTAGTTTTTCATTCATGAAATGAGCTCCTAACTTGTACTTAAAATGTACTTACACACAGCATGCGTGTGCGTGCGATGCAATAGGATTTACACAAATAGTAAACAAACACTTAGGGTTGTCGCAAATTTCTAAAACAATAAAAGTTGTACTTTTGTATGAAAATTTCAATTACGATTTATTGACCCTTTGCACATGTCCAAGCACTCAGGTGGTCGGTCTGGTTACGCCCCCTTCGGTCTTATACGGTAATTAAGTTACACCTTGTATATTTACAAAAAGTATAAAGTATTCTATCAGCAATCTAGTTCCCATAGTACAAGCTCTGCTTAATTTGGGACTAGAGGGTGTTGTCTATATATTTCTATACTAATATTATAGGGGAAAGATTTGTATGTTTGTATTGAATAGGCTCCGAAACTACTGGACCGATTTGAAATATTCTTTCACCGTTGGGAAGCTACACTATCTCCAAGTGACATAGGCTATATTATATTTAAAAAAAAATAGGGATCCTTACTAAAACTTCAATAAGGTAACCGAAGGTCTCAGAATGACCTAAAGAATCAGAATTTTTGTTAAATACCCGTGCGAAGCCGGGACGGTCCGCTATTGTGAATTATCCATGATTTGACAAACGCGCATTTACATCGCTGCAAAGTTTCAGTTACTATCTACTTTTAATACGAAGTAAAAATAAACACCGAGTGATGTCCATTAGTACATAAAAATATTTGAATATAAATACGCAGTATGTAGAATCAATATATTTATACGCGTAGGTACAGCCAACATCATCGACACGGTTTAATAGCGCTGACCTTATGCACAGAAGTTGTATTTTTATATCTCTGGCTGCGGAAAGCACTTCAGTTTCCCCTCCACGTTCTTCGAGCGCTAATAAACCGTGACGAGACTTAAAACTAGTGTTAAAAAATGTAACAAGAAATATTTCATACGAGCCTCACAGTATTCTCTGCCTACCCTCATAGAATAGTAACACAAGACTAAAACCAATACTCCATAGCTTTAGATTGTGTAAGGAAATGATTTTTGTAAAAGTTTTGTAAATAAAATGCGATTTTGTATATTTCTTTGTTTTATTCTTTCCAGTTTTTAAACTGTGCATAAGTCTTCCGTTTTTTGGAGTCGGGTAAGTGGGTACCTAGCGTTTTTAATCTTCAAAAACAGGCATTATACTGCCTTCCGTTCTGTGGGTCGTGTGTTCGGTCTCCATCGAGAACGAACATTTGCGTGTCGCAAACGTAGATGTCGGTCGGGGTGTTACTATACTACCTACTTACTTATGCATTAAAAGTATTTATTTTACAAATTATATAGGTAAGTATTTCTATCAGCAATCTTGTTCCTATACTTAGGGTGGTTTTAGAGTCACGCTGACCGTCGGCGCTGACAGGCAAATATGTATGATTACTTATGAAGCGTTTTAGAATAACACCGACGACTCAGCGCTGAGCACTGTCAGCGCTGAGCCATACGCGCGCGTACGCGCCACGCGTCGGCGCCGCTGAGCGGGTGCCGTCATTTCACAACCATGGAAAACACAACCCCGGAATGTACAGTCAGGAATTGACGTATAATTTGGCAGCCAATTCCATGGTTGTACAATCTCGGGACGTGTTTTCCAGGCCGTACAATGTTTTGCACAGGGTGGGAATACACAGCCATGGAATTGGCTGCCAAATGGCATCGAATTCCGGGGCTGTACTTTCCTTGGTTGTGTTTTCCATGGCTGTGAAAGCTCAGCACGTGTCGGGAATGCCCATCCACGGAATGTACAACCTGGGAATTGGATGCCAAAATACGTCATCACCTATGCTTTGTTTACACTTACTTGCCTGACTATGTGAACGATTGAACGATTGAAAGGGAACGTAAACAGAACAAAATATTTCATTTTTACTTAGGTAGGTACCTATATTTTTTATTAGTGTGTATATATAGTCAACTTCGCAATCGGTAGGTAGGTTAGGTTAGGTTTGTTTATAAAAAATGCGAGCGAAGCGAGCCCATCCATAAAATCTGCTAAAAAAATAAACTGAAGTTCTTTTTTTTTACGAAAGATCGACTTTCACAAATGAGTAGGTTAGGTTAGGTTTGTTTATGAAAAATGCGAGCGAAGCGAGCCCATCCATAAAATTGGCAAAAAAATAAAATCTTCATTTTTGACCGAACGCTAAGTTGACTGATTGCGAAGTTGACCATAAATAAGCCGTACTTTACTAATCACTAAATTCACACTAGTACCATTTTTACTCTGTAGTTACATCTGAACGAAGCATAGAATGAATCGACCAATCAGGAGCAAGTACATCAATTCCATGGTTGTGCTTTCCACGGGCGTGAATTCCCTACACGTGTCGGGAATGCACGACCATGGAATTGATGTATTTTTTAGTTTTTTTTTTTATACATGAATTCCATGGTTGTGTTTTACCGGGCTGTGCAAAATTGGGCCGTACAAACTCAGCACGTGTCAGGAAAGCACGACCGTGGAATTCATGTATTTTATACATGAATTCCACGGTCGTGCATTCCTGACTGCGCTTTCCACGGTTGTGTTTTCACAGGCTGTACATTCCAAGGTTGTACAATAACCGGACCCCCGCTGAACACGCGGCGCCGACGCGCTTCCGAACTCGGTTATCGTTACAGTGTTACATAAAACGCACGCGCCGACGGGGACAGACGAGCGCAACAATGAATCGCGATATTGATACTGAATAATAATAATAAATGTCAAGGTACTAAATAAAAGTGTCAATTTAATTAAAATAAAACGTAAACAACTTGGTTTTTTTCTCATCTCTCAACTGATTGAACAATGTAACAAATGCCCCCACTAGCAATCTTTGAGAAATAAGTGGATGAACTTGAAGTCTTTTTCTTCATTGTTGTTGAAGTCTTTTCTTTTTCCATAAAAAATACACGGCAGCAACTCGAACACTCATTTGATTGGGCATGTCTGTATTCCACGACGTTCAGCACGATACTAAAACGAGTTGCCGCAGACAGCTACGCGCTGAGAGCTACGCGCGTAGTCCTCAGCGCCGACGGTCAGCGTGACTCTAAAACCACCCTTATAGTACAAGCTTTGCTTAGTTTGAGACCAGCGGGCCTAAGATGCGCACCGCGAGATATTTGTCATGTCGTTCTGTCAAAATGTAAGCATTTTGTACCAGTTTAGGAACTATTGCATTATCTGTGGTAATGTTGTCGAGAAACCGCGCCTTTGAATTTACAACTTTTGACATTTCTGCATGACTATTATCTCGTCCTCAGAGAGGTACTACGACTAAGAAGTGTCAAAAGTGTACATTAAGGCGCGTTTTGTCGACACCATTAGGTACCACAGATAATGCAATAGTTCCTAAACTGGTACAAAATGCTTACATTTTGACAGAACGGCATGACAAATATCTCGCGGTGCGCATCTTAGGCCCGCAGAGGGCGTTGTGTGAAATATGACTAATGCATTAAAACAATGGTGTATTCAAAAATCAACATTTTTCAACGTTTAAGTTGAGAACATGAACATTGATGGTAGGAAAAGAAAAATACAAATTCATTGACGATAATCATTTTTATTCGAAAACTTAATCTAAATAACATAACCCACAAAAGTTGCGAACTAAATAATAAGATACAAACGACTAGATGTCTACGATGCTGCCACCATGTTACTTTGCGGCTTTAATATAACTAAAGACTTAATATTCTCGTCAGTGATGGCAGTGGTCTCACCGGGCACGTCCTTATTGGTAAGGCTATCATCAATATATATAAAACTCGAAGCTGACTGACAATAAACGCACAGCCTAAACTATAAGTCCTAGAGGTATGAAATTTGGAGGGTAGTATCTTTATATAGTGTAGGGGTGCACTAAGAAAGGAATTTTGAAAAGTCGCCCCCTAAAGGGTCTAAAATTAGGATCAAAGATTTTAATTAGATGCGTATGCTGCTACCACGCGAGCAAAGCCGCGGGCGACAACTAGTGCATTATTATAGGTAGAGGCAGTCGGTCATACACCACTTTCATTAAAAAATATAGTTAGGTAGGTACATATACATATATATACCTACCTAGTTCTGTCTGAACTTACACAATAGTAACTACATAATATTATTTATAATTATGTTGTCTTAACTAAAAATTAAAACTCGATGTTACAAAGTACTTGCTCAAGCACTGATCCGGACTAAAGCATAGATTTTTGTATGAAAATCTCTACTCAAATAGATTTAGTAACGAATTCTGTATCAGCATATGGTCTCAGATAGAAAAAGTAACATGACACTTTGAATAACAGAAGGTATTAGGTATAGACAAAATATAATCGAAAAAAAAAAACGCAGACTAGAGTCCTTTTCATGAAAGCAGTCCCGCGGAATACTCCGGAACTAAATTTTAAAACTAAATTTTAAATTAGTTGTCAGGTGCTGTTAATGTGTTCGGATGCTAGTGCGTTTTTATTTGGTTTCTGTGATCAAAGTCTTGTTTTCAATGCCTAAAGTTGTTAAAAGTGCTGCCCGAGAAATAATACTTAAGGTCGACTACAGCGACGCGTCTGCGGGACTTCTTTCATGGAAAGGACTCTATCTAATATTTCAATAAAAAAAAAGAGTTATTAAAAGAAGAAACATAATATGATGATATACATTTCTTACAATCATAAATATCAGAGATATCAGATATATATATACAGAATATCAGAATATCAAAACCGCGAAGTAACATGAGGGCTACCCGGACAGAGCTCGAAAAAATGATTTAAAATAAAAAAAAAACCGTTATCACATATTGGACCTAAGTATTGCCTAATTAAACGTTAACTGGCCCAAAGATGGTGCGATTTGAAAATCATTCCATTTATAAATTAGATAGGATTTTGGAAAATTTATTAATTAAACTGGCAACTTATTTTTTGAAGGTTATAAAAAAAATCTGGGCCTCTACTGTGAATAATGATTAGCGAAGATTCGGTAGTGACGTTTGTGCTCCAATGCGCAGTAACGCTGCGTGACTTCGAAAGAGCCTAGACCATCGCTCGAGGCGACCGCGCAGTGAAACACAAACGTCACTACCGAATCTTCGGAAATCAATATTCGCAGTAGAGGCCCTGTATCTGTACATGCCTCACTGGGAGTTTAGATTAGACAGAGGCGTGTCCAAATAAGATTCGCTTCTTGCGGTATGTAGATACCTAGTATACAAATAGTAGGGGTTAAGTTACCGGTAATTTTTCTAAGTAATAATGCCAGTCTAATTATCAATTTCCCAAAAAAACTCAATGTTACCGTAATATTTACATTTTAAAATACTTATTATAAAGATTTGGCTTCAAAAAGTTTAGTTTTATTATTAATTTAAAATTGAAACTGGTCACACTGTTTTGGTAGAAATAAAATGTCTTATATAAAAATCTACCATGTTTGAGTGACGTCATCAGTCATTATTTCAATCTACCCTCATTTTGAGATGTCGTGACTCAAAAATGGCAGCATCCGTAACATAAATAACCCCTAAATATTAAAACTACATAGTTAGACGAATAAATAAACAACTCAACATAAAACAAACTTAAAACTGGCTGCAAAGTTTGGTAAAACAATAAATTTGTAATCAAAATATAAAAAAGTATAAAGAATTACATTATTTTGGAAAATAGATAAAAATTTTGAAGAGAGTTGTGATAAAAATTGAGCATTAAGGAATGATAGAAAATCTACAAAATTGTTGAATATCCTAACTTTTTTTGTGTAATTTCTAAAGCACAATATAAAGAACAAAGTCTCGCTCCATATTTATTTTTAAATAATTTATAATCTATTGTAAAATGGATGTCATGTCATGTCAAAATTCAATCGATATTCAACCGACATCTGTAATATTTAGCACTGGCAACACTGCACGGTAGCTTTCTAGATCTACCCTCGTGTTCTGCTAAATAGTCGATATCTCGGGACAATCGATTGATAAACTTAGGAACTCCGATTCTTATGGATAGGATTTTCTTGGCTCTTGGTAAAAAAAAAAATCAATCCTACCAAACTTCATTACCGGTAGATACTTTGTTCCAAAATTAAAGGCTTATTCCACTAATCCCCGCTAACGATCCCCGTCAACGGGGATTAGTGAACTTTTTGTTCATTATTCTCCGTTGACGCGGATGCGAACTCGTAATAGGGATTAATACCTATATAAGGTAGAAATAGAGATGCACAATTACCAAGAGCCGTAGAAAATAAGTTAAAATTACTGATATGATTTAGTTTCGTATAAATAAATGCATCAAACTATAGTAGGTGCCAAATAACACCGCAATGCAGGTCATTCACCCACCTTCACCACGAGGTCGCAAAATTCAATTTATGTATGGTAAACAAACAGTACTAACGAGATTCGAGCGATTACCGTCTTAGCGACAGGTTTGTATGGAAAGCGACAGAATTAGTCATTCATAAATTGAATTTTGCGTCATCGTGGTGAA
Organism: Eulithis testata; assembly: GCA_947507515.1. Classification (NCBI taxonomy): domain Eukaryota; kingdom Metazoa; phylum Arthropoda; class Insecta; order Lepidoptera; family Geometridae; genus Eulithis; species Eulithis testata. Next base: position 6,565,451 of record OX382216.1, read on the forward strand.
GGTGGGTGAATGACCTGTATTGCGGTGTTATTTGGCACCTACTATACCTATTATTATTGGCTGTGTTCACACTGCCGACTGCGATACATTTAGTACTATACGATTCCACGCCGTGCCTCCGACACCGATATTTTTGTTGGAGTTACATGACGGTGTCGTGCAGTGTGAAAACGCACATTCGCGTGGACGAATTAAAACAGGCTTATTCATAACAATTGCATAAACCTTCGATAACTAAAAGAGGTTTAACCTTTACTATGCCGAAGTGCAAACCCAATTTTTGTTATATGTTTCCACCCCGGCATATTTATAGTGTTATAAACCCTTGATAAAACTACAGTTGTTATGAATAAGGCCGACATTCGCCCTTATTCAAAAATAAGGGCCGTATGCTACTCGAAGCACTGATCCGGACTCAGTTTCTTTCGACAGTTTTGTTTGAGAATCTCTACTCAAATATACGTCTATGCGAACTTAACGCCTCAATACTGAAACGTCGCTCAAAACACCACCAAAAATTGCCCTGCCTCTGACATTGCTAAGAGATGACAATAATTTAAGCATGAAGTGAATCCGAGTAGCGTTTCAGCATTCGGGCGTAATATTATGCAACTTACTTATATACTCTAGCAATCTACACGTATTATAATTATGTATTATGTTATATAATAATTATATTATGTAAGGCATTATCTTATACAGAATCGAATATTTTGTCGAACTTAATAACAAATTTTTAAACAGATCTAATAATTGTATATAATACCAATAAGGCGTTACTTTTTACTAATATATTTTGTTTAATCTGACCTCGCTAAGACTGCAATGGAATAGCAACTGCAAAAAGATTTGTGTGTATATTCAAATAGTAACTTTCGTAAGTCGATTCGTTATAGACAAACGGTGATTTCAACTATGTTTGTTAATTCTGCCTTTGCACTGCAAACATAGCGTGGTCGGACTATATCTTTTGTCCACCACCACGTTCATAGTTAAAAAATCTACGCTATTCAGTTAGAAACTATATTTATTCAAAGTTTGATCCAAATAAAGCGGTTGGTAAAGATGAAAATAACAATAAAGATATTATTATTTTTTGTATTTTTTTTTAAGTAGAATAGATATAGATAGAAAAAGAAGAGAAAAGAAATAGAAAAATGAGAAAGTTTTAAGTTAAGACATTTGTTATTTAACACGTTGTAGGCTTGACCAATTTGGATGCAGCTTCAAATAAATATAATTCACAAACTGGAATAGCAAAGATTTTTTTATAGAGACAAAGCCACGGACAAAGGCTAGTAATAATTTAAATTCAGTATTGCCAATTTCTACATATTAAAAAAAAATTGAATAACATAGAATCAGTACAATATTTTTTTATAAATCTATGTCATAAATACGGTATTCACAAGTGCCTTATAAACTTTCAATAGTTAAACTGGCTTTTAAAACATGTAAATCTCTTTTAGTTGAGAAAGTGACAATATTTTTGTAGAAGTATTTTTCCGGTTTTAGAAAAATGGAACACATAGTTGTTACGTGTTTGTAATTTTTTAAGTAAAATTAAATAATATTTGTTCTCAATGAATTTTGTCATTTTAAATACAATCAGCATTTACTAACGGATACCCGTAGGTATTCTCCAACTACTCTAGCAACGTTGTCAAAAATACATTATTATTTTAGATAAAACAAGGAAATTATGTTATTAACAGTCAAAATCGATGTATTTAAAAAAAATGTCTTGATAATTTTAGATAACTCCATGGGTAGTAATAAATCGACGTACGGACATCCGTTAGTTGAATGACGTATCTCAGTACATCTTAAAATCAAACATGATTTTCGATAAACTAATAATTTCGATATCGTACAAACTAACCTAAAAAATGTCATGAAATAAATAAACCTATCTAACCTACATTATATATTAAATTTCATATTTACAAAAAAAAATTTGGATGATTTTGGCTTTTACGATTTGTAAGTACGTATGACGTCCTTGATTTGGGCGCGGCAGAGAGGGCATTGACCTCCGCCTTTCCCCCTCCACTGCTGGACCGCACACCTATAGCACATACACATATGTCCACACATATATAGCACACTATCAATGGGATTCTCGTAACAAATCGTGCACTCGGTTCCTGTCAGATTACCCTCCCCTATAACAGAGTATATAGGTTGTAGATTTTGGCGGCTGGATGACGCTCTATCTGGAATACCGTTTGGCATCTGCACTTGTTCGTTTTGACTGTTCTGGTTCGAAGAGCATTGGACGTCGTTTCTTAGGACGTCGTTCCTCGAATGGATGTCGGGCCTAGATGTAATGACGTCAGGCCTTGAAGTTATGACGTCGCTTCTTGACATATCGTTTCTGTTGATCGCTTCATTTCGGTTGAGAACGTCTCTGGAGGTGTGGACGTCGTTTCTGGAGCATTGGACGTCGGGGCGCGAGCATTGGACGTCAGGGCGCGAGCATTGGACGTCAGGTCTCGAGATGCAAGGGGGTCGGGGGTATGCTGGTGGTGGAATTGAGGAGCAGGTCGGCTGGCTCGTCATTGGGAGACTGCTGAGGCAGATTTGGGATGACTGGATCGGCTGTGGAAGAAATATATGTTTTAGCTAAATTTTTATTAAATTAGATAGGTATATCTAGATATTTGAGAGCCTGCAGTGCCTAGACCATTAGTAGTATAGTATTTCATTACAGTTATGCCCGATGTAATAAACATACACATACGTTTAATTTGGAAGAACTAGACCATTAGTAGAAGAGGAATAAAACATCTAAAATTAGACAAACACAGAACAAACATCTAATAATCACACAATAAAAATTTGTTCTGTGTGGGAATCGAACCCATCTACAGCGCAGACGTAGAAGGCAGAGGTAGTCCTGTCAAAAATCATGAATAAAATAATTCGAGGTAACTCACACTCACCTCAATATAATGCGCGCTGGCCAACGTCATCTGATGATTAACAGCATTCTGGTTTCCATTCTGCGGCGGCAGACTAACCACCAGCACTGTTCCTCCATTCCCCGTCGATATCGGAGCTGATGACGTCAAAACCCTCAACTGCGGAGGCGTCTGGGAGACTTGGGAACTCAGCATCCTGACCTTCTGCGTAGCCCCGTATATATCTACAAACGCCCACAGCCTTAAAGTGTGGTCCACGTGCATAACTGTGATGGGATTTGATCCGTTACGACTGACGCGAACTTCCCCTTCTGTGGTCAGAGTCACAGCCAGCTCGTCTCCACGTCTAAGACCGTTTGCAGCATCCCGTCTTACCACCCAGTACTCTGGACGGTCCAGCAAAAGCTCTGCATCATCAGGTATATCACAGGGACGTAAGGTCGCTGGATCGCAGGAGGTTAGACCTATGGCTAAGCTGCCAGCGTACGCAGACTCTGTAGCAAGAATTTGGACGACAATTGTCTGCCCCGGACGCATCGGACGAGCTGTGAAGACATATCCTTGAGCAAACTCTGTTTCAATCCTCGCAGCGACGCCTCGATCGTTTATAAATTGGACATTTCTCCCCTTAGTTCTGTGTAGGCTGAGAGGAATCAACGGATTCTGGTATCTAGGAGCTGGTAATGGCTCTTCCACGGTCAAAGACCGCATGGAACTAACAAGTCTTTCCTCTTCTTGGCTTTGAACGCGTCTGATCTGATTCGGGGCTCTGGGATCTGCGAATTGAACTGCTGTACAGTTTCCGTAGACATCTACTAACGCCCAGAGAGGGTTTCTCGTGTCTACCCCTGAAAAGAACAGCCCTTTTTCCTCCCCATTGATTCCAAAGTGGACATCACCCGCAGAGTTCACGTAGTAGTACAATATATTGTCTTTTTCGCAGAACCGTTCGCCTAAAGCTTTAGCCCAGTTGCCAGGTTTGTTGGTTAGGTCTGGGCAGGCGTATTTTGGGAGAGAATGAGCGAGGGATACGGGGTCGTGGTTTGTGAAGCCAAAGCGGATCACACCACTCCAGCTGTTGGATATCTCCACGAAGCGGATGCAGACCTGGAAAGAGACAAAGGAATAAAACACTGTTTTATGAATTGAATGGTTTTTCTGTAAATCCATATAATTGAGAGTGAAACCTACAGCAGCACAGTAGTGAGCTTGAGGCTAATATGAGGAGTTTAGAGTAGTAGATACAGCTCTTTGTGATAGTACTAGAACATTTTGTAAAAGAGTAAGAAGTTTGCCGAGGAAGAACGCAGTCATGCATCTATCCTGCCACCAGTGTTGCTCGCATTACTGTTTCGATTTGAATGCTCATAACAATTTTATTTGTTCTAGCAAATCTACGTAGCGCCCTGGGGAACATTTCTCACCCTGGGTACAAAAAATCTCTACTAGGGAGGTACTAGGTAGGTACTAGGGCTCATTCCTGTTTTCCCCTGCGTGTTACTCCTAAGACGAGATTTTCAGGAATTTTTGTACAAAAATCCCCTGCGGCCTGCGACTGCCGGCATAGGAAAATTGGATAAAAAATCCAGAAGTCCCCTTAGGTGTTTATTTGTACTAATATTCTGCGCTATCAGATAGGTAGGTCGACTTCCATCCAATTGATTGACATTGTTAAAATCGCGGGAAGACGATAGATGTAGAAAGAAGAAGGTCCGAAAGAGTTCTTTGAGGAAATCTGGAGGCTTTTACAGCAGTGGATTTTTACAGGCTGATATGACGATAATGATTAATAGACCCACCTTTTCATTAACTCGGACAGGTCGAGCACTGAACGCGACGCCCTTGCAGAAGGACTCCACTCGTCTGGCCGTGGCTCCGTCACGAGATATCCTGACATTTTCGCCGTGGATGCCGTGGAAACCCAGTGGAGGAAGGTTGTTCGGCGTACCCCCCGTGCAAGACGTTCGAGGGGCTGTAACAAAGAATAATATAATTATTTATAGTTCACAAAAACCTGAGCTTGAGTGGAAATTTTAAAGACGCGTTTCAGCTCAGTTGGTAGGTATAGCTCTGTCTTCGGCGCTGTGGGTTAGCCAATCATCTATGTTTGTTTAGCGCATACAAATGTGTTCGGGCTAGGCCTTGCAAAGTACAGATAAAAAGACAGAGGACGAAATTTAATTCCTGCCGATTATTAATAAATTTAATAATCATCTTAGCTGAAAGACCGCACGAAACGTATAGTACAAATGTGTATATCTAATAGGTACCTTCCTAGATATATTACCACATACAAGTACCTATATGTTTAGACCACAGTAGGTATACAAGATATAGATACCTAGGTATATTATTTTAGTCCGTTACAAAGAGGTAACGAAAGAATTAGGAAGTAACCGATTTGAAATATCGCGGACTATATAGCGATGACGACGCTAGGGAAGTCAGTATGTTAAAAACAACTCAAGCAAGAGCATGACCCAATAAGACACTTTTCAATAATAATCTGCCAAAAATCAATGGTTTAATCTAGAATCAGACTTCAGAGTTTGTGGCCCGTATGCCGATACAGAAACAGTTGAGAAACATAGATTTGAGTAAAGATTTTCATGCAAAAATCTATGCTTAAGTTCGGATAGGTGCTTGAGCAGTAAATATACATACGCGCTTAAGTCACCTCCGTATTGTTTTCTTTAACCATTAAACTTCAACGGTCTTACCACGTTATCAGATTTATCTTGGATTTTTCGAGGGTTTAGACCCGGCCTAGCTAGGCTCGGCCTAAAGTTAGGCTCGCGTTAAAACTGAGACGTGATTATGTAAGACTTTCCACGAAGTTTTAGAAAAATCCGTTCTTTTGTGACATTAGTCATTCATTCACTCAAAACTGATCAGTAAATGAAGTCAAAAAAGAATTTAGCGGCAAAACAAGGGGTAGGTAGGTAATTACGGTTAATGATTTTATCAATGTAAATGACAATGTCGAAAAATATTTTCAAAAAAACAGTATTTAGTAAATAATATAAAATAATTGTGAAAAAAAACAGTCACCAAATTGATTTTCATGACAAATGTGAAGTTAGACCCGAGTTAAACCTGGAGTGGGGTCGGTTTAGCGAAAGTCTATAGTTAGACCTCGGTGAAGGTGCTAAATATGTAACGTAATATGAAAAAACCTAGTTAAGTCCAAAACACGAGTTAGAAACGCGGTTTTTTGTTAGATCCAAGATAAATTTGGAAACATAATGACAGGGTAAAAGCCTACCATTCTGTGTACCTACACATTTTTGATTAAAATAAACTCTAGCGCTTCTGAACTTCCGTAACTCCGTAAATGATTACTATATTCTCTGACAGAAATATGTACAATGGTAAAAACACTAGAAAATCCCCAAATATCTTTCAAGCTCATATCTACGGTATCCCCCCAAGAAACATCTATTGTAATCGCCCCTATGTTCAAATTCAAGATGGCGGGCGTCACCTGCCCGGCAGATGCGCGCGCGCGCAGCTTGCAATGTCAAATGTTAACTTCAATTACTGAGTAATTTACTGTAGGTACTTTCTTTGTGGAGACACTGTAAGCCGAAAGTCAGTACATAATAATATGTCTAGGAATGCTAGGTTAAGGAACGAAATAGCCTATGCTAGGTTAAGGAATGATCTTTATTTTGCTCATAAAAGTGGATTGAGCTTCAAATAAATGATAATAAAAAGAAAGGAATAATGATAAATTTGGAAATGGTTTGGGAAATGTTTTAGTTATAACTAGCTGTTTCCTACGACATTGTTCGCTTGTAAGTTTAAGAAGATTGATAATTCAACATCAATTTTAAGTTCTTGGTTTATGGCCTTTGCAACTTGTTGTCACAATAATTCTGTCAGTGATACTCTAGTGTCATAAACGAGATGAAAGAAAGGATCGGCTAATGAATTGTCCGTCTGCAAAAGTCATAAGCCAGGTAGTTGACGTTGCATTGTCTGTCGAAATGACAGACAGAGGCCATAAAAGAAGAAGAAGAATATGGCCAACATCAAATAAACATCAAAATATCCGAAATATTCTGTAAAATTGTCGAGTTAAAAAGTAGCCTATATGGCACTAACTATTGACATTATTATCATAAAATAAGCTAAATACCTACACAACAGAAAAATGCGGCAAAATTACGTAACATAAAACCACTATAATGAATATGAAAATAGTTTCCAACTACCGCCCCTATCCTGTCACCGGCCAAGTGGAACACCCCATAGAACACCGTAGAACCCCATTGTAGGAACACGTGCTGTAACATCCTCAAGGGGAAGTAGAGGAAGTGATTTTCGTTATTGAATTGACAACGCCATGTTGGATTTAGCGGGTCATTTGACACTTTGATATTGACTTTTGTACAATTATTTCTTTTACGTATCGTACGTATCTTAGGTTTTACAAATTTTTGGATTAGTGCTATTAATTCTAAATTTTTTTTTACATTTTCCTTCCTAATTTTGAGCTTGATCTGAATATAGGATCCCTAAATCCAGACGGAGATCATAAGTGTAGGATTCATAAGGCCCGTGTACTCAAGCATAGGTTTGAGTAGAGATTTTCGTATACTCATAGGCATAAGTTATATGCCATAAGGCCCAAGAAAACATAGATGGATTGTGTGAAAGATGACATGAACACAAATTGAAAAAATATAATACTTTGTAAAGTAAGGTAAAGGTAAAAAGAAATGATTAAATTACCATTAAACGATTATAATCTTTTGGCAAATCTCAAAATCTGTTAGCTCATCAAGTACCTAAGTGATCACCTTTCTAAACCAGGTGTGCCAACAGAGGGTAGCCATTTTGATCTCAAGGGAACACTTCCGGCGGAAGTAGATCGATCGAATCTCCCAACTTCGGGGGAGGTTTTAAGCATATTTGAAATCGGAAGCCGAAAAATGGCTTCGGTATTAAGTTGCGTAAAAATTTATTTTTATTTGCAAAATTATTTCACACGAGAATCGTTTTTACAACCGCGTCTTTTTTGAAGAAAAGTAGTATTTTCTTAAAATAATGTCAGTTCAGTATTTTCCGTTTTTTCCCCTCATTTGTCAGACCACAAGCAATTAGTTGCGTATATTCGAAAATTAATACTCGGCACGTGTCGGCTATTTTCGGTTTCATTTTGTTCTATTTCGGGCTTGTTTCTTTTTTTTTTGCTGATGGAAATAGCATCATTTGTAAATAGTGACTTGGATAAATAAATGAACGTGATTTGTCTCCTTAGCTATTTTCGCCATACATATTATTTCAAAGAACGCAAGAGGGTATCTTTGAGCATACATATTTAGGATTGTTACTGTACTTTACTTACCTTTAGCGATAGAAAAAGTAACGTGAGCCTTCTTCTTTTATTCATGGCATCTGTTCGTCATTTCGACAGTCAATTTTGCCAGTGTCAAGTGAAATATTTGAAATATTATCAGTCAAATCAAGTCATTTGTCAAGTCGGCTGTCGTTTGTTTTGAAAGGAAAATGGTAAACTTGAAAATAAAATCTATCATTTCATGGAAATCACCTTTAACACTTTTATTCCACTTTATGTCACGACCACAAGTATTATTGGTTTTAAATTCCACCAAAATTAAACAACAATACCATTACACAAGAAAAACCATTGAAATAAAAGTGTTAGTAGTAAAGTTCCCCCAAAAATGACAGAACTCGTATCCCCTAATGTTAGCCTGCCCCCATATCGCAAGCTTCGAACTGCTTTCGCTGCCCAGCATAATGTCAAGTGACGTGGCTACAGATATACGAAAACAAGAAGCTTTTGACGGCAAGAAACGCGCTGAAATGCTCTAATGTCACTATTTAGTCACATAATACTTATGATTTAGTATGAAAACAGTTAAGAAAACCTGCCAGGCTTAAGCAAGGCAGCAACACCGATCGCACCCGTAAATAAACAGTGAAACTATCCGTCTAGCATCAAAATGACAAATGTATAAACCGTCAATAAACGCTGGCAGCCTGCTAAATAACAGAGTGACATGACGTTTTGTATGTCAAAATAAAACAACTCACGAAAATGTCACTGCTTACGTCACAGATCTTCCTGGTGCAATCCCTGTTCTCGTTTTAGATTTGTTTGACGTCAAAACTGATCTAGATAGGAATAGATGTACTCTTGTGTAACGTATCGAAGCGTGCCCAACCGTTTGGTGCAATGAACTGCTATGTTATGTTCGCCTGGTACTTTTGTGCATTGTTTGTTTTTGTTGATAACATTTTTCAACATTACAGTCGTATCACATACGTACAAAATCTTTATGCAACTTCAGTAAAAAGAATATTCACAAAGAAAACTACAACTAATACAATATTTGCAAAACATATTTACAAAATACACATGAAACAGTTGAGCTATCTACAAACCGTTGCTAACAATTTATAGATACCTCAACTGGGTCTAACTTTACTAATTAATGATTCCTAGTCTATACATCTATACAAATATTATAAAGAGGAAAGGTTTGATTTTTTGTTTGTTTGTTTGTTTGTATGAATTGAATAGGCTCCGAAACTACTGGACCGATTAAAAAAATTCTTTTACCATTAGAATCCTACATTATCATATACAAATATTATAAAGAGGAAAGGTTTGATTTTTTGTTTGTTTGTTTGTTTGTATGAATTGAATAGGCTCCGAAACTACTGGACCGATTAAAAAAATTCTTTTACCATTAGAATCCTACATTATCCCTGATGAACATAGGCTATATTTTATCCCGGAATTCCCACGGGAACGGGAATTACGCGGGTGAAACCGCGAGGCGCTGCTAGTATTCTATATTTTTACACCGACAAAAGCTAAGCCCTTAAGTTAGACGATGAAGAGTATTCTAATGCACTCAGGCTCGTATGCTGTTTTATTGTTCAAGCACTGATCCGGACTCAATTTTTATATGAAAAATCTCTACTCAAATCTATGCTTGAGTAACATAATACGTACACAAGCTTTCGATTACCAATCTCCTACGCAAATATTACAATCTAAAACACCCAACTACCAGGGGAACATAGTCTCACAAGAGACGCCTTACAATCACAATACACTTTTCATTAGCCCCCCTTGAGATATTGCGCAGATGCAACACCACAGATATAAGTAATAGTGACGCGGGGGTGCTGATCCATAGGGGTGGAAAGTAGGGCGAAGGAGGTCACAGTATTAAATGAATATTGATAATGGATTTTGTAAAGTAAATGTTTGTTTTATTTTCGAGGTGAAAATAAAAACTACGATGAAAAAAGTTTGGAAAATCGTTTTATATTTTAGTGGGATTATTGTAAGTGAATAAAATACTCTTGGCCTTTAGACAACTAAGCAGAGCTTGTACTATGGGACTGCTGATAGAATACTTATACATGTATACTTTGTAAATAGATATTTATAGATATGTTTGTTCTTGGTGGGGGCCGAAACCACGACCCATTATAACTCAGTTTCTATTTTTCTTGCTAGCCTGGGAGTAAACATACCTCATATATTATGGGACATTTTAGCACCTTGTATAATAAACTACTGTTATATAAAGGTGTTGAGCCTTGTGGGAAGTGTTTTCTAGCGTAAGTAGGTATTTAATATTAAATGTTACGTAATATCTCTTTTATTTTGAAAGTAATTGTGTAGGTTGTTACCCACACACACGCCTACAAATACTTTCGTTTTTATCTAGTTATTGGAGGTCGATAAGTTACCAAATGTTTTTTTTTTTGGGTTATATTTACTCAACGCTTATTATATATATTGCCCGTGACCTGGATCAACACATAGGCTACTTTTTATTCCGAAAAATCAACGGAACGCGAACTCTTCAGAAACGCAAGATTTCGCATAGCAAATGCACTTCTAATCCTGCCTTGACGAAGTCGCAGTGCTAGTCTCAAATAATATTATTGTCCTGCTTGGTAAGATGTCCTACGTTTGTTCCTGATTGTGTTCATGTTCCAAGACAAATCAACGTAATAAACATTATTCTGCGTAGTTGAATTTATTTTTATTCTGACCAAGGAAATAACACCAGGATGTTTATGGTTTCGCCAGTGACGGTAGAGCAGTCCTGAAACAAATCAGACCTTACCTACTGGCAATTAAATCCAAATATCAGATTTCCTTTGAATAGGGCAGGATGCGCGTGCGCAGCCGAGCGCATCTCCGCGTTTAGGGGTGTCACTGACCAAAAAGCATTATCTCGATACTTCAAATACAAAATACAAATACAAAAAACATTTATTGCCTCAGTAGATATTATAAAAGGTACAAGATTATAGTTAACAGTAACTTCCAAGAGGGCAAAAGGGGTAAATTCAGCATAAACTGGATGCTAGACATCCAGCGCTGGTTTTCAATTTACCCCTCTCGGATAGATCTGCAACGAGACGTGTGATGTGAAAGCGGGCTACAGAGGAGAAACTACATAAAAAATTATATATATAATAACAGCAATTTGTAATCAGATCATATAAAAATATACATATTTTAAGGAATATAATAAAAAACAAAAAAGTGGTGGTAATACATTTATTGATTAAAGTAGGTATCTCATGGACCTTGAATAGCGTCTATAAGGCCTGCAACTTGATAATATCACAAGGATAACTATTTAACTAGTCTAGACTCTAAATTTTGATTTAGCATAGCCACAGTGTAAATCCGGACTTTCAGTGTAACAGCTTGTGTTATACAGTGTTCTGTAGAAATTTTGATTAATGAACAAACAAATATTATAAATATCAAGAGGCTGCTTTTCATACGAATCAATAATATAGCTTATTGAAACTTAATATTCGAGTGGCGTCCCTAAAACCACAATCACCTATCAACCGATGCACAGTTGAACACGTTACGAAACAATACCTTGTCTAAGGACATGTTTATTGACATCCCGGTCTCCTGTACTCCTGAAATAGTTTTTCTTCTTTTATTCACTCGATCTTATGTCAAATTGACACTGAAGCTTGAGTCAGTTGACATTGACAAATCCAAATAATGATTTAATTTTGACAAGTTGCAAAAGCCATTAACGAAGAAGTTGAAGTTGACATGAAATATTTTTATTGTAATCCGATGTTAAAAATTTGTTGTTGACAGTCGTTTGTACAACACATTTCTCAGATAACTAGAGATTTGACATTAGCTGTTAGTTGATTTAATCACTCTTTCAGAAACCGGAGGGGATTGTCTTGTGAATTACAAAAATATAATAATTATAAATGTATTTTTCTTACATCGCATTTCATAACCCACCCCACAGCAGACTGGCGAAACTCTCGAACTAGACTCGTGCTTTCGAAAAACGAACAATGTATGAAACGGGGGTAAAAATTTGAATCACGTTTCATACAAAACTGAGATTTTCAGTGTGTAATTTTGGAAGAATGGGATTCCCGCTTCTTCTTGCGTAGGAACTACGTATTACATATTCTTTGTCCCACAGTACCCCAAAACTGGTAATAGAAGTCTTACAAATCCCGTTATCTAAATCCAATATCAGTCAAGGTCCGAGGTAACCTCCAAAAGCAACGGAGCGAGAAATAACCCACATTCAGACCATCTGCAACCGTTATTAAAACCAAATCGAAATACCCCTTGGGGGAAGAAACTGTCGAAAATGGCTCCCCGAAGAACGCCCTCTTTAATTGTGTAATAGGATTTTATGAGATACACTACGAGTAGATAGAATCCTACTAATATTATAAATAAACGCCAAAATTTGTGAGGATGTAGTATGTATGTTTGTTCCTCTTTCACGCAAAAACTACAGATTCGATGTGGATGAAACTTGAAATATTATATGGTCTGTGACCTGGATTAACACATAGGCTACTATTTATCCCGGAAAATCAACGGGACGCGAACGTAGCCGCGGACGGAAGCTAATCAATAATATTTTGTTTTTGAGTCTCTGATGCGGAGGGAAAGAAGCTATATTACGAAGTCAAAGTCAAATATCTTTTATTCGCGGAGTAATGCCTATACCGCGTAATGCACGTCGGTAGAAGAGCGGCTCAAGAAGACTATCTACGTCTTCCGTCACTGTTTTCTCATGAAAAAGTACCTAATGTTGACATAGTGATTAGCAAATGTATCATCAATGACATGAATGATACAACCTAAGTAGAATTTGACAATAGCGCTCAGCGTCATACGATTGTTATACTGCAAACAATAGTCGTGCCTTACGTCATGTTGACAGTTTACAATTTGACAGCGGAAGTAGGTGAAGATGTAGTTGCCTTCGAAACCAAATAAATACAGGTATATATACGTAACTAGCTGCCGCCCGCGGCTATGCTCGCGTGGGAGCAGCATACGCATTATTTGGTTAATATCTTTGATCTTAATTTTAGACCCTTTAGGGTGCGACTTTTCGAAACTCCTTCCTTAATGCACCCCTACACTATTTAAGGATACTACTCTCCAAATTTCATACCTCTAGGGCTTATAGTTTAGGCTGTGCGTTTATTGTCAGTCAGCTTCAAAAGAGTTTTATATATTTAGAAGATAGAAGAAGAAGATTAGATGTACTTTTCAAGGCATGGTGAGGCAGATTTAGAAATATAGAACACCTATTTTTTATAGAAAAATTAATTAGCATTATGTGTATATGAGTGATGCTTAAAAAAGATGTCGGCTCGGCGGATAACTCTAACTTTTGCTTATCAAATTCGGATGAGGATGGAAAAAATACGTAATAGACCAGTCTAGAATTTCTAGATTTAGACATAATGTAAGAATCGACAAAAACTGAAGAATAATTATGCTTAGTTGTGCATTTAAAGTCGAGAATCATAAAACTGAATTGGAATTACTCGTATATTATGAACGCATGGCAGTGTAAAAATCTAACCAGCATACAATATAGCTCAAAGCAAAAAATCTAGCACGGGAACAAAAAAATAGCATCACTTTTTACAATAGACAATTTTACAATTTTCTAGAATATTTCCTGTTGTACCGAAGCCACGTTCAGGAACGCTGAGCGGTCACAGACCTTACCCGAACACCGTGACGGAGCTAACCGCCGTAAAAAAACGAACTCAATTCGTTAGCTACGATTTTCTGACAATTATGACATTAGATTCGGTGGATATTGACACATTTGACACGGATTCCGAAATTGATCTCGTTTTAATTTTAAAAGTGGAATAGATTTTTGACCAATCAATACGGCTTTTTTTGCTTTTCTGGCTTGTCATAACACAGCAAATGCATAAAGTTGGAGGAAGGTTTTTTTTATTATTGCCAGCCAGTTTTTTGAAGACACCAACAGTGTTTTTACACATTTTGACAGTTAGGTTAAATAGAGCTAGAGTCCTTTCCATGAAAGAAGTCCCGCAGACGCGGCGCTGTAGTCGACCTTAAGTATTATTTCTCGGGCAGCACTTTTAACAACTTTAGGCATTGAAAACAAGACTTTGATCACAGAAACCAAATAAAAACGCACTAGCATCCGAACACATTAACAGCACCTGGCAACTAATTTAAAATTTAGTTTTAAAGTTTAGTTCCGGACTTCTTTCATGAAAAGGACTCTAGCTGGAGGCCCTTACCCACACAAAAATGGCAAAAAAACTATAGTACTAAATTGTATGTAATATAAATATATTTAGTACAAGTAGATAAGTAAGTTATGTAGGTAGGTATTACTTTCTTTGTAACACAAAATGCCATATGTTTTGTTCTTCTGTTTGATGACGAAATAAACCAAAGAAAGCCACACATTCAGCCAGTGACAAGATTATATATAGCTTTGGACAAAACAAAGAGCCTTAAGGAACAAAGATGTTCAGTGAGTCACAAAAGCAAATGAAACTTTAAGCTTATTATTTAGTTAGAGGAATTCATAAGGGGCATCGTGATAGGGGCACATTTTAGGGGTCCGAAGAGCATTTGACTTGTAAAGTGTTGCGATGACATTGACAGTTCGTAAGGGGGTTTTTAGGGACTTTTTCATGCCATACTCATTTTTTTCCTTACCTCCATTTCGTTTATGACATTAGAGTAAACAGACACTGACAGAATTGTGATAACAAGTCGCAAAAGCCATAAACCAAGAAGTTGAAGTTGACTTTTAAATTATTCTTTTTTTTTTTTAATTGAAGGAAATAGCATTTAATTTTGTTATAAGATAACAGACTTTCTGATCGGCCCATAGTTTTCTTGGGTTTCGGGTATTAAGATACTTAAACCTTCATACTGATTAAGAGCCCGACCGAAAGTGCGAATATTACGATCCAGTGCCTATCGATCGGCCCAGTTTGCACTAGCCTAGCACCCAACTCGATCAAACTATCGGCCAATGCAGCCTGCGAAGGCTCATATGCTACAAGTTTGCTTAAGTCTGTATTGACATGACACACATAGATTTTTTGACAGATCTTTACTGAAAATAAAAAAAGCAAATCCTCGTTCTAACTTGCATACACAATATACGCTAATACGTATGCTTCTTTAAATAATTGTATTCTCGCAGTATTATGTTCCCTTTCACCATTACTGGACTTACTTTTATCTAGTCAAGGGAATATATCTCTTACGTTTTAAACAATAAGGTTAAGTGTAAATTACGGTCATGTATGATCTAAAAAAGATGCGAGGCGGACCGTGACGCACGCAATACGTGATAGAGACAGGTGTAATGTGATAGAGAAGGAAGATGTAATCATCTTTGGTTGCGAATGAGAATTAGCTAGAATGTGTTTTAATAAAATCGAAAACGGATTTTTTAAGCTAGTTGAAAACTATTTTGAGAAACGCCTCTCAAGTGAATAGTTATGAAAAAGGTGCATGAATGGGCGAGGATTTTTTTCTTTACGCTGCCGGCATTAATGTCGCGGAATTATTGCCATAGCAACATCGCCTTTATTCTCATTACGGAGCTAGGGCATGAACTTGGGCCGGGAGCCGGAACAGAGGCATGATCGTGTTCACACTAAGCTCGTGCCCACTTCCCTGCCCAAGTCCCTGCCCACTGCGGCATAGTGTGAACGCAACATTTAGCCTTCAAAATTCAATTATTAGCATGTCTAGTCTTACGAGACTCTCAAACTAGACTCGAAACGAAACAGGCGACCGAAATCGGAATGCATTTCTTACAGAACAGAAAGTAGAATGATTTTTTGATAGGAGTCCCGCTTCTTAGAACGTAGTATTTTTTTTGTATAATGAAATAGAAAAGCAGCGTTCGATAAACAAAATGAACTAAATTTTCATCACGACAAAAGAAAAACAAACTAAGTAGTGCACTCAATCCCCGTGGGTCCTGCCATCTGTAAGCAACATTTGTTACAGAATTAACGCATTCTCTATGGACTCCCCCGCAATAGACACGAGTTTATTTTTAAAGATGGCGGCCCACGCGTTGTCATTTATTTATGGAGGGAAAAGCTAAAGTAGCCTTGAACCCTTGAAATGTCAGAAAATGGAAGCAATTTTTACAGCAAACGCAAAAAAACGATCGAAATCTCGATATATAAACCATGTTTTAGATCAATTTATTATTTCCAATAACTCTAGATTAAAATTAAATCGAACCAGTGAGTAAATAAAATCGATAATTGGCTAACAATTTAAATGTTTCTATCAGATCAAGCTGTCGAATCGTACATAATATTTACAGTAAAAGAAAATAGACTTTAGTTATTAAAAAATAAAGATATAAATCGCAAGAATCGATTATTTCTCACGATTACTGGTCCCAAGCAGGTTATCTGATGTAGTTGTAGGCCAGTATTTATTTATAGAATCGATTGGTTCCGTATGTTTTCTAGTGGTTTGCTCTTCAATTATTTCAGATGTTTGAATGAATGGCGATGTTTTATTCACTAGAATCGATTTTACCTTTCTAAAGTCGAAAGAGTTTTCGTGAAACATAAAAAAGCTACAGATTCAATGATAAAATTTACTAATTAAAAAAAACAATTGGGTTATCAAGGTCAGTTATATAAGACGTTTCGAAATGACAAGCCAAAAGAAGCCAACGTAAGCCATGAAGACAAACGAAAAGCCACCGAAAGGCCTGGCGAGAGGATTGTGGTAAAGCCAAAATACTCATAAGTGGCAGCTCACGAAGTTGAAGCTAGAAAAAAGAACAAACGTTTTGTTCTTACCCGCACTTCCCAAACAGCTGAAATGTGAACAACTCAAGACGGAGCGCCCTTAATTAGACGTCCTAGCTGTCAATTTTATCTGACATTTAACTGGAGCCTCTGAAGTACTCTGAACCAGTCTTGCAAATGATAGGGAACCCTAAAAATAGTAAACAACAGGACGTAGGCAGTATAACGGTGCAGCATCCCGTTTCCCACGTGAAATATAGCCTTTTTGCGCCATTCATGTCGCCATATTGTTTTTACTATTTTTCGATTACACTTTTACAACTGAGACCGATGTTCGTGCGTTTAAAACGAACAAAACATCATCTCATTGTTAATCATTTTTCGTTTAAGTGTCTAATTATTAAAACTATACTCACCTACCTAATATAATTTAGATTTATGGGTAGATTTTTTTATTTTTGCTTAGTTTTAGAACATATTATACCACTATGATAATTATCCGTCTATAATTGTTTAATTTTTTTTCCAATCTAATCGTGTGCTTATGGTTTTCGGAAAATTTAATGTTATTATACCTATTATATAATGCAATAGATAATTATGTAATTTAAAAACATTTATGTATGTAAGCAAAAAGGGATATAATTGTAGCAAAACAGTTAAGAATGTACCTAAATATGCATAGCAATACTTTATTATTGTGTACACGTATTACTTATAGAATAATAATCCAAACTGATACCAGTCCAATACTTTTTGTTTCACTTACTGGAAACTCCGCGTAGCCTACTCCCATGAAGTCCCGTGTGGCAGGGCAACCGTAGTTTGCTATCGTGAGAAGCGTCTGTCCAGTTTTATTGTTCTTATTATGGGAGAATTGTCATTGGACTTTTATTACTGTCTTTAGGAAACTTGTTATTAGACTGATTTGCATTACTACTGTTTCCAATTCATCCAAAGTGGAGGTGACAATATTTACAACGCTCTGGGTATGTATGAATTCACTCGCATTGCTTTTGGAGTTTTTATTGCACCTGTTTGAAACCACCAAATTTATGATTCAACAATAGCTTAAGTAGGTACATTTTGGCCTTCCTAGGTCAATAACCAGGCTGTTATTTAACTGAAGAGGAAGAAGAATACTATCGTCTTAGAAATTACGAGTGTATTATGATACTATTGCGTTTAAGTTTCGGACTCAATCTACATGAAAGTGGTTAGTAGCCTAACTTTCCCACATGATGGCAACCACAGGATGAGGCGCGGCGGAAGGGCTATCGCGTCTCGTTATTAATAACTAGTTTACATCGGATATAAACAAAATCTGCTTTTAGAACTTATACGGTTTTCCGAAGATTTAAAAGGTTATAAATGCGTTTTTGATCTACAAAAGGTAGCAAATTAATGACAGGCGTCATGGCTCAGTCGGTAGTAGCTCTGCCTTCCGTGCTGTGGGTCGTGGGTTCGATCCCCACCGAGAACAAACATTTGTGTGGCAAACATAGATGTTTGTTCTGTGTCTGGGTGTTTCTATGTACTATAAGTATGTATTTACAAAAAAAAATGTATGTATGTATTCTATCAGCCATCTAGTTCCCATCGTACAAGCTTTGCTTAGTTTGGGACTAGAAGGCGTTGTGTTAAGTGTCCGTGAATATTTATATTTATTTATTAATTCACAAAGAAAATTACAGTATTTACAATATTCACAATAGTTACCAAAATTTTGATCAATATAAAAATAACATATGTAAAACAAAAGAAGGGGAAATAGAAAATGTTCATGCAGAAATAATTATTGACACGACAAGCCAATGTACAATTTTAGATTCAAAAATTATTAAAACAACACCACACACCAAACCTGTATCATTTAAAACATTCATAATATAGATAATTTTTATTGCTATCGCCAGTCGGAATGTACAAAAATGATAGATTGTAGGTACAAACAATTTGTCATACAAGTCAAATTCAATAAATCAATTTCAAAAAATCTAACCTAAAAATAAGCTGAGCAACGTTCCCACGCTTAAACCAAAGACAATCATAGACTAATCCGTTTTCTTTTTAAACACTCACGTCATGAGGCTTAATGAATAAAACACGATTTGATTACAAGGCTCTCAGATGAATCATTATCTTTGTATTTTTTGTAAGACAATGCAGTACATAATAATAGATATATTGATTTGTCTGAGATTTTAACGGTAGCAAAACCGCTGCCGTAAACAGAAAAATCAATATGAACAATTTTTCCTATATAACCAACTGAAACAGTTTTGCCAAATAGGTATTGCATTTTATATGGAAACGCTGATTGTGTTTCGTAGTATTTATTATTTTTCGAAAATACGATGGTGTGAGATGAAGTTTAATTAAAAGATAAACACCCAAATTACTTACGTATTTGACTAAGTAATTCACTTACGATAAAAATGTAAATTAAATTCTAAAACATTTGACAATTTCGGTCTAAATAAAAACATTTGACTAATCAAACCGAATGGACGTCTCAATATCGATTTTACAGTTATGTTTACAAACAATCGATTCGAGTGACAAATCGATACATCGCATCGAAAGGTGGCTTTCCCACGGTGTCCGTGAGAACTAAGCGAGAGCAATGTCAGACAGAGACCGAAAATGCGTGATTGCGACATTTCTCTGTGAGAGAGCGAGACGGTTACCGGGTAATGATAGCTTTAGGCTCGTATTCTAATAAAGAACTCGAACTTTGAGTTGAGATTCTCAAATAAAACTGTCGAAAAATGTATGCTTGAGTCCGGAGCAGTGCTTGAACAGTAAACGAGAATACGGGTCTCAGTTCTTGAAATTCGACGAAAGTTACAGCAACTGTGAGTCATAAAGATCTTACGTCCAAATCTGATTAGATGTACACTAATAAATGTACCTACATACTGTTCGTTATTGAAAAATTTTTTGGCTTATTGTTTTTTTTACAGGAACAGAGACAATTTGAATGTAGAACTATTAGAAGCTACTGGTAATTTTTTTTCTTTCGTAGAATATTAAAAAAAAGTAAAATGTAGACTAGGTATATATTCAGGGTAGACAAAAAAAAAATTAATATTTGCTGCTTAAAAATTGAAAACTACGACACTAAAATTTTTTTTTTGTAGATAAAGAAAGAACAGTTCTATATTAATTAAAAATTATCTCAAATTTGTAAATTTTACCCGACATTGACAACTTCAGACTTCCGGTTTTTTTTTCAAGTAAGTATCGTAGCCAAAAAAGTACATTTGAATAAAATATTGTCATCGACACTATTAGTATTACCAAGTTTACCAACGGAAATGGACAGCTATATTACAATCAGGTGCCTTAAGAAGCAGGTGAGTGGCAATAATAGATTCTATACACTCGCGAACCCCGGAAGCTAGCCATATTGCAAATTTTACCACATAATGAATTCACAGCTTGTACTTACCTTTAGTACAATCAATATAGTTATTATTGTCTTAGTTCTACAGAAATAGGTGGTTAAATTTACACGTGCAAAATAAGACCAATAAAAATTGTTCCATATTTTCTAGTCAATAAAGTCTAAGTAAAACATGAAATTGAATTTGCGCCGGCACGGATTTGAAGTACGGTAAGTTCAATGTAATAAAACTAAATTTATGCTTTAAATTCAATCTTACTCCACCGAAATAAGATACAACAGAATATTGTAATTCTTATGCCGCGTTCTCACGGAGTTTTTTCGTCGAAATTTTGAAATTGTTTTTCTCTTTTCTAAGGGTTGTTACATCTGGATGCCAGAAGTTCTTGTCTATTGTTATTCAGTTAATTTTGTTTTGTTTGTGGAAATACAAACGGAGACAGTAAAAGTATAAATTTTTATTGTTTACGTGATATTTTTAATCATAGTTATAACCAAATTGGATTTTCTACGGCCTTCCCGCTCAGATATATTTTTAATATTTATTAGATACCTACAATACCTAGTTTAATAAACATCTCTTTTGGTAAATAAACGAATTTGTAGTTTATGTACTTAGCAGAAGATTTTTACTTTAAAAAGACGCACAAAAGTTTCCGTCAGTCTTCTGAGAACGATATAATTATTATTCTGATCACGACTGACATATTATAAATATACAGAATGAAGATCATACGTGGCTCTACTAAGCTTATCTGGTTTTATGACTTGATGCGTCGTTTACGCGTAGTTTTTGTGTCGTCAAAGTTGTTGTAAGACTTTACATCTTAATACTGCAAAGTGTCAGAAATTCAAATTTTTTTACGCTTCTTAGGCCGTATTTAGTTACAGACAGTTTAAAGTCATATTACGAAGAGAGTTATGAATATGAGTGTGGCTGGGTATGCAAGTAGAGGAAGACCGCATAAGTGGTTGGATTGAAAGAGGATATGAATGTGAGAGGAGTAGATTCAGAGTTGACGAACGATAGCAGTGAGTGGAAGAAGAAAACATGTTGTGCCGACCCCACCTAGCGTGGGATAAGGGCAAGGAAATGATGGTGTTTGTTTAATAACAAACGAAATAGCATCTACATTGTGTAATAAACCACTCCAGAAAACTTAGGGGGATAAAGTAGCCAAAATGAGCAACTTGTTCTTGATTTTATATGATTAAGGTAAATTCATAGCTAATTAGTATGCTTTATTTGCTGTAGTCTGGAGTTATTATTTTTAAGTGTGTTAAATAAACATGGCTGTTCAGTTCAAATCGATATAATAACCTTTGGACTGGTTGTACAAAGGTGCGAGCGAGGCCGGGAGGTCATGAGAAACCACGAATCGTTGAGGTACCTAACTAACGAGAGAGAGTACGATGATACTGTAACCAGTCTAGCAAGCAAATATAAACTTAGGTAGATACTTCGAGTAGAAACTCGGATTGCCAAAATTGTAGGTACAGATATCAAGTATGGCGGTCCTGTCAAAATATAAAAAATAGAATAAAGGATTACATACTCTTTAACATAATGAGGTTTGCCAGTTTTCATAACCACTAGAATTTGTAAAGATAGCCAAATTACAATGCAAACTAAGAACAGATATAAAAAACCTAGTCTTGTCAAATGTCCTCACAAATTCTAATATATTTTCGTCAGTAAAAACATTTAGACATTCTTATAAAGTAAGTTATTCAAGGTGCCAGTTCTTGCACTACAGCCAAAGAACTAAAGAGTATGACACTATCTAACCAACTGGTCCAATAAAAGGAACGTGAAACATATGAAAGTGTTCCAGAAAGAATATCAGCGAGGTACGCATTTCATAATGACACAACCATGCCAGTATGTTGATACAGAAATTGTTACTCAAGCATAGATTTGGGTAGAGATATTCATACAAAAACCTATGCTTGAGTCAGCAGTAAATCATCATACGGGCCTGAGTTTATTTGTCTACCCCTTTAGAATACTAGGAATCGTTTACTAAAATTGAACCAGTTGAGCTATCTATAAATCGTTGGCAACGGTTTGTAGATAGCTCAACTGTTTCATGTGTATTTTGTAAATATTGTAAATACTGTATTAGTCGTAATAATTTTTGTTAATATTCTTTTTACTTGCAGTTGCATAAAGATTTTAATTCTCGTAGTCTCGTATCTCGTACCTTGTACGTATGTGCAGCAGAAAAACAGATAATCTAGGGCAAGATTTACTGAAAACTATTGCGAAACCAAACACGGTGTAATTCTAATTCGTCGTGGGAGAATAAGATCTGCACTGACGTCCCGCGTTGGGGTGTATTGTGCATTGTCCCCCTGCTGACCTCACCCCAACCAGCCCAACTCCTTGAAGTAACGGAGAAGGACTTTGGGTTGATGACAGCAATGTTCCAGCATCCCCGATGGTGTTGTGGATGCCAAGGAGTGAGACCCGATCAGCTCCTGCAGTCCCGTTTTGGATCTGGCTTCAGCTGTGGCAGAGCAATGTAGCAAGACATGCTCTACTGTTTCTTTTTCCTGAAGACAGCCACGACAGAGGTCGCTGTCTGTCGCTCCGATCTTGAGGAGATGGTAGTTCAGATCACAGTGGCCCGTGATTATACCCACTATCATCCTCAAGTCTTCGCGTCTTAGCTTTAGTAGTGTCGTCTTAGCTTTAGTAGACCAACCACGGTCATTCTGACACCGAAGGACGTTCCCCAAAAGTGGAATGCATCCGTTCTAAAAGATCCAGCGTCTTATATTCAATGTATTCATTGGCCAGTAACAGCCGTGGGAACGGACCGAGAATGCTATACTATTTGTTACGAAATTACCTTCGGAGGTTCCGTTTTTGTTCAATTAAAAACAGTTCGGTCACGATTTGGAAAAGTATGAATTATTGTTATTAAAAATTAGAAAGGTCAGTTGGAATTATGTTGCTAATTTTTTTTTAGATTATTGTCATTAAAAAGATTGGTTTAAATATATTGCTAAGGGGTACGACTAGGAGTAAAAAAACTTGAAACAATATTATTATCGAAGCAGACATACTTTTCTTTTCATTGTAAAATTTAAGGATTTAGATAAATAAATTAGAACATTTTTGGTTTAAATAATATAAAAACATATGGGAGACCATTTTGTTATTATTGAAAAAAAAAGACAAGGCATTTTGGCTTATGGAAAATAATTAAGAATTTTAGATTACCTGTCTCCAATTTTAATGTAGGTACCAATGTTAGTCTTTAGCAACGGTCATATTGCTTTACGTGTAAAACATAGTTATATCCTACCTATATCTAAGAAAAACACCTTTTATATATCTCCAGAATAGTAGACAGCATCGGTCATTGCATCTGGACCATAAATTTTATACAAAAATGCATCAGCTGGCTCTACCTTTCCGCAAACTACACTCTAGATACCTCTTTCTATCATTTATCTGGTCGTATCTTTCATCTCGTTCGTATGTGACCAACCAACAGCTGTTTTTTTTCTTCTATTTTATCATTTATCAGAAGGTATATTATAGGTAATTTTAAGTTCATAGGTTCCTTTCTTTTTTTGTTTTTTATTGTACATAAAAGTAGATGAACTGTCAAATAGGAAAATAACTATTTTTATTGAAAAATGGCAAATGATTAAAAAAATATTTACACCGAAAAAAGTTGAGTAACCTACCTAGTTGAGTACAGAAGTTTTTTTTAGAACCGCAAAACGTAATGGCCACTCTCCGTACCATCAGCTGATAAATTACAAATACAATAAACATGTTTTTTTTCGAATTTCTAGCTACGAAGCTTTCAAAGATTTCATAGACAACTTTTTTTTCAGAATAGCAGAAGGCAACGGCCACCGCTTCATACAGCCTGGGAAGGTCGAATGCAGAAAAAAGTTTACAATAGACCAGATGTTCGGTACTTTTAAATGTCAGAGCAGCTGATCCTGGCAAGCAAACGAGGGCTGTCTCTCGATGAAAAAATAATGTATGTAGTGTAAATAATGTTCTACTATATAAAAATAAGTCGGGTTTTTCTTCCTGACGCTATAACTCCAGAACGCACGAACCTATTTCCACGGTTTTGCATTCGTTGGAAAGGTCTCGGGCTCCGTGAGGTTTATAGTAACGAAAATTCAGGAAAAATTTCAACAGAAAAGCGGGAAAATGGAATTTTGAAAAGTCACACCCTAACGCGAGCAACGCCGCGGGAGACGGCTAGTTATTTATAAGTTTAAGAACGATTAACTTGCACGAGATCGCTTATCTGATAGAATAGCCGGTCAAAATCATATACCCTCCTTTTTGCTTTGCCGTAGTGGGGTAAAATTACCTTATATTTCAGCAACCATGTTTGGCTTTATAGACTTATTGGCAATGGAAATTTATTTTATTTTATGTTCAATATATTAAATCTATCTGTAAACACAGGTAGAATGCTGACATGTATTTTAATCAATAAAGATTCCCAACTTCAAGCTTAAAGTAGACATTGCTATCGATTCGCTTGTCGCATTTTTCTAAACTAACCTAATTTGACAGCTCTAAAATTATAGCCGTCCTTGTCATTTTAGTTTGTGAGAAAGGGACGGCAACATTTTTAGTGCTGTCAAATTAGGTTAGTTTAGAAAAATGCAACAAGCGAATCGATACCATTATTCCTTTTTAAATATTGGGTAACTCGTGTAATGTGTATAACTCATCAAAAACCCAGTGTAAGTTTATCAGTTGGCCTTTTTTTCCTTATCACATGTACTCTCAATTTAAACAAAAGTCTTCTGTTTTCCTACCTACGAGCTTTGTACTAGGAATTCTATTTCGGTTCACGTGTAACATAATATTTTTTTACGTTTATTCCCGTTCGTCCCACTGTGTCTCACTGGTGGGACGAATGGGAAGTTCTCAAAATAACTTCGCGTTCGTCCCACCAACATGTCAGTGGGACAAACGGGAATAAAAATAATATTTATGTTGCATCTTTTTTTTCATTTAAATTTATTTATCGTTTTAAAATATATATATAACTTATTTTGTACTTACGAAACCACAAGATTTATAGGAACAATGCTATATGAGTCTTAGCGTCGATAGCCTTACATTAGGTACGTAGCTATAAGTAGAATCTAGCAAAGTGCATTCCATTTATTTAGGTATCGTGATTTAGTTATAAATTTATTTACTTCCCGTTCGTCCCACTGATATTAAAGCCCTTGGTGCGTAATCTTTGCCAATATCGTGTTATACATAATCCTACAAATATTATAAACGCGAGAGTTTGTAAGTATGGATGGATGGATGGATGTTTGTTACTGTTTTACGTAAAAACTACTGATCCGATTTGGATGAAACTTAGAATATATATTGTCCGTGACCTGGATTAACACATAGGCTACTTTTTATCCCGAAAAATTAACGGGATCCAACGGGACGCGAACGAAGTCGCGGGCGGCACCAAGTAATTTTATAAATATGTACTTAGATAACAATTAACAACCTGTTCATTAATAGTTATCGAAAGGTACAGATTGTTAATGCCCATTTAACTAGGTGATTTACAATACTCTTTTAAAAGTATAATATTGATAATTATGAGATTATGTTTAATGTGACATTTTTATTTATAACTAGCTGCCGCCCGCGGCTTTGCTCGCATGGTAGCAGCAAACAAACAGTTTTGAAATTTTAAAAAAATATGAAACAGGTGTCTATTAAATTTATTTGATGAATGTACCGATTTTGACCAAGCCAATGGCCTACCACTTAACATAAGGTGGGACATTGGCTTGTTCCATCATTTAGTTGTATAAAAAAAACAAAACAACAATTCAAATTTTTTTTCTAAGAGATAACTTTTATTGACTAGTTTGCCAACCCTAGCACAATCGCTGGCGCACGCTTTTAAGATCCCGTTGCGAAACAGCTGTTTCAAGTTTGAAAATATGCGACAGAGACAATAATTATGATACTTCAGGTGAGTTGGAACGAGAGAGATGAAGTTGATAAGACTGTAAAGAAAAATAAGTGAGCATATTGTCACCTTTATGAGAAAAAATAATTTTTTTTTTTACAAAATGTAATACTGTAAGTTAGGTAAGAATAATATGAGCATAAAGGTGACATGTATGTATAAGTATTTTTTTACAGAATCTACTAATAATATTATAAGCTTAAAAATATTATAAATCGTTTGCAACGGTTTGTAGATAGCTCAACTGTTTCATGTGTATTTTGTAAATATTGTGAATAAATAAATATATAATAAACGCGAAAGTTTGTAACAATGTATAGAATGTTTACTATGTTTATTACTACTGATCCGATTTGGATGAAACTAACCCCCTTACTTACGATCGCTGCATAACTTTATTCAGCTGTTTAAATTATTGCTGTCACCTACTAACAGGTAATGTCAAACAGTGACAGAGCTAGACTTAGGTTTAACTGTTTAACTATTCGTCTGTCATAAGTAACGCCCTAAGAATATATATTGTCAGTGACCAGCGGACCTAAGATGCGCACCGCGAGATATTTGTCATGTCGTTCTGTCAAAATGTAAGCATTTTGTACCAGTTTAGGAACTATTGCATTATCTGTGGTACCTAATGGTGTCGACAAAACGCGCCATAATGTACACTTTTGACACTTGTTAGTCGTCGTACCTCTCTGAGGACGAGATAATAGTCGTGCAGAAATGTCAAAAGTTGAAAATTCAAAGGCGCGGTTTCTCGACAACATTACCACAGATAATGCAATAGTTCCTAAACTGGTACAAAATGCTTACATTTTGACAGAACGACATGACAAATATCTCGCGGTGCGCATCTTAGGCCCGCTGGATTAACACATAGGCTATTTTTTACCCCGGAAAATCAACGGAATCCAACGGGACGCGAACGAAGTCGCTGGCGGAAGCTAATATAAAATATTTTTAATGCTAATGTCCTATCAGTAACCACGGAGAATTTCACACAATAACAATACTAGGCGGATACGATAACACATTTCCTACTGATTAATTTGTAATTATTTTTTAAGTTTTTTATTTAAGTTTAATGATATTTTATCTTTTATGTATAGTTATGCATGAATGATGTGTCAAGTGTCATTAATATAAAGAGATCTTTTTATTAATGCCTAACAATTAATATATAAGTTTAAAAATTTGAAAAGACTTCAGTTTGATACATCTTTATCATCAGATTATGATGATGGTAGTTCGTTGGGTTTGTTCTATTCATCATTGAGAGGTCACAGGAAAGAAAAATACGCAATGTGGTGTACGTGGAGATATGACTTAGTGACGATTCGGACAAAATATTTTGGGACAAATTCTCCCAATCGTCACTTTTGATTTTAATAATTTTTGTTGTGACGATTCGGAGAACATCAAATTAAGGAAGCCGTTGAGTACAGTCAGGTAAAAAAATGTTAAGCAAAATATGATTTAGCTATTTAAATTGCTTTGCGAGCGTGTGGTTACATTAAGGTGGTTACATTTCCATACTAATTTATTTAACCAATTTGGGGGAAATAATATTATTATACCTAACAAGCAATTTTTATTTCTTTCTTGAATCATAGGTGGTAACATCATGAGGTAACAAACATAAAAAAATAACCCAATTGAGAACCTTCTCTTTTATTAAGTTGGTTAAAAACGTACATCGTACTTCTTAGACATCCTAGGTATTCTAAGCCCATAATCATTTTTTCGGTTCTTTTTCGAACTCATTCGTAAACTTCTAACCTAATTTTGTTTACATATTTTCTTAAGAACCTAATTTTTTTTTAAATTAAGTAGGTACTTTTCCAGTAACTAGTTGTTTTATCTACTTAGTGTTTTTTGTACGAGTAGATCAGGGTAAATGGTTATGGGCCCAAATTTGTACTTCCCCTAATCTCGAACCGAAGCAGATGCCACACCGGAACCCGGAAATCGGCGAACTATCGAATCGCATCTGGCGTCAATTCCTATAGGTGGTAAGTCCACCAGATGGTATCTTTGTTTCAGTTTAGGTAAGCTTTGGAGAACAATGATATTATACTATTGGACTTTAAGACGTTTTTTTTTAGAAAAAAACAATGTTAAAGTCAAAATGATTTTCATTCAATAAAATCTCACTATCACTTTGAATCGTCATACATAAGGCTTTGAATGTTAAATTTTTTATTGAATGAGTTGGAGCTAGTTCATTATTTTTAATTTTTTATTGAATGAGTTGAAGGCGTACTAAGTCTTCTAAATAATCAGATATTTTAAAATATGCTTTTCAAAGAGTGTAAGTAATAGTAGCCATGTTTATCTTTAATTTTTTATACAATATACGTAACCGTTTGACCACAATCTCACCTGATGTTAAGCGATGATGTGGTCGACGATGTAGCACGGTTACCTAGAAGACACCTATTCACTGTACTCTTGAAAACTTCCAAATTATAGTCATTCGGGAACACAGACGCCGGCAACGAGTTCCACTCCTTGGCTGTCATCTTTGTTAGTTTTTGTGGTGTATCGTACAACACATGCCAAAAGAGTGTAAGTAAATTTCTTAATATTTTCGGTCGTCATTCCAAAACATGCAGTTTCATAATTTAATTACTTCACTTATAATAACTATTAAGGTTAAATGCTATAACGAGCTTAATCTTGGTTTTATTATATTTTAACACGGTCATAAAAAGTCAGTCATAGCGGTTACTTCAAAAGATACAGTATTAGTCTAGAATATATATATATATATATATATGTGTCAGTATATTTTGTACAACAGAAGGCCTAGTACGAGTTTTCGGTGCATAGTGTGGGTGTGAAACGTCTGACGGCCAGCACACCAGTGTGCGCTGATTTGTATGGAGACACTGAGCGGATTCTTTGAGAAGCTCGACATGCGAGTACGGGCTCAGTGTAGACCAAGCTTCTCAAAGAATCCGCTCAGTGTCTCCATACAAATCAGCGCACACTGGTGTGCTGGGCGCCAGACGTTTTACACCAGATTTACACACCAAAACTCATACTAGGCCCTCGTGCCCACTAGTGTGCTGGGCGCCAGACGTTTTACACCAGATTTACACACAAAACTCATACTAGGCCCTCTGACTCAAAATACTAATCCAGCGTAATAAAAGCACTTGCCAAATAAAAATGTAAAAATACTGCGTGATACGGTGAAGATTTTGGTATCAAATAAATAGAATGTTTTTTTTTAATTGCGTTCGAAATTGAAACAATATATGATTGGTAAACTTTTTTCCACCGCTAGTAATACATATTTGAGTTCAAAAAAGGTACTCGTTGACTACCTAGTAGGTAAGGTTTCTGTCAGAAGTGCCTAAATAACTACATACCAAAATAGTATTAAATATTACCCACTCAAGGTGCAAAGACAGGTGGCGAACACCAGAAAAACTGGATCATTATCATCATGCCAGGACAGATGGCACGCGCCAGAGGTTAATATTAATACGTGTAAAATATACATTTTACTGCACCAATGGTTTTTACGCCGTTTTAATGCAGTAATACTGCGAAATAAAGTGGCCAAATTGGGTTTCAAAATCGGCCGGGTTATTAAAGAGTCCAATAGCGCATTATCTAAAAAATATTGTTCTAAATTTTTATCTCGTGTACATTTCTGGATCATTAAGGAATTTAAAATATTAAAATATTCCATATATAGTAATTTTATTGTAAATTGTATTAGCACATATTATCGTTTAAAAAACAAGACAGACATCGATACGTCATGCTTACAGCGCCCCCTATATTTTTATTCAAGAGTAGGCCGAATACCAAGCAGGTAATACTCAATACTATATAATATATATTCAACATATATAGTTATATTTTAAAGTAAAATGTACTAATATCCTGTAAAACTTAAAACTTGCATAAATGGATTATGGTTACTAATAAAACGGTCATATAAAAAAATATTACATGCATTCATTTCGACATTGTGAACAACAATGCGCCAACCTAAATTTTTTACAAAAGTCCGTTACGCAATTGATCATCAAGGACCCAAACAAAACGTCCGTTCTCACGCAGACTGACATAACTCATAAATTCACACTTTTATTACAGTGATGCGAAATAGGCTGTTTCTTAACGTAATTTACTATGACATGAGTATGTTGGGTAGTATGTCGGATAACTCATATCAAGATACTTTATCTAAGATAGCGAAAAAAACCGTTAAAAGTTAACCAGCTGAACTTACCAAGACCGATTTTTTTCTTGATTTTTTTCAACACCTTCATTTTAGACCCTTTCTTGTCCTTGACCGGAGTGGTCTCCGGCTCCAGAGCCATAGGTGGTAGGACGAGCGTCTGAGGCGGCATCGAACCATGTCCCGAAGCCCTAGGGCACGCGGGACAGTGGCACGGGCCCCTAGCCTGCCTCACGCTCATACAACTGCTTACTCCCATCATTTGTTATATCCCTTTGTAGAAAACTTTAATGCATATCACACAAGAGTCACGATTTCACAGTCACGTTTAATGTTCCTGTCACGACGCGATGAGCGCAACCCGAAGAACGCAAAACGACCGCTCGCGACGCGGCCTGACGGCAGAGTGACGGCTCCCCTGATCGCAGGCTAAGCCCTAGGCTGCGCGCGCATTCAATCAGCCCTTGCAGCTGTCTCTATCCTACCTGTAGGTTAGACAGAGCGAGAACTGGGAGAATGTCAACAGGGGTAGCTTTTTATTTTCGGAATTAGCAGATGAATTGGACAAAGGGCTTGTTCTGTTTTAGCTGCGCTAATTTTCATTGTTAGATCAGCGGGATATTTTGTATTAGATCTTTTATATTATTGTGTGATCAGATAGCGATGACTGATGAACGAGTTTCGATAATATCGCCAAAATTTGATACAGGGAAAGTTCGCAGGGAAAATCCAAACTGCAATAATATTCTAGTAAAACTAAGTTGGCTCTTCAGTTTTATTTTTATTTTGTTAAGTTGTAATATTATTTGTTCGCATAATATCTAGTTTTGTTGCATATAAAATTTACTTGTAGAACTCGTATTAATCGACTTAAAAAAAAGGAGAAGGTTCTCAATTCAGTAGTAATTTTTTTTTTAATGTTTATTACCTCAGAAATCCGTCATTTATGAACCGATTTGATTATTATTTTTTTATTTGAATTTTTTTCTCTCAGATTGGTCCCATAAATTTTTTATCAAACTCAGTTTAGTAGTTTGGCAGTTTTTTTTTTTTTTATTTATTTATTTTCAACACATACAACTATTCAAGTGAACATTATAGATGTTGTACCCTATAAACCACAGAAGGTTTGTGTGGGTACTCACACTCGTCGCACATACACACATACACAACACACAGTTAAATAAGAATAATTAAAAAAAAACCGTCTTCCTCGTACACGACATACGACGTATTTTGCAGTCAGTTTTTTTTTAAATTATGTTTTTAAGTGATAACCTTTGAGTACACGCACCCACCATCATAATTTATTTCTCCTCTCTATCGTGGAAGGTTTGCTGGTAGAGAACTCATTTTAGGGTTAAGCTCACCTTTGTACATGACCTATCTTTAAGTTCCCTTTTATGTTCACTTTTGTGTACAATAAAGAATAAATAAATTTTTAAACATACTTTCGTTTCAGTTTTCGAACGATCTTAATTTTTACTTCGGTAGAAAGCATTATCCGGTAGTAATATCTAGTATTATTCTTAATCCATGTCTATGCCACATTGCGCCAGATGTAGGCTTGCACCTTGCTCGGAGGCTGCACGCGCGGTTTTTTTTTCATCATCTAACATTTGCGACATCTGTAGGTCTTTTGAAGGTTCAAAGACCTGGTTGAGATGATTTTCTTCTGTAACATTAACTTTGATTTTAAGAAGCCCTTCGATATGACTTGATAAAAGTATATTGCACACGTGAAATGGCATCCTAATCTGTTTAAAAAAGTGTGAAAAAATGGCCAAAAATATTTTTTTTACTTATAGTAAAAAAAATTTGAACATTTCACACAACGCCTCCTAAACTAAGCCAAGCTTGTACTACGGGTACTACATTGCTGATTGAATACTTATATACTTTAATTTGTTACTTATAATAATAACACCCAGACATAAAACAAACATATATGTTTGTCATCACACAATATTTTGTTCTCGGTGGGGATCGAAACCACGACCCACAGCACGGAAAGCAGAGCTATAACCCACTGAGCTGTGAAAGTAGTCGTAAATATGATAAACGGACAGTCTGATGTTCCCTTTATTATGAATGAGTTGATGCGTCATACAAGCACCTTCCTTCATTAGTACCAATTAGTGTATTGGTCATAAGGTTAATAGTTTCCTTTTAAAATGTTGTATGGGGAGATTCAGAGGATACTGCTAATATTATTACTGGAAACAATAGCTATTACCGCAACGCAATACACGGTCACAAAATACCAGAAGCCATTAGGCATTATCTTATATGTACTTGTGTAATTAATCTACGCCCTTATCTAATGTTTTTTTTAATGTTGCCATGTACTATGAATAGTATAAAGTTTATAAATATATTTATAGTTTATTCCATAACTTTTATTTTAATTGTAATTCCTATAATTTAGTGTGTTACACAAAACTATTTTTTTATTGTTTTGGTATATACTTATGGCGCAGGCGTTTCTTGCATTAATAATTGTATCTATCATCTTGCTAAGCTGCAACATTTACCGTTCCCCGATTATAATATAATTGATCAAGGTGTTCAAACTACACATCTTTATTTTTTAGTCAATAAGGCTCAAATTAATCTAGCAAAAGAGACAAAGATGCACTTTTGAAATATCAACTTTATCGTTTATAAATTTAGTTCGAAAATCGCAATTGTCATTTTGGAATAAGCTGCATTATAACCATTACTATTCCAGTCTTCATAGCTTTTATTCTCTACAGAATAAAGTCGAAAATAATCCAAAAAGAACTGAAAAGTTGACTTGTCGCCGCATACGTGAGATAGGTCGATGTATCTGTCGTAGTACAAGCTTTATCTTCCACAGAGTAAGGTCCATTTTTGTTCGTTTGTGTGTTAGAAAGGTGGTATCTCATTTTTTTACAATAATGAGAGGGTGTGGAAAGTTCACTGGAAAGGGCACGTGTGGTTTAAACTAGTGCGTATTCTATGGGTTTGGTCTAAAGGTGACGCGTGCCATTTGAAGTAGTTTGAGATGGTTGAAAAAACCCATTTACTTTCTTATTTTATTAATATCATTGAAATTAGTTTAATGGGGTTGTACTCGATAGCAATTAGATAAATAATTTAGTTAAAATGCCACTTGCGTTGGCCATATTTACGTCTATTTGTAAAAATCTTATTACAGCAAAACATTACATCTCAGACCGATGGACGCGTTGCAATGCCTCACATGGCACGTCTTTAGTGAGAATACCTGATTATTCCATCACTGTTTAAAAAGAAAAGTAGGTATTTTAAGGTTTTTCAAAGTTAAATTTGCAAAGAGCAAGCACTCAAGTAGAATATTTTGTCCAAGGTAGAATCAATAGACGAAGGCAATGGGCTATTTTATCTACACTACGACCATATTACTTTCTTCGCCACAATATATTCAACCACTACGATTACAATATAAAGAAAAGATCTTCATGAATATTTTTACGCAACGCCATCTAGCTATAAACCTGAAACTAATTAATAAGGAGTCATTATGATTATCGATTATCACTACTTTGAAATTATTATGTTTTTACTACTTTACTTTATTATTACAAGCTCTTTAAATAATAATAATATTTTTTGACATTGACATCGATGGCTGCATATAATATAACAATTTCAAGTTCATTAAAATCTTTGGACTGTCAAATTTTATGTAAATCTACTTAAACTCGCACAAATTAATAAATATTCTAGCTAAATAATCATAAAGCTCACTTTACATTAACAACTCGTTTACAGTGACAGTAGTTTGACAGCCTGACGTGCCAGATGCAGTCGTGACATGTGCCCGGAAGCGGGGCGGGATCGTTTGCTTTAGATTATCGGTATTGAG
Organism: Eulithis testata; assembly: GCA_947507515.1. NCBI lineage: Eukaryota > Metazoa > Arthropoda > Insecta > Lepidoptera > Geometridae > Eulithis > Eulithis testata. Next base: position 6,599,949 of record OX382216.1, read on the forward strand.
TTATAAAAAGTAAATTTAAATACTATCGTCACGCAGGCGGCACTTATAAATGTTTGAATCGTGTTTTTTACACTATGAGACAATTTTATTGCAATTTATTTATATACATTATGGTTTACAATAGCATATGACGCTTACGTCTTAGATGGTGGCAAGAAAGAATGATGGAAAATGATTTTGGAGATACGACGCTGGACCAAAGTTGTAGACGTAGGTATGCGGATCACAAGCTTGAAGTGGAGATGGGCTGGACACGTGGAAAGAAGGAATGATGGAAGATGGACGACAGCGATTACGGAATGGTGGCCACGATTTTCAAACTAGTGTCATGCCACCGTATTGCAATAGACATACAGAATAAAAAACTAAAATATTAGGAACACAGTTGATAATTTTACTTATTTATTTAGTATTGGGACCGTCAAAGTCCATAACAATGCTGCGGCCCTACACTGAAAATTACGAATTATACACATTCTAGTGCAGCTGACTGTACTTTAATAATTTCTTTCTGAATACTAATAAGTAGCTCCACCCGTGTGTCAATTTAATGTCGCCATTGTAGATACACGCTGTATAGTGTTTATTTAGCTAATTAAAATAAATTTACTAGGGACGCAGGGATTTATTAATATGTAGCTTTATTTATTTAAATTTATTTATTTTAATATTAAAATAGTAATTAATGAATGAAATCTCAATAATATTTACTAGCTTCATACATAAAGTTAATTAATAAATAAAATTTAAACAAGCCGTGTCAATCCAAAAATATTGGAAAATGATTACAAAATTGCGAGCTGGTATTTTTACTAAATAGTAAAAATACCAGCTCGCAATTTTGTACTACTAAAGTATGTAATATTACATACTTTAGTAGTACATTGCAGTTGTATTTTACTGAAATTCCTTGAGGTAAATTCTTTTCAATTCAAAAAACATCTGTTTTATATAAAAACTAGTTCAGCATCACATTTAAGACTTATTTCCAAAGGTTACAATAAAATTGATCAGACAATTACTTTTCTTTATTTATCACAATTACATACGACAATGCATCTGTCAGTAATTATCGATATATTTCAATTATATCAGATAATTGGATGTTTTTAGTCTTAGACTCCTTCATAACTAGAATTGGATAAATTTAAAGTTAATATAATTAAATGAAATTAATGAAATAATTACCTGAATTGTTTTTTTTTGTAAAATAATAACTACAGGAATATAGCAGGTACAACATATAAATATATTACAATGAAAATAAAAAAACAGGTAAAATATGAATTTGGGCTGTTTTTTTAAATTGAAAAATAAAATAAAATATAAATGCGTATAATTTAAAAGTTTTGAAGAGTAGCGCGACTAGGTAGGTATCCTTTAAGTAAGCGTGTTACATCGTTGACCACATCATCGCTTAAGATCAGCTGAGATTGTGGTCAAATGGTTACCTATTATTGCATTAAAAAAACGCAAAATGGTGGATTTTCCCTTTAAATTTTGCAAACCGAAGCTGTCACGCATGTAATGTCATTGAATGGTAGAATGCACACGGCAACGCGTGCCTCGCCAGCTGTTCTTTATATGTTTTTTTTTTCGCATGCCGGCCTTGTCCGGCCTCTAAGGGATGCCCAGGCCAGATTATTGTGGTTCAATAATTAAGTGAAATTGTATTGTGAGGCCATATCGGTATAGAAGAAGAAGAACTTAGAGTCCTTTCCATGAAAGAAGTCCCGCAGACGCGGCGCTGTAGCCGACCTTAAGTATTATTTCTCGGGCAGCACTTTTAACAACTTTAGGCATTGAAAACAAGACTTTGATCACAGAAACCAAATAAAAACGCACTAGCATCCGAACACATTAACAGCACCTGACAACTAATTTAAAATTTAGTTTTAAAATTTAGTTCCGGAAATTTCCGCGGGACTTCTTTCATGAAAAGGACTCTAATATTATAAGCCAAAGTATAAAGCTCAGATCTTCAAGACAAGATCCATAAGGCGATCTCTAACACTAAAATATCTTTATATACTAGCTGGTGCCCGCCACTTCGTCAACGCAGGATTAGAAGTGCAATTTGCTAATGGAAATCGTTTAGGCGTTTCTGAAAAGTTCGCGTCCCGGTTATTTTCCGAGATAAAAGTAGCCTATGTTAATCCAGGTCACGGACAATATTCCAAGTTTCATCCAAATCGAATCAGTAGTTTTTGCGTGAAAGAGGAACAAACAGAACAAATTTGACAGTCGCCGCGTTAACGTGTTTGAGTTATATTGCGCGTCAATGCCAGCTCGACTGCCAACCGTTGTAGTGTCACCGCGCAATGTATCTCGGATACGCTCGCGTTACGATACGTTTGCAATTGTCACATTTATTCGTGATCAAGGCACAGGGGCCTTATTCACTATGACCAATACAAGCGCGTTACGCAGCACGACAAGACAGCGGCGTGAAATCGCCCTATGCCTATGCCGTATTTCCTATGCCATAAATGTCATTCCTTACGGTGACGTCATACGGTTACGGCAAGGAATCTCCTAAGTCATACAGAATAATGCCCCAGCTCTAGTTATCGAGGTTATCATCTTAACATAAGGAAAAACATATTGGTTCGGGAAAACCGCCTTATGTTAGCTTACGAAAATGCAACTGCAGGCACTACTGTCAAACTGGAGTAGACCAATACTAATATCAACCATATATACGAACAAATAAGGTGTAGATTCGTTCAACTCAAATCATTATACCTACATTGGCTACCTTTGGCCATTGTACTTTGCGACAGCTGATTCGTCAGCTGTTGAGGTGCATACCTGAACTAAAAATAGCTGCAATTTAAATTCGACCTTATTTTTATACCCATAAGGGACATTTTCAGATATAAGGTACTTTTTATTTTTAATTTTAGCTTGTTGCTAACCAGGTTTTGAGACTAAAATAGGTATTCAAATATTATCTGTGGAATGAACGGAATACTTCGTAGATCGTTAATAACCCGTTAGCTAAGTTAAGCCACCTTCTACGCAGTTATAATTTAGATGGGTGACCACGACCACACTGACCACTGCCCACTATTGACATTATTTGAACTATTAATAAAAAAAGTGTTGAAATACCGAACAAAATAAATTATTGTTTGTTCTATGTCTGGGTGTTACTATGTATCATATGTATGTATTTAAAAAATGTATATATGTATTTTATAAGCAATCTAGTTCCCATAGTACAAGCTTTGCTTAGTTTGGGACTAGAGTGCTGCGTGATTATGTCCAAGAATATTTATTTATTTATAATATGTCTACTATACTGAGGACCCAAAAAATAAACCAAAATAGGTACCAATCACTCTTGTGTTCAAAAAAGACTTTAAAGAAACCAATCTTAAATGGCTCTTAGGTGAAGTCGCCACAGCCTCTAGTAAAGGAGGCGTGTAGTGTAGTGTCATACATAGGTCGAGAGGTTCGAGAGATACCTAACCTAGACTGGCTTAGGCACTGACAGACGGTGTTTTGATCTAACTATTGAATGTAGGAAGTATAAGTATACTAGCAACATTGTTAAATGTCAAAAATGATCTTTTACCTTTAGTAAAGTAGAAAAAAAATTAAACAGTGTGAAATAGTACATTATGATATGAGTGCGGTAAGTTGAAAACTACAGCCGAGGCGATATTGCCAGCCCGAGCCGTAGGCGACGGCCACAAGAAGGCAGAGGCTGTAATTTTCAAAGCGCACGTATGTCATACGACGTTTTATAACACATTTGCGAGGAAATAAATAAAACTCGGACTTTCTTCAAAGAATAAATCTTTATTCACTTGTTGAAGCAGTTAGAAAAATTTGAACAATTTGTAAAATAATTAAATGCTTATTTTTTATCGTAGAGCGCGCTCCTCCCGCCCCCCGCCCGCGCCCCCACCTCGCGTTCGTTTTAGTGGGAGCATCTTGATAAACCGTACGTTTTACATTACCATAACGCACGAGTGCGTAATGACAAGACATACATCACGATACTGAAATTGGTGAAATAACAGACCCTTTACGAGCAAATGTGTTATAAAAATATATACAAAAGGAATTATGTATGTACAAAAAAAGTTCGACAACCAATCCAAAGAAAAAAAAAGTAGAAATAGAAAAATGCCCATGAAATAAAGTTTTAGACAAAAATTTAATACTCTGTGCAAGAAGTTTACATGACTTTTTTGCATAGAACCTCTTTTTGATTTTGAATAGTGACTAACTAGACTGGTGTGACTGAATAAAAAAAGTATTTTTCTTAGGCTGGTTTAACACGTGTAGCATGAACTCTCGAACTAGACTCATATCATAAGTAATGTACTTTCAAAAAACTATAAAATATGAAATGGAGGTCAAAATTTGTAGTGTGTTTCATACAAAACGAGGTTTTCAGTGTATAATTTTGGTAAAATGGGAGTCCCATTCTAGAGTTACATATTCTTTGAAAATAAAGAGCAATAAAGAATTTGAATTTCACCTATAAAATCCAAAATGATTGTTCGTAATTTAAATTTTTTTGCAAGCAGCGACACTTTCTTTTCTTGGTCCATGTTCAAGCTTCAATTCTCACGTCAAATTCAACTTCTTCAGCATCAGCTGATACCAAAAACACCCATCAGCTGATTTCAAAAATACAGGTAATGCAACCTTTTTTGCATAACTGAAGTTTATGAAAAAAAAAACATTCTGCCAATATATTTTTCATCATTCCAAAATGATCTTTACTCCGTGCATTAACGATTTAAAATTGTCTAAAAGACGATACGCAATTTATATTTTTTCACGTTCATTATTCGAAATTCTATTGCGTAAATTGACTTTCTAATATAAACTCTTACTAGTTGATATAAAGTCGATTATGGCTTGTAAAATGACGGTCCATTTTAGCACTGGCCATTGTGCAAGTCGAATGCGCGATGCACGTGGCTTTTACGAAAAAAAAACAATGACAGGTAGAGTTACACAGCTGATCGTCAGCTGTTCGCAATTATTATTCTTCTATCGTTTAACTTGACCTTTCACGAACAAGGAATAGAGCTCACTTCAGTACTGAATTTTGTAGTAAATAAAAACTCGAAATTTGAATTTTTAGCTTAGAAAGAAAAATAAACTATAGTTGTGAGGTTTTAAGGACTTTTTCAGGGAAGCAAGCACAAGTTTCTTTTTTTTTTTGGGAGAAAGTCTGTGACTGGTAAGTTGAAACTTCTTAAGTTTTTAAATAGAGAAAAGGCTGTACCTACTGTTTTTCAAATTGTATAAGGTGCTTTTTGTTTGATTATAGCTAGGTAAACATAGTAAAACTTACTTTGGCTAACAAAATATACAGATACAAGCTTCCGCTCGCGACTTCATTCGCATCCCCTTGGATCCTATTGATTTTCCGGTATAAAAAGTAGCCTAAGTCCAGTTAATCCAGGTCATGGACAATATATATTCCAAGTTTCATCCAAATCGGATCAGTAGTTTTTGCGTGAAAGAGTAACAAACATCCATACAAACTTTCCCGTTGTTGCGTCGATACCCTTGCTCCTTCACATCTGCCTAGGACTTCCGTTAAGGCTGGTGCGGCGGCAGATTCGGCCGAGGATCACAAGAGGCGCAAGTATGCAGTTCTCGATAGGGCCTACACATTTGTGCCTCTTAGGGTCGAGACTCTAGGTCCGTGGGGTACCGAGGCCCTCCAGGTTTTCAAAATTCTTTCATTGCGTCTAGTCGAAGTGACGCGTGACCCGAGGGCTGGTGATTATCTAGGCCAACGTATCAGCATTGCTATTCAACGCGGCAATGCAGCCAGTGTCTTGGGCACGCTTCCGATTGCTAATAATTTGGACCAGTTGAGCTATCTATAAATCGTAACGGTTTGTAGATGGCTCAACTGTTTCATGTGTATTTTGTAAATATTGTGAATATTGTAAATACTGCATTAGTTGTAATTTTCTTTGTGAACAAATCATGTTAAAACCTCAAAAAAAAAACTTTTCCATTTATAATATCATAAGGTATCATAAGGTAAGGATATGAATACTACATTCTTCTAAGACGTTATTTCACATCAAATTTCATTAGTTGGACATGTTTCTGTCTGCAAAAGACTCAATAGCAAGCAAGCTCGTATGAGCTAGTGGCCAACTCTGGTGACGGAGTTTTTAGGCCGCCTTAAGGCCTCCGTTGTGGCATAACGACTGCTAGAGCCGGGACCGACAGTTTAACGTGCCCTCCGAAGCACGGAAGCGCTCAGATGTAAATACCACTAACGGTCACCCATCCAGATAGTGACCGCACAAAATGTTGCTTAACTTAGACAATAAATTAACAAAGACTCAATGAATGTTCATAATCGAAGATGCAATCTTACCGCTGCAAAAATAATAACCGTACCATTTACTTATATACCTAATTTTTTACCTCCGTGACCAGTATTTTTTTAAACCAACTTCAAAACAATTTCAGTTGGATTCAGTTGTTGCAGTAGCAATTTTAAGTGGTGCTTAAATTTGAGTAAAGTATTCCGGCCTTACTCTGTGAGTTGATCATTAGTGTCGTAAGTCATAAAACCAGGGTTTATATTTATATAGTGCACAAAGAGCACTATTGTGTAATAAAGCTTTATTGTGTAATAACACATAACAATTGTTTGAAAAGTGTAATGTACCGTTAGAATAACGTTCAAGAAATGTATTAGAACAAGAAGACTACGCATAGAATCGCATTAGAATCTAATTAGAACTATTTATAAGCAGTTAGAACCCACTTACCGGGTATAGCGCTTCCTGACTGCCCCATTCTAAAAGATTTCTTCCACTTGCCACAACACAATTAGATGTGTTTATACAGGTTTTAGACCTCACAACATGGTGTACAGCTAGTGCAGTCTTATTATATCACAATACACACAGACTTGACCTATGCACCTCGTGTTTCGATGTTTACAATAGCGTAATTAAATTTGAACTATCACGATGCCGTTTCTAACTGGAAGCTCGTAATCGTATTGGCTAAAAGATTTTACACTATACTAGATGACGTGCATTGGTTATTGTACGAGATAAATATGAATAATCGCTGATAATTAGAGATAATTACGGCTAAAATTAGTACATTTACATACAAATATCTAGCCGTGCGCGCTCGTGCTATGGTGTATTTGTTTGACAGCTTTGGTTTTCATTTCGACGTTTACAAATTTGACACTTGACTGTCAAATGACGAGACAATCACTCTGTTCAATGTTCGGGTAAGTACTAGAGGTGTCAATATCGGTTAATTTGTTTTATTATAATATAATGATAAAAAAAATATCGTTATTTTTAATGGTTAATTTTATTTGAATAAATATTCGATACACTTGCTCTAAAGATAAATTTATTTAAACGCATGAGTGAATGATTGATATCTAATTCATTCAATTTGGCAAAAATAACATTATTGTCGCATACCGGAAGTTCAATAAAACGAAATGTAATTCATTCATTCACTCAATCAAAATGGCAGTTTATTTTGAAATGTTTGATAATGTTTTCGAGTGAGTGAGTTGAGTTTATGTTATTTTTCGCCAAAAATATGAAAAAAGCCATCTCAAATGACAAGAAAAAGGCATTGCTGGTTCAGAAAGAGAGGATTCTGCAAGATATAAAATACTATGAGAAGAGAATTACAGAATTTCCTAGAAACCACTCCAATGCATACAGTGGGTTTTGCAGGTAAAAAACCTACAATAAAATAGACCGATTTTGTTAGTTGCATGCAGAGCAGTGATTTACTTATGGCCTCCTAGGATTCGTTTGTGTTGAACTGCACACTTGCTTATCTGAAAATCAGTTATAAACTTCCCCACAGCAGATAAACAGAAATCCAGAGTTTCAATTTATGTTCGTTACCTACGTATTTTGTACGCGGTGTGGATTGAACCCACAACCTACAACGCAAAGCAGACCTACTTACCTACTGAGCTCTGCGACCCAATGCAGTAAGTAATTGTGGTTCACAATACTTGTGTAAAATAAAAATAACGTAACTCTCCAGCTCTGACTCGGAGGATGACTTCCCCACAAACTTAGACATCGGTCCGTCCATATCAGAGCTGAAGCATCAGGACCGACTGCTGAAGACATGTCTGCAAGCCACCCAAGAGCTGACGAGTGTTGGAGTTCTGCAGTCAGAGGTCAATGTTATGGTCGAAGATCCACCACTTGAGGGGTAAGAACACATGAAGAGATGGTTTCAAACTGATGCGTTTTACATGAAATTCAATTTAACTTTGATTCACAAAGAAAATTACAATTAATACAGTATTTACAATATTTACAAAATACACATGAAACAGTTGAGCTATTTACAAACGATTTATAGATAGCTCAACTGGTCCATATCAGTACCAATCTTTGATTATGTCCAATGTTCTCTGTCTGTCTGACAATTACTTTAATCATAATGTTATATTTTCAGTGAGAAACCAGTCAATGAGCCAGTATCTTGGCATGAAGTGACAGCCGAGTGTAGAATAGATCTTGTACCGTTCTCCATCACTTTCTACACACACCAGCCAGTGAGTTACTCCCCATTATACCTTACTGCCATGAAACTAAAGATAACCGAATGAAACCTTGGTATTCCATCGGTTGTATTTTAGAAGTTTGAAGAAGTTTTATAAGATTGACGGCTTTGTGCATCTGTAACGGAGTTTTAAGGCCGCCCTAACATGTCACACCGTGGTGGAGGTTAAGGCGTCTGTCGTAACTTAACAACTGCTAGACCTGGGACATTATAACGTTCCCTCCGAAGCACTGAAGCAGTCCAATATAAATGCCACTAACAGTCACCCGTCCAAATAGTAACCTCAAAGAAAATAACAGAAAATTGTTTAACGTACAAAATGATAGGTCTGTATTCTTTTTTAACTCCTGCCATTAATTTCAGAGCAGGAAGTTTGGTGCTAGTTCGTATCGCGGCCTGCGCGTACTTCCGGTCAAAACTGCAAATGAAGCGGAACTCTCTAAGTCTGTATTGTCGAGTCTGACCAACCCCAGCGATGCTATTGACGTAAGTAGATGTAGAATATTGTGACGTCACAGCACAGTCGGTATAGCTCAGGATGCCGGAGGAAATTCAAGATGCCGCTTCATATTCAAACATAGGTATAAGAAATGGTCGGTAGAGAAATGATGCTACAGCTTAGATGAATTGTATGAGCTATCTGAGCTGTAGAATGATTTGCTTAGGTCTACAGTGTCCAAATGCTTTATGTAATTTTAATTTAATGTAATGAATGAATAGGTAATAATATACCAATCATATATAAGTATTTATTGTGTAATAATTCTTTTTGACTTGTAAAAACGGTTTTATCAATAAAGTGTATTGTATGCTCTGCCTTCCGTGCTGTGGGTCGTAGGTTCGATCCCCACCGAGAACAAACATTTGTGTGTGGCAAACATGTTTTTTTTTTTTTAATTATCTATAGCTAAGCATTAGGCGGCCAGCACACCTGCGGACCTAAGATGCGCACCGCGAGATATTTGTCATGTCGTTCTGTCAAAATGTAAGCATTTTGTACTAGTTTAGGAACTATTGCATAATCTGTTGTACCTAATGGTGTCGACAAAACGCGCCATAATGTACACTTTTGACACTTATTAGTCGTCGTACCTCTCTGAGGACGAGATAATAGTCATGCAGAAATGTCAAAAGTTGAAAATTCAAAGGCGCGGTTTCTCGACAACATTACCACAGATAATGCAATAGTTACTAAACTGGTACAAAATGCTTACATTTTGACAGAACGACATGACAAATATCTCGCGGTGCGCATCTTAGGCCCGCTGGTGGTAAGTGTAGTGGATGTTGGTTCTATGTCTGAATGTTACTACGAGTACGTATTTACAAAAAAATGTATATATGTATAGATCAGTAATTTAGTTCCCATAGTACAAGCTTTGCTTAGTTTGGGACTAGAGGGCGTTGTGAAATGTCCATGAATTTTATTTATTTATTAAATAAATAAATATTCACGGACACTTAACACAACGCCTTCTAGTCCCAAACTAATCAAAGCTTGTACGATGGGAACTAGATGGCTGATAGAATACATACATACATTTTTTTTTGTAAATACATACTTATAACACATAGAAACACCCAGACATAGAACAAACATCTATGTTTGCCACACAAATGTTTGTTCTCGGTGGGGATCGAACCCACGACCCACAGCACGGAAGGCAGAGCTACTACCGACTGAGCCATGACGCCTGCCTAATTATTTTTATATTAATAATTCCAGGTGTTGCGTAGTTACGCTATCGCGTACCGATCGCGTCGCACGACTCTCGCTCGACTCGCGACTAGATACGCAGCCGATCTTAACATGGAGCCACTGGTAAGAACCCTTAGGCCGGAATACTGAACGTCACTCAAATTTAAGCACCACTTAAAATTGCTCTCCCTCTGTTTGACATTACTCATTTGTAAGAGATGGCAATAATTTAAGCGTGAACTTAATTTAAGTGGCGTTTGAGTATTCGGCCGTTAGCAACAAAAACTCTTGGTGACAGACTTCATAGCTATGTCGGTAGTAGCTCTGCCTTCCGTGCTCGTGGGTTCGATCCCTAACAACAATATAATACTAGCGGCCCGTCCCGGCTTCGCACGGGTATTTAACACTAGATTTGACAAGAAAATTTCGCAATATATTGAACTTTGTGATATATTATCTTCATTTCCAGCCTGAAGGTGGTTTCGTACTAAAATGCGCAAATCTCCTGACCATGTCATGGCGGCTGGAGAACCAATCATCACCCGTAGCACCTTTCCATCATAAGATGAACTTTGAACTCGAATATATGGGTAAGTTCAATATAAGTATGACAGGCGTCACAGCCTTCCGCGCTGTAGGTTGCGGGTTCAAACCCCACCTAAAACAAATGTATTTTGTGCGAGTAATCTGTTATTTTTGTATTTTTTTTTCCCAGATGAATCATACCTGAAGATAGTAAAGCAATCTCATCGTCAACTATCCGATCCATCGTTACAAACAGACGAACGGACACTATTACTAGCGAAAATAATCAGTACATGTCTAGAAGCACAAACCCCGACCCAAGAACTGTACGAAAGCATGGAATCCGATCAGGAATCTGTTAAAAAACTTGAAAAAACTACTCTAGACGACTCAGATGATGATGTTATAGATAGAAATGACGATTTACAAGCTCGTGAGAGAAGGAGTGGTGAACAAACTGCGCCAGAAAGTACCGACGATGAAGGTGTGAATGATACACGTAAGAGGAAAAGAGATGAGGAAGTTATGGCACCGCCTAAGACAATTCCAAAGAAAGCTAAGCCTAGAGGCAAAGAGAATATGAACGAGAATCGCAAAGCAGTTAAAAGAACCACTCAAGTTGATGGTAGTGATGCCAAAAAAGCTAAGACCAATGATGTGGGTACAGAAAATGCAAACAGCGTAACTGAGATTGTTAAAAAAGGCGAATTAGAAGGAAAACATGATGGGAATAAACCTAAAAAGGCTGTGAACAATCAGAAAAATACAGTCGGAAGGGAGTTAAATGAAAAAGATACTGAAAAAGATAAAAAACAGAGTAAAAGTATAGAGAAAACTGTTGGTAACTCAAAAAACTCGGATGTTGAGACTGCTAAAGTTAAAAAGAAAGTTGCTGGTGAAGCAAAAGTCGCTGCTGCGAAGCATATTGCAAAAAATACGAAAGAGCCCAAGGTTTCGCAAGATAATGCAAAAAATAATGACAATAATGATGTAGTTTCTAAAAAAGTTGCAAAAATAACTTCTGAATCTGATCAAATGAAACTCACTGAAAAGAATCAACTAAATAACAAGAATTCTAACGATAAAAATAAACATAAGAGCGTTGGTGATCCAAAACCTCAAAATGCAAAAAACGTTGAGAAAAATCCTCCCACAAAAGATAAAAATGGCGAAATTGATAAAAATATAAAAAAGATCAATGAAAAGAATACAAAAAATGATGAAAAAACTACTGCTAGTAGTCAAGCTAAAGCAAAAACTACTGAAAAGATACTAGCGTCAAAAAACTCGCAGAAAAGTGTGAAACCTAGTGAAGATAAAACAAAAGCTGGGGATTCTAATTCAAACCAAGAATCTAATAATCCTAAGAAAACTGATAATTCTAAACCAAACGTCAAAAAGATTGATTCTGATCCTAACAAGAAAATCAACACTGAATATGTTACTGCAAAGAAAAATGACAGAGCTAATGCAAAAAATACCAATTCTGAACCTACTAACTTGAAAAAGGTTAATTCTGAACCTACTAACGCGAAAAAGGTTAATTCTGAACCCACTAACGTGAAAAAGGTTAATTCTGAACCCACTAACGTGAAAAAAGTTAATTCTAGGCCTACTAACGATAAAAATGACTGTTCAGAAACGACTAACGCAAAAAATGTTAATTCTGAATCTACTAACGTGAGAAAGGCTAATTCTGAACTAACTAGCACGAAAAACACAAATTCTAAACCTAATAACGTGAAAAATACTGCTAAAAATTTCAATACAAAAAATGTTGCCACCAAAAACGATACAAAGAATGTCGCTTCGAAGAAAGATGGTATTGCCAACGCGAAAAACACACTACCACTTGCAAAAACCTCAGTCCTCAATAATCCAAAATTAAAAAAGCAAGAATTGGTTATAAAGAATCACAGAAATTCTGGGAGAGTAGCGAAGAATATTAGTCTGATTAATGGAAAGTCAAAAATACCACAGAAAAAATTATCCCCAGCATACGCAGCTGTTCTGCGGCAAAATCCAGTTCGAGGTAGTCCGGGTAAGTAAATCATCATCATCATTAATCTCGTTAAGCCAGCAAGCTCGCATTAGTCAGTGGCTAACTCTGGTGACGGAGTTTTTAGGCCGCCTTAAGGCCTCCGCTATAGCCGGGACTTCGCTCAGAAGCACTCGTGGCTTGCTTGCCTGTTCAATCTTCACTGATTATCTAAGTTAAGGGACGTTCTGCGCGGTCACTATTTGGATCGGTGACCGTTACATTTACATCTGAGCGCTTCCGTGCTTCGAGTACGTTAAACTGTCGCGGCTCTAGCAGTCGTTAATCTACGGAGGCCTTAAGGCGGCCTAAAAACTCCGTCGACAGAGTTGGCCACTAACTAATACGAGCTGGCTTGCTTACATATTGCAATGTATTGTTTCTATGTATTTACAAAAACATATACAGGGTGAATTTTTGAGACGGGACAGTAAGGGCAGGTACCTTATTCGTTATAGTTACAGGAAAACGCTTTTAGGAGACTATCCATACATTTTTGAGATATTCTGAACTGCATTTACAGATTTTGAAAAAAAATTACAGTCTGAAAGAAAATGGTCATTTTACACAAAAACTTTTTTTGATGCCAATCGATCTAGTTTCTTATAAGGATCAAAAGTCTCTACCGGACCGACTGAGGTTTGAGTACTAGAAATGTCAGAAATCGCAAAAAAAATCCCCATACATTTGTACGGAAATACACACCAATGCAGATTCCGTGTTCCTATTATTTACAAAATACGCTTCAATTAAGTCCAAACGTTTGCGATTTAAAGACATTTTTTAACAAGAATTACATAAATTACAGCTAACAATCTAGAATTTTCTCAGCACAAACACAAGAATGACATAAGAATTCGAATCGAATTCGAAGTTTGAAATTTAAATCTTTTTTTTACTTACCTACTTTTTCAGCCAGTCTTCTTTATAGCGGATTATAGCGAATCTACCCATAGCAAAAAGTTTGGCTAATTTAGAGGTTTGACTCTTTTACCTACCCAAGTGTATGGGAAAAGTTTTTCGCGATTTCCGACATTTCTAGTACTCAAACCTTAGTCGGTCCCAGTTTCTTAGTCGGACTTTTGATCCTTATAAGAAACAAGATCGATTGGCATCAAAAAAAGTTTTCGTGTAAAATGACCATTTTCTTGCTGACTGTACATTTTTTTCAAAATCTGTAAATGCAGTTCAGATTATCTTAAAAATGTATGGATAGTCTCGTAAAAGCGTTTTCCTGTAACTATAACGAATAAGGTACCTGCCCTTACAGTCCCGTCTCAAAACTTCAGCCTGTATATGTATTCTAACAGCAATCTATGTAGTTCCCATAGTACAAGCTTTGCTTAGTTTGGGACTAGAGGGCGCTGTGTGAAATGTCCAGAATATTTATTTATTTAAATAAATGTATTTACAGGAATGAAGAATAAGTTTAAAAGTCCTTCTGATACGAATATTCAGAAACTATTTAAGCAAGCCACAATCATACCTCGTAAGTACAAAACTACTTACATATAATCGTTGCCGAAGTCGCGGGCGGAAGTTTACAATATTAAAGTGGTTTATTGTTAACTAGCTTCCGCGGAAGTCCGTCTCCCGTTTGATCCTGTTGATTTGGGATAAAAGTAGCCTATGTGATAGATAGGACCAGATAATATTCCAAATTTCATCCAAATCGGACCAGCAGTTCCAGCGTGATTAAAACACAAACATCCAAACATTGAAACTTTCACATTTATAATTTTAATTAGGAACTAGCTGATACCCGCAACTTCGTACGCGTGCGTAACTTTCCACCAAAATATATCTGTCAACCAGCATACGATGAACCTCGTGTCAAAGGCTGCTTTTGGTTAAGAGAGGTCAAGCTGTGTCTAAGAATCCGCGTCTTTCATTTCAATAAAATATAGCCTATGTTTCAATTCGGAAAAAGGACTTCTGAATGGTATAAGTTTCATTGAAATTGGTCCAGTAGTTTAGGCGTGATGCGCGAACAAACAAACAAACAGACAAACTCGATTTTCGGAATCAGTATCGTTTATTTAGTAGATCTGTATATTTAGTTTATCCATATCTTTAATTTTAGTTTTTGACTTTTTTACAGTTTTATAATAGTATAGATAAGGAATGATGTAGCTATCAATCAGTTAAAGAATCTTCAAAATTGGTTCAGTAGCTCCAAAGATTTCCTTCAAAACGAAAACAATAACTTGTTTAATTTTCTTTTCAGGTTTACTGAAAAAACCAACCTCCCTTATATAAATAGGTATTTAATTTAATTTAAGTTAATATATTTTTAATGTATTGTATTCTAGTGTTTATTAATAAAAAGATGTTTTTTTTTATAAAATTGTTTTATTTATTAAAAATAAGTCTTACAAATTCTAGATTATTAATAATACGTTAAATAATATAGTAAAAAAATAATGTTCAAAAATACAGTTGGTATTATTAGTTATTAATAATTATCATATTATTATAACCTCATAAAGAAATATTAGAAAATACGTTACAGTATCATATCTAGAGTCCTTTCCATGAAAGAAGTCCCGCAGACGCGTCGCTGTAGTCGACCTTAAGTATTATTTCTCGGGCAGCACTTTTAACAACTTTAGGCATTGAAAACAAGACTTTGATCACAGAAACCAAATAAAAACGCACTAGCATCCGAACACATTAACAGCACCTGACAACTAATTTAAAATTTAGTTTTTAAATTTAGTTCCGGAAATATCCGCGGGACTTCTTTCATGAAAAGGGCTCTAAATTAAAAATAGCAAAATAATTGCAAAGGTACACAACCATGTCATAATTTAATCATTGATGTAAATATTATGTATTTTTATCATAGTTTAATTACAAAAATTTTAAATCTTAATTACAATAATAATTTCAGAATATACAATATATTCTGTAGAAATGGAATTTGAAATTGGCAAAAAATTTCGTTTGTGTTTTAACATAACTAATACCACAGAATATAAAATGATTATTCCTGAATTATTTGAAACCCAGGAAGCGTAATAACTATTAGCGACCGGCTCCGGCTTCACACGGGTGCAATGCAGTGACGATGATGATGTATCACTACATAGTATAAAACAAAGTCGCTTCCCGCGTCTGTCCTAATGTCTGTATGTATGTATGCTTAGATCTTTAAAACTACACAACGGATTTTGTACCGGTTTTTTTAAATAGATAGAGTGATTCAAGAGGAAGGTTTATATGTATAATACATGCATAATATTGTAGAGAAACACTGATAAATTTACAATAATGTAACCCAAGGTGTAAAAAATAGAAATGGTATAGCAAAACACAACTGACAGCTAAACGTCATGTTTGACAATTTGACATTTGGAAATTGATAAGAGACAGCCGTAATTTCAACTATCGTAACAGACTTCCTGTTGGCCAAAGGGTAATACGATTGGACTGCGGTCAGACCGACGCAAGTTCAAATCCAACGCCATAAGCTTTTTGCAACTTTTTACTTTATATTTTGGATTTTTACTTTTTATTTAGGGGTTTGTAAGGGTTTTTAGGGGTTTGTAAGTTTTTTTAGGGGTTTGTAATTTTCCGTGCGAAGCCGGGTCGGGTCGCTCGTTATACATATATAAATCTTCCTCTTGAATCACTCTATCTATTAAAAAAAACTGCATCAAAATCCGTTGTGTAGTTTTAAAGATCTAAGCATACATACATACATACATTAGGACAGACGCGGGAAGCGACTTTGCTTTATACAATGTAGTGATGACAGCTTTGTAATCTGAGTCTAAAACAAAGTATTGAAAGGATAATTCTTATGTGTGTCTCCCATTCTGAAAAAGAAAACATCACGTCATCAGACATCTCTCATCGAAACCAAAAATAATTACTAATAACTTGTGTTTTGCACATTGTGATGATAATGGCGTCATGGCTTAGTCGGTAGTAGGTCTGTCTTCCGTGCGGTCGTGGGGTTCGATCCTCACCGAGAACAAACATTTGTGAGTGGCTATCATATATGTTTTTTCTGTATCTGGGTATTACTATGTATCATAACTATGTATTTACAAAAAAATTTGGTATATAGGTAAGTACTCTATCGTAGGTGCCAAATAACACCGCAATACAGGTCATTCACCCACCTTCACCACGATGTTGCAAAGTTCCATTTATGAATGGCTAATTCTGTCGCTTTCCATACAAACCTGTCGCTAAGACGGTAATCGCTCGAATCTCGTAGTACTACTGTTTGTTTACCATACATAAATTTAATTTTGCGACATCGTGGTGAAAGTGGGTGAATGACCTGTATTGCGGTGTTATTTGGCACCTGCTATATCAGCAATCTAGTTCCCATAGTACAAGCTTTGCTTAGTTTGGGGCTTGAAAGCGTTGTGTGATGTGTCTATGAATTATTTATTTTAAATGTTCCCACGTCAATACGTAAGATATAGTATTTTTTAACATGAAACAAACAAGATTTAAAAATGTCTATGATAATACTCACCCTTTAAATGTAAAAGTACGTTTATTACGATTAAGAGCGTGCAATGCGTCGATTTGGGCCGAAGTCATGTTGAAAGTCAGCGCTTGGAGGTTATCCCACAAGTGGGCAGCGGTTGATGACTTTACTACCACAGTATGCCCACACTCGAATTGGTACCTAAAATTAAAACAGGCCCATAAATTGCTCAAGCGCTGATCCGGACTGAGATTAGCTGAGTACAGATTCAGACAAATCGAGACTCAAATCACGTTCTTCTGAATCTCTACTCAATTGTTTGAACAAAATCTCTACTCAAACGTTTTCGCTACCAAATGATAGATGAAATCTATGCTCAAGCACAGAATTCAATAAAAAATATTTATTGGCGCTTTCCAGTTTTCCCTGGCGTGCGTCCCCTGCGTGGAGGATTTCTGGAACTTTTGTCCAATAATCCTCTTATGAGACCCCTGCGACTGCCGGCAGGGGAAAATTTCAGTTCTTAGAGTAACGCGGTACAGTTTTAGGCATTTAAATAGAGTATAATCACTACAACTTTTGGTCTTACAAACTTTGATGCTTGAGTATATTTCTTGACCTTGCGTATTTATTGATTTCCTGTATAAGACGCATTCGTATTTTGATAATAGCTCACCTGATGAGTAGCTGAGCTGGTGATACATTCAACCCTGAAGCCATGACCTGAAGCAGAGGGTCATCGATGCAGGCGGTCAAACCACTCTTGTACTCCGCTGGGGTTCCCTGGGTATATTGAAACATGTAAATACAAAAGCTATAATGAGAATATAGCGAATGAAAGAGAATCCCTGGAAAGTGCACTATACATTACATTACTATACTTACAAGGCGTATGTAGGTAAGGTAATAAGATTACTCCCGAAATATTTAGGTGGTTTGGTAAAATACGTAGAATAAATGAATCTATTACACAATCTATGTGAAAAATAGTATACTTACATAAGATTTACTTACTTTAGATCCCAACACGCCGAAACAGTTCAAAGTAATATTTCGTTCGCTGCAATAGTCGTCCAACTTCTGTTGCGAGAGGTATGGATGGCATTCAACCTGTATAAAAGATTTAGATAGTTCTGAAAGTTTGCATTTTGGTAGAAATCGACTGTTTTTATGTTCTGAAGCTTCCACGCCGATTCAAGCCAAGTTTGAAACGATATTCGAGCATCGAAATCCGTGCTTGAGCATAGATATCACTTGTAATTTTTCTAAGGAAAACACCTCAGTAGAGATTCTGTTGTATTTTCGAAATAAAAACGTGACTTGAATCTCGATTTAACTCTGAATCTGTACTCAGCTAATCTGAGTATGATAAATATTCACGGATATATCACACAACGCCTTCTAGTCCCAAACTAAGCAAAGCTTGTACCTACTATGGGAACTAGATTGCTGATAGAATACTTATATACGTTATTTTTGTAAATACATAGGTACCTACATACTTTTAATGCCACATAATACTTAGTAACACCCAGACATACAACAAACAGCTATGTTTGCCACACACCAATGTTTGTTCTCGGTGGGGATCGAACCCACGACCCACAGCACGGAAGGCAGAGCTATTACCGACTGAGCTGTGATGCCCGTCAGAGCGCTTGTAGACGTCCGTTTTTTTCGCCGGATACCGGACCGTGTTTTTTGCCGGATTCGCGGTGGTGTATGAATTCTGATGAATGTGTGTACACGCGCCGGGCATCGGTCCGGCGAACAGTTATATAGGACAGCCGTTTTTGACGGTCCGTTATCCGGTGATTAAAACGGACGTCTACAAGCGCTCTTATGGTGTCAAGATGTCACCTGTCAGGTAGTAGTAGGTACTTCTTACCTGGTTGACAACAGGTTTCACCCTAGCCCGGTCGAGCACCCGTTTGATCTGAGTTGAGTTGAAGTTGCTAACTCCTATTGCCCTGACCCTCGAGCCTAGGGTCTCCATCCCGAACCACGCGTCCAGGTAATCCGACTCGGAGTATTGGAGAACTGTTGCTATTTTAGGGATCGGGGAACCTCCTTCCTGAAATAGGACATTGGAATCTTTCATCATCATTGGATTCTTTTGTTCCATTTTTAATCGACTTTAAAAAACGTTTTGACTCAGTTTTGTTTAGTGTTTGTTACATCATAACTCCGTCATTTATGAACCGATTTGATAAATTATTATATTACTAGGTGCTGCCCGCGACTTCGTTCGCGTCCTGTTGGATCCCGTTAATTTTTCGGGATAAAAATAGCCTATGTGTTAATCCAGGTCATGCACAATAATAGGTAGGTATATCAAGTTTCATCCAAATCGGATCAGTAGATTTTACGTGAAAGAGTAACAAACATCGATCCATACTCACAAACTTTCGCGTTTATAATATTAGTAGGATCTGAAAGGGTATACGTCATCTCCCCCCAGTGAACTGTTAAAACTGGATCCGGACCCTAAGCAGTCAGTTAATAAAGTCAATGAATTCTTCTCCAATATTGGCCGTTCCCTTGCGGATAAAATAATAATATCTGGATCTGTTCCTAACCCATTAGTAACTCAAACCACACCTACCAACTCATTTGCACTTTACCCAACTGATAACTCTGAAATAGACAACCTCATCCTTAGCCTACGCAGTGACTGCGCAGTTGGTTGGGACAATATTCCCTCTAGAGTCCTCAAAACTTGTAGACAGGTACTGGTCCCCATAGTTGCTCACTTGTGTAACACCGCCATATCGACTGGGAACTTCCCAAACGATTTCAAGAAAGCCCTGGTTCACCCAATCTTTAAATCTGGAGACCGAGATAGTGTCAATAACTATCGTCCTATATCTATACTTACCTCTTTATCTAAAATTCTTGAAAAATTGCTCAACAAAAGACTTACAAACTACCTAGAAAAGTATCACATAATATCAAATAACCAATTTGGTTTCCGAAAAGGAAAGTCAACCGAAGATGCGGTAGGGGGACTTATTAATGACATAGCTCGAAACTTGGACGTTAGGAATAAATGTACAGTAATCTTTCTAGATATCTCGAAAGCATTTGACACTGTCTCTGTTCCACTACTACTCCACAAAATGCATTGCATAGGAATCAGAGGAATGGCCCTAGATATGTTTAATAGCTACCTAACGAATCGAAAACAATTTGTGAAACTTGGCGATTTCTCTAGTCGGGAGGCCTCTCTCGAATACGGAGTTCCACAGGGGAGCATATTGGGTCCCACTCTATTTCAAATTTATCTCAACGAGCTGTGCGACCTTTGCTTACCTAATTGTCAGCTGTATTGCTATGCAGATGATACCGCCGTTCTGATACATGGGAATAGTTGGGATGAGGTCAAACTAACTGCGGAAAATACAATGACAACTATAATGAAATGGCTTAATAGTAACCTGCTAACTCTAAACGTGGACAAAACAAAGTACATTACCTTTTCACTCACACTTGACACACAACCCTCAATCAACTTTACGATAAAAAGCCACAAATGCTCAATCCCATCATCAAACTGTACCTGTTCTTGTCTTAGTAGAACCGACAACATAAAATATTTAGGCGTGTACATTGACCAGCTTTTAAACTGGAATACACACATTGACTGCTTGACTTCACGCATAAGAAAGCTAATATTTGTGTTCAAAAACCTCAGATCATGTGCAATACCTAAAACACTACAATTAGTATACTCAACCCTCAGCGAGTCACTTCTAAGATACTGCATCTCCGTATGGGGTGGCACAGCAAAAACTAAAATGCTGCAACTGGAAAGAGCACAAAGAGCTGTACTCAAAGTAATGCTTAAAAAACCGTTCCGCTATCCCACCGCGTCTCTATATAACGAAGCGAAAGTACTCACAGTGAGACAGCTCTTTGTGCTACAAATAATCCTCCGCATGCACTCATCTATACCCTTTGATCCTCTATTCATTGAAGAGAAACGCAGATCTGATCGCGTATGTGTAATGGTCAAGCATAGAACTACAGCCTACAGTCGTTTTTTCCCCGTAATAGGACCTCAATTATACAATCGTATAAATAAAAAGATTGATATCTATAGACTTAATAGACATGACCTGAAGTCGGCCCTTAACACTTGGCTCTTGCAGCTAAATTATAAAGACACTGAAGAACTTCTCCAATTCTAAGTGCTCTTTCATAAGGCTACTGGTGGAACAATTAAACACGCCATGATATGCCACAACCCTAATTGCTCACGCAGTACCTACAGTCAAATCTTAACACTACATCTTAACACTAAACTTGCCTAGTTTCTCCTTAATCCAACACAACACACCCTACCCTGACACAACTCAATGCCCTCACACACTCACACCCTCACCCTCGAATATATACAAAATACTTACAAATAAATCTTCCATACACACACATGAGGGTTCTCCTCTATAACCAGACTCTTATGAGACTGGCGTACCAGGAGAACCCTCCACACACTCAAGCACCACACACCCACCTACAACCACCAATTTACTTTCACTTACATTTTCCCGTCACTTAACATTCTCCTTTCATTTTATCTTTCTTATCTTTATCCTCTTGATATTCTCGTATGTGTGACCTACTCAATGTGCAATACATACCTACTGTTTCTAACAAAATGTATCCTGGACACAGGAGTATTTGAGCCACGACGGCAGGGTCTGCGCGTGAAGGGTAGAAGCTGGCCCCTGAGATACAGTTCCTAACTAGTTCGGGAGCCGGAATATACCCAACCCGCTCGAACACGTCGTTGTAGGCTCAAATGCTCTTGTCGAAATTTGATGCTACTATTTTGAAGTAGCTTTAGTTTTTAGTTAAATTAGTTTAGATAATAAGTAAAGGTTGTCTGGAAGAAATCGTATTAAACGATAAGACCGCCATTTGCAGGACTTTGTCAGTCCTTACGTAACTGTAAGTTGTACCTGTCCTCAATAAAGTTTTTTTATTTATTTTCCAGATTGGTCCCATATTTTTTTATCAAAATCGGTTCAATGGTTTAGCAGTTAAATAGGAATAATTAATAATTGTAAGTTTAAAAACTTGAAAAAACCGACTCCAATTTGACACAGCTTCATCAATGATGATGATGAAGATGATACTTAGTAAATTGGGTTTGTTTTATTGATGATAAACACCATTGAAAGGTCACAGGAAAGCAAAATACGTAGGTGTACGTGGATATCCACATAAAATTGCGTACAGTACGGCCGGCGGATCTAGACCGGTCTGAAGTTGCGCTTTCGGAAATTGTGCGCAGGTACAGGCGAGACAAACCACCTATTCGACCCTAAAAGTGACTACTGCGCAGCGTTCCGAACGAACTTAACGCCGGTCTAGATCCGCCGGCCGTACTGTAATTTCTTTCCTATAACCACAGATCATATACTATTTGTTGCCTTCACACTATGCCGCAGTCGGCAGGGACTTGGGAAATGGGCACGAGCATAGTGTGAACGCTCCCGGCCCAAGTTCATGCCCTTGCTCTCTAATGAGAATAAAGGCGATGTTGCTGTGGCAATAAGTCCGCGGCAATAATGCCGGCAGCGGCATGGGCATTGTGTGCACGCGGTATTAGACTAAAAAGCAAGCTCGTATGAGTTTTTAGCCCCCTAAGGCCTCCGTCGTGGCTTAACGACTGCTAGAGCCGGGACCGACAGTTTAACGTGCCCTCCGAAGCACGGAAGCGCTCAGATGTGAATGCCACTAACGGTCATTCATCCAAATAGTGACCGCACAGAACGTTGGTTAACTTAGATAATCAGTGAAGATTGGCTAAGGCCTAGCCACGAGCGCTTCAAAATTGTTAGACTCACCTTGAATGACATAGGATTGTGTATAAGATAGAGGTCGAAGTAGTCCAATCCAAGAGCCTTCAATGATGCATCACACGCGCTCATCACCAGATCCGTCCGGTGGAACGTACTCCATAGCTTCGAGGTTATGAAGAGTTCCTCTCTGGAAAAGATAAATTAGAATCTAATCTACATTAGAGCTACCTAAGACTAATTTGTCTTATCATCATCAATCTTTAAAAAACTCTTTTGAAGCTGACTGACAATCAACGCACAGCCTAAACTATAAGTCCGAGAGGTATGAAATTTGGAGGGTAGTATCCTTATATAGTGTAGGGGTGCACTGAGAATGGAATTTTGAAAAGTCGCACCCTAAAGGGTCAGAAATTAGGATCAAAGATTTTAACCAAATAATGCGTATGCTGCTACCACGCGAGCAAAGCCGCGTTATTCTAGACTTTTTTACACTGCGATCTGAAAATGTTGGCTGTAGCGCGTCATACATATAGTCCATCAATGTCTAAACCGGATACCGGATGTGTAGGTGGATCTTGCTACGGAAGCAGTGTTCTATTGACTCCAGCTTTTTTTTTTTTTTTTTTTTTTCCCGCGTTCCGCGCGAGCCCTAAGAGAGTTGCTTGATTGTCGCGCGCGCATTTTACCTAATTTGTAACTTTTCATTGTATTTCCTTTTTTATTATTGTCTCGCTTGTATCTGAATGTCTCATTATATGTTTTAAAGTGTCTGTGCAATCGTTTATTCTATCCCCGAACCCCCTGAGAAACTTAGTAGCCAGCCGGGCATCGTTAAAAGGCTATGTTTTATTTGTTGCAGAACAGCCTTTAACAATGCATCGCCTCATACTGAGCAATAAGGAAGTTTCCTGTTTTTCATTATAATTTTTTTCTTGTAATACTAAAGCTGCAATAAATCCTAGTGTTTTTTTTTTCAATTATCTTCACAAATGACGAAGTTATAAAGCTTTTCCCTTCCGTTCTGAAATTGTATTACGCGCGGCCGGCCGGCAATGCGCTGACGTCACAAGTCTCGCTCGGCGCGGGACTCGGCGACGACGACGTGAGACGCGGCGGCTGGGCGACTGTTTGCCGCAATCCGCAGTTCGCACTTGTACGCTCAACGCAACAGCAAGCATTATTATGGAAACTAAAATAAATTAAAAATACTGCATCGTGCCTAAATGTACAAACACAACTGTAACTACACCCAAAAAAGACGTTTTGCCTCATAAGTTTGCTTGTCAAAAGATCAAGGTAGATACACAAGAACGGTCTGCTGTTGCGAAGCGTCGTCGAGCAGAGTATTATGAAAAAGTACTTTCAACTGAAGTTCCAGCCTCTGTTGCCCAACAACCCATAGAGTTTATTGAATGTGTTCAGAGCGATGAAGAAATTAAACATCCTGAAAATCCTATTTCTGTACCAATGGAATGTTACGATGTAGCCAGTGGTAAAATACAAACAAGAAATAAGGGCACTCAAGTATATATAATGAGCAAAAAGGAAGATAAAGGATGTCAAACAAAATTTAGGCAGAAGAATTTGAAATGTTTTGAAAATGAAATACTAAAAGACAACGACATTAGTGACGATATTACAGAAACTTCAGACACTATTAATCTGTCGGATTCTTTCAGTGAAAGTTCATGTGATAAATTCACGGATAATCCTAAGAATACGCTCAATAAAATAAAACATCATACACAGCTGTATTTAGGTCTTTCCAAAGACACTTACTTCTTGGTAGAGACTTTGGTTAATAATGTTCAACGACCTCAGGTAGATATCCTAATAGTTTTAAAAAAAATAAGAAGAATGATCTATATCTCGATTAGCTATAGATTTTGGGCTTCATAAGGGTTCCATTGCTAAAATTATTGGAAAAACTTTATTGCCATTAGAAATTTTATGAGAGAGTTAATATATTTTCCCGAACAAGCAGATGTTGAAATTAATTTGCCAATGGCATTTCGAACTCATTTCTCCAAAACCCAAAGCATTATTGACTGCTTTGAAGTTCGAATTCAACAGCCTAGTAATGCACTTCACCAGTCATTAACTTGGTCTAATTACAAGGGATGTAACACGTTGAAATTCCTTATGTCAATAACACCAAATGGATTTATAAACTTTATATCTGGTGGTTATGGTGGAAGAGTGGACGACGCTACTTTGTTTGAAGATTGTAAAATAATCGATAAGATACCTACAGGATCAACTATTTTAGCAGACAGGGGATTTAAGCATATCGCCTCAATAGTAGAAAGCAAGGGATGTAAGCTTGTCAGACCACCAAGCGTAAAATCTGGTACTGTCAGTGACAAAACAGAAGTTATTGATACAAAAAGGATTGCTGCTGTTCGGATCCACGTTGAAAGATCGATAGGAGGATTGCGAGATTATAAAATGCTTGCACCACATGCATGTGTACATGTAAAAATGCTGCTTTTCTTTGATAACATTGTGTTAATAGCATGTGGACTAGTCAACTTGCAGAACCTTTTAATAAAACAATAAATTTTTACTCAAAACTATATTAGTTGTTTATTTTACATCATCAAAACTTTCTTAAATACACTTTTTTTCCAAAATAAAACGCTTTTCTCCATCAATTTGAAACAAAACTGTTCATTGAAATTCACTTCATAAATCGGATTGTTAGTCAAAAAGTCTAATACCATTGCCATGTCGACTTTTGGCAAATTATTAGACTGTCCGCGCACAAATCCACTCCATCGTCAAAACTTCACGGTAATAGCTTAGAATTACTTTTTATATACCAGTATAATACCTCTGTAAATTACAATACTACCTACACAATTCGTCCAAGACCTACACACACCACGTCAGAGATAATACTGCGACTGCGAGCGAGCGAGCACGAAACACGCAAGATCACGCATCTGTCCGTCGGGACTTGTGACGTCATGACCGTGAATGCTCCGCACGGACTTTGTTTTGATATGGGCGATATTAAAAAATTCATATCTTCGTCATTTTTTAAGATATTTAAGTAATTTTTTTTTTCATTCTTATTTTAATTTTATTATCTTTAAATTGACACCATTTATTTTTGTTTTTATTTGACTGGAAACTTCCTTATTCCATAAAGAAAGATTGTGTTCTCTGAGGTATCGTAGTATTGCTGGACTGTCCCAGATCAACCGCAACTTTCTTACTAAAAACGTGTGCAAGAAAACACGGCGTTGTGTGAAATGTCCATGAATATTTATTTATTACCTAGCTTTCGCCCGCGACTTCGTCCGCGTCCCGTTGATCCCGATATTCCGGGATAAAAAGTAACCTATATGTTAATCCAGGTTATGAACCAATGTGGGCCTCATATTGGGTTGAACAAAAAAACGAACGTACCTAGTGACAGTACCATCCTTGATCTTAGCATTGATGGCTTCTCCCACCACCTTCTCGTTCCCATAGATGAATGCTGTGTCTATGGCTCGGTAGCCGAGGTCTATGGCTGCTGTCACTATGTGGTAAGTTAAGCGATGATCCAGCTTCAATAAAAAACAAATTAATTAAAAAGAGCCATAGAAATCTCTTCTAGACTCCCTTTATCACTACCTACCTGACCTACTGACCTACGTCCGTACCGTTCGCAGACTTGGAGGAAGAGAGCGCGGCTGGTTGCCGTACATTGCAACTCAAAATTACCATAGATGCCTATGACCACACATAGTTAAATTAATTATTAATGTCCTTGACAGAGATGAACTAAAAGATTCAAACTGCAATTATTAATGCCTGGGCCTCTACTGTGAATAATGAGTACCGAAGATTCGGTAGTGACGTTTGTGCTCCAATGCGCAGTAACGCTGCGTGACTTCGAAAGAGCCTAGACCATCGCTCGAGGCGACCGCGCAGTGTAACACAAACGTCACTACCGAATCAATATTCGCAGTAGAGGCCCTAGCTTTAGAGGCTGATGAAATCCTCAAAATTTAGAAACTGCTCCACCAATTTGTATCAAGCAGAACTTAAAATCATCCCAGATTCCTGATAAATTACGTTTTTTACATGAAACTCACGTTCAATCCGGATCCCAACTTTGAGAGCTATGAGGGCACAGACAAACAAACAGACAGGCACAACGCCGTCAATCTTATAACACTACCTACTTCCGTTTTTCAGTCAGGGGTTCAAAAACTTTCTTAAAGCGGCCTAAAAACTTCAATACTCTTCACAAACCTATGTCCCCAAACTATCTCAAAGAAAATTTTTTGCCTCTCTCTTGCTCTGACCGTCCCTCACGGTCCTCTCAACATCTGTACCTGAAAACTCCTGTTCATAAAACTTCCTTCTACACTAACTCCCTTTACTGTCAGTGCGATACGCCTGTGGAATTCCCTTCCAGTGGACATCCGTGAATCTGCATCTTTGGGTATTTTTAAATCCAAATTATATCACCACTTTCTGTCAATTCAGATCTCTCAACAAAATTGAGCATTATATGTGTATAATTTTATATAGTAGGTACATATGTATTGTTTTTTAGGTTATAGGCATGTATGTTATGTATGTGTATTAGTATATTTTGTAGGTTATTGTAGTTATAAAGGCGTTGTTGTTTCTTTTTAAAGTTTTATTTAGAAGCACGACCATCATCTCCGCACTACACCCAGGTTAGTTGGTAGATAATGCTAAACAGCATTAAACTCGCCTCTGTACGATTTTTTAAAAGTGCAATAAAGAATTTTCTAATCTAATCTAATCTAAAAACTCCGTCAAACGAGTTGGCCACTAACTCATACGAGCTTGCTTGCTTGCTACGGGCCCGCACTGGTGGGCCGGCCAGTGGGTTCGATGGGAACCCATTATTATAAGTCCTGACCCCGGTGGCTTACCAAAGCTGTTCCAACAGCTATCACAGGCATTGAGACGCCATTTGCAAGCTGGATGCGAGGCATGGGCGCCATCTTGCCATATTTGAGTCTAGCGTTAGTTAGCTCAGATATTTTTGCTTGGATGTCAGCTGAAGATTAAAAACTCTTGGTTAATCAACGTATTATTAACTATAGTGCCAAATAACACCGCAATACAGGTCATTCACCCACCTTCAAAACAATGTCGCAAAATTCAATTTATGAATGGCTAATTCTGTCGGTTTCCATACAAACCTGTCGCTAAGACGGTAATCGCTCGAACCTCGCAGTACTGTTTGTTTACGTGTATTTGGGTAGCATAGGGTAAGACTTTTTAAAATTTTGAATGTCTTATTTATTTATATCGAATCAAAAGCCTAAAAAATAAGTTTCAAGCTTCTAGCTCTAAAAATTACTACTTCCATACAACTACTACTTTCATCCCCCCTTTCAACCTCTTACAACGTCTTTTTCGTTTTAAAAAGTAGCCTATGTCCTTTCTCAGGCTCTAGACTATCTGTGTACCAAATTTTATTTAAATCGGCTCAGTAGTTTTGGCGTGAAAGCGAGACAAACAGAGTTAGGTACCTACTGTCGCATTTATAATATTAAGGTATGTACTTAGTTAGAGTGTTTATATTATGATCTGTGGTTAGGATTAGGATTAAAAAAAAACCGACTCTGTTGATAAAGAGTGTAGCAGCACTATATAATTTGAATAAGAAAGCCAGAAGAACTGGTTAACACTTGAAATGATAATAAATAAATAAATAAATATTCACGGACACTTAACACAACGCCTTCTAGTCCCAAACTAAGCAAAGCTTGTACGATGGGAACTAAATGGCTGATAGAATACATACATTCATTTTTTTTTGTAAATACATACTTATAATACATAGAAACACCCAGACACAGAACAAACATCTATGTTTGCCACACACAAATGTTTGTTCTCGGTGGGGATCGAACCCACGACCCACAGCACGGAAGGCAGAGCTACTACCGACTGAGCCATGACGCCTGTCAATAGTCAATAATATGAAAACTCATTGCTGTGGGTCGTGGGTTCGATCCCACTAAGAACATACATTTGTGTGCGGCAAACATAGATGTTTGTTCTATGTCTGGGTGTTACTATGTATTGTAATAGATAATATAAGTATTTATTTATAAAAAAAATGTTTAATAAGTATTCTATCAGCAATCTAGCTCCCATAGTACTTTGCTTGGGACTAGAGGGCGCTGTGTGACATATCGAAGAATATATATTTTATTTATCAATTGAGTCATTGTTTTTTACGTATATTCCAGAAATCCCCACTAAGAAATCTCTACTAGTGGGGATTGTAGTAACATCTTTAGTTACCTGTAATTTCTTTTTGTTTTTGGTCCTCCATTTCTGTCACATTCTGCTTGATTGGGGGCGAAACCTCCCTATTAGTCGTTGACTTTCGCTGTAGAAAAAAAAACAATAAAAATCAATAACGGCCGAATACACAAACGCTACATAAATTAAGTTAACGCTTAAATTATTGCCGTCTCTAACAAATGAGTAATGTCAAACAGAGGCAGAGCCATTTTAAGTGGGGTTTAAATTTGAGTGACGTTTCAGTATTCGGCCATTAGTAACTTACTTATGTGAGTTATCATCACAGGCTCAGTCGGTAGTAGCTTTGCCTTCCGTGCTGTGGGTCGTGGGTTCGATCCCCACCGAGAACAAACATTTGTATGTGGCAAACATAGATGTTTGTTCTGTGTCTGGGTGTTACTATGTATTATAAGTATGTATTTACAAAAAAAAGTATATATGTATTCTATCAGCCATCTAGTTCCCATAGTACAAGCTCTGCTTAGTTTGGGACTAGAGGGCGTTGCGTGTAATGTCCAAGAATATTTATTATTTATTTATTTATCTATTTTTTTAATAAAATGTAGCAAATTAGTTAGTGGCCGAATCAGATTTGCAATACCTACACTCCGAACTAGTTATTAAAACTGTATCTCGGAGGGTAGTACTCGTCATCCTCGCGCACGGTCAATAGGTAGTTAGAATGGATGACGTTGGTGTTACAATTTTTGCATAGTATAAGCAGACATTACAGACCAAACAAGGTGTTGTTATAGTTAGATTTAGTAACATGATTTTTGGTACGTAAGTACACGAAAAATCATAATATATAGTGAAATGCTTAGGTATAATATAATTTTTTTTTTTTAATTGAAAATCCGATTCCTGACTGAATGTGGCATGGAAATATGTCAAATATACAATAAAATATACTATAATATTGTACTATTGAATATTCTCCTTAAAAACACATTACAAGTTACTAGCAGCCGCGCTCAGAGACGTACGTACCTATGTTAAAACTTAATCAACGATTATTCTATTGACATATATTGACAGCACATGTACCTATTACCGTCCTTTTCTCATAAACTGAAACGACAAAGACGGATATATTAGTGCTGTAAAATTAGGTATAGTAGGTGCCAAATAACACGACAACACAGGTCATTCACCCACCTTCACCACGATTTCGCAAAATTCAATTTATGTATGGTAAACAAACAGTACTAACGAGATTCGAGCGATTACCGTCTTAACGACAGGTTTGTATGGAAAGCGACAGAATTAGCCATTCATAAATTGAATTTTGTGACATCGTGGTGCAGGTGGGTGAATGACCTGTATTGCCGTGTTATTTGGCACCTACTATAGTTATGTAGGTTAGATTACATTTTTTTTTATTATATTAGTGAATTTTTGCAAAACCTTTTTACTGTAGGTACTATTTATTTTTATATCAGTAGGTACCTACTTACAATGATCGTCAGTATAGTTATCTACCTACTAATCATTTTCTTAACGTAAAAAATAAACCAAATGAGTAACGAAGCAATGTATTCACTATCCTCGTTCCAAATCACTATCGAAAAAACTATTAGTAAAACACTTACAATTAGTAAAATCCACAAAACTAAACAAACAAACTTCATTTGGAGTTATTTGTAGGCACTTTCAACTTATTTATTGTTATCGGGATGCCAGTTTGAATTAAAAACTCATTTCTTTTTACCACAAAGTCACTGAACGTACGTACAGTGTTCTTAGTACAAATTATGTAGATATACTAATCACCTACCCTCATTTTGTAGTTGACAATATTTTTAACCGACTTCAAAAAAGGCGGAGGTTCTCAATTCGGTTGTATTCTTATTTTTTATGTTTGTTACCTCAGAACTCCGTCATTTATGAACCGATTTGAAAAATTCTTTTTTTATCTGAAAGGGTATGCTTCCAGGTTAGTCCCGAACTGCCATCATCATCAAAGAAGATAATATAGATCTCGTGGACACCACAGTATTTTTAGGCATAACTCTAGATAATAAACTTCAATGGGGCCCACACATAGATAAATTGTCGAAGAGACTTAGTTCTGCAGCATATGCAGTCAAAAAGATCCGCTTCCTTACAGATGTGGAAACCGCAAGACTAGTCTATTTCAGCTACTTTCACAGCATTATGTCGTACGGCATTTTGTTGTGGGGGAGTGCTGCAGACATAAACACCATATTTGTGTTGCAGAAGAGGGCTATTCGTGCAATTTATAACATGGTTCCCAGAGAATCACTAAGAAATAAGTTTAAGGAAATAAATATAATGACAGTACCTTGCCAGTACATCTATGAAAACTTATAGTATGTTCAAAAAAATATCAATCTATTCAACAAAAAAAGTGATAATCATAATGTTAACACTAGAAATAAAGACAAACTCGCTGTTCCCACCACTAGGCTCACAAAAATTAGTAAATCTTTCAAAGGGCAATGTGTACGCTTCTGTAACAAAATCCCAAGTGATGTGTCTCAGTTGTCGATTGGCAAGTTCAAAAACGTAATAAAACGGAGACTTCTTTTAAAAGCATACTATAAAATATCTGATTATTTAGAAGACAAACAAGCTTGGGACGAACTAGCTCCAACTCTTCCAATAAAAAAAAAATGTAATCATACCTAATCATACAAAACGTAATGACGATTCAAAGTGATCAGTGAGATTTTATTGAATAAAAGATTTTTGACTTTGACTTTGACTTTGATCATCATTTGATGATGAAGGCGTATCAAATTGATGTCGGTTTTTCCAGTTTTTCAAACTTATAAATTATTACTTGCCTCTTTTGCTAACAAACAAAATGACTGATGTTTGGGGCTAGAGAGCGTTGTGTGAGATGTCCAAGAATATATATTTATTTATAATGACAGACGATAAACGAAGCCGTCATGCGGGCCTAAGATGCGCACCGCGAGATATTTGTCATGTCGTTCTGTCAAAATGTAAGCATTTTGCACCAGTTTAGGAACTATTGCATTATCTGTGGTACCTAATGGTGTCGACAAAACGCGCCATAATGTACACTTTTGACACTTGTTAGTCGTCGTACCTCTCTGAGGACGAGATAAT
Organism: Eulithis testata; assembly: GCA_947507515.1. Taxonomy (NCBI): domain Eukaryota; kingdom Metazoa; phylum Arthropoda; class Insecta; order Lepidoptera; family Geometridae; genus Eulithis; species Eulithis testata. Next base: position 6,632,435 of record OX382216.1, read on the forward strand.
AGTCATGCAGAAATGTTAAAAGTTGAAAATTCAAAGGCGCGGTTTCTCGACAACATTACCACAGATAATGCAATAGCACAAAATGCTTACATTTTGACAGAACGACATGACAAATATATCGCGGTGCGCATCTTAGGCCCGATGGGCATTGATATCTAGAGTGAGGAATCCAGTTTTTTGGCTTTAACTCCCGTATCTTAGGTTTTACAAATTTTTGGATTAGTACTATCAATTCTAACAATTTTTTAACATTTTCCTGCCTAATTTTGATCTTGATCTGAGTGTAAGATCCCTCAATCTAGATGCCCATACATTTCACTAATTCTACTAATTTACGATGGTATATATTTTTTTGTTGCATTTTTTATACTAACCTAATTTGACAGCTCTTAAATATTTATCTTTATTGTTTCAGTTTATGAGATAGGGACGGCAATATTTTTTTTTCATCACACCTATTCTAAAAGAGCGGTTTGGTTCGCCTTTATGTGCACCCAAAGGTGGTGTTTTCTATAAGAAACAATAAGTGCGCGGCAAAGTTCATTCCGGCGCACTTATTTAAATAAGTTTCAGGATTCTACTAAAGAATCCGGGATTCTTTAGTAGAATCCTGAACGTAGCGAGGGATTCAAAAAATCGCCCTCGCCGTAAAAATATAATTTTGCTCACTTATGATACAATCTACTATTTACAACTCGGTTAATATATTCACAAAGAAAATTACAACTAATACAGTATTTACAATATTTACAAAATACACATGAAACAGTTGAGCTATCCACAAACCGTTGCAAACGATTTATAGATAGCTCAAATGGTCCAAATCAGTAGCAATCGGAAGCGTGCCCAAGACACTGGCTGCATTGCCGCGCTGAATAGCAATGCTGATACGCTGGCCTAGATAATCACCAGCCCTCGGGTCACGCGTCGCTTCAACTAGACGCAATGAAAGAATTTTTAAAACCTGGAGGGCCTCGGTACCCCACGGACCTAGAGTCTCGACCCCAAGAGGCACAAATGTGTAGGCCCTATCGAGACCTGCATACTTGTGCCTCTTGAGATCCTCGGCAATATATTGTTAGTGCTGTCAAATTAGGTAAAGATAATGTATAATGTAATGTATAATGCAACAAAAGATACACAAATGGTTGATATATTCCAGAAATCCCCACTAAGAAATCCCAAACAGTGGGGATTTCCTTTTTTTTTCAGAAATACCCACTGCTACGACGTAGGTACCATGTTTACGACGCGACGTAGTTTTTTTTTAGGAATTGTAAGACACTTGGTCGAATACTCAAATTTAAGTTCACGCTTACATCATTGCCATCTCTTACAAATGAGTAACGTTAAACAGAGGCCGAGCAATTTTAAGTGGTGCTCAAATTTAAACGACGTTTCAGTATTCCAGCCGCTGTGGCGTAGCAGTGGAACTAAAATGATTGCTAAATCTGTCATGACAATCATAGAGCATTCTTCGCGCTAAAATGACAGCTGAATATCATTAAAGGGGTAGTAATTGAACTCACTTTTTAGAGTCTCCCTTCTTCACCGGTCATTTTTCTTAACCAACCTACTCAGATCTTCGCCTTTTGTTAAAAGATTAGTAAACTAGTAAACGCCAATAAACACTGACATTGGCAAATTCGTGGCAGCCCTAGCCACCGAACAGCCACATGAAAAGAAGAAGAAGAATTGAACTCACCTCAAACAACGCAATTTTCTCCGAAACCGACCTCCTTATTGGCATTTCTTTCAAACTAATCGGAACTTCTTTCGTGTCCATCTCAATTTTCTCCAAAGAGTTTATCCTAACTATCATTCTACTGACTTTTCCTTTGACAGCATCTCCGAGGTCCAATTCCGCAACTGATTTAGCTCGTTTTAATTCTTCGTTTTTGATTTTGTTATAATCTTGTATAAATTGTAGAGTTTTGAAATTGTTATCTTCATTTTCGAAGGTTTTGTAATCGTACCCTCCGGATTTGAAAGATTTGAATCCATGTTTAGTTTTATCGTATCTGTGTAGTTCTTCTGGGTTTGTTACCCTTGGCTTATTGAAATCGCCATGGGATTTCTGTGTTTTGTATGTTTTATCCTTCGAAGTGTCTGGTTTTATATCTTTAAGTATATCACTAACTGGTGTTACTTGGTGAGCAAACATGGTATCTAAAGATCTAGGGCTTTTTTCAGGTTTCAGAGTTTTGATTATATCGTGAATGGGTCTTGTTTTCGGTATATTTTCAACGTTTTTGTGATTAACTCGAGCATCATTGGTTTTGAGTGATTCATATCTTTTTAAAGCTTCCTTCACAGGTATGAATTTAGGTACAACTACTGGAGTATCTTCATATTTATCTTTGAATCTCGTTTTCCTGTCATTTTCATTACTCTTAGGCTCATGTCTGATTGGCATTGGTTTTAGAACTTCTTCTGCAACTATAGAGTGTTGAATAAATATAGTGTTGGGTTCAATTTGAACCTTATCCTCAATTCCATACTGTACAGTTTCGGGTGATTCTACTAAAGCCATTTCAGCTCTTACAATATTAGGTACATCTTTATCGTTTTCAATATTGTTTTCACGAACGTGATGGATTATTTTATGGTCAAATGGCTTAAATACTTCATCAACTATCAAAGGTGTATGAACATGTACGTTATCAGTTTGTTTATTACTAGTAATTGGTAATGTTATATTTTTCTTTGGTATTTTGGATTTTGCCATTGGTATTTCTTCATGTCGCTGAAAAGAAGGGTAAATATAGGTTATGCTGGTCAATAAGCGCTCTAGAAACAACTAAAACATTTGTATTAATTATGAATCTTACCTCAAACATAGCAATTTTTGATAGTACAGACTTCTTTTTCGGTAGGTCATTACTAAAAGCATTTTTGTGAGCTTTGGTTGGCTCAGGAATATCTATTTTACTTATCAATACGTCATGGTCCATCATCTGGGCTGTAGCCTCTAAATTGTCGTATCTTTCTCCCACTACCGCTGTTGTATCTTCTATCTCTTGTTCATTCTCAGCTGGAATTGGGTCAAAAGAAGCTTTTTTAGTATCATCTGCTTCAACTGGGCTTTGTCCCATGTCATCGCTTACTTCAGAAAGTATAGCATCATTGTTGATCTCAATTGCATTGACACTATCTTCGAGTTTGTCAAGTTTTGAGTCATCATTGTCAGTTGTAGAAGGTTCGCCTGTTACTTCTACTGTGTTTTCTGTGATATTTATTTCAGTAGCTAGTTCTTTCTGTATTTCTTGGGAATTTTCGGCTACAAATGGCTCATAATCAAATGAGAGTACTTTCGTTTCAACTATTTCAATTATGTTTTGTTTTGCATTATTGCTTACTGCAGAAAGTTCAGGTTCATTACTGACATCAACAACTTTAATCTTAGCTTCGAATTCGTCAACTTTTAAGTCATCACTGTCAGTAGAGTAAGTAGGTTCGTTTCTTGCTTCTAATGTGTTTTCTGTAATACTTATCTCGATGATTTCTCCTCTCTGTATCTCTTGTCCATTTTCATCTAAAACAAGCTCAATATCAAAGGAATTTTCACTGGTTTCTACTGATTTTATTACACTTTGTTCGGTATTATCGACTACTTCAGATGTTATGGGTTTGTCGTTTATCTCAATGACTTCGAAACTAGATTCAATCTTATCAATTTTCAATTCATTATTGTCTGATATACAAGAAGGTTCATCTGTAATGTCTATCGCGTTTTCTGTCTCGTCTATTTCTGTATTTTGTCCAATATTTTGTTCATTTCCAGAAATAATCCCTGTCTTAGTTTTCTCCGGCTTAATATCAGATAAGGTTTCACTAATTTCAACTACTTCAGTGATGCTTTGTTCTGCATTATCGATTACTTCAGGAACTACAGAATCAATAGCTTCAATCTCTTCAATTGTCAAGCTATCAGAGCCAGTTGTATATGAAGGTTCATTTACAACTTCTTCTGAACTTTTTTTCTCGTCATTCTCTGTGTTTCCGGATACATACGAATCGAACACCGTTATCCCTATTTTGATGTAATCTTTGCAAATGTTTTCTTCTCTTATTCGTCCATTGTCATGTGGTTTAATTATTGGTGCGATTGTAGCACCAAACACTTTTCTAGATTCATCTTTTTCATTGTCACTTGACGAGGGTACTATTCCTATGTGACTACTAGTCTCTTCTGATTCCGCGGTCAGAGTGTCACTGGCTATGTTTTCTATAGCTTTGTTATCATTTTTGTTTTCAAATTGGTCATTACTTATTATTTCTTCAGTTCTTACAAAGTTAAACTCATCAGGCTTAGCTGAATTATGTCTCATCCTCGCTTTATCTCTAGCAGCGATCATTTTACCGCGTCTATCACCAAAATTAATCTCTGGTTGGCTATTTCGCTTAAAGAACGGTATTTTTGACTTCTTTATTTTCTCAACATCAATAGGCTGTACTCTATTCTCATCGTAGTCGTGGATAATCTCTTCGAACTTGCTCTCTAGGTTTTCTGGGTCTTCTACTTTAGGATCTAGTAATGAAACGTCTATGTTGATTGGTGTTGGATTATTGTGAACTACTTCTTCGTAGAGCTTGTCAAAATCATCTTCTGGAACCATTTCTGGTTGTGCTACTTTTATTGTGCTGACGCTGATAGATTTTCTTGCTGGTTTTATCGGTGCTTTGTTGTTCATCTTCGGAAGCGAAGATCTTCGGACAGGAATTTGCGTCTGAAAAGTATTACTTTCTTTTATGAATTGCATGAGTGTGACATACATCTATAGTATATCTATTTTAAATAATGAATAAAAACCTTTTATATAGTCATCCTCATCGTTTCTGATGACGGCAACCCTAACTAAAATTAAATTTACAATTAGTCTATTATCTTAACATAAATAACTTATTATATAATCTAATAGTACTGTCTAGCATGACCCCTAATATGGCTAGCTAGACCACGCCTTCGCATGGATGACCATCGTTTACCTTCTAGATTAGAAAATATTTGACACACTTCGGACTTCTTCATGGCTTAATAGCGTGACTAATTCTTATGTCTTTTACTGTCTAACTTCGTCTGTGGTCTAAAACGTATTGTTAGAGTCCTTTTCATGACAGAAGTCCCGCGGAAATTTCCGGAACTAAACTTTAAAACTAAATTTTAAATTAGTTGTCAGGTGCTGTTAATGTGTTCGGATGCTAGTGCGTTTTTATTTGGTTTCTGTGATCAAAGTCTTGTCTTCAATGCCTAAAGTTGTTTAAAGTGCTGCCCGAGAAATAATACTTAAGGTCGACTACAGCGCCGCGTCTGCGGGACTTCTGTCATGGAAAGGACTCTACTGTCGTTTTAGCATTGACTTTGTTTTTTTATTTTGTGTCCGAAATTAATATTGTTGGAGTTCTTAGAAAAGAGTTCTTACATGTAATAATAAGAGATTACCTCAGACTCGCTTACTTCTTTCGATCCTCTTCGCTTCGTCTTCACTCGTTCGACAGTCTGTCTGAAGTGGGATACTGGAATTTTTGTTTTAGCCTTCGTGTCATCTGTTTTGTTAATAGTATCTTTACCTGCAAAAGATATAACTATTAGTAATGGACAATCATTATCAATCTATATCGGTTCACCTGCCTGTATGCATTAGGTAAGTTTCTGTCAAGACCGCACGCATCACTAAGGCCCTAAGGCACAAAATGTCCATGTCGAAGATTATCTAAGTTAAGCCACGTTCTGCCCGGCCAGTATTTGGATGGGTGACCGTTAATGGCGTTTACATCTGAGCGTTTCGGAGGGCACGTTAAACTGTCCCGGCTCTAGCAGTCGTTAAGCCACAACGGAGGCCTTAAGGCGGCCTAAAACCTCCGTCACGAGAGTTGACCACTAACCACAAACTTACCTTGACCATTCTTGTTGATGCCTGCTTTGTTATTGCCATGTTTAACCTCACGATGGACCTCTTTGCTTGGTTCATGTCTTATCTGTGGTATCCCCTGAAAGTAATCAATATGTAACCTCTTTCTTCCATTCTACCAAAAATGTACAGCAAATCTCGTCTTATATGACATGCATTTTAATTTTTTTTTAGAAGGATTTGTTTATTGTGTTTATCATTCTTCCAAGGTTTATGGAGAGCTCTTGTAGTTCGAGTGTACTGCCGGGTTGGTAATCATTAGTCAATAGTAGGTAATAAATATCGTAATCTATTTTTGAAACTAGGTAGGTACTTACTGATAAAAAATATTTAGAAAATGTTTTTCGCTTGAGTCATCGTAACGAAGAATATTACTAATAATTGCAACTTATGTACAATCGTGACTGACAAAATGTTCATTGAAAAACTCAAGGTGCTTCTAGTAAGCCAATGGGTCACTTACTACTGTGATATTATTCTACTAGAAACGCCTACTGATTTTAATAAAATAAAAAACCCTATGCATAAATCTCGCTCAACTGATAAGAGACTTGTGGTTAGTTTACTTGCTGACGATTCGGAGAAAAAAATTGGGAGAAATTCTCCCAATTGTCATTTTTGATTTTAATAATTTTGGTTGTGACGATTCGGAGAACATCAAATTAAGGAAGCCGTTGAGTACAGTCATAAGCTTGTGGATAAGTATTAATGGTAGGTATTGGCAACTCCTAATACTCTTTTTATAGTTTTTTTTTTCCAATTTGAAACTGCTTGTCACTGCTAGTATATTTCTGGAATAAGTATACCAATAAGTAAAAAATCGTTGCCATAAAATAATTTTAAGACAATACTATGAACAAATATTTTCTCAAGGACCCTAATGTTATTATGGATTTACGTACTTACAATAAAATTTATAAAATACATTAGTTACTCTCAAAAATCATATATTATTAGGCAAAAAAAAAATGATTTCAATGCTTTGTACTTTCAAATTAGTATTTATAATCAAACTTTTGTATCTGAGTGACGACAGTCTTTCCCGGCATCGTCTGCTTCTTGAACAGATGCTGAAACGTCACCGAGACGTCTTCTGTCACTGTCACTTTCTGCAGCTTCAAGTCTCCCTTCGTGAATGTAGCTTCTTTCCTCGTGACGGTTATTACCGGTTCTTCGTGGAACGTATCTATATCTTGGCTACTTACTTCACATTCACCGTTTTCATTATTCACAGCTCCTCTGAGCTCCTGCGCACCTGGTACCTCAGCTTCAATGTTCTTCGGGTTTTTGTATTCAAATTTGACATTGACAGGTTCCGCCATCTTGGTTTCGTCACTGAAAACAGTTTTTTTATATTAGCTTAGCTCTTGGGTTGTATGCAATCCGCTTTTGTATCTTTTTGGGAATTTTCTTAAGCTCTTTATTTACATCACGCGATATTCAGCCAGTACCTAAGCCCAGAAAGCGCGTCCGCGGGCGTTCAGACGTTCAGACTAACAAATTTTACAAATGAAAGGTGAAAAATATGCTAAAAACACTCAAAAATACAACTTTTTGGTCGGAAAACTTGTTTAGATCAAAACATTAATATTTATGTTTAACCTTGTGCAATATTATTGCACACAGCATGGTTGTTTCAAATTTCTTCAGGTATGTTCGAGCGAAAAGTTGTTTGACATTTGTCAGCCCCCTCATTAGACATTACACTACGCAAGAGACTAATTAGGCCTCAAACGCACTAGCGGTTAACCGCGGGGGCGGCTAGCCGCGCGTTTCCAGTTTAATATGCAACCGCTGCGTACAATCACAAGCGGTTGACAAGCGTTTGCATATTAAACTGGAAACGCGCGGTTAGCCGCCCCCGTGGTTAACCGCTAGTGCGTTTGAAGCCTTAGCTGACTAAAAAACGCGCGTTGTAAAATCCTTCTTAAAATCCCTTTCAATCGTTCCCAAACCGGCTACTTACATGTATGCCTTCAAGTAAATGCTACTCGTATGACAATCAACACTGCTCCATCAAAAAATATAATTATGTTATCATTGATAAAGAATTACGTGTTTTACTGATTATCGTAGAATTGTTATTGGATATTAACGTAAGTATGCAACTGCTCAAGTATGTTACCTACATAGTATTACATAGCTTCTTAGATAGACGATGGAACGACCTTTTTCTATACAACACCCTTATATATTAATTTAATAATTAAGTTTGAAATAACTAGAAAAACAGACTCTAATTTGACTACCTTACGGCTTCTTCATCAGATGATGATAATGATGTTAGTACTTTGGGATTGTTCTATTGATCGTAAACACGGAAAAGTCACAGGAAAGCAAAATACGCAATTTCGTGTAGGTGGATAACATATTTTTCCAGTTATTCCTATTTAAACCAAACTACTGAAAGCATTGCCACAGAATGATGGACGCAGTGCAATGCATCACGCGGCACGTCCTCAGATAGAACGTGCTCAGTGAGGCAATCCATCGTTATATGCCGGTGGGCCGAGTTGTTCCATTCCATCATATACCTACTACCTAAGTAAGTTCTATAATAAAACATTGAAGTCGGTTTTAAAAATAATACATTTAAATAATCCATGTACTATAGTAGGTGCCAAATAACACCGCAATACAGGTCATTCAACCACCTTCACCATGATGTCGCAAAATTCAATTTATGAATCGTAAACAAACAGTACTAACGAGATTCGAGCGATACCGTCTTAGCGACAGGTTTGTATGGAAAGCGACAGAATCAGCCATTCATAAATTGAATTTTGCGACATCGTGGTGAACGTGGGTGAATGACCTGTATTGCGGTGTTATTTGGCACTTACTATAGTTAAGTAACTTACTTACCGTCAAACTCAAATGTTGTCATCCAAATATTAACACACAAAAATCACAGTTAAAAACATTATGCAAACAATTTTTTTTTCACAAAATTCACTTATCTAACTTCTTGTATCTATAACACATGTTTAGGTAAGTACGTATCTACAAGTAAGTGTTAGGTAGATTTTTGTACGACCGCACTGAATAATATTAGGTTATTATCAGTTTTATCAGGGCTTTATCGACAGCTATAGATTACTATTGATTAGACCTTGATAACGGGTGCAAAGCGTTACTGTAGAAATTGGGTTCGGGACCGAATTAGCATATAGTGGTCGTTTTAGTAGTCGTGGGTTCAAATCCAGGACCAACTCTGATATAATAGATAGATAGATAGATAGAAAATTCTTTATTGCACAACTTAAAAGTAGTGTATACAGGCGAACTTAATGCTAAAATAGCATTCTCTACCAGCTAACCTTTGGGTAGTGAGGATAACAGTTTATTAGGGTAGTGCGCACAGGAATATATTACTAGAAAATAATTTAGCCAAAACTTACACATGAACCTATCTTAAATAAACATAAATACGAAGGTAATACTATATAAACTAATAAATATAAATAATAATATATACATACCTAATATAACTTAATATATAACGTGTGTTTATCCCTGGATATGACACGCAGCTCGTTTCTCCCGATAGTATCGATGCTGACTTAAGGGCCGTAAGATCAATAGTGGTTTAAACCATGAAATAGAGTTTTACCTCCAGTCTCCGATTATTTCATAAGATCAATGGTACCTAGTTAATCGACCATCGGTAGCTTAAACTGACAGAGATGACAGTAGATTAATCCATTGATCAAATGTAATCGTAGTTTACCAAACCCATAGTTTAAACTGCTTTTGATCTTACGGCCCTAAGTTGCATAAATATAATTTTGATCTAAACAAGTGTTGTCAGTGTTTCGAGGCGGTGGTAACCGCTTACCATGAGGTGGTCCGTATATCTGTTTGTCTCCTACTAACATAAATAAAATTGTACCTAGTAAGTACAATAATATCATATCAATATTCACAAAATAATTTATAAGTTTAAAAAAATGCAAAAACCGACTTCAATTTGATTTTTTTTTTCAGTTCGGGACTAGCCTGGAAGCATACCCTTTCAGATAAAAAGAGAATTTTTCAAATTGGTTCATAAATGACGGAGTTCTGAGGTAAAGAACATAAAAAAAAAAATTGAGAACCTCCTCCTTTTTTGAAGTCGGTTAAAAATAATAGTTATTACTTTATTACCTGTCCATCTCCCTCTATATGTACATATATTATTATGTTACTGAGTGCAAAAGACGACGTTTATGAGTTCGAGGGCTGCTCAACGGGGCCGGGTTAGGTTGGGTTCCCACTGCGCCGGACCGGCAAAAATGCCGGATCAGGGATAAATTAATATGAATAGCTCGATATAAATTGTACAGCCACTAGCCCTTCCGGCAGGGAACCCGGCCTAATAATCACGATTCCAATAGCTATGTCCACACTGTGCATTTTCATCTTCAACTTTCGTTTGACGCTTTCAATAATTCAATGCGTTAATGAACGCAACACCAACATAGTTCAATCTTCAATAAACTTTAATGTAAAATCTTTTTCTTCGTCCGCCACCTTTAGGGCACAGAAATCCCCACCTGAGCCGGAAAACGTGAAAACGCGCGCGCTTCGCTTTCAACTATCGCGCATGCACTAAGGGCATGCCTCACGTGCGCTGTTGACTTGCGCTATAACGCATGTTCTTATTATTATTAAGCCTTTATTAACTGAACTTAAAATTAAATCTTAAATTATATTACTTAGTGCACATCAGTTCCCCTTTTCATTCAGTACGTCTGTTTGACGTAAAGGCCTCCTCCAGCTTTTTCCATTCGTGTCTGTCTTGCGCTAGTCTTGTCCATAGTGGACCTGCAGTATTTTTGATGTCGTCTACCCATCTTTTTGTTGGTCTTCCTCTCTTCCGCTTTTGGTCTTGTGTCATTGTCCATTCTGATACTGCTTTAGTCCACTTATCTGTCTTGCTCCTAATCATATGGCCTGTCCATCTCCATTTTAGCTGTTTTATTTTGACAATAACGTCTATTACTTTTGTCTTTTTCCTTATGTCGGTAGCTCGTATTTTTTCTAGTAACCTGATTCCTAGAATACTTCTTTCCATGCTCCGTTGGCACGTTCTCAGTTTCTGGATATTTTTTTGAGACATTGACCATGTCCGGCATCCATAGGTCAGGCATGGAAGAACACAGGTGTCTAGGAGCTTTCTTTTGGCAGCGATGGGGTAATTTTTATTTTTCATCACCTCTTTATGACACCAATAGTTTTTCCATGAGTTGGCAACTCTAGTGTCTATTTCTTGATCCATCAGCAGCCTTATTGTGTAAGTTCAGTGGTAATCGACATCGGCTTCGTTTTTGACATTTGAAACCTAGACTGGACTTCAACTGTCACTTTCGTATTCGTTTTGTATACAATGCCGAAAAAAAAATTCTGACAGAGTCGACCGATGGTAATGGGATTGAACTTCACTGGTAATGGATTTCAAGTTACACAATAAGGGTGCAAGTCTCTGAATGCTAGTTGCTGACCAAGGTAGTTGTATGAGTCAACGTAGGTAAAGCACGAATCACCGATTGTTATTAGGTTAGGTATCCTATTTGTCATTAACTTTGTTCTCTTTATTCATCGTCAGGCCAGCCTCTTCACTGGATTTTAGAACATTCTTTTAGAAGATAACGCATGTTCTTAATGAAAAAAAAGGCACAGTGTGAACATAGCTAATCTCGATGATATTTACACTTATCACATGTACATCACAATTCCTGGCAAAGCGCATTTGGTCGGTGTCAAATACCCGCCTGCATTCGGTACTTTGTAAATTAAAATAAAAAAATGTTTGTTCATACACCCACATTTTATTAAAACATTGTATAACATATCATATTCAATAAACAATGATAATGAATAATAACCGACACTTAGTTAATACATATTAAATAATAACTTTTTGGGGCAGGAATAGACATGTTACAACTAAAGTAGGTAACATTGATGATCAACAATAACATTTAACATAACTTGATATAACAATTAATAAGAATTAAAAACGGTTTAATGTAAAATTATTAAATATCATTCTCATAAGTATTTTTATTTAAACAAAACAATATAACATTTAATTATATTTTCATTAGGAATCCATATTATTATATAATTTGAATTGTAAGAAAATATGGAGACTGATAGAATGAAATGGTTAATGAATGATTACAATAGTTAAACATGAATATGAATAATCTGAAGTAACGTAATATTATATTAAGGTGCATTGGGGTAATTGCGAAAATGGGTATATTCCGAAAATCCATAAAATCTAGTAACATAATGCGATATTTTCCTGTTGGCAACATTGGTCTAGACGCCATCTTGATTTGCATCGCCGTGACAGTTCTATATATCCTCGTGCCAACAGGAAAATATCGCATTATGTTACTAGATTTTATGGATTTTCGGAATATACCCATTTTCGCAATAAGTACATACCGATTCTAGAGTAATGCACCTTACTCTAGAATCGGTATGTATGTAGATACTTATATTAAGTAAGTTACAAAGTACATTTCCTGGCTGCGACAATCGAAACACTACGTTTCTTCTATAAGCATCAAAATATCACTTAACATCTATCACATTTATATTATTAGCAATATTTAGCGATAAAACCCACTAGGTGCTTATTATAATGAATAAGTATTATGTATATTCGAAGAAATATATTATGGTATTATGTTGTATATTACAAAGATTCAATTTTATTACTAGGATACACTTTCAGCTCTTTTCTTGATATCACTACTAATACTTTGATATATTTTACTACTAATGATTATAATATAATTTAAATAAAACTAAAATATCGAGATCTAAATAATTTTAGTATAATGACTAAAAGTACATTTTGAGGACCCAAACCCAGCTATTGTAAATATCGAATATTTGATATGTTTCTAAGTAAATGAAATCATCAATTATGACTGAATATTAAAAATAATATCGATATCATATTTATTACTAATATTTATTATGATTGAATATTTGTTATAAGCACGCTATTCATATCTAATATTGGAAGAGTATGTGATAATACAAGGTTTCTAGGTATTACCATTTTTAATAATTAATATCAACAGTGTGCATATTTGGGTACTGTAATGCTGTCAGTTGGTTGCATAAACAGTTATTTTTATATGTTTTTGAACATTCGAAGTGTTAAACTACGTGGATAACTTTCAACAAATTACATTGGACTTCACTCAAGCAGCCATACATGAATGAGCCCTTTGTGTCTTTGTATAAATAGAAAAACAAATAAATATTTAAAATACGAACTAATACTTTTAAAATATAAAACCCAACCTCATAGAACCATGTTTTCGGTTTTGTAGCATATAATGCTTCATTAACTCCGCCTTTTACGTAAATAAAATATATTTTGTGCAATAACGTGTTAAATAAACTAATAAATAGAAATTAAAGTGACTAAAATAAGATTGACGGGTCTTGGTCTCGCCATGTTGTGGGTACAGGGGCATTATTCTGTATGACTTAGGAGATTCCTTGCCGTAACCGTATGACGTCATCGTAAGGAATGACATTTATGGCATAGGAAATACGGCATAGGCATAGGGCGATTTCACGCCGCTGTCTTGTCGTGCTGCGTAACGCGCTTGTATTGGTCATAGTGAATAAGGCCCCAGCATGGCGAGACAATAACAACAAAGACAATATTAATAACAACAAAGACACAACTTGAAGAAAGATTATCCATCATGATTCCTATTTTGGTAATGTTAAACAAATTTTACACTAATTACTACTGTGAACATTCTAACATACCTACGACTCCTACAAAAAGCTTTAGCAATTGGATTATTTAAAAAATTGTGTGCTTGAAAAAAAATATTTGAAAAATAAAATTGTTTTGAGTCATATTATAATAAAAATAATGTAACTTAATATTATGAATATAAAGTAACCTATATGTATAATAAAATATAAAATAATACAATATAGTTATTCTATAGTTATTTCAATTTAATAACATAATACCTAATATATTTTGTGAATAATATTTTCAACTGTGCGCTATATATATAGGAGACACCAACACTAGTTAACCGCGTCTACTTAAATAAATAGCACTTAATGTGCAATTAGGTACACCTACCATATTATAACCAGTCATAGTTGATGACCTTGAAATAAAACAATTAAAAATATCATTTTGAATAATAAAAACTCAAGATTTGTGAACAGTATGACATTTTGTCATAGCAATGCTTAATATAATTTAAATTGATTATACTGAGAAAATATTTTTTTTTTTGAAATATAAAGTTATACCAAACTAAGTAAGTACCTATATGTTTCTCATCTAAGTAACGTGAAGATTATTAAATGCAGGAATATACAACTATTAATACATATTTTTTATTTACACGATAAATATTTGTTTTCCAAAATTAAGTTTCATCCCTTTAATCTTACCAGAACCAAGTTATATTTAAAAATTGTCCAAAAGGTGCGCTAAAAACATGTGATTTTAAAATATTATATTATTGTCACATTATCAAAACTGCCAGAATATACAAAATTATTGTCCTACTAATTATATAAATTCATAAAAACAATAAACTATATTGTCAAAGTCACGTTTGCAAAATTATATGACTAAAGTTATTGCAAAGCCGTTTTTTTTATTTGCTAAAAATAATGTATATTTTTGAAATATTTAATGTATATAATATTTACGAATATATAGTTTAATATGATAAACGAATGTAAATATTTATTATATGATCTACTAATACACACACTGGCTAAACAGCAACATCATATATTTATAAAGCTAATACAGAATATAAAATATTAATAAGTTATTTTGAAAATTGGTCAGGAAACAGTATACATACGATCAGTAGAATATGTTGAGGATATGCGGACAATATATACTTTGACAACTACAGTATAAGGTATATTATAGAATAGTATATTTGGTCATAAATAAGAACATTGAATAAATATATTTTTTAATCTAAATTCGGCACAATACATTGGCACTCATTACTAAGCTAACCTCTTTAGTTTATTCTAAGATACCACTCCCAAGTTACAAATAAAAAAGAAAAAAGAAAATGGCGGTTTCAAGATGGCGTCGTCGTGTAGTTCCTTACTCTTCTTCTTCGTTTTGGTAGCTCACGTAGCGTACTGATGACTTTTCGCTGATGATCAGGCTCTGTATAATTTATCATTTTAAAAAGTAGAAAGAAACCGACTTTAATTTAATTACCTTACAGCTTTATCATCAGATGATAGTGATGATGATGGCAGTTCATTGGAATCCTACTTCTTACTAATATTATAAACGCGAAAGTTTGTAAGTATGGATGGATGGATGGATGTTTGTTACTCTTTCACGTAAAAACTACGGATCCGATTGGGATGAAACTTGGAATTCCGTGACCTGGATTAACACATAGGCTACTTTATATCCCGAAAAATTAACGGGATCCAACGGGACGCGAACGAAGTCGCGGGCGGCACCTTGTCTATTATAGTCTATGGTCTATTGATCGTAAACACTGAAAAGTCACAGGAAAGCAAAATACGCAATGTCGTGTACGTGGATGACGTGTTTTTTGGTGGTTATTCTTATTTAACTGCCAAACTACTGAACCGATTTTGATAAAATTTATATGAGATCACCTCTCAAGTATAATCTATCAAACAAAAAAATATTATCAAAATCGATTCATAATTGGCGGAATGATCGCGGAACATACAAAAAAGACAAACAGTTGAATTGAGAAACTTCTTTTTTAACTCTGGTGACGGAGTTTTAGGCCGCCTTAAGGCCTCCGTCATGGCTTAACGACTGCTAGAGCCGGGACCGACAGTTTAACGTACCCTCCGAAACACGGAAGCGCTCAGATGTAAATGCCACTAACGGTCACCCATCCAAATAGTGACCGCGCAGAACGTCGCTAACTTCGATTTGGATGAAACTTGGAATATATATTGTCCGTGACCTGGATTACTAACGGGATCCAACGGGACGCGAACGAAGTCGCGGGCGGCATCTAGTAAGTACTATGTCGTGGGTAGGTAAGTAGGCTGGTACACTGTGTTAGTTCTTACCTGCTTCTCATTAGTAGCTGGTGGTGACCTGAGGATCAGCAGTAGAGGTGCGTACGCGAAGTTTAGGATAGCTATGATGACCAGCATCCACTCGAAGCCGATGCTGTTCATCAAGGCTCCAGAGAACGCAGGTCCTGGAAGGACAACAGTGATTGTTATATCAATAATACGCCTTTACATCTATTGAAGATGATTTATAGAGCGTCAGGAGGCAACCTATGCCTACACTTAACGACACACTGTAGTGCCTGGGACAATGTTTAGATGGAGTAGGCCCAGCACCTATACCATCCTCTCAGCACTTATTGACCTTGTCTTTCTTATAATATCAGCCTGTAGGTATTGAAATCCACTGGATATGCGTCTCCCTCATAGATACTCAGTAAAATTTTGAGCCTTCTTTTATTTAAGGCGTATGTATAAGGCAGACAACCCTCTCACATTTCAACATTTTTGAAGATATAATATAACTAAATGTAATTATGTGAAATTGCAGAGCTTCAGGGTCGAGAGAATAACAATGCAAAGGTTCAGGTATTGACGGGCGTCATGGCTCAGTCGGTAGTAGCTCTGCCTTCCGTGCTGTGGGTGGTGGGTTCGATCCCCACCGAGAACAAACATTTGTGTGTGGCAAACATAGATGTTTGTTCTGTGTCTGGGTGTTACTATGTATTATAAGTATGTATTTACAAAAAAAAATATGTATATATGTATTCTATCAGCCATCTAGTTCCCATAGTACAAGCTTTGCTTAGTTTGGGATGAGGTGTAGTATTACGATAGATACTAAGATTCAGCATACATCTTCATTTTGTAGTCAGTATTAAAGGAGACTCGCTAAAGAATACTCGTTTCAATCGAATCCCTTCCCCTCATGGCGACCCTGCCATATTTGGGGTTCGTGACGCGGTATCGAGTTGGTTAGGCGTTGCGGCTCCAAATATGTAGAGCGAATCTATCTTAAACAATATAAATTTTTTTAATGTCGTGATTTGATTGGAAACTAATAGTGAAAATGTGTCAGCCGAATATTGAAAAGAAACCGAGTTCCAAAACCAAACCTCAGTTGGGGCAAACACAAATATGTGGTGCTGATGATGGGGCTCGGCGCTGTATATTTGCTGTATCAGCAATATAAAAAGTGTCACCATTCCTGAATGAACGAGGCGACGATGGCGCAAAACTACTTCAGGAGGGCTTTCAGCCGTTCCCGAGCTAACCGGGAGGATGAGCGCGATGCCGTTATAATACAAATTAAATAAGTGTTTAGTGTGTGATCGTTATATAAGTATATAAGTATGTGCTGTGCAGTGCAGTGCGATTCTAAAAAAAAATAAGTAGTTACGGATTTAAAATAAAAATAATAAAATACACAGTCGACCAGTTCAAATATTAATTAAATAAAGACTGTAAAAACATGATGAACTATAAATAAGAACTATAATAATCATCGATAGTTAAGTGAATGAATATGAGTAGTGGATATTAGATCGATAGATTAGATTCGTAAAATGTTATTTTATTCAAGTGTAATTGTTTTTGCAAGTGAGTACGTTTTAGTGTATCAGTTTACATTACTCGAGAGGCCCTACTACTCTACTACTCGCAAGCTAAATGGTATGTTTTAAAATGTATTATTTCAACTTTAATTATGTATAGAAGATTATGGAAGAACAATTGATACAATATTTACAAGATATTAAGCTAATAAGAGGATACTTGGTAAAAAAAGGTAAGTATAGTTTTCAAGGAAATGTTATATAAACTAACTGTCAGAAACTGAAGTTATTTATGAAAAGAGTATAGAACTAAGTAAATTGATGTAAGGAAAAGCAAGAAACTGATATAGATATGGATAGTGACAGTTTTAGTGAAGCAAGTTCAAATCAAGATACAAACATGGAGTTTGATCTGAAAGCAGCGTGTAGTTTGATTCCTGTAATGAACGGAAATGAAGATAGCACCAAAGGTATCATTGACTCCATAGAAATGTATTCAGAAATGTTATCAGAAGTGGGGAAAAAATTGCTTATTAAGTTCGTATTGAAGAGTAGGTTGAGTGAAAATGCTAAATTACACATGTGTACTGATTACACATCTATTAACAATTTGTTAGCAGATATGCGAAAAAATCTTTTGACTAAAAAGTCATTTACTGCGATACTATCGCGTTTACAAAATATAAAACAAGGCTGGCGTACGATCGAACAGTACGGCACAGAGGTGGAGAAGCTTTTTACGAATCTGACAATATCCCAGGCTGATGGCAAATCGGAAAGTTATGCGGTGCTAAAACCCTTAAACGAAAAGCTGGCGACTAAAAGATTTTCAGATGGTTTACGTGATTCCCGACTTAGTACTATCATTGCCGCGCGTGATTACGATAGTTTGAAGGACGCGATCCAGGCAGCTAAAGATGAAGAGCATGAAAAGGTCATGCAGTTTTCAAATCACGGTAGAGGTAATAATGTACAATTCAATTCCTACCGAAGGCAAATCAACAACCAGGTAAGAGGACAGCGAGGACATTATCAACATTATATATCTAATTCTCGTGGTAGATCACCGTATTATTCACATGGTAATGGTCGTGGTTCATATAACAACGCATACCGCGGTCGAGATTATAAAGCGAGGAACGAAAACCGATCGAGTTATGAAACTCGTGGTAGAGGTTACAACCATCGTGTATTATATACAGATCAATTAGATGATTACAATGAACCAGTGACCTCAAAACCAATCGAGACGCAGTTTTTCGTTCTGAAACATAATATCCAAGCATTAAATGGTAATGCAAAGTTTATAAGTTTCTATATTGGTAGAAGAAAGTACTTTTGGTTAGTTGACACGGGAGCATCATTATCTGTTATAAAAGGTGATGCATTACCAAGTAACATTCCCATAATTAAGGATGAAACAATCATAAATGGAATTGGGGGTCAGATTCAATCCAACGGATTTGTAAATCTTTGCTTGACTCATCATGATGAGTTCAATAGTATTGAATTCGATACTAAACTTTATATTTTCAACAACATTCCATTAAAGGCAGATGGCATATTAGGTTTAGACTTTTTGAGTCACTATGCTTCGAATATCAATTTACAGACTAACATTATTTCGTTGTCCAAATCGGGAATAGAATATTCCATGGCGTTACATGATACATTAGATTATTCAAGTGAGGTATTAAATATCCCAGCGAGAAGTGAATCCATTCATTATTTGTTTATAAATGATCAATTGAAAGGTGACTACGTCGTGCATAGTAAACAGTTAGCGGATAATGTTTTTCTTGCAGGTTGTTTAGCAACAACAAAAAATAATAGAATAGCGGTAAAAATTTTAAACACAAACGAACATGACGTTACTTTGCCAACATTTAAGCCTGAGGTTAGTTCACTTGAAGAATATGATTTATGCGATTTCAAGTCAAATCCAAATACTTTGGAGAGAGCAGATAGTTTATTAAATATTTTAAAATTAGATCATCTTAATTCAGAGGAGAGAAAATCTATTCAAGGATTATGTGCCAAGTACTCAGATGTTTTCTTTTTACCCGGCGATAAGTTAACAACTACAAACATTTATGAGCAATCAATAACTTTAAAACCCAATGTAAGTCCAGTCTACGTCAAACAGTATAGACTGCCTCATTCTTTGAAAAATGAAGTCAACAGTCAAATTCAGAAAATGATAGATAGTGATATTATAGAAGAAGCTAAAAGTGAATGGTCTAGCCCAATTCTCTTGGTACCAAAGAAAAGCTCAGAAAATAATAAAAAATGGCGTTTAGTAGTAGATTATAGAAAACTTAATGACAGTATTGTAGACGATAAGTTCCCATTACCAAATATAACAGAGATTTTGGATTCATTGTCAGGCTCGGTCTACTTTTCACATTTAGACCTTAATCAAGGATATTATCAAGTAGCATTAGATAAACAAAGTAGGGGCTATACAGCTTTTACAACAAATACCGGACAGTATCAAATGAAAAGATTGCCAATGGGACTAAAAACAAGCCCAAGTGCTTTCAGTAGAGTTATGTCGGTAGCTATGTCAGGATTGACTTACGATAAATGCTTTATTTATTTAGATGATTTAATAGTTTTTGGAAGAAATTTGTATATTCATAACAAAAATTTAACAGACGTTTTAGAGAGATTGAGAAAAACTAATTTGAAATTAAATCCAGAAAAATGTAATTTTTTGAAGAAAGAGATTCTTTATTTAGGCCATGTAGTTTCCGAAAATGGAGTTTTACCAGACCCAGCAAAAATTGAAGTATTACAAAAATATCCCATACCAACCAGTACAGATGAAGTAAAAAGATTTGTAGCGTTTTGTAATTACTATAGAAAATTCATTAATAACTTTGCTAATATAACAAATCCTTTAAATAAACTAACTAAGAAAAATGAACCATTTGTTTGGACGAAGGAGTGCCAAGCAGCATTTGAGGCTCTTAAACATGCTTTGACAACGCCTCCAGTGTTAGAATTTCCAGATTTTTCTGAAGAGAATGAATTTGTTATTCAGACAGATGCGTCAGGTACAGCGGTAGGTGCAGTCTTATGCAATAAAAATATGAAACCTGTGGCGTATGCTAGCAGACCTCTTAATAAAGCTGAATTGAACTATCCAACTATCCAGAAGGAGTTAGTTGCGATTGTGTGGGCTGTAAAGTACTTTAGACCTTATATATACGGTAAATTATTTACAATTATGACAGACCACAGACCATTGATTTATCTGTTTTCAATGAAAGACCCATCAAGTAGACTTCTTAAATTTAGATTAGCATTAGAAGAATATAATTTCAAAATTACTTATGTGAAAGGGAAAGAAAACAGTGTTGCAGATGCATTATCTAGAATTTGTATAACATCAGATACTTTAAAACAAATGAATAAAGAAATTATATTGGTTATGACTAGAGCGCAGAAAAAAAGAATAAATGAAATTTCAGACAAGTCAAATAATTCAAACAAACCTAATGACGAGTGGCCAGATCAACCAAAAGTTGTAGAGGTGTTGAGAATACCTAGTGACTCTGTAGAAATGAAATTTATAGGAAATGAGGACTTAAATAGATTGAAGAAACAAAACAACGTAAATGAAATAAAGGAATGTTTTGTTTACAGTAAAACGCAAAATAAATTATTTATTGATCTTAACTTTAGGGCACAATTAACGCGAGCCGAATTTGTGACTAAGTTAGGACAATTTTGCAAACATGCGAATATAAACGAACTATGCATAGTAAGAAGTGAAGAATATAAAAGTTTTATTGAAGATTTATTAAAGGAAATAAAAAGTAATAAGGATTGGACCGGTCCACGAATTTTCGTATTAAAAGGAGTTAGGAGAATTGATAATGCAGAAGAGAAAAAATATATTTTACACGATTTTCATCTACTACCCAGTGCGGGTCATGCAGGTGTACGTAGGATGACAAATAATATTAAGAGAAAATTTTATTGGCCAGGTTTAGACAACGATGTCAAAACTTTTGTAAGTAAATGTGTAAAATGTCAAACAATGAAGCCTTGTAAATACGTAAAAATGCCCATGGAGATAACAACAACAGCTTCGTATGCTTTTGAAAAAATATACCTGGACATTGTAGGTCCATTAGAAAAAGATTTTGAAGGTAATTGTTATATTTTAACACTACAATGTGAATTAACTAAGTTCGTAGAAGCTTATCCATTAAAAAATAAGGAAACGGTAAGTGTAGCTAAGGCATTAGTTGATAATTTTATTTTAAGGTTTGGTGTACCAAAAACAATAGCAACGGATCGAGGAACGGAATTCGTGTCTTCAGTAATGGAACAGGTATGTAAACTATTAGAAATAGATAAATTAACATCGACGGCATATCATCATCAATCTATTGGCGCTCTTGAAAATTCACATAAAAATTTAGGTTCATTTTTGCGAATTCAATGTAATGGTGAAAAAGAAACATGGAGTCATTGGTTACCGTTTTGGTGTTATAGTTTTAATAATACAGTTCATACAGAAACAAAGTATACACCGTTTGAATTAGTATTTGGTAGAGCTAGTGTAATACCATGTAGAGTTAGTCAATATAATGTTGAACCTTTGTATAATCCAGATAGTTATCCTTTAGATCTTAAGTATCGGCTACAAGTAGCACACCAAGATGCTCGTAATAATTTAATTTTAAGCAAATATAATCGTAAATGTGATTATGATAAAAAAGTGAATAATGTGGACTATACGAACGGACAATTAATATTAGTAAAAAACGAAACGGCAAATAAATTAGAGACTAAATGGGAAGGTCCATTTACTGTGTTAGAAGATTTAGGTGTTAATGTTAGCATTGTAAGAGGTAATAAGGATTATTTACTCCATAAAAATAGAACTAAACCATTTATTGCATAAAAATATATAAATATATTAATTTTACTTATATTTAACATAAAAAAAAAAATTATAAGTATTATTAATTTTTTTTTTCCTTTCACCCCCGAGGTGAGGTGTAGTATTACGATAGATACTAAGATTCAGCATACATCTTCATTTTGTAGTCAGTATTAAAGGAGACTCGCTAAAGAATACTCGTTTCAATCGAATCCCTTCCCCTCAGGGACTAGAAGGCGTTGTGTTAAATGTCCGTGAATATTTATTTATTTATTTAATGCAAAGCTTCAGTAAAATTTGCAAATTTTTGTGCAAATTTTTGGTTAGAAAACTTGTTTGGATCAATGTGATATTTTTAATGAACCTTTGCATTGTTATTCTGAAGCTCTGCAGTTTTACATAATTACATTTAGTTATATTATATCTTCAAAAATGTTAAATGTGCGAGCGAGAGGGTTGTCTGCCTTATACATACGCCTTAATGACAGCTTTATATATCTAGTAGTTCCAAGTGGGACTTCTTGTTACCATACTATTAGACCTTACAAGAAGCAGAAGCTGAAAGAAGAGGACTCCGAAGATTTGGACTTTACGTACCAACAGCATATCCCATACTATTTGCCATTAAAAGAAGCAGAAAAAGAAGCTGAAAGAAGAGTTTTGGACTCCAAAGTTTTAGACTTACCAACAGCATATCCCAGACAGAAGGCGGTATCTCCAATAGCATAAACAGATCCATAGACCGCTGCGTGACGGATATCCACCAGGAAGCCGAGCTCCGGCATCATGGAGGAGTCCACCATGCCGATGGCAAAGCCAAGCCCCGCGTTGGGGATTACCAGGTGCTCCAGCTTACGGGCCATGGGGATCTGGGGAAAACGAAGAAGGTCCGGTATAAAGGCCGGTAAGGGCGCAGGTGTAATTAAAGGCACATGAGACTTCAAGACTTGATCATTACGTCTCAGAGTGATGGACGCAGTGCATTGCCTTACAGGACACGTCCTCATTGAAATTGCTCTGTAAGTTAATGCATTGTTATAGGCAGAAGTTACCACTTAACATCAGGTGAGCTATCAGCTTGTTCCATTACTTTTATAAAAAAAAAATACTAAATAAGGGGTGTAATGACCAGTCTTAAAAACTTCAGGGGGTAAAAGTACCCATAAATAAAAACCACTCTTCCTATAGAGAAAACAGTGTGTGCGCGAAAAATCACCAGCTTCCATACAAAATAGGTACCTACCAACTTTCTTGGCCACTAAAGTATTTGATGGTTTTGACTTACCAGGATAAGACAGATACCGATGATGACCAGTCCAGAGCAAGCCGCCAGCCAGCGTCCCATCTTGTGGCCGAGAGGTCCGAATAAATTGGTACCTGTGAAATAATTATCAAAGTTGTACATTTTGTACGAGAAACTGTCTTCGTGCGTGTTAACCATGTCAAGACCCCCTCTTTTATATGAGACTAGCTGACTAGCTGTATTATTTGGTTAAAATCTTTGATCCTAATTTTCGACCCTTTAGGCTGCGACTATCCAAAATTCTTTTCTTAGTGCACACCTACACTATTTAAGGATACTACCCTGCAAATTTCATACCTCTAGGACTTATAGTTTAGGCTGTGCGTTGATTCTCAGTCAGCTTCAAAAGAGTTTTATATATTTAGAAAAGAGAGAAAGATAAAATATCGTTTGGCCACAATCTCACCTGGTGGTAAGTGACAAGAACAAGAATTAGTAGGCTAGAAGACACCTATTCACTCTAGCCTTGAAAAGACCCAGTATGTCGTTTTCAGGAAGGACAGAAGACGGTAACGAAAAACCCCCTTCCCAAAATCTCCAACTCTACGCAAGCGTGGACCCAGAATTTGTCAGAGAAAACTCTAAATAAGTAGCTGGGTCAAGAGTTGGCGGTGTCTTCTGTGCGTGTTAAGCGTATCAAGCTACTCTGGGAGGGGAACCTACTCCCCCCCAAAGGCTCCAAGTTTACACAAGAGTGGACCCAGGATTTGTCAGAGAAAACTCTAAATAAGTAGCTAGGTCAAGAGTTGGAGCCGTTTTCTGTGCGTGTTGATCGTGCCTAGCCACTTGGGAGGGGGGCCTTCTCCCCCCAAAAGCTCCAAGTCTATACGCAAGGACGTAATAAACCAGAATTTATCAGAGAAACCTTTAAAGAAGTCCCCCCAAACTGGAAATCTAGGTTCAAGTCCCCACTTAACTGAAAACCTGGATCCACTGAGCATACGTAGCCCTTACTCTTAACCCTTAAACATACCAATCAGATAACAGATGCTAGCAGGCAGAAAAGCAACTCCTTGCTGCCAGCGGCGTGCTTCCATGGTGTCTGCCATCCAGATGGGCAAGCTCGGTTCCAACATGGCGATGCCCACGTTTGCGAATGTTATGGCTCCTGTGAGAAGGATATGTGTGAGACCCCGTAGTAATTTCTGTCTGTCTGTCTGTCTGTAACCTCCACCAGTAAGTGTGTGAAGGTAATAGTTTGTTACAGCAACCGTTGAAGTTTATAGGTATCTATATCAAGACAATATTTTGAAAATTAGAACCGGATAAGCTCAGAACTTAAACAGCCTCTTACTTACTTAGTAAGTTACGTAAGTTGAGGTCAATCGTGAGGCCTCAAGATCACTTTAATACCTAAAGGTGTTAAATCTAATCGTCACACTAGCGTCTTCTAGTCTAGGGGATTCTTCACTGCTAAACATAAGTCATAGATCACAAAAGTTTCCGAATGGCTACCACTAGCTAAAAAGTGAAGTGTAACACGAAGTTCTTACCAGCAGCGACTAAGATGTAAGGATCAGTGACGAGAGCCTTCAGAGATGGTGGCTCCGACTCCTGCCTCACCACGCCAGGTTGTAATATCATTAGTTGCAGTACTGCCGACAAAAGTACATTTTAGTTAAAGAAGTTGACCGCAAGAGACTATTCTGAATTTATGTTCTTTTCGTTAGTCCATTAGTCTTTTGGTGTATTGGTGTATTGGTGTATTAGTCTATTAGTCTATCTATAAGTATATTAGTATATATTAGTACATTAGTATATTAGTACATTAGTATATTAGTATATATTAGTACATTAGTATATTAGTCTACTAGTCTATTAGTCTTTTGGTGTATTGGTGTATTAGTCTATTAGTCTATCTATTAGTCTATTAGTATATTAGTATATTAGTACATTAGTATACTAGTCTACTAGTCTATTAGTTTGGCACTCACATCCATCTCCAAGAGCCAAGGCCGACAGCATCAGAAACGGAGCGGTCTTCCCAACAAACTCGTACATGAGGCCTCCGAACGGGGGCCCTATCAGCACGCCGAGAGCTAGGCCGCCTAGAGCGATACCCATCGCGTTTCCTCGTTCCTGGAGGCCATAAGTTACATATAATTTATCTCCGACGTTGACGGATATGGGTCTTATGCTCAATTTGGCCGAGATTTTACTCTGATAGAGACGTCAAAATGAAGTTGTACAATCGCTTCACCGGTGAAATGAGTTTTCCGACGAGATATGACGTCATCCCTACTAGAGTAAAATTTCTGCCGTAGTGAGCATAAAGGCCATACTTTTCACTGCCACTGCCACCCATAGGTACCCTTCAAACCTATACACAGCACTGCAAGCATCACTGCTAGGCGACAGAAACAAGTACGGTGGAAGTACTTTTCCGGACGAGGAGAGACACGAAGCTCTAATCTACCAGTTGGAACTACATAGTTATTGTGCAGACCTTATCGTCAGGATATCTCTCGGCCAGCATCCCCATCCCCGAGACGGAGGAGCAGGAGGAACCGATGCCTTGCAGCGCACGCGCAATGAACAGCACGCTGTATGAACGACCGAATGCGAATACTGCAACAAAATATACGTTTTCGTACCACTCGCTCAAAAAAGTGACATTCTATGCCACAAAAAGCGAACATAACAATAGTCATTTTTAATCTGTTAAAAACAGGGAGAGAAAATTGTACTGGATTTCTTTCATCCTCTAGGGGGAGAAAGTGATTTAAATTTGGAATACAATTTATACTAAACTACATCTGTGTTTACACTTTTGAGTTTGTATACAAAGCATTATACATCTTTTTGAAAAAGGAATACGCATTTATTATGCAGGCCGTATGAGCTTGATGCCTTTGCTTTTCCGACAAAAAAATATTAGTCTAGGAAAATGCCGCGTTTTTGTTTTCTTCAAATACATAAACGTTAAGTTTATTTTAATTTATTTTTATAAATAAGTTAATGTTCTAGAATGCTATCTCATATTATTATTGTGTTAATTTTTTCGCAAATGGTACGAAAAGTAGAGTATTTTCCTCGGTGATAAAGCTGTCTTAGTCTTGGGTGAACTTAAATCCCTCGCTACTCTCAGGACTCGTCTTAAATCCCTCGCTTCGCTCGTGATTTAAGTTTTTAACACCCTCGCTACGCTCGGGAGTAAACTTCGAGTCCTTCGTTACGCTCGCGATTTAAATCGTCACCCGCGACAGAAGACACTGCTTTATCCCCTTGTTAAATAATCTACTATTTGTAACTTAGGGCGTATGTAAAATACAACCCTCTCGCTCGCACATTTCAACATTTTTGAAGATATAATATAACTAAATGTAATTATGTGAAATTGCAGAGCTTCAGGGTCGAGAGAAAAACAATGAACATGTAGGTACTGTTTATCTTAAGTTTGCACGCCAACCATTCTCCTGACCTGTAAGGTTGGCAGGTAGAAAATGCTTATAGCATTAAGCCCACCTACTTGTACATTTGTTCTTTTGTGCAATAAAGAGTTAAATAAATAAATAAATGCAAAGGTTCAGTAAAAATATCACATTGATCCAAAAAAGTTTTCCGACCAAAAAACTTGTACCAATGCGATAAATTAAAGTGCACATTTTTGTTGTGTAGATATTATGATGTAATTAGGTAGGTACTTACTCAAAGTCGATAGAAACATCAGGATAAATCCGGTGAACATTGGTACGCTGTATCCAATTCTGTTGAAATACAACGTATTTTAATTATAGGTAAAGGTACAATATTAACTAAATCCTTATTTCTCAACAGATTTATTTGAGCGTCAGCGCAATTCTTCATGTGTCAGCATTAATTATTTGTGAGCACATTTACTCGTGAGCAATTACTTACTTGTGTGTCAGCAGGCGGGCATACCAGTTTGTCAGCACCTACACTATAGCCTTACTGGCAAACACATTTCCCACATGGTGTCTTATTGCAGTTTTCTACTTACCACGTAATAGAAGAAAAAAATAAAAAGACCTACTACTTTAATTATTTTGTGGTTGAACAAGTGTATGATTCAAACTTCTAATGAGTGGTTTCCTATCTCTTTCAGCTTTTTTTACTTGTGCGTCAGCGGTACTTCTTCAACTGTTAGCATACTTACTTGTGTGTCAGCGGGCCTACAAACGGGTTCGCCAGCAGCTGCACTAAAGCCTTGCTGGCGAACATAACGCCCACAGCCACCGTCTCATGAATCAACTCCTGGTGGCGTTCTTCTTTCTGAGCTGTTATGTTTACTGGAAGAAAAGTAAGTTCCACCATAGTGTCACATAATCTGATTGGTTTTTTCGTAAGTTTGTATGCCTTATCCACTTGTAATAGTTTTCTTGTCCGTACTTCTAGGCTCGGTCTCGAGGAACACACATGTAGTCTTAAACACCTTGAGATAAAAGGTAAACTGCAATTATGTTTAAGATTTCTCGAGCTGATGAATATCCTCATAACTTGAAAACGGCTTCACCAATTCTTATCAAAAGTGGCTAAGAACCAGCCCAGATAAATCACCTTTCTTACAAAAAAAACTTCGTTTAAATCAGAGCTCTACATTCAGAGCTAGGCACAAACAAACAAACAGATAAACAACCTTTTCGGTCAGGAATTAAAAATATCTTCTTACTTACCATGTGTGATGTTTTCGTTGACAGCAGTGATGTTCTTCTCCATGCAAGGGCAGTAAGGGGTGGGGGGTGGTGGGGGCATGGTGATCTCTTCCAGAGACATTGAGAGAGGCGCGTCGGGGTGTCGGATGTCGTATAGAAACTCCGGGATTATTGGCACTTGGGGCAAAAATAGTTTATGAGTTTGAAAACTTGAAAAATCTACTTTAATTTGATACAACTTAATCATCAGATGATGATGATGATGGTATTTTATTGGGATTGTTCTATCGATCGTAAACACGATTGAAAAGTCACAGGAAATACGCAATGTCAGTTTTTTCACTAATTCTTATTTAACTGCGAAACTACTAAACTGATATTGATAAAAACAAATCTGGAAGTACACCCTGTCAGATAAAAAAAACCAGTGCGTGCAGTCCCTACACGCGGAAGAAGTTATACTTCGAGTGCCACGCATTCACTCTCGCTCTGTATTTAATGTGAAATTAATTTAGTATTTATTTTTATGTACTTCACCAATATGCAGTACCTACTAAATGTTCACTTCAAAATAAAAAGTAAAAAGTTGCAAAAAGTCTATAATGTCGATTTGGATTTGAACTCGTATCCCGTTGTCGGTCTGACCGCAGTCCGACGGTTCACCGTTCCGCCAACAGAGCTCGCTCCTGATGGTCGAAATTAGGGCTATGTTTCTTTTTCTTTTGTTTGACGCTGTCAGTTGGAAATCGTATAACTTCAAAAAATGCTGAACACTGCCATTTATTATATTTTGACTGTAGCGTATTAGTCTCTTTCTATTCCCCCCCGCTGTCAGTTGGAAGTCGTATAACTACAAAAAATGCGGAACACTGCCATCTATATTTTGATTGTAGCATTTGTAGCATATTAGTCTCTGTCTCTTTCTGTTCGGGGTGAATAGAAACAGACAGAGACTAAGTCCTCCCGTATAACGCAACGTTGTTGGAAGTCGCATTAGAAGTTTAACTTCAAAAAAGATTTTTTGAAATAGGTTCATAATGATCCAATGTAACAATGATAAAAAATACAACTACGTATATACTACTAAAGCACTGCTACGCTCGTAGCCACTTTCAAAATTAAATGACCAAGCTTAGCCTATCTTAGGCAGTAGGCAGGTATAGTCCTTTTCATGACAGAAGTCCCGCGGAAATTTCCGGAACTAAACTTTAAAACTAAATTTTAAATTAGTTGTCAGGTGCTGTTAATGTGTTCGGATGCTAGTGCGTTTTTGTTTGGTTTCTGTGATCAAAGTCTTGTTTTCAATGCCTAAAGTTGTTAAAAGTGCTGCCCGAGAAATAATACTTAAGGTCGACTACAGCGCCGCGTCTGCGGGACTTCTTACATGGAAAGGACTCTAAGATCTTCTTTTCTTTTCTATATCGCCTCTGTCCGTCATTTCGACCGTCAATTTTTCCAGTAAAATATTTGAAATATTAGCAGTCATTTCATTCGTCAAGTCAGCTACCAAAATATGGCATTTGAGTTTGGAAATTATTTGAAACAACATAGATATAGCACTTTTATTTTAATAGTTTTTCTTGTGTTATTGTGAGTATTGTTGTTTAATTTTGGCGGAATTTTAAACAATAATACTTAGGTCGTAACATAAAGTGTGAGACATTCGAATGAATGTGTGTAAAGTGGTTTCTCTGAATGTGAAAATTCGTTTCAGGTTTTGAAAATCCACCATTTTCTCTTCAAAACAAACGACAGCCGACTTGACTTGACTTACATATTACTTCAAATTCATCACTTGACACTGGCAAAATTGTCTATCGAAGTGACGGACAGAGGCCATATTATAGGTATAGAAGAAGTTCAACTAATATTAATGTTGTACTGTCCCTTGTTTTAGATCAATCTAATTGTCAAAATTTTGGTTGTACCTCCCTTTGTACACTGACCATATTCTTATCCGCACTCCCCTCATGTTTATGACTCTAGCATCAGCGAACTCGACACTGGCAGAATTGTGACAACTAGCCACAAAAGCCACAAACCAAGAAGTTGAATAGTTGAAGAAGAAGTAAAACTTATGCTTTAATATCGCTTTATACTTGGTACTAGCCTAAGAGTTTCGCCATCATAATATCCAATGATCTGGTAGGTATGCCTGCATGAGTTACAACAGATAATCGCTATCTCAGTGCGGTCCGTTGGTTTTCATGCGGGTTATATAGGTATCTAAAGGACTTACAGACACCCGACACATACTTTTGATTAATTAAATGACGTCACAGGTCACTGGGTAATAGCCCTGCCTTCCGTGCTGTGGGTCGTGGGTTCGATCCCCACCGAGAACAAACATTTGTGTGTTGTAAACATAGATGTTTGTTCTGTGTCTGGGTGTTTCTATGTGTTATAAGTATGTATTTACAAAAAAAAATGTATGTATGTATTCTATCAGCCATCTAGTTTCCATCGTACAAGCTTTGCTTAGTTTGGGACTAGAAGGCGTTGTGTTAAGTGTCCGTGAATATTTATTTATTATTATTATTATTTATTTATTTACAAAAAACAGTATACAAGTAATTTATCAGGAATTTAACTCCCAGTAGCTTTCGCCCGTGACTTCATACGCATCCCGTTTATTCTTTTGATTTTCCGAGACAAAAGTAGCCTATGTGTTAATCCAGGTAACGAACTAAATATATATTCCAAGTTTCATCCAAATCGGATGAGTAGTTTCAGAATATTTATAATATCTACGCAGGGGACTCCCGCAGGGAAAAACTGGAATGAGGCGAATGGACGAGCAAAGCCAGTGATAGAAGTTATAGTGATAAATTCAAACCAACACCGTGCGGGAAAACGAAATCGCTCGATTTGATGACAAGAGTGGCGTGTGTATGACAGCTCATTCCACGAAGTGCCTGGCTTGTTGAAACGAGACGGTTTTCACCTACTAACACGACATCTACACGATATTTTGTTCCAGCAACATGTCGGTGTCATGCCAATTTTATAATTTTTCACTACAACTCAAAACCTATTTAACTTAGAATAAAAAATCAAAACAAGTTTGGAATGTCTAAACAAAGCCCTATTACCAATTAAACGTAAGAGTACTATCCGTAGGCCTACCAAGTTCTATGAAGATCGGATAAGCGGTTTAAAAGTTCTCGTCGAACAAACATATACAAAGCATTTTTGCACAAACGTCACTAAGATCAAGAATCTTTTCATCCCACCATCTCGGAAAGAGTATTTTTGCTCTTCAATATCTGAGTGCAAAAGCCGTTTTTATTCTCTAGAGGATAAAGTAAATTGAATTTAGATCATCGTGTGCACTAATTTTGTGAATTAAAAATAACTGTAGCAACGTTAAAGTCAAAGTCAAAGTAAATTTATTGCATAAATACATGTTAATAAGATGTCGGTTAATTAAGTAGACAGTATCAATGTATTTTGCTTATAACTAGGCGTGCAATTTTGAAAGTATAAAAAAATATATTAAAAATGTCATTGAAAAATAGGAAAAACTTATAAAAATAAAAATAGGATAAGAAAATATAAAGAAAAAAATATAGGAAAAATGGGAATTGAATTATAACAATAACTGAGTAGGTTCACTGTTTGAGAAAATGTTTAACGTTACTTTCAAATTTTCTTAATTATACCTTAGTATTTTTTGTTATAATTTAAAGATTATTCTGTAATACTTTCCTGTCATAATGTAGTAGTTAATACCTAAACTGAAATAAAAGTACCTATCTTCTGATTGTAAACGTTTTTTTTTTGCATTTAGTCATTTCCTCGCTGAGGTGGAATGAAAAGTTACGTGTTGCACTCGAGTGCAAAGATTTTTCACCTCGTGCTCTTTTGATTCTCTCGCTAACGCATCCTTCGCTTGCTCGGTCATCAAAATTGAACACGCGGTTAAAAAGCAACTTTGCACTCTTGTATAACAAATAACTAGTTTAGCGCTATTAAAAGTTCTTTTTAGTGTAAAGTTTATCCCATAACCTAAAAAAGTGTTCATAATGCTAAGTAAAAGTTATTTTTTGTAAATTTTTTTATCAAATTCGAGAGCTGCTAAAACCCGGGTTGGTATCTTTGTCGACATAATGTTTTGTTAAGCGAAAATCATCGGGTTTGCTTTGATATTTACAGGGTAGATGCGGGGTGCATTTTTAAGCCTTTCTGCATACTTATCTCAATTTTGACATATTGTGGGTTGGATCCGGTTTGCATAAGTACGTCCATTTGTACTCTTGACGACGCTTTTGCTGACTGAATTTTATATCTTTTGTTGGCAAAATTTATTGCTTATACTTCTTGACTTTTAGTTTGTTTATTTTGTGCTTATTGAAATGTATACCTATATACTGTGCTATGACTACTCTAAGAACATTGTAAAATGTCGAAAGAAGAATAAATGAATTGAATTGAATTGAATTTTTAGAGTATAGTTTTCTATAGTACGGTTCTAAACTGTGAAAACTGTAAACTGTAATCTGTAGGTAAGGCACTCTCTTTTATTGCGTTTGGAGTGCTAAATTAAAGTGTGGAGTGGTTCACGGCCTTTTGAGTTATACTTTTCAAGAGACGCCCTGTTTTACTGAATCAGCGCTCGTGGCTAGGATTGCTTAGGCAATCTTCACCGATTATCTAAGTTAAGCACCGTTCTGTGCGGTCACTTTGGATGGGTGACCGTTAGTGTCTTTTACATCTGAGCGCTTCCGTGCTTCGGAGGGCACGTTAAACTGCTCCCGGCTCTAGCAGTCGTTAAGCCATGACGGAGGCCTTAAGGCGGCCTAAAAACTCCGTGAACAGAGTTGGCCACTAACTCACACGAGCTTCTTCTTCAGGTGTTTGCACACTGGACGATACTGACACTACACCGATATTGTTACGTCAGTGACTAAAACAAAAATATACTAACAAAAATCTCGCGTCTGAGTTTTTTTATGTTTATAACGGACTTCAAAAGAGGCAGAGGTTCTAAGTTCAGTTGCATTTGTTTTTTTTTAATGTTTGTAAACGCATTTAGAAACCGACTTAAAAAAAAAATTAGCACATCCTTACCAACGGAGCTTCTTAACTCTGCTAACCACAGAAAACTCCTTCAAGATCTTGTTGCATGTCGTATTCCCCTTCCTACTAGTGTTAATATCCTTTTACATCTCTCATATTCGGTAAGTAGGTCCTTATTACCCCCAAATGGGTCTTGTAGGTGACCAATTAGCGCTCTAGGGTAATAATGTAGCTAGAAAAGTCCAAGGGCGCGCTTTGTATAATATATATGTTTCCCTAATTTTTTTACGCAAAATGGCAAATGCACAGAAACATGGCGACGCCAATACCTACAACAAAAAAACTGTGCTATAGAAGGTGCCAAATAACACCGCAATTCAGGTCATTCACCCACCTTCAAAACGATGTCGCAAAATTCAATTTATGAATAGTAAACAAACAGTACTGCGAGATTCGAGCGGCTACATTCTTAGCGACAGGTTTTTATGGAAAGCGACAGAATTAGCCATTCATAAATTGAATTTTGCGACATCGTTTTGAAGGTGGGTGAATGACCTGTATTGCGGTGTTATTTGGCACCTACTATAACGTAGCGTAGTTCTGGTGGAAACCTAAAGCTGCACCACACCGACGCTGGTTTTCCAGCGAAGCCGATAAAGACCTAGCTTCAACTCTCTAAAGCTCATTATACACCGAAGCGTGTTCCGGAGTGGTACAGCTTTTAGTTCGGGGCGGAAGCTGGAGCAATTTCCCAGTCGAGATCAAAGTGAAATTCACTTAGCCGCCTCATCAAAGTCACCGCTAGTGATGGGATGAAAATTCATCGATATTATTTAGTTTATCTTAAAATGAGTTTAAAATCTAACAAAGTTTTTAGACTAGAATTAAATAAAAAAGTAATTGTTATTTAAAGAGCTTGTTAGTTTTTTTTAATGGTAAATAATGTGACAAACAATGAACTTCATGAACCATGGTATAGTAGGTGCCAAATAACACCGCAATACAGGTCATTCACCCACCTTCACCACGATGTCGCAAAATTCAATTTATGTATGGTAAACAAACAGTACTACGAGATTCGAGCGATACCGTCTTAGCGACAGGTTTATATGGAAAGCGACAGAATTAGCCATTCATAAATTGAATTTTGCGACATCGTGGTGAAGGTGGGTGAATGACCTGTATTGCGGTGTTATTTGGCACCTACTATAGAAGCAAAATCTTTATACGGTACCACACGATACTCAGTAAGTAGGAAATTACAGAGAAATGAATTGCATTTTAATCCAAAATGATTTTTTCTCTTTTTTTTTTTAGATAATTTTCTCTCACAAAAAATAACAGCGCCTGCTAATGGTAAAAAATCTTTCCTCGACGTGCCCCTAGATTTTTTCAGGGCTTTGATTAAAAACTTCGCCCATATAAGTACATTGCATCTCTTGTAACATAATCTGCTCTACATTATCTACCGTTAATACCAATCGACTAAATGACTCGACGCTACTGTACATTTTCATCGATAATTTTTTCCGATTTCGATAACATAATCATCGACAAATACCCGATCCCTAGCCTAACTTAAGAGTCTCTAAATCTGATTTGTCCGAGTTTAGATATGAAGCATGTTTTGGTACCGCGCCTCGATATAATGTTATTAGGACCGTGTCTAGGTTATTATAAAACAGACGCGATGTTCAGCTCAAATTGAGTTATTAATTGAAAAGATCGTGATTTCAACTACAGACTCTATTTACTGTTGTACCTTATAAAGTTGACCTAATAGTAGAGTATTCGCTGTACAAGGAATTGGTCCGACAACTATTTTTATATTAAATTAAATATGTCAATAAATATATTGCAAATGGGTTGCCTAAAAAATTTCAGTCCAGAATATGATTAATTAAAAATTTCACTTTTTAAACCTCGACCGAACCGGAATTCAGTACTGATTTTTCGCAGACAACCCTATACCACCGTGTTCGTAATGAAATAATCTTTATTTTAATTTAACTTTAATTCATTAAGCAGACCGATGCACGTTACAGTATCGATTGACCTGTTTATGTTTATACCTGCCTACCCAAGAGTTGTGACGGGAAAAAACTAGTCAACATAACGTTTGCATATTCTATGGGCTTCATACTTTCGATTGGTATGGAATTTGTCTATTAACCAAAGCAGTATTTTTTTTTTATTTGTATTCCGGACTGATATTTTTTAGGCAACCCATTTGCAATATATTTATTGACATATTTAATTTAATAACCAGCTCGGTCCAAATCTTTGTATGGCGGATCTTAGGCTATAATGTTACATTGAAATGATATACAACATTAGGCTCTAGAATAGATTGCCTTGATTCTGGGGGGCAATCGTTATCTCAGAAAAAAGTGCTCTGAACTGTTTTCATACTAAATCATAGGTATTCTGTGACTAAATAGTGACATTAGCGCGTCTCAGCGCGTTTTTTGCCGGCAAAAGCTTCTTGTTTTCGTATATCTGTAGCCACGTCGCTTGACATTATGCTGGGAGCGAACGCAGTTCAGAGCTTGCGATCAGGGGGCTGTTGTTTACTTTGACAGGACTAAAATTGTTCCCATCCGTTTCCTATGAAGAAGCGATCCTAAATCCTAATCCTAACTTAATATTTATGAATACGAAAGTGTGTCTGTCACTGTGTGTCTGTCGCGCTTTCACGCCAAAACTACTGAACCGATTTAAATGAAATTTGGTACACAGATAGTCTAGAGCCTGAGAAAGGACATGGCTACTTTTTAATACGAAAAAAAGGTTTTAAGGGGTTGAAAGGGGGAATGAAAAGTTGTATGGAAGTATCGTCATTTTTAGTGCTAGAAGCTTGAAGCTTATCTTTTAGGCTGTTAAAGGCAAGCGTCCACTGATCCGCACCGTACCGACGAGTTTTTATACAAACTAATAACTAACTACAAACTAACCGTTGCGTGCGATGCGTCCGATGCGTGCGATGCGTGCGATGCGGGCCTGTGGACGCTAGCCATTAATAGATATAAATAAATACGACATTCAAAATGTGTAAACGGTTTACCCTATGCTACCCAAAGACACTATTCAACGCGGACGAAGTCGCGGGCAGAGCTAGTACAAAATAACTGAATCTCTTACTCTCTTGTACAAAGCTTTGTGGTTTGTTCGTCGCAAGTACTATTTAAATGTTTGTTGTACAACAAAAGTTTCATTATAACTCTTGTAGCGAGCTTTGTACGGTCACCCTTAGGGTCCGTACTCTCCGTTCACACAGACCGGATCGTATACGTTTGGAGTTGGTCAGAGCGGAGCCGCCAACTATTTCACACAGACCGGCTGGAAGCGATCTGAAAGCGAATGCGCGAACGATAAAATGTACGCGATCGGAGCCGGTCAGCTCCTCTTATTATTTCGCACCAAGCGCGTTCTAACATTCTTAATGACAAAAGCAGTGCACATGCAAAAATAAACCTTACTACAAATACTAAAAACTCTGTTTTCAACGTGATAAGAATCTGCTCTCCTCTCCGAACCGGTCTGTGAGAACGGACCTTTAAGACGTTTTTACAAGCCTGCGGGCCTAAGATGCGCACCGCGAGATATTTGTCATGTCGTTCTGTCAAAATGTAAGCATTTTGCACCAGTTTTAGAACTATTGCATTATCTGTGGTAATGTTGTCGAGAAACCGCGCCTTTGAATGTTCAACTTTTGTCATTTCTGCATGACTATTATCTCGTCCTCAGAGAGGTACGACGTCTAACAAGTGTCAAAAGTGTACATTATGGCGCGTTTTGTCGACACCACATTAGGTACCACAGATAATGCAATAGTTCCTGAACTGGTACAAAATGCTTACATTTTGACAGAATGACATGACAAATATCTCGCGGTGCGTATCTTAGGCCGGCAGAACGATATCAGTTGGTAAAACAAAAATATCGGTGTTGTAGATGACATAGTGTTAAAACGTCTAAGTCTAGTGCCTACAAAAATATCGCTTTTCATGCTGACACTGTGTTAAAATGTCTAGTGGATACAATGTACGATATTAGGTGCTCGTACATTAGCACAATAGGCAGGCACCGAACAAAAATACCGCTGTCAAAAGATAGCTAATGACTGGCTGTCATGCCAGTCAATATATTTTGACAGCGATATTTTTATTCGAGCAACTGACAACATGTCGGTGTAGTGTAGTTGGAGTTCAAATGCTCGCCAATATCGCGTAGGTGTCGTATCAGTGGTAGAAGTTTGAGAAAGGTAGGTAGTTGGTATGTAGTGTAGGTACCTAAGTTAGGTATCCACTACATAGCAACTCGGGTAACCTAACTTATTTTGAAGTTATACTTCTAATGCGACTTCCAACAACGTTGCGTTACGGGATGACATAGTCTCTGTCTCTTTCTATTCCCCCCGAATAGAAAGAGACAGAGGCTAATACGCTACAAATGCTACAATCAAATAAAGATGGCAGTGTTCAGCAATTCAGCATTGGACCGCCCGTGTTTTTGAAGATAACTTGCAACTGACAGCGGGGCGAACAGAAAGAGACTATAATACACTACAATCAAAATATAATAGATGGCAGTGTTCATGCAACTTTTTACTTTTTATTTTGAAGTGAAAATTTAGTACTGCATATTGGTTAAATACATAAAAATAATTTCACATTAAACACAGAGCGAGCGTGAATGCGTGGCACTCGAAGTAGAACTTCTTCCGCGCGTAGGGACTGCACGCACTGGTTTTTTTCTTAAATATCGTTCAATGATTCACAAACAGTTTAAAGGTTTCAATATTCTGAGTTTTTACATATTAATATAGCGTCATATCAGATAGTAGGTACTTAGTTACTTATAGTCGAAAACATGGAAATAACATAAACAAACCATTGGCTCCCCTAACTAGCTAAATATATCCTGAAATACCTTGGAGTTTCCTTACAAAAAGGATTTACGGCAAACATTCTATCGTCTTCGCGATAGGAGCAATCTGTGGAGTGCCTCATCTGCAATTCATTGACTCGCCTACTTGGGAAACCGAGCTGTGGTATCTATTTAGTGGGGCCCTATGCTCTTCTTCTTTTATTTATAATTCTCTTGACACTGGGAAAATTGTACCTGGTTTCGACGTAAAAATTGGAATCGTAAAAATTGACCGTCGAAATCACGAACAATTCTTCCCGTGTCAAAAAATTATTTGAAATAATAGGTATCATTCCAGGATATAAGTCATTGAATACAAAGAGTAAAGTTATTAAGAGTTATTTAGGTTCGACCATTTTTTATCGATATATTTCGTAATTGTAGTATCTCTTCCCTACTCACGCACACTAATTTAAATTTAGAAACTCACACCAACATAAAACTGTCACGCTACCAAAGATTTCACTCTGTCCATTGTGATCATTCGTCTGTGGTATCATTGTTCCAAGGTAGGCATATCGAGTCATATGTCAAGTGGAAAGTTTCGCACGCGTACGAAGTCGCGGCTATCAACTAATTCTATTTTGGAGGGGGAATGGTATAAAATTATAAATACTTGTCTTAACTCTTTGGTTCCGTGTAAATTTTCACTCCAAATCTCGTAAAACCTTTGTGAAATAAAAACTTCTTTGTCAGCAAATATATCTCGAGGGTCTGTGCCTTATGAATTGTAAATGAGGAAGTGAACAATCCTTAAGCTCTCTTTACGCCTGTCTGAGCAATGGTAATAGAAATCTGTTTTACTCATTGAATTTCGATGGTTTTACCTGTCGAATTCAATAAATACTTAGCTAAAGAAGTAGGTAATATTTGTAGCCACTTTGACGCTTGCTTGAGGTCGTAAAATAAAGTGTGAGCCATTGGAATAAATGTGTGCAAAGTGGTTTTTCTGAATGTGAAAATTCGTGTTAGGTTTTGAAGAGAAAATCCACCATTTTCTATTCAAAACAAACGACAGCCGACTTGTCGAATGACTTGACTTACATTATTACAATATATCACTTGACATTGGCCAAATTGTCCGTCGAAATGACGGACAGATGCCATTATTGAAGAGAAGAAGAAGATTAAAAAATGCCAATTAGACCCCAGAAATTGTGTGTGATTCTCAAAAGTCCTATATCACGGGATCTCTTAGAATTTCCAATTTCAAAACACAGCTTGGCATCCCAGAGATCTAAACAGTAGTTTACACACGACTGAACGTGTGCAGACCATCGGGCCTAGGATGCGCACCGCGAGATATTTGTCATGTCGTTCTGTCAAAATATAAACATTTTGTACCAGTTTAGGAACTATTGCATTATCTGTGGTAATGTTGTCGAGAAACCGCGCCTTTGAATTTTCAACTTTTGACATTTCTGCATGACTATTATCTCGTCCTCAGAGAGGTACGACGACTAACAAGTGTCAAAAGTGTACATTATGGCGCGTTTTGTCGACACCATTAGGCACCACAGATAATGCAATAGTTCTTAAACTGGTACAAAATGCTTACATTTTGACAGAACGACATTACAAATATCTCGCGGTGCGCATCTTAGGCCCGCTGCACACCGCAGCGTTGTGCGTTACGATAGCCGAAACGCTGCATAAAGTGGTATGATTTGGTGTGGGTACTCACCGACGGTGGTGAGCAGCATGTTGTCCAGCAGCAGTGCGATGGCGACTATCACCAGCACCAGCTTCCTGCTCTCCCGGCAGGCGGCGATCTTCGCGCGCCAGCCAAACCCGTTGGCGAAGCCGTCTGATGCCGCGCCCATAGTGGTGTTCTGTGGAGAATCACCGTGTTGAATCTCTTAGCTCATGCCGCTGCCGGCATTATTGCTACGATTGATTCCGGGATTATTGGCATAGCAACATAGCCTTTATTCTTATTAGGAAAGCAAGGACATAATAGTGTTCACAGCTCATGCCGCTGCCAGTATTATTGCCGCGATGAATTCCGGAATTATTGCCAAAGCAACATCGCCTTTATTCTTATTATAAGAGCATGAACGTGGGCACGAGCCGAGGCAGCATCGTCGTGTTTAGATTAGGCTCAACCATGCCTACTTCCCTGCCCAGTTCCATGCCGACTGCCGCTTAATCAAAACGCGTCATTAGCTCTTGAATTCGGAAGAAATAATGTGAGCTCTTAAAAAAAGTTTGCTAAAGCCATAATCCAAGAAGTTGAAGTCCTTTTTCTCAGAGTAGTCAGGTAAAAAAAACAAATTTTGCTCGTGTTGTAAGATCACTATGTTCGGAGTATTTTTTTACAAAATTGAAGCCCAATTTATGAATAGTGACAGATATTTAAAAGCACCAATTAGAACTACAATACCGCCACTGACAATTCAAGATGGCGGCCGGAAATGAGACCGCTAACGACGCGCTTCCCCGCAGTATGGCGGCGTTTCCGGTGGGCGCTTTTCGAAGCGGTTATTAATTTGTGTAATTTTTAAAAGATTCAAGATTCATTCATGGTAATTTTTTAGAAGAATTGGGAACCATCCTGTTTTAAAAGCTTTCTGGGTAGGTATAAAGTAACAGCGCTCATCAGATGGGCCATCGGCTTGTTCTATTATTTAGTTTAATAAAAAAAAAACGTTTTATATATTTTTTTATTATA
This sequence comes from Eulithis testata, assembly GCA_947507515.1. Classification (NCBI taxonomy): domain Eukaryota; kingdom Metazoa; phylum Arthropoda; class Insecta; order Lepidoptera; family Geometridae; genus Eulithis; species Eulithis testata. Next base: position 6,673,373 of record OX382216.1, read on the forward strand.
TCTGTATAAAAAAATCTGGGTATCAAATAGGGTACGAACTTAACTGCAATTCTTTTACAGTGTGATCACTAAAATTACTAAATTTCTAGTTAGTGTTTTGTAGAAATAGTCCTCATGAGATAGGTGGCCTGTAAATAAACCATTTTTTTTTTAATCTTTCTAAGATCAAGAGTTACCTACTAAGTAATATCACAGATAATATAATATAGTAGCATTGGTTCATTTCTATGAGAAGTGTTTGAATATGTACATAGTTTCTATTTTCTCATTATTTTATTATACCTAGTCCCTATAAATAGTAAAGTAGGTAATCTCTCTGGATTAGTGTTTGAGTAAAAGTTGAGTGAGCGACTTACAATACGAGTGTAAGAAGCTTTTAAAAAGATAAGCGTTTCCGACTCGTTCCTTCAATCAAAGATCCCACGAGAAATCTCAGTAATAGTACTTTTAGGGATCCGTAAGAGATAAAAGAAACCCGTTTTGCTTTATGGACAAAACGACACGGCAAAAAAAAATTTATGACCCGCAGAAGATAAAAAAACGCGATTTATTTTGGAGTAAGACGATCAAGACCGATTGGCCCAAACAATTTTTTTCTTTAAACGAAATATATTTTTTTAACCTTTATAAAATAAGAAAAACTATTATTTTAGTCAAATAAATGATCTGAACCTAGTTCTTCTATTACCTATAACCATACAATTTACCTTCTCTCATACATACTCATCTATAAAAACTAAATAAATGAAAATAAGATAAAATAAATTTCTTTTTAAAGGTGTAACGGTATAATTTGTTACTATTACTAAAACTAGATACGTATTATCTAAAATTATTGTTATCTTTGTTTAATTTAATTGTCTTATTTCAAATACTCACTCTAAATAATCTTGAAACCGCAAATCTTCATCTCGGAGTATAATGCGTGTTCCCCCACTGAGCGTCAGCGCCCGACTGAATTCACTACCCGCGTCAAAAGCCAAGCGGAAACTGACCAGAACACCCTGAACCCTGACTCTAACTTCCTATCCCCTTTTATTAGAGCGTTTATTTGAAACCCCGCGGGGGTGGGAAGGTCTGGGTAAACTGGATAGTTGTTATCATCCTACGCGCGTGGAGTAGTTATCAAATAACTCCAATTTGTATGGTGTTTAGGTTCATTTTCGCGCTTGGGTGGAAGTTTTCCTAAACTCTAGAAAGCTTAAACGAAAATGGAGTTTACTGGTGGAAAATAAGGCACATTTTGGTTTGTTAGTTGATGAAAGCTACAGGTCTTCGATAAGTTCCAACTGAAAGAGCTCGTCTTTCAGGATAATATCGTATTTACACTTTTTGGTATTTCATTGTTTATTTTAATATTTATGTAGTTTTTGGACTTGCCTTGGACTACCTTCGTTTTTTATAACATAACTTAACCGACAATTTTTCTAGAAAGGTATTATACCTCTTTATTCATGGCCTCCTGTCATTGCTTGAAAAAATACTCTATACCTACTATCAATATTATGTCACTTGCATAACAACGAAAAGATAACTGATTTATCAGCCATTTTAGGAGTATTTTAGCCATGGAATTAGGATATTTTAGCCAAACCAAGGAACTTATACCTAGTCAAACTGACAAACCATAACAAACTGCTTACTTACTGACAAGCATAAAAAAACCATATTTCGTTCTTGTGTAAAGCGATGGGCCAAAAGTCTGCGAGAATTACTCGAGGTAACACCACTTTCTGATTTTTCTAGCGTTTATCCATATAGTAGGTGCCAAATAACACCGCAATACAGGTCATTCACCCACCTTCACCACGATGTCGCAAAATTCTGTCGCTTTCCGTACAAACCTAAAACCGGTGTAATTACAGGCACATGAGACTTCAAGATCTTTATGTCTTAGAGTGATAGGGAAATGGGATTTAAACTAAAACATTTTTAAGCAACCGAAACCTCATGTTATCTAATACCTATAAAAATACACCACATAATATTTTTAAGACCAGAATTCATAAAATTTTACTACCCTCTAAAATATAACATTACATTTACGATCTTATACCCCGGGACCGACCAAAGAGGTCCTTAATTTATATTCCTTTCTCTTTCTAGCTAAAGGGAGTGGGTTTTTGTCTCTGTCTATTCGATTCTGTCCTTTTTCCACGTACTAGTAGGTTCATTTGGTTTCTCTTGAAACTGAATTCTCATCGTGACTTTTACACAATTTTTTCAGAAAATAATTTATGGATATTTCACACAGCGCCCTCTAGTCCCAAACTAAGCAAAGCTTGTACTATGGGACCTAGATTGCTGATAGAATATTTTTTTTGTAAATACATACACACAGTAACACCCAGACTTAGAACAAACTGCTATTTTTGCCACACATAAATGTTTGTTCCGAGTAGGGATCGAACCCACGACCCCACAGTATGGAGGGCAGAGCTAATACCGACTGGGGTTAGGAGCTTTACGACTACATCTCTATTTGACTAGACAGAAGATATGACTAGACTTGAACAACAAACCTTAAAATATTTTCTATTAACTGACCCGTACATTATATAAAATATCCTAAATAAAATGACTACCTATTATGTAATACTAATTAACGATCTACTAGCTATCTATAAACCTCGGCCTGCCTTCATATTGCTATACCCTAAGCAGGGTCCATGAGACATATCTATTTACATCCACCACCAATGTAAAATTTACCTAAACCATGTGAAAGCAATAAATATATTGAGTATTGAGTATGACTAGATCGCTTTAAGATTAAATCGCGATATTACTTTATCGCGTTGGGGTTAAATAGCTGTTCGACCATATATGCTTACGTCCTATTATCAGTTCGACGTAATATCGATATGACGTACAGTTGTGTTTAAAAGTGGCACCACTTGCTCAATGAGTGGCACTTCAGTTCAACCTCACACTATAGCATATTATATAGGTACTTCTTGGAAAGTAAACAATCTACTTACCCTGGAGTTCCGGAACTAAGATATCGCAAAAAAATCCTTCACCGAATTTTCTAAATCTAGCGAAGTGACGGTGCCAGAGTTCGTCAAGAAAGACTTTCTGATTGCAGAGTTCAAATTATCAAAAGATGATAAAATACTGGCATTCTCATCGCAATTTTCCAAAAGAAACATGAAAACTTGATTGAGCTGTCACGTCTGTCAAAATAATAATGTTAAGTAATGTCATTCTACGACTAAACCATCGTGAAGCGTTCCACATTTTTGTTGTACTTACTGTCTCTTGTTTTAGATCAATCTAATTGTCAAAATTTTGGTTGTACCTCCCTTTGTACACTGACCACATTCTGATCCGCACTCCCCTCATGTTTATGACTCTAGCATCAGCGAACTCGACACTGGCAGAATTGTGACAACTTAGCCACAAAAGCCACAAACCAAGAAGTTGAAGTTGAACCGATTTTAAGAATATTTATTTATTAACCGTCTTCAAAAACGGAGGTTTTCAATTCGGCTGTATTTTTTTTTAAACAGTTCTCAAGTAACCTACATAAACCCTACCTACACACATACACACTGACATTTGTAGATATCTCCTATCTCGTTCACACAAGTCACCAGTCACATATTCTATCTCAAATCAGTGGTATTTATGTGCTAGTAAACTGAGGTTCTTTAGATGTAATAAGATCATGATAAAAACCAATCTAATGGCCCACTATAAACCAAATTTTTATTCACAAAGAAAATTACAACCAATACAGTATTTACAATATTTACAAAATACACATGAAAACAGTTGAGCTATCTATAAACAGTTTCAAATGATTCATGGATAGCTCAACGTCCAAATCAGTACCAAATTGATATTGGTAATCTTGTTTTTTTTTTTTTTTTTTTTTTATAAATAAATATAAATATAAATAAATATTCACGGACACTTAACACAACGCCTTCTAGTCCCAAACTAAGCAAAGCTTGTACGATGGGAACTAGATGGCTGATAGAATACAGACATACATATTTTTTTCTAAATACATACTTATAATACATAGAAAAACCCAGACACAGAACAAACATCTGTGTTTACAACACACAAATGTTTGTTCTCGGTGGGGATCGAACCCACGACCCACAGCACGGAAGGCAGAGCTACTACCGACTGAGCCATGACGCCTGTCAACAATATTAAGTGGTAATCTCTGCCTAAGATAACAATGTGTTACTTCACAGAGTAATGGACTGCGTCCAACACTCTGACGGCCGAATGCTCAAACGCCTTAATTTAAGTTCACGCCTAAATTATTGCCATCTCTTACAAATGAGTAATGTCAAACATAGGGAGAGCAATTTTAAGTGGTGGTGCTTAAATTTGAGTGAACTTTCAGTATTCCGGCCTGAGACGCCAAGGTGCGTATTTTTATTTTCATCGTTTGTTTTGAGAAGAAGCAACAGGTGTCACGTGTCGAGTTGAGCAAAGATCAGCCACTAGCTACGCCACTGCTACGGTGTACTACGCGACAGCTACGCCAGTGCTACGCGTAGCTACACTAGTTCTACGCTTTGCTACACTAATGCTACGCATTGCTACGCCAGTGCTACGCGTTTCAACGCCAGTGCTACGCTATGCTACGAAGCTAAGCTGGCTTCTAACCGACTTTAAAAAAAGATGGAGGTTATTTAGCTCAATATTTTAACTTCATTTACTTGTTGTTTTTAGTTATTTTATTAATTCCCAAAAAGGCATAATTTTCCATAAAAGAATACTTATATTTACATTGAAGAACCCTTATGTTGAGGATACCTTGACCTTTGGCAGGTCCAAGAAGCTCTTACACTCAAGATGTTCCTTAATATCTTCCTTAGCCTCAGCTCGAATAAATCAGACAATCGTAATCGTAATCGTAACGCTAGCGTATTCGAGATACACTGCGCGGTGACGCTGCAACGTTCGGCAGTCGAGCTGGCATTGACGCGCAATATAACTCGAATACGTCATACTGTCAGATATGTTCGTAATCCCCCTCAGTTATAGGTGTGTACTTACAGCACCAGTTTGTAAAGCTATCGAAATGCTGACGTAATATTAATTTAAAAAAAATAAAGCTGTCTTTGTGACATATTGCATTATTTAGGATAGAAAACTAATCGAAAAGTATGGAAATGATATTTATACTACACCAGCTTGGAAAGTACCTTGATACTTTATCAAATTTACGGTAGAAGTACGTCATTGCATATCGAACAAATATGCGGGGAGAAAACGCATCTGAGCGGGAGAGAAAAGTGTATGAAAATCCATTTCTTACGTGGTTTTTCTTTTTTAACTTTGGGTAAGACTATGCGCCGGTAACTAAATATCAAAATCCAAAAAGTTTTTACAGTGAGTTTTTATCTCCAAGTTCGCAAAATGACACTGGCCACTAGCTGTGTGTTGGATGGTGTCGGGCTGGCAGTGCGACCCTGCGGCAGCAGGGTAAACAATTTGAAAAAAGAACATGAGAAAATTGCAGACGCCATTGGCGCCATTTTCAATTTGTGTGTTGTTTGAGGATTCAGTTTTAGTTTTTTATTTTCCTCGTAGGTGTAGTATAAAGCACTATGTATCACTCGAGAGAAAGTGCGATTCCCGATCTCGGGCACTTTCTCCTCTAGGTGAACAATGTACTATATCTAAACTGTTACAGAGTGTAATAATAAGCCATCAATATAAGTCACTTCTTCTTCTTTTATCTATGGCCTCTGTCCGTCATTTTGACAGACAATTATGCCAATGCCAAGTGAGATATTTGAAATAATATAAGTCAAGTCATTCGTCGAGTCGGCTGTCGTTTGCTTCGAAGGCAAAATGGTGAATTTTCCCTTCAAAAGTTGAAAACGAATTCTATCATTTAAGGAAACCGCTTTACACATATTTTCTCCAATGGCTCACACTTTATTATTTATTTATTTATTTGATTCGACAGGCATGACGCCTGTCGAATTAAATAAATAAATAAAGCTCAGTCGGTAGTAGCTCTGCCTTCCGTGCTGTGGGTCGTGGGTTCGATCCCCACCGAGAACAAACATTTGTGTGGCAAACATAGATGTTTGTTCTGTGTCTGGGTGTTTCTATGTATTATAAGTGTGTCTTTACAAAAAAAAATGTATGTATGTATTCTATCGGCCATCTAGTTTCCATCGTACAAGCTTTGCTTAGTTTGGGACTAGAAGGCGTTGTGTTAAGTGTCCGTGAATATTTATTTATTTATTTATTTAATTAAAACGGTCACACACAACCAATTAAGTACACTAATTAATTAAACACTACCAATTAAAAATGTTCATGTTATGAGCTAAGTATTATTGGCTAAAATTCCACTAAAATTAAACAAGAATACTCACAATAACACAAGAAAAACTGTTAAAATAAGTGCTAATGCTTCTAAAAATGACAGTTCTAAAAATGACAGAACTCAATTCCATAGATACTTCTGAATTTTTTCAGCTTAGAATGTGTGCTAGTGCTAACAGCTCGAAGTCCAGATGGGTCAGTTATAAAACATGTTTTTCAGTATCTTTGTTTTATCACCCAGCCACCCTTGATCTTGACTTAATTGTTATATCCCTTAGTTTTATAGCAGCGGCGATAGGCTTGCCACCTGTCGTGTTATTAAGTACTAAAATTGGATATTGTGTTCTGTGGTTTGACAACAACTTTAGACATTCTACTAATTTTTTAAAGCAAATAGACAGGCGTCATGGCTCAGTCGGTAGTTGCTCTGCCTTACGTACTGTGGGTCGTGGGTTCGATACCCACCGAGAACAAATATTTGTGTAGCAAACATAGATGTTTGTTCTGTGTCTGGGTGTTTCTATGTATTATAAGTATGTATTTATAAAAAAAATGTATGTATGTATTCTATCAGCCATCTAGTTTCCATCGTACAAGCTTTGCTTAGTTTGGGACTAGAAGGCGTTGTGTTAAGTGTCCGTGAATATTTATTTATTTTACATTTATTTAAATTGTATTATAGTAAGAACCTAATTTATTCACAAAGAATAATACGACTACTAAAGTATTCACAATAGTTACAAAATACACATGAAACAGTTGAGCTATCTACAAACCGTTGCAAACGATTTATAGATAGCTCAACTGGTCCAAATTAGTAGCAATCGGAAGCGTGCCCAAGACACTGGCTGCATTGCCGCGCTGAAAGGCTGAATTACACCGGGGCAACAACGTGCGACAGGGCCGAATGCTACATATTGTGGCATGCGGTACCTTGTGGCATGCTACAAATAGAAAGCATTTGCGGCATTAGTGGCATGCGGCAGCCTATTTTACGCCGGAGCAACATCGTTAATTATCAGAGTATGGCACTTTTTTTTTTTTTGTTTTTTTTTTTTTTAATTTTGGTATGGCACTTTTTTTTTTTGTTTTTTTTTTAAAATTTTGGTTTAAATTTTGGCAAAAGGACAAGCCTCCAGCTTGTCCTTTTGCCAAGTCTTTTTTGTTTTCACTTTTTGTTGTCACTTTTTTGTTCACTACATTTCACTTTTTCACTTTTTTCTGTCTTCTGAGGTCAGTCTGGCATGACGCAAGGTGTTGCCATGTCCCACGGTTCTTGCAACAATGTGCGACATTTTTTACTTTGTAGCATGCGGCCTTGTGGCATGCCGCAATGCCGCACAGCGTTGCCCCGGTGTAATTCAGCCTTAAGAAGTTAGAAAATAGACTAGTATGTATAGACAGCATATAATATAGTGAAAGAAATACTAGAGTCCATGATTGATTGATTAATTGCGGGCGAGCTAGTCTAAAGGACCCGTAAAGGCTGCTGTCCACTGAGGCAATGATTGAAGCGATAAACATAGCTCGCAACACGATACTTGTTTCAACTAAGTTAAATAGGTAGTGAGCAGCAGTGAAAACCCGCGGCCTAGCCAGCTCCGCACGTATTGACCTTGTCTTTCCTGTGGATATGGCTGACTAGGCTGAGAGGATGGTACAGGTGCTGGGCCTACTCCATCTAAACACTGTCCCAGGCACTAGTGTGTCGTTAAGTGTAGGCATAGGTTGCCTCCTGACGCTCTATAAATCATCTTGAATAGATGTAAAAGCCTATTAATTAAGGTTGAACAAATCGCAGTCAGTCGCACACCTTTCCATACAAACGTGGAAGGGTAACCACTCCACTGTTTGACGTTGACCAACCAAAACTAAGGATTATATCAATTTATCTCGTCATAATCTATGTCTGTATACAGCGCAAACCGTAAAAAAAGTATTCATTAAAAAAATACAAGCTTCTAAACTTTCGCATGGAAAGTAATTTTAGCTTGTATTTTTAAATGAATACTTTTTTTACGGTTTGCGCTGTATACAGACATAGATTATGACGAGATAAATTGATATAATCCTTAGTTTTGGTTGGTCAACGTCAAACAGTGGAGTGGTTACCCTTCCACGTTTGTATGGAAAGGTGTGCGACTTGTTCAACCTTAATGAGCAGCAGTGAGTTAAAACTCATTAATGAACTGCCTATTAGAGAGTTAAAAGCCCTTGGTTTATAATCATTTCTGTGAATTATTGTTGTGGGTTATTTAATACTACTAGCTATCCGTCTGCGACTTCTTGCGCGCATAAATAGGTATGATTGTATCTACCTACCTAGATAAGAACCTACAAGCTTGCGAACCCTATCTTAACACTAATAAAGGCCACATCTATTGAAGATGACTTATAGAGCGTCAGGAGGCAACCTATGCCTACACTTAACGACACATTGTAGTGCCTGGGACAATGTTTATACATAAAATTGATGAATTGACCTAGAAATGGTAAGTGTGCATACTCAGATTCAATATTCTGAGTGTGCATGCTGTGCTGAGTGGGCTTAGTTTTTTATTCTCTAGCATCTTCTTCTTCTTCCTGCCCTTATCCCACTAGATGGGGTCAGCACAACATGTTCTTTTCTCCATTCTCCTCTATCATTCGTCATCTCAGTGTTAACTCCTCTCCTATGCATATCATCTTTTATACAATCCATCCATCTTTTCTTGGGCCTACCTCTTCCTCTATATCCATCCACATTCATACTTAGCACTCTCCTCGTTACATGACTCTCTTCCCTCCGCATGACATGCCCATACCACGCTAACCTGTTGCTCCTCATTTTCTCCGTCACTGGTGCCACTTTCAGACTTCCTCTAATGAACTCATTTCTAATTTTATCCATCCTTGTCACTCCGCACATCCATCTCAACATTCTCATCTCTGTCGCATGCACTCTTTTTTCATCCGTTACCTTGGTAGCCCAGCACTCAGATCCATACAGTACGACAGGGCTTATTAGCATCTAGAATTGTTATATTTCTAGTTTCAGATCAAGCAGCTAGTTTAGTATATCTTTCAGTGGAGCAGTATCTCTACTTGAGTGGTTAGACCAGAGTGCGGAGCTGTGTAATGGTCCGAGCAGTAAGACCGTGGAGTCTCCTTTCAAATTATGTATTTTTGAATTTAAAATTGAGAATGCTAAGAATCATCTGAGTCCGAGATAATCCTACTGATACATACTAGTAGTTCGCCCCGAACTGAGATCTCGTGATGGTCGGAGGTTAATAAAACCCAAACAATTTTTATTGACCAATGGTTGTAATAAACTTCGGAAATCGCCGTCTAGCTAAGTACCAGTCTTACTTGAACTATAAAATCATTGAAACTCCAAGAAATGGTAGCTCACGTTATACTGGGTTTGCCAATTTTATAATTTTTACAACAACTCAAAAACTATTAGACCTAGAATCAAAATAAAAACGGTTTTGGAATGTCTACGCAAAGCCCTATCATATGACACCCCACTTGATATTTTGGTACGACTTTTTTTTTTTACTTCCTTTGGAACCTCATAACTTTTGAACCCCTTGACCAATTTACTTTATTTTTCAAACCAGTAAAACTACTAAGTAATATCCGTATACCTACCAAATTCTGTGAAGATCGGATAAGCGGTTCAAAAGATCTCGACGAACAAACATACAAACATACAAAGCATTTTTGTCCAAGTTGTATTATGATTATGATTTTAAAACGCGAAAGATTGTATGTATGTATAGATGTTTGTTACACTTTCACGCTAAAACTACTGAACCTTTTTTTTTTACAAAACACTTCATTTAAAATCGGAGCTCTACTTTCAGAGCTACGAGGGCAGAGAACACATCTCTAAAGACATGTCCTATGTAGCATTCCACTGCGTCTAACCACTAGATACAGCTATATATTCCAGAAATCTCCACCAAGAAAGCTCCACCAGTGGGGATTTAAGTTTTTTTTCCAAAAAATCCCACTGCTACGACGCGTCGTTTCATAGCGTACCTCAATAATTTTAATTTATTTATTTGTCACGTCACAACAGGGTAAAAAAATCTATAATATCATCTCCATACATCTTCTGTCCATCCCAACTGTCCCAAAGGTCGTGTTAAGTGTAAGAGCGAGAGAACAGACAGCGAGAGTGAGAGAGACAAAGCATATCTATTTCTATGTACCTAGATAAGTACTTTATCTTTCTAAAGCCTTCTCTGCAAAGTTTTATTTTTTATTATATTTATGATCTCGAATTCTGGTAAAGAGACATTTTTTGACATTTTCACTTGGAATTTTTTGGTCCCCCTCCAGCTGGCTGAATCATACGGCTCATTCTATTTATCCCCTGTAATCCTTGCGATATCCCCTGCGAAGGGGATTAAAAAAATAGATTTTTTTTTAAACGATTTATTTGTAAATGACATACATTTGGAGTAGCCATAAATATGAACTTGTGTTATAAGCACAAATTACACCAAAATAATGTAAATAAATTACTTATCCTAGTTTATTAGTAGCCATTTTATTCCAATGGCCTTATGTTACGGCCTTATTATTGGTTAAAATTCCACCAAAATTAAACAACAATACTCACAATAACACAAGAAAAACTATTAAAAAAAAAGTGCTAAGTTGCTACAAAAAATGGGTCTACTCCAGAGTTCCCTACCAGTGGGGATATCAGTTTTTTTTCAGAAATCCGCACTTCTACGTCGTAGCCATAAAGATAGAACTTGACCCTTTTTTTTTTACTTTTTTTTCATTAGTTTATCTGTCAATTTTATATAGTGGCGCCCTCTCGACTTTGCAAATAACTAGGAAATTCATCATCATCGCTAGACAATAGAAGTAAGTATCCATATCGGTTGCTAAGCAACGAAGCAACCCGTGCCTATCCTATATTGAACCAATTTGTACGCAGCGAAACTTTAACCACCTATAATTACGCTACGATAACTTTATCTAAGTAATGGTTTTTAATATGAAAAAATGGTTTATATCAGACATAAAATTACATATAACCTTATAAAATGTGACATTTGTGAAGAAAAGTAAAATAAGTAATTACGAAATACTTACATTCTGTGATTCATTATATTTCTGTGATTCGGTGTATATGATGTTGGGGACTCAAATAAATAAATAAATAAATAAACATAACTTTTTAATATTTTATATATATATAAAAACAAACTCCTTGCTGAAAAAAAAAAGATATTTTGGAGTTGGCTGAATCTTCTCAAAAAGTTCCAGACAATAGATTAAAAATAAATTAGTATATTTTTTTTCTTAACGGCCAACTACTACATGCGTATTTAAAACTTAAGCCTCTTTAGAAATCCAAGAAGATTAAAAAAAAGAGATCCCGAGAACATTTTCTTCTTCTTCTTTTATTTATGGCCTCTTCTGTCCGTTATTTCGAAAGACAAGATCAGAAAAATGACAGACATCTTTAGAATCGTGCAAGGTTTACACAATGCCAGTGACTGTACCCAGTTATCTTGGTTTCGGACCCAGTCACTGCCAAAACGGTGCTTACATGCACCCAGTAACAAGTCAGCGCTGGACTGGGTTACTATACTACCATGTTACTCCAGTATTACTCGTATAAACCAGGCATTATTACAGTAGGGGTATCAGAGGCCGAGACCAAGAGGCGGTGTAATATTCATATTCCGGAGTGCCTATGTACCAGGCACGCAGCACCCGAAGGAGCTACTAGAATGCGAATACGTAGGCTTTATTGAATGACTGACACGCCTCGCATTCCTGATTGTCACGGCTGGTGTGACCATGCGTTATGAATATAATGAATACATAATAATAATAGCTAAGATAATAATATTAGGGAATGTTTCTGTCGTGTTCCTAAATAAATAAATACATAAACTTTTATAAATACGAAGAGGTATATTCATATTGGTCTTTAAATTATTCTTCTTTTTTTATCTCTCATGTCTCTGTCCGACATAAAATTTTGACAGTGTGAAATAAATTATTTGAAATATTATTAGTAGAGTCGGCTGTCTAAGCTTTAGAAACAAAAATGGTGGATTTTTCCTTCAAAACATGGAAACTAATCATTTTATTTAGTTAAGGAAACCACTTTACACACATTTATTTTTATTCTAATAGTTCAAAATTCACGTTACGTATTACTGGTTTTTTTAGAATTCTTACATTTTGTAAGAGTGTAAGAATTCTTACAATATGGTATTATTATTATTGGTTAAAATTGCACAAAAATTAAACAACAAACAATAACAAAAAATTAAAAAAACTTGAGAGGTGTCAAGGGATACCCGGATGGAACGAAGTTCCTTGAGGTGTTGTTTTCTTACAGTAAGTACACAGAAGCACCTAAATTAAAACAAAAACTTCCAACAATACCTACATTCATTTGTTTCCTTTCTGCACCAATTTATTCGAATGACGTTGTCAAAGTTTGAAAAAAGTGTCGTTACAACTTGTGCTCTTAATTTTTTCCGTCTAGCCCCCTTTCGAACCCGCGATAAGGAACTTCGTTCCAACAAAAGTGTTAAGGTTGCTTCCAAAAATAACAGAACTCGAATCGTTTAAAATAAAATTGTGAAAGTTTTCCATGAATTATAGTCACCCCACTGACAGCTTAACGTTAACCGTAAAACGAACTCTGCTTGTACATTATCATCTCTACACCATGACCTTAGAGCCTAAACTGGCTTGGCAAAGCTTCATGTAATATCACTACAGAATTTTCACGGAAAATTCTACCTTAGGCCTGCGTACCTAAGGTAGTTTTAGCCTGAAATTTCTCATATTTCCATAATAATGTTCAGGTAATTTTGTATTTTAGTCTGGAGTAAATAAGGTTGAGTTTGGCTTGAAAATGCTTTTCCTATAAATGCTAGGGTGGATTCTTTACAATAGAATACGGCGCTTAATGGGGTTTGAAATGGGTATAAATTCTTCTTTAAATAGGTTACTGAGTTGAATCGACGAGTGAAATTAAGGTTTTGATGAAAGCCAAATTTTTTGACGAGTTTTTTCTTTTGTCCCTCCACTTAGTAGTACTCTTTGTGGAACCCTTATTTAAGTTAACCCATGCGTGTTCCTCCTGAGAAGGGAATTTCTGAAGTTTTTTTTTTTCAAAATTCCCTTAGCGGCCTCGGCGACTGTCAGATAATTGTCAGGGAAAGCAGTGATGAGGATAATTGACTGCAGGGGATAATTGTCAGGGAAATCAGTGATGAGGATAATTGACTGCAGGGGATAATTGTCAGGGAAAGCAGTGATGAGGATAATTGACTGCATTGGATAATTGTCAGGGAAAGCAGTGATGAAGATAATTGACTGCAGGGGATAATTGTCAAGGAAAGCAGTGATGAGGATAATTGACTGCAGGGGATAATTGTCAGGGAAAGCAGTGATGAGGATAATTGACTGCATTGCATAATTTTCAGGGAAAGCAGTGATGAGGATAAATGACTGCAGGGGATAATTGTCAGGGAAAGCAGTGATGAGGATAATTGACTGCAGGGGATAATTGTCAGGGAAAGCAGTGATGAGGATAATTGACTGCAGGGGATAATTGTCAGGGAAAACAGTGATGAGGATAATTGACTGCAGGGGATAATTGTCAGGGAAAGCTGAAAACTTCGGGGGGTGGAGAGGAACTTTTCCAACGGAACTTTTAGTATGAGCATGAAAAAAAAAATCAGTAAGTAGGTATGCTGTAGGTACCTGATTTTTCATCACACCTATTCGAAAAGAGCAACTTGGTTCGCCTTTATGTGCACCCAAAGGTGGTGTTTTCTATAAGAAACAATAAGTGCGCGGCAAAGTTCATTCCGGCGCCGCCGCAATTTACTTTGCCGCGCACTTTTTGAATTTGGAACGTGTACAGCGCCAAAGAAATCGAACGAATAGAAAACATAAGAAATAAGTGGTTTTCATTATAGATACTATTTATTTTCATTTTAGTTGTTACTATATATGTTTTATTAAATAATAATATTACAATAAAATATGAGGCGCCTTTTATTTTCTCATAGTTGGTGATGAAAAGTAGAGTGTACCACTCGGGCGCAAAATATATTTTTGGCTCGGGCAAAGTACTTTGAATCCCTCGCTACGTTCACGATTCTACTAAAGAATCCCTCGCTACGCTCGGGATTCTACTCTACAATCCTTCACTTCGCTCTGGATTCAAAAAATCGCCCTCGCCGTAAAAATATAATTTTTCTCCCTTATGATACAATCTACTAATGTTAGTTTAAAATAAATCACAGCACGATGTTGGCTCGGCACTGTCAAAACACGCAGAGTCAATAAGATTAGGTTCAATGAGTTTTATTCAGATCCCAACCATTTGTTTTTTTTTATTCCATGAAATGAATTCATTCAAATAAAATTGAACGTCTGCAGCAGAAGCGTACCTATAATAGACGATAATAATTGAGATAGCAAGGAAGGCAACGAATAAGTAGTTCGCAGATAATATAGACAGAATGATGTCAAGAAACATAGGTACCTACGACAATGTATAGTAGGTTTTCAAAAACATTTATAAACAGTTCAAAAATATGGGTTGCGGGTTCATTTTTTTGGTTTATTCTTCTTCTTTTATTCATGGCCTCTGTCAAGTGAAACATTATACTTACAGCCGAATAGTCATACGCCACTCAAACCGCACTCAATTTAAGTCCCGCTTAAATTATTGCCATCTCTTACAAATGAGTAATGTCAAACAGAGGCAGAGCAACTTTAAGTGGTGCTCAAATTTAAATGACTTTTGAGTATTTCAGCCTTAGTCACGTCGAGTAGTTCGTCAAGTGAGATGTCGTTTGATTTGAAGGCAAAATAGTGGATTTTCTCTTCAAAACTTGGAAACGAAACCACTTTATGGTACCATTTTCTAAAAATTGAGAAGTAAACTTTATCTTAAAAGTATCGTAGATGAAAAATTTATGAGTAGGCCCAATATTTTGAAATCGTAAATACGTGATCTACTCCTGAAGCTTACTACAGACATCAACACGTGTTTTTAACCAACTTCAAAAAAGAGGAGGTTCTCAATTCGGTTGTAATTTTTTTTATGTTTGTTACCTCAGAACTCCGTCATTTATGAACCGATTTTAAAAATTATTTTTTTATCTGCTTCTAGGTTGGTCCCAAACTGCCGCCATCATCATCATCATTTGATGATGAAGGCGTATCAAATTTAAGTCGGTTTTTCCAGTTTTTTAAACTTATAAATTATTCTCAAATTCGGAGTTTAAAAAGTCGGTTGATATTAGGTAGTTTCTTACGTGGTACATCTGCTGCCTACTATCCTGCTCTTTGGAGATCGAGGCCGAGGTCGGATGCCATCACGTCCCGGGCTCACATGGCGGAGTCTTTATTAAATTCCACACAGCTCATTATAGAACCCATTGAGTCCATGGTATTTTGAACTCATATTCTAAATCAGCTCTATTTTAGGACCAATTCTCTTAATAATGTTTAGAAATAAATAAATATTCTTGGACATTCCACACAACGCCCTCTAGTCCCAAACTAAGCAGAGCTTGTACTATGGAAACTAGATTGCTGATACCTACATTACTTATATACATTTTTTTTGTAAATACATACTTATGATACATAGTAACACCCAGACACAAAACAAACATGTATAGTAAGTGCCAAATAACACCGCAATACAGGTCATTCACCCACCTTCAAAACGATGTCGCAAAATTCAATTTATGAATGGTAATCAAACAGTACTGCGAGATTCGAGCGATTACCGTCTTAGCGACAGGTTTGTATGGAAAGCGACAGAATTAGCCATTCATAAATTGAATTTTGCGACATCGTTTTGATGGTGGGTGAATGTCCTGTATTGCGGTGTTATTTCGCACCTATTTTACCTACCTATGTTTGTTAAAAAATATTATTGAGATTTTGACGGTGGTAAGTTTTTTAATGAGGTAAAAATACTAATTCTTTGTGGTAATATCGTGTTCAAAAAAACTATGGAACAAATTATGTACCAGATGGTTATGCCTTTACTACATTTTTCGTGTTTTGTCTCTTTCGATCGTGTTTGAATCTGTTTGTTAATGCAAACATGGACTAAAGAGATCATTTCACATATTTATATAATGTACCACGGTGTAACATAATTACCCTATAAGTCCGAAAGGGGGGTATTTTACAGGTCATGGCGAACAGTGTTTGTTCTACGACTTTTGAGATTTCGAATTTTTTCATTCATGAAATGAGCTCGTAACTTTTACTTAAAATGTACCTACACACAGCTAGCGTGTGCGTGCGACGCGGTAGGAGGGTACCTGGGTGTGCGTGCATGTGTACGGGTTTACGCAACTAGTAAACAAACACTTGGTTGTCGCAAATTTCTAAAATAATAAAAGTTGTACTTTTGTATGAAACTTTCAATTACGATTTATTCACCCTTTGCACATGTCCAAGCACTCAGGTGGTCGGTCTTATTACGCCCCCTTAGGGCTTATAGGGTAATTATGTTACACTTTGTACATCTAAGCGTTTGGCTGCCAGCACAATTGTTGGTAAGTGTACTGCAGCCAAGGTGGAACACGCTTAGCTATAATCTACCTGTTCATTATGAAAATTCCTAGTGTAAAATACTGTATTTTATATCCCTGGCTCACTGGTACACCGAGCTGGTTTCTACAGTTCTTCCGTCCGTGTTCCTCTCCGTCAGCTTTCTCCCCGATCCCCTCGTCCCTCGCCCTTACGTACGGGTGACATTGACAGGTCGGGAGCTTGACACTGACAGTTACCTAACCACTCGTGCACGCTAGACAGGGTAGCACATCTACTGAATAGATGCAAACACTATACCTAGAGTCCTTTCCATGAAAGAAGTCCCGCAGACGCGGCGCTGTAGTCGACCTTAAGTATTATTTCTCGGGCAGCACTTTTAACAACTTTAGGCATTGAAAACAAGACTTTGATCACAGAAACTAAATAAAAACGCACTAGCATCCGAACACATTAACAGCACCTAACAACTAATTTAAAATTTAGTTTTAAAGTTTAGTTCCGGAAATTTCCGCGGGACTTCTGTCATGAAAAGAACTCTAGGTAGCTATAGGAACGGCTTATATGGAGGCACACTATTTTGCCTCCATATATCCTATAGCTCAACAGGCTGTAGCTAGATGATAGATTGGAATCCATTTCATCCCGGCTCCCGGCTCCCGGATTAAGGTTAATTACATGGCATTACTGATAACTAGCAGATTATTTTTAGGTTGTTCGATGGAAATACTGAAAATAATTATACTAATCCATACGCGAGTACAAGTACGCGTTACATTAGGCAGTTAGGTGCTTTAAATAAAAACAGTTTTACAAATTCGTTTATATTTTAATATCACAAACATAAAAACATTCTCCATTAAACACAAAACCCCATCTGAGGATAACAATATACAAAATTCTTAAGTATTTTTAAGTAATAATGAAAATACACAGATTACCTACTTATTACGTACAAGAAAATACGACAATTTTATTTTATACGTGTATCTTGAGAAGTAGAGATACTCTTTTATACTCTCCAATACATATTTATTTAATCTTAACTTATCTTAAGTACGATTATTTAATACAATTTATAAGTAGGCACGCAAGATGCATTTCAATTTGGGGCTACTTATAAGATTTTGTATCTAACGTCAATATTAGAAGTAGAATAAAAAGCGTAGCATTTTCGTAGACCGCGTAGCACTCTCGTAGCCAAGCGTAGCACCGGCGTAGCAGCGTGTTTTTTTTCTACGGTATTGAGTATGGAGGTTGTAACCTCAAAGGTGTCAAAGGTGTTCCATTTTAATAAAACTTTGACAGCGCTAAAATGACGCTCTTACTAAGAAACTGAAATTATAAGGATGGCTACAGTTTAGCGCTGTTACAGATCATATAAGCGCTGTCAAACCTAAAATTGAACGCTCAATAATATTCCCAATATTTAATCATTTGACTCGTATGCTTATTAATCGTTCAAGCACTAATCCAGACTCATATTAGCTGAGTAGAGATTGACATAAATCGAGACTCGAGTGACGTTTTTATTCCGAAAACACAACAAAATCTCTACTCAAGCGTTTTAGAAAAATTACAAATGAAATCTATGCTCAAGCACAGATATCGATGCTTGAGTATCGTTTCAAACTGAAGTCTACTTAAATATTCGACACTCGTGCAACGTTTCGGAATCAAAGCTCGACTCAGATCAATGCTCAAGCATTGATCAAGACTCAAGTAATTAATGAGCACAGCTTTTTTTTATTGCCATAGCAACATATCTCATCGTCAAAAAATGTATGGCGTTGACGCAGATCACTAGATATGATATCTATCATCTGAGGCCTGTTTTCTAATCTATTGTATTAATCAACTTGGTTATTATGGAGCTATTTAATTATAATTTTATCCTTTGAACGAGAATTCGTAACCACCGCCGAAGGAATGTGGTCCCTTGTCTTGAACATCGTTCTCTCGATACTGAAAAAGAAAATAAAGCAGTGTGGTTCAGATTAGAGTCCTTTTCATGAGAGAAGTCCCGCGGAAATTTCCAGAACTAAACTTTAAAACTAAATTTTAAATTTGTCGTCAGGTGCTGTTAATGTGTTCGGATGCTAGTGCGTTTTTATTTGGTTTCTGTGATCAAAGTCTTGTTTTCAATGCCTAAAGTTGTTAAAAGTGCTGCCCGAGAAATACTCGTAATACTTAAGATCGACTACAGCGCCGCGTCTGCGGGACTTCTGTCTGAAGGACTCTACCAAAGAGGTTTCAATATTCTGAGTGTACCTATAGATCTATAACCCGATGGAGGGGTTATTATACACATCATCAGACTGGCGAAACTCTCGAACTAGACTCGTGCTTTCGAAAAACGAACAATGTATCAAACGGAGGTCAAAATTTGAATCACATTCCATACAAAAGGAGATTTTCAGTGTGTAATTTTGGGTAGAATGTCCCGCTTCTTCTTACGTAGGAACTACGTATTACATATTGTCCACGCGTCACTGCAGAGGGCGCTGCACCGCGACTTGGCGTTGCAAGCGTCACGCGTCCTCTCATTTGCGCATTCTCGCTAAACTCATAGGTGCTAATTATTGTATTTTATTGTTGAAATTAAATTGATGTACTTTTACCAGTATTCTCAATTATAAGCTAGATAGCAAAGCAAAGGATCCTAAGAACCAGCTAGTAACGACCATCAGTCGTAGGGCTAGATATATAGGCCGCATCATTGCCGTAGGCTAAAACACATATTCTTTGCATATCATGACGAACAATGTTTGTAACGTTTGTTACACTCAGTAGTAGATCAGTAGTGTTTTTTTTTATAAATACAGTTTTTTGTGGTATTATGGTGGCATAAGTCCGTTTATTTCATCCAGTCCTACCAGTAGTTCGATTATCTAACTGTTAAGAAAAAAATATTCCAAATTTTTAGACTGACTAATCTGTGTATCCAAAATGTTCGGTCAGTCAGACTAACAGTTTGGAATATTTTTGTACAAACAGTTAGATAATCCAACTACTGGTAGTGGATGGAATAAACCCATAAGTCCAACAGAGGAATTCTGCAGGCTTTATAATGGTGATGGGTGCTGATTACCTGTCCATCGTCTTCAGGGCCGCCTTGACTCCAGTTCTGGGTGAAGTATTGACCGCCTGCGCCGATGTTGGCTTTCTGGTTTTCTTCGTTACCCTGTTTTTGACAAAAAACTAGTTTTAAAACAAAAAGTCGGGTGTGGGTAATCGGGTAAAATAAATAGTAACACCCAGACATAGAAGAAAACATCTATGTTTGCCACACACAAATGTTTGTCCTCAGTGAGGACCAAACCTACGACCCACAGCACGGAAAGCAGAGCTGTTACTGACTAAACTGTCACAGCCTATATTTACCTACTACTTCTTTTGCGCATAGTACATTTAGGACCGTATGCTCCAGTCTGATCCGGATCACTGATCCGGTCTGATCCACTGATCCGGACTCAGATTAACTGAGTACATTTTCATAAATCGAGACTCAATTCACCTCTTTATTTCAAAAACACAACAAAATATCAAAAATTTCAATGAAAACGGATACCATTCAGAAGACCTTTTTCCGGATTGATGGATGGATGTCTCTTACTCTTTCAAAAACTACTGATCCGATTTGGATGAAACTTGGAATATATTGTCCGTGACCTGGAACACATAGGCTACTTTTTATCCCGGAAATCCAACGGGATCCAACGGGATGCGAACGAAGTCGCGGGCGGCACCGTCTCTTATATTGCAAATCTAAGTTGTTATTGGTGACCTGCTGCGTCCACCGCTGCTGGCTCTCCGGCTGGCGTGGTTGCTGGTTGTACTGCTGTTGCAACTCATATTGCTGCTTTTGTTCCGCGTACGCTTGTTGGTAGTGCTTTTCTGCAGACGGTATAGTTATTAAAATAAATAATAACTAATTTTTCTCAAACACGCTTGGAAATTAAAGCATTATTTTGACAACTTCTTTGAGATATATCGAAAATGCAGTACAGCGGGCCTAAGATGCGCACCGCGAGAAATTTGTCATGTCGTTCTGTCAAAATGTACCAATTTAGGAACTATTGCATTATCTGTGGTACCTAATGGTGTCGACGAAACGCGCCATAATGTACACTTTTGACACTTGTTAGTCGTCGTACCTCTCTGAGGACGAGATAATAGTCGTGCAGAAATGTCAAAAGTTGGAAATTCAATGGCGCGGTTTCTAGACAATATTACCACAGATAATGCAATAGTTCCTAAACTGGTACAAAATGCTTACATTTTGACAGAACGACATGACAAATATCTCGCGGTGCGCATCTTAGGCCCGCTGGCCAAACACATGCGAGCAGCGGCCGGCAATAAATGTATGAAAATCAATTGCCGGCGTGTTTAGCGGCCATATAAATTACATACAAAACTCATTACTGTCGTGTTATTTAAAAATGGAACGATCTTTTACTTCATAACATGGCAACCAAACCAACATGACAACTGAACTAGTGGGAATAGACGCTAAGGGCGACTGCCAGTGGTTTACGAAGCACGGCCGTGCATCAATGAATTTTTGATTTCGGAAAATTTATATGCACATATTGACACGAGCTTAACGGTGAAGGAAAACATCGTGAGGAAACCCTTGGCTAAGTCAGCTCCGCACGTATTGACCTTGTCTTTCCTGAGAGGATGGTATAGGTGCTGGGCCTACTCCATATAAACATTGTCCCAGGCACTACAGTGTGTCGTTAAGTCGCATAGGTTGCCTCCTGACGCTGTATAATTCATCTTCAATAGATGTAAAGGCCACGGAATCCTTCACCTACTATTGTATTGAATATAAACACCTTTAAAAAACTTAAAAATCATTCACTCCTTTAAACAATCACTCAAAAATATATTGTTAGAATCGCAAAAAGCACCAGTTAGCAGCCATTCTGTGCCCAGTTTTAATTTTAGTTCAGCGTAGTTAATATTTTACTTTCTGCGACTATATTTTATTAAAATGTTATGTAACCTACAAACCTATTTTAGAGTTTGATGTAGAATATTCGATTAAATGTATGATCGCAGTACCAGTACCTACCGCACGTACGCAACTGGCGCCACTGAAAACCAGCGCCTAGGCAGGGTACTAACATATCCTGCCCTGGCACCATGCTGAGTGGTGGCCATTTTTGTTATTTTTAATTATAGTTCTAAGATTTAATTTTGTAATACGTCAGTTTTTTTTTTTTTTTTTTTATTAACCTATACTGTCCCACTGCTGGGCAAAGGTCTGTAAAATAACAAAATAAAAACATTCTATTCTATTCTATGCTAGTAAAATGTAAAATACTATAGTAAAATGTAGTAAAATGCAATTTACCCTGGTTTTGAGGAGCTACTGGTTCGGGACTCTTTGGCAAATGGCTGCCTTCGAGGATCTGTCAAATGTTAAAAATGTTAGTGAGCGAATTCAAAAAAAATATTTGTTTTAATTTATGCTCCGTATCAGACTGGCGAAACTCGCGAACTAGACTCGTGCTTTCGAAAAACGAACAAGGTATGAAACGGGGGTCAAAATTTGAATCACGTTTCATACAAAACGAGATTTTCAGTGTGTAATTTTGGTAGAATGGGAGTCGCGCTTCTTCTTACGTACGAACTACGTATTACCTACATATGAAGGGCACAGGGAAAGAAGTGGCTGATCAACAAATTATGTATTCAGAGATTATGGCTCTTTAAATGTTCAACATGCAATATTTTTGTAAAAAAGCAAAATCTAAAATTTAAGATATGGATAAACTAAATATGCAGATCTACTAAAAAATTAAAAAAGATTTACTAAATAAACGATTCTGATTCCGAAAATCGAGTTTATGTAGGGTTTCATGTTACACCGTGTATTATAACTTCCACATCTACATGTTGTATTATTTGCTCGCCATCCCAAATAGTATCTTGTCTGAAGATCGTTCAGTACCAGATGTGGCTTTCTCACCTGGAAGCCGTCCTTTCCAGCACGATACTTGAGTTTCACCAGCTGGCCATTAGGATCCTTGTATTGGTAAGCTCCGACGCGGGAACCATCAGGCTCGATCTGTTCCCCAGCTGCAAGACCGTTGTCTGATGCGTACTCGAAGCGAAACGCGCCATCTGATAGTAGACGTAGTATGGTAATAAATGATTTGTTGTTATGCCTAATTTGACTATGTAGGTACATAAGATCATATTTTAATCACTTTAGTTTTAGGTAGTATTCTTTTTCAAAGTAGTCTTCGGTTAAGTAAAGGCATTTTCATCCCACCATCTCGGAAAGAGTATTTTTGCTCTTCAATATCTCAGTGCAAAAGCCGTTTTTATTCTCTAGAGGATAAAGTAAATTAAATTTAGAACATCGTGTGCACTAAGTTTGTGAATGAAAAAAATCATACCTATTTACTGCTACCTCTATGGTGCCGAATATATCATACAACTTTTTTTTAATTTGATAAAAACTAGACTCGGAACCTTCTTGGTGTTCTTTTTTCAATTTGCTTTGTACGCGGTTCTTTACGCGGCATTTTTTCACGTCATTGTTAAACCTTATATTAAAAACAAGAAACTTGAAAAAAAGTGAAAAAACTAAAATGAGTGATTCTAGCGACGAGGAAGTTTGTTTGACGCCAACAGAATTGACTGAAACTGTTAATAATGCGCAAATGAGCTTTTTTGCATTTAGTCATTTCCTCGCTGAGGTGGAATGAAAAGTTACGTGTTGCACTCGAGTGCAAAGATTTTTCACCTCGTGCTCTTTTGATTTCCTCGCTGACGCTCAGGATTCTAATTTTGAATCACTCGCTGTGCGCTCGTGATTCAATTTTAGAATCCTTCGCTTGCTCGGTCATCAAAATTGAACACGCGGTTAAAAAACAACTTTGCACTCTTGTATAACAAATAACTATTTTTGCCTAGGTATGATTTTACTTTTCTTATGATTGTTTTTTTTTTGTTTCATTTTCTATGTCATTCGGTAGGTTAGGTATTCAAGATTTTGACTGCCTTTTTTAGCATTTTTATTCTAGAATATGGTAGATAGAGTTTGTTTTTGTGGCGGGTGTTTACGTTGTGTGTTTCACTAATTTTAGGAATTTTTTTTTAACATTTTTATTCTAGAATATGGTAGATAGAGTTTGTTTTTGTGACGGGTGTTTACGTTGTGTGTTTCACTAATTTTAAGATTTTTTTTTTAACATTTTTATTCTAGAATATGGTAGATAGAGTTTGTTTTTGTGACGGGTGTTTACGTTGTGTGTTTCACTAATTTTAACATTTTTTTTTAACATTTTTATTCTAGAATATGGTGGATAGAGTTTGTTTTTGTGGCGGGTGTTTACGTCGTGTGTTTCACTAATTTTAAGAAAATTACGTACTATCAGGTGAACAAAGCATGTAAACAAAGTCTACAATCTTCCATCAGACTTAGCACGATTTTTTACAATCTTTTGCAATGCAATTTGATCATAAAATCTATGCTTGAGTTTTGTCTCTGTTCTTAGGCTAAATAAAATCAGTGGCGCGTCTTAGGAGAGACCTACATCCAGCAGCGGACCGATATAGGTTATTGATGATGATGAAATAAAATTAGTGCTCACCTGATGTCAACGCCTGCTTGTGATGGAGAATGGAAGCCTGCTGTTCCTTGGTGACGGAGAAAGGCAGTCTCCATGGTTCCTGCTTCGGGAACATCGCAGGGCCAGTGGAACTGGGACCTAAATAATAATATAAAAAATTCAAAGATAGATTAGATTAGATTAGAAAATTCTTTATTGCACTTTTAAAAAATCGTACAGAGGCGAGTTTAATGCTATTTAGCATTAGCAAAGATAGCATGAGGATAGATAGATAGATAGATAGATAGATCGTTTATTTGACATACACACAGAAAAATACAGAACGGACGTAGAAAATATAGCAAACATAAAGATACCTTCAAGAAACAAACAAAATAATAGTTAAGCAACAGCTATAGGTAACGTAACGTAACAAGTGGGTACTAGCTAGTCTCGTTCCGCGCTGTATGCAGCCAAATCGGTCCCGACTCAGCTTATTGCTGTCTAACAGGGCAGATGGTTCCACCCTGCTAAACAGCACTGGTTTTCAGGCAGGGCCAAAAAATAGGGTGACGTCATATTAGATATAGATAAAATAAATAAACATGTTTAAAAATAAAGGGGGGGGGGTACTACGTCTGTGTCTGTGTGTGTGAGGGTGTGTTCATATCAAGGATCAACTTTTTAATCAACAGTAAAGACAATATACCTTATATAAACTTATATATAACCGTAAAGTATTTAGTTTCTTTCTTTGTGTGATGGAAATGACTATCTTAGTCTTTTGTCTGGTGGAAAAGACTAGATATGAAGGTGTGGTTTTCTTTGTTCGTTGATCATTTCTGTTCTGTACATTACATAAACCGCTCGTGACGTAGCTTGCTTAGTCAATCTTCACCGATTATCTAAGTTAAGCGACTCTCTTCACGGTCTCTATTTGGATGGGTGACCGTTAGTGGCATTTATAACTGAGCGCTACTGTCGATCCCGAAACTCCATCACCAGAGTTTACCATACGAGCTTGCTTCCTTTGTACATTACACTTTCTCTTTTCATGTGCTTAGAAATGTCCAGGGCGACCATTTGATATTAATATTCAGGAAATTCAATAGCTATTTGTACGAACTTACCGCTGCTCTCGCTAGCACTACCCCAGCCTTGCCTAGCTGGACTCCAGGACTGCGAACTACTCTGCGGAGTCACATCACGTCCCGCTGGCAGAAACAACCCGCTCTGATACACATCTGACTGTTGACAAACCAAAGGCTCATTCCAGTTTTCCCCTGCGTCAGTTCCCTTGCGTTGGGGATTTCTAGAACTTCTGTCCAATAATCCCCTTAGAGTGACCCCAGTGACTGCCGGCAGGGGAAAACTGGAATAAAATTTCAGAAATCCCCTTAGGGGTCCATTTACGCCGTTATCTTTTAAAAGTCAAATTAAATAAAAAACGCATATATTTATAATATATTAAATTATGTAGTAGGTATAGCTCTAAGTAAGATAAATATTATTCTCTGTAATGTCGCACGCCAACCTCCTCATTACACCACCACGTTTGGGTTGGCTGGCAGACAATGCTCTCAGCATGAAGTCCACCCTTTGTAACAAATTTTAATTTTGTGCAATAAAGTAGGTATTAAATAAATCAAAAATAAATAGCCAGCTCTGCTCGTACCTATTGACCTTAGTTTTCCTGTGGATAAGACCGACTAAGGTAAGAGGATGATTTAATACTAGACAAGCATAGATATACCATTTAAGTTCGTAGGTATTTCAATAACTCACGACAGCGGCTTTCACACGTTGCTGGAGATATTGTTTAGAGAACTTAACATGCCTCAGTGCCCTTGAGACACAAGCGAATCTATTGGAGGTCTAGTCTAGAGGGTTTAAGTTGCAAAAGCTACGAGTTTAGGTACTCAAGAGTTACCAGGATTTGCCAGGGAAATTCCTAAGTAGTAAGTAAGTAATTCTAGTAAATAGTGAAACCTAGGCACAATATCTGGCACTAAATGGACAACCAGATACTTTTAATCAGAGTTCTATTACATACCTACCTAACCCTCTCGTACTCCGCTAAGCATAAGACATAAATGCAAACTCTTATCGCTATTAGATACCTAACCTTTTCAGCCTAGCCGTCTAGCTGCAGAGCCATACTATGTAGCGGATCTAGGGTTTCAGTTTGTGAAAGCTTTGACCCAAGATTTTGGTTTGAGCTTGAGCTTGAACCAGCTAGGTATTAGAGTTTTGTCTGATAAATCGTAGTCCGTCCTTGAGGCCAAAACTTTTGCCGGGAACTCCGCAATTGAGCCCACTATACCCTAAATTCGCTAGTGCTCTTACTCATGCCCTAATGCCAAACCCACTTTTTCCCTGATGGTATCCCATGAGCGATGCATCGGTTGGAACAGCGCTGGACTGCCGATTCCCCCAACCTAAGACACGACACAGCAAATGAATGGACGCTATCAACCAGTCTCGTGGTCTTACTCAAATCTCTGCTGAACTATAAGTACCCACATGTCTGGATGTGAACGTCTTCATTTTTTTCGCTTCTGTAGTAAGTAATACAGTTGACGAAAGAGCTAGCCTAAGTAAATTGTGTACTTAAGTACCTATGTTTGTAACATAATTGCTTGGGCCAATTGCTCTAAAAACCCGTTGGAGTGTGTAGGTATGCAGTTTTGTCCGACCAACCGTATAGGTAAGTTAATTATTACCTACACTTACTAATATAAGTAATTTCCTGGGGCACTAGGTCATAGAGGAAAAAGAATTCATATAGCGGTAAACGAACCGATTCTAAGGTCGCGAGTTCGAATCTCTTAGAGCAACTGTAGATTTTTGCAGTCCAATATATTTTTTTGGCGACAATACAGTCCAAATGGTGAAGGAAAACATTGTAGGAATATCCGTATTGTAGTAACAACTGTGTGTTTTTGATCTTTCTGTTTTATATACTTTGTTTTGGACGTGTCTTGTACCTTAGACAAAGTCAAAAACCTGTATTTTAAAAATATTATTTTCATTTATTTTAGTTTAGGTATTTTATTTCACGAAGTAACGGTAGGTATACATGTACCTAAAACTACAGATACCTACTTATCTAAATAAATACTAGGTACCTACCTACTTACTGAAAAACTTACAAAATGACATACCTAGGTAACAAAATATTTGAGATTTCTATTTATTTCTAGAAACAATCGTCTACTTCTGCCGCTAACAGTCATCATAAGTTGATAAACAATTTAGGATAGTCTATCTTTTGCAGGAGTAACTTTTAGTAGAAGATGCAAATTATTATGCTATGCGAAACCATTTACTTGGATCTCATAAACTCAATTTGTTAACCGACTTAGTTACCGACGATATCTACATAGGTAGGTACCTAACCTAGGTATATTAGGTAAGTAGGTACTTACATTTTGCCTGAAGGTCTGCGGTGCGTAGTAATCATTCTGGGCGAACACCACGCTTACCAAAAAACACCAAAAACATACCAACTGAAAAAAAAAACGATGGTTGTGTACAATGCCAGGCCAGTACTCTCAAACGTTGAAGGAAAACATCGCGAAGAAACCCTTGGCTTAGTCAGTTCTTTACGTATTGACGACTAAAGCCGAACACATTTTGTGCTGGCCAGTGTTTTTTATAAAAACACTAGCTGACCCCGCAGACTTCGTACTGCCTCAACTTTCATATATATTCAGCTTTTAAACCTTCTCTGGACTTCCACAAATAATTCAAGACCAAAATAAGCCAAATCGGTCCAGCCATTCTCGAGTTTTAGCGAGACTAACGAACAGCAATTCATTTTGCTATATAAGAAGATTGCATCGGATAAAATAGGTCGTACCTAAACCAAATCGGGGGAGAACGGACCGGGTGCGAACGGGCCTAACCCGTTGTCTTTCCTGTGGATACTGACTAGACTGAGAGGATGGTATACCTAGTACTACAAGCATTGCATTTAGGTATACACGTCCCAGGTATCTACTGCGTGCCCGTTCATAGAGGCGTGGGTAAAAAATGACCACTGACGCTGTATCTAAATTAGACGTAAATGTCTGACTTTAGGTACCCCACAAGTACATCCATATTTCTAGCGTACCTACCTAAATACTAGAAATAACGCAATGGCTAATTTCACGGACCATCATGTTAGATGGGTGACCGCTAGTAGCATTTCTAAGAGCTTCTGGCTCGGCAGACGTTCAAATGCTTTTCTTTTTTTGTATGTAATGATAATAATATTCTTAGACATATCAATGTGCGTTCCTCCAGCAAAAAAGTGTTGAATCGGAAAATTCTAAAAATGCATATATTTAGAGCATACTCGCCTGTAATTGTGGCCAAAGTTTTGTTTTGATACCCGTTTTTGAGTTATTCAAGAAATTCACTTTTTGCTAGAGTAACGTTTTTTGCTGGGTCGATTTCCGTTCCTGGTTGAGCTAGCCGAATGAATGTTCTCTAGTCCCAGACTAAGGGCCGTAAGGTCAAAAGCAGTTTAACCTATGGGTTTCGCTAACTACGATTACATTTGATCGATGGATTAATCTACTGTTATCTCTGTTAGTTTAAGCTACCGATGGTCGATTAACTAGGTACCATTGATCTTATGACATAATCGGAGACTGGAGGTTAAACTCTATTTCGTGGTTTAAACCACTATTGATCTTACGGCCCTAAGCAAACGAAAGCCATGGCAACTAGATTGCTGATAGAATACATTTATATGCATTTTTTTAACATCTTTGGGGACTTATTGCGCAAGAGTGTCTTTAGCATGGCTCCATTTATCTACAATAAATTGCCAATGCCATGGAGAGAACTGCCAACGTCGTTGTTTACGAAAAAGCTGAGAACATTATTATGTACTAAATGTTACTACACGGTACACGAATTTATGACTGATAAACTACTGACATAATCATATTTTAATATTAATTTGACATCCTATAATTTATTTCAATACTGTATATCTACTACTCGTAATTTCTATTCTATAATTCCTTTCGTACCTCTTAATGCTCATTCTATAATTCTAATTAATTTTCATTTTTGTATTAATTATTTTTGTGTTTTGCACACCCTGTCGGGTAGATTTACATTGATACAATGCTACTTTATAACATCTCTACACACACATGTAATTCTGCAAATAAATATACTTTCACTTTGACTTTATTTATACTGCGATTACGAATTCACTTCACTAAAAATATTCATCTTATTCAGGAACTTATTTCATTTAATTTTTTACTTGAGTATATAGATACTACTCACCCTCATATTGATAAACCACAGCTCAGAACACTGTTCAACAAACAATGCGGCGTATGTAGCGAAATAAACACCTTATAAGTGGTTTGGCAAGCGCGCAATGGACCGAAAAATAACTGGTTGACTCGAGCACACTCGACGAAAGGAATGGACACTATAATCTAATACTGCACGCCCCACTTTAGATACTACATAAATGCAGTTATCTGAGATGATTCTTAGCTATGTTTGGTGAAAATTAGTCTCTTTTGAAGCTGACTGACAATCATCGCACAGCCTAAACTATAAGTCCTAGAGGTATGACATTTGGAGGGTAGTATCCTTATATAGTGTAGGGGTGCACTAAGATAGGAATTTTGAAAAGTCGCAAAGTCTAAAGGGTCTAAAATTAGGATCAAGGATTTTAACCATTTATGCGTATGCTGCTATCACGCGAGCAAAGCCGCGGGTGACAGCTGGTCTATCTATATTCATCAACTCTGAAAACCAATTTTTTTGAATCCCAACCAAATTACAGATTGAAATAAGTTCATCGAAAATAAAGCAAAAATTTGAAAATCAGTATTTTTTAATTTCCCAATATGTACAAAAATAATATTTCACAAGTTTTAAACTTAATAACAAGATTATAATTATCAGAACTATATAAATACATAATTAAACACCGTTCTAGTTTTTTTCGGAGTTGCCACTTCTGAAACCTAAGTATTCTTTTAAATTCGTTGATATAATAAAAACTACTAATTTCTTAATTCAGTATTTAGATTTTAGACTTCAGTACTTACGCATGAAGCGCTCGTGGCTAGGCTTGCTCAGTCAATCTTCACAGATTATATATCTAAGTTAAGCGACGTTCTGCGCGGTCACTATTTGGATCAGTGACCGTTACATTTACATCTGAGCGCTTCCGTGCTTCGAGTACGTTAAATTGTCCCGGCTCTAGCAGTCGTTAAGTTACGGAGGCCTTAAGGCGGCCTAAAAACTCCGTCAACAGAGTTGGCCACAAACTCATAAAAGGTTGCTTGCTTGTAGGTGCCAAATAACACCGCAATACAGGTCATTCACCCACCTTCAAAACGATGTCGCAAAATTCAATTTATGAATGGTAAACAAACAGTACTGCGAAATTCGAGCGATTACCGTCTTAGCGACAGGTTTGTATGGAGAGCGACAGAATTAGCCATTCATAAATTGAATTTTGCGACATCGTTTTGAAGGTGGGTGAATGACCTGTATTGCGATTTTATTTGGCACACCTACTAACATAATTAATTCAACTTCACGTAAGTGTATATATTTAATGCAATATTAAGAGATCGCTCTATTGTTTCATTCGTTTACAAATTAAACTTATATGAAGATTTTTTATACACATCAAGTATGTAGGTAATCCATAACCCAAGGCGTCATTCCTTCCGCGTATTTGATGGGAGGTACGTCATAACACAAGGGTAATTTATCAACCCCGTCCAGCGGAAAATAGTCCTTATTGATCTGTTGAAGAAACAACACCGGTAGTAAGAATAAAGACAGGTTAAAAATAGATTGACAACGGGTAGAAAAACGGATGGTCGCAGGTAGAATTAAATGAAATCATTTTGACTGTGAATTGTGGGTACATTATTATGCTAGGTGTGTGTGAGGTAGAATCTCTAGATCCTGCTTATTGTAGGAACTTGTTTTTACTAACGGTAAAAAACAGGAGAAATTAAATAACGTCACGGGATGAAAAAAACAGGTTGACGATGAGAGGGAAATGGGTACAAAAACGGGTAGTCGCAGGTAGAATTTAGGTAGATCGTAGCAGCTCGTTTTCTATCAACGATAAAACAATAGGAGAATTGAAATGGAGAAAAACGGGTGGTCGAAGGAATTAAGGTAGATATAAGGCTTACAAAGCAACAAGTTTTATTCTAGTTTTTTCACAATGTCTATTATTAATATTATTGTTATTCTAATAATTAATTTAACTTGCTCTGACTCTGACTGTATTTTTATATTACTATTTATTACTATTTTTTTACTATTAATTATGTTTAGTTAATATTATTAGTTTAAATAGTGTAATTGGTTCAGACCGTTCTGGTTATATACATAAATAAATAAATAAACAAGCGGCTAGAAAAGAAGTAGAAGACAAAAAGCAAGTTAAAGGGTAGAAGCAACTAGAAGACAGGTAGAAAAAAGGCGGGTTAAATGAAGGTAGAAAACATAGAAACTTACGACAAATTGCGGCAAGAACAGCACCCCAGCCTCATAGCTCATGACCCTCAGATTCCCGTTGCCTTTGTTCACGGAGCCCCACGCCGCTTTACTCGCGTTAGCCGACGTTAGGATGTAGTACGACGCCATCTTGTTATCGGGTGATACGCGGGTGTATGACTTTATGTGAGGCATTGCGCGGTTTCTACCGGCAGATAAGGCACGCCATTGGCTAGAAAATAACAAATTGTTAGTCTATGAGCTACACAATGGTGACAGTAGCTAGATAGATAGATAGATAGAAAATTCTTTATTGCACAACTTAAAAGTAGTGTATACAGGCGAACTTAATGCTAAAATAGCATTCTCTACCAGCTAACCTTTGGGTAGTGAGGATAACAGTTTATTAGGGTAGTGCGCACAGGAATATATAACTAGAAATCAATTTAGCCAAAACTTACACATGAACCTATCTTAAATAAACATAAATACGAAGGTAATATAAACTAATAAATATAAATTATCATATATACATACCTAATATAATTAAAATAGCTAAAATTTAGTTGAAAAAAAATTAAAATTTGAAATAATATATGTCATTTTACGTCTGTCAGAGTTTGTCATACATGACAGTTGTACACTCTAGCTGCTTGATCATCGAACAGTAATGTATAACTAAAATATGTGTGTTTCGAGCCCCGAATCTGTGCATTTGTTTTGACTTTCGATTCGAGTACAGCACACGCAAACGCATTCGCAAAGCGACAAATTTTGTATAAAAACCGGATAAGCGCCTCTAGCGGGAGATTTGGGAATTGTGCATTTCCCAACGAAATGTCTCGCTTTGCGAATGCGTTTGCGTGTGCTACACTCGAGTCGAAAGTCAAAACGAAATGCTGGAACAATATACCTCCCCCAATTAGAAATAAAGATTCAGTTTATTCATTTAAAAGCTCTCTCAATAAATACCTGTTAGATTTACAAAATATATCTGCTCAATAAGTGCTCGTTCTTCACCTCATGTTAGTTTTAACTTGTTATTTTATAGATTTTGTATTTGGAATGTGTTATTTGTGTTTTCTCTAGTTGTATCTGATTATGTTTTCTGTTTTGTTTTTGTTTAATTTATGTTTTTAAAAAGAGAAGTTATGATTTTGGTTAATGCCAGTATTATGAATTATACATTAGATTAGGCACATAATAGCTATTAGATTAAGTTTCTTGTAAAACACAGCGCGTGTCGCAGAGGCTGTACGCCACTTCACTCTAGGCACTCCTGAAAACCAGCGCTAAAGGAGCCACCATGTACCTTTAGCATTTGCTGAGCGAGTACCCTTTTTACGCATCTTTCTTTATAATTTAATGTTTATTTCATTGTATCTTTGTATGTGTTTTTGCGTAAAATAAATAATTTCTATTTCTATTTCTATTTCTAAAACGAATGCACAGACTGGGGGCTACGTTCCCTTTTCAGAACGGCGTTGCAAAGTTTATCGTAGAAAATGTCGTTGTAAAATAAATAACATGAACATTTTCATGAATATATATTTGTCGGCATGTGTTATAGTCTATGGTAAAAGTGACATGACAAGCGGCTGTCAAAGTCACTCGCGTTTGAGTCGTGAGGATGGTCGCGAATACGGGCTTCTTTGGTGAAGGTTTGGAAATGAGGTTCTGGACCTTCGGGGACACGAAGAAACCGTGAACGCACCACATCTACGACGAATCGCGAAATATCATGCAAATCCAAGAGAATCCAAACCAAGTTGATTGTTTATAGCTACTATGAATTGTGGCCAACCTGCCAGACATTATATTTTGTGTGCTCGGGCCATCTTAAGCTAGCCATTTCTGATGAAAGGTCTCGTGTGCCTTTATATTTATTATAACAAATACATAGAATATTGGTTATATTTACTATAAGTAATCTGTGAGCCAGGATTGCTTCGCTTGTACAGCCGCACCGTATGGCAGGCAACCTCCTCCTAGCAACCCATCGTGGGATTGACGCACATTATCTGTAACAAACATATTTATTATATATCTGACTAGCTGATACCCGCGACTTCGTACGCGTGCGAAACTTTCCACAAAAATATCTGTCAACCAGCATACGATGAACCTCGTAGCAAATGGCTGCTTTTGGTTGAGAGAGTTCAAGCTGTATCTAAGAATCCA
This sequence comes from Eulithis testata, assembly GCA_947507515.1. NCBI lineage: Eukaryota > Metazoa > Arthropoda > Insecta > Lepidoptera > Geometridae > Eulithis > Eulithis testata. Next base: position 6,707,500 of record OX382216.1, read on the forward strand.
CGTCTTTGATTTCAATAAAATATAGCCTATGTTGACAGGCGTCATGGCTCAGTCGGTAGTAGCTCTGCCTTCTGTGCTGTGGGTCGTGGGTTCGATCCCCACCGAGAACAAACATTTTGTGTGTGGCAAACATAGATGTTTGTTCTGTGTCTGAGTGTCTATGTATCATAAGTATGTATTTACAAAAAAAAAGTATGTATGTATTCTATCAGCCATCTAGTTCCCATAGTACAAGCTTTGCTTAATTTGGGACTAGAGGGCGTTGTGTTAAATGTCCGTGAATATTTATTTATTTATTTATGTTTCAATCCGTAAAAAGGGCTTCCGAATGGTATAAGTTTCGTTGAAATTGCTCCAGTAGTTAAGGCGTGATCCGCAAACAAACAGTCAAACTCGATTTTCGGAATCAGTATCGTTAATTTAGTAGATCTGCCTATTTAATTTATCTATAACTAGCTTCCGCTCGCGGCTTCTTTCGCGTCCCGTTGGATCCCGTTGATTTTTCGTGATAAAAAGTAGTCTATGTGTCAATCCAGGTCACGGACAATATATATTACAAGTTTCATCCAAATCGGATCAGTACTTTTTCAGCCAACTCGTTACAAACATACATACAAATATTTCCTCTTTATAATATTAGTATAGATTTTACTTTTTGGCTTGTTTAATTTTACTTACCTAAAGAGGGATATATCAGCTTAAGATTTGGTGGAGCGGTCAGAACCTGGGGCGGGTTCTTAGTCTTCGTCAAGTTGTGGAGGAAATCGCCCGTCAGCCATAACTGGAAATAAAACTTATCTTCATGAACACATAAGAATCTACCTTAGGAGCGTCAGCGCTGTGCTCACGTTAGTGCAGTGCTGACGCTTTAAGAGACATTTAAATAAAAGGAATCCAGATTAAGGAATGTACACATATTACATACAAAAAAATATGTATTTCAATTTGTTTTATACTTTCTATTTTAATAATACTGTGTTAAGGTTGAACAAGTCGCAGTCAGTCGCACACCTTTCCATACAAACGTGGAAGGGTAACCACTCCACTGTTTGACGTTGACCAACCAAAACTAAGGATTATATCAATTTATCTCGTCATAATCTATGTCTGTATACACACCAAACCGTAAAAAAAGTATTCATTAAAAAAATACAAGCTAAAAATGCTTTCCATACGAAAGTTTAGAACCTTGTATTTTTTAAATTATTTCTTTTTTTACGGTTTGGGGTGTCTACAGACATAGATTATGACGAGATAAATTGATATAATCCTTAGTTTTGGTTGGTCAACGTCAAACAGTGGAGTGGTTACCCTTCCACGTTTGTATGGAAAGGTGTGCGACTTGTTCAACCATAAAATATGTTATGCTAAGATTTAACTAAATGATTCCTATTAATTCGACATACCAAAGTTATGTAATAGAATGTTAAATAAATGAAATCCTTACTAATATTATAAATGCGAAAGTAACTCTGTCTGTCTGTCTGTCTCGCTTTCACGCCAAACCTACTGAACCGATTTGAATGAAATTTGGTACACAGATAGTCTAGAGCCTGAAAAAGGACATAGGCTACTTTTTAATGCGAAAAAAGGGTTGAAAGGGGTTTAAAGGGGGGATAAAAGTTGTAAGTATCGTCATTTTTAGAGCTAGAAGCTTGAAACTTATTTTTAAGCTGTTGATTCGATATAAAATCAAGGTTTGTAAAAGCTATGCTACCCAAAGACACTATTCCACGCGGACCTAGTATCTAATATAAATAATGATTATAATCTTAAATAAGTAGGAATAAATGGCTTTGACTAATGACATAATCAGTAAATTACCTTAGGCTGAGGTCCGTAGCTGCCAAGACTGGATGCTTGCGCCAGCAGCGGCCAGCGTGCGTCAGCGCAGTGCTGACGCAGCAAGCTGCCAGCGCGCAGCATGCCCCACTCCGAGTCACTGTGTGAGCCCGGCACTGACGCTACCAGGAACACGCTGAGCAAGCAAGCTAGTATGAGTTAGTGGCCAACTCTGGTGACGGAGTTTTTAGGCCGCCTTAAGGCCTCCGTCATGGCTTAACGACTGCTAGAGCCGGGACAGTTTTAACGTGCCCTCCGAAGCACGGAAGCGCTCAGATGTAAATGCCACTGTAGTAGGTGCCAAAAATCACCGCAATACAGGTCATTCACCCACCTTCACCAAGATGTCGCAAAATTCAATTTATGAATGGCTAATTCTGTCGCTTTCCATACAAACCTGTCGCTAAGACGGTAATCGCTCGAATCTCGTAGTACTATTTGTTTACAATACATAAATTGAATTTTGCGACATCGTGGTGAAAGTGGGTGAATGACCTGTATTGCGGTGTTATTTGGCACCTACTATAGTATACTTATATAGTGCAGGGGTGCACTAAATAACGAATTTTGAAAAGTTACACTAGAACGCGAGCAACGCCGCGGGCGACGGCTAGTATTCTAACATTATAAAAAGGAAACATTTTTATGTAAGTATGTATGTAGCAAATTGGCTCAAAAACTACTGATCCGATTTGGATGAAACTTGGAATATATATTGTCCGTGACCTGGATTAACACATAGGCTACTTTTTATCCCAAAAAATCAACGGAATGAAACGAAACGCGAACAAAGTCGCGAGCGGAAGCTAGTTACTTATAAAGTGTTAGTTTTTTGACAATTTTAGTGATTTTATAATTTTAACGTGTTTTTTTGTTATTAATTAGTGTTTCTATTAAGAAAAGTGTAATTTTTTATCAGTTAGTGTTTTTATTTGCCATTATTAATGTAAGTAAAAGTACATAAAGACGAGCCTATGTTTTAATCCAGGTCACGGACAATATATATTCCAAGTTTCATCCAAATCGGATCAGTAGTTTTTGAGCCAATTCGTTACAAACATACTAACATACAAATCTTTCCTCTTTATAATATTAGTATAGAGATACTTACTTGATATGTGAGAAATCGCATCGCTTCACTCTCTCAATGTAATAGGCGAGTGTTGGCAGCGAGTAGTGTTGTAGGTACCGCAGTAGGCTGCGCTTGAAGCATGTTGGCGAGTCGCCTTCGTGAGGCATCGCCGAAGAATCCAACTCAGGACACGACGGACTGAACCACAGGCTGGGAAATGTCAGAATAACTAAGTCCTGTGGGTCTAGGATGCGCACGCGAGATATTTGTCATGTCGTCATGTCGTCATGTCATAATGTAAGCATTTTGTACCAATCAAAGTCAAAAGCTTTTATTCTATTAACGCTTTAGATTTTTTTTTTTATCTCGCTATATATTTGATATACTCTTTAAGATCATAGTGTACGTAGTTAAATTTATAGTCACTTTGTCGTCGACCAGACGTTCACAGTTGTATGTGTAACTATTATGTCAACATATCCGTGAAAACCTGTAATTGGCTTTCTACTGCTATAAAAATGTTTATCTAGTTAATTTAAGCTGTTGGTTTTCCATAAAATAAATAAATAAATAAATAAATATGTATGTGAAAGTTGTAATAATAATTAGACAATGTTACATTACCTACACTAACATAAGCTGTAAGTTTTTCCAAAATTTAAAATATGTCTTGTCTATACTAAAATTAAAGATAATGGACTAACTAAATAAACGATTCTGATTCCGAAAATCGAGTTTATCTGTTTGTTCGCGGATCACGCCTTAACTACTGGACCAATTTTAATGAAACTTATACCATTCGAAACCTCTTTTTCCGGATTGAAACATAAGCTATATTTTATTAAATAAAATAAATAAATATTCACGGATATTTAACACAACGCCTTCTAGTCCCAAACTAAGCAAAGCTTGTACGATGGGAACTAGATGGCTGATAGAATACATATATACATATTTTTTTTGTAAATACATACTTATAATACATATATTATTGAAATCAAAGACGTGGATTCTTAGATACAACATGAACTCTCTAAACCGAAAGCAGCTATTTGCTACGAGGTTCATCGTATGCTGGTTACAGATATTTTTGTGGAAAGTATCGCACGCGTACGAAGTCGCGGGTATCAGCTAGTCATTATTAAGGTTAAATTTATTTACCCTTGAGTTCTATTCTCCCAGTCGTCTAGGTACAGATTAGCTGTAGATATAACCACACGCAGCGAGCCATCTTCGTAGCATAGGATCATCATTTTACTGGAAAAAATATATTATTATGGCGTATGTAAAAGGCATACAACCCTCTCGCTCGCACATATCAACACTTTTGAAGATATAATATAACTAAATGTAATTATGTGAAATTGCAGAGCTTCAGGGTCGAGGGAATAACAATGCAAAGGTTCAGTAAAAATATCACATTGATCCAAAAAGCACCGTTTTGCTTTTTCGTTTCATCGACTTTCAAATCACAACGATGCTAAAGAAGTTTTCACTGTAATAAATATTTATTTAAGCATGAACTTAATGTATGTAGCGTTTTAATATTCGGCCGTTATTGTACTTACGTGTGATGGCTGCCGAAGGGAGTAGGCATTGCAATTCTATGGGCATCTACATGTGGTTTTTTCTGTGATATAGTTCTTAGTTCAGGCATGTCTTCGCCATATAGAATTGTTAGCTTCTTCTCGCTGTAAAATCATATATCAATACATATAAAACTCTTCGGAAGCTGACTGATAATCAACGCACAGCCTAAACTATAAGTCCTAGAGGTATGAAATTTGGAGGGTAGTATCCTTATATAGTGTAGGGGTGCACTAAGAAAGGAATTTTGAAAAGTCACACTCTAAAGAGTCTAGAACGCGAGCAACGCCGCGGGCGACGGCTAATAATACTATACTACTAATCACAGGTACGGTAGACATCACACATTGAAGTGCTGGTGGGTTGCTTGCTTAGTTAATCTTTACCGGTTAAGTTAAGCGACGTTCGTGGTCACTATTTGGATGGGTGACTGTTAATGGCATTTATGTCTTTATATCGCCACGAGCGTTTCATGAAGGCAAGTAAGGAGTAGTTAGACGGAAGTCCGTTACCTGTATCCAGCGAAGTAGTACTGCGCCAGTAACCAGCCCAGTTCCACCATGAAGTTGATTTGCAGGGAGCATTTCAACTCACCCAAACTTGGATCTAGGATTTCTGAAATAAACATACAAATAAATAAATAATAATAAATAAATACAAATAATATTTTTATATCCTGTATTTGAATTAGCGATCTTGGACATAATAATAAACTAGGTGCCGCCCGCGAATTCGTTCGCGTCCCATTGGATCCCGTTGATTTTTTGGCATAAAAAGTAGCCTATGTGTTAATCCAGCGGGCCTAAGATGCGCACCGCGAGATATTTGTCATGTCGTTCTGTCAAAATGTAAGCATTTTGTACCAGTTTAGGAACTATTGCATTATCTGTGGTAATGTTGTCGAGAAACCGCGCCTTTGAATGTTCAACTTTTGACATTTCTGCACGACTATTATCTCGTCCTCAGAGAGGTACGACGACTAACAAGTGTCAAAAGTGTACATTATGGCGCGTTTTGTCGACACCATTAGGTACCACAGATAATGCAATAGTTCCTAGACTGGTACAAAATGCTTACATTTTGACAGAACGACATTACAAATGTCTCGCGGTGCGCATCTTAGGCCCGCTGGTCACGGACAATATATATTCCAAGTTTCATCCAAATCGGATCAGTAGTTTAATGCTTACATTTTGACAGAACGACATTACAAATATCTCGCGGTGCGCATCTTAGGCCCGCTGGTCACGGACAATATATATTCCAAGTTTCATCCAAATCGGATCAGTAGTTTTAACGTGAAAGAGTAACAAACATCCATCCATCCATCCATCCAGTAGAATTTTCTGACTTATGATTTTCCAGTAAACAAAACATATTTGTATGAACATGTTTCATTTCATTCATTTGATAGGCGTCATGGCTCAGTCGGTAGTAGCTCTGCCTTCCGTGCTGTGGGTCGTGGGTTCGATCCCCACCGTGAAGAAACATTTCTGTGGCAAACATAAATGTTTGTTCTGTGTCTGGGTGTTACTATGTATTATAAGTATGTATTTACAAAAAAAAATGTATATAAGTATTCTATCAGCCATCTAGTTTCCATAGTACAAGCTCTGCTTAGTTTGGGACTAGAGGGCGTTGTGTGTAATGTCCAAGAACATTTATTTATTTATTTTCACTATAGAAATTATCTTCTTTCTAAATATATAAAGCTCTTTTAAAGCTGACTGACAATCAACGCACAGCCTAAACTATAAGTCCTAGAGGTATGACATTTGGAGGGTAGGTATCCTTGTATAGTGTAGGGGTGCACTAAGTAAGGAATTTTAAAAAGTCACACTCTAAAGGGTCTAGAACGCGAACAACGCCGCCGTCATCGGCTAGTTACAAATAAACATGCTAAATTACCTTGAAATGTGATAGAATTCGCCTGTGTATGAGTTTCCTTAGCCGCTGTAATAGTAGTATAGAATATATGATACGGCGCGGTTGCTGCGTGTTTAGCTGCCATCTTGTTTTTTGGAAGTATCACTGTTAAGAAATCTTGAATTCGACGAGTGGGTTGGACTATTGGTCGGTAGTCAGGGGCTGTAATGTTAAAATTTTTTTGTTAATAGACATGTTTAACCGGCTTCAAAAAAAAGGAAGCGGTTATCAATTCAGTTGTATTTGTAACCGATTTCAAAAAAGGAGGAGGTTCTCAATTCGGTTGTATTTTTTTTATGTTTGTTACCTCAGAACTCCGTCATTTATGAACCGATTTGAAAAATTCTTTTTTTATCTGAAAGGGTATGTTTCCAGGTTGGTCTCGAACTGCCATCATCATCATCATTTGATGATGAAGGCGTATCAAATTGAAGTCGATTTTCCAGTTTTTTAAACTTATAAATTATAATACATCAGAACTCCATCATTTATGAATCAATTTGAAAAAATAAGAGTATACTTTAATCTCAGATTGGTCCCTTATCATTTTAATCAAGATCGTTATTTAAGTTTTTGCAAATAGTTGAAATAATGAAGTGTAAAATGTAAGTTATTAGCAATCTGGTTTTAACGTACTTACTCTGCTTAGTTTGGGGCTAGTTGGGGTAATAACTACCAATTTTATTTATTTACCTTTTTTGTAGTCAAAATTCTTATTAGTATTATTATTATTAGTAACTCTAGCTTCGTTTGGAGTTCCTAGATTTTTACTGCTGCTTTCAGAATGACTACTGCTCATTCCGGTATTTTTACTGCTCATCCCGGTATTTAAAATGCTCATCCCGGTATTTTTACTGCTATTTTGAATGCTCATTTCATTTCTACTGCTCATCTCTACGTCGTTATAAGCAGTTGTTTTAACTATTTCCTGATTTCTACTGCTTGAGTTCATCTTTTTACTGCTCTCATCGGTATTTCTACTGCTTATTTTAACATTTATAGCCTGTGATGCAGATTGCAATGAGTTTGAATTGGAAGTCGAAGCCTGTACTTGTGATAAGCTGAAAAATTATACAGATATATTATTAAAAGTGTTCATGTAAATTAATATAAGATAATAAGTATAACGACACTTACAGATTCTGTTCATCTTTCCATGGTGTGTACAATTCCTTTTCAACTATCACATCCAGCTGTTCCATGAGAGCCAGTCTTTCCATCACATATTTTTCCGGTATCGGGTAGTTTCCTGTACCCGAGTAGTTGTCTAGAATAGCCTCTACTGGAAATTAAACATATTTTATTAATTGATGCATGTTTTAATGTTACAAGGTAGGTCTAATATGATCAGTGGAACTTGGCAATCCATTACTTACTTACCTATCTTACTTTTTGTAGCTAAATTATATTTTGTATCTGTACTTACTGCTTACCAACCCATTTCATGTTTGTTGTATAATTATAATAAATCTGTGATCGCAGTACCTACCACTTGGCCACTGAAAACCAGCGCCTGGGCAGGGTATTCACATATCCTGCCCTGGCACGACTGGCACCATGCTGAGTGGTGGCCATTTTTAATATTTTAAGTATCAATTATAAAATATTGTAATAGTCAAACCTGGATAAGCGAGAGTTCAAGGGAGCACAATCTTATTCTCGCTTATAGAGGTTTCTCACTAACCCGAGTTTCTACACAGGCACACGTGTCCATTTGAAAAGAATGCGATAAAATAACAACGTTATTTAGTTCCACGAAATAGAATAGGAACAATACTGACGAAGAAACAATACAAAAACAATGGTAAGAAGTTCCACGAAAGTTAAGAATGAGTCATAAAATAGCAGATGTTAAATTTGTAATTTGTTTTGTCATTTGTTCCTCCTAAATAATATACATAAATAAATAAAGCTCGACTGTCGTTTATAGAGGTATAGATAAGTAGCAGTCTCACTTACGGAGGTCCATGAGGGAAAAACGACTCTCTCTTACAAAGGTTTCTGTTTCTCGCTAATAGAGGTTTTGGGAGCTTAAAATGACGGGTCCTGGCTATTACTCTCACTTATAGAGTTTTCTCACTTACCCAGGTTTGACTGTAAATATTTTCTATTCTATTCTATTTTTGTTTAATAAAGCACTCAACTTAGCAATGTAACTTCACGATTGCCAAGGCTAATTGTACTGAGCCCTTACAATTTATTATGATGTATGTTATTATAGGTTGGTAACTAACAAGATCTTTTATTAGCTGGGGCTCGAGTTTTACCGAAGCCTACTTTTTTAAGAGGTAGGTAGGTTATGGAGCACCTATATACTATCTTCGCCTAGAGAAAAGGTATAATACAGATTAAAAACACATAAAGATATGTATGAAATGGAGGACATGTGCGCTTTATACAAAACGAGATTTTCAGTGTGTAATTTTGATAGAATGGGTGTCCCGCATTCTTAAAACACAGTGTTACATATTTTTTGGCTTCGATAATAGAGCTACCTCTCTATTTCCTACTTACAATGTTTATGGCTGAATTCCCTGAAATGTGCTGGGTTCCTTCTGTAACATTTCTCTCCATAATCACACTCTTTTCTCATTCTTTTCGGTTTATTATCATCTGAAATACGAGCGATAAATAAGCTAGAGAATTTTTGAAAAGAATACTTGCATATCTAAAAAGATGATTTCTCTACCTCCCATTACTCCCTTTCGTTTATTCGAGCTATTCATCAGAACACGTCGTTGTATTCTTCGGATAATTCGGATTCTTCTTGAATTTTTAAGTAGTTATGTACTACGAAAGGGCAGTTGGAAAAATCTAAAATTCTAAATAGAATAGAAAGTAAAATCAAAAAGTTTATAAATAATGTTGGCTTGTTTTTTTTTTCTTTTTTCGCTCCTCGGAGCAGGCTATAGTTATTTTAAAACCATACCGCCTAGTCTAACGTTGTTTTTTCTATGCGTTTGTCCTGCGTAAATGATAAACAGGTCAAGTCAAGTCGGCTGTCGTTTGTTTTGAAGAGAAAATGGTGGATGTTCCCTCCAAAACCTGAATCGAGTTTCACATTCAGAAAAACCACTTAACACACATTTATTACAATAGCTCACACTTTATGTTACGACCTAAGTATTATTGGTTAAAATTCCACCAAAATTAAACAACAATACTCACAATAACACAAGAAAAACTATTAAAATAAAATGCATGTTGTTTCAAAAAATGACAAAATTCGAATCCAAATGAAATAAATATGAATGAATGAAACATAGAAAAAGATTGAATGAAATAAACAAGTTTCTGCTTCTTTTTTATAAATGGCTTCTGCCAATACTGGCGGAAGCTGTGCATGCATGTTTTATTGTGAATGTTTTTGAGTGGAAACACGCAGTTATGGATCTTGGCCACTCTTGGCCCGTATGCTGACTGATTAAGTGCTTGAGAAGTAATGATAATATTGACTTAGCAAAAAATCAGTATCCAGCTCACACCCAGCCAGCAAGCGCCAAAAAACATTTTAAAAAATAAGAAAAAGGTATTTAGTCATTCATTCATTCACTCAACCATAAAAACATACAAAAACCAAAGTGGATGAGTGTTTTAATTTTGAGGATTTTTGCAAAGTTCCGTGAATAAAGTAAAGTAAGTAGGTGATGTGGTTTGCTAGCGATAAAATTAATCTGATAGTACACTAATAAATATTAATAATGGGTACGTAGGTAGTACCTACTTAGCTAAAGTTCTAAAAAGGTAGGTACATACAGTACAACATGAAATTACTCGTTCCTTACGTACCTCTAAATTTCAATATTATTAATTTTAATTTTATTTTTAATTTTATCTTTGTTACATGCTTTATATTATGTACCTACCTACCCTACTATTTATCACACTATTATAGACGTAGGTACCTACATTATTTTGTAAGTGTACCATCTAATTACCCAAAGACCTAGGTATAGGATAACATAGTAATTCTGTGACCTGTGTATGTTTCACGGATTTCGGTGCCTACTATTCGGATTCAGACTTTAGATTCACTTTGAAAGATTTAAAGATGTCAACGAGGTGTGTATATCATGGGTGTAGTATTAAAAACTGTGACATTTCCATGTTTCGGTTCCTGTACGCAATCCAGCCCTTCTAGAACAATGGACAGAAAATTCAGGTGTGTACCTACATAGTTACCTAATATCTATCCCAATGAGGACAAACATTTGTGTGTGGCTGGCATAGATGTTTTTTCAATTTATTTTTTAATATTATATTTTGAGTACTCTATCAGCAATCTAGTCCCCTTAGTACAAGATTTGCTTAGTTTGGGACTAGAGTGTTGTGTGATATGTGCAAGAATATTTATTATTGATTTATAACATCTAATATAAGAAGTATTTAATAAAAAGTATTTTTTAAATATTTCCAGGAAACATCTACCTGGATTCTTTAACTAATAAAGAATTAAGATGTCGATATAAATGTGCTGCACATTTTCCAAAATCCAGCATCAGTGTAGGAAGTATCCGCAGTAGACTAATTGGTCATGCCGTTCCGTTCACTTCTAAAGTAAAGTGAAGAGATTTCTACAAATGAAACTTTTAATAATACATTGGATAATGGTAAGCTTACCTAATAATGAAATAAAATGACAGGCGTCATGGCTCAGTCGGTAGTAGCTCTGCCTTCCGTGCTGTGGGTCGTGGGTTCGATCCCCACCGAGAACAAACATTTGTGTGGCAAACATAGATGTTTGTTCTGTGTCTGGGTGTTTCTATGTATTATAAGTATGTATTTACAAAAAAAAAAGTATGTATGTATTCTATCAGCCATCTAGTTCCCATCGTTCAAGCTTTGCTTAGTTTGGGACTAGAAGGCGTTGTGTTAAGTATCCGTGAATATTTATTTATTTATTTAAAATTAAATAAGGAACATATTACTTTGAAAAACCCAATATTTCATGTTTAAAATGTTTGAGGTGCAATCCTGGTGGAGGGAGGTGCAGAAGGTGCTAATTTATTTAATATAACAGTATGAAAAACATGATATTATCACAATATAACATGATATAATGTAAAATAATATATTTATTATATTAATATGATGTAAGTGAAAGTTCATTATTGTAAAAATAAAGTAATAAATATATTCAAGTTAATTGAATATGATGTTTCATTTTTATTGTAGATTTTACGAATATTGTAAAAATGGCATCCAGAGTTTTTGATTTCCATTATGCGGCATATTGCACTACGACCGTGATTATGCACATCTTTGGCGGTCATATTAACCTTTAGTATGCCGGAACGCGAGACATAATAGATTTTCTATTGTGTCTGGAATTCCGGAATACTGGAGGTTTTTTAACCTCCAGTATTCCGGAATTCCAGACTTTTTCCAGACTTCCGGAATTTTGAAGAGTTTTAGTTTCTTTTGAAACTAAAACTCTTCAACAGTTTAAAGTTATTGTATGATGTAGTATAGCTTTAAGTATAGTGGCCTCTCTTTTCCCGGGTTTTTCTGATGTATTTATTTATAGCCAATATTACGATTTTCAACATTTCGCTTCGCGATGTTGGTGCCATCTAGTTTAAAACTTAGAAAACATGGCCGTGAAAAGACCTTATTGTTCTAGCTTCTGTAATCTGGCAGTCACAGCTGTAGAATAAAATGCCACCGCACAAGTGCTCCTATTTTGGGTGTGGAAACAACTCAAGCCAAAAGTCAATGTTTCGTTTTCCTTGTTTTAATATAAGTCGCTTAGAAGAATGGGTAAATAATTGTGGTGAGTAAATAAATACATAAAATTTCTTCAGAATAAAGCTTTTTGTAAATAGGGTTATACAAAGAAACCAAAAAGTGTCTTGCTCGTTCTTCTAGGCTTGGGGCCTTATGCTATCTTCGGCAGAGATTTAACTCGAGAATGTCGAAACTAAATTCACCATTGGGTGAAACAGTTAGGCCGAGACATATCCCTATTATATTAAAATCTCTGCTGAACTGAGCATAAGTCCCCTGGTCGTGGAGAACTTGAAATTCACCCAATATTCAAAACAATTTTAATAGATTTTTCTGTGAATAAATAGTTACTGACATTTTTGTCGTCAATCTTTTTAGACCGTAGGTCATATTTTGTCTTCCGTTTTAGGTAATATGACGATTGCCCACTTGCCGCCGGAACACTTGCGGTCAAAGTACATTTGTAGTGATCATTTCCAAAAAAAATATGTACGTTTCACGAATTCTCGCAGAAAAACACTATTAAAAACAGCTATACCAGAACCGTATAACCCGGTTCCAGATCGCTCACGCACTCCCTCACCAGGTATCTAGTTGATCTTGGATTTAATTCTTGCAACTTATTAATTACCAATATTAGTACGATACGAGTAACTCCCAATATCAGTACCAATATTAGTACCAAGGAATATTATTAGTATCTTTTAACATTTAACCTATGCATTAAGAATATTTATTATTATTATCAAAGAAACATTGAAAATATAACGTATCTATTTTTAGGTTCAACTGATTTAAAAGTACTCAAACCAAAAAAAGTATATGGAAATTATCAAATAAAAAACGAAAACGAGGCAGTAAACTCTGGCAAGAGAAAACTACAGGGAAACGAGACGAAACAAGATACGCCCGAGTGTAAAAGGTTAACTACTATAAATAAGCAGATACAAGAAGTTAAACATTTTTACGGCACACTGCGTATTTTAGGCGCCGTACGGAAAATCCCTATATTCATTTTTTTTAATAAACTTGCAAGCCGATTTTTTAACAGCTTTGATATTGTGTTTTTTTTTGCTATTCACATTCATTTTTTACTAACCCAATTGTGTTTTAGGAAAGTACAGCAAACAAGTTGTTTATTCAGAATTTTTAAATTATAAAAGAAATAAAAAAAGTTGAAAAAAAATTGTTGCTTTGCGTGCTACTTTTCTATCGCCATTTACTACTCACTTACTCTCATATACTCCCCTTGGTAACGACTCAACACAGTTTAATAGCTCTCGGTGAAAGTGGAGGGGAATTATCCATGTCTTTTTCTACTCTATTCTATTCTATTGGCATCTTTTTCGCTGCGCAAAGCACCCTCTGACTTCCCCGTCATTCAACGTCTAGAATCTAGAAGAACCTATAAGCGCCATCTAGCGCCTGGATTAGGTAGATAAAATAGCCCGAGCTATGGCGATTACGTTCCGTTGCATAGCATGAGAAGAGATACCTGGGGCTTTATGCTCACTTCGGCAGAGATTTTACTCAAAAGGTATGACGTCAAAGCGACGTCGAAAACTCGTTTCACCAGTGGATGAAACAAATTTTCAGCTGAGATCTGACGTCAGTAGATTCCTATTTCAGTAAAGTCGCTGCCGAAGCGATCATAAGGCCCGCGTTATTAAGTTTTGTGAGAGAAGTTAAGTACCTGAGTATATTTTTGAAGTGAAAACTTCTTTACCATCCCAAGCGGTCTAAAGGATTGGATCAAATCGAGACTAGCTCGTAGTGCATGGGTTCAAGTCTCGAGCAAACTCGTTCACTTTTTGCCCAAACTTTTGTGAATGAACTTCTTTAGCGTCGATGTGATTTGAAAGTCTTTTTGAATGTTTCACTTCTACCACGTGTAAATTGCAGACATGTTTTTTTTTTGTTATAGGGTCGCAAAAACCGAACCCATCGCTAGCGACAGTATAGAACCTATACAGCAGCCAACACTGCATCAATGTGATGATTGCTTCGTCTATTTCCTCTCTATTAAAGATCTACGTGTGCATGCTACTTCTGAAAACCACGAAACTTCACAATTTCCGGATATAACATCACAAAAGAGAACACTAAGCACTGTCGATGAAGAAGTGGTTGCGGATTACAATACTACTTTAAATGAGGCCGTAAGCCCTACCTCTGAAAACGACGAAACATCGCAATTTTCGGACATAACATCACAAAATAGTCCAAAAAGTACTGTCGATAAAGAAGTGGTTGCAGATTGCAAAACCACTTTAAATGAGGCCCGAAGTCACGAAACTTCACAGCTGGAAATAACCTCAGAAAATGATGCAGATACTGTACAGTGTACTGTAAATAGACACATTGCGGAATACAGTACCACTCAAAATAAGGACCCTAAGGCGTCTTGTATATCTGTCCCAAGAAAAAGCAATACTTCAGATTCAAGTATGGCTTTCAATCCTCAGTTGAACTCTAATGAAGCTACACACAATAAGCCAAACTCAGTTATATTTAGTTTTTATGAAGTAAGTAGTGATGACGAAGATGAAATCACTGAAGTTATTTGTGACCTGGACAGCGAACAAAGTAACCCAGAAACGGAACAAAGTTACCCGGAAGAGGTACCTGATAGTGAACTTCGGAATCTGGAAAGCAAAAATACAGAGACACAAGAAAGATATGATGGTAACCTTGAAAATGTAATTAGTAATCTAGAAACGGGGCATGTTACTTTTAAATGTGAACAAGATACTCTAGAAAATGAAATTGGTAGCCCCAGTTACCTACTGGATAATGGCATTTTAGAAAGTGAAGAACACAGTGACTCCGAATTGATTAGTCCTAAAAGAGAGCTGAGTAGTCCTATAGAACCTACAAGCCGAAGAATTCTATTCGAAGATGACTCCGATGACAATGATGATTATTTCCTTGATGATGTTAAACCGTTGGACAAGCCGGACTGGAAATTTGGGAAATCATATATAAACAAAAAATGTATTAAATTTTCTAATAACAATACCTTAGACTGCAAAAAAACAAGTCGAATACCCGACTCAATTGTTTTTGAAAGTAATTGTAAAGATGAACCATTGAACGAGACGATTGACTATAACGATGACGATGATATTAGTTCAATACAATACGATGCGAGTTTGCCGTGAGATATTGAGTTATTTCAACTACAGTTTTGCAAATGTACCTACTGTGGGGCTTCGGTAACAGGTTAGTTGTATTTTTATTTTATTTTTTATTTTATTGAGTAACAAAATCCACAGCTCTTAAGAAACCTGATTCTTTTTGAAAGCGAAGGTTACAAAAGGAATCGTTCTGGGACGTTATCTTGAAGAAACCGCTAGACCTTTGGCTCGGGATCCGTACCATCTATTAGAATTCGGGTGCAATTTTCATAGTTCTCATGTAGCGTGATAGATGACTGTGAGAGTTTTTAAGCTCTGCCTTTTATACATTAGCGGGTAGAATCACCTAATTAAAAGACTTCTAAAATGAGAATTAAATTTTTACAGAATTAAGGTAGAAATACATAGAAAAGGACGTAACGACGTGCCGTGGCGACATGAAGCGACGACACGTCGCCCGCTTCCAACTTGTACCTTAAATAAAACTATGAATCGCATAGGCCCCACCAACACGCTGTTTAAATTATACCTTCCCGTTTACATAATTATTATATTTTAATTTCAGGCTACATGGATCAAGTTCATGAAAATCACGCAACTGCCAAGTCAAACTCTTTGCTAGTGTGCAATGCAAATGCCAACGCTAAACCGCTTCCAAAAATAAATAATTGTCATAACAACGAATAAGACTACCGACTCTATTGTGGTGACGATTTGTAAAATTATAATGATTTAAATGTAATAAAAATAGGCAGAATATGTACTAATATTTAGCATAATGTTTTAATTAGTAATATTATCATTACTAATATTATAAATGCGAAAGTAACTCTTGTCTGTCTGGCTTTTACGCCAAAACTACTGAACCGATTTGAATGAAATTTGGTACACAGATAGTCTAGAGCCTGAGAAAGGACATAGGCTACTTTTTAATGCGAAAAAAGGGTTGAAAGGGGTTTAAAGGAGGGAATGAAAGTTGTATGTAAGTATCGTCATTTTTAGAGCTAGAAGCTTGAAACTTATTTTTAGCTGGTTGATTCGATATAAAATCATGGTTTGTAAAAGCTATGCTACCCAAAGACACTATTACACGCGGACGAAGTCGCGGGCACACCTAGTATTCAATATATTTCATATTACTAATACATATTTAATATCACCTTAAAATAACACAGCGGATGTAGAATATGACTAGGTCTAATGCTTGATGCCGCTCAATAAAATGAAAACATATTAACAGTTATACCTACATACTTACGTATTATACTAAATCTATAAAAAGATCCTAGTGATAAAACAAATGGTGACCTTAAATAGCTTTTTCCATTTCTATATATTTTATCATCAAGGTTTTTTCATTTCATTATGAATGCAATAACCAAATTGATTAAAGATATTTAAGGCTTAAGAAGGCTGTTCTGTTTTAGTTCCTATTATTGTTTAGTATAAAAAAGTCGTGTCAACATAATGAGTTTATCTGAAAGTAGAATTTTATTAGACGCAGAATTTTGGACAATTTTCAAACCGTTTTACTATTTTGAGAAGTTTTTCTGTTTACCAAATTACAAAGTAATCGAAAACTTCGCTTATCCGGCTAAAAAAAATAGTGTTTTGCCATCAGTTATATTAAATATGACCTTGTATATAGTTTTTGGTTATACCATAGCAATGATGATTATTAGTTCTGTTAACCATGTCGCATTTACCATAGTATACGCTCACTACGTTTTAATGTTTAGTTGCGTATCATTTTTAAACTTTTACTACAGGAAAACTATATTTAAGCAGCTCCTGATGGTTCAAGAGATCTGTGTACACATAAAAAATTCTGAAGACACCCTAAAGTTCAAATGGATAATAAGAACGAGTGTAATATTTCTAATAGTTTGTTATCTTTCTTTGCTCATATTTAGATTTGCCACTGATATACTTTGGAGTTTTAACAGAAGTATCATAATAACTTCTACGATAATGTTTGAAATGAAGCTGGTTAATGTTATCTTTATTATACTATACATACGTCAAAAACTAAGGAAGTGGACTCAAATCGTCCGAAGTTTGAGAACCGTTGAATACGATGAAGATTCTATTATGAATATAAACCAACTACAATATGTATTTGAGACGATATTACAAGTATTTTCTTTAATCAAAAAAGTTTCTGAAATCAATGTAAGATTTTTTAATTTATTTTATGCCAGTTGAGCTATCTATTAATCGTTTGCAGCGGTTTGTAGCTCAACTGTTTTATGTGTATTTTGTAAATATTTTGACAAACATAGCAAACTATAGCCAAGGTACCTTTTTGATTTATAATGATTTTGTTCCGTAAATAATAATATTTTATGATTTCAAACACATATAATAAAACGAAAGATTTATTTATAAAATTAACGCTACAAATGTATTTTTTCCAGATAGCTGTTTATTTAATAGCTATGTTCTCCCAAATCTTGTTAAACATGAAAACATTTGTTCTAAAAACGGGAGAAGAAGAGGTTTGTATCTTTTTGCCCAAGTTTGTTTTTGGGCAACTATACTCGCAAATGTCTTGGCGCAGATCATATTATAATATTATAATGCTAACCTATTGAAACTATGCCAGCTAATAATGTAATTCAATAATTACTTTTATTTAACTGCCTGTTTATTAAAATTTATTTAACACATGGTTTCCATTATATTCAAGTTTTTATAAATAACCCAAAAATTTGGTAATTACTGTAAGTAGGTAGTTGTTATTTTGTAAATTTTTCAGGCAGACCCATTTTTTGTAATCTGCTATGCTGTATTCCTTGTGGCGTGGTTTGCAAGAGGATTGGTATTAATATCCATCTTAGGTATATCGTTCGACATATTCCACGTGGAAATAGAACACACACGAGAAACTATCATCAACTACACATATTGGGACTCCCGTAAGTTTCCTAATAGTTTTTTTTATTCTTTTTTTTTTAAAACGTTCTCAATTTGAGCTAGTGTTGACGCGCAATATGCATAAAATAAATATCCTTGAAAATTACACACAACGCCTTCTAGTCCCAAACTAAGCACATCTTTTACTATGGGAACTAGATTGCTGATAGAATACAGTATAATCTCACTAATCCGGCACCCTCCGGTTTTTAATAGTGCGGGATTAGTGAGATTTCACTGTACTACATATATACATTTTTTTTGTAAATACATACTTATAATGAATAGTAACACCCAGCATAGAACAAGCATCTATGTTTGCCACACACAAATGATTGTTCTTGGTGGGGATCGAACCCACGAACCACAGCACGGAAGGCAAAACTACTACCGACTGAGCCATGTCGCCTGTTAGAACATACCCACCCAGACAGAACATTGTCCCTTAGACAAAACTTGCAGTTCCAATATCAACATACTTTTTTTTCAGGATCTTCAGAGCTACGTAATGAAGATTTTATTCAGTTCAGTAAACGCATAGTACGGTCCATCGACACTACTTACAGCAAGCTCCACGCTTGCAACATGTTCCCGATAGATGTCACCACACCACTGCACCTAGGAGGCCTTGTAGCTTCTTACACCATTGTACTGCTTCAGTTTTTGTTGTAGGGACCACGAGATATTTCAGTACCTAGCTGTTATTTCCGCCAACACGGTGTGAATGCGTCTTTTTTTTTTCTGTAGCTTTTAGAAGCAATAAAGCGTTTTTACTTTTTGTTTTTCTTGGTGTTATTGTTTAATTTCGTTGGAGTTTTAAATACTTATGTTTATATTATTTTATTTTATTCATATTTATGTTTATTAAGATAGGTTTCAAGTTTTGGCTAAACTGTCTTCTACTTTTGCGCACTACCCTTTTAAATTTGTTATCCCCAAAGGTTAGTCTGTCTAAACTACTTTTAAGTTGTGCAATACATAAAGATTTTTCTATCTATCTATCTAAATACTTGGAATGAGCCATTAAAATAAAATGTACTACATGTGATTTCTGAACGGAAAAACCACCATTTTAGCTTTCAAAATATATGACACGATTTGACTGACTTTACTTTTCTAAATGAAGCAGAAGAAGCGTCTTGACGATATTCTAGAAAGCTTGTTTTGCTAGTAGGTACCTACATAATTGTTTACTGGTTTTTAATTTCATTAAAAGTTCTTGTAGCTATAATATTGTATGTTAGCACTTGTAGGTACTAATAGTCTGTAATGTTAATTGAATTAAAAGAAAATACCTATGTACTATTTTTATTTTCGATTATTGAAATTGCTTGTCAAACTGAATAACTTCTTATAAAATTTAATGCCTTCCTAACCTGAGTGATTGTGAAAATAAGTAGGTACAGTTGTGATGTCGGGCACAAATTTCGAATTTGTACATATTTTCAAACCATTTTCAAACCAAACTTCAAAAAAGGAGGAGGTTCTCAATTCGGTTGTATTTTTTTTTATGTTTGTTACTGTCGCGCCTTTATACTATGCTAGGGCTATCACAAAAGGGTGACAAGCCCGTACGACAAAGATAACATGAGGATGAGATTGTGGGTTGACTTATTGTCATGTAAACTGCTTCGCAAATGATTTTACTGCCCTAAGCTGGCAGAAGGCCACTTCGTGATCGACCATGGTTCTCTTTACACAATCACCCGCAGTTACGCCTGTGAAAGTGCCCGGATTCCAGCCTAGTATACGTGAACTAGGCTGTTCCAGTCCCTCAAAGGACAACCGGTTGAGCTTGGCTGTGCCAAGTGCTACCACCGTCCTTCCCCACGAGCAAACCAATCCGCTTCCTCTCAAAATGGTCGACCACAGCCCTATGGGCCACGCCGTGCCTCTGACCAACACCTCAGAGACACATTCCTTCGGCCTAACTTGGACCCTTAGTACTCGCGAGATCTGATGGACTATCGGAGCCGGCCGATGTCCATCGGTTTCCCTACCGGCTATACCGCGGGACTCCGAAGTACTAGGTAACGCCCTTGAGCCTTCGAGCCGATGCTCGATGGGCTTCTGAACCAATTCAGAAGCCCCGGTACCCGAACGTATACAACGTTCCTCCCCGATCGACCGAACTAGTCCATGTACAAAGGTACGCAAGTGGACTTTCAGATTAATTATCGCGGAGAGTAGATTTTAACGCGGAACTGTCTTCCCAAAATCTCATTAGCCTCGCATAGGAAGTAGCTGGTTAATCGCTAGCACTCACCCTGTGGCCGTGGGCTAACTTTTCCACCACGCCAGTACTCCTCTGTACTTCTGCACTCGAACAGGGTAGTTGTTCCACTCCACGATGTCTCAACTCACCCCCAGACCTCCTGTCCTAAGGTCTAGGCTAAAGTCTGCAT
Organism: Eulithis testata; assembly: GCA_947507515.1. NCBI lineage: Eukaryota > Metazoa > Arthropoda > Insecta > Lepidoptera > Geometridae > Eulithis > Eulithis testata. Next base: position 6,728,112 of record OX382216.1, read on the forward strand.
GCCGCGCAGTTTTGCGGTCAACCCTACGAAAAAGAATAGACAAGCGAGAAAAATGTACCCACCTCTTGTCAATCCAGAGTTGCCAACGTACAAAACTGATTTCAGACAAATGAAACTTACTTTTTTGTCTGTGACCTCGTGCATTGCGCGACACACCCAACGAAACAGAATTTTCACTCTAGCAGGGCAAGCAGATGACGCGTCCATTCCAGGATTTTCTCCCTTGCACGGATGGAGGCGCCCCTTCTGCTTCTTCCTTCTACTTCATTCTCCTGCTGAGATTTTCCTTCAGCCACCTGTCCTGGGCTGAAATCTTCTGACGGTAGATTTTCACCATTGACGTCATTACTACGTCCTGAATCATCTGCCCCACTGACAGTTTCGGTTTCCATCTGAGAAGTCTCCTCAGGACCACTGGCTGTCGTCTGATCATGAGACTGCATCTCACTTTCTTGAACCCGAATTGACTCCAAGTCTGGGTTTACTTCTTCAGCCATACGTCCGCTGTACTCCTCTGGTTCCTGCTCTACTGTCTGTAGAGGCTGTGTATTCTCTTCAGAACTCTCTTCCAAAGGATAGAGATGCCCTATAGAACGAGTGAAAATAGAGTCATCAACCTTTACTCTCGCGACTCGACATGCGCCGTCTACACCTTCTAGTAGGTCGACAATTTTACCAACTTTCCAGTTCTGTCGGTTCTTAGAGTCAGCTTTAATTTGCACGACATCTCCCACCTGTGGAACTCGACTGGATCTGATTCTGGGCTGCTTAGGCGAATGCTGTGATCTCTCCCTCAAACAGGTGAGATACTGCCCTATAAACATTTTCTTAAATTCCTCCAGAATCTTGATTCCCTTTTTCCAGCTTTCTATCAAGTCCGATTTAAGCCTTGATCCAGTACATGACGCTTCTACTGGTGAAGGTTTCACTGTCAAACATTTTCCTAATGTTAGGAAGTCCGCTGGACGCAGAATGTGCTCCACTTCAGTGCCGACTCGGGTTAGAGGTCTTGAATTAATGACCGCTTCCACTTCCTTCATCACTGTAAGTAGCTTACTGTCACTCAGTAGGTGTTTTTCCAACGTGCGCTTTAGGCAATGCTTGACAAGACCAACCAGGCGTTCGTAGAATCCTCCATGCCATGGAGCTAGTTGAGGAATAAATTTCCAATGAATTTCCTTGTCTACGCAGTATTGACTTGTCATTACCTCAGAGGTCAATTTAAAACCAGTGGCATTGTCCGAGTACATTCTTTTTGGGACTCCTCTTGTGGCTGCAAATCTCCGCAAGGCTAGAAGGCATTCTTCTGCAGAAAGATCTTTCACAATTTCAAGATGAACTGCTCGTACAGTCAGACATGTGAACAAGGATACCCATCTTTTTCCCTTTCCATTTATCGAACTCACATACAATGGCCCAAAGTAATCTACACCAGTAAATGAAAAGGGCTCGCTGAAGTTCACTCTTTCTGGTGGTAAGGCTGGTGTATCTGGTAGTTTGTAAGGACCACCTCCATGTTTCACACATTGCTGGCATGTCTTGAGCATCTTGGTTACCTTTGCTCTACCTTGCGGTATCCAGTACCTTTTCCTGATGATACTCAACGTGTGTGAAGCACCAACATGGTAATTACTCTCATGAGTTTCAATAATAATTTTATTTGTGAACTCACAGTCTCTTGGAAGTAGCACCGGATACTTCATGTCGTAATCCCATGTTGTGTTAGCCATACGACCACCGCAACGCAGTAGACCCTCAGAATCTACAAACAAATCTAAGCTTCTTCCAAGATGAGTCTTCTTGCCTTCCAGCTCATCAGGGAAGTGTTCAAACTGCAATTTTTTAATTTGTACAGTGGTATTGTCTTGTGAACTGTCATTACTGCTATCTTCTTGTAAGTTTTCGATTTCCATAGGGACATCTTGGATTCTGGTTAGTTCTGACCAGTCATGAGGTTCCAACTCACCTGGACTCCCATCCAGGGCCTCCCCAAACGAAACGAAGGTTTTGTTCGTGCAGTAATGACGACTCTCTGGCCACTGAGAATCTTCGTCTTTAAGAAATTCGGGTCCGTTGTACCAAAGCTCTTTCTTTTGGTCCCAGAGTTCAGGTTCAGGTCTGGTAGCAATATCAGCAGGGTTAAATTTTGTACTGACATAACACATCTCTGTTTGTTGATGAAGACGTTTAATCTCATTGACTCTGTTTGCTACAAAAGGTGGTAAAAGCTTGCTCGACTTAATCCATGCAAGAACTATTTGACTATCTGTCCACAGATATTCCTTTTCAATTGGTAAGTCTAGATTCGTTTTCACATACTTTAATAGCCTGCTTCCTATCAGGAAACCTAGTAGCTCCAGTTTGGGTATTTTCAAATCATCTCTGTCTTCAATTTGTGAAATGCGAGATTTTGCCATCACCAAGGAAACTGAAGTTTGCTGATCTCCTTTTGTCTTCAAATAAACGACTGCTGCATAAGCATGTTTAGACGCGTCAGTGAAACAATGTAGTTCATAAGTTTTAATGCCTGGCAAGTCAACTCCTATGTACCGTGGAAGTTCAGTTTCAGTTACAGCTTTCAGGTCTATCAGTATCTTCTCCAAGTGTCGTGTCAGATTTTCAGGCAATGCTACATCCCATTTCACCTTTTCTTTGCATATGTTCTGGAAAAGAAGCTTTATTGGTAAGATCAACGGGCATACAAAACCACATGGGTCGTACACTCTGGCTAGAGTACGAAGAACTCCTCTTTTGGTTTGTATCGGTGTGTCAGGATCAAAGTAATTTTCTGGTACTTTCAGCTTTAACATATCCTTTTGTACATCCCATGACAAACCGAGAACTTTCATTTCTTCGCACTGTGTAGCTTTGTGTTGTTGTGGTATTGTATCCATAAACTGTTTGCTATTCGAGACCCAGTCTCTTATGTTCATCGAGAGCTGCTCGAACGTTGACCTTGTCTTTTCATACAGGTGATTAGCTTCTTCGACAGACTCAGCTACTGTTACTAAGTTATCAACATAGCATTTGCTGGCTATATTCTTCAATAAGTCTCCATTTGCTAGAGTCATGTGATGTCTGATCGTTGCAGTGAGTAGGAATGGACTTGATATTATTCCAAAAGGTACTCTACAGAAGCGCAAATGCAACAGGTTATCATCTGTAGCTGGCTGGTTGGGATCTTTGATCCACAGGAACCTTGTGACATCTCTATCTTCTAGTTGTAATCCAACTTGAAGAAAAGCCTTTTCCACATCTGCAATTATACCAATTTTCTTTGTCCGGAAGTTGAGAAGGAGCGCAGTCAAATCTTCCAGCATCGAAGGTCCACTGTACAGGCATTCATTGAGACTCTTCTCTCCTGCTGTCTTTGCTGAGGCATCATAGACAAGCCGTCCTCTTTTGCCCTTTTGTTTCACCATATGATGAGGAAGATAATGAATTGGATGATCAGTTTGGCTAGAGCTTGATTCAATCACCTCTATGATTCCAAGATCCAGCTGTTCCTTTAAGATGCTGTTGTATTCAGCCAAAGACTCATCATCCAACTTCTTAATTAAACTTCTTAATCTTCCTATGGCAAGTCCAAAGTTTGACTGAATTTCAGGTGGGTACTGTATCCAAGGCCACTTGACTTCATACCGTCCGTTTCGGTACTGTACAGTTTCATTAAAGTGACGAACTGCTTGTTCTTGCCTGGTCGCCTTTGGTGAATCGGTTATGCCAATGCTTTCCAATGACCATAAAAATTTTATATCTATGTTTCTCAATGGTAGATCTGGTTCGGTCAAATATGGACAACTAGGTATGTGACATTGGCAGTAAGTAGTGACAGACAAAACGTCGCTTTCTATCTGGCTAGCGCTACCTGACAGCACCCAACCGAAATCTGTATCAAGTAGAAACATGCGTGCATCAACTTTGATTCTATCCTCATCACGCAAGAAGGAACAATAAAGGTCATTGCCCACAAGTACATCAATCTTCTCACCCACTCTATCATCATCAGCAGGTATATCCACCTTATTATGTTTCAGCTTTGCTACTGGAACACGATCCGTTATATGTGGCACAATGTTTACCTGTATCTTTCTACTGATACCACGTTTGGTTTCTATGATGATGTTAGAAATGGGGCTGGACATTTCTTGTGGGGTAGCAGCTCCGAATGTATATACCAGTAGCAGGTCCTTCCTTTCCATTGAAAGTCCAAGGTCTCTTGCTGCCTTCGCTGTAATGTAGCTGCGTTGGCTTCCACTGTCCAAAAGAATTCTGGCACTTATATTATGCTTCACGTTGTTCGGGTTCTTTATTGTTGCTACTGCGGTCTGCAAATAGGTATATCTGTTAGATGCGTTGAATACTATTGCAGGTACCTGAGCTTGGGTAGGTACATTATAATCCTCACCTACAGGTTTCGGACACAGTAACTTTAGGTGATTCCCTTTACAGTTAAAGCATGATATCTTCCTCCTGCATTCTTTAGATTTATGACCCTCTTTCAGACATTTAAAGCACTTATTCTTGAGTTTCTCTCTTCGAGCTTCTATGGTCTTGACCGTCCTGCATTCAGAACTAACATGGTTAAACCTACCACAAAAGATGCACTGGCGTTTAGGTCTTTTATTTTGTGGTTCCTTATCTTGTTTGAAATTGCCGCCTTTTCTTTTGTAGGTATTTCTTCGGTTATCTTGATCAACACTAACCTGCAGTGCCTCGGTTGTTGTTGAAGAAAGGTTATCGGCAGGTCTTGTATCACTGTCCAATCCAGACCTTTCCATGGCAGTGATAACTTTGTCCAGACTCGATCTAAGATCAGGTACAGAACAGTCATCAGAAGAAAGTATATTCACCTGGTACATAATTTGCTCTGAGAATTTGCTTGCGATAACTGTCCTCAAATGATTGCTCTCCATACTCTCACCCAATGTCTGTAACACTCGGAGATGTTTCTCAATAGTGTCTAAAGTCAATCTGCAGGATGCAGGTTTGTCGGTGGCTACCTTGATCTTGCCGATTGCGGAGTGATGGGCATCGATCACCCGGTCCTTGGATCCAAACCGCTTTTGTAAGACTTCTAGTGCAATGGCATAATTTACATTGGTAGTCGATAGACCGCTTACAGTTTCCAATGCTTGGCCCTCCAACGAACCGAGTAGATAGGCCAATTTCTCGACATCTTTCAGTTCCTTTTTCGAATCAATGTTGGCTTCGAACCTGTCCCAAAACTCATTCCACTGGAGGATGTCGCCATTGAATTTGGCTAATTCAAGTTTTGGTAGTTTGGAGAAAGAGCTGGGCTTAGGATCACTAGTATTGGCATACCGCTCCGCAACTGAATTGAGGTTTATCTCTAATTCTTCGGCATCAAGCTGGTCTTTCATATAATCAGTGAATTCTGCCACTTCCAAATACTCAGAACTCAACCGCAGTTCCTTGTCAAACGCTTCAATAAACTGTTTTAATTTCAAGCGGTTCGTCAACAGGTCGTCTTCCGTAATTTGTCCTGTGTTGTTTCGTATCTCGCTAATTATTTGTGTTAATTTCTCATGTCGCATTCTCAGGCGGATTTTTGAAATAGCTTCCATTGTTCCCAAGATAACGAGATACTTTTCGATCGGTTCACAAAATCTAAAATCAAAAATCAAGTTCAGCCGAGATAGGTACCTACTCAGATACCTACGTTTGAAATGTTTGTGAATTCATCACTACTTACTGTGCTGAAGATTACGTACTGATATTTCACAACGATTCAATTTCACATACATTCGATTTCACTTATCACACAGAGAAAGTTAGCCAAAATTACCAAACTCGACTTTTCCTAGCAAATGCTAGCAAAATAGAAAAACAACCTTTTGAGCGGAAACGGAAAATTGAAACGACGCTGAACCTTGCAAAAACATGGCGGCAAATTTTAAAATTTGTATTTTCCTTCCTTATATCTACTTAATCTCTATTTATTATAAAATATAGATTTAACAATAAACTTGACTAGGTTAACAATGTATATTCTTAGTTAAATAAGCTTAATTTAAACTATATTCACTAAATAAAACTAAATAATAGGAACGGATATACGTGTTTGGTGAACGGAACGTTCCGTAATATTAACCATAGATAAAGTGGATGAGCTAAATCAGCTATAGACCCGTCGGTCTTTTACTTTCCCCTTTTTTTCTTAGGGGAAACGCACACCTTCAATAAAAAGTGAAGTCATAGATAAAAAATATAAAACGTAAAACCGTAAACGCGAAATGCAAACGCAAAAATAAACGCAATGGGAAAAAATAAAAAATGGGTTAAATAAAACAACACACACTTTTACCAAAATTGTAATAAATCCCATCTTTTCTTTTGTAGGGTATTTAAAAATAAAAAATAATAACTTTATGTCTGGAGAGAACCCGAACGTATCAGGCTGCTCCAAACATGCGCTGAACCAACCCTATGGTTGGGACCAGAAAAAAAAATCTGGCTCTCAAGGGCTCCAAGAGATCCCTGCATCTCCACCATTTTTTGTCGCGCCTTTATACTATGCTAGGGCTATCACAAAAGGGTGACAAGCCCGTACGACAAAGATAACATGAGGATGAGATTGTGGGTTGACTTATTGTCATGTAAACTGCTTCGCAAATGATTTTACTGCCCTAAGCTGGCAGAAGGCCACTTCGTGATCGACCATGGTTCTCTTTACACAATCACCCGCAGTTACGCCTGTGAAAGTGCCCGGATTCCAGCCTAGTATACGTGAACTAGGCTGTTCCAGTCCCTCAAAGGACAACCGGTTGAGCTTGGCTGTGCCAAGTGCTACCACCGTCCTTCCCCACGAGCAAACCAATCCGCTTCCTCTCAAAATGGTCGACCACAGCCCTATGGGCCACGCCGTGCCTCTGACCAACACCTCAGAGACACATTCCTTCGGCCTAACTTGGACCCTTAGTACTCGCGAGATCTGATGGACTATCGGAGCCGGCCGATGTCCATCGGTTTCCCTACCGGCTATACCGCGGGACTCCGAAGTACTAGGTAACGCCCTTGAGCCTTCGAGCCGATGCTCGATGGGCTTCTGAACCAATTCAGAAGCCCCGGTACCCGAACGTATACAACGTTCCTCCCCGATCGACCGAACTAGTCCATGTACAAAGGTACGCAAGTGGACTTTCAGATTAATTATCGCGGAGAGTAGATTTTAACGCGGAACTGTCTTCCCAAAATCTCATTAGCCTCGCATAGGAAGTAGCTGGTTAATCGCTAGCACTCACCCTGTGGCCGTGGGCTAACTTTTCCACCACGCCAGTACTCCTCTGTACTTCTGCACTCGAACAGGGTAGTTGTTCCACTCCACGATGTCTCAACTCACCCCCAGACCTCCTGTCCTAAGGTCTAGGCTAAAGTCTGCATGCCGCGCAGTTTTGCGGTCAACCCTACGAAAAAGAATAGACAAGCGAGAAAAATGTACCCACCTCTTGTCAATCCAGAGTTGCCAACGTACAAAACTGATTTCAGACAAATGAAACTTACTTTTTTGTCTGTGACCTCGTGCATTGCGCGACAGTTACCTCAGAACTCCGTCATTTATGAACCGATTTGAAAAAAACATTTTTCATCTGAAAGGGTATGCTTCCAGGTTGGTCCTGAACTGCCATCATCATCATCATTTGATGATGAAGGCGTATCAAATTGAAGTCGGTTTTTCCAGTTTTTTTAACTTATAAATTATATGACATAGGTAGGTAGTATAGTTTGACAGAAACCGCTGAGCCGCGCCTGAGGTACGTGCGCGGCGAGACGGGGGGTAGGTAAGTATCGGCCGCCGCTCCGTCCAATCGCTGCCGTCAACGCTCGGCGTTCTTCGGCGCCAACCTCGCCGCGCGTAGGTACCTATCTCAGGCGCGGCACAGCGCTTTCAGTCAAACTATAGCTCAGATACCTACAATATTTTTCACGCAAAATTACAACAAAAAATAACCAAGTAGGTACCTGTCTCAAAACATAACATGTGTACTAGTATTATTATAAACTGTAGGCCTACCTACCTAAGTTTGATGGCGTACTGAAGATAGAGAGACTCGCCTAATTCATGTAGGTAGGTAGGTACTGTATAGTATAGACCTTATTCATGGGGTTGGGCCTAGTAGTTTAGCATTGTAAAATAATACTACTACCACTACACATACCTACAGGGTACACTATTAAACTTTCTTGTATCGTCGTGTAAATCTCCCCTAATATCGCACTTGCTTGATTTGATTGATTGTTGTCACTTGTCACCGCACTAACCAAGGCCAGACGGAAAAAAAAGTAACAAAGAAAATGGATGCCACCCAATGAAAAAAAAACGCAAGAATTTATTATATTGTGAAGTGTGTTAGACCTTGTATTATTTATTTTATTGTGATTGTTCGTGTCAAATTGGAGGAAAACATGAATCTTTTATTTATTCTTAGCGTATAACATACATAATTTGTGTAAATGGTTATTTTTCAAAGGTAAGAAAACTCCTCGGTTGGAACCTCGCTCGTATTTTTCTATTGCTGTGTAGGTATTCTTTTGGATATTTGCATCGCTTGGCTATTTATTAACTAGTTTTATTTGTTTGAATAAAATAAATTAGGTTATGTTACAACTGCATTCATTTATTTCATAGTTTAGAAAGTTGTCACTGTTCTTCGCACTAAAAACTCAAGCGTGACTCATAAATAGAGATTTCCATTGAAAACTGTGGAAAAATTATGCTTGAGCTGATTCAGATGAGTAGGTACCGAATTTTCAGCTTATAAGACCTTATGGTTTGCTATGGAACAGCAGCCAACTAGGCATATCATAGTTTGTCACATTTCATTATGCATTAGCGAGATATGCCAATAGTTTGGAATTGTCTATTGTCATATTTATAGGTAGTTGATGCTAGAATGATTGCTGATTGCGGGCAACAGTGCAAAGGCCATTCAGACAGGAATTGATTGGTTGATTCACCTGCAAGAGTGCTTCTGGCTGAGAAAGTGAGACGTATATTACAATGAATAGATTCTAGTTTACTATGCAGTTGTAGTAACAACCGGCTGCTGTTTCAGACAAGCTTGCCTTAATTATGTCCCTTATTTTTCAGCATGATGAAGAGCAAGCAAAGGCAAAATTCTTCGGACAGTGAAGACAGTGTGCCACTCAACAGAATATCCAGGAAAGGCAAATCAACAGACAGTGAAGATGATGTACCAATTGACTCTCTCAAGTCGCATAATGTGAACTCTTACTCCAAGCTCTGTGAGAAGGGGTTAGAGCGGTGCGAGTTCTGTGATCAGGTCTTCAATACTAGGTAAGCAAGCAAGCAAGCAAGCTCGTACGAGCTAGTGGCCAACTCTGGTGATGGGAGTTTTTAGGCCGCCTTAAGGCCTCCGTCGTGGCTTAACGACTGCTAGAGCCGGGACCAACAGTTTAACGTGCCCTCTGAAGCACGGAAGTGCTCAGATATAAATGCCACTAACGGTCACCCATCCAAATAGTGACCGCACAGAACGTTGCTTAACTTAGATCGGTGAAGATTGAATACTAGCTAAAAACATATTACCTTGAAATATATCACAGTCACAAGACATAAATTGCCTCGACTTCTGTCAAAAGTCAACCACTATTTCAAACAGTGCCATAACATTTTGTGTAAATTAGTGACAGGGAGAATTGGTATTTAAGTTTAAAGCCTATACTCTCTAGTAGTTTAAATAGACTAGAGATTATAAGTTTTTTTTTTTTCAATTTTATTTGGCCACTTATCATTTATTGTCATACAAGGCATGTCAGTTTGTACAGTTTTAGCAACTAATATTAGTATTATAATTATTATTATTTTATACACAGGCAGCTTCAATCTGATACGTGTATATCACTTAATATTGTATGTGCACTTGGTTTATCTAGTCTGTTTTTAAATGTGTTAACCGTTGGAGCACTAATTATAGTCTCTGGCAGCCTATTCCAGGCTTCGACCACACGGTTTGGCAAGGTTTGTCTAATAATCGATATAATATATCTATTAAACTAATACTAATAAGTTATTGCAAAGTGTTGTTATTGTACCGGCACACGCTTCAAACTGGAACACAGCAATGTAAACTTCACTGGCAGTATTCACCTGATTGAACTTTTTTACAAAGAGCTCTATATGACTGCATTATGCAAATATCAAAAGAATTGAACACAATAGTAATTTCTTTCTAGTCAATTCTAACTGATAGGTATACTAAGTACCTATAACAGTAGGTGCCAAATAACACCGCAATACAGGTCATTCGCAATACAGGTCGTGAATTTTGCGACATCGCGGTGAAGGTGGGTACCTTCACCGCGATGTCGCAAAATTCAATTTATGAATGGCTAATTCTGTCGCTTTCCATACAAACCTGTCGCTAAGACGGTAATCGCTCTAATCTCGTAGTACTGTTTGTTTACCATACATAAATTGAATTTTGCGACATCGAGGTGAAGGTGGGTGAATGACCTGTATTGCGGTGTTATTTGGCACCTACTATACCTAATGTAGGGCTATCGACACTAAGGCCCGTATTCCGTAGCCTTACTCAAGCACTGATCCGTACTCAAGCATAGATTTTTGTATGAAAATCTCTACTCAAATCTATGCTTGAGTAACGATTTCTGTCTCGGAATACGGGCCTAAGACTTATTTAGCATTATCCCTATAAACCTTGTGGTTTCCTTAGTGCTATAGTACAAAATAAGTTGTGTCTATAAAACGATAAAAAAAAATAATTAAATGTAAAATAAAACTCTGTTACAGATTAGCAAGCATAAAACACAACGCCTCCCACATAATAATCCCTCTCTTGAAACTGACCCTGCATCAATGTGATCACTGCCTGTTCCACTTCACCTCGCTTGAAAACCTCCGCACGCACACTACCTCGAAGAACCACAAAACATCGCAATTCTGGGAAACATCACACTTGAAGCCCGACATAGAATATGAGAAGATACTGCAGAGTATTGTGGAAAAACGAGTCGTTGTTAAATGCCATGATACTTTAAGCGAAGTTTTGAAGCCTATACAAAAAAATATTACAATCCCCGCTCGAAGCCCTAAAGAGTTAAACGAAAAACAAATAGTTGTCAGATGCCCTGACACTTCAAGCAAAGTGAACCCAATAAAAAAAAACAATATTCCAGTCCCGACTCCAAGCCCCAAGTTAATCTCTAGTATAAAAGAGGAGGTATATGAAATAAGCAGTGATTCTGACGACGAAAGTCTTAAGAGGGATTATAACACAGAAATTAAAAGTAACCGAGTAAGAGAAAATGGTAACCTAGGAAGAGAAAATAGTAATGGAGAAAGAGAAAATGGTAACCTAAAAAAAGAAAATGTTAACCTAGAAAGAGGAAATGGTAACCTAGAAAGAGAAAACGGCAATATAGATGATAGAAGTAGCCCATTTTCCTTAAGCTTCTTAGAAATGAGTAGTCCTAGTCAAATGAGAGACGGCAGCAGTCCAATAGAACCATTAAGTCATAGAATAATATTTGAAGATGATGATGATGATGATTTGTTTGAAGCTGAAGAAATACTTCCGGACAAACCAAACAGGAAAAACTTCCCTGTTAAAAAGAATTCTTATATCATCGGTGGTAACACATGTACAGATACAAGTCAAAACTTTGATATATCGAAGACATTACAAAATGCTATAGTAGACGTGTTTAATAATTCATATAAAAATACAATTCCTAATGTGAATTCATTTATTTTTGGCAGTCAAACTGTTAAAACTCCCAACGAACTTTTAAGTCAGACTTTTACATCGGACAAACTTGCAAGTCAAACTTGTAAGACAAATGGTGTTGAAGAAAAAGAAGTATTTACAGAAAGTGTGCATTTCAATGAGTTGATTGAGCCGCAGATATGCGATTGTAGATACTGTGGTCGATGTTTCGGTAACAGGTTGGTATTTCATACTATATTTACCCCACAAAGACATTTAATTATACTCTATACTTTACATATTCATATAACCTCTTATTTTAGTGCGACTTTAAAAAATGCTCTGTCATGTCGACAGGTGTCATGCCTCAGTCGGCAGTAACTCTGCCTTCAGTTCTGTGGGACGTGGGTTCAATCCCCACTGAGAACAAACGTGTGTGGCAAACATAGATGTTTGTTGTGTATCAGAAATGACAAATAATATTTAATTAGTAGTTCCTACGTAAGAAGAAGCGGGACTCCCATTCTACCAAAATTACACACTGAAAATCTCGTTTTGTATGAAACGTGATTCAAATTTTGACCACTGTTTCATACATTGTTCGTTTTTCGAAAACACAAGATTAGTTCGAGAGTTTCGCCAGTCTGATATACAATATGAGTATTGTATCAGCAATCTAGTTCCCAATAACGCTCACATCTCTAGAACTGAATATGTAGTGATTATACTACAACTAATTCGATTCAAAAGCTTGACAATATACCGCGTAATAGGTAATGTTACCACATTCAGTCTGCTATAGTTAAGTTTCTTCTCAAGATCTATAGGTATTTATCTTGGTCTTATTCCAGATTAGAATTAATAAAACACGAATCCACACACATGCGAGCTAGACCGCCACGTTTAATTGTGTGCTGCGTGTGTGAACGGTACCTCTCTGGAAACCACTGGACCCTCCGCAAGCATATGCAAAAATACCACCCCGATGATGAAAACAAACGTAAAATCAAACGATGCACCGTCTGCTATCTCCCCTACTGCAACTATACGAAACACGCCGCAAAGTACCACAAGGCGACTTGCAATACCTGCTCAAGAACCTTCGATCGACATAATCCAAGAACACACGAGTGTAGCATTCTCAGTGTAAGTAACAAACCAGTCCAGTTGGACACTGCATCGGACACCCGAGTGATAAAACTTTGCGAGATATGTTTAGCGTTCATGAAAAATAGACATAATGTACATTACAAAGTTTTATGCGAGCATAGTGAAGTGGGGCATCGTCAGCACTGCCATGGATGCCATAACATATGCTTTGAGGTTAGCTTAGTGCAACGGAAAGTAAGGCAGAGAGAGAATACAGGAACCTGTAAGAGGAGGCCCATGTCTAATGAGGAACGACTGAAAAAAATGCAGAGTAGACTAAAACTGGTGAATAAATTAAATAAGTGCTGAGTTTTTGTTTGATTTCTACAAGATGCAGAATAATAATAGTACAGTATACAGAAGGATTACTTATGTATACCTACTACGCGTAATAACTTCAGCTTGGTTTACGGCTTAGTATTAGACGGTTCACTCTTTCTATCATGCATTTTTCCGATGCCGAAGCGTCAGGTGGCTAGTGACTAGCTTCGCTAATGAATGATGAAACGTCCTATTTAGATGAAGCATTCGAAAATGAAAGCAAAAATGACCCGTCTAATACCGCCTTTAGTAATATCCTCTAGCTACAGTACAACCTACCTGAGATAACATTTCGTTGTTTAAATATTCTACTTGTATATTGTGCAACTGTGTAGTTAGTAGTAGGTACCTACTGACTTCTGAAGAAGTACTGTGTCTAGAGATCGACGTGAGGTAGGTTTTTCTACCGTGAATCAGACTGTTTTCAGTATCGACGTCGACCAGCTTGTAGAAGTCCAGCGATAGACATAGGCCCCCTAGCCCCTAGGTATAGATTTAGAAAGCGCGATATTGAGTCCTCTCCATCCACCGGTTTCTCAACTGTATTAAAAACTGGTTCGTGGTGAGATTTATGGATAGATTGGGTGCCGTCATTTCACAACCATGGAAAACACAACCCCGGAATGTACAGTCAGGAATTGACGTATAATTTGGCAGCCAATTCCATGGTTGTGCAATCTCGGGACGTGTTTTCCAGGCCGTACAATGTTTTGCACAGGGTGGGAATACACAGCCATGGAATTGGCTGCCAAATGGCATCGAATTCCGGGGCTGTACTTTCCTTGGTTGTGTTTTCCATGGCTGTGAAAGCTCAGCACGTGTCGGGAATGCCCATCCACGGAATGTACAACCTGGGAATTGGATGCCAAAATACGTCATCACCTATGCTTTGTTTACACTTACTTGCCTGACTATGTGAACGATTGAACGATTGAAAGGGAACGTAAACAGAACAAAATATTTCATTTTTACTTAGGTAGGTACCTATATTTTTTATTAGTGTGTATATATAGTCAACTTCGCAATCGGTAGGTAGGTTAGGTTAGGTTTGTTTATAAAAAATGCGAGCGAAGCGAGCCCATCCATAAAATCTGCTAAAAAAATAAACTGAAGTTCTTTTTTTTTACGAAAGATCGACTTTCACAAATGAGTAGGTTAGGTTAGGTTTGTTTATGAAAAATGCGAGCGAAGCGAGCCCATCCATAAAATTGGCAAAAAAATAAAATCTTCATTTTTGACTGAACGCTAAGTTGACTGATTGCGAAGTTGACCATAAATAAGCCGTACTTTACTAATCACTAAATTCACACTAGTACTATTTTTACTCTGTAGTTACATCTGAACGAAGCATAGAATGAATCGACCAATCAGGAGCAAGTACATCAATTCCATGGTTGTGCTTTCCACGGGCGTGAATTCCCTACACGTGTCGGGAATGCACGACCATGGAATTGACGTATTTTTTTGTTTTTTTTTTTATACATGAATTCCATGGTTGTGTTTTACCGGGCTGTGCAAAATCGGGCCGTACAAACTCAGCACGTGTCAGGAAAGCACGACCGTGGAATTCATGTATTTTATACATGAATTCCATGGTCGTGCATTCCTGACTGCGCTTTCCACGGTTGTGTTTTCACAGGCTGTACATTCCATGGTTGTACAATAACCGGACCCGATAGATTCAACCCTTCCATTCCATTTGTTTCTTTGCTCCAAGGATATGCTGTCTTTCCGTCAATATATTTTTTTTGTTTTTCTCAATGTCATTTTTTTTGGTGTTGTCAATGTCATTCAGGACTACTATTTTTCTAACCTCAAATTTTTTTATGTAAATAAAAACAAAGAAGATTGTGGACTTTCTTCTGTGAAAATGTCTGCTAACAACTTGTTTATGAAGCCTGGCTTCGTCAGGGCGCCGTTGCAGAACGGCGTGGGCCGATACGTTTGCCAACTGCAGCGGATAGTGCTCAAATTCTGCAAAACTCATGGAGCCAGTAGTGGTATACGGTAAGATATCTGAAAAAGGTTTCTACCGAGAGTTTTTGTGTACTACAGTACTGTTTGTAGTTTCTCCTGATACTTACCTACTCAGAAATAAGGGTTGGAGTATAGCAAAGGGTGTGCAGTACTAGGTAAAAAAGACTCTGCCGAAATTTCGATAAAAAAAGACTCTGCCGAAATTTCGATAAAAAAGGACTTAGAAAAATTTTGCAGATTTTTTTTTTTATTATGTATAAGCCTCCTTTCCTCAGGTGGCCTAGCGTGGCCTAGGGTGGCCTAGCGTGGCCTAGGGTGGCCTAGGGAGGCCTAGGGTGATCGAATAGCCTCAGGTGACCTAGAGAGGCCTAGGGTGACCTAGGGAGGCCTAGGGTGATCGAATAGTCTCAGGTGACCTAGGGAGGCCTAGGGTGATCTAGGGAGGCCTAGAGTGATCTAGTTAGGCGTAGGGTGATCGAATAGCCTCAGGTGACCTAGGGAGGCCTAGGGTGACCTAGGGAGGCCTAGGGTGATCGAATAGCCTCAGGTGACCTAGGGATGCCTAGGGTGATCTAGGGAGGCCTAGGGTGATCGAATAGCCTCAGGTGACCTAGCGTGACCTAGGGAGGCCTAGGGAGGCCTAGGGTGATCGAATAGCCTCAGGTGACCTAGGGAGGCCTAGGGTGACCTAGGGAGACCTAGGGTGACCTAGGGAGGCCTAGGGTGACCTAGGAGGCTTAGGGTGATCGAATAGCCTCAGGTGACCTAGAGAGGCCTAGGGTGACCTAGGCAAACCTAGAGTGATCGAATAGCCTCAGGTGACCTAGATTGACCTAGGGAGGCCTAGGTTAGGTTAGGTTAGTATAAAAAATGCGAGCGAAGCGAGCCCATCCACCGCTTAGTTTCCGTTATTAGCCCCTAGTTCTGTTATGGTTGACTTCAGAGGTCAATGACCTTAACGAAAGATACCCCTCCTTACACCCCCTACCGGATGTAATCATAAAAAGGGGTGCCTAAACATACATAATTTTCTTGTTCAAAATTCTTCTGTCTTTTTTTATCGAAATTTCGGCAGAGTTTTTTTTTCCGTTATTAGCCCGTAGTTCTGTTATGGTTGACTTCAGAGGTCAATGACCTTAACAAAAGATATCCCTCTATAAACCCCCTACAGGATGCAATCATAAAAAGGGGTGCTTATACATACATAATTTTTTTCTTCAAAATTTTTCTAAGTCTTTTTACTACTGCACACCCTTTGCTGTACTCTGACCGAAATAAGTTTGTAGTCACGAAAAAGGTCCTTTTTTTCAAAAAAAAGGTTTCTACCGAGAGTTTTTGTGTACTACAGTACTGTTTGTAGTTTCTCCTGATACTTACCTACTCAGAAATAAGTTTGTAGTCACGAAAAAGGTCCTTTTTTCAGAGATTTCATTGAACAAGATCTGGTTGAGTTTGCCAAGGCGAATCCCAGTGTAGTGGTATACCTGAAGCCAAGGAGGCATCGAGGACCTGCTGTTGTTGCAGAATATTGTAAGTTATCATTTAACCCTTGCGAGCTTTGCTTTGTCACTAGGACCAGAGTACCTGGTTTTTTATTAGGAATATATTAGTGAACTTCGAGATAACATTATGTTAACACGTTCCCTGCCAACTACGAAAATATACGTAGTAGCGTATCTAGGATACAGCGCCAGCTACGAGTTTATTCGTAGATGTTTAGTTGAGGCTACCTACAAAATTAAAAGCGTTGGCAGTGTAAACAGGACGGGAATCAATTAGTTGGCATTGGAAATAATTACTTTCAAAATAAAATAAGAACTACTATATTTTTTTTTATGGCAACAAAAAAATGACGTATACACTTGGTATGATTTTGTATGGATGGCAATAGGTATAGTTTTTTTTTTACTGCGAATATATTCGTACGGCAGAAAACGAGTTAAACATTCAAAAAATTAAGGCCTTT